>JASDDO010000024.1:712614205-715014205 GCA_030015575.1 Agapanthus africanus | reverse complement strand
TCTGTTAAAGAATAAGGCTTTTAAAGCCGGTCATGTGTGGCCACGTGATCCCTGGTCACGTGTAGGCACGTGACCCCTGGTATGGGCTTCTCTTCTTCTGCGCTCCGTTCTCTGGCCGCTGCTTTACCATCACATGCCAGCACGTGACCACTGGTCACGTGTGAGCACGTGATGCCTCTGCTGGAGCTTTTTCTTGATTTCTGATCAGGGGGTGAATGTGCTTTTTGCCGCTGCTTTAAACATCACGTGCCAACACGTGACAACTGGTCACGTGTGAGCACGTGATGCCTCTTCTGAAGCTTCTCCTGATTTTTAATTAGGGAACAACGATCCCCAGGTAGATGTCGATAAGAAGGCCGATGAGGTAAACCCATCCGAACTCCTACTGAGCCTGAATGTGACAATCTCCGTACAGTCCGGTCTGTTCGTCTAAGAGTATCGCATGTCGGGCCTAGGGGACGGTAAACGTCAGACCCCTAATAGCGGTACAAGTCGTGCCAGAGTGTAGCCCAGAAGAACCTGAGAAACTACTGGAAACACTACTAGTAATTCTCGCTTGCCCTGGTCAGGGACTTTGTGTAATGGCTCTCCTAGACACGGCAAGATATCAACCACCAATACCGGGAGAGGCGAATCCTATCTAACCGCTACTCCTTCCAAGTGCTTCGGGGCTGCACCCAACTACTACCTATTTGCATGACTCCTTTAAGCCGTGGTAGGGTAGTAATCAAAGTACAGTGGGAATACACTCGAGGCGAAGTAGCAGTATTAAGTCGACGGACTAAGCTATACTCCTGTCACCCGGGAACTGTTATCTGACGATAGGTATAGTACCAACCAACAGTTCTATATGAGTCCTGTCCAGTGTAGTCATAACCTAACGAGCACCCGCATACTATCTCCAGTACGACGTACTAATGGCTGTGGGACAGACCAGCTCCCCTGCTGGGATGAGAAGCGTATATGCTAGTCTACTCCGGAGTATCGATACCCCGTCTCGATAATCCTACGACTAGGGACCTGTATAAGGATGTGCTTGTCGATTACCCAGCCCCCACTAGTGTGACTGCTATCACAATTCTGGTAATCAAGTAAAGATCCTAAGGGCTCCACTGATATGTATAAGAGATATGCTAAAAGAAACACATGTACATATTGAAGTAGAAATAAACCAAGTAGCATACTACCATTTGGAGCAAGACTGTCTATACAACTGTGAATATCCCGTGCTTCCATTAAGTAATATACAAACTAGTATGATACAGTAATGGTCTCTAGGGCATATACACTAACAATCTTCCACTTGCACTAGGGCCATGTACTGGCGTATCGAAAACATATCAACTCGATCAGCCGCTCGAATTGAGTCTGGGGTATGGCTTTCGTGAGTGGATCTACAGTTTATTCTCCGAATCTACTCTCTTCACCTCGATCTCCCGGCGATATACGATCTCCCAGATCAGGTGGTACCGCCTCAAGATGTGTCTGGACTTCTGATAGGACCCGGGTTCCTTCGCTAAAGCTATAGCGCCGTTGTTGTCGCAATACAGCGGTATTGGATCAACAATGGTAGGAACCACTTGAAGCTCCATGAGGAACTTCTTCATCCAGACAGCTTCCTTTGTGGCATCGCAAGTAGCTATGTACTCCGCTTCCATCATTGAGTCAGCAACGGTTTCTTGCTTGGAGCTCTTCCAGCAAACCACCCCTCCATTGAGGGTAAAGATATAACCCAACATGGACTTGGAGTCATCCTTGTCACTCTGGAAGATGGAGTAAGCAAAGGCCTCGATCTGGAGGTTTTTTCCGCCATACACCAAGAACATCTCCTTAGTCATTCTCATGTACTTGAGAATGTTCTTTATTACTATCCAGTGTTTCTTCCCTGGGTCAGCCTGATACCGGCTTATAACGCTTAATGCGTATGCTACATCTAGTCAGGTACACAACATCGCATACATTACAGAGCCTACCGCAGATGCGTAGGGTATAGATGACATGTGAGCCCTTTCTAAATCAGTCTTGGGAGACATCTCTTTGGAGTGGGTGATTCCGTGATAAGCCGGTAGATTACATCGCATTGAATCTTCCATACTGAATCATTTCAGTATGGTGTCGATGTAACTGGACTGCGAAAGTCCCAACATCCTCTTAGATTTATCATGATCTGGATCCCCAGAATGTAGTTGGCATCGCCCAGGTCTTTCATGGAGAACCTATGTGACAAGAACCTTTTGACTGACTGTAGCATAAGAATGTCATTTCCTATTAGGAGAATTCATCCAAGTACAAGACGAGGAATACCACAGTTTTACCTACAATCTTACTGTAAATGCATGGTTCATCTGGATTTTTGATAAAGTCAAATTCTTTGACAGTATCATCAAAGAAGATGTTCCAACTCCGCGATGCCTGCTTTAGTCCATAAATGGATTTAAGCAACTTGCACACTTTACCGCTGCTCCCACTCTGAATGAAACCCTCCGGCTGATCAATATAGACGCACTCTTCCAAATTTCCATTTAGAAAAGCCGTCTTTACGTCCATCTGCCAAATCTCATAATCGTGGAAGGCAGCAATGGCAAGAAGGATCCGAATGGATTTGAGCATAGCCACTGGAGAAAAGGTTTCGTCATAGTCCAAACCAGGTCTTTGTCGAAAACCCTTTGCAACAAGCCTAGCTTTATAGGTTTCAACCTGCCCATCTACACCAATTTTCTTTCTGAAGATCCATTTGCAGCTTACGGGTTTTACCCCTTCTGGAGCAATGTCCAAAGTCCAAACTTTGTTGGTGTATATGGACTCCATTTCGGTCCGCATTGCATCGAGCCAGTTTACTGAGTTACTGCTCTGAATGGCTTGCTGGAAGCTAGTAGGCTCATCATTTTCAATGATGCAATCCTCTCGATCCCCGTCTATGAGAAAACCGTAGTATCTCTCGAGCGGATGAGACTGCCTACTACTCCTACGGAGTGGCGCTGGAATGTCCGGTTCTTTTGAAACCTCTGGTTCTACCAAGCTTTCAGTAATAGCTTGTGGTTGTGGAATTTCTTCCAGTTCTGTTGCACTCCCACTTATCTGATTTTCTAAAAATTCAGTTTCCAAGAAGTGGGGATGCAGAGAAACAAAAACCTTTTGTTCCTCTGCGGAATAGAAAAAATACCCCCTGAAGTTTTTAGGGTATCCCACAAACTTACACAGTACTGAGAGTGCCTCGAACTTGTCCGCATGCTGCTTCTTTACAAAAGCTGGACATACTAATGTCTTAAGATACTTAAGACAGGGTTTCTTCCCACTCCACATCTGATATGGTGTGGTAGGCACAGTCTTGGTTGGAACCTTGTTCAAAAGATATACAGTTGTTTCTAGTGCATAACCCTAGAAAAATCATGGTAACTCAGCCTAACTCATCCTGGAACAAACCTATCTAATAGGGTTCAATTCCTCCTTTCCGATACACCATTATGTTGTGGTGTGTATGGAGGAGTAAGCTGAGAGAGAATCCCATTCTCTTTTAAGTAGCCCAGAAACTCGGCACTCAAGTATTCACCACCTCGATCAGATCTCAGTGTCTTGAAACTTTTGCATGTTTGTTTTTCCACTTCATTCATGTATTCCCGGAATTTCTCAAAGGCCTCAGATTTATGCTTCATCAGGAAGACCGGACCATACCTACAGAAATCATCCGTAAAAGTAATGAAGTATGCATAACCACTTCGCGCATGTATAGACATTGGACCACACACGCCACTGTGTATGAGTTCCAAGAGCTCGCTCACTCTTACTCCGTGTCCAGTGAATGGAGTCTTTGTCATCTTTCCCATGAGACATGATTCACAAGTAGCATAAGACTGATACTCAAACGGATTCAAATATCCCTCTTTTTATAACTTCGTTAACCGTATCTCATTGATGTGACCCAGGCTACAATGCCATAAGAAAGCCTGATTTGTTTCCGGAGACTTTCTTTTAAGTGTTTTCTGGACACTGAAAACCTGAGCTTGATTTAATACGTATATACCGTTATCTAATGTACCTGACCCAATCAGAATTTGATTTAGGTGGATGTGGACCACATCGCTTACAAACGTAAAATCATATCCTTCCATAGAAAGTAAGGATACAGATATAATATTACATGCTAGACTAGGTACATATAAACAGTTACGTAGAATCAATATCTTCCCACTTCTCAATTCTAAGTGATATTCCCCTACGGATTCAGCATTCACGCTCATTCCATTCGCAACTATGAGAGTCATATCACCTACCCTAATAACTCTACGGTTTCTCAAAACCTATAATGAATTACAGATATCAGATCCTGATCCGGTATCTAGTTACTAGGAAGTAGAGTTAATTGACATACAGTTTTCTATTACAAACACACCCGAAGCCGAAGCCACAATATGCTTCGAATCCTGACTACTGGGTTTGCTAGCCCTGCAATCCCTCTGCCAAATGTCCTTTCCCGTAACAATAGGAACGTCCCTCCTTCACCATATCTAGTCCCGAAACTTTTTCCCTTACCTTTCTTTCTACTTCCCTGGATTCCTTCAGGGTGTAAGTAGAGGGCAGAGACTGTAGAATCAAGTCAGTATTTGACCCGTTCTTCAACGTGGTCTTCAGGTCTGTGAGCTCATCAATATAGCTAGTCTATGTAAGGACATTGTCCCCTACAGATAAGCCGACTACCAATCTCGCTTGAAGCAATTCGTTCGAGGTCTCATATCTTGCGATAGGAAATTGCTCTCCATATAAATCTTTGTTATGGAGGAAGACAGAAACTAAGTCCATCTTCTCGTGCTGCCTCTGGTATGTACCATCAACTGAGGCCAACACGAGGCACTTGGCATTCTCACGGTATTTTTCCGATGTCTTACGGATATCAATATCCATGACAGTGGAAAGATGGCAGGGGTTCGATTAGTGAAGAGGTATCCCAGCTTGTCATGGGCAATGGACATCTAGACAGACCTTTGCCAGTCATAACAGTCAGATTCAGTCATTTTATTATCTAGATGTAACCAATATCTAGTCACTGGGTCGCTGCAATTAAGAGAGAAAGAAGAAAACACTTAGCATGATGGTCTTGCAAGTTTAGATTGGTTTTTAATTTATCTAAACAGGATATCCCCCACTGTTTCTCGAATCCTTCCTCAAACCATAAAAGAAAATTAGTCAGGATTAAACTCACCGTACAATACTTGCTTAACGGTTCAGCCAGGCTAGTGTAGGTACTTCGAGGGAGGTTTTACGACGCTTTCACGAATTTCCTTAATTAAATAACCTATTTTCCCTGGAGGCGTAGCCCCGCTAACAATGTTCTAGACACATACTTGGTTTATAGCATTGATCGTTAAGTGAAAAAATCTCCCGAGGAGTAGCGGATACTTACAGTAGGATCGGGATCCAAATATCATTGTGTGATAATGCTGAAGGAATCCTACCAACATTATCAAACTCCAAATGGTATGCAGCACTAGCAAGTTTCAATTTCCACTGAAACTCCCGATGTGGATTTTTTCCCCATGCTCTTATGACCTTGACGAATGTCAACAAATAATAAGTCACATGTCAAGCTCTACTCATCATTGTCCAGCTTAATTTGAATCCACCCGTATATACCCTTGACGAAGGTCAACAAGGTAATACGACTGTCCCAAACCAACGCATCTATCTATAGTACATATAAACACCCAATAGCTACCAATCACTATGCCTTGACGAAGGTCAACAAACATAACTTGAATACTACTGAATATCCATATGAAATGACGGAGGGCTACGAATGGTTTTGGCGAAACCGTGAACATAGTGAACTTGATATAATCGAAGGAACCTTGATAGCTTTTAAAAGGAGTGGTTTAAGCTCCGCGTTTTTAAAAGTTTTCTGTTTAGAAAAAACCAAGTGGTTTTGAAATTGTTCCAACAATTCAGTTTTGGTTTGTTTTCTTTGCATTAATTTAATGCGTCCCGTCAATTAATTCTACCATTGCAGAATACAACGAAAATACGACGTACGCTTATGCCATCCGCATTCGCCATTGGGCCCATGCATCACCCGTTAGGTTACTTAACTAACGACAAAGCGGGGGCTGGAGTAGCGCAGATGCAAAACATAAGTAACGCCTGCTAGATATCTTATATAGATATATACATCCGTCAGAAGCAATGATAGACATTCCAGATCATAGATGAACACATTAGATATACTAGGAATCCGCACTTCGTTCGAGCCTGCAACGAAAGACGGATTACACGGTCGTGATGAATAGCCAAACCCCACCCTAGACCCCTACGGGTGCGGCAAACTACCCGCCAAATACCCGAAGTGAAGCAACCTCCCTCAACAACGTGAGTAGGCCACTCGGCACTTCAAACTACTCGGTAGTTTGTCCATCCCACCTTGGGTCTATCCCAGGAGAAAAAAACAGTAAAAGAAATAATATACAATGGCGGCTATAACCTCAACCCGATGTGCGACCATAAAATAATCTTACATCAATATACAAATTTTACATTGAATGAAAGATAAATAAACACTTATCTCACATCCCCGGATATTCATCTACGACGATCTAACAAGTTCATATACACAATCCAACATCACAGAACACAGATATGTACAACCCCTACTAATCGACGCATAGAGATTAGTAGACGTTCAGTACATATATCACATCACAGAAGATCCGATTAGATAAAATACTTATAATTTCGATCGATAACTAGATTTGAATCTACCCCAAGCACAACACAGTACTCAGAAAATCTGGGCAGAAACAAAATATCAGAGAAATCACAAAACACCATGCTGGACACTTTGCATGAAAAACGAGTTGACTCGGAATCGACCCGGCCGCGGATCCGCGGCGAAACGATTGGTTTCGCCACGCTTCCGCGGCGGTCTGACCGATTCACGATCTCGTTTTTCTTGGGTGTCCCTAAAAAAGCCTGCACGGGTTTTTAAGGTCCCTGGAAAAATTTTTGGACTAGTTTTTAAAAACTATAGAAAAGTGCATTTTTAGTTCGTGTTTTGCGATTTTTCTGGCGATCGAATTTCTAACACTTTGCTAACAAGTTAGTGATGGTTTAGCGAGGCTCTAATACCACTGTAAGTATATGTCGCTCACCCCGCAAGCTAGCAAGGAGGCGGAACAAGTAAAAATCAAAATATTCTTACATAGCAACATAGACTAAGCATGAAGGATCTTTGCCAAACCATTACTAACGAAACTATGGGAGATTTAATCTACTGTGATAGACGATTATACCTTACAAAAATGGTCCTTCGGTTCTTTTCTCCCCCTTCCTCCTCGTCGATGTGAGCTCCGAGGATCGATCCGGATCTTGGTCACCTCCGCGGCCACCTAGAGTCGAAGACGATCCACCGGAGAGTCTATAGTCCGAGCTCCACCTCAAGCCGAGGTAAATAGAGCAACAAGTTGGCTATTCTTGATGTCCTAGGTGATGCAGAGGAAAAAGATGGATTTGTTTGTCTATTTAGAACATAATTTGCTCAACACATGAGACTATTAAGAATTTCTAGTGAGGAGGAAGAAGACGAACCATGGGAGCTCTCTTTTGATGAGAGAGAAATGAACAAGAGATAATGATCAAGAGAAAAGAATATTTACTAATCTTTTATCATAATAATATGTGATGGCTACCCTTGATTTGACCATTATCATCTCAAGATAAAACCAAAACAAAAGAAGAATCTAGAGCTCACAAAATATCTAAGTCAACAACAGTCAACTAGGTCGAATGGTCAAGCAAGGTCAAATGGTCAAACCAATTAGCCATAACACAATTATCATTAAAAAGATAAGTAAACATTTCCCTCAACCTCATAATGGTTTTGACCAAGTCAATGGTCAAAACCCTAATGAGGCACCTCCTTCTTCGCTCCTCACAACCGTGCATACATACTCGCATCCGCATTCCGTAGAATACGAATACACAGAAGACAAAACTAAAACATCTATGCAATACTAGGATCCGGCTTAAACCAAAGTCCAGTAGTATTGTCCGCCCGAACATCATACGCGCACAAGTGCACGTAAGTGATTGTAGCCCTGCCATAAAACCATACGGCCTCTACACCTTTTGCTCAGTGCATGGAAACTCTCTGTGTGGGACTCTAAAGACTCGACACTATGCTGGTAGTGGGTTTAACCACAGACTGCAAGCGGCACTAGCTGTACGTAACGGTCCCCAGGTAGATGTCGATAAGAAGGCCGATGAGGTAAACCCATCCGAACTCCTACTTTGCCTGAATGTGACAATCTCCGTACAGTCCGGTCTATTCGTCTAAGAGTATCGCATGTCGGGCCTAGGGGGCGATAAACGTCAGACCACTAATTGCGGTACAAGTCATGCCGGAATGTAGCCCAGAAAACCCTGAGAAACTACTGGAAAACACTAATAGTAATTCTCGCTTGCCCTGGCCAGGGACTTTGTGTAATGGCTCTCCTAGACACAGCGGGATATCAACCCCCAATACCGGGAGAAACGAATTCTATCTAACCGCTACTGCCTCTAAGTGCTTCGGGAGTGCAACCAACTACTACCTGTTTGCACGACTCCTTTGAGCCGTGGTACGGTAGTAATCAAACTACAGTGGGAACACACTGGAAGCGAAGTAGCAGTGTTAAGTCGACGGACTAAGCTGTACTCCTGTCACCTAGGAACTATTATTTGACGATAGGTATAGTACCAACCAACAGTTCTCGACGAGTCCTGTTCGGTGTACTCATAACCTAACGAGCACCCACATACCATCTCCAGTACGATGTACTAATGGCAGTGCGACAGACCCTCACCCCTGCTAGGATAAGAAGCGTATACGCTAGTCTACTCCGGGGTATCGATGCCCTGTCTCGATAATCCTACGACTAGGGACCTGTATAAGGATGTGCTCGTAGATTACCTAGCCCCCACTAGTGTGACTGCCATCACAACACTGGTAATCAAGCAAAGATCCTAAGGCCTCCACTAATATGTATAAGCGATATGCTAAAAGAAACATATGTATATATTGAAGTAGAAATAAACCAAGTTGAATACTACCATTTTGAGCAAGACTATCTATACAACTGTGAATATCCTAAGTTTCAAATAAGTAATATACAAACTAGTAAGATACAGTAATGGCCTCTAGGGCATATACACTAACAAGTTTTGGGGGGGACTAACTTAAAATCACATCACACCTTTTCATATCATTTAATGCTCATGTGCCCACTTGCATAATTCATCATCCCATGTGTGCCAAGGCAGTCCCACCATGGTCTAAGTACCCAAGAGCTATATGCACACCTGTAATGTGTTGGACCAAAATTGTGTACACCTATTTGTCGCAAAAGAATTCTTTGGATAATGATCGGTCTCTGTTCTGATTGCATTGTCAACTCGCAGATGTCGCATCCATGAATTTGAGTATGTTTTCCAGTATTTTGTTATGAATACCTGTAATCTGTATTTACTGAGCAGACACTGGTTAATAGTACCGATATATAGCAAAATTGACAATGAATGAGCAGTATAACAATGCATTTTTCTGTGATAAACAATGGCTACAATTTTTAAGTGTTAAAAATTGTATGCTGCAATAATGGGTGAGCTTTGATGAGCCATTCTACACTTCATTCATGACTTCATTCCATACTTAGCCATTTTTCTTGAGTTGAGCTCATGTGATGAGTTTTCTCTCGATCTCTCTCCCCTTTCCTCACCTCCACCTCTAAGCTCAATCACTAACATGAGTTGTGAAACCTTGAGCTTGTGAGAATCCTAGTGAGCAAACAAAACCCCTACTTTAGCATCCTACACTTGATTAGCACTTTGGTGCAGTGTGTTTACTTCACTAAAGGGTTTAGTGAAGATGTGGATTGGATTAGCGGACTTCGGGTGGATCATTTTTAGCACGAAGGTCATCAAAGTAAGTTCGTTCAACCTTCAAGTGGAGCCTCGTGGAGTCGCGTGGACAACAGCACGGAGCTTTAGAAGAGATGGATATGGTCTACAAAAGTTGTAGCCACCTTTCTCTTAGCTAGTTTTTATGATATCATAGTTATGTTAGTTGTATGGATGCCCTAGAGGCCATTAATGTATATGGGATGTATATTGTAGTGGATGCTTGGACATATATAGGGAGTACTTTCTTGCTCGATATGATTGTATGCTATCTGGTTGCTCATTGTCTAAACATGTTGACTTGTATATGTGACCTTACTCTTACTTATTGACAAAGCCATTAGGATGTATACTTGACTACCAGGACTATGATGGAGATCATACTAGTGGGGCTAAGGTTAGTCTACAAGTACACCCTATAATTGTTCCTGGTCGTGGGAGTATCGAGATAGGGCATCGATACTCCAGTGTAAACTAGCGTATGCGCATTTTGACCCATATGATAGGCGATAGATGATCCCACATCCATTGGTGTTTGACATCAAAGATCGTATACGGGTGCTCAGTGGAGACTGGGTACACTGAACGGACTCGCCGAGAACTCCTAAATGGTATTATACCTATCGTCAGATAGCAGTTCTCTGGTGACACTGGTACAGGTTAGTCTGTCGACCCGAGATCGTCATAGAGTCTTGTGTGATTCCCACTTTGCTTTGATTTCCACCATACCACGGTCAATAGATCATGCAAGAAGGTGGTTTTTGGGTACAGTCCCGAGTCACATGGAGGCAATGAGCGATAAGAGGGGAATAGTCTCTCCCGGTTTTGGGAGTTGATGTTGCGCTATGCTCGATTGGACATAACAGGAAATCCCTGGTCAAGGTTGCTGAGATTTACTGGTAAAGGTTGCCAGTAGTTTCTCAAACCGTTATGGACCTTGCATCGGCATGACTTATCAAGATATTGGGGTCTGACGTTATACCACCCCCGGCTGTGATATGCGACATATCTGACGAAGAGACCGGACTGTACGGTAGTGTTACTGATTGGAATCGTAGGAGTACGAGCAGGCTTGCTTGTTGATCTTCTGATCGCTCAATACCCGGGTGGCCGTTACGTTTAGCAGGCCGCTTATGGCTTGTGGGTGTTTGATATGATCATCACCTACTGCCGGTGTATTGGCGACTCTTTAGAGTCCTACACAGAGGTTTTCTAGTTCATGCGAAATGAAGTAGGAGCACATATGTGATATGTGCGGGACCGAATTTAATGCGTGTATATGATACCGCATTCTATTCTCGCGATATGTGATATCTGTCGGTTATATGAGATATAGCCGGGTTATCAGATCAAGTGTTGATTCGATAGATTATTATATTTGATATTAGTCGGTTGTATGTGATACCGTATTCTATTCTCGCGATATGTGATATCTGTACATTATTTTGTGTCATGCTTGATGCCACATGATATATGAGTGTATGAGACTCACACCATGCTTGAAATAATGTTAGGTTTTGTTTATCTAAAGTTAATCAAATTAGATGGTAATTAGTCACATGGTTCAAGCTTGTAGAAGCTTATGGATCCATTGACTAAGTCCACTCATTTGTTTTACTTGTAGATATTTATTAACCTAACCATTATAGTTAACCATGGTAAACTCTCTACATAAGTTAGTGTATGACACTAACTCACCCATGGTTCATATTCTCTCCTCATGAGTTCATTCTCTCATTCTTCTTCACTTGAGCTTCTTCTTCCTCATGAAAAGCTTTCTAGGTTTAGAAAATGGTGAGAAAATATTGTGAGAAAAATAATTCTAATGTGAGCTCATTTCCTGCTTCATCATCCTCTACTATTAGCCATTTAGTTTAGGGTGTTTGCTTGACTAAACCCTAATTTAGTGAAGAGATAGCACGAGCTTGAGTCTCCTCGACGTAGATCATCTTCGGCCTCGAAGACGTCGAGCAAGTTTGCATCTTTCACCTTGTGGATCCTCTCAGGAGTTTAGGAGATCATACTCATAGCGAAGGGACATCTACACGGAGCATATGAAGTGATGGACCGGTCTACAAAGGTTGTATTCCTCATTCACTTAGTATGTAAAGTTGTTTGCATGATTATGGTTTATTTCTTTAGTTAAAGATTTTAGGTTAGGATTCCTTAGAACGGCAAAAATTTGAAAACGGCATGAACGATACCTCCCGAAACCTTGCTGCCGCATTAGCTAACCCTACAGTGGTATCAGAGCCAAGCTAGAGATTTAAACGATGTTTGTTAGAATTACGAAACCGAAACAACTCTGAAACACCCGATATGAAATCTAGTTTCTGTCGAATTTTTAGAGGTTTAAAATTTTTTTTTAAACAACTGCAGAATGTTGTATACGATATAACATGAACACTATGAAAATTTGGAGCAATTTGGTGCAATTTTGGCCGGCCACAACCCTCCTACAACCGAGTTCACCGGGTCTATTTGGGCATTTGGGCTTTAAATTTTCATGGTGTTCTACTCTCTGGGTTTTAGTGTTTCAGGTGTTATTTGTTTTTGCTAAACTTTCATGTGATGTTAACTTTCTGCAAAAGCAATTCGGAGAGTTTCGTAGTCGTAATTCTAACATGTATTCGGGTTATTTAGACGACGTTAAAAAGTTCGTACGGATACCAATAACCCAATTTTTCCCTCGCTGAAATTTTCCAAGAGTTGGATTTTTCCGAGTTTAAAATTTTTAGAAAATCTTACAAGTGATTCGGTGGACCCTCTAGAAGAACGAAACCCTAACTTGATTCTGTGACTGTCAGAACAACCATCAAACCCTAGGGTTTGTGGTAGTTTAGCGGAGCCACAGGTGAGGCATTAGTTGACCCTTCTACGGCTGGTTCATAGGAGCTGTGGTATGTTCTGGGTACTTTTTAAAATCCTTTCAAGTATTGAACGTGTTGGAAAATTTTGGGTGCTTGCTTATTCGATCGAAAAGTTTAACATCGTCTAGCTATCTGTGATTGTGATACAATATTTGGAATCCACAAATACATATGTGATAACTAGTTTGAATTTTATTAATTTAGCAGTATAGTCTCATTTGATCGGTTGCCACGGGATTTTGATGTTGATCAAAAGTTCGTCGCAATTACGTAGTATACGCGGATACTCGCCGGGTAACCTTACTAGATAGCCACTTCCTATAGCCCCGACCAAGTGACTGTAGGAGAACCTCGTCGCTAAAAGCATCCGTTCGGGTGCTCGCAGCTGCGGTGTTCCACCTTAGTGCACTTCGTCGACGGCATCGGGGGTGCGGCCGTCTACTTTAGTTTCCGACGAGCATTCAATCAAATTATCGGGAATCTTGTTGAATTACCTGATAGGTTATTGGAAAGTGTTTCAATATCGAGACTAAAATACTTGGTTTATAATTTTTAGGCATGTGATATCTAAGGAATTCATTTGGTTAGGCATGAAATCCAAACTATGTGATACATTGGGTTTATGATGTCTAAGGTGGTTGCGGATTCCAATTGTTGTAGTTTTTCACTTTCTTTTCTGCGACCGTAAGGGTAATATGTGGTGTATTGCCGGTTTCGTTGCTATATGTTAATGACAATTGGGATACGCATAATTACTTACGTTGATAACATGTGATGTTATGTGTTGCTGTGATATATTATTATCACGACCCAAAAGTACGGAACGTGACCGGCACTTAAATTACGAAGCGTCTAGAGGCGCAACGTAATCTAAGTAAGCCGAAACCCAGAAATCTAAACCATTTAAAAGAATAAGTAAAGGAAAACATGTTTAAAAGTAACATCAAATTTCTCAAAAATTTCGGCAGATTCTCCATCGTAAAAACTGGCCCCAAACGGGTACAAATAAGAATATATACAAAAGCAATAATAAAGGCATCCCCAAGCGGGAGCTAGCTCTTCGCCAATTGGAAGTCACAACCACAAGAAAAATAATATACAACGCCGAAGGGCGAGGGACAAACCTCAAAAGAAAACCCAAAATCCACTAGAAAACAATAATAATACAAGCACGACTCTAAGGTCGAAATAAAAACAACCAGTCTTCTAAATCTACTAATTTTACAAGTCTGGTTGATGGAGCTTACTAAATACAAATGAAATAATAAAAGTACAATGGCGGTCCCGATACAAGTGAACCAACCTACCAAGCAATCACCCTGAATGAAATGGTGTGCCAGAAGCCGCCAAGGAAATCTGTACATCGAAACCTGAAAGAAAATTTGGCACAACGGGGGTGAGTTGCCAACTCGTGAGTAAAAGACATCTGCGAGTACAAATCGCTTGCACGACACTCTCCTAGGTCATAATAATATACTTAAAATAACCCTAGTCATCTAGTAGTGGCAGGGTAATAATCTATGCGTAAGTGAAATGCTCAGTGCTCATGTCAGTGCCTCAAGTAGTAACATGTTATGTGTATGAGTATGCATGCACCATGAATGTAAAACAATCACCATGAAATCTGGATATATCTGTATAAGAAATCTTTAACTTTTATCATAGTAAAATTTGTATGATAAACTGAACATCATCAATGAAATCCATGGAAATACGTGTCAAACATCGACACAAAACATATACATCTCAATGTCTCAATATCTCAAAGTCTCAATATCTCGAAGTCTCAATATCTCGGGCTCCGTCAGTCCGGATCGGCCCATATCATCAAATCTCGCGACAATGGTCGGTATCCTCCGGATATCCGCCGCACCAGACATCACCGGTAGGTAGTCTTCCCTAGCCAGGCTCATCGTCATCCCCACAAAAACACTCTCGCCCCGGGGTACCGTACCAGGCCCACCATGTACCCGAGACGGTTCCTCCACTCCTCGAATCGGGTCTCGAAATCCAACATAAAACATGAAAACTCATAGTGGACGACCCATACATCACGAGAAAACCACAACTTATATTTTAAAAATGATAATAAATTCTTGCGGTATTCCCCCAAAATCCAGAAATCTCATAGAAATCCAAATCGCAAAATCATGAGTAAGTAAATAATGAGTATTGGCATAAGCCCCACGATACTGCATGATAATATGAATATGTGAATGCATGACATGTCTAAGTAATAAATGCAATGTCTAAACTAGCACATAAGAGTAATCATACAATATTATATAGGACTAGCATTTAGTTGATTATATCAATAAAAAGATCGTATGTTCTAAAGTGTACTTGACATGGCAATTACCGATGATGATGTGTGTGAACCGGCAAATAAGTATAGGTGGATCATGCGCATCATCGGTAATGGTGCTGGTGTCCTAACAGGAAGCATTTCATATTAGCTAAAAAACATATGTATGAATATGCAATGCGATGAATACAACATGAATATAACGGTGAATGTGTAGTAAACACACAACTAGAGAATACATACTAATTACGAGTCATACAGTTTGTTGTTTGAAAAAAAACATGAATCGTGGTTTTTAGAAAATTCGGGGCTACGGGGTTTTTACGAAAAGATATGTTCTTTGAAAAATCCATAGTATCTCTCAGGCTATCTTTAAAAATGCGCAGGATTCGTTAGTTTTGAAAATAAGTTTGACTCGAGCCTAAACTAAGATCTACCTAACCAACTAAGTAACTAACTAAAGACGCTAGTCGAAAGATAAGAAGAATACTCCTAACGTCTGAGTCGGTATCTCTAGTAGTCGGCGATCCAGCCTCAATAGTGTCACGTACGTAGTACGACTTTCTCAAGTCAAGAGTGCGGATCAATCATCACATCTATGCCTCGTACGGTAAAATCCATCGTACGGCATCCCAAAAATCGGGGTATGGGTCAACTATCACATATATATATCATCGTTCGTATAGTATCATCATCAAACAATATCATAATCAAGGATACTGTACTATAATCGCATACATCCTAATATCATCAAACATATATCATCGTCTGTGTAAATATACATCGTCAAATGATCCACTAAAATATCATGTCATATATCATATCGTGATTAAGTCACATATTCCAATCCGGGTTCTATTCTAGAGTATCGTACATTTCAATGTCATCATCACCCATTATCGTTTATGTATAATTATACATTTTTTCATTTCACAACGATCCGCTAATATTATAATACATCTCATATCATAACTCAATCGTATATCCAATATCTCACGGCATCATGCCCCGATCATATCGACTCATCCCCAAGTATCATATAATACCCTCATATCACGTGTATATTCTATACACACACACACACACACGCATATATGTAGGGATCCTAGGCACACTAAGTAGGTCTCACAAGGCATCAAGCATGCCAAATTCAAAAAATTCCGGTGCCGAGAAACCCTAATGCGATCGTTGACTAGAGATTAGGCGATAACTATGCAACTAGTTAACAACTTAACTAAGAGTGAATGGAAAATACAACCTTTGTAGATTCGGTCCTCCACCTTCATTGCTCCGTGATGATGTCCCCTCGCTGCGATCATCGAATCCCGGGCTCTAGCGTCGGCTTCATCGGAGAAATGGGCGGGCTAGGTCGTCGACTTCGATGCCGAAGATGGTCTACGTCGAGGCAACTCAAGATCAAGCTCCAACTTCACCAAGTCATGAAACTTGTGAAGAAAACACCCTATACTACTTGGCAAGTGGTAGAGGATGAAGAAATAGGAAGTGGGTTCACTTTAGAATTGGATTTCTCACTCTTTTTCTCAAATCACCATTGAAGCTAGCAAGCTTCTTCTTCTTGAAGAAGAAGAAGAAGAAGAAGATAATATGATAAGCATTTTTAAAATAGAAAAATAAAATGATACTTATCATATTTGCAACCATGGTTTAGTGTAGAGAATTAACTAGAGTTTAGTTGAATGGTTAGGGTTAAAGGAAAGAAACAAAATGGTCAAGCTTTCAAACCTTCATGAAGTTTCAAAGAAAAGACAAAGCAAGCCACCATTTCATTTTCCTTTGCCAAAATAAATAAACAAAATAAATAAATGAATAAGTAAATCAAATGAAACCCTAACCATTAACTAACCATGGTTTAAATCACACACTAACCCAAGTTTGCATGTATCATCAAACATGATACAATCTTGTGCACAAAAATATATCACATATACAATGTGCACAATCAAGTGAGAAAATCTATTTTAAGTGAACCAATACTAGTTAATGCAAAGTAATATATCAAATATATAATTATACATTAAATCATTAAATCAACACTTGATTTAACGATCCGGTCATATCGCATATGACCGACTAATATCCAATGTATCGGCTTATCGAATCAATCCTTGATTCGATAACTAGGTTATATCGCATACAACCAATCGATACATTCATCGCGAGAATAGAATACGGTATCACATACACGCATTATTCTCGGTCCCGCACATATCTCATATGCGCTCCTATTTCGTTTTGCTTGAGCCAGGAAACCTCTGTGTAGGACTCTAAAGACTCGTCAATACACTGGCAGCAGGTGATGATCATAACAAACACCCGCAAGCCACAAGCGGTCTGCTAAACGTAACGGCCACCCGGGTATTGAGCGATCAGAAGATCGACGAGCAAGCCCGCTCACACTCCTGTGAATCCAACCAGTAACACTTACCGTACAGTCCGGCCTGTTCGTCTGATATGTCGCATATCTCGCCTAGGGGTGGTAAACGTCAGACCCCAGTAGCTCGATAAGTCGTGTCGATATGAGGTCTATAACAGTTTGAGAAACTACTGATAACACTTACCAGTAAATCTCAGCAACCCTGGCCAGGGATTTCCGGTTATAGCCAATCGAACACAGCACAACATCAACTCCCTATACCGGGAGAGACGAATCCCCTCCTATCGCTCATTGCCTCCATGTGATTCGGGACTGTATCCAAAAACCACCATTTTGCACACCCTCTTGGACGTGGTAAGGTGGAAATCAAAGCACAGTGGGAATCACACAAGACTCTAAGACGATCTCGGGTCTACAGACTAACCTGTACCAGTGTCACCAGAGAACTGCCATCTGACATAAGGTATAATACCATCTGGGAGTTCTCAGCGAGTCCGTCCAGTGTACCCAGTCTCCACTGAGCACCCGTATATCATCTCTGATGTCAAACACCAATGGATATGGGATCATCCATCGCCCATCTGTATGGGTCGAGAAGGTATACGCTAGTCTACTCTGGTATATCGATGCCCCGTCTCGATACACCCACGACTAGGGACCTTGAAGGATGTACTTATGGACTACCATGTCCCCACTAGTATGATTCGCATCATAGTCCAGGTAGTCAAGTACACATCCTAAGGGCTTCACCAACATGTAACAGAGAGACAATCAGTGTACACGTTAAGGTAAAGAGCAACCAGATAGCATACTATCATGTCGAGCAAGAAAGTCCTCCCTATATATGTCCCAGCATTCACTACAATATACATCCTATGTACAGAAATGGCCTCTAGGGCATACATATAACTAACAATATATATATGTATGTATACATACATAGATATATATCTACACACATTCCTATATGTATACACACACACATATATTCACCAAGTCAGGTTTATGTGTGTATGTGTGTGTGTGTCTACATGAAACCTACGAATTCCCTCCAAAGCAATCATCCTCTGGTTAAGTCTTTCTAAATCAGTCTAATCCAACCTAAAATCTTCAATAGTACCCTACATGCCAAGAATCTAAGGTCACGTCCGACTTCCTAATAATAATATGTAATATCCTTATTCTACATTTGCGAGGGTGCTATATGCCATCCACCAGACTTCCCCCGTAGATATACATCTACTCACCTGGTCCTTGCCTGCCAAAGTCGATGCCGCCATTCTCTTCTTCATTATCCGAAGTCCACGTGAGGGGTACCTATACGCAAACATATATAATATTTAAACCGAAATCGCGGACAAAACCAATACGGCGCACGAAACGCGCGTAGGTTAAAACATATGACCCGCTCATGCAAAAGAACCAAATAACCCTCGATATCGGTGTACAAACGCCGATGATCGAGAAAAACACAAACACACCAATCTGGGTTTCACAAATCACCAATTATAATATGAAATAGATTGCAACTCATTAAAACCTCAAAATAAATCAAATCGATTTATTTCCGAAAACCTAGAAAGCACTTATTTACCGTTTTAATTCGAACTTAATGTTTTAACAAAACTATTGGGCATAATATTCACTAAATATCATAACTAGGTCATATAAACCATTTCTATAATTTATTCTCATCAATTTGTATTAAATCCAAAATTCTAGTTTGCAAAAATATCCATTTTAAACACTTTTTAAAGCAAAATTCATAATTCAACAACTATGCTTGGTTTTGCATAAACTAAAGTGTTAAACTACGATTTATAATTTTAATAATGTCATGAAACCCTAATTAGATTTTTATCTCATTTATTTAATCAATTTCCAAAAACCTAGTTTGCAAAATTAGCATAATTAGCATAATTTTAAAGTGAAAACTAGCAAACTAGTAACTAGATTAGATTTTGCATTCTATTAACAAGTTAATCTACTCATTAGAATCATAATCTAATGATAAAAAAACTCTCACTTGAATTTTATCTCACCTACTTATAAGATTTATAAAAATCTAGTTTGTATAAATATATGATTTAGATAATTTAAAAGTATCAATTTGCAAGCTAGCAACTAGTTTAGATTTTTCATTTCCTTAAGATGATAATCTACACCTTGTAACCATGATTACATGATAGAAAACCTAATTTGCATTCAAAACCCTTTCTTGAAATTTTAAATCTTGAAATTAAAACCATAATTAATTTCCAATTAAGCTAGATTAAAGAAACAACCAACAATTTAACTATGGGTTAGGGTTTTATACCTCAAATATTGTGGATTAACATGAGAACTTAGCCTCCCAAAATGCTAACTTTACTCCAAGATCCAAGCTAGATAGGCCAAAAAATAATGGGTAGGATTTAAATTAGGAATTTGTGATGTTTTTTATGGATTTTTGAATGATTTTTGATGCAAAGTGAAATGGAGAAATGGGGGTGCGGGGCTGCCCAATGTGAGGCTCGGCCATGAGGGATGAGGGAATAGAGAGGGAGAAGAAAATGTGAGGAAATGTGTAGAAACATCTTCAAATAATTACATCTTTTAAGTCTTTTCACAATTATTTGATTTTATTTCATTTTCCTTATTTAATTTCATCCTAGAATTCTCTAGAATTTTGAAACCAATTCAAGAAGAGAAGAGAATGCAACCATCTTAATTCTAATATGTCATGGTTCACATTTGTCAAATTAGCCCATTGCAATTTATAATTTGCACCTATTTAATGTATAATTAAAAGCTTATGTTAATATTAAAAATAATTACTTAAGGAAAAATATTTAGGTAAGCTAATAATTTATAAGTGACTAAATAAATACCAAATACTAGCGATTATATAGTTAAAATAGGCGTATTTAAATCTATATTGAAAAATAATTGTAGTTAAGTTTTACGGAAAATACGGTTTATTTTACCGATTATCAGAAAATTCACCTAAAGGATTTTATTTATTTAATTATTTGTTTTTAAAACGTTACAATCTTCCCCCTTAAAGAAATTCGGTCCCCGAATTTAAATTAAAACTCCCCCCAAATACTAAAACATTTAGCAAAACACTCAAATCATCGGGGCTCCGAAATCATCAATACATAAAACACATCTTAGTGCAATGCATGCGCATGAAAAACAAGTACATTACTCAAAATCAAAACTCCGTCAAGTATAACGCAATCATCGGAGTTATGGTGAAAATACAATGTCAAAGTCCAATATAAAACCAACATGATATACTCAAAACTTAAACATATATATATATATGATACGCATCGTTATAAAACCGTCCAAATATCTGAAAAGAAATCCATGCAAAACCTTTTCCTAAGTCACCGTGCGATGCGCGAAACACGGCACAAGCAGCGGACGTTCATTTTTTAAAAAAAAGCTATACATGTATATCTTTTATTTAACAAACACGTCCTGCCTGGTTACTAAACCAAATAGTAATTATTATAAAAACATACTGCTCAAAATGAAATCAATCCCAATCAGAGCAAAAAAAAATATCATGTGCGTCCGGTGCGCACTAAAATCGAAATCAAATACAGAAGCCACGAATATGCACAAAAACAAAACTGAATGCAACGGGTGTGCACCAAAAATATCTGTCAAGTGCAACGGGCGTGCACGACAACAATATCAAGTGCATCTAATCTGCACAAATCCCGATTTAGTGCATCTGGTGTGCATAAAATCACATCAAGTGCGCCAAGTGTGTGCAAGAATCTCAATCAAGTGCACATGGTGCACGAAAACATATACCGAATATCGAAATCGAAATCACAGTACGAAAAGTGAATGAAAACTATGTCAAAGCATACGTCAAAATCATGTGCAACCCATATGCACGAAATCAAATCAATTTCTCAAAATATATAAAACCAAATCGAGTGCACTGGGTATGCATAAAACAAAATCAATACAACTGATATATGAAACACGAATAGAGTGTAATGAATGTACACATAGGAAATACCAATCATAGAACAAAATCCTCAAAATACCAAAATCCAAACAACGGAAATATGAAATTCAAATCACCAAGTCGCAATCGTAAACCCTATCTTCAATGTGCGCCTTTTCTAATGTCGACTGATTCGGACTCGTCTCCTAATAACTGTGCTGACTGCGCTACAAATGGCTATGCTCATATCTAGAGTCTCCCACGTATGTATCCCATCACATGATATCCGGACTGCGTTAAACTTTTTGATCGATTCATCAAAGTTCCATAATTCCCCGAGAGCTCAACACTTAAGTACGGTTTAAAAATATCCAGTACATGCCACAGCACCTGCAGACCAGCCGTAGAAGGGCAAACCCAAGGCTCACTAATGGCACTACAGAACTGCCGCAAACCCTAAGGTTCACCAGCGTTCTTATGGTCATTATGTCGAGTTACGGTTTCATACTTTTAGAGGGTCCACAGAAATACCTATATGTTCTTCCAAATACCTTAAACTTGGGAAAATGGGTTTCTGACATTTGTTTGAACCTTTTAGCTTCGTCTGGACGACATGTGAATACCCTTCGTCCGCACGCTAAACAATACTTCAATCCTCCAGATTAGACAATACCCTTATGGTCATTGCATTCTAACCGCAGCTCTCTCTGCCCGTGCGACCGTGGTAACAGAAACCACCATCCGTTATCGACGAAGATAGATCAAAGGAACGAATAGAATACGGTGCAAAGAAATGTACATCCTAAGGCTTCTTAAGAAGAGTAGCGCATCGTAAGTATGTCGCGGATCATACTCACGGTACGTCACTCTACCTAAGTCACCTACTCCATCAACCAAGGTCAACCTAGACTTCGACAAAGATTAAACCTAGCACTCTGATACCAACTTTGTCATGACTCGAAGGTAAGGAACGTGACCAGCACTTAAATTACGAAGCATCTAGAGGCGCAACGTAATCTAAGTAAGCCGAAATCCAGAAATCTAAACCATTTAAAAGAAGAATTAAAGGTAAACATGTTTAAAAGAAACATCAAATTTCTCAAAAATTTCGGCAGAGTCACTTTTGTAAACACTGGCCCCAAACGGGTACAAATAAAAATATACATAAAAGCAATAATAAAGGCATCCCCAAGCGGGAGCTAGCTCTTCGCCAATTGGCGGTCACAACCACAAGCAAAATAATATAGAACGCCGAAGGGCGAGGGACAAACCTCAAAAGAAAACCCAAAATCCACCAGAAAACCATAATAATACAAGCGCGACTCTAAGGTCGAAATAAAAACAACCGGTCTTCTAAATCTACCAATAATACAAGTTTGGTTAATGGAGCTTACTAGATACAAATGAAATAATAAAAGTACAATAGCAGTCCCGATACAAGTGGACCAACCTACCAAGCAATCACCCTGAATGAAATGGTGTGCCAGCAAGCCGCCAAGGAAACCTGTACATCGAAACCTGAAAGAAAATTTGGCACAACGGGGGTGAGTTTCCAACTCATGAGTAGAAGACATCTGCGAGTAGAAATCGGATGCACGACGCTCTCCTAGGCCATAATAATATACTTAATATAACCCTAGTCATCTAGTAGTGGCAGGGTAATAATCTATGTGTAAGTGAAATGCTCAGTGCTCGTGTCAGTGCCTCAAGTAGTAACATGTTATGTGTATGAGTATGCATGCACCATGAATATAAAATAATCAACCATGAAATCTGGATATATCTGTATAAGAAATCTTTAACTTTTATCATAGTAAAAATTTTATGATAATCTGAACATCATCAATGAAATCCATGGAAATCCATGCCAAGTATCGACATAAAACATACACATCTCCATGTCTCAATATCTCAAAGTCTCAATATCTCGGGCTCCGTCAGTCCGGATCGGCCCATATCATCAAATCACACGACAACGGTCGGTATCCTCCGGATATCCGCCGCGCCAGACATCACCGGTAGGTAGTCTTCCCTAGCCAGGCTCATCGTCATCCCCACAAAAACACTCTCGCCCCGGGGTACCGTACCGGGCCTACCATGTACCCGAGACGGTTCCTCCACTCCTCAAATCGGGTCTCGAAATCCAATAGAAAACATGAAAACTCATGGTGGACGACCCATACATCACGAGAAAACCGCAAGTTACATTTCAAAAATGATAATAATAAGCTTTTATTAAATTCTTGCGGCTTTCCCCCAAAATCTAGAAATCTCATAGAAATCCAAATCCCAAAATCATGAGTAAGTAAATAATGAGTATTGGGATAAGCCCCACGATACTGCATGATAATATGAATATGTGAATGCATGACGTGTCTAACTAATAAATGCAATATCTAAACTAGCACATGAGAGTAATCACACAATATTATATTAGACTAGCATTTAGCTGATTATATCAATAAAAAGATAATATGTTCTAAAGTGTACGGGACATGGCAATTACCGATGATGATATGTGTGAGCCGGCAAATAAGTGTACGTGGATCATGAGCATCATCGGTAATGGTGCTGGTGTCCTAACAGGCAGAGTTTCATATTAGCTAAAGGAACATATGTATGAATATGCAATGCGATGAATACAACATGAATATAACAGTGAATGTGTAGTAAAAGCACAACTAGAGAATACATACTAATTATGAGTCATACAGTTTGTTGTTTGACAAAAAACACGAATCGTAGTTTTTAGAAATTTAGGGGCTACGGGGTTTTTAAGAAAAGATATGTTCTTTGAGAAATCCGTAGTATCTCTCAGGCTGTCTTTAAAAATGCGCACGATTCGTTAGTTTTGAAAATAAGTATGACTCGAGCCTAAACTAAGATCTACCTAACCAACTAAGTAACTAACTAAAGACACTAGTCGAAAGATAAGAAGAATCCTCCTAACGTCTGAGTCGGTATTTCTAGTAATCGGCGATCCAACCGCAATAGCATCACGTACGTAGTACGACTTCCTCAAGTCAAGAGTGCGGATCAATCATCACATCTATGCCACGTACGGTAAAATACATCGTACGGCATCCCAAAAATCGGGGTATGGGTCAACTATCACATATATATACATCATCGTTCATATAGTATCATCATCAAACAATATCATGATCAAGGGTACTTTACTGTAATCACATACATTCCAATATCATCAAACATATATCATCGTCTATATAAATATACATCGTCAAATAATCCACTAAAATATCATATCATATATCATATCGTGATTAAGTCACATATTACAATCCGGGTTCTATTCTAGAGTCTCATACATTTCAATGTCATCATCACCTATTATCGTTTATGTATAAGTATACATTTTCTCATTTCACAACAATCCGCTAATATCATAATACATCTTATATCATAACTCGATCATATATCCAATATCTCACGGCATCATACCCGATCATATCGACTCATCCCCAAGTATCATATAATACCCTTATATCACGTATATATGCTATATATATATATATATATATATATATATACCTACACACATTCCTATACACACACAGACACACACACACACACACACACACACACATATACACCAAGTCAGGTTTATGTGTGTGCGTGCGTGTGTGTCTACATGAAACCTACGAATTCCTTCCAAAGCAATCATCCTCTGGTTAAGTCTTTCAAAATCAGTCTAATCCAACCTAAAGTCTTCAATAGTACCCTACTCGCCAAGAATCTAAGATCACGTCCGACTTCCTAATAATAGTATGTAATATCCTTATTCTACGTTTGCGGGGGTGCTATACGCCATCCACCCGACTTCCCTCGTAGATATACATCTACTCACCTGGTCCTTGTCTGCCGAAGTCGATGCTGCCATCCTCTTCTCCATCATCCGAAGTCCACGTGAGGGGTACCTATACGCAAACATATATATTATTATAGACCGAAATCGTGGACAAAACCAAAGCGACGCACGAAACGCGCATAGGTTAAAACCCATGACCCGCTCATGCAAAAGAACCAAATAGCACTCGACTTCGGCGTACAAACGCCGATGATCGAGAAAAACCCAAACACACCAATCGGGGTTTCACAAATCACCTATTATAATATGAAATAGAATGCAACTCATTAAAATCTCAAAATAAATTAAATCGATTTATTTCCGAAAACCTAGAAAGCACTTAATTACCGTTTTAATTCGAACTTAATTTTTTAACAAAACTAATGGCCATAATATTCACTAAATATCATAACTAGGTCATTGATTGAAACGAATTTCCGTTGTGTATGTTCAGAAATTTATGTAGAAATCACAACGAAAAATATTTTGACCGCAATCAATAACGGTGTCGGATGTAGCGCGTTAGTAAGTGCGGATCGTCCATAGGGATTGTACGATTCGTTCGTATTTTGTTTTGTTTGAATTGAAAATTTAATAGAAAAGAAAAGCAAAAACGATTCAAGATTTATATCGATGAATTTCAAGAATCAACTAAATCTAATCAAGAATCAAGAAAGCGTTAAATATCAAGAATCAAGAATTGATATAATTCCAATCGATTTAAGTTTCAAGATTTGAAATAAAGCTCGTAGGAATCGATTAGATCGTAGATGTGAAGAAGACTAAAAATTACCGTTTCTTATCCATTAACAAGTTGATGCTAAATCGATGTCGATTTATCGAGGATTAAGGATCTTCCAAAGAATTAGGGTTCCTCATCCTATCCTTTGTCCTTTCGATGAATCACATTCACAAGATAGCTTCTAGGAAATCGAATGATTGATCGTTGATCTCTAGATCGTGCGAAAAGAATCAAGAACGCATTTCGCATCGATCTAGATCATCGATCATTCAATTTTCAAGAATTTACAATCGTTATAGGACTTAAGAAAACGTTTAAAAATTCATCAACATCATCATTCTACAATCATTTCGACTCCTCCACGAGCGGAGTTTTATTCAAGCATCATCACAATGAATACATTCAAGAATTGAAGATGAATCATAATGCTCAAATTGAAATATAAGCAAGTTGAAAGAATCTTCACCTTTATTTATTCCACAAATTGTTACACATTGCTCAAGACTACAAGAATTTGAGAAGGAACAAGATTGTCGAATCTAGCGTTGCATCGGCTCCTTGAGTCGTGTATCGGCTTGGATCTCGTGCTCCGTTGAAGTCCGGCTTCTCTTCTAAAGGATGGTTGAAGACTTGCTTTGCTAGAACTCAAAGGATCTTGAATTTGGTTTCTTGATTTGGATTAGGGTTAGGGTTTGGCACAAGTCGTGTCACTCAACTTGTGGGTGGAAGAGATGAGAATGGTTAGCTTTCAACAACTATCGAACAACCTTTTCAAGAGAGGCCTAAGGTCCTTTTTATAGGTTTCCAAAACCCTAGATCTAGGATTTTGAATTTGAATTTCCCTCCAAAAGTTTGTTATAGGGAGAGGCTTCTAGAAGTAGTTAGTTAGGAGCTTAGCTTCTACCTTAAGTTAGAAGGTGAGGGAGAAGGTTCTAGGCTCTTAATGGAGTTAAGGTGAAGCTTGTTGTGGAAGCTTTGAGTGTTTAGTTTAGAACCCTAGGGTTTGTTGAACTGGCAGAAGCTTCGAGGTCCATCTGGAAAATGTAGTGTCTTTATGAGGTGTAGGACCAGAGAGAAGAGGGCTGAGCTAGAGAAATGATGCTAACGTGGCATAGCCGCCGTGGAACCGCGGCCCAAGGCGGCTCCGGCCGCGGTTCCGCGGCCATGTGGCTTCCTTATGGCTTCATTCTTTGGCTGAGGATTTCTGATAACATGTTGGTCTTTTGTTGATATATTGAATCCCTGAATTCCTTATAGGTCATTTCCAGATTTCAAATCCTTGAGTTGGCGTATTCTTTAGCAGCACTGTTATGTAAATTTGACCGTTCTCTTGGAATTTCCTGCGCAGACTTCGAAACACAAATCGCGCTACACAGGAATGATGCGATGCCATGAAATACAGTCAATTTCCCTTAAAGTGCCGGTTTTAAAGTCTAACACATGCAATATGATATTTTACGACTGTTTTGCTAATATATGCTATATGAATGTCGAACACTTCTAGATGAGTGCAAATGATAGGGAAATTGCCATGTTAAAAATGCAGTATTTTCGACTGATCAAATTTTCCCAAACTTATTTTTGGTCGTCTCGAGCGAACTGTTTTATTAAAAAGAGAAGGAGAAAATAAAGAAAGAGAAAAACTAACTAGCACACTTTCGTAGGCAACACGATTGCACTGAGCACGTGCAACAAGACTTTAAACCTCTAGGTGTCCCTTGTAGGAGGAGTGTTGTCTCCTGAGGGTTTTCAGCGGATTGCACCCACAAAATCCAATAATAAAAGGAAGATCATGAAAATTACATTTAAAGACAAGAATTGTAAAAGAAAGACTTTAAAAATTAGGGTTTCCAACTAAGCTAGCTTTTCGGTTGTCATGAGCCCTATCTTAATAGTCATGAAAAGATGTCAGAAATCACGTCCTCCCTCAATAAAACATCGTCTTATTCTTCATTCCTATCTTTTTTCCGAACATCGATCATATAACCCTGGGTGTGTGTAAAGACATCCCTACACCCGGAGAATTCAATTCAAGCTATCATACTCTTGCCCATCAGCCTCAGTACTTTTTAATTAATGAATATTTAGATGAATTTGCTCACACACTTTCATGCGACTGTTAATACTTCTTGAGGTACTAACCGACTGATTACTCGTGTGCTTGCTTATTTGGTGTTTTTCCTCGTCTTGCACCACCTGAGGCTTAGCAGTGACTCCCAGACCAGTTGGCCTTAGGGCACTAGGTGAAGAAGCACCCTCGCTATATTTTTTTATTGCTGCCTTGGCAATAAAAAAACCAGTGTTCATTTTTCTCACCATTTTATATTTTCTTTATTTTTTTTATTTCCTTCATACATTGGCTTTTAGACAAGAGCTTTTCAAGGTATCCTCTACTATCCCGAGTTTCAAGACGTGTGTAAGTGCGAATAGTAGGGTATCAACGTTCAAAATGTTTGGCTTGCAGAATAGAAACTATTTTTCAAACTTATTTTTATCCTCAGATTAGTGACTTCTTTCATCTTACTAACCCTTGGGACAACGGCTCATAACTACTTATTACTAGTTCGTATAAGAAAACTTCTAATTTTCTTGGTTTTCTTAAATTTTTCCAATCTCATGGATGTAATATTTCACTATCTAATCTTTTGTTATCTTATTTATGTACAAAAAATATTTTTATCTTTTGAATTTTTTTATACATTTTTATAGGTTTTCAAAAATGTTTTGTGCTTATACAAAGTATGATGCAAATGATGCGAAAATAAGCACAAACCTCCCCCAAACTTGTTTTCAACAGTGTTCTCACTGTTGCCTTCTGCTAAAACTCGAAAAACCTGTAAGCCTGGGAGGAATTTATTAGTGGGGGCAAAATATTTAAGTGAAGACCCTCCCCCAAACTTATTTTTGGCTCAAAATTTTGTAAAAATTTTCTTTTCAGGAGCCCGATTATACCCCCCCAAACTTGAGTTATGCAATATTAAGCTTTGAAAATCACATGAGGGGTCAAAAATCAGTGGTCAATGCCAAGCTTTGCAAAGACCGAAAGTTAACACCAACCATTCAAAAAATTTATCAATGCAGTGCTCTGGTAGGTGGAAGAAGAAGTGGGGAAAGGGTAAGTGGTGGAATAGATTGTGTGTGCGTCTCATTTTGGAGAGACGATGCAGTGAATGTGATGGATTACTCGCATTCTTTTTACTGTCCAGAAGAAGGGGTGGAGCTTCAATTTCATTGATTTGGACATGATTCATCTCAACACCCGTGCTTTTCAGAAATGCGAGTTCATCAGCGAAGATCTCCTCAAAAGTTTCATCAATACCCCGAAGAATAATGTCATCACAAGGTGCGGGGTGATCTTTAGACTCTAAAAGCAGTTCATAATCAGTGTTAGTTGTTGACCCGGACATCTCAGTGGAAGAGTCCATATGTGTATGATACATAATTAGGTCAAACCATAACGTATGAAAAGAGTCTAGATCAGTATTATGAGGATCATCAATTTCGCTGCTGTCGACATCCATTAAGTCGACAGAACAGACCTGAGCAGTAGGTTCGGAGGGTACACTTCCCAACTTGTAAATGTTTAGCTCTATTGACCTATTCCCGAAAGATAGGGTCATAGAACTATTACGACAGTTGATGATAGCGTTGGAAGTGGCCACAAAGGGGCGACCTAAAATCACCGGAATTTGATTCCGTGGGTTCGCTACAGGCTGTGTATCAATTACAATAAAGTCCACAGGGAATATAAATTCCCCGATTTTTATTAACACATCCTCTAGTTCACCCCTAGGTTTGGTGATTGATCGGTCAGCCATCTGGAGAGTGCAAGGAGATGGTTTCAACTCTCCGATACCTAGTTGCTCATAGACTGAGAAAAGAAGCAGGTTAACACTTGCCCCAAGGTCTAGTAGAGTACGGTTGATGTGTTTCTCCCCAATAGAAATGAAAATAGTAGGATAGCCAGGATCATTACGTTTCCTCGGTAATTGTTGGGGGAAATCCGTGTCTACAGTCTTTGCTATGAATATCTTCTTGGGCATTTATTTCTTCCTCTTTCTAGTGCACAAGTCTTTAAGAATTTTCGCATACGCTGGGACATATTGGACAGCATCTAGAAGAGGGATGTTGATGTTAACCTGCTTAAACATTTCAGTGATCTTCGCCATTTGTGGACTCAGTGTGTTCCCCTTAACCGATTTGGGTAAGGAGCTTGAGCAATAAGATCAGGGTCCAACATTGGAGAAGATCGTGTGGGTGGAAACGATCTAAGAATAGGAGTGGGGATCGTTTTCTGTGTACTAGAAGAGGTGGGCTGAGGTGTCGAGCCATGGGGAAAACGAAGAATAGGCTCGCGAGAAGGTGGTGGGGTAGAAGAACTGGGGTCAGAATTAGAAGTAGAAGTGGAAGGAAAGGTCTCAGCCGGGGTATCATTGATAGATTTTTCAGTGTCATCAATCTCTTCCCCAACGTGACTGTCAAGCACTCTCCCAGATCTCAACGTGGTGATTGCATTCACATGATGTGAATAGTCAGGATTGGGTAAGGGTTGAGCTGGGAGTTTCCCTTTCTCTCTTGCACTCATTTCGGCTTTCAATCGTGCAATTTCTGCTTCCATCGATTTGATACTCTCAGCTTGGGACGCTGAGTTTTTCTTTATATCATCGACGGAAGTCTTTATTTCAGCCGATACTTGCATGAGATTTGTCAGAAGCAAGTTTATGAATGAAGAGGATTCGTCAGTCCCGGTCAACTGTAAAGGACTAGACGGTGCAGGTGTGTTGACCGGATTTTGAAAGTTCTGTGATTGGAAGGGTTGCTGACTCAATTGAAGTGGTGATTGCTGTTGTGGTGGAGGGACCCTTTGAAAATTGTTTTGGCTTGGAACCGTGTTTTGAGATTGTGATTGGTTCCAAGCAAAGTTAGGGTGATTCCTCCAACTCTGATTATATGTGGAAGAAAATGGATCGTTCCTAGGTCTTTGAAAGGAAGAATTGATATGTTCATGACCTTGAAACAGAGAATTTCGTGGACATTCTTCCGTCAAATGAGAAGGATCAGAACAGCATCCACATACAGTTTTGGGAAGTGACATTGGATTTAGGGCGGCAGCTAAAAATTTATTTTCCATAGTCTCGAGTTTCTTGTGTATAGCTGAAATGTCAGCTCTGACTCCTATGGAAACATCCGATTGGTTATTGCCACCCCTAAATGATGGACTCTCCCACTGTAAAGATTTTTCAGCGAAATCTTCTAAGTATTTCCAAGCTTCTCCATCGTCTTTGGTCATAAAATTTCCTTGACACATGTTTTCAAGACTCTGTTTAGTGTTAGGGTTACTGCCCTCATATATGATTCGGCACAGTTCCCATCTTAGGATTTCGTGATGTGGGCATTGAACCAACTGATCCTTGAAGCGCTCAAGATATTTTGAAAATGGTTCATTTGGAAGCTGGGAGAAATTGATTTATTTCGCTACGGACTCGAGCTATCTTGTGATTAGGGTAGAATTTCTTAAGGAATGCTGCAACGAATTCTTCCCAATTCGTAATGGAATGTGCTGTAGTGTTATACAGCCACTTCTCGGCTATATGGCACAAGGTAAATGGAAGAAGACGTAGACGCATAGCATCCACAGAAAACTGTGAAGTATCCATCATTGCACATACATTTTCAAATTTCGTGATAAACATGTATGCATCCTCAGTCTCGAGACCGTGGTATTTGGGTAGAAGGTTGATGTATTGGGGTTTAATTTCAAAATTTTCCCCGTTGGCTGGTGGAATGTGTTAGTAATATGCATGCCCTAGAGGCCATTATTGTACATATGATGTATATTGTAATGGATGCTTGGACATATATAGGGAGGACATTCTTGCTCGACATGATAGTATGCTATCTGGTTGTACTTTATCTTAACATGTACTCTGATTGTCTCTATGTTACATGTTGATAAAGCCCTTAGGATATGTACTCGACTACTGGGACTAAGATGAGATCATACTAGTGGGGCCACGGTAGTCGACGAGTACATCCTATAATTGTTCCTAATCGAGGGTGTATCGAGACAGGGCATCGATGCACCAGAGTAGACTAGCGTATACACATCTTGACCCATATGATGGGCGATGGATGATCCCATATCCATCGGTGTTTAACATCAAGGATGGTGTACGGGTGCTCAGTGGAGACTGGGTACACTGGACGGACTCGCCGAGAACTCCCAGATTGTATTATACCTCACATCAGATGGCAGTTCTCCGGTGACACTGGTACAGAGTAGTCTGTTGACCCGAGATCGTCATAGAGTCTTGTGTGATTCCCACTGTGCTTTGATTTCCATCATACCACGTCCAAGAGGGCGTGCAAAAAGGTGGCTTTTGGGTACAGTCCCGAATCACATGGAGGAAATGAGCGATAGGAGGGGATTCGTCTCTCCCAGTATAGGGAGTTGATATTGTGCTGTGTTCGATTGGCTATAACCGGAAATCCCTGGCCAGGATTGCTGAGATTTACTGGTAAGTGTTATCAGTAGTTTCTCAAACTGTTATAGACCTCAAATCGACACGACTTATCAAGCTACTGGGGTCTGACGTTTACTACCCCTAGGCGAGATATGCGACATATCAGACGACGAGACCGGACTGTACGAGAGTGTTACTGTTTGGATTCACAGGAGAATGTACAGGCTTGCTTGTTGATCTTCTGAGCGCTCAATACCTGGGTAGCTGTTACGTTTAGCTGACCGCTTGCAGCTTATGGGTGTTTGATATGATCATCACCTACTGCTGGCGTATTGACGATTCTTTAGAGTCCTACACAGAGGTTTCTTGGCTCAGGCAAAACGGATTGGAGCACATATGAGATATGTATGGGACCGAGGATAATACGATATGAGATACCGTATTTTATTCTCGCGATATTTGATATCAGCCGCGTCATCGGATCAAGTGTTGATTTGATGAATCGGTAGGGATAAATATTAGTCGGTTATATGCGATATAGCCGGATTGTCGGATCAAGTGTTGATTCGATAATTTAATGTATAATAATATATATGATATATTAAATTACATTAACTAATATTTTCTCACTAAAAGATTATTTTTCTCACTCGGGTAATACATTGATATATATGCGATATATGTTAAATGTATTATTTTATTTTGTTACAATAAATATTGTATATGTGATATATAATATTGTAACATGTTATAATTATTAATGCAACATGTTTAGTGGAGTTTAAACAAGATTAGGGTTTGATTTGGGTTAATGTATTCTATATTTTTCTAGAAGGTTTTAATTTGTCATTTGCTAAGATATTATGATAGATATTTCTTTGTGACTCACCCTTTAACCCAACCCAAACCCTAACCCTAGTAAACTCTCTACATTGGTTACTACAACCATGGTTGCAAAAATAATTATGATAACTTTTTATTATTGATCACAAATGAATTCTATCATCTTCTTCCTTGAGTTATTCATTGAAAAAGCTTACTAGCTTTTTCAAGTGATGATAAATGAGTGAGAAAAAGATTATAAAAGAGAGAGAAAATCCTACTTCATCACATCTTCCCTTGCCATTTAGATGAGGGTGTTCACTTTATATTATGAGTGTTAGCTTGTGTTAACGAAACTTCAAGGTAAATCATCTTTGTATCGAAGATCGGAAGCAAAGGTTGCATCATTCTCTTCGTGAAGCCTCTTGAGAGTCCAGAACAGAATGATCGCAGCGAAGGGACCTCAACACGGAGCTTCAGAAGTGAAGGACCGGATCTACAAAGGTTGTAATCCCTCTCACTTAGTGTTAAAGTGTTTAACATGTTTGTTTTCGCCTAAACCCTAGTTTAAAGATCTGGCTTCGGGTTGTTCGGCACGGCTAATTTTTTTAATCGGGCATGGTTGATGCCTCGTAGACCCTTATGCACGTGCCTAGAAACCTTACAGTGGTATCAGAGCCAAGATAGAGCTTTAGGCGAAGTCTGAGCGAAGTTTAAAGTCCGATCGAAACCCGAAACCCCGATGTTTACCCTTCTCTGTACATTTTTCAAAACTGTGGTTTTTTATGAATTAAAAATTCTCCGAAAAACAAGCAGGAAAAACTAAGAATTACCGTGAAGTACGGCCCTCTAATTCTCTAAAATGACCGCGGAACTGCGGCCAAACCATGGGTTTGGCGGCGGTTCCGCGGCCAAAATTGTGACTTAGTCCCTGGAATTTCATGTAATTATTCGTAGGTCCATTCTTGTTATTTTTTTCTGGTAATTTTTTAATTCCACTCAAGTGTTGAGTTTTCTAGGGTTGTATTGGGGAATTGTTGATTCGATCAGATAATTTAACTTTGTTTAGTTTTGTCCGGGTAATTTTTAGAAACTGTTAAAAAGTTCGAACGGATATCAATAACTCACTTTTTCCCCTGTCGGAAAATTTTTCAAAAGTTGTATTTTTTCTTGAGTTTAAGAACGTTCTAAGTCGTGCAAGTAACGCGGTGGACCCTCTAGAAGACAACAAACCTAAACTCGATTATGTGACCGTCTTGAACTGCCTCTAAAGCTTAGGGTTTGCGGCAGTACGGCGTGCCACATGTAAGGCGTTGGCTTGACCCTTCTACGGCTGGACCATTGGTACTGTGGCATGTGATGGATGTTTTTAAACTGATTTCAAGTGTTGAGATATATTGGGAAAATCTTGGGTGTTTGATTATTCGATCGGAAAGTTTAACATTGTCTATTTATCTGGTATGTGATACAATATTTGGAATCCACATGTAGTTATGAGATAACTAATTTGAATGTTATAAATCTAGCAGTTTAGTCTCAAATGATCGGTTGCCATGGAATTTTGATGTGATCAAAAGTCCGTCGCAATCATGTAGCGTACGCGGATACTCGCCGGGTAAACTTAATAGACAGCCATGCCCCATAGACCCGACTAAGTGACTGTAGGAGAACCCCGTCGCCAAAAGCATTCGTTCGGGTGCTCGCGGCAGCGGTGTTCCTCCTTGGTGCACTTCGTCGACGGTATCGGGGGTGCGGCCATCTACTAAAGTTTGCGACGAGCATTCGATCAGGATGTCGGGAATCTTGTTGAATTGCCCGACATGATATTGAAAAGAGTTTTCGATTTTGAGACTAAAATGCGGGGTTTATAATTGTTAGGCATGCGATGTCTAAGGAATTCATTTGATTAGGCATGCGATGTCTAAAGAGTTTGCGGATTCCAACTGTTGTAGTTTTACACTTTCTTTTCTGTGACCGTAAGTATAATATGTGATATCGCCGGTTTCGTTGCTATATGTCAACGACAATTGAGATGGGCATATTTACTTACGTTGATGACATGTGATGTTATGTGTTGCTGGATATGTTATGTTGGATCGTCGTGTTTGAATAGCCGGGGTTTTTTATATGAGATGAGTGTTTTTCATTTTCATTCATGTAAAAACTTGTATGTAATATTCTTTTATTGGGGCACTTCCAGGTTGCGGATGATGTCACCATTTGTATATTATTTACTTTTCCGCATTAGGTATACCCAAAGAGGGGAGCACAAGTAACCGGGTTTTAGGGTCCAGTGGGAGACCATCTCGAGGAGTCGAGACCGGGTCTCCTAACCCTAGAATTGGCAATGTTACTTGCCGCTCTCGTAGGGGTCTAGGGATGTGGGTTTGGCTATTCATCGCGACCGTGGAATCCGTGTTTTATACAGGCTCGTATTAAAATACGGACATCCTAGTATATCCAATATTTCATATATGTTTCTTCTGCTGCAATGTTCTGTGATGAGATCATATTACTGCCTGAGACGAATGTTTATATTATATATATGAGATATATGTTATATATTGCAGATTTTGTTTCAAATGCTGATGCTTGTGAAGCACAATAAAAAAAATGGGACTTCATTAATGAGATTAATGAAATAAAAGAAACCTAAAGATGTTGTAGAAACTTGTTTAAAAACTGGTTGCTCTAGTTCTTGCTTTGCATAGCGGTGTTCCTTGTAGAACATCCAGCACCTTATTCGATAAGGAAAGAGCCGAGATCCCTTCACCTGGAGTGACCTCTTAAGTGAAACTAGCAGATGCTACAAACTCGGTTTGTCTTTTGATTGCTTCTATAGTTCTTGCTTTGCATAGTGGTATATATGATATATCCTGCACCTTATTCGATGAGGAAAGGGCCGACGATCTCTTCACCGGGAGTGACCCCTTTAGCAAAACTAGAAAAGCCTTAAAAACACTCCATTTAAAAATCACTCGATTCTACAACGATATCAAGTTCATTACGCAAAGGGTTTTCTTAAAAACCTGTCGTAGCCCTCCGTCATTTCAGATAAGGACTGTTTAGTATTCGTGCTGCGTTTGTTAGCCTTTGTCAAGGCGTAGTGTGCGGTAGCTGAATAGTAGTTATCTGCTTATGCATATGATGCAGATTGGATTAGGGTAGTCGTGCGACCTTGTTGGCCTCTTTCAAGGGCCGTGCGAGTGGGTTTACTTCAATCAAGAAATGACGGGTTGAACTTGACTAGCAGCCTATGGTTTGTTGGCCTTTGTCAAGGTCATAGGAGTCTTGGGGTAAAATATTATCGGGAATTTCAAGTGTTGAAATTTTCAATGAGATTGCATACCTTCTATGAGATAGTTGGATCCCGATACCCGCTGCGAGTAAGAGTTACTCCTGGGAGAGTTTTACACATTACAATTAGCCGATCAAGTAGGTGTCTAGAAAGGTGTTAACGGGGTTACGCCCCTAGGAAAACGAGGCTTACTTTAATTAGGTTCGTGCAAAAGCACGGGGGACCTCCCTAAAAGTACCGACACTGGCCTGGCTGAAAGATTGGCGAACTTGTAGCGTGTAATTAATCCCGGCCAGTCTTTCCTTTTAGGGTTTGAAGGAAGATTTGATTAAAACAGTGGGAGACATCTGATTAGATATATTAGATAACCAATCTAATCTTGCAAGAGCATACGCTGAGTGTTTTCTTCTCTCTCTCTCCAGGTAGCGACCATATCACGCCTTAATCAAGATAATAATACGGATAAATTGACCGAACCCGCTTGTCATACTGAGCTGGGGAACGTGGTCCCGCTCCAACTTATAATTGTTATAAGACAGAGCAGGAAATTGGGGATTACCAGAATTCCCGTGCCGCCCAAACGAAGAAAGTGCATGTTGATGCATCATCTTTGGGTGTGTTCATTACAGAGAACTGTTTCTCAGTATCCTTTACGTCCTGGGTATGAGATACCGGATCAGGATCCCGCATATGTAATTTGTTACATGGGCTACAGATAGGTAGGGAACTAACAACGGGTGATAAGTTTCATGAGATAGAAAACGGTGCAAGTGTTGCAGCCAAGTCTGTTGGTCAGTATCACCCTGTATTACCAGAATACATTGATTCTGAACGAATGTTATTAGATACCGAACCTGATATACAACATCATATCAGTCTCTTTATTAGTAAAGAAAGGATATAATTTTATATTGTTGGATAATGTTTTGAACATTTCCTATATCAAGAGTTGATCTGTTCAGGCACGTTATCTAAAAGCATAGACGTTTTAAATCAAACCACAGTTCTTAACGTACAGAACACACACAAGAGGAAGAGTTCAGAAATGAACGAATCTTTCTTGAGGCATTGTAGACTAGGTCATATCAATGCGACCCGACTAGCTGAAGTTACATTAAGATGCATATTTAAATTTGTTTGAATTTACATCTTGTGAAACTTGTCGGTCATGTCACAAAGATAAGATGACCATAGCTCTGTTTATTGGAAACAGAGAAAGAGTTAGTGAACTCTTGGGATTGATACATGCTGATATATGAAGGTCCCCTGTCTACACATGCCAAGACCTGTTCTTTGTACTTCATTACATTCTCTGATAATCTCTCAAGATTCAAACATGTGTTCCTGTTGAAACATAAGTCCGAACCTTTTGAGATATTCACAGAATATAAGTTAGAAGTAGAGAACCAAAAACGGGTATAAGTATTATGTCCTTTGATGAGATCAAGGAGGAGAATACTTGAGCACGGAATTCCTGGACTATTCTAAAGGAGAGAATGAGATTCTCTCTCAGTATTACTCCTCCGTATACACCACAGCACGTCGATGTATCGGGGTGGAGCAATAGCACCCTATGTGATATGGTGAGCTCTATGATGAGTACTACTGAGTTTCCTATTTCCTTTTGGGAATTATGCACTAGTGAAGCTGCATACCTATTGAATAGGGTTCAATTCAAATCAGTTGCCTACCACTTCATATGTGATATGGAAAAGGAAGAGCCCATATCTTAAGTTTGTTAAGATTTGGGGTTGTCCGGCCTATGTCTAAAGGAAAAATCCGAACAAGCTCGAGGCAAGGTCTGTTATGTAGAACTGGAAAGGTTCCAGCTATACAAACTGCAGCTGATGATTTGGTAGAACCAAAGGATTCAATAGTTTCCAACGAACCTCAGCCTCTCCGCCGATCTAGTAAGGTTCCTCACCCACTTGAGAGTTACTTCGGTTTCTCTATGACAGTGGGAGCGAGGATTGCATCATGAGATGATGACCCAACTAGTTTCGAGCTGGCCATCAGGAGTGGGACTCTGTAAGAATGGTTGGATGCTTAGTGATCTGAGATGGAATCCTTATACACCAACAAAGTATGGACTTTGGTTGCTTTATCTGAAGGGTTAAATCCCCATCAGAAGCGAGTATATCTTGAGAAGATTACTTGGTGTACATGGAAAAGTTGAGACTTTCAAAGCTATGCTTAAGTCCATCCAGATCCTACTTGCCACGACTACATACCATGACTACGATATCTGGTGGTTGGGTGCCATGACTGCTTTTCTAAATGATGTTTTGGAAGAGAGCGTCTATAAGTACACAGCCAGAGGGCTTCGTAGACAGTAGGAGCAGCGGAAATGTGTGCAAGATGCTTTATCGGATAAAGCAGGCATCGCGGAGTTGGAACGTCTGTTTTGATGTGGTAGTCAAAGAGTTTGATTTCATCAAAATGGTAGATGAACCTTGTATATACAAAAAGGTAGTAGAGAGTATGGTGGTGATCCTCGTAGAGTACGTGGATGACATACTCTTTATAGGGAAGGAGTTTCCTATGCTTCGCTCGGTCAATCTCCGCTTATCAGAAGGATTCTCCATATAGGATCAAAGTGATACCTCCCAAATCCTGGGTTTTGGATCTATGAGATGGATCTAATTGGATATTAGGATTCTCACTAGTTGTAGTGAGATGGTATCAATCAATCCTGGGGAGAATCACTGGAAAGGTTCCAGGGTGATAAGAACGACTGAATGTCAGTCGCAGGCATTGTCTTTACCCTCAGTGGAGGGACGGTATGTTGGAAGAGTTCCAAGCTAGATACCGTGACATACTAGACGATTAAAGGCAAGATACATCGTTACCAAGGATGCTACCAAAGAGGCAGTCTGGATATATATAAGTTCATGAGATGAACTTCGTTCCTAACATTGTGTGACAATACAGTTGTGGCTTTTGCCAAGGAACCCCCCGTCCCATCAGAAATCCAGATATATTTCTTAGGCAGTATCACCTGATCATGGAGATGGTTGATCTCCAAGGCGATCGAGGTTAGGAGAGTAGACACAGAGGACAGCAGCGCGGATCCACTCACAAAGGCCTTTTTCCCAGTAGAGACTTTTATGGGTTGGTTGAGTATGAGATACTTCAACCACAGCTAATTGTTGGGTATGCGATACCACAACAGATGGCCTTAGTGCAAGTGGGAGATTGTTAGTAATATGTATGCCCTAGAGGCCATTACTGTACATATGATGTATATTGTAATGGATGCTTGGACATATATATGGAGGACATTCTTGCTCGACATGATAGTATGCTATCTGGTTGTACTTTATCTTAACATGTACTCTGATTGTCTCTATGTTACATGTTGATAAAGCCCTTAGGATATTTACTCGACTACTGGGACTTTGATGAGATCATACTAGTGGGGCCACGGTAGTCGACGAGTACATCCTATAATTGTTCCTAGTCGAGGGTGTATCGAGACAGGGCATCGATGCACCAGAGTAGACTAGCGTATACGCATCTTGACCCATATGCTGCGCGATGGATGATCCCATATCCATCGGTGTTTGACATCAAGGATGGTGTACGGGTGCTCAGTGGAGACTGGGAACATTGGACGGACTCGCCGAGAACTCCCAGATGGTATTATACCTTGTTAGTGTATATGCCCTAGGGGCCATTATTGTATCATACTAGCATGTATATTACTTAATGGAAGCGTGGGATATTCACAGTTGTATATAACAGTCTTGCTAAATATGGTAGTATGCTACTTGGTTTGAGTCTACTTTAATATGTGCATATGTTTCTTGTAACGTATCACTTATACATATTAGTAGAGCCCATAGGATCTTTGCTTGATTACCAGCGTCGTGATGGCAGTCACACTAGTGGGGGCTGGGTAGTCTGTAAGCAACATCCTATACAGGTCCCTGGTCGTTGGATTATCGAGATAGGGCATCGATATTCCAGAGTAGACTAAGTGTATACGCTTCTTATCCCATTTTGGGAGATGGTCTATCCCACAGCCATCAGTACGTCGTACTAGAGATGGTATACAGGTGCTCGTAAGGTTACGGGTACACCGGACAGGACTCGCCGGGGAACTGATTGGTTGGTATTATACCCATCGTCAGTTAACAGTTCCCAGGTGACATGAGTACAGCATAGTCCGCATACTTGACACTGCTGCTTCGCCTCGAGTGTGTCCCACTGTTCTTAGATTGCTACCCTACCACGGCTCAAAGGAGTCGTGCAAACAGGTAGCAGTTGGGTGCAGTCCCGAGCACTTGGAGGCAGTGGCGGTTAGATAGGATTTGCCTCTCCCGGTATAGGGAGATGATATCGCGCTGTGTCAGAGAGCCATTACGCAAAGTCTTTGGCCAGTGCAAGCGAGATATACTGGTAGGTTCCAGTAGCTTCTCAGGGTGTAATGGACTTCGCTCCGACACGACTTATACAGCTATTAGGGGACTGATGCTTGCCGCCCCTAGGCTTGATATGCGATAGTCTTAGACGAACAGACCAGACTGTACGGAGATTGTCACATCTGGCTCAGTAGGGGTTCGAGATGGTTTTCCTCATCGGCTTTCTTATCGACATCTACCTGGGGACCGTTACGTACAGCTAGTGCCGCTTGCGGTCTGTGGTTAAACCCACTGCCAGCATAGTGTCGAGTCTTTAGAGTGCTACACAGAGAGTTTCCCTGCTCCAGGCGAAACGATATAGAGGTCGTATGGTTTTACGACAAAGGTTCGGATGCGTACGTGTGTTTACGCATGTACGACTTTTCGGACAGTTTTTACTAGCAGGCTTTGGTTTAAGCCAGATTCTAGTATCGGGTTATTGGATTTATACAGTCTAAAGTTTTTCCGTGTTTTCACGGATTATAGGGGCGTTCTCGTAATTTGTCGGGAACCTTCTAGAAGAGTGGTGACTAAGGGGTTAAGGTGGCATGAGCATTAATTGATTAATGACTCATTTGTATGATTCATCCTTTGCATTTAATGACTTATTAATGAGATAATGAGTCATATGATGAATCACACAAGGTGAATGCATCAACCATAATGATTAAATCATTTATTTATTTATTTGATTAAATTGTTATGGTTGTTATATTCAAAATGAGTTCATTATTCTTTTCATTCTCATCTTCTCCTTCTCTCTCCTCAAGCTCACTCTCTCTTGAAACCCTAACCCTAACCTCTCATGTGTTGAGATCAAGGGTTAGCTAGACTAATACTTCTATAACCTCACTCTATATCTCCTAGGTAGCTTAGATTAGCACTTTAAGCAACCTAGTTATCTCAAGTTTGAGATTAAGCTTGGCGTAGGAGTTTTAAGGTGGATCGTCTTTGATTCGAGGAGGCCGTTGAGGTGCCGATGTTCCAAGGAGCCTATGAGGAGTGGAGGATAGCGATGAAGACCCGAAGGACATGTAACGTGAGGTCTAACATCGGAACCGAGTAGTTAAACCTCTAGTTGTTGTTAGCAATGGTTTAGATTACGATTCATGCGCTCAAGTCTGTGTTACGAAGCTTTGATAATCGTTTTTCATATATTCCGCCTCCCCACAAGTTCGTGGGGTGCGTGACATGGACTTACAATGGTATCAGAGCCAACTAAACCATTACTAGCTTGTTAGCAACTGATTAGAAGTTCGATCGACGGAAAACACGAAAACAAAAAACCAAAAACCCTATGTTGCTGTTAATTTTAAAAGTGTCTGAAAAATAATTTGATATACCTTAAAATTCACAGCAGGGTATTTTAAGAATACTGAGAAAAAACGAGCCAGTGACTCGGCAAAACGGCTGCGGTTCCACGGCAATAGAGAGCTTGTGCCGCGGAACCGCCGCCGAGTCAACACCGAGTTGACTCGGATTTGCTCAATAATTCCTATTTTGTTGTTTTCTGTTTTCTTGTATGTTATGTTTCTGCCCAGGTTGCCTCTGTGATGATTTGCTTTTGGGGGTAGACACGGATATAGGTAGTCGATCGATGTTCTAAACTATTTGCTAATTGGATCTTTATCTGTAATGTTTAATGTGTTCGTAAACCTCCCCTAACTGCTAGTATGTCGGTTGGCAGAGGGTTGCACATTTCTGAAATGTATACTGTTTGTGTATATAAACTGTGTTGGACTGTTGTGATGATTAGCCGGGGTTTGAGATGGATTTGATATTCATTCATTCGATGTAAATGTAATTTGATGTAATATTCTTTTGCGGGGCATATCCAGGTTGCGGTTGTAGCCACCGTTGTATTATTTCTTTTTACTGTTTTTTGCTCCTAGGATAGACCCAAGATGGGGTGCACAAACTACCGGGTATTTTGAAGTGTTGAGGCAGACCGCTTCACTTCTGGTACTTGGCGGGTAGTTTTCCGTACCCGTAGGGGTCTAGGATGGGGTAATAGCTATTCATCACAACTGTGTAATCCGTCTTTTATTGCAGGCTCAAAGCAAATGCGGATTGCTAATAAATCCAATAAAGTTCATCTGTGATCTGGAATGCTTATTATTGTGTCTGACGAATGTACAATATATATATATGATAGCTATTAGACGTCACTTATGTTTTACAGCCGCGCTAGCCCAGCCCCCGCTCTGTCGTTAGTTAAGTAACCTAACGGGTAATGACGGGACCCAGTGGCGAATGCGGATGGCATAAGAGGACGTGGTATTTTCGTTGTTTTCTGCAATGATAAGATTAATGATGGGACGCATTATTATAATGCAAAGAAAATAAACCAAAGTTAAATCGTTGGAACAAATTTAAAAGGAAACTACTCGGTTATTTTAAAAGATCAGAATTTTTAAATTGCGGAGCTTTAACCACTCCTTTTAAAAAGTATCAGGTTCCTTCGATTATATCAAGTTCACTACGTTCATGGTTTTGCCAAAACCATTCGTAGCCCTCCGTCATTTCATATAGATAGTCAATAGTATTCAAGCTGTGTTTGTTGACTAAAGTCAAGGCACAGTGTTTGGTAGCTGTTGGATATTTATATGCAGCGTAGATAGATGCGTTGGTTTGGGACAGTCGTATTACCTTGTTGACTAAAGTCAAGGGTATGTACGGGTGGGTTCAAATTAACCTGGACAATGACGGGTAGAACTTGATATGTGACTTATGATTTGTTGACTAAAGTCAAGGTCATAAGAGCATGGGGCAGAAATCCACATCGGGAATTTCTAAAGAAACTGAAATTTGCAGAGAAAGCATACCATTTTGGAGTTTGATGAATGTTGGTAGGATTCCTTCAACATTATCATACGATGATATTTTGGATCCCGATCCTACTGTGAGTACATGCTACTTATCAGGAGATTCGTCACTTAACGATCAATGCTATAAACCAAGTAGGTGCCAAGAAAGGTGTCAGCGGGGTTACGCCCCCAGAGAAAAGAGGTTATTTAATTAAGGAACTTCGCGAAAGCGTTGGAAAACCTCCCTCGAAGTATCGACACTGGCCTGGCTGAACGGTTAAGCAAGTATTGTACGGTGAGAATAGTCCTGGCTAATTCTTCTTTTATGGTTTGAGGAAGGATTCGAGAAACAGTGGGAGCCATCCTGTTTAGATAAACTTAAAACCAATCTAAACTTGCAACAGCATCATGCTAAAATGTTTTCTTCTCTCTCTCTTAATTGCAGCGACCTTGTGACCATACATAGGTTACATCTAGATAACAAATTGACTGAATCTAACTTATATGACTGGCAAAGGTCTGTCCAGATATCCATTGGCTATGACAAGCTGGACCACCCTATTACTACTCAAGATCCCGCCGTCCCAGGTCCAGTTTCCACTGTCGCGGATATGAATATCCGTCAGACAAGGGAAAAAGATAAAGCGAAAGCTAAGTGCCTCGTGTTAGCTTCAGTTGATGGTGTATACCAGAAGCAACACGAGAAGATGGACTTAGTTTCCATCTTTCTCCATAATAAAGATTTATATGGAGAGCAATCTCATATCACTAGATATGAAACCTCGAATGAATTAATTCAAGCGAAGTTAGCTGACGGGTCATCTGTAGAGGACAACGTCCTTACAATGACTAGCTGTATTGATGAGCTCCAGGACCTGGAGACCGCGTTGGGAAACGAGTCAAATACTGACTTGATTCTACAGTCTCTGCCTCCTACCCTGAAGGAAACCAGGGAAGGAGATGGAAAGAGAAAGGTAAAAGTTTCGGGACTGGATATAGTAAAAGAGGGATATTCCTATTGTTACAAGAATGAACATTGGCAGAATGATTGCAGGGCTTTAGAAGCCAGTAACCAGAATGAGAAGCATGTTGTGGCTTCAGCCTCAAGTGTGTTTGTTATTGAGAACTGTTTGTCAGTTAACCCTACTTCCTGGGTATTGGATACCGGGTCAGGAACTCACATCTGTAATTCATTACAGACTCTGAGAAACCGTAGGGTTATCGGGATAGGTGATATGACCCTCACGGTTGCTAACGGAATGAGCATGAACGCTGAATCCGTAGGGGAATATCATCTTGGACTGACAACTGGGCAGATATTGATTCTGCGTAACTGTTTTTATGTACCAGGTACGACTTGTAATATCATATCTGTACCCTTACTTTCTAAGGAAGGTTATGATTTTGCTTTTACAAGAGATGTGGTTCACATCCACCTAAATCAAGATTTGATTGGGTCAGGTACATTAGAAAACGGAATATACGAATTAAATCAAGCTCAGATTTTCAGTGTCCAGAACACACTTAAAAGAAAGTCTCCGGAAACAAATCAGGCTTTCTTATGGCATTGTAGACTAGGTCACATCAATGAGAGAAGGTTGACTAAGTTACATGGAGAAGGATATTTGAATCCATTCGAATATCAATCTTATGCTACTTGTGAATCTTGTCTCATGGGAAAGATGACAAAGATTCCGTTTACTGGACACGGAGTAAGAGCAAGCGAGCTCTTAGGACTCGTACACAGTGACGTGTGCGGTCCAATGTCTACACATGCGCGAGGTGGTTATTCCTACTTCATTATATTTACGGATGATTTCTCTAGGTATGGATATATCTTCTTAATGAAGCATAAATCCGAGGCCTTTGAGAAATTCCAAGAATACAAGAATGAAGTGGAAAAACAAACCGGCAAAAGTATCAAGACACTGAGATCTGATCGAGGTGGTGAATACTTAAGTGTCGAGTTCCTAGGTTACTTAAAAGAGAATGGAATTCTCTCTCAGCTTACTCCTCCATACACACCACAACATAACGGTGTATCGGAGAGACGGAACCGAACCCTATTGGATATGGTACGTTCCATGATGAGTAACGATGAGTTGCCGCGATCATTCTGGGGATATGCACTAGAATCAGCTGCATATCTTTTAAACCGAGTTCCAACCAAGACTGTGCTTACCACACCATATCAGATGTGGAGTGGGAAGAAACCCTGTCTTAAGTATCTTAAGACATGGGGATGTCCAGCTTTTGTAAAGAAGCAGCATGCGGACAAGCTCGAGGCACGCTCAGTACAGTGTAAGTTTGTGGGATATCCAAAGAACTCCATGGGATATTGTTTCTATTACGCAGAGGAACAAAAGATCTTTGTTTCTCAACATACCCGCTTCTTGGAAACTGAGTTTTTAGAAAATCAGAAGAGTGGGAGCGCAATATGTTAGTTATATGTATGCCCTAGAGGCCATTACTGTACATTGGATGTATATTGTAGTGGATGCTGGGACATATATAGGAAGGACTTTCTTGCTCGACATGATAGTACGCTATCTGGTTGCACTTTATCTTAACATGTATACTTTCTGTCTCTCTGATTACATGTTGATAAAGCCCTTAGGATGTGTACTCGACTTCCAGGACTGTGATGCAGATCGTACTAGTGGGGCCTGGATAGTCCATGAATACATCCTTCAAATGTTCCTAGTCGAGGGAATATCGAGATGGGGCATCGATATTCCAGAGTAGACTAGCGCATATCTTCTCGACCCATGCGATGGGCGATGGATGATCCCATATCCATTGGTGTTTGACATCGAAGATGGTATGCGGGTGCTCAGTGGAGACTGGGTACACTGAACGGACTCGCCGAGAACTCCCAGATGGTATTATACCTCACGTCAGATGGCAGTTCTCTGGTGACACTGGTACAGCTTAGTCTGTTGACCCGAGATCGTCATAGAGTCTTGTGTGTCTCCCACTGTGCTTTGATTTCCACCCTACCACGGCTCTACTGAGTCGTGCAAACAGGTGGTTTTTGGGTACAGTCCCGATTCACATGGAGGCAATGAGCGATAGGAGGGGATTCGTCTCTCCCGGTATTGGGGGTAGATGTTGTGCTATGCTCGACTGGCCATAACAGGAAATCCCTGGCCAGGGTTGCAGTGATATACTGGTAAGAGTTATCAGTAGTTTCACGAATGTTATGGACCTCACGTCGGCATGACTTATCGAGCTATTGGGGTCTGACGTTTACCACCCCTAGGCGAGATATGCGACATATCAGACGAACAGACCGGACCGTACGGTAAGTGTTACTGGTTGGATTCGCAGGAGTGTGAGCGGGCTTGCTCGTCGATCTTCTGATCGCTTAATACCCGGGTGGCCGTTACGTTTAGCAGACCGCTTGCGGCTTGTGGGTGTTTGATATGATCATCATCCGCTGCCGGTGTATTGACGAGTCTTTAGAGTCCTACACAGAGGTTTCCTGGCTCAAGCGAAACGAAATAGGAGCACATATGAGATATGTGCTGGACCAAGAATGATGCGTGTATGTGATACCGTATTTCATTCTCGCGATGAATGTGTCGAATGGTTATATGCGATATAACCTAGTTATCGAATCAAGGATTGATTCGATAAGCCTATACATAGGATACTAGTCGGTTATATGCGATATGACCGGATCGTTAAATCAAGTGTTGATTTAATGATTTAATGTATAATTATATATTTGATATATTACTTTGCATTAACTAGTATTGGTTCACTTTAAAAGGATTTTCTCACTTGAATTGTGCAAGTTGTATATGTGATATATTTCTTTGTGCACATGATTGTATCATGTTTGATGATACATTCTTGTTTGGTTTTGTGTAAAGTATTAAACCATGGTTAGTTAGTGATTAGGGTTTCATCTTATTCATTTATCTTTTTATTTTATTTATTTCAAAAGAAAAAGAAAATGAGAAATGAATGGTGGCTAATTTTGTTTTTAGTTGAAGATTCATGAAGCATTGACTTAGTCACCATTCTTGTCTCATGCCTAACTCTAACCACTCATCTAACCTAAGTTAAGTCTCTACACTAAACCATGGTTAAAGATATGATAAGTATTGTATTTTCTTTTCTATTTTTAATTAACTTATTATATCTTCTTCTTCTTTCTTCATCTTCTTCTTCAATGAAAAAAGCTTGCTACTCCAATGGCAAGTCATGAAATCTAGTGAGAAATCCAAAACTAAAGTTTACCCACTTCCTATTTCTTCATCGTCTACCTCTTGCCAAGTAGTATAGGGTGTTTCCTTCACAAGTTTTTCCGACTTGGTGAAGTTGGAGCTTGTTCTAGCGATTCCTCGACGTAGATCATCTTCGGCATCGAACCGACGATCAAGCCCGCCCATTCTTCGATGATGCCGACGCTAGAGCCCAAGACATGATTTGGACAGTGAGGGGACTTCATTGCGGAGCCGTGGAGGTGGTGGACCGGATCTACAAAGGTTGTATATCCGTTCCCTTAGTTTAGTTGTAAACTAGCTTGCTTGCTTTGCCTATACTTCTAGCCAACGATCCGTTCTAGGTTTCCTCGGCACCGTAATTATTATAAATTGGCATGTTTGATCACTTGTGAGTCTTCACTAGAGTGCCTAGGAACCCTACAGTGGTATCAGAGCCTAGCTAGAGCCTTAGGCGAAGTCCCGACGGAATCAGAAGTCCGATCGACCCAAAACCCCGACTAAGAATATGCTCTCTGTACTTTTTTTAATTTCGAGGATTTTTCCGTATTAAAAATATCTAGAAATATCAGCAGGAAAATATAAGAGTAACTGTGCAATTCGTAACCCTGATTCCACAAAGTAGGCGCGGATCCGCGGCCTTAAAGAAGGCTCATGCGGCGGATCCGCGGCCACTTTGTCGTTTTGTGCATCTATTTCTGCACAGTAATTCTTATTCTTCTGTGCTGATTTTCCTGGGAATTTTTAATTATTTTTCCAGAGTTGCATTTTCTGGGTTGTATTGGGAACTCGGTGTATCGATCGGATTGTCTAATTTTGTCGGTGTGTTTTTCCGGATAAATCTTAGAATATGTTAAAAAGTTCGACCGGATATAAATACCCAATTTTTCCCCTGTCGGGAAATTTCCAAGTGTTGGATTTTTCCGAAGTTTAACGACGTTCTAAGTAGTGCAAGTAACGCGATGGACCCTCTAGAAGACAACAAACCTTAACTCGATTATGTGACCGTCTTGAACTGCCCTTTGAACCTTCGGGTTTGGGGCAGTACGGCGTGCCACATGTGAGGCGTTGGCTTGACCCTTCTACGGCTGGACCGTTGCTACTGAGGCACGAACTGAATGCTGTTAGACTTATTTCATGTGTTGAGCTGCTTCGGGAAAACTTGGGTGTTCGATTGTTCGATCGGAAAGTTTAACATTTTCTATTTATCCGGAATGTGATACAATAATTGGAATTCGCAAATAGTTATGAGATAACGGAATGAATGTTATAAACATAGCAGTTTAGTCTCATTTGATCGGTTGCCACGAAGTTTTGATGTGATCAAAAGTCCGTCGCAATCACGTAGCGTACGCGGATACTCGCCGGGTAAACTTAATAGACAGCCTCACCCCATAGCCCCGACCAAGTGACTGTAGGAGAACCCCGTCGCCGAAAGCATCCGTTCGGGTGCTCCCGGTAGCGGTGTTCCGCCTTGGTGCACTTCGTCGACGGCGTTGGGGGTGCGGCCGCCTACTAAAGTTTGCGACGAGCATTCTATCAGAATGTCGGGAATCCTGTTGAATTGCCCGACTTGATATTGAAAAGAGTTTTCGATAATGAGACTAAAATGCGGGGTTTATAATTGTTAGGCATGCGATGTCTAAGTAATTCATTTGGTCAGGCATGCGATGTCTGAGGTGGTTGCGGATTCCAACTGTTGTAGTTTTACACTTTCTTTTCTGTGACCGTAAGTGTAATATATGATATCGCCGGTTTCGTTGCTATATGTCAACGACAATTGGGATACGCATGTTTGCTTACGTTGATGACATGTGATGTTATGTGTTGCTGGATATGTTATATTGGATCGTCGTATTTGAATAGCCGGGGGGTTTTTATGTGAGATGAGTGTTTTTCATTTTCATTCATGTAAAAACTTGTATGTAATATTCTTTTATTGGGACACTTCCAGGTTGCGGAAGTTGTCACCGTTGATGTATATTATTTACTTTTCTGCACTAGGATAGACCCAAGGAGGGGAGCACAAGTAACCGGGTTCTGGGGTCCAGTGGGAAACCAACTCGAGGAGTCGAGTCCGGGTCTCCTAACCCTAGAATTGGTAGGGTTGCTTGCCGCTCTCGTAGGGGTCTAGGGGTGTGGGATTGGCTATTCATCACGACCGTGGAATCCGTGTTTTATACTGGCTCGTATTGAAAACACGGACGTCCTAGTATATCCAATATTTCATATGTTTCTTCTGCTGTGTTTTATCTGTGATGAGATCATGTGATGTTCTGTGACAGGTATTATATATAGTATATATGATATATTATATAGACGTTGCTTATGTTTTACACCCGCGCTAGCCCTGCCTCGCTCTGGCGTTAGTTACCTAACCTAACGGTGCAGACGGGACATCGAGGCGAATGCGGATGGCATAAGCGTACGTTATATTTATCTGTGATGGTTAGGTGGACTTAAATGATGGGATATTCATTAATGAGATTAATGAAAGAAAATAAACCTAATTGATGTTGTGGAATCGAATTTCAAAATAAAACAGGTAGCTACAGTTCTTGCTTTGCATCGCGGTGTTCATTATTGAACATCCTGCACCTTATTCGATGAGGAAAGGACCGAGATCCCTTCACCGGGAGTGACTCCTTTAGCAATAACTGGCAGATGCTACACACTCGGTTTGTATTTGATTGCTTCTATAGTTTCTGCTTTGCACAGTGATATATATGATATATCCCGCACCTCATTCGACGAGGAAAGGGCCGACGATCCCTTCACCGGGAGTGACCCCTTTAGCAAAACTAGAAAAGCCTCGAAAACATTCCATTTAAAAACCATTTGATTCCGCAACGAGATCAAGTTCAAAGCGTTAAAGGTTTTCATAAAAACCATTCGCAACCCTCCGTCATTTTAGGAAGTAGAGTACTTAGAATTCGTGCTACGTTTGTCGACCATAGCCGAGGCGTAGTGTGCGGTAGCTAAGTGATGTCTTCCTACACAGCATATGATGCGATTAGTTAGGACAGTCATATGGCTTTGTTGACCTTCGCCAAGGGTCATGTGGGTGGGTCTAATTAATCACGAAATGACGGGTAGAACTTGACTAGTATCTATGATTTGTTGACCTTAGCCAAGGTCATAGGTGCTAGGGGTAAAAACCTTTATCGGGAGTTTCAAGTGTTGAAATTTGCAATGAGATTGCATACCTTCTATATGATAGTTGGATCCCGATACCCACTGCGAGTAATTGTTACTCCTGGGAGAGTTTTGCACTTTGCAATTAGCGATCAAGTAGGTGTCTAGAAAGGTGTCAACGGGGTTACGCCTCTGGGAAAACGAGGTTTTCTGTAATTAGGTCCGTGCGAAAGCACGGGGAACCTCCCTCAAAGTACCGACACTGGCCTGGCTGAAAGATTGGCGAACTTGTAGAGTGTAATTAATCCCGGCTAGTCTTTCCTTTTAGGGTTTGAAGGAAGATTTGATAAAAACAGTGGGAGCCATCCTGATTAGATAAAATATATAACCAATCTAATCTTGCAAGAGCGCACGCAGAGTGTTTTCTTCTCTCTCTCTCCTGGTAGCGACCATATCACGCCTTAATCAAGATAATAATACGGATGTATTGACCGAACCCGCTTGTTATACTGAGCTGGAGAACGTTGGTCCCGCTCCAACTTATAATTGTTATAAGACAGAGCAGGAAATAGGGGAATACCAGAATTCCTTTGCCGCCCAAACGAAGAAAGTGCATGTGATGCATCTCCTTCGGGTGTGTTCATTACAAAGAACTGTTTCTCAGAATCCTCTGCATCCTGGGTATATGATACCGGATCAGGATCCCAGATATATAATCTGTTACATAGGGCTACAAAAAGGTAGAAAAACTGAGAACGGGTGATAAGTTTCATGAGACAGAAAACGGGGCAAGTGTTGCAGCCAAGTCTGTTGGTCACTGTCACCCTGTATTACGAATACATTGATTCTGAACAAATGCTATTAGATACCGAACCTGATATACAAAATCATATCAGTCTCTTTATTAGTAAAGAAAGGATATAATTTTGTATTGATGGATAATGTTTTGAACATTTCCTATATCAAAAGTTGATCGGTTCAGGAACGTTATCTAAAAGCATTGACGTTCTAAATCAAACTACAGTTCCTCGTATACAGAACACACACAAGAGGAAGAGTTCAGAAATGAACAAATTCTTCTTCAGGTATTGTAGACTAGGTCATATCAATGCGACCCGACTAGCTGAAGTTACATTTAGATGCATATTTAAATCAGTTTGAATTTACATCTTGTGAAACTTGCCAGTCATGTCACAAAGATATAATGACACCAGCTCTGTTTAATGGAAACAGAGAAAGAGTTAGTAAACTCTTGGGACTGATACATGATGATGTATGTAAGGTCTCCTGTCTACACATGCCAGGACTGGTTCTTTTTACTTCATTATATTCTCTGATAATCTCTCAAGATTCAGTCATATGTTCCTGTTGAAACATAAGTCCGAACCTTTTGAGGTATTCACAGAATATAAGTTAGAAGTAGAGAACCAATAACCGGGTATAAGTATTATGTCCTATGATGAGATCAGGGAGGAGAATACTTGTGCATGGAATCCTTGGACTATTCTAAAGGAAAATGAGATTCTCTCTCAGTATTACTCCTCTGAATACACCACAGCACAACGATGTATCGGGGCGGAGCAATCACACAATATTAGATATCGTGTGCTCTATGATGAGTATTACTGAGTTACCTATTTCCTTTTGGGAGTTATGCACTTGAGAAGCTGCATACCTATTCAATTAGGTTCGAATCAAATCAGTGCCTACCATTCCATATGAGATATGGTATGGGAAGAGCCTATCTCTTAAGTAAGTTAAGATTTGGGATTGTCCGGCCTATGTCAAAAGCAAAATCCGGACAAGATCGAGGCAAGATCAGTTCTGTAGAACTGGAAAGGTTCCAGCTGTACAAAACTGCAGATAATTTGGTAGAACCATAAGATTCTATAGTTCCCGACGAACCTCAGCCTCTCCGCCGATCTAGTAGGGTTCCTCATCCGCCTGAGAGATACCTCGGTTTCTCGATGACAGTGGGAGCAAGGATTGCATCATGAGATGATGACCCAACTAGTTTCGAGCAGGCCATCAAGAGTAGGGACTCTGTAAGAATGGCTGGATGCTTAGCGATCTGAGATGGAATCCATGTACACCAGCAAAGTATGGACTTTAGCTGCTATATCTGAAGGGTTCAATCCCCATCAGGAGCAAGTATATCTTGAGAAGATTACTTGGTTTAGATGGAAAAGTTGAGACTTTCAAAGCTAGACTTGTTAAAGGTTTGCGTAATCGACCAGGCGTGGATAATGATGAAACCTTTTTCCAGTAGCTATGCTTAAGTCTGTCCAGATCCTACTTACCACGGCTACATACCATGACTACGATATCTGACGATTGGGTGCCATGACTGCTTTTCTAAATACTGATTTAGAAGAGAACGTCTATAAGAACACAGCCAGAGGTCTTCGTAAACAGTGGGAGCAGCGGAAACGTGTGCAAGTTGCTTTACATAATGAAGCAGGCATCGCGGAGTTGGAACGTCTGTTTTGTTGTGATAGTCAAAGTGTTTGACTTCATCAAAATGGTAGACGAACCTTGTATATAAAAAGGGGTAGTAGAGAGTAAGGTGGTCATCTTCGTATTGTACGTAGACAACATACTCTTGATAGGAAAAGAGTTTCCTATACTACGATCGATCAATCTCCTATTATCACAAGGATTCTCCAAATAGGGTAAAGATGATACCTCCTAAATCCTGAGATTTGGACCTATGAGATAGATCTAAAGGGATATTAGGGTTCTCACTAGGTATAGTGAGATTATATCAATCGATCCTGGGGAGAATCACTGGAAGTGTTCCAGGGTGATAAAGACGACTGAATGTCAGTCACAGGCACTGTCTTTACCCTCAGTAAAGGGACGGTATGTTGGAAGAGTTCCAAGCTAGATACCGGGGCAAACTAGACGATAAAGGCTGGTAACATCGCTATTGAAGATACTACCAAAGAGGCAGTTTGGGTGTATATTGGTTCATAAGATGAACTTGGTTCCTGCCATTGTATGACAATGGAAGTGTGGCTTAGGCCCTGGAACCCTGGTCCCATCAGTGACCCAGACATATTCTGAGGCAGCATCACCTGATCATGGAGATAGTTGATCTCCAGGGTGATCGAGGTTAGGAGAGTAGACTCAGAGGAGAACACGGCGGATCCACTCACGAAGGCCTTTTCCCAAAGAGAGACTTTATGGGATGGTTGAGTATGTGATACTGCAACAACTGCTACAGATGGCCCTAGTGCAAGTAGGAGATTGTTAGTTATATGTATGCCCTAGAGGCCATTACTGTACATTGGATGTATATTGTAGTGGATGCTGGGACATATATAGGAAGGACTTTCTTGCTCGACATGATAGTACGCTATCTGGTTGCACTTTATCTTAACATGTATACTTTCTGTCTCTCTGATTACATGTTGATAAAGCCCTTAGGATGTGTACTCGACTTCCAGGACTGTGATGCAGATCGTACTAGTGGGGCCTGGATAGTCCATGTGTACATCCTTCAAATGTTCCTAGTCGAGGGAATATCGAGATGGGGCATCGATATTCCAGAGTAGACTAGCGCATATCTTCTCGACCCATGCGATGGGCAATGGATGATCCCATATCCATTGGTGTTTGACATCGAAGATGGTATGCGGGTGCTCAGTGGAGACTGGGTACACTGAACGGACTCGCCGAGAACTCCCAGATGGTATTATACCTCACGTCAGATGGCAGTTCTCTGGTGACACTGGTACAGCTTAGTCTGTTGACCCGAGATCGTCATAGAGTCTTGTGTGTCTCCCACTGTGCTTTGATTTCCACCCTACCACGGCTCTACTGAGTCGTGCAAACAGGTGGTTTTTGGGTACAGTCCCGATTCACATGGAGGCAATGAACGATAGGAGGGGATTCGTCTCTCCCGGTATTGGGGGTAGATGTTGTGCTATGCTCGACTGGCCATAAAAGGAAATCCCTGGCCAGGGTTGCAGTGATATACTGGTAAGAGTTATCAGTAGTTTCACGAATGTTATGGACCTCACGTCGGCATGACTTATCGAGCTATTGGGGTCTGACGTTTACCACCCCTAGGCGAGATATGCGACATATCAGACGAACAGACCGGACCGTACGGTAAGTGTTACTGGTTGGATTCGCAGGAGTGTGAGCGGGCTTGCTCGTCGATCTTCTGATCGCTCAATACCCGGGTGGCTGTTACGTTTAGCAGACCGCTTGCGGCTTGTGGGTGTTTGATATGATCATCATCCGCTGCCGGCGTATTGACGAGTCTTTAGAGTCCTACACAGAGGTTTCCTGGCTCAAGCGAAACAAAATAGGAGCACATATGAGATATGTGCTGGACCAAGAATGATGCGTGTATGTGATACCGTATTTCATTCTCGCGATGAATGTGTCGAATGGTTATATGCGATATAACCTAGTTATCGAATCAAGGATTGATTCGATAAGCCTATACATAGGATACTAGTCGGTTATATGCGATATGACCGGATCGTTAAATCAAGTGTTGATTTAATGATTTAATGTATAATTATATATTTGATATATTACTTTGCATTAACTAGTATTGGTTCACTTTAAAAGGATTTTCTCACTTGAATTGTGCAAGTTGTATATGTGATATATTTCTTTGTGCACATGATTGTATCATGTTTGATGATACATTCTTGTTTGGTTTTGTGTAAAGTATTAAACCATGGTTAGTTAGTGATTAGGGTTTTATCTTATTCATTTATCTTTTTATTTTATTTATTTCAAAAGAAAAAGAAAATGAGAAATGAATGGTGGCTAATTTTGTTTTTAGTTGAAGATTCATGAAGCATTGACTTAGTCACCATTCTTGTCTCATGCCTAACCCTAACCACACATCTAACCTAAGTTAATTCTCTACACTAAACCATGGTTAAAGATATGATAAGTGTTGTATTTTCTTTTCTATTTTTAATTAACTTATTATATCTTCTTCTTCTTTCTTCATCTTCTTCTTCAATGAAAAAAGCTTGCTACTCCAATGGCAAGTCATGAAATCTAGTGAGAAATCCAAAACTAAAGTTTACCCACTTCCTATTTCTTCATCCTCTACCTCTTGCCAAGTAGTATAGGGTGTTTCCTTCACAAGTTTTTCCGACTTGGTGAAGTTGGAGCTTGTTCTAGCGATGCCTCGACGTAGATCATCTTCGGCATCGAACCGACGATCAAGCCCGCCCATTCTTCGATGATGCCGACGCTAGAGCCCAAGACATGATTTGGACAGCGAGGGGACTTCATTGCGGAGCCGTGGAGGTGGTGGACCGGATCTACAAAGGTTGTATATCCGTTCCCTTAGTTTAGTTGTAAACTAGCTTGCTTGCTTTGCCTATACTTCTAGCCAATGATCCGTTCTAGGTTTCCTCGGCACCGTAATTATTATAAATTGGCATGTTTGATCACTTGTGAGTCTTCACTAGAGTGCCTAGGAACCCTACACAATAGAAATGGAAGAAATTCCAGAACCACAAGCTATTACTGAAACCTTGGTAGAACGAGAAGGTTCAGGAGAACAGGACATCCCGACGCCACTCCGCAGGAGTAGTAGGCAATCTAATCCGCCCGAAAGATACTACGGTTTTCTCATAGACGGGGATAGAGGGGATTGCACTATTGATTATGATGAGCCTACTAGCTTCCAGCAAGCCATTCAGAGCGGTGACTCAGCACAATGGCTAGATGCAATGTGGACCGAAATGGAGTCCATGTACACCAACAAAGTATGGACTTTGGACATTGCTCCAGATGGGGTAAAACCCGTAGGATGCAAATGGATCTTCAAAAAGAAGATTGGTGTAGATAAACAGGTTAAAACCTATAAGGCTAGACTTGTTGCAAAGGGTTTCCGTCAAAGACCTGGTTTGGACTATGACGAAACCTTTTCTCCAGTGGCTATGCTTAAATCTATTCGGGTCCTTCTTGCTATTGCTGCCTTCCACGATTATGAAATCTGGCAGATGGACGTAAAGACGGCCTTTCTAAATGGTAATTTGGAAGAAAGCGTCTATATGGATCAGCCAGAAGGATTCATTCAGAGTGGAAGCAGCGGTAAAGTATGCAAGCTGCTTAAGTCCATTTATGGACTAAAGCAGGCATCGCGGAGTTGGAACATCTGTTTTGATGATGCTGTCAAAGAATTTGACTTTATCAAAAATCCAGATGAACCATGCATATATAGTAAGATTGTAGGGAGAGCTGTAGTATTCCTCGTCTTGTACGTAGACGACATTCTCCTAATAGGAAATGATATTCCTATGTTACAGTCAGTCAAAAGATTCTTGTCACATAAATTCTCCATGAAAGACCTAGGTGATGCCACCTACATTCTGGGAATCCGGATCTATCGTGATAGATCAAAGAGGATTTTGGGACTTTCACAGTCCAGGTACATAGACACCACAGTGAAGAGATTCAGTATGGATGATTCTAAGCACGGTAACCTACCGGCTTGTCACGGAATCACCCTCTCTAAAGAGATGTTTCCCAAGACTGATTTGGAAAGGGATCGCATGTCGATTATACCCTACGCTTCTGCGGTAGGCTCTATAATGTATGCGATGTTATGTACCAGACCAGATGTAGCATACGCATTGAGCGTTGTAAGCCGGTATCAGGCAAACCCAGGGGAGAAGCACTAGATAGCAGTAAAGAACATTCTCAAGTACCTAAAAAGGACTAAGGAGATGTTCTTGGTGTATGGCAGAAAAGACCTCCAAATGGAGGCCTTTGCCGACTCCGGCTTCCAGAGTGACAAAGATGACTCCAAATCCATGTCGGGTTATGTCTTTACCCTCAATGGAGGGGCGGTCTGTTGGAAAAGTTCCAAGCAGTAGACCGTTGCTGACTCAACAATGGAAGCAGAGTACATAGCTGCTTGCGATGCCGCAAAAGAAGCTGTCTGGATGAAGAAGTTCCTCACAGAACTTCAGGTGGTTCCTTCCAGTGTTGATCCAATACCTCTGTATTGTGACAACAACGGCGCTATTGCTTTAGCGAAGGAACCCAGGTCCCATCAGAAGTCCAGACACATCTTAAGGCGGTATCACCTGATCAGGGAGATCATAGATCGCCGTGAGATCGTGGTGAAGAGAGTAAAGATGGAGGATAACATTGCTGACCCATTCCTCAGACGCAGTTCGAGAGGCTATTCGAGATGATAGGTCTACGATATGCCAACTCATGGCCCTAGTGCAAGTGGGAGATTGTTACTGTATATGCCCTAGGGGCCATTATTGTATCATACTAGCATGTATATTACTTAATGGAAGCGTGGGATATTCACAGTTGTATATAACAGTCTTGCTAAACATGGTAGTATGCTACTTGGTTAGAGTCTACTTTAATATGTGCATATGTTTCTTGTAACGTATCACTTATACATATTAGTGGAGCCCATAGGATCTTTGCTTGATTACCAGCGTCGTGATGGCAGTCACACTAGTGGGGGCTGGGTAGTCTGTAAGCAACATCCTATACAGGTCCCTGGTCGTTGGATTATCGAGATAGGGTATCGATATTCCAGAGTAGACTAAGTGTATATGCTTTTCATCCCAGTTAGGGAGATGGTCTGTCCCACAGCCATCAGTACGTCGTACTAGAGATAGTATACAGGTGCCCGTTAGGTTACGGGAACACCGGACAGGACTCGCCGGGGAACTGATTGGTTGGTATTATACCCATCGTCAATTAACAGTTCCCAGATGATATGAGTACAGCATAGTCCGCAGACTTGACACTGCTGCTTCGCCTCGAGTGTGTCCCACTGTTCTTAGATTGCTACCCTACCACGGCTCAAAGGAGTCGTGCAAACAGGTAGCAGTTGGGTGCAATCCCGAGCACTTGGAGGTAGTGACGGTTAGATAGGATTCGCCTCTCCCGGTATAGGGAGATGATATCGCGCTGTGTCATAGAGCCATTACGCAAAGTCCCTGGCCAGGGCAAGCGAGATATACTGGTAGGTTCCAGTAGCTTCTCAGGGTGTAATGGACTTCGCTCCGACATGACTTATACAGCTATTAGGGAACTGACGCTTGCCGCCCCCTAGGCTTGATATGCGATAGTCTTAGACGAACAGACCGGACTGTACGAAGATTATCACATCAGGATCAGTAGGGGTTCGAGATGGTTGTCCTCATCGGCCTTCTTATCGACATCTACCTGAGGACCGTTACGTACAGCTAGTGCCGCTTGCGGTCTGTGGTTAAACCCACTGCCAGCGTAGTGTCGAGTCTTTAGAGTCTCACACAGAGAGTTGCCCTGCTCCAGGCGAAACGATATAGAGGTCGTATGGTTTTACGACAAAGGTTCGGATGCGTACGTGTGTTTACGCATGTACGACTTTCCGGACAGTTTTTACTAGCAGGCTTTGGTTTAAGCCAGATTCTAGTATCGGGTTATTGGATTTATACAGTCTAAAGTTTTTCCGTGTTTTCACGGATTATAGGGGCGTTCTCGTAATTTGTCTGGAACCTTCTAGAAGAGTGGTGACTAAGGGGTTAAGGTGGCATGAGCATTAATTGATTAATGACTCATTTGTATGATTCATCCTTTGCATTTAATGACTCATTAATGAGATAATGAGTCATATGATGAATCACACAAGGTGAATGCATCAACCATAATGATTAAATCATTTATTTATTTATTTGATTAAATTGTTATGGTTGTTATATTCAAAATGAGTTCATTATTCTTTTCATTCTCATCTTCTCCTTCTCTCTCCTCAAGCTCACTCTCTCTTGAAACCCTAACCCTAACCTCTCATGTGTTGAGATCAAGGGTTAGCTAGACTAATACTTCCATAACCTCACTCTATATCCCCTAGGTAGCTTAGATTAGCACTTTAAGCAACCCAGTTATCTCAAGTTTGAGATTAAGCTTGGCTTAGGAGCTTTCGGGTGGATCGTCTTTGATTCGAGGAGTCCGTTGAGGTGCCGATGTTCCAAGGAGCCTACGAGGAGTGGAGGATAGCGATGAAGACCCGAAGGACATGTAACGTGAGGTATAACATCGGAACCGAGTAGTTAAACCTCTAGTTGTTGTAAGCAATGGTTTAGATTACGATTCATGAGCTCAAGTCTGTTAGTGTTTATGCCCTAGAAGGCCATTACTGTATCATACTAGTTTGTATATTACTTAATGGAAGCTTGGGATATTCACATATATATAACAGTCTTGCTAAACATGGTAGTATGCTACTTGGTTTTTCTATCTTAATATGTGAGTATACGTATTGATAGAGCTCTTAGGATCTTGCTTGACTACCAGCGTTGTGATGGCAGTCACACTAGTGGGGGCTGGGTAGTCTACAAGCACATCCTTGTTCAGGTCCCTAGTCGTTGGATTATCGAGACAGAGCATCGATACTCCGGAGTAGACTAGTGTGTACGCTTCTCATCCCAGTTGGGAAGATGGTCTGTCCCACAGCCGTCAGTACGTCGTACTGGAGATAGTATACAGGTGCTCGTTAGGTTACGGGTACACCGGACAGGACTCACAGGGAACTGTTGGTTGGTTTTATACCAGTCGTCAGTGAACAGTTCCCAGGTGACATGAGTACAGCATAGTCCGCAGACTTGACACTGCTACTTCGCCTCGAGTGTGTCCCACTGTTCTTAGATTGCTACCCTACCACGGCTCAAAGGAGTCGTGCAAACAGGTAGCAGTTGGGTGCAGTCCCGAGCACTTGGAGGCAGTGGCGGTTACACAGGATTCGTCTCTCCCGGTATTGGGAGTTGATATCGCGCTGTGTCAGAGAGCCATTACGCAAAGTCCCTGGCCAGGGCAAGCGAGATTTGCTGGTAGGTTCCAGTAGTTTCTCAGGGTGTAATGGGCTTCCCTCCGACACGACTTATACCGCTATTAGGGGACTGACGCTTGAAGCCCCCTAGGCCCGATATGCGATAGTCTAAGACGAACAGACCGGACTGTACGGAGATTGTCACATCAGACTCAGTAGGAGTTCGGATGGGTTTCCTCATCGGCCTTCTTATCGACATCTACCTAGGGACCGTTACGTACAGCTAGTGCCGCTTACGGTCTGTGGTTAAACCCACTGCCAGCATAGTAGTCGAGTATCTAGAGTCCCACACAGAGAGTTTCCCTACTCCGGGCGAAATGATATAGAGGTCGTATGGTTTTACGACAAGGGTTCGGACACATACGTGTGTTTACGCACGTACGACTTTCGGACAGTTTTTACCAGTCGGCTTTGGTTTAAGCCAGTTACTGGTATCCGGTTATTGGATTTATACAGTCTAAAGTTTTTCCGTATTTTTGCGGAAAGGAGGGGCGTTCTCGTAATTGCGCGAGAAGCTTCTAGAAGATGGTGACTAAGGAGGTTTAGGTGGCATATACAATGAATGTGATTAGTGAGTCATATGGATGATTCATCCATGTCATTAATGCATCATAAATGCTTAATGACTCATGGATGTGAATCATCACTAGATATTATCAAGCATGGTTGTTAAATTCATTTCTTTTCTTTTCTTGATAAAAAGAAATGCTTGATATATATTATGATAACTCATTATTCTCACTTCATTATTATCCTCACCTTCTCTCTCCTCAAGCTCTCCCTCTTCAAACCCTAATCCTCCCCTCTCATGTGTTGAGTACAAGGATTAGTTAGACTACTTAATCCATAACCCTCTCTATATTTCACCTAGCTTCTTTGATTAGCACTTAAAGAAGTTAAGTTGCCTTAAGTTTAGAGGCTAAGCTTGGAGTAAAGCTCTCGGGTGGATCGTCTACTACTTCGAGAAGGCCGAGGAGGAGGTGGAGTTCGCAAAGACGAAGGACACGATTCGTTAGGTATAATCCCTAAACATAGTAGCATAGAAACTCTATGTTTTAAGTTAGTTATCGTTTAGCTTCGATTCAAGCGGTTAGTCGATGTTTGTTCACTAAACAAGTTCGTTTTTGAAAATTCCGCCTCCCCACAAGTATTGGGGTGTTGTACATCGACTTACAGTGGTATCAGAGCCTCGCTAAACAATAAATAACTTACTTGCAAATTTGTATGAATTTCGAACGGAAAAAACGAAACCGGAAAAGCCCGAAATCATTGTTTTCTGTCGATTTTTAAATGAAGTCCTAAAATTTTTCAGGGAAGTTCAGAAAGCTTAAAAAGACAGTATAAGAACACACAAGAAATTTGGGCCCCTGAATCGTCTAACGCGCCGCGGAACCGCGGCGGATCCCACCGATCCGCCGCGCTTCCGCCGCCGAGTTGGTGATTCAGGAACCCAAATTTCCTGTGTTGCTTATCTGTGATTTTTGGTATTTTCTGGAATATTTTATTTTTGCTCAGGTTTCAGATTTACAGAGAAGTATTGGAGCAAAATTAAAAATGTTTAATCGATCGAAATTATACAGTATTTGCTTGATGGATTATATCTGTGTTTGTATAATGTGTTCGTAAACCTCCCCTAACTGCTAGTATGTCGGTTGGCAGGGGGTTGCACATTTCTGTAATGGTTTTTACTGTTTGTGGATATGAACTATGTTGGACTGTTGTGATGATTAGCCGGGGTTATGTAATTGGTTATTATTTAATTCATTTGATGTAAATGTAATTTGTTGTAATATTATTTTGCGGGGCACATCCAGGTTGCGGTTGTAGCCACCGTTGTATTATTTCATTTTACTGTTTTTGCTCCTAGGACAGACCCAAGGTGGGGTGCACAAACTGCCGGGCGGGTAGTTTGCCGTACCCGTTGGGGTCTTGGGTGGGGTAATGGCTATTCATCACAACTGTGTAATCCGTCTTTTGTTGCAGGCTCAAAACAAACACAGATTGCTTGCAAATCCAATAAAGTTCATCTGTGATCTGGAATGCCTATTATTGCGTCTGACGAATGTACAATATCTATATATGATAGCTATTTAGACGTCACTTATGTTTTACACCCGCGCTAGCCCAGCCCCCGCTCTGTCGTTAGTTAAGTAATCTAATGGGTGATGACGGGACCCCGTGGCGAATGCGGATGGCATAAGAGGACGTTGTATTTTCGTTGTTTTCTGCAATGATAGGTTAATGATGGGACGCATTATCTATAATGCAAAGAAAAACAAACCAAAGTTTAAATCGTTGGAACAATTTAAAAGAAACCACTCGGTTAATTTTAAAACAGATATTTTTAAATACGGAGACTTAACCACTCCTTTTAAAAGCTATCAGGTTCCTTCGGTTATATCAAGTTCACTAAGTTCACGGTTTCGCCAAAACCAGTCGTAGCCCTCCGTCATTTCTTATGGATGGTCAGTAGTATTCAAGCTATGCTTGTTGGCTTACGTCAAGGCATAGTGTTTGGTAGCTGCTGGGGTATTCATTTGTTGCATAGATAGATGTGTTGGTTTGGGACAGTCGCATTACCTTGTTGGCTTACGTCAAGAGTATATACGGGTGGGTTCAAATTAACAAGATAATGATGGGCAGAACTTGACATGTGACTTATGATTTGTTGGCATACGTCAAGATCATAAAAGCATGGGGCAAAAACTTATATCGGGAATTTCTAAAGAAACTGAAATTTGCAAAGAGATGCATACCATTTGGAGTTTGATGAATGTTGGTAGGATTCCTTCAACATTATCATTCGATGATATTTGGATCCCGATCCTACTGTGAGTATATGCTACTTATCAGGATATTCGTCACTTAACGATCAATGCTATAAACCAAGTAGGTGTCCAGAAAAGTGTCAGCGGGGTTACGCCCCCAGAGAAAAGAGGTTATTTAATTAAGGAACTTCGCGAAAGCATTGGAAAACCTCTCTCGAAGTACTGACACTAGCCTGGCTGAACGGTTAAGCAAGTATTGTACAGTGAGAATAGTCCTGGCTAATTCTTCTTTTATGGTTTGAGGAAGGATTCGAGAAACAGTGGGAGCCATCCAGTTTAGATAAACTAAAACCCACTCTAAACTTGCAAGAGCATCATGCTAAAGAGTTTTCTTCTCTCTCTCCTAATTGCAGCGACCCTGAAAATGACTGGACTTAAGTTACTTTTAAAGAAAAATATACTGACAGGGCCAAACTATAAAGATTGGCTGCGGAATGTCAAAATGGCTTTGACCTATGACAAATTGGGGTACGTCCTCACCGCTACGGCACCTGCTGTCCCTGGTCCCAAATCCAGCAATGCGGATAAGGAAATCCGCAAAACCTGGGATTTAGATTGCGCGAAAGCCAAGTGCATCGTGCTTGCCTCAATGAACAATGAACATCAGAGGAGGCACGAGGATATGACCCTAGATGGCATATTTCTCCATACAAAAGAACTTTATGGAGAGCAATCTCGTATAGCCAGATACGAGACCTCTAAGAACTTGTTTCGAGCGAGGTTGGCTGTCGGGTCATCAGTAGGAGAACATGTCCTAAAGATGATCGGCTATATTGAAGAGCTCGCAGACCTTGGGACGACTTTGGATAATGAGCTCTATACAGACCTTATTCTCCAGTCCCTTCCTCACACCTACGCCCAGTTTATCCTGAACTTCAACCTTCAAAGAAAATAAGTTGAACTTCCGGAACTCCTGAACATGTTAAGGAGTGCAGAGGGCACCTTGCAGAAAGCAAGGGAAACACCCGCTATGTTTGTTAGCGGTGCATCTTCTTCCGGGTCCAAGGCTAGGGCCAAAGGAAGGAAGAAGAAGGCCGCCAACAAACCTAGAGGAGGTGTTAGTAAGGTGGGAGGGAAGGGAAAGAAAAAGTTTGCGGTACCGGTAGTTGGCCAGGATGAGTGCTTCCATTGTCACAGGAAAGGGCACTGGAAGAAGGATTGCAAGGCGTGGAACGCCAAGAACCAGGAACCGAAGCAAGCTGTGGCTTCGACTTCAGGTGTGTTTGTAATTGAGAATTGTCTGTCAATCAACTCTACTTCCTGGGTATTGGATACCGGATCAGGATCTCATATTTGCAATTCTTTGCAGGCACTGAGAAACCGTAGAGTGCTGAAGGAAGGTGATATGACCCTAAAGGTTGCTAACGGAGCTAGCGTGGGAGCTGCGTCCGTCGGGGATTATCACCTAGGATTGACGAGTGGACACATTTTGGTTTTACATAACTGTTATTTTGTACCAAGCTTAACGTGTAATATCATATCAGTTTCCTTGTTATCAAATAAAGGTTATGATTTCACGTTTGTAAGAGATGTTGTTAACATCCACCTTAATCATGGTTTGATTGGGTCCGGTACACTAAATAACGGTATATATGTTTTAAACCAACTCCAAATTTTCAATGTCCAGAACACACTAAAAAGAAAGTCTCCAGGTTTAAATAAAGCTTTCTTATGGCATTATAGACTGGGTCACATCAATGAGAGAAGGTTGACTAAGTTGCATAGAGAAGGATATTTGGACTCATTCGAATATCAAACTTATGACACTTGTCAATCTTGTCTCAAAGGAAAGATGACAAAGACTCCATTTACTGGACAAGGAGTAAGAGCGAGCGAGCTCTTAGGACTCATACACAGCGATGTATGTGGTCCAATGTCTACACATGCAAGAGGTGGTTATTCCTACTACATTACTTTTACAGATGATTTCTCTAGGTTTGGACATGTCTTCTTAATGAAGCATAAATCCGAGGCCTTTGAGAAATTCCAGGAATACAAGAGTGAAGCGGAAAACCAAACAGGCAAAAGTATTAAGACACTGAGATCTGATCGAGATGGAGAATACTTAAGTGCCGAGATCCTAGGTTACCTAAAAGAGAAAGGAATTCTCTCTCAGCTTACTCCTCCATACACTCCACAGCACAACGGTGTATCGGAGAGACGGAATCGAACCCTATTGGATATGGTACGATCCATGATGAGTAATGCTGAGTTACCGCGATCTTTCTGGGGTTATGCGCTAGAATCAGCGACATATCTTTTGAACAGAGTTCCAACCAAAACTGTGCCTACCACACCATATCAGATATGGAGTGGGAAGAAACCTTATCTTCAGTACCTGAAGACATGGGGATGTCCAGCTTTTGTAAAAAAGCAGCATCCGGACAAGCTCGAGACACGCTCAGTAGAGTGTAAGTTTGTGGGATATCCAAAGAACTCTATGGGATATTTTTTCTATTACGCAGAGGAACAAAAGGTTTTTGTTTCTCGTCATGCCCGCTTCTTAGAAACTGAATTTTTAGAAAATCAGAAGAGTGGGAGCGTAGTAGAACTGGAAGAAATTCCAGAACCACAAACTGCTACTGAAAGTTTGGTAGAACCGGAAGTTCAAGAAGTACAGGACATTCCCGCACCCCTCCGCAGGAGTAGTAGGCCGTCTCATCCGCCTGAGAGATACTACGGTTTTCTCATAGATGGGGATAGAGAGGATTGCATCATAGATGATGATGAACCTACTGACTTCCAGCAGGCCATCCAGAGCGGCGACTCAGTACGATGGCTAGATGCAATGCGAACCGAAATGGAGTCCATGTACACCAACAAAGTATGGATTTTGGACTTTGCTCCAGATGGGGTAAAACCCATAGGATGCAAATGGATCTTCAAGAAAAAGATTGGTGTAGATGGACAGGTGGAAACCTAGAAGGCTAGACTTGTTGCAAAGGGTTTTCGTCAAAGACCTGGTTTGGACTATGACGAAACTTTTTCTCCAGTGGCTATGCTCAAATCCATTCGGGTCCTTCTTGCTATTGCTGCCTTCCATGATTATGAAATCTGGCAGATGGACGTAAAGACGGCTTTTCTGAATGGAAATTTAGAAGAGTGCGTCTATATGGATCAGCCAGAGGGTTTCAATCAGAGTGGGAGCAGCGGGAAAGTATGCAAGCTGCTTAAGTCCATTTATGGACTAAAGCAGGCATCGCGGAGTTGGAACATCTGTTTTGATGAGACAGTCAAAGAATATGACTTTATCAAAAATCCAGATGAACCGTGCATATATAGTAAAGTTGTAGCCAGAAGTGTCGTATTCCTCGTCTTGTACGTGGATGGCATTCTATTAATAGGAAATGACATTCCTATGCTACAATCTGTCAAAGGATTCTTGTCACAAAGGTTCTCCATGAAAGACCTGAGTGATGCCTCTTACATTCTGGGGATCCGGATCTATCGTGATAGATCCAAGAGGATGTTGGGACTTTCGCAGTCCAGGTATATCGACACTGTACTGAAAAGATTCAGTATGGAAGATTCTAAGCGCGGTAATCTACCGGCTTGTCACGGAATCATCCTCTCCAAAGAGATGTCTCCCAAGACTGATTTGGAAAGGGAACGCATGTCTATTATACCCTACGCTTCTGCGGTAGGCTCTATAATGTATGCGATGTTGTGCACCAGACCAGATGTAGCTTACGCACTGAGCGTGGTAAGCCGGTATCAGTCAGACCCAGGGGAGAAGCACTGGATAGCAATAAAGAAGATTCTCAAGTACCTGAGAAGGACTAAGGAGATGTTCTTGGTTTACGGCGGAAAAGACCTCAGGTTGGAAGCCTTTGCTGATTCCGGCTTCCAGAGTGATAAGGACGATTCCAAGTCCATGTCGGGTTATGTCTTTACCCTCAATGGAGGGGCGGTGTGCTGGAAGAGCTCCAAGCAGGACACCGTTGCTGACTCGACGATGGAAGCGGAGTATATAGCTGCTTGCGATGCCGCAAAAGAAGCAGTCTGGATGAAGAAGTTCCTAACAGAAGTTCAGGTGGTTCCTACCATAGTTGATCCAATACCTCTGTATTGCGACAACAACGGAGCTATAGCTTTAGCGAAGGAACCAAGGTCCCATCAGAAGTCCAGACACATCTTGAGGCGGTATCACCTGATCAGGGAGATCATTGATCGTCAGGAGATCGAGGTTCGGAGAGTTGCTTCTGAAGAGAACATTGCTGATCCATTCACGAAGGCCCTACCTCAGATTCAGTTTGAGAGGCTACTCGAGATCATTGGTCTTCGATATGCCAGTACATGGCCCTAGTGCAAGTGGGAGATTGTTAGTGTTTATGCCCTAGAAGGCCATTACTGTATCATACTAGTTTGTATATTACTTAATGGAAGCTTGGGATATTCACATATATATAACAGTCCTGCTAAACATGGTAGTATGCTACTTGGTTTTTCTATCTTAATATGTGAGTATACGTATTGATAGAGCTCTTAGGATCTTACTTGACTACCAGCGTTGTGATGGCAGTCACACTAGTGGGGGCTGGGTAGTCTACAAGCACATCCTTGTTCAGGTCCCTAGTCGTTGGATTATCGAGACAGAGCATCGATACTCCGGAGTAGACTAGTGTGTACGCTTCTCATCCCAGTTGGGGAGATGGTCTGTCCCACAGCCGTCAGTACGTCGTACTGGAGATAGTATACAGGTGCTCGTTAGGTTACGGGTATACCGGACAGGACTCACAGGGAACTGTTGGTTGGTTTTATACCAGTCGTCAGTGAACAGTTCCCAGGTGACATGAGTACAGCATAGTCCGCAGACTTGACACTGCTACTTCGCCTCGAGTGTGTCCCACTGTTCTTAGATTGCTACCCTACCACGGCTCAAAGGAGTCGTGCAAACAGGTAGCAGTTGGGTGCAGTCCCGAGCACTTGGAGGCAGTGGCGGTTAGACAGGATTCGTCTCTCCCGGTATTGGGAGTTGATATCGCGCTGTGTCAGAGAGCCATTATGCAAAGTCCCTGGCCAGGGCAAGCGAGATTTGCTGGTAGGTTCCAGTAGTTTCTCAGGGTGTAATGGGCTTCCCTCCGACACGACTTATACCGCTATTAGGGGACTGACGCTTGCCGCCCCCTAGGCCCGATATGCGATAGTCTAAGACGAACGGACCGGACTATACGGAGATTGTCACATCAGACTCAGTAGGAGTTCGGATGGGTTTCCTCATCGGCCTTCTTATCGACATCTACCTAGGGACCGTTACGTACAGCTAGTGCAGCTTGCGGTCTGTGGTTAAACCCACTGCCAGCGTAGTAGTCGAGTCTCTAGAGTCCCACACAGAGAGTTTCCCTACTCCGGGCGAAACGATATAGAGGTCGTATGGTTTTACGACAAGGGTTCGGACACATACGTGTGTTTACGCACGTACGACTTTCGGACAGTTTTTACCAGTTAGCTTTGGTTTAAGCCAGTTACTGATATCCGGTTATTGGATTTATACAGTCTAAAGTTTTTCCGTATTTTTGCGGAAAGGAGGGGCGTTCTCGTAATTGCGCGAGAAGCTTCTAGAAGATGGTGACTAAGGAGGTTTAGGTGGCATATACAATGAATGTGATTAGTGAATCATATGGATGATTCATCCATGTCATTAATGCATCATAAATGCTTAATGACTCATGGATGTGAATCATCACTAGATATTATCAAGCATGGTTGTTAAATTCATTTCTTTTCTTTTCTTGATAAAAAGAAATGCTTGATATATATTATGATAACTCTCACTTCATTATTATCCTCACCTTCTCTCTCCTCAAGCTCTCCCTCTTCAAACCCTAATCCTCCCCTCTCATGTGTTGAGTACAAGGATTAGTTAGACTACTTAATCCATAACCCTCTCTATATTTCGCCTAGCTTCTTTGATTAGCACTTAAAGAAGTTAAGTTGCCTTAAGTTTAGAGGCTAAGCTTGGAGTAAAGCTCTCGGGTGGATCGTCTACTACTTCGAGAAGGCCGAGGAGGAGGTGGAGTTCGCAAAGACGAAGGACACGATTCGTTAGGTATAATCCCTAAACATAGTAGCATAGAAACTCTATGTTTTAAGTTAGTTATCGTTTAGCTTCGATTCAAGCGGTTAGTCGATGTTTGTTCACTAAACAAGTTCATTTTTGAAAATTCCGCCTCCCCACAAGTATTGGGGTGTTGTACATCGACTTACAGAGTCCGTGTTACGAAGCTTTGATAATCGTTTTTCATATATTCCGCCTCCCCGCAAGTTCGTAGGTTGCATGACATGGACTTACATACCTCACGTCAGATGGCAGTTCTCCGGTAACACTGGTACAGAGTAGTCTGTTGACCCGAGATCGTCATAGAGTCTTGTGTGATTCCCACTGTGCTTTGATTTCCATCATACCACGTCCAAGAGGGCGTACAAAAAGGTGGCTTTTGGGTACAGTCCCGAATCACATGGAGGCAATGAGCGATAGGAGGGGATTCGTCTCTCCCGGTATAGGGAGTTGATGTTGTGCTGTGTTCGATTGGCTATAACCGGAAATCCCTGGCCAGGGTTGCTGAGATTTACTGGTAAGTGTTATAAGTAGTTTCTCGAACTGTTATAGACCTCAAATCGACACGACTTATCAAGCTACTGGGGTCTGACGTTTACCACTCCTAGGCGAGATATGCGACATATCAGACGACGAGACCGGACTGTACGAGAGTGTTACTGTTTGGATTCACAGGAGAATGTACAGGCTTGCTTGTTGATCTTCTGAGCGCTCAATACCTGGGTAGCTGTTACGTTTAGCTGACCGCTTGCAGCTTGTGGGTGTTTGATATGATCATCACCTACTGCCAGCGTATTGACGATTCTTTAGAGTCCTACACAGAGGTTTCTTGGCCCAGGCAAAACGGAGTAGGAGCACATATGTGATATATGTGGGACCGAGGATAATACAATATGAGATACCGTATTTTATTCTCGCGATATTTGATATCAGCCGCGTCATCGGATCAAGTGTTGATTCGATGAATCGGTAGGGATAAATATTAGTCGGTTATATGCGATATAGCCGGATTGTCGGATCAAGTGTTGATTCGATAATTTAATGTATAATAATATATATGATATATTAAATTACATTAACTAATATTTGCTCACTAAAAGATTATTTTTCTCACTCGGGTAATACATTGATATATATGCGATATATGTTAAATGTATTATTTTATTTCGTTACAATAAATATTGTATATGTGATATATAATATTTTAACATGTTATAATTATTAATGCAACATGTTTAGTGGAGTTTAAATGTAACGTTTTGAAAATCGTTTCGGTGGAATTTCGAAAAAACGGTAAAATAAAGGGGTTTTCTGTAAAAAGTCAAAATACAAATATCTTATTATAAAAATTAAATATACATATTCTAGCTATGTAATTTCTATTATTTGGTGTTTATTGAGCCGCTGGTGAAATTTCAAATTTTCTGAAAAAAATATTATTTTATTATTATTTTAAGCCGTCACTAATACATTTAATTAGGAAAAATTACAAATTGGAATGAGTTGAAACAAATTTTGTGCATCATAAAACATTAAATAAAATTTTATCATGTGGTTTTTGGAACGAAATCATTTGCCAAAACGGTTTAGAAATTATTGAAGAAAAAAAGGCTTTTTTTAGCGTAATTGGATGTTTGGGGTACTGTATTTATCATTTTTCCTCACCCCACACCCGTACCCACACCCACACACACCCACTTACTCCCCCCCATGGCTGAATTCAGCAGCCCCTTCTCTTGTCCCCACTTGGTTTGCAAAGGAAAGAAAAGGAAAAGAAAAGAAAAGAATAGAATAGAAAATGAAAGAAACAATGTGGACTTTGACTAGATGTGATTTTCCCCACCTCCCTCTCTCTCCTCCTTTTTCCTCACTTGCAGCCGAGACCCCCTTCATTTCTGTCCAGAAATTTTGCCCAAAAGCCCATCTCTTTTTCCTTCAAAAATTTCATCTTTTTGCCCCAAAATCAAGCTAAAAATTCAATATTTCTTAAATCCAATCTCTACCCATTTCTTCTTGACCTATTCTTGTGTGGATCATGGATCAAGAGAGCAATTTGGAGTCCAAGATTTTGGTGCTAGATCTCTATTTTTGTGAGGTATAATTTTAGCATTTTTCATAAGTTATTGTTTGATTGCTTGAATCTAGCTATATGTGTTTAATTAGGAATCAATTGTGGTTTTGATATTAAAGATTTAACTTTCAAGAGGGGGTTGTGAACTAAAGTTAGGGTTTTTGTTGGGTAATTATGGTTGCAATGTGTAGATTATCATCTTAAGGAAATGAAAACCTAACCTAGTTGCTAGTTTACTAATTGATGCTTGTAAATTGTTAAAATTGGAATTTTATGCAAACTAGGTTTTGGAAATTAATTACAAATGTTAGACTAAAAATCTAATTAGGTTTTTCATGACTTCATTAACATTATTAAGTGTAGTTTAATACCTTATTTCATGCAAATCCAAACTAGTTTGTTGTATGCGCATTTTTGCTATAAAATGGTCGAAATTGGTTAATATTGCAAACTAGTTTTTGTAAATATTGTGTTAAATCGAGAATTAAAATATGGTTAGGGTTTCTTCATATCTTAAAAATTACATTGAGTGGTTTAACCATTTAAAATATGCAAAACCAAGTTTAATTGTAAAATTATGAATTTTACATTAAAAAGTGTTAAAATTGATATTTTTGCAAACTAGGATTTTGGAAATTATGCAAATTTATGTGATTAAATTATGGAAATGGTTTTATTGACTTATTTAAGATATATAATAAATATATTGGCCACTACATTCATTTAAACATCGAGTTTTGTACTAAAACGGGTAATTTTGCTTGCTAGTTTTTCGGAAAAACGGCTTTTAGAGTGAATTTGGGGTTTTCGTGAGTTTTAAACTATTTTATATTAAAATTAGTGTTCGTGAATGTGCAAATGAGTGTGATTGGATTTTCTCGATGGTTTGACGTTCGTACATCGACATCGAGGGTTGGTTTGACTATTCTTGCATGTGTAGGCGATAAGTTTTGACCTATGCATGATACGCGTGCCGATTTAGTTTTCGTATGCCGTTTCGATTTTGAATTGGGTTTTTATGCGATACGATACGTTGTGATATGTAGGTACCCCATATGGACTTCGAGACGACAAGCAAGCGCGTGGCGACGTCGGCACCGGCTAGCGAGGACCAGGTGAGTAGATTTATATCTACGGGGAGAAGTCGGGTGGATGGCGTATAGCACCCCCGCAGTCCGTAATTAGTACTATGTAGTATATTTTTATGTGTGATAGTTAGTGTGTTATGGTTAGTTAGGGGTAGAAATAACTAGCGTAGTTCCTAGTTGCGAACCATAGGATAGATTTGCACCCACACGCATACACTTGTATGTTTCTTATACTTGCACGGTGTTTGATGATATGGGATGACTTTGGAGTTGAGTCGATGATGTGGGCTTTGTGCCGCGAGATCGGTGATTTGATATGATTCGTATTTGGGATACGAAATGTGATTCTTGCGGGTTCGGGATGTGTGTTTACCCCCGCATTCATACTTTGAAGATGATATCAGTTGTACCAGACTTAGATCAGTACCCCAGATTATATGATATGATAAGTGATATCTGAAATGTGATGAGATAGTGTGATATTGAACCGTACCCAGCTTTTGGGATGCCGTACGACAATTTACCGTACGAGCCTATATTGATGATAGATCCGCGCTCATGACTCGAGGATGTCAGATGATATACTGTATCGTACGCGATACTATTGAGGCGGGATCACCGACTTATATATATTTATATATCGACTCAGATGTTAGGCGGTTTCCTTACCTGTAGTTCAGCTTGTTAGTTCGGCTGTATAGTTTAGTGTAGTTGTTAGAGTAGATTAGACTTCTTACCTATTTCAAAAACTAACGAATCGTGGGCATTTTTAAAGACAGCTCAAGGGAATCTACGGACATTTCAAAAACGACGTATCTTTTCATAAAAACACCGTAGCCCTATTTTCAAAACCCCATGATTCGTGTTATTTCAAAAGGCACCATTCGTAGGACTTATATTAGATTAATGCAGATTAGTTTTGGTTACGTCTAGTTTCAGCTCCCACCTTTTTTGTGGTTCGCTTTGCATCGCATTCTTATATTATGTTTCATACACCATTTTAATATCATGCTGATAGGACACCAGCACCATTACCGATGATGCGTATGTACCACGTACACTTACTTGCCGGCTCACACACATCTTCATCGGTAATTGCCATGTCACGTACACCTTAGAAAATATATTATTGCTTGATATAGCCTATTGGCGAATAGTTTAGACATTGTAGTTATTACCTGCTACTTCATGCATACTGTTATTCATTGTTATGCCGCATTCATGGATTCTCATGCATATATTCACTATTTTGTATGCTATTGAGGTTTGGATTTGGATTTCTATGAGATTTTCTGGATTTGGAGGAAAACCGCAAAAACACAAATAAACATATTCTCTCTTTTAAAATAAAAAGTGCGGTTTTCCCATGATGTATGAGTCGTCCACCATGAGTTTGCTGATGGATTTGGAAACCCGATTCGAGGAGACGGATGAACCGTTTCGGGTACATGGTGGACTCGGTGCGGTACCCCGGGGCAAGAGGAATGTGGTGATGACGTTGAGCCTGGCAGGGGAGTACTACCTACCGGTGATTTTACCCGACGCGTCGGATATCCGGAGGATACCGTCGTGGTCTTGAGATGGATGGTAGGGGCCGGTCTGGACTGACGGCGCCCTAGATATTGAGATTGAGACATTGATATTTCGAGACAGTGAGATTCATGTTTTGTGTCGATGCTAGACACTGTTGATACTGATTTCATTATGATACCTCAGTTTTAAAAATACGAAGGAAATCTCACTAATTTATGAAAACAGTTTCTTTATTTACATGTATTCTGTTTCATGCATTCATACCTCATTCATATGATATATTGCTACCTGAGGCACTGACACGGGCACATGAGTTTACACTCGGGTTAGATATTTACCCTAGCCTTGTTATAGGCTGCATGTTATATACTTATTTTGAGGATATATTATGATTATTGACCTAGGTTGCGTTATTTATGCGATTTCTGTGCGTAGATGTTTTTCTATTCACGAGTTGGCAGCTCACCCCCGTTGTGCCCCAGTTTCTTGCAGGTTTGCCGTACAGGTTTCATTACGGCTTGCGGGCTCAGTTTCATTCGGGTGACTTGCTAGTAGGTGGGTTTTTCTTGTATCGTACCCATCATATTACCTTGTATGATATTATTCAGTTGTATCTAGTAAATTCCATCAACCAAACATGTATTCTTTTTGAGATAGAGACCAGTGTTGTTTATTCTTTCGACCTTAGAGTCGCTCGTTATGTTCTGGTGGTTTTGAGTTTTGATCCTCGCCGTTGGCGTTGTATATTATATTGCTTGTGTGGTTGTGACCGTCGTTTGACGAAGAGCTAGCTCCCGCTTGGGGATGCCTTTTTTCTTGATTTCGTATACTATTCATGTTGTATCCCGTTTGGGAGCCAGTATTTACAAAGGAGACTCTGCCGAAATTTTCAGTAAATTTTTTGATGTTTTTAAAAACCGCATAATTCGGCTTATGCTATTGAAATTACTTGCTTAAGTTGGTTTTCCTGCACTCTACTACTTTTCTTGGTTTGGATTTCTGGGTTTTCGGTTTACTTGGATTACGTACGCCTCGAGACGTTCGTAGTTTAAGTGCCGGTCATGTTCCGTACTTTCGGGTCGTGACAAAGTTGGTATCAGAGCGTTAGGTTTTACCTTCGGAGCGTAGGATGACCCTTGGTTGATGGAATATGTGACTAAAGTAGAGTGACGTACCGTTGATATGTTCCGCGGCATATTTACGACACGCCACTCCACTTATGAAGCCTTAGGATGTACATTTCCTTGTTCAGTATTATATTCTTTCCTGATCTAGCCTCATCGGTACCAGTTTGGTTTTGCTGCTACGGTTACGGCAGGGAGAGCTACGGCTAGAGTTGTGGTCAGCATGAGCTCGTTATGAACGAGGACTGACCATGGCGTGATTCCAGCGACACACGATTGCATAGATGTGTCTTTTTACTGTGTTTCCGCGCCATGAACGTTTGGCGGATCGCCTTTATGAGACTTCTCGGACGTGCCGATCAGTATCAGAGGATTGAGCCAATGATAGAGGCCGGCCAGATCTTGATGACCGTTGGTGTGTTGCTTATTCATGATGATTGAGGCACGGTTCAGCGTGCAGACGAGTGAGCCCGTTATTGCTGCGAACGACGAGATATCGCCCCAGATGTTGGAGCTATTGCAGTACGAGTTGTACTAAGAGATGATTGAAGGTCGCTAGTCACCGAGGATGAATGACTAGGACATGTGGTTCGTTCGCTACCCCGATGCGAGGTCATCAGACAGATTGATTCCAGCTAGAGACGACTTCACGCGGAGACGTTGGGAGTCGACAGAGACGATCGAATGTCAGAAACCTATTATTCCAAGTTTAAAGTAGTCGGAAAGACATGCAGGCAATTCTATGGTCCCTCTAGAAGAATGAAACCCTAACTCGACTTAATGACCGTGTGAAAGCCTTTGAACCTTCGGGTTTGCGGCAGTTCTGCGGCGCCATTAGTGAGGCTTGGGTTTGCCCTTCTACGGCTGGACCACCGATGCTGTGGTATGTACTCGATACTATTAAACTGTGCCCAAGATGTTGAGCTCTTGGGGGATTATGAGGTTTTGACGACTCGATCAGATGGCTCGACTTAATTCAGATGCTAGGTAGTGAGATGCATTTCTTGGGAGACTCCAGATATGAGGATAGCCGTTGGAGCTTAGTCCATGCAGCCGCGACGAGACGAGTCCAAAGCAGACGACATTAGAGAAAAGTGGAGTAAGAGGTTCGCACCAGATCTAGATGAGATGACGTTCCACTCCGCCGACATTAGAGATGCTATGTGCATGCCGAGGCATGGTACTTGGACTTACCTTCCAGAAGGAGTCGCGATGGGTATGCAGCCGTTCCAGAGCAAGATGCAGATATAGGAAAGGACGATGACTTCCGGACAGTTGGCAGAGACGAGACATGGAAGAGACTGTGAGCAGGATTCCTTCCAGGACACTGCTGCAATGATACTTGCACCCAGGATCAGATGTGTCACGTACATTCAGAGAGCCAGAGGCCGACGCCAGTGATATGCTGTCTTACGAGTGGTCGCGATGATTGACCAAGAGATGACTAGAGAAGTGCCAGAACGGAATCGTCCCCGTTAGCACACCTGACAGGGCCGATGAGCCGATGGACCGAAAGATTGGTAATTCACAGTGAAGACCTTGACCCAGGAGTGGTCATGGTTACGCACGCCAGCAGGACAGAGTTCATGATCATCGATGAGACGTCCCACTAGTGACCGCGATAGTTGCCGAGATTCTTAGAGGATGCGCTTGAGCGGTACTGTTCCGCCATTATTGATTACGATGTTTTGGGTGATTTATTCGTATGATTTGATTTTGATGATTGAGGATTTACGATTGTTGCATAGTGTTGCACTTGATATCGTTTTCGTTCTTTAGTTTCACATGTTTGTGATTTTACGGTTTTAGACATTCGAGTTGATTTTGTGCATATGCACGCACACGATTTGGTTACTGCACTCTGTATAGTTTATATATGCTTGCAGTGCAGTGATACGCCTTTTGTGCATTTAGATGCACTAGACTTTGATTTCGATTGTGATACTCGATATTTGTTTTGTGCACCTTGTGCACCTGAGTGATTTTGCGCACGTTCGGCGCTTGATATTGGATTTCATGATTTCGTGAACGATGGATGCACCTGATTTAGATTTTCGCGCATGTTGAGCGCATGTCTTGAGATGCGATTTTGGTGCACACCAGATGCACTAAATCGAGATTTTTCGTGCATGTCAGATGCACCTGATTTTGCTGTCAGGCACACCCGTTGCCTACGACAGATGTTTCGTGCACACCCGATGCACTTAGATGTTGTTTCTGTGCGCATGTATGGCACATTCATGGATTTTGATTTCCGTGCGCACCAGACGCACGTAGCATTCATGTGCATATTTTGGGGATTGATTTCGTATAGAGCAGTACGTTTTTATGATATTGCTATGTGTTTCCGTACTGAGCAGGGCTAGTCAGAGGACAGTACCTGAATACATTTTGCATGCATTGATAGTTATTGAAGGGATTTCCAAAAGCGAGCTATAGCCTCAGTATTTACCTACGTGTCTGATATGACACGAAATGTTTAAAACAAGGAGACCCTTCTAAATTGTTTCCAAAACGGCGGAACGTACAATTCAAAAAAAAAGTATATATGTATATAGTTATTTTCTTATGGTAGACGTCCGCCACTGTGCAGTGTTATACGCGTTGCACAGCGACTTAAAGAGATTTGGCATGCATTTCCTTCAGATGCTTACAGATATAGATTCGATAGTTACATTTATAGTTTTGAGTTATATCATATTGGTTTTGATTTGGATTTGGCATTGATGTCTTTTCCACGACTCCGATGATCGCGGGATGCTTGGAGGAGTTTTGATTTGAGTTATATACTCATTTTTTCAAGCGCATGCGCTGCGCTACGAACTGTTTTATGTATTTACAATTTCGGAGCCCCGACGACTTGATGGGTTTTCTTAGATGTTTTAGTATTTGGGGGAGTTTGAATTTAAATTCGGGGACCGAATTTCTTTAAGGGGGGAAGATTGTAACGTTTTGAAAATCGTTTCGGTGGAATTTCGAAAAAACGGTAAAATAAAGGGGTTTTCTGTAAAAAGTCAAAATACAAATATCTTATTATAAAAATTAAATATACATATTCTAGCTATGTAATTTCTATTATTTGGTGTTTATTGAGCCGCTGGTGAAATTTCAAATTTTCTGAAAAAAATATTATTTTATTATTATTTTAAGCCGTCACTAATACATTTAATTAGGAAAAATTACAAATTGGAATGAGTTGAAACAAATTTTGTGCATCATAAAACATTAAATAAAATTTTATCATGTGGTTTTTGGAACGAAATCATTTGCCAAAACGGTTTAGAAATTATTGAAGAAAAAAAGGCTTTTTTTAGCGTAATTGGATGTTTGGGGTACTGTATTTATCATTTTTCCTCACCCCACACCCGTACCCACACCCACACACACCCACTTACTCCCCCCCATGGCTGAATTCAGCAGCCCCTTCTCTTGTCCCCACTTGGTTTGCAAAGGAAAGAAAAGGAAAAGAAAAGAAAAGAATAGAATAGAAAATGAAAGAAACAATGTGGACTTTGACTAGATGTGATTTTCCCCACCTCCCTCTCTCTCCTCCTTTTTCCTCACTTGCAGCCGAGACCCCCTTCATTTCTGTCCAGAAATTTTGCCCAAAAGCCCATCTCTTTTTCCTTCAAAAATTTCATCTTTTTGCCCCAAAATCAAGCTAAAAATTCAATATTTCTTAAATCCAATCTCTACCCATTTCTTCTTGACCTATTCTTGTGTGGATCATGGATCAAGAGAGCAATTTGGAGTCCAAGATTTTGGTGCTAGATCTCTATTTTTGTGAGGTATAATTTTAGCATTTTTCATAAGTTATTGTTTGATTGCTTGAATCTAGCTATATGTGTTTAATTAGGAATCAATTGTGGTTTTGATATTAAAGATTTAACTTTCAAGAGGGGGTTGTGAACTAAAGTTAGGGTTTTTGTTGGGTAATTATGGTTGCAATGTGTAGATTATCATCTTAAGGAAATGAAAACCTAACCTAGTTGCTAGTTTACTAATTGATGCTTGTAAATTGTTAAAATTGGAATTTTATGCAAACTAGGTTTTGGAAATTAATTACAAATGTTAGACTAAAAATCTAATTAGGTTTTTCATGACTTCATTAACATTATTAAGTGTAGTTTAATACCTTATTTCATGCAAATCCAAACTAGTTTGTTGTATGCGCATTTTTGCTATAAAATGGTCGAAATTGGTTAATATTGCAAACTAGTTTTTGTAAATATTGTGTTAAATCGAGAATTAAAATATGGTTAGGGTTTCTTCATATCTTAAAAATTACATTGAGTGGTTTAACCATTTAAAATATGCAAAACCAAGTTTAATTGTAAAATTATGAATTTTACATTAAAAAGTGTTAAAATTGATATTTTTGCAAACTAGGATTTTGGAAATTATGCAAATTTATGTGATTAAATTATGGAAATGGTTTTATTGACTTATTTAAGATATATAATAAATATATTGGCCACTACATTCATTTAAACATCGAGTTTTGTACTAAAACGGGTAATTTTGCTTGCTAGTTTTTCGGAAAAACGGCTTTTAGAGTGAATTTGGGGTTTTCGTGAGTTTTAAACTATTTTATATTAAAATTAGTGTTCGTGAATGTGCAAATGAGTGTGATTGGATTTTCTCGATGGTTTGACGTTCGTACATCGACATCGAGGGTTGGTTTGACTATTCTTGCATGTGTAGGCGATAAGTTTTGACCTATGCATGATACGCGTGCCGATTTAGTTTTCGTATGCCGTTTCGATTTTGAATTGGGTTTTTATGCGATACGATACGTTGTGATATGTAGGTACCCCATATGGACTTCGAGACGACAAGCAAGCGCGTGGCGACGTCGGCACCGGCTAGCGAGGACCAGGTGAGTAGATTTATATCTACGGGGAGAAGTCGGGTGGATGGCGTATAGCACCCCCGCAGTCCGTAATTAGTACTATGTAGTATATTTTTATGTGTGATAGTTAGTGTGTTATGGTTAGTTAGGGGTAGAAATAACTAGCGTAGTTCCTAGTTGCGAACCATAGGATAGATTTGCACCCACACGCATACACTTGTATGTTTCTTATACTTGCACGGTGTTTGATGATATGGGATGACTTTGGAGTTGAGTCGATGATGTGGGCTTTGTGCCGCGAGATCGGTGATTTGATATGATTCGTATTTGGGATACGAAATGTGATTCTTGCGGGTTCGGGATGTGTGTTTACCCCCGCATTCATACTTTGAAGATGATATCAGTTGTACCAGACTTAGATCAGTACCCCAGATTATATGATATGATAAGTGATATCTGAAATGTGATGAGATAGTGTGATATTGAACCGTACCCAGCTTTTGGGATGCCGTACGACAATTTACCGTACGAGCCTATATTGATGATAGATCCGCGCTCATGACTCGAGGATGTCAGATGATATACTGTATCGTACGCGATACTATTGAGGCGGGATCACCGACTTATATATATTTATATATCGACTCAGATGTTAGGCGGTTTCCTTACCTGTAGTTCAGCTTGTTAGTTCGGCTGTATAGTTTAGTGTAGTTGTTAGAGTAGATTAGACTTCTTACCTATTTCAAAAACTAACGAATCGTGGGCATTTTTAAAGACAGCTCAAGGGAATCTACGGACATTTCAAAAACGACGTATCTTTTCATAAAAACACCGTAGCCCTATTTTCAAAACCCCATGATTCGTGTTATTTCAAAAGGCACCATTCGTAGGACTTATATTAGATTAATGCAGATTAGTTTTGGTTACGTCTAGTTTCAGCTCCCACCTTTTTTGTGGTTCGCTTTGCATCGCATTCTTATATTATGTTTCATACACCATTTTAATATCATGCTGATAGGACACCAGCACCATTACCGATGATGCGTATGTACCACGTACACTTACTTGCCGGCTCACACACATCTTCATCGGTAATTGCCATGTCACGTACACCTTAGAAAATATATTATTGCTTGATATAGCCTATTGGCGAATAGTTTAGACATTGTAGTTATTACCTGCTACTTCATGCATACTGTTATTCATTGTTATGCCGCATTCATGGATTCTCATGCATATATTCACTATTTTGTATGCTATTGAGGTTTGGATTTGGATTTCTATGAGATTTTCTGGATTTGGAGGAAAACCGCAAAAACACAAATAAACATATTCTCTCTTTTAAAATAAAAAGTGCGGTTTTCCCATGATGTATGAGTCGTCCACCATGAGTTTGCTGATGGATTTGGAAACCCGATTCGAGGAGACGGATGAACCGTTTCGGGTACATGGTGGACTCGGTGCGGTACCCCGGGGCAAGAGGAATGTGGTGATGACGTTGAGCCTGGCAGGGGAGTACTACCTACCGGTGATTTTACCCGACGCGTCGGATATCCGGAGGATACCGTCGTGGTCTTGAGATGGATGGTAGGGGCCGGTCTGGACTGACGGCGCCCTAGATATTGAGATTGAGACATTGATATTTCGAGACAGTGAGATTCATGTTTTGTGTCGATGCTAGACACTGTTGATACTGATTTCATTATGATACCTCAGTTTTAAAAATACGAAGGAAATCTCACTAATTTATGAAAACAGTTTCTTTATTTACATGTATTCTGTTTCATGCATTCATACCTCATTCATATGATATATTGCTACCTGAGGCACTGACACGGGCACATGAGTTTACACTCGGGTTAGATATTTACCCTAGCCTTGTTATAGGCTGCATGTTATATACTTATTTTGAGGATATATTATGATTATTGACCTAGGTTGCGTTATTTATGCGATTTCTGTGCGTAGATGTTTTTCTATTCACGAGTTGGCAGCTCACCCCCGTTGTGCCCCAGTTTCTTGCAGGTTTGCCGTACAGGTTTCATTACGGCTTGCGGGCTCAGTTTCATTCGGGTGACTTGCTAGTAGGTGGGTTTTTCTTGTATCGTACCCATCATATTACCTTGTATGATATTATTCAGTTGTATCTAGTAAATTCCATCAACCAAACATGTATTCTTTTTGAGATAGAGACCAGTGTTGTTTATTCTTTCGACCTTAGAGTCGCTCGTTATGTTCTGGTGGTTTTGAGTTTTGATCCTCGCCGTTGGCGTTGTATATTATATTGCTTGTGTGGTTGTGACCGTCGTTTGACGAAGAGCTAGCTCCCGCTTGGGGATGCCTTTTTTCTTGATTTCGTATACTATTCATGTTGTATCCCGTTTGGGAGCCAGTATTTACAAAGGAGACTCTGCCGAAATTTTCAGTAAATTTTTTGATGTTTTTAAAAACCGCATAATTCGGCTTATGCTATTGAAATTACTTGCTTAAGTTGGTTTTCCTGCACTCTACTACTTTTCTTGGTTTGGATTTCTGGGTTTTCGGTTTACTTGGATTACGTACGCCTCGAGACGTTCGTAGTTTAAGTGCCGGTCATGTTCCGTACTTTCGGGTCGTGACATTAAACAAGATTAGGGTTTGATTTGGGTTAATGTATTCTAGATGTTTCTAGAAGGTTTTAATTTGTCATTTGCTAAGATATTATGATAGATATTTCTTTGTGACTCACCCTTTAACCCAACCCAAACCCTAACCCTAGTAAACTCTCTACATTGGTTACTACAACCATGGTTGCAAAAATGATTATGATAACTTTTTATTATTCATCACAAATGAATTCTATCATCTTCTTCCTTGAGTTATTCATTGAAAAAGCTTACTAGCTTTTTTCAAGTGATGATAAATAAGTGAGAAAAAGATTATAAAAGAGAGCAAAAATCCTACTTCATCATCCTCATCTTCCCTTGCCATTTAGATGAGGGTGTTCACTTCATATTATGAGTGTTAGCTTGTGTTAACGAAACTTCAGGTTAGATCATCTTTGTATCGAAGATCGGAAGCAAAGGTTGCATCATTCTCTTCGTGAAGCCTCTCGAGAGTCCAGAACACGATGATCGCAGCGAAGGGACCTCAACACGGAGCTTAAGAAGTGAAGGACCGGATCTACAAAGGTTGTAATCCCTCTCACTTAGTGTTAAAGTGTTTAACATGTTTGTTTTCGCCTAAACCCTAGTTTAAAGATCCGGCTTCGGGTTGTTCGGCACGGCTAATTTTTTTAATTGGGCATGGTTGATGCCTCGTAGACCCTTATGCGCGTGCCTAGCAACCCTACAGAATGGATAAGCAGGTCGAAAGAGGACCTCGCATCGGATAGCACCTTTCTTGGAGAGAGATGCGGGGTGGATTCTGCGCCCCAACGGACGGCGGATGATTAGTGGTAAAGAAGTTCGATGGAGACGGATCCATCGATGTGGGTGTGGTGGTGGGTAAAGAAAAGGTAAATATAGAAATACCGACTTCGGAGTCGATCAGGGGGACGCGGACTAAACGGGCATTAGAATCCCGTGTCCAGCCTATCTTGCACTAAAAAGGGTTAGTACAAGTGGCAGCGTGACTTATAATTAGGGGAAATGAATGAATGCAGTGTTTGTTTTGAAAAATGATACGGATTTTTTTTGAAAAAATGATGCGATCACAACAAATGCAACAAGCAATACCCTAAAATCTAGTGGTCACCTAGGTCAGGCTCTAGACCGTTCCTAACTGCCAAAAGACAAGTCGCGGGATCAATCCTCCACTGCCTCTTTGTCCCCCTGTGGCCAGGTAAGTGCCAGGTAATTGGGAAGGTACTCCACTACGTAAGTAGTGGGCCTAATTAATAACCACTAGCATTCGACACACTTGCCTTAAACACCACAAGAAAACGCAGATAAGCAATGAATTACCCACGGCCTTCTTCTGTCCTAAGTGAGCGCGACGGTCCTTAGAGTCATCTCTAGATCTTTTTTAGTTAATGAGGGTAAATGCGGATGCAAGATTATGATTTTTGGGGCTTAGGAAGGGTAATGAACTCCCCACCTAATCTGGATTTGGTCATTGCCCCTTAATGTCTATATTAAAATGCAAAACAACCACAAAATCAAAAACACGCACAATTTATTTTGCTTTTTGCGGCGCTGCGATTTTTGCAAAGAAGCCTGCAGAAATTTGTTAATTGGAGCAGACAGAGGAGGAGATAAGAAAGTTAGAGGCTCACAGAGAAAATTTTGCACAGAGGAGCGGAACCGCCGCAATAGGGGTCTTAGACCGCGGAAGGGCGGTCGTAGGTACTGCTCTCTGTACCAAAATTCAACAGCAAGCTGCTGTTAAATCCTTTAGCTCTCTAGAAATATCTGAAAAAAAATTCACTTTCTCCACAGCTTCCAGAATTCCTCGTAATCAAATCACAACACACGTTTAGATTTTGCGCGAATTTTGATCACAAAATTATAATGGAATAAATCTTTCAATTCAAATTTCAATATAGAACGAATTAGCGCGCGATCCCCGGCAACGGCGCCATTTGATTGAAACGAATTTCCGTTGTGTATGTTTACAAATTTATGTAGAAATAACAACCAAAAATATTTTGACCGCAATCAATAACGGTGTCGGATGTATAGCGTTAGTAAGTGCGGATCGTCCACAAGGATTGTGCGATTCGTTCGTATTTTGTTTTGTTTGAATTGAAAATTTAATAGAAAAGAAAAGCAAAAACGATTCAAGATTTATATCGATGAATTTCAAGAATCAACTAAATCTAATCAAGAATCAAGAAAGCGTTAAACATCAAGAATCAAGAATTGATATAATTCCAATCGATTTAAGTTTCAAGATTTGAAATAAAGCTCGTAGGAATCGATTAGATCGTAGATGTGAAGAAGACTAAAAATTATCGTTCCTTATCCATTAACAAGTTAATACTAAATCGATGTCGATTTATCGAGGATTAAGGATCTTGCGAAGAATTAGGGTTCCTCATCCTATCCTTTGTCCTTTCGATGAATCACATTCACAAGATAGCTTCTAGGAAATCGAATGATTGATCGTTGATCTCTAGATCATGCGAAAAGAATCAAGAACGCATTTCACATCGATCTAGATCAACGATCATTCAATTTTCAAGAATTTACAATCGTTATAGGACTTAAGAAAACGTTTAAAGATTCATCAACATCATCATTCTGCAATCGTTTCGACTCCTCCACGAGCGGAGTTTTATTCAAGCATCATCACATAGAATACATTCAAGAATTGAAGATGAATCATAATGCTCGAATTGAAATATAAGCAAGTTGAAAGAATCTTCACCTTTATTTATTCCACAAATTATTACACATTGCTCACGACTACAAGAATTTGAGAAGGAACAAGATTGTCGAATCTAGCGTTGCATCGGCTCCTTGAGTTGTGGATCGGCTTGGATCTCGTGCTCCGTTGAAGTCCGGCTTCGCTTCTAAAGGATGGTTGAAGACTTGCTTTGCTAGAACTCAAAGGATCTTGAATTTGGTTTCTTGATTTGGATTAGGGTTAGGGTTTGGCACAAGTCGTGTCACTCAACTTGTGGGTAGAAGAGATGAGAATGGTTAGCTTTCAACAACTATCGAACAACCTTTTCAAGAAAGGCCTAAGGTCCTTTTTATAGGTTTCCAAAACCCTAGATCTAGGATTTAGAATTTGAATTTCCCTCCAAAAGTTTGTTATAGGGAGAGGCTTCTAGGAGTAGTTGGTTAGGAGCTTAGCTTCTACCTTAAGCTAGGAGGTTAGGGAGAAAGTTCTAGGCTCTTAATGGAGTTAAGGTGAAACTTGTTATGGAAGAATTGAGTGTTTAGTTTAGAACCCTAGGGTTTGCTGAACTGGCAGAAGCTTCGAGGTCCATCTGGAAAATGTAGTGTCTTTATGAGGTGTAGGACCAGAGAGAAGAGGGCTGAGCTGGAGAAATGATGCTGACGTGGCATAGCCGCCGCGGAACCGGGGCGCAAGGTGGCTCCAGCCGCAGTTCCGCGGCCATGTGGCTTCCTTATGGCTTCATTCTTTGGCTTAGGATTTCTGATAACATGTTGGTCTTTTGTTGATATATTGAATCCCTGAATTCCTTATAGGTCATTTCCAGATTTCAAATCCTGGAGTTGGCGTATTCTTTAGCAACACTGTTATGTAAATTTGACCGTTCTCTTGGAATTTCCTGCATAGACTTCGAAACACAAGTTGCGCTACACAGGAATGATGCGATGCCATTAAATACAGTCAATTTCCCTTAAAGTGCCGGTTTTAAAGTCACATGCAACCTGATATTTTACGACTGTTTTGCTAATATGTGCTATATAAATGCCGTACACTTCTAGATGAGTGCAAATGATAGGAAAATTGCCATGTTAAAAATGCAGTATTTTCTATTCATTTTCTAAACCATGCAGTATTTTGGTCAAAATATTTTTGATTGTGATTTCTATTCATTTTCTAAACCGACACACAAAGAAACGATTAATCGAATGGCACCGTTGCCGGGGATCACGCGCTAATTCGTTCTATATTAAAATTTGAATTGAAAGATTTATTCCATTATAATTTACGGCATCCCAAAAATCGGGGTATGGTTCAACTATCACATATATATACATCATCGTTCATATAGTATCATCATCAAACAATATCATGACCAAAGGTACTTTTCTATAATCACATACATCCCAATATCATCAAACATATATCATCATCTGTGTAAATATACATTGTCAAATGATCCACTAAAATATCATATCATATATCATATCGTGATTAAGTCACATATTACAATCCGGGTTCTATTCTAGAGTCTCGTACATTTCAATGTCATCATCACCTATTATCGTTTATGTATAAGTATACATTTTCTCATTTCACAACGATCCGCTAATATCATAATACATCTCATATCATAACTCGATCGTATATCTAATATCTCACGGCATCATGCCCGATCATATCGACTCATCCCCAAGTATCATATAATACCCTCATATCATGTGTATATGCTATATATATATATATATATATATATATATATATATTTATATATATATATATATATATTTATATATATATATACCTACACACATTCCTATATACACACACACACACACATACACCAAGTCAGGTTTATGTGTGTGCGCGCGTGTGTGTCTACATAAAACCTACGAATTCCTTCCAAAGCAATCATCCTCTGGTTAAGTCTTTCTAAATCAGTCTAATCCAACCTAAAGTCTTCAATAGTACCCTACTCGCCAAGAATCTAAGATCACGTCCGACTTCCTAATAATAGTATGTAATATCCTTATTCTACGTTTGCGGGGGTGCTATACGCCATCCACCCGACTTCCCTCGTTGATATACATCTACGCACCTGGTCCTTGTCTGCCGAAGTCGATGCCGCCATCCTCTTCATCATCCTCCGAAGTCCACGTGAGGGGTACCTATACACAAATATATATATTATTGTAAACCGAAATCGCGGACAAAACCAAAATGACGCACGATACGCGCATAGGTTAAAACCTATGACCCGCTCATGCAAAAGAACCAAATAGAACTCGACATCAGCTTACAAATGCCGATAATCGAGAAAAATCCAAACACACCAATCGGGGTTTCACAAATCACCAATTATAATATGAAATAGAATGCAACTCATTAAAATCTCAAAATAAATCAAATCAATTTATTTCCGAAAACCTAGAAAGCACTTAATTACCGTTTTAATTCGAACTAAATTTTTTAACAAAACTAATGGCCATAATATTCACTAAATATCATAACTAGGTCATATAAACCATTTCTATAATTTATTCTCATCAATTTGTATTAAATCCAAAATTCTAGTTTGCAAAAATATCCATTTTAAACACTTTTTAAAGCAAAATTCATAATTCAACAACTAAGCTTGGTTTTGCATAAACTAAAGTTTTAAACTACAATTTATAATGTTAATAATGTCATGAAACCCTAATTAGATTTTTATCTCATTTATTTAATCAATTTCCAAAAATCTAGTTTGCAAAATTAGCATAATTAGCATAATTTTAAAGTGAAAACTAGCAAACTAACTAGATTAGATTTTGCATTCTATTAACATGTTAATCTACTCATTAGAACCATAATCTAATGATAAAAACCCCCACTTGAATTTTATCTCACCTACTTATATGATTTAGAAAAATCTAGTTTGTATAAATATATGATTTAGATAATTTAAAAGTATCAATTTGCAAGCTAGCAACTAGTTTAGATTTTTCATTTCCTTTAGATGATAATCTACACCTTATAACCATGATTACATGATAAGAACCCTAATTTGCATTCAAAACCCTTGGTTGAAATTTTAAATCTTGAAATTAAAACCACAATTAATTTCCAATTAAGCTAGATTAAAGAAACAACCAACAATTTAACTATGGGTTAGGGTTTTATACCTCAAAGATTACTGATTAACATAAGAACTTAGCCTCCCAAAATGCTAACTTTACTCCAAGATCGAAGCTACATAGGCCAAAGAATAATGGGTAGGATTTAAATTAGGAATTTGTGATGTTTTTTGTGGATTTTTGATGAATTTTTGGATGACTTTTGATGCGAAGTGAGATGGAGAAATAGGGGGCTGCCCAATGTGAGGCTCGGCCATGAGGGATGAGGGAAGAGAGAGAGAAGAAAATGTGAGGAAATGTGTAGAAACATCTTCAAATAATTATATCTTTTAATTATTTTCACTATTATTTGATTTTATTTCATTTTCCTTATTTAATTTCACCCTAGAATTCTCTAAAATTTTGAAACCAATTCAAGAAGAGAAGAGAATGCAACCATTTTAATTCTAATATGTCATGGTTTATATTTGTCAAATTAGCCCATTGCAATTTATAATTTGCATCTATTTAATGTATAATTAAAAGCTTATGTTAATATTAAAAATAATTACTTAAGGAAAAATATTTAGGTAAACTAATAATTTATAAGTGACTAAATAAATACCAAATACTGGCGATTATATAGTTAAAATAGGTGTATTTAAATCTATATTGAAAAATAATTGTAGTTAAGTTTTACGGAAAATACGGTTTACTTTACCGATTATCAGAAAATTCACCTAAAGGATTTTATTTATTTAATTATTTATTTATTTGTTTTTAAAACGTTTTGGTTATATTGGATTGTCGCATTTTGAATAGCCGGGTTTTTTTTATTTGAGATGAGAGTTTTCATTTTCATTCATGTAAAACCTTGTATGTAATATTCTTTTATTGGGGCGCTTTCGGGTTGAGGATGATGTCACCATTAAGGTATATTATTTACTTTTCCGCATTAGGATAGACCTAAGGAGGAGAGCACAAGTAACCGGGTTCTAGGGTCCAATGGAAGACCATCTCGAGGAGTCCAGACCGGGTCTCCTAATTCAAGAATTGGTAGGGTTGCTTGCCGCTCTCGTAGGGGTCTAGGGATGTGAGTTTGGCTATTCATCGCAACCGTGGAATCTGTGTTTTATACTGGCTTAATTTAAAACACGGAATTCCTAGTATATCCAATATTTCATATGTGATTCTTCTGCTGCAGATATTTTGTGATGTGATCACTTGATATGTTCTGAGACGAATGCTTATATTATATATATATGATATATAATAAATATTATTGCTTTCATTTCTTCTGTAATACTTGTGAAGCATAAATAATGGGACTTCATTAATAAGATTAATGAAATAAAAGAAACCTAAAGATGCTGTAGAAACTTATTTTAAAAACTGGCAGCTCTAGTTTTTGCTTTGCATAGCGGTATTCCTTGTAGAATATCCAGCACCTTATTCGATAAGGAAAGAGCCGAGATCCCTTCACCGGGAGTGACCTATTTAGCGAAACTGGCAGATGTTACAACATACTCGGTTTGTCTTTTGATTGCTTCTATAGTTTTTAGTTTGCATAGTTGTATTTGTGAAATATCCCGCACCTTATTCGATAAGGAAATAGCCGAGATCCCTTCACTGGGAGTGACCTCTTTAGCAAAACTAAGAAAATCCTAAAAAACACTCCTTTTAAAATTCACTCGATTGTACAACGATATCAAGTTCATTACGCAAAAGGTTTTCTTAAAAACCTGTTGTAACCCTCCGTCATTTTAGGAAGTAGAGTACTTAGTATTCGTGCTACGTTTGTTGACCATAGTTAAGGCGTAGTGTGCGGTAGCTAAGTGATGTCTTCCTACACAGCATATGATACGATTAATTAGGACAGTCATGTGACTTTATTGACCATTGTTAAGGGTCATGTGGGTGGGTCTAATTAATTAGGAAATGAAGGGTAGAACTTGACTAGTGCTTATTATTTGTTGACCATAGTTAATGTCATAAGTTACTAGGGGTAAAAGATTATCGGGAAAGTCAAGTGTTGAAATTTGCAATGAGATTGCATACTTTCTATGAGAGAGTTGGATCCCGATAACCACTGCGAGTAAGAGTTACTCCAGGGAGAGTTTTACACATTGTAATTAGCTGATCAAGTAGGTGTCTAGAAAGGTGTTAACGGGGTTACGCCCCTGGGAAAACGAGGTTTATTTTAATTAGGTCCGTGCGAAAGCACGAGGAACCTCCCTCAAAGTACCGACACTGGCCTGGCCGAAAGATTGGCGAACTTGTAAGGTGTAATTAATCCCGGCTACTCTAACCTTTTAGGGTTTGAAGGAAGATTTGATAAAACAGAGGGAGCGATCCAGATTAGATAAAAAAATAACTAATCTAATCTTGCAAGAGTGCCCCCAGAATGTTTTTTTCTCCCTCTCTCCTTATAGCGATCATGTCACGCCTTAACCAAAATAATAATATGGATGTATTGACTGAACCTGCTTATTATACTGAGCTGGGGAACGTTGGTTCCTCTCAATCTTATAATTGTTATAAGTCCGAGTAGGAAATAGGGGAATATCCGGATTCCATGCCACCGAATCGAAGAAAGTGCATGTTGATGCATCTTCTTCGGGTGTGTTCATTACCGAGAACTATTTCTCAGTATCCTCTACGTCCTAGGTATGTGATACCGGATCAGGATTCCACATATGTAATATGTTACATGGGCTACAAAATGGTAGAGAACTGAGAATGAGTGATATGTCTCTAAGTGTTGGAGAATGGTACAAGTGTTGCAGCCAAACTAGTTGGCAAATATCACCTTGTATTAATACATTGATTCTGAACGAATGTTATTACATACCGAACCCGATATACAACAATACTTTAAAGAAGGATGTAATTCTGTATTGGAGGATAATGTTGTTAACATTTTCCTGAATCAAGAGTGGAATGGATCAGACACGTTATATAATAGCATATACGTTCTAAATCAAACTACAGTTCAACGTATGTAAAACACACACAAGAGGATCAGTTCAAGAATGAACAAATCCTTCTTGAGGCATTGTAGACAAGGTCATATCAATGCGACACGACCAGCTAAGTTACATGAGGATGAATATGAGAATCTGTTCGAATTTTCATCTTATGCTACTTGCCAGTCTTGTCTCAAAGATAATATGACAAATACTCTGTTTACTGGAAACAGAGAAAGAGTTGCTGAACTCTTGGGATGGATACATGATGATGTATATGGTCCTATGTTTACAAATGCCAAGGTTGGTTCTTCATACTTCATTATATCCACTGATCTTCTCTCAGGATTCGGACATATGTTACTGTTGAAACACAAGTCTGAAACTTTTGAGAAATTCAAGAAATATAAGCTTGAAGTTAAAGAACCAGACGGGTAGAAGTAATAAGTCCTTCGATGTGATCGAGGAATAGAATACTTAGGCATGGAGTTCCTGGATTAATTAAAGGAGAATGAGATTCTCTCTCAGCTTACTCCTTCGTGTACACCACAGCACCATGGTGTATCGGGGCAGAGGTATCGCACCGTATGAGATATAGCGCGCTCTATGATGGGTATTGCTTAGTTACCTATTTCCTTTTGTAGTTATGCACTTGAGAAGCTGCATACCTATTGAATGGGGTTCCATCCAAATCAGGGCCTATCACTACATATGTGATATGAAATGGGAAGAGACGATGTCTTAAAAGAGTTAAGATATGGGGTTTTCCGACCTATGTTGAAAATCAAAATCCGGACAAATTCGAGACAAGGTCAGTTCTGTATAAGTTTGTCAGGATATCCCAAACATTTGTGAGGGAATATCTTCTACCACTCTGAGAAGAAAAATGTGTTTTGTTTCTCAGCATGCCACCTTTTTAGAAAAGCAATTTCTTGTGAAGAAATTAGTGGACATGAGGTGGAACTGGAAGTTGTTCCAGCTTGAAAAACTAACAGCCAATGATTTGGTGAAACCAAAGGATTCGATAGTCTCCAACGAACCTCAGCCTCTCCGCGAATCTGGTAGGGTTCCTCATCCACTTGAGAGATACTACGGTCTTCTCGGTGATGGTAGGAGCAAGGATTGCATCATGGTTGATGATGGCCCAACTAGGTTCAGGCAGGCCATCACGAGTAGGGACTCGGTGAAATGGCTGGATGCTGTGCGATCAAAGATGGAATCAATGCATGCCAACAAAGTATGACTTTGAATGTTGCACCTTAAGGGGTAAAACCCATTGGGAGCAAATGGATCTTGAGAAGATTCTAGGTGTAGATTGAAAAGTTGAGACTTTCAAAGCTATGCCTAGGTCCATCAGGATCAATGCACACATCGCGGAGTTGGAACATCTGTTTTGATGTGGCAGCCAAAGAGTTTGACTTCATCAAAATGGTAGATTAACCTTGTATATACATGCTACACTCGCTCAAGCTCCTCTTATCACGAGGATTCACAATATAAGATCTGGATGATACCCACTGCATCTTGTGGATTATGATCTTTGGTGATAGATCTAAGTGGATGTTGGGAGTGTCCCAAATCCAGGTACATTAACACCATACTAAAGGGGTTTAGTATGGAGGATTCTAAGCGTGGTGGTTCGTCCACTTACTCAGGAATCACTCTCTCCAAAAAGATGTCTTCCAAGACTGATTTGGAGAGAGCTCGCGTGCAAGGGATAACCTATGCTTCGGCAGTAGGCTCTATTAGAGTATGCGATGTTATGTACCAGACCAGATGTAGATGACTCACTAGGTATAGTGATCAGGAATCAATCAGATCTTAGGAGAATCACTGGACAGCAGTGGAGGACATTCTTATGTACTTGAGAAGCACTAAAAGAATGTTCTTGGTTAGAGCTTCCAGAGTGATAAGGTCGACTGAAAGTCAGTCACAGGCATTATCTTTACTCTCAGTGGAAGGACGGTATGATTGGAAGAGTTCCAAGCTAGATACCGTGGCATACTAGACGATAAGGGCTGAATACATTGCTACCATTGATGCTAACAAAGAGGTTGTCTGGACATTTCTTATTCATGAGATGAACAAGGTTCCTACCATTGAGAGTCCAATAACTGTTATTGTGACTATAATAGAGTTATGGCTTTAGCCTAGGAACACCTATCCTATCATCGATCCAGACATATTCTGAGGACAGTATCACCTGATCAGGAAGATGGTTGATCTCCAAGGGATTGAGGTAAGGAGAGTAGATTTTGAGGTTAACACGATGGATCCACTCACCAAGGCCTGCTTCCCCAAATACTATTTGAGAGATTTTGGGATGGTTGAGTATGGGATACTACAACCACTGCTATATTGTTGGGTATTGGATACTACAACGGATGGCCTTAATGAAAGTGGGAGATTGTTAGTTGTATGTTTGCCCTAGAGGCTATTACTGTACATAAGATGTATATTGTAGTGGATGCTTGGACATATATAGGGAGGACTTTCTTGCTCGATATGATAGTATGCTATCTGGTTGCTCTATGTCTAAACATGTTGACTTGTATATGTGATGCCGTCTTGCTCTCACATGTTGACAAATCCCTTAGGATGTGTACTTGACTACCAGGACTATGATGGAGATCATACTAGTGGGGTCAAGGGTAGTCCATAAGTACACCCTATAATTGTTCCTAGTAATAGGAGTATCAAGACAGGGTATCGATACTCCAGTATAGACTAGCGTATGCGCATCTCGACCCATACGATGGGCGATGGATGATCCTACATCCTTTGGTGTTTGACATCAAAGATGGTATACGGGTGCTCAGTGGAGACTGGGTACACTGAACGAACTCGCCGAGAACTCCTAGATGGTATTATACCCATCGTCAGATAGCAGTTCTCTGGTGACACTGGTACAGGTTAGTCTGTCGACCCGAGATCGTCATAGTGTCTTGTGTGATTCCCACTGTGCTTTGATTTCCACCATACCACGGTCAATAGATCGTGCAAAAAAGGTGGTTTTGGGTAAAATCCCGAGTCACATGGAGGCAATGAGCGATAGGAGGGGATTAGTCTCTCTCGGTATTGGGAGTTGATGTTACGCTATGCTCGATTGGCCATAAAAGGAAATCCCTGGCCAGGGTTGCTGAGATTTACTGGTAAGTGTTACCAGTAGTTTCTCGAACCGTTATGGACCTTGCATCGGCATGACTTATCAGCCTATTGGGGTTTGACGTTATACCACCCCCAGGCTATGATATGCGACATATCTGACGAAGAGACCGGACTGTACGGTAGTGTTACTAATTGGATTCGCAGGAGTATGAGCAGGCTTGATTGTTGATCTTCTGATCGCTCAATACCCGGGTGGCCATTACGTTTAGCAGACCGCTTACGGCTTGTGGGTGTTTGATATGATCATCACCTACTGCCGGCGTATTGGCGAGTCTTTAGAGTCCTACACAGAGGATTCCTGGTTCATGCGAAACGAAGTAGGAACACATATGTGATATGTGCGGGACCGAGATTAATGCGTGTATGTGATACCGTATTCTATTCTCGCGATATGTGATATCGGTCAGTTATATGAGATATAGCCGAGTTATTGGATCAAGTGTTGATTCGATTGATTGTTACATTTGATATTAGTCGGTTGTATGTGATATAGCTGGATTATTAAATCAAGTGTTGATTTGATAATTTAATGTATAATTATATATGCGATATATTAATTTACATTAACTAAAATTTGCTCGCTTAAACATTTCTTTTCTCACTTGTGTGCATATAGTATATATGTGATATACATTATTGTACATTATTTTGTGTCATGCTTGATGCCACATGATATATGGTTGTATGAGACTCACACCATGCTTGAAATAATGTTGGGTTTTGTTTATCTAAAGTTAATCAAATTAGATGGTAATTAGTCACATGGTTCAAGCTTGTAGAAGCTTATGGATCCATTGACTAAGTCCACTCATTTGTTTTACTTGTAGATATTTATTAACCTAACCATTATAGTTAACCATGGTAAACTCTCTACATAAGTTAGTGTATGACACTAACTCACCCATGGTTCATATTCTCTCCTCATGAGTTCATTCTCTCATTCTTCTTCACTTGAGCTTCTTCTTCCTCATGAAAAGCTTTCTAGCTTTTGAAAATTGTGAGAAAAATAAATCTAAAGAGAGCCCATTTGCTACTTCATCATCCTCTACTATTAGCCATTTAGTTTAGGGTGTTTGCTTCACTAAACCCTAATTTAGTGAAGAGATAGCATGAGCTTGAGTCTCCTCGACGTAGATCATCTTCAGACTCGAAGACTTCGAGCAAGTTTGCATCTTTTACCTTGTGGATCCTCTTAAGAGTTCGGGAGATCATACTCACAGCGAAGGGACATCTACGCGGAGCATTTGAAGCGAAGGACCGGTCTACAAAGATTGTATTCCTCATTCACTTAGTATGTAAAGCTGTTTGCATGCTTATGGTTTATATCTTTAGTTAAAGATTCTAGGTTAGGGTTTCTTAGAACGACAAAAATTTGAAAACGATATGGACGATGCCTCCCGAAACCTTGCGGCCGCGCTAGGTAACCCTACAAGTTAAACCCTAATCATCTAGTTTAAGATCTTGGTTAGTGTAGATTAGCACCCTAAATTTTTTAAAAACGGCATGCTTGATTCTAGAAAAACCCATTGGTGCTGCTAACATACACTTTCACTCGGATCGTACACGGATCGGTCCTCTCAAGTCAAAGACGATCCACCCGAGAGTCTATAGTCCGAGCTCCTACCTCAAATCCGTGGTAACTAGGGCACTTAGTTCGCTAAACTAGATGTTCTAGATGATGTAGAGAGTGTAGATGGATTGCATTGTCTCTAAATACCCTAGGTTTCTCAACACATGAGACATGAAGGGTATGAGGAAAAAGAAGGCTTCAAGTTGTGACCATTTGTGATGAATAATGCATACCAATAATGCAACCATAAAATATCTAGAATGCATCAAAATATCACAATGTGAGTCACCTAGTGAGTCATGCCATGAGTCACCAAGTAGCCATGCCTCATTTAATGTAAAACTACACCTCATACCTCCACCTCATTTATCTTTTAATCAAAAGATTAAATACAAAATGAGGTGTCTTTTTCTAGAAGCAGTCTTGAGTAAATTACAAGAATGCTCCTCATCCGTATATACATACCCGTATCTGTATTCCAAAAAATACGAATACAAAGAGATGAAAATAATCCAACAATATAATACTAGGATCCGGCTTAAACCAAAGCCCACTAGTATTATCCGCCCGAATATCATGTAGGGTTCCTAGGCACGCTTCTGAAGGTTCATAAGGCATCAAACATGCCCGGATAAAAATTTAGACGTGCCGAACAACCCAAAGCCAGGATCTTTGCTAGATTATTAGGGTTTAGCATGCAAGATAACATCCTTTTATCTAAGTGTGAGAGATTACAACCTTTGTAGTCCGCTCCTTCGCTTCACAAGCTTCGAGTAGAAGTCCCTTCGCCGCGATCCATGATCTCCCGGACTCAAGAGAGGCACCACAACTCGAACGATCCATGCTAGCTTGAAGTGTTCCGAATCTCCGATGATCTACGTCGAAGTTGCAATAACCCAAGCTTTCTCACTCTAAAGAGATGAACACCCTAATCTCATGGGCTAGATGAGATGAGGATGAGGAAGTAGTATTTATGCTTTCTTTTTAATTCACTTTCTCACAATTTATCATCACAAATGGAATTACTAGTGAGCTCAAAATCAAGAGAGAAGAAGATGATAATGGAAAATAATAATTCCTTTTGTGATGAATAGAAATAAAAGTATATGATTGATGTATCAACCATGGTCAAGGATGAGTGGCTAATAGTTTGTAGAGAATAAACTAGAGTTAGGGTTTGGTTGGGTTAGCAATGAGTCATCAACAAATATCTTAACCATGACAAAAGAAAAAGCTTCTAGAAAGTGCAAGAAGCAACTAACCCTAATCAAACCCTAACCTTATTTAATCATCCTTAAACATGTTTAATAATAAATCATATCATGTCACAATAATATATATCACATATATATTATATATTTGCAACAAAAGAAAATAATACAATTAACATATATCGCATATATATCAATGTATCATCCAGTGAGAAAATGAAATAATAAAGCAAGCCAATATTAGATAATGTAATAATATATCATATATATTATTATACATTAAATCATCGAATCAACACTTGATCCGACGATCCGGCAATATCGAATATAACCGACTAATATATCATGTACCGATTCATCGAATCAACACTTGATCCGATGTCCCGGTTCATATCTTAATATCGCGAGAATATAATACGGTATCTCATATCGCATTATCCTCGGTCCTGCGCATATCACATATGTGCCTCTACTCCGTTTCGCCTGAGCCAAGAAACCTCTGTGTAGGACTCTAAAGAATCGTCAATACGCCGGCAGCAGGTGATGATCATATCAAACACCCACAAGCTGCAAGCGGTCAGCTAAATGTAACAGCCACCCAGGTATTGAGCGATCAGAAGATCAACAAGCTAGCCTGTGCATTCTCCTGTGAATCCAATCAATAACACTCCCGTACAGTCCAGTCAGTTCGTCTGATATGTCGCATATCAAGTCTAGGGGTGGTAAACGTCAGACCCCAGTAACCGATAAGTCGTGTCGATGTATGGCTCATAACGGGTCGAGAAACTACTAGTAACACTTACCAGTAAATCTCTATATCAGCCATGGCCAGGGACTTTCAGTTATAGCCAATCGAACACAGCACAACATCAACTCCCTATACCGGGAGAGACGAATCCCTTCCTATCGCTCATTGCCTCCATGTGATTCGGGACTGTACCCAAAAGCCACCGTTTTGCACGCCATCTTGGACGTGGTAAGGTGGAAATCAAAGCACATTGGGAATCACACAAGACTCTATGACGATCTCGGGTCTACAGACTACCCTGTACCAGTGTCACCGGAGAACTGCCATCTGACGTGTGGTATATCACCATCTGGGAGTTCTCCGCGAGTCCGTCCAGTGTACCCAGTCTCCACTGAGCACCCGTACACCATCTCTGATGTCAAACACCGATGGATATGGGATCATCCATCGCCTATCATATGGGTCAAGATGCGTATACGCTAGTCTACTCTAGTGTATCGATGCCCTGTCTCGATATACCCTCGACTAGGAACAGTTATAGGATGTACTCATCGACTACCGTGGCCCCACTAATATGATCTCATCATAGTCCCAGTAGTCGAGTACATGTCCTAAGGGCTTTATCAACATGTGAGAGAAAAACAGTAAACTAGTACAAGTCAACATGTTAAGATAAAGTGAAACCAAATAGCATACTATCATGACGAGCAAGAAAGTCCTCTCTGTATATATCTAAGCATTCATCATAATATACATCATATGTACAGCAATGGCCTCTAGGGCATATACATAACTAACAATCTCCCACTTGCACTAAGGCCAGCTGCTGTAGTATCTCATACCTAGCATCCCGAATAATCTCTCAAACTGTATCTGGGGAATAGCCTTCGTGAATGGATACGCAGTGTTGTCCTTCGTATCTACTCTCCTGACCTCGATCTCCCAGCGATCAACTATGTCCCTGATCAGGTGATACCGCCTCAGAATATGTCTGGACTTCTGATGGGATCTGGGTTCCTTGGCCAAAGCCACAGCTCCATTGTTATCGCAATACAGAGGTATTGGATGCTCAATGGATGGAACCACACCAAGTTCACTAATGAACTTCTTGATCCAGACAGCCTCTTTGGCAGCATCGTTGGCAGCGATGTATTCAGCCTCCATCGTCGAGTCTGCAACGGTATCCTGTTTGGAACTCTTCCAACATACTGCCCCTCCATTGAGGGTAAAGACAAATCCTGAGTGCGACTTAGAGTCGTCCTTATCACTTTGGAAGCTGGAATCGGTAAAGAACTCCACCTGGAGTTCTCCGTTACCATACACCAAGAACATCTCCTTAGTCCTTCGTAAGTACTTGAGAATGTTCTTCACAGCTGTCCAGTGACTCTCTCCAGGATCTGCTTGATACCGACTCACTACACTTAGTGAGTATGCTACATCGGGTCTGGTACATAGCATCGCATACATGATAGAGCCTACTGACGAAGCATAGGGTATCCCTTGCATGCGAGCTCTCTCCAAATCAGTCTTGAGAGACATCTCTTTGGAGAGAGTGAGACCAGAGATCGTGGGTTGGTTCCCACGCTTGGATTCTTCCATACTAAACCTCTTTAGTATGGTGTCAATGTACCTGGATTGGGACAATCCCAGTATCAGTTTAGATCTATCTCTATAGATCATGATTCCCAATATGCAGGAGGCATCACCTAGATCTTTCATTGAGAATCTCTGTGATAAGAAGAGCTTGACTGATTGCAGCATAGGAATATCATTTCCTATCAAGAGTATATCATCCACGTACAATACGAGGAAGACAACCTTACCCTCTGCTACCTTCTTATAGATACAAGGTTCATCTATATTTTTGATGAAGTCAAACTCTTTGACTACAACATCAAAACAGATGTTCCAACTCCGTGATGCTTGCTTTAACCCATAAATGGATTTAAGAAGCTTGCACACCTTTCCGCTGCTCCCACTATCTACGAAGCCCTCTGGCTAAGTCATGTACACGCTCTCTTCTAAATCACCGTTTAGAAAGGCGGTCTTAACATCCATTTGCCAGATTTCGTAGTCATGGTATGCAGCAATGGCAAGTAAGATCCGGATGGACTTAAGCATAGCCACTGGAGAAAAGGTTTCGTCATAATCCACACCTGGTCGTTGACGAAAACCCTTTGCTACAAGTCTAGCTTTGAAAGTCTCAACTTTTCCATCTACACCAAATTTCTTTTTAAAAATCCACTTGCTCCCAATGGGTTTTACCCCTTCAGGAGCATTTTCCAAAATCCATACTTTATTGGTGTACATGGATTCCATCTCAGATCGCATTGCATCCAGCCATTTCACAGAGTCACCACTCGTGATGGCCTGCTCGAAACTAGTTGGGTCATCATCTTCCATGATGCAATCCTCGCTTCCACCATCAATGAGAAAATCGTAGTATCTCTCAGGTGGACGAGAAACCCTACTAGATCGGCGGAGAGGCTGGGGTTCGTCGGGTACTACTGAATCTTCTGGTTCCAACAAATCATCAGTTGTAGTCTGTGGTGCTGGAACCTCTTCCAGCTCTACCTCTTCGCCATTAATTTCTTTTGCAAGAAATTCCTTTTCCAAAAAGGTGGCATATTGAGAAATAAACACTTTTTGTTCCTCACCGTGGTAGAAGTCCAAAAGAATCTTTTGGATATCCTACAAACTTACATAGACCTGATCTTGCCTCGAGTTTGTCCGGATTTTGCTTTTTAACATAGGCCGGACAACCCCATATCTTAACTCGTTTAAGAGATGGTCTCTTCCTATTCCATATCTCATATGGAGTGGTAGGCACCGATTTAGTTGGAACTCTATTCAATAGATATGTGGCTGTCTCCAGCGCATAACCCCAAAAGGAGATAGGTAACTCAGCAGTGCTCATCATAGAGCGCACCATATCTAATAGGGTGCGATTCCTCCGCTCCGATACACCGTTGTGCTGTGGTGTATAAGGAGGAGTAAGCTGAGAGAGAATCCCATTCTCTTTTAGATAATCCCGAAACTCATTACTTAAGTATTCACCTCCTCGATCAGATCGAAGAATCTTAATACTTTTGCCCGTTTGATTCTCTACTTCGTGCTTATATTCTCTGAATTTCTCAAAAGCTTCAGACTTGTGTTTCATCAGGAACACATGTCCGAATCTAGAGAGATCGTCAGTGAATGTAATGAAGTAAGAAGAACCGTTCCTGGTATGTGTAGACATGGGACCACATACATCACTATGTATTAGTCCTAAGAGTTCAGTAACTCTTTCTCCGTGTCCACTAAACGGAGCTTTGGTCATTTTTCCTTTGAGACATGAATGGAAAGTATCATAAGATGATAATTCGAACGGATTCAAATAACCATCCTTATGTAACTTAACCAGTCGTGTCGCATTGATATGACCAAGTCTACAATGCCACAAGTAGGATTCGTTAATATCTAAACTTTTCTTCTTGTGTGTGTTTTGTATATTCAGAACTGTATTCTGATTTAGAATGAATATGCCATTATGTAACGAGCCTGATGCAATCAACTTTTGATCCAGGAATATGTTCATAACATTATCCTTTACTACAAAATTATATCCTTCTTTACTTAATAAAGAAACTGATATAATGTTGCACATCATGTTCGGTATATAATAGCACTCATTTAGAATCAGTATATTACGACTTGGTAATACTAGGTGATATTCGCCAACTGCTTTGGCTGTAATACTTGCACCGTTCCCTACTTGAACGGAATGATCACCTTTTCCCAGTTCTCTACCTTTCCGTAGCCCATGTAACAATTTACATATGTGGGATCCTGATCCGGTATCTAATACTCAGGACGTAGGGTGAACTGAGAAACATTTCTCAATAACTAACACACCCGAAGAAGATGCATCAACATGCATGTTCTTTTGGGCGGCTTGAGAATCCAGATATTCTCCTGTTTCCTGTTCAGTCTTATAACTCTTATAAGAAAGAACGGGTCCAATATTCCCTTGCTCAGTACAATAATTGGGTTCAGTCAATACATCGATATTATTGTCTTAATTATGGCCTGACATGGTCGCTACCTGGAGAGAGAGAGAAGAAAACACTTTAGCGTATGCTCTTGCAAGATTAGATTGGTTATTTTCTTATCTAATCAGGATGTCTCCCACTGTTTTTATCAAATCTATCTTCAAACCCTAAAAGGTAAGATTAGCCGGGATTAATTACACCCTATAATTTCGTCAATCTTTCAGCCAGATCAGTGTCGGTACTTTGAGGGAGGTTCCCCGTGCTTTCGCACGGACCTAATTAAAGTAAACCTCGTTTTCCCAGAGGCGTAACCCCATTAACACTTTTCTAGACACCTACTTGATCGGCTAATTGTCCTGTGTAAAACTCTCCCAAAAGTAACTCTTACTCGCAGTGGGTACCGGGATCCAACTATCTCATAGGAGGTATGCAATCTCATTGCAAATTTCAACTTTTGAAATTCCCGATAATGCTTTTACCCCTAGTGTCTTATGACCTTAACTATGGTCAACAAATCATAAGCACTGGTCAAGTTCTACCCGTCATTTCTTGATTAATTTAGACCCACCCACATGACCCTTAACTATAGTCAACAAAGTCATATGACTGTCCTAATTAATCACATCTTATGTTATATAGGAAAACATCACTTAGCTACCGTACACTGCGCCTTAACTATGGTCAATAAACGCAGCACGAATACTAAGTACTCTATTTTCCTAAAATGACGGAGGGTTACGCAGGTTTTTCAGAAAATCCTGAGCGTAATGAACTTGATATCGTCGTAGAATCGAGTGATTTTGAAAAGGAGTGTTTTTTTTAGGCTTCTAGTTTCGCTAAAGAGGTCACTCCCGGTGAAGGGATCTCGGCTCTTTCCCCATCGAATAAGGTGCAGGATATATCATATATACCGCTGTGCAAAGCAATAACTATATAAGCTGTCAAAACTAAACCGCGAGTTTGTAGCATCTGCCAGTTTCGCTAAAGAGGTCACTCCCGGTGAAGGGATCTCGGCTCTTTCCTCATCGAATAAGGTACAGGGCATATCATATATACCGCTGTGCAAAGCAAAACTGTAGCTACCCCTTTTATAAAGTTTTGATTCTACAACATCTTTAGGTTTCTTTTCTTTTTATTAATCTCATTAATGAAAATCCCATCAGCTTATGCTTCCTAAGCATCACAGAAGAAACGAAAGATATTTATATATCAGCATATATATATAGTATAAGCATTCGTCTCAGGCAGTAATATGATCTCATCACAGAACATTGCAGCAGAAGAACATATATGAAATATTGGATATACTAGGATGTCCGTGTTTTCAATACGAGCCTGTATAAAACACGGATTCCACGGTCGCGACGAATAGCCAAACCCACATCCTAAGACCCCTACGAGAGCGGCAAGTAACACTGCCAATTCTAGGATTAGAATGTTGGAGATAGTGCCCTCAGAGTCAATTATTGGGTCACAGGCACGTGATTGCAATGATTGAGGGGAGGACCTATCCCGGTAGGACAGTCTTACTCGAGATGGTAGTATGCTATCTGGTTTATCTTTATCATCGTGTACTGCTTTAGGTGACCTTTCGAGTCGCTATTACACGTTGATAAAGCCCCTTGGATTCTTGCTTGACCACCAGCAGTATGAGGGCGATCATATAAGTGGGAGCTGGGGGTCTACAAGCATATCCTTAAAAGGTCCCTAGTCGTGGGAGATTCGAGACAGGGCATCGTTTCTCCAGAGTAGACTAGTGTATACAGTCGAGACCCCGACGAGGGGCGGTGGCCGGTCTCACAAGCCACTGGTGTAAGTTGGTTCACCTAAGATGTATACAGGTGCTCATTGGGTTATGAGTACACTGGACAGGACTCGCCGGGAACCTGCTAGTTGGGATATACCAGACGTCAGATAGCAGTTCCCAGGTGACATGTGTACAGGTTAGTTCATCGACCTGGGATCGTCATTTGTCTCGTGTGAGTTCCCACTGTACTTTGATTACTACCCTACCACGGCTCAAAGGAGTCGTGCAAACAGGTTTTAGTTGGGTACAGTCCCGAGCCACATGGAGGCAGTGAGCGGATCTGCAGGGGTTCGTCTCTCCCGGTATTGGGGGTGAGGTCGTGCTGTGTCTAGGAGAGCCAGAACATGAAAAGTCCTTGGCCAAGGCAGGAGATTTGCTGGTAGGTATTCCAGTAGTATCTCAGGGTGTTCTGGGCTACACTCCGACACGACTTGTACCGCTTTTGGGGGTCTGACTTTTACCAACCCCCTAGGCCCGCCATGCGATGCTCATAGACGAACGGACCGGACTGTACGGATATTGTCACTGACAGGCTCAGTAGGGTGTCAGGATGGGTTCGCTCATCGACGTCCCTTTTGGTCAATACCTGGTGGCCCGTCACGTATTGGCTTATACCTCTGACGTGCTAGTGGTTAAATCCACAGCCACAGTATTGACGAGTCTTTAGAGTCCACCACACAGACAGTTACTCAAGTTTCGGGCGAAACGCTGTAGAGGCCGTATGGAGATATGGCAGGGTTCGATCAGATACGTGCGGTATTGCACGGATCGTGATCGGACGGCTTTTACTAGCCGGCTTTGGCTTAAGCCGGATTCTAGTTTTAGATAGTGTAGTTTTGTCTCTTTGCATTTGTGTTCAGTGGGAATACAAATACGGGCATGTATTTGCAGTAGTAGGGTTTTCCTGTAATTTATTACGGGATCGGTTTTTTCTGGGGTTGCCAGTTTGCATTCCGTTCCGGCCTGTTTTCCTTCATTCCTTCTCGGTCGGACTTTCTTAATGGAGGGTGTTAATTGCAAGTTTGCAATTAACACTTAGTGGAGGGGCTTTCTTGCTTATTTGTGGCATGATGAGACTTGCTTCATGATGAGATTCTTTTTTAATCTCATCACTTGCTTTTCTTGTGATAGGTTGTGAAGGGATTGAAATGAGAAATGAGTTTGACCATTTTCCATATTGTTGATATATTCTTTCTTTCTTGCTTTTTTCTCTCTCCAATCTCATTCTTGAGGAGAGAGGCCGGCCACATTCTTTTGAGGAGGAGGGATAATTATTTTTGGTGTGGCATTTTTTCCATCTCATTTCCATGGTTGCAAAAGATAAGCCTCAAAGCTCATTTTCTTTCTCTCCTTCTCTTCTCTATTCCTCCACATCAAGGCAACCTCATAACCCCAAGAGACAAGTTCACTACACTATTCTATAGCAAGCCTTGGACGCGTCGGCTAGCCAACTTCGCGCCCGAGTTGCCTCGGTCAAGAGGCGGGAGCCCGTAAAAGATTCCGGCTACGTGGTGCCCTTTCCGACGAGCGAGGAGGTGACGGAGATTCCGCGGGAGATCGGAGTGGAGACGAAGACCGAAGGACACGGATCGTTTGGTATAGCATCTCTACTCTTTTCTTTTTGCTAGCTAGCTAGGTTAATGGCCCGATCCGGGTAAAATGTCCGCGGTGGTGCCGTTTTGCAAAGTTCGCAAAGTTTTTGTTTTCCGCGTTTCCGGCGTCGGATCGACGGCCGGGGCGCCCCCGCGGGCTTACAATGGTATCAGAGCCACGCCGTTAACCTACCTAGCTTGCTCTAGTATGTTTAGTGCTCGATCGAACGAAAATCCCCAAAAACCGTATTTTCCCATGCTTCAGGTTTCTGTCGATTTTATTTTGTCTCAGAAAATTTTTCAGTACATGTAAGTGCACGGCGGCGCCCCGGCCGTCAATCCGACGCCGGAATGCGGAAGCGGTGAATAACTAAAATTTTGCGGACTTTGCAAACCGGCACCACCGCGCACTAAACTCCGGATCGTTACCATTAACTAGTCTAAGCTAACTACAAGAATGGGAATAGAGATATACCGACGATCCAAGTCCTCCGGTCTTCTCGTCATGGTTCCGATCTCCTGCGGAAAAGTCCCGTCTCCTCCTCGTCGCCGGAAGTGCACCACATCGCCTACTATGTTTACGGGCTCCCACCTCAATGCCGAGGCAACTCGGGCACGAAGCCGGCTACTCGACGTGCCCAAGATTTGCTGTAGAATATAATGTAGAGATCTCATTTTGGGGTTGTAGGAATTGCCTTTTTTGGTGGAGGGATGATACAAGCTTTTGGAGGTTGTTCTTGTGGGATTTTTACCAAAGCAAAAACACCAAAAACCCCACATAGGAAATTTGGACAGCCCCTACAAGGAGTGGCCGGCCATGGACATGGTGAGAGGGGAGAATGAGAGTGAGTTCTCCAAAAAGGAGAGAGTGTCAACCATATCCACAAAGGAGAGAGGAATGGTTATCATGTGAAAAGAAATGATAGCAAGGAAAATCTAACACTCAAACACCAATGATCACTACCATAACCCACACTCCAAAACAAGTAATCAACAACCATGATGGTTACTAAAAGTCAAGCCATCATGAAGATAACAAGTCAAAGGATGGTGCTATCATGATACAACAAAATGCAAAGAACCCCTCCACAAATACTTATTTGCAACAATGCAAATAAGCCCTCCTCCACCAATCTTCGGCCAATGAACGGAACAATGGAAAATTGGCCGAAACGGAAAACAAACTGGCAACTCCAAAAACTGTTCCCGTAATAAATTACAGGAAAACCCCGATACTGTGCATACACACCCGCGTCTGTATTTCGACCGAAATACAAATGCAATGAGACAAAATCTACACTGTACTATACTAGGATCCGGCTTATACCAAAGCCGGCTAGTAATATCTGTTCGATCCTGATCCGTGCAATACCGCACGTATCTGATCGAACCCTGCCATATAACCATACGGCCTATAGTACAAACTGTCCGATCCTGATCCGTGCAATACCGCACGTATCTGATCGGACCTTGCCATATCTCCATACGGCCTCTACAACCTTTCGCCCGAAAGCTTGAGTAACTGTAAATGTGGTGGACTCTAAAGACTCGTCAATACTATGGCTGTGGATTTAACCACTAGCACGTCAGAGGTATATGCCAATACGTGACGGGCCACCAGCTATTGACCAAAAGGGACGTCGATGAGGAAGCTCACCCCGACACCCAACTGAGCCTGTCAGTGACAATATCCGTGCAGTCCGGTCCGTTCGTCTATGAGCATCGCATGGCGGGCCTAGGGGGTTGGTAAAAGTCAGACCCCCAAAAGCGGTACAAGTCGTGTCGGAGTGTAGCCCAGAACACCCTGAGATACTACTGGAATACCTACCAGTAAATCTCCTTGCCTTGGCCAAGGACTTTGTGTAATGGCTCTCCTAGACACAGCACGACCTCACCCCCAATACCGGGAGAGACGAACCCCTGAAGATACGCTCACTGCCTCCATGTGGCTCGGGACTGTACCCAACTAAAACCTGTTTGCACGACTCCTTTGAGCCGTGGTAGGGTAGTAATCAAAGTACAGTGGGAACTCACACGAGACAAATGACGATCCCCAGGTCGATGAACTAACCTGCACACATGTCACCAGGGAACTGCCATCTGACGTCTGGTATATGACCAACTAGCATGTTCCCGGCGAGTCCTGTCCGGTGTACTCATAACCCAATGAGCACCTGTATACATCTTAGGTGATCCAACTGACACCAGTGGCTTGTGAGACCGGCCACCGCCCCTCGTCGGGGTCTCGACTGTATACACTAGTCTACTAATGGAGTATCGATGCCCGGTCTCGAAACTCCCACGACTAGGGACCTTTTAAGGATAAGCTTATAGACCCCCAGCTCCCACTTATATGATCGCCCTCATACTGCTGGTGGTCAAGCAAGAATCCTAGGGGCTCTATCAACGTGTGATAGCGACGTGTCATGTCACCTAAAGCAGTACACGATGATAAAGGTAAACCAGATAGCATACTATCATCTCGAGTAAGACTGTCCTACCGGGATAGGTCCTCCCTCAATCATTGCAATCACGTACCTGTGATCCAATAATTGACTCTGAGGGCACTATCTCCAACAATCTCCCACTTGCACTCAAGGCTAATTATTGCGATGTCGCATACTCACAGCCCGTGTGATACCGAACACCCAACTCCTCTACTAGTCAGTCTCACAAAGCTCGTTTGCGAAACTATTGCGTTCGAGGAATAGCCTCAGTGAGTGGATCCGCTTAGTTGTTTCTTTCTATGTCTCTCTATATCTCAAGTTCGCGGAGAAAGCTATCTCCCGAAAAGAGCAATACCTGTCTTAGGATGTGTCTGGATGTCTGATGGGACATAGCTCATAAATGAACTCCAAATCCAAACTTCTTAGACTGTATCGTCAACTGAACTTAATCAGTATCCTGCGCGCCATGCCTCCCTCAGTATTGCCTTGGACCACCTGTCCAAAATACTGCCCCTCATCAGAAGGAAAACTATAACTTTGACAACCTCCTTGTCGTCCATGTCACCTTGGAAGCCTGGAATGATAACTGTCTCCTGAATGAGGCTGTCGTTATCATATCCCTAGAACATCCACTTATGTTCTAAAACTGCTTCCGACTGTTTCTCCAGGATTGGATTAATGTCAACTTATTGCATCTAGTGCAAGAACAACATCTGGTGTGGTACTTGACATCTCATGATTGACTCAATTGCCTGAGCAAGTGATCTGCCAATCATGCACGTCCCTCTCCCCTTTAGTCTGTAAGACACCTTTAGAGAGGGTGACTCCATTACCTGCAGGTACACTACCGTGCCAGGAGTCGTCCATCCTAAATACTCTTAGAATGCTGTCAAGTACCCTGATTGGGAAACCACCCAAATCTAGATCTAAAACCATAGATCTAGTAACCAGTATGTCTGATATAAAATCCATTTCCTTTGTGGAGAAACAACTGTGTGACGACCAAACTATAACCGATCGTAGTATAGGAGTTTCTTTTCCTATTCTGTGTATGTCATCCAGATACCAGGACATCACACCCTACTACCTTCTCAACAGATCCATCCCCTATTCTGATGAAGTCAAACCCATGACTGTCACGTCAGAAATAGATGATCTATCTCCGCTACATCTGCTTTAGTCTATAAATAGACATAAGCTCCCTGTCCACCAATGCTTCCGCTGCTCCCACTGACTACGACAACCCTCTGGCAGAGTCATATAGACGTGCACTTCTAAAACTAGTTTAGAACGACGCTATACTCATCCTCCCGCCGGGTCTCGCAGCCTGGAACAACAGCAATGGTAATTGTGGGTAAACAAGAACTTCCCTGTCACCGTCCTTGAGGCTACCGGAGTACCTCTCGGGTGCCTGAAGTTACCCACCTTATCTGCGGAGTGGCCAATGGAATGTCAATTCAGATTGAATCTTTAGGTTCCTTATCAAATCTTCAGTAATCGTTTGTGGTTCTGGAATCACTTCCAGTTCTACCATACTCCCACTACTGTTTTTCTGAAAAAAAATCCATTTTTAATAAAACTGTGGTGAGTCTAGAACAATATCGCTATTGTTCGTCCAGATGGTAGAAAATCAACCCTCGTCATAGCCTGGGTCAACCCACAAACAGCTATTACAGAAACGTGCCTTGAGTTGTCCAGTGTCTGGTTTTAATCATAAACCGGACAACTCCCCGTACCTTAACATCGTTAAGATATGAACTGTTCTATATCATATATAGAACCAGAGGCACTGATTTAATTGAACCAGATTCAAATCATGCAACTGTCTCCAGTGCATGTCAACTAAATGGAAGGAGGCCGATCAGCGTTACTAAACTTAGGAATGCTTCCATTTATGAGTAACCTGAAAGAGAAGCAATTTCTCTTAATCACTACTATCAACTGAATACCATATACAAGTATCTACATCTTCGATCACTTTGAAGAATCCCGATACTTGCTACACCTGGTTCTTTACTCTATTCAAATACCTATAACTTCTCCAAATTCGGACCCTGTGTTTACACGAAACACTTGTCTAAAAACTAGAGAAGTCATAAGTAAACCGAATATAGTACGAGGACCAACCCCTCTGTCCTAATGGACACTGGACAACATACAATACTCTGTATAAGTCCCTTGAGTCTGATAACTCATTCACTGTGTGTCGTAGGTTGAAAACTGTACTTATGGTTAAGAAGAATTACACCGCTGTTTAATGCTCCTTACCTAACCATCCACTGATATAGGTAAATGTCGTAGACATAATTTCAGAAAGGTATATCTCACTCTATGAAAATAGACGTACAGATATATCAATTTGAAATTGGTGCATAACAGTGGATATTCAAAACCAAATATTTGCCGACCGGCAAACAGCCCAGGTGATTTCCTCAAATATCACCGATTACAACGAATCCCGATATAATGAGGATGATCACCCAATTCCCAATAACTTACTCCCACTCATCATCTGTAAAACTATACAGATGTGAGAATCGTACCTGGTAAATACATACCCTGGAGTAAGTATCTAATCGGGAAATCAGTTTTCCTTTAACATTACACAGTGAAACTGAAACATCGAAATGTTCCGATGGGGTATTCTGGTATTCCTAGTAATGCCTCTTCCAGATTCACGACTGTAACCGTATAGTTCTTTGCCACCTCTCCAAAACCCTTCATATGTCTTTAGTCATTACCTTCTGCACACCCATTAGGCCAAATGGTTTTCTTCCTTCCCTACCGTTCGGCACCAGCCTATGGTTTGGAAGAAGACTATCCAATAAGCATAATGGGTGTACTTTCCTAGTCCTAGGAGCACTCGCAATGCGAGAGAAGGTGAAGATAAAAGACACCTGAATGTACTTTATTCCTATTTCTCCTGAACCAGGATCCATCCCCGAACTGGAACAAGTTCCTTTCGAGTTCGTATATAACCATACGATGGAATATCCAAATAAACTGTGGATCTTCGTAGTGATACGGAGTGTCCTGGAGAAATACAAAGGTGATGTGGGAGTGGTAACGAAATATTTGGTTTGGTCGTGAAATATCTGTTGCAATTTACTTTGCCCTCCTACTAATCCCTTGCTTTGTCTGAACTTAATACCTTCTGCACACCATCGTTATGCTAATTGGTTTTCTTCATTCCCTACCGGTCGGCACCAGCCTAAGGTTTGGAAGAAGACAATCCAATTTGCGTAATAGGTGTACTACCCCTAAACCAAGGAGTACTCGTAACCTGAGAGAGGGTAAAAGGAAAAGACAACTGAATAATCCTATCCGTTTTCTCCAGAACCGGAAACCATCCTCGAATAAATTCTTTCGAGTTCGTATCTAACCATACGATGGTTTTGTCCAATGGAAGTGGACGTTCGTAGTAAAACGGGGTGTCCTGGAGAAAAGGGTAAAAGTAGGAGTGGCAATGAGGTTTGCAACTCTGACAATCCAAAAGCCGGTGTTTAAGAAGGTTCGGTCAACTTGGTCACTGAGTCAAAATCTTAGGGTCGGGTCAAATGGTCGCTTCCAGAGAGAGAGAGAAAAGAAACACTCAGCGTGCACTCTAACCTAGATCAGAATGGTTACCAATTTATCTAATCTGGAAACCTCCCACTGTACCTCAAATTCTCCTCCAAACCTTAAAGAAGAATTAGTCGGGGTCACCCGAGGAGTAAACCAACTCATCAGTGGGAATCGGGATCCAACTCTCATCGCATGACAACGTGACGGAATCCGCTCACGGTATCACACTCCAGAAGGTATGCGCATATCTGGCAAGTTTCAGTACTTTTGAAACTCCCGATGTAATTTCTGCCCCATGTTCTTATGACCTTGACTTTGGCCAACAAATCATAAGTCACATGTCAAGTTCTACCCGTCATTCTCCAGGTTGATTCGAATCCACCCGCACAAGCCCTTGACTTTGGCCAACAAGGCTATACGACTGTTCCAAACCAACGCATCTATCTATGCTGCATATGAATAACCAACAGCTACCAAACACTGTGCCTTGACTTTGGCCAACAAACACAGCTTGAATACTATTGACTACCCATATGAAACGACGGAGGGCTACGAATGGTTTCTGGCGAAAACCTTTAACGTAAAGAACTTGATATCGTCGAAGGAACGGATAGCTTTTAAAAATATAGTGACGAAAACCGTTGCTAAAGAGGTCACTCCCGGTGAAGGGATCTCGGCTCTTTCCCCGTAGAATGGGGTGCAGGATATTCCAACTGAATACCACGATGCAAAGCAAAAGCAATCGGCTATAGTGAAATTAATGCCCTGACGCAAACTTTTGTCCAAGGGGTCACTCCCGGTGAAGGGATCTCGGCCCTTGCCTCGTCGACTGAGGAGCAGGATATTCCAAATGAATACCACGATGCAAAACAAAAGTGAACGTCCTTGCAATAACAGCTTTTTGAAAAAGTGTTCCAACAACATCAGATTAGGTTTGTTTTTAACTTGCATTGATCCGAATCAATGCAGTCCCATCAATTGATCACACCAAAATGAACGAAAATATACTGATGTACGTATATGCCATCCGCATTCGCCACTGGGTCCCGTCATTACCCGTTAGGTTAGCTTACTAACGACAGAGCGGGGACTGGACTAGCGCGGATGCAAAACATATACTACATCTACTAATATATATACCAATATATTATATTCGCTCAAGGCGTGAATAAAAATGCAACATCACAGAAAAGTACAGCATCACAGAAACAATACAGATATCTGGGATCCCCGGGTTTCACAGAGCCACTGCTGAAACCCGACGTTCCCCTGGTCGTGTGGATAGCCTGTGCAATGAAATCCTAGACCCCTACGGGCGCGGCAAGTCACCCGCCAAAACCTGAAGCGAGGCAGCCCCCTTCAGCGCCGTGAATGGACCACCCAGCACTTCACGGAATCCGGCAACTTGGGCACCCCTCCTGGGTCAACCTGTACCCCCTACGAGTGCGGCGAATAGCCCGCCAATCCTAGAGTGAAGCCCCCTCCGTCTCAATGCCATGAGATGCGGGCTTGTTGCCCTCCAGAACCCGGCTATCCGTGCACCCCTCCGCGGGGCAATCCTAGTACAGAAAGTAAAATATACATACACCGGGTACATCGACCGCAACCAGGTCGTGCCCCAAAATAATAATACAGTCAGGCAGTGACGGCAGTCCACATGTCGGACGCTCGCCCCGCAATATCAAATGTACATAATACAACAAAACTGTACTAGCATTGCATCCAGGCTATCCCCCACGACCGATCCGCAACATCACAGCAAATACATAGAACATCAACGTGAAAGTCACGTTCGCAAATCCGTCTAACCGGGCTATAGCAGTTAGACCGGATTTACCGATCGAGTGACATTCACGGTCGCAGATATAATGTAAATACTGTGAAAAATGTGTTTAAAAAATTTCCGATTGATCAAACAATTAACAAGTGGGCCCCAAAGAAAACTGTAGCACTCACAGAAACAATTGGCCCAACTTTAATATTCCAAAGCCCATATTTTAAGCCCAGAAGGCCTCTGTAAAAAAATGGTGAAGTGATGTGAATAGTGCGCGGCGGAAGGGCCGCACAAAGGTGGTTTTCGCGGCGGTTCCGCGCTCCAACTGTGGAGTTACTTCATCAAATTTTTACAGAACTCTTAGATTATCCAGTACAGCAATATTTTACAACCTGAAAAATTTTTCGAGACTGAAAAATTTCAACAGAAACTGTCGTGGGTAAAATGCAGTTTTGGAACTTTTTGATCGATCGGAAATGCAAACACATTACACAAAGCCAGACTAAGTTAATGGCGAGGCTCTGATACCACTGTAAGTGCACGGCGGCGCCCCGGCCGTCAATCCGACGCCGGAATGCGGAAGCGGTGAATAACTAAAATTTTGCGGACTTTGCAAACCGGCACCACCGCGCACTAAACTCCGGATCGTTACCATTAACTAGTCTAAGCTAACTACAAGAATGGGAATAGAGATATACCGACGATCCAAGTCCTCCGGTCTTCTCGTCATGGTTCCGATCTCCTGCGGAAAAGTCCCGTCTCCTCCTCGTCGCCGGAAGTGCACCACATCGCCTACTATGTTTACGGGCTCCCACCTCAATGCCGAGGCAACTCGGGCACGAAGCCGGCTACTCGACGTGCCCAAGATTTGCTGTAGAATATAATGTAGAGATCTCATTTTGGGGTTGTAGGAATTGCCTTTTTTGGTGGAGGGATGATACAAGCTTTTGGAGGTTGTTCTTGTGGGATTTTTACCAAAGCAAAAACACCAAAAACCCCACATAGGAAATTTGGACAGCCCCTACAAGGAGTGGCCGGCCATGGACATGGTGAGAGGGGAGAATGAGAGTGAGTTCTCCAAAAAGGAGAGAGTGTCAACCATATCCACAAAGGAGAGAGGAATGGTTATCATGTGAAAAGAAATGATAGCAAGGAAAATCTAACACTCAAACACCAATGATCACTACCATAACCCACACTCCAAAACAAGTAATCAACAACCATGATGGTTACTAAAAGTCAAGCCATCATGAAGATAACAAGTCAAAGGATGGTGCTATCATGATACAACAAAATGCAAAGAACCCCTCCACAAATACTTATTTGCAACAATGCAAATAAGCCCTCCTCCACCAATCTTCGGCCAATGAACGGAACAATGGAAAATTGGCCGAAACGGAAAACAAACTGGCAACTCCAAAAACTGTTCCCGTAATAAATTACAGGAAAACCCCGATACTGTGCATACACACCCGCGTCTGTATTTCGACCGAAATACAAATGCAATGAGACAAAATCTACACTGTACTATACTAGGATCCGGCTTATACCAAAGCCGGCTAGTAATATCTGTTCGATCCTGATCCGTGCAATACCGCACGTATCTGATCGAACCCTGCCATATAACCATACGGCCTATAGTACAAACTGTCCGATCCTGATCCGTGCAATACCGCACGTATCTGATCGGACCTTGCCATATCTCCATACGGCCTCTACAACCTTTCGCCCGAAAGCTTGAGTAACTGTAAATGTGGTGGACTCTAAAGACTCGTCAATACTATGGCTGTGGATTTAACCACTAGCACGTCAGAGGTATATGCCAATACGTGACGGGCCACCAGCTATTGACCAAAAGGGACGTCGATGAGGAAGCTCACCCCGACACCCAACTGAGCCTGTCAGTGACAATATCCGTGCAGTCCGGTCCGTTCGTCTATGAGCATCGCATGGCGGGCCTAGGGGGTTGGTAAAAGTCAGACCCCCAAAAGCGGTACAAGTCGTGTCGGAGTGTAGCCCAGAACACCCTGAGATACTACTGGAATACCTACCAGTAAATCTCCTTGCCTTGGCCAAGGACTTTGTGTAATGGCTCTCCTAGACACAGCACGACCTCACCCCCAATACCGGGAGAGACGAACCCCTGAAGATACGCTCACTGCCTCCATGTGGCTCGGGACTGTACCCAACTAAAACCTATTTGCACGACTCCTTTGAGCCGTGGTAGGGTAGTAATCAAAGTACAGTGGGAACTCACACGAGACAAATGACGATCCCCAGGTCGATGAACTAACCTGCACACATGTCACCAGGGAACTGCCATCTGACGTCTGGTATATGACCAACTAGCATGTTCCCGGCGAGTCCTGTCCGGTGTACTCATAACCCAATGAGCACCTGTATACATCTTAGGTGATCCAACTGACACCAGTGGCTTGTGAGACCGGCCACCGCCCCTCGTCGGGGTCTCGACTGTATACACTAGTCTACTAATGGAGTATCGATGCCCGGTCTCGAAACTCCCACGACTAGGGACCTTTTAAGGATAAGCTTATAGACCCCCAGCTCCCACTTATATGATCGCCCTCATACTGCTGGTGGTCAAGCAAGAATCCTAGGGGCTCTATCAACGTGTGATAGCGACGTGTCATGTCACCTAAAGCAGTACACGATGATAAAGGTAAACCAGATAGCATACTATCATCTCGAGTAAGACTGTCCTACCGGGATAGGTCCTCCCTCAATCATTGCAATCACGTACCTGTGATCCAATAATTGACTCTGAGGGCACTATCTCCAACAGTACATTGCAGAAACATGAGAATGAAATTCTAAGGAATCTGGAAAAATTTGGTTTTGCGATGCTTCAGGACGACCGCGGAAGGGCGGCCAAACCCCTGGTTTGGCCGCGCTTCCGCGGTGGAAAGAAGTCTTTGCTGTGCGAAATTTTTCCAGTGGGCTTTTGGCATGGAAATAGGGGTTTTGGGATATTTTATTTGGGCCCAGATTTTCTGTAAGTGCTACAGTACTGCTTGGGGCCCACTTGATAAATTTGTTCGATCGGATATTTTAAACATGCCAGTTCACAGTTTTTACATTATATCTGTGACCGTGAATGTCATTCGATCGGTAAATCCCGTCTAACTGCTATAGCCCGGTTAGACGGATTTGCGAACGTGACTTTCACGTTGATGTTCTGTGATTGTACTGTGTTGTTGCGGATCGGTCGTTGGGGATAGCCTGGTTGCAGTGGTAGTACAGTTCTGTTGTATTATGTACATTTGATATTGCGGGGCGAGCGTCCGACATGTGGACTGCCGTCACTGCCTGTTTGTATTATTATTTTGGGGCACGACCTGGTTGTGGTCGATGTACCCGTTGTATGTATATTTTACTTTCTGTACTAGGATTACCCCGCGGAGGGGTGTACGGGTAGCCGGGTTCTGGAGGGCAACAAGCCCGCATCTCATGGCATTGAGACGGAGGGGGCTTCGCTCCAGGATTGGCGGGCTATTCGCCGCACTCGTAGGGGGTATAGGATTGACCCAGGAGGGGTGCCCAAGTTACCGGATTCCGTGAAGTGCTGGGTGGTCCATTCACGTCGTTGAAAGGGGCTGCCTCGCTTCAGGTTTTGGCGGGTGACTTGCCGCGCCCGTAGGGGTCTAGGATTTCATTGCACAGGCTATCCACACGACCAGGGGAACGTCGGGTTTCAGCGGCTCTGTGAAACCTGGGGATCCCAGATATCTGTATTGATCTGTGTTGCTATACATTTCTGTGTTGCTTTTTATCACACCTTGAGCGAAAATTATATATCATATATATATTAGTAGATGTTGTATATGTTTTTCATCCGCGCTAGTCCAGTCCCCGCTCTGCCGTTAGTTAGCTAACCTAACGGGTGATGACGGGACCCAGTGGCGAATGCGGATGGCATATACGTACATCAGTATATTTTCGTTCTTTGTGGTGTGATCAATTGATGGGACTGCGTTGATTCGGATCAATGCAAGATAAACAAACCTATTCTGATGTTGTTGGAACACTTTTTCAAAAAGCTGTTATTGCAAGGGCGTTCTCTTTTGTTTTGCACAGTGGTATTCAGTTGGAATATCCTGCTCCTCAGTCGACGAGGCAAGGGCCGAGATCCCTTCACCGGGAGTGACCCCTTGGACAAAAGTTTGCGTCAGGGCATTAACTTCACTATAGCCGATTACTTTTGCTTTGCACCGTGGTATTCAGTTGGAATATCCTGCACCTCATTCTACGGGGAAAGAGCCGAGATCCCTTCACCGGGAGTGACCTCTTTAGCAAAGGTTGTCGTCACTATATTTTTATAAAGCTATCCGTTCCTTCAGCGATATCAAGTTCATTACGTTAAAGGTTTTCGCCAGAAACCATTCGTAGCCCTCCGTCATTTCAGTTAAATATTTGGTAGTATTCAAGCTATGTATTTTGACCTCACGCCAAGGCATAGTGTTTGGTAGCTGCCGGGTATTTATCTGTTGCATAGATAGATGCGTTGGTTTGGGACAGTCGTACTACTATTTTGGCCTACGTCAAGGGTATGTACGGGTGGGTTCAAATTAACCAGGATAATGACGGGTAGAACTTGACATGTGACTTATGATATTTTGACCTCACGCCAAGGTCATAAGAGCATGGGGCAAAAATCCACATCGGGAGTTTCAAAAGTACTGAAACTTGCCAGATATGCGCATACCTTCTGGAGTGTGATAACGTGAGCGGATTCCGTCACGTTATCATGCGATGAGAGTTGGATCCCGATTCCCACTGATGAGTTGGTTTACTCCTCGGGTTATCCCGGCTAATTCTTCTTTCAGGTTTGGGGAAGAATTTGACGTTACAGTGGGAGGTTTCCAGATTAGATAAAGTGATAACCATTCTGATCTAGGTTAGAGTGCACGCTGAGTGTTTCTTTTCTCTCTCTCTCTGGCAGCGACCATTGACCCGACCTTAGACTATGACTCAGTGACCAAGTTGACCGAACCTACTTAACACAGGCTTTTGGATTGTCAGAGTTGCAGACCTCTTTGCCACTCCTACTTTTACCATTTTCTCCGGGACACCCCGTATTACTACGAACGTCCATTTCCATTGGACAAAACCATCGTATGGTTATATACGAACTCGAAGGACTTCGAGGATGGTTTCAGGTTCTGGAGAAAACGAATAAGACTATTCAGTTGTCTTTTCCTTTTTACTTTCTCTCAGGTTGCGAGTACTCCTTGGTTTAGGAGATAGTACACCTATTACGCAAATTGGATAGTCTTCTTCCAAACCTTAGGCTGGTGCCGAACGGTGGGGAATGAAGAAAGCCAATTAGCCTAAACGGTGTACAGAAGGTATTAAGTTCAGACAAAGCAAGGGATTAGTAAGAGGGCAAAGTAAATTGCGACTGCTATTCACGACCAAACCATGTACTTCTTTGTCAATCCTAAATCACCTATGAATTAAGTACATTCGGTTGTCTTTTATCCTCACCTTCTCTCGCATTGCGAGTGCTCCTCGGATTAGGACAGTACACCCATTATGCTTTTTGGATAGTCTTCTTCCAAACCATAGGCTGGTGCCGAACGGTAGGGAAGGAAGAAAACCATTTGGCCTAAAGGGGTGTACAGAAGGTAATGACTAAAGACATGTAAAGGGATTTGGAAAGATGGTAAAGAATTATACGGTTATAGTTGTGAATCTGGATAATGGAAGAGGCATTACTAAGAATACCAGGATACCCCATCGAAACATCTCAATGTTTCAGTTTCACTGTGTACTGTTAAAAGAAAACTGATTTCCCGATTAGACACTTACTCCAGGGTATGTATTTACCAGGTTGGATTCTCACATCTGTATGGTTTTACAGATGATGAGTGGGAGTAAGTTATTGGGAATTAGGTGACCGTCCTCATAATATCGGGATTCGTTGTAATTGGTGATATTTGAGGAAGCCACCTGGGTTGTTTGCCGGTCGGCAAATATTTGGTTTTGAATATCCGTTGTTATGCACCAATTTCAAATTGATATATCTGTACGTCTATTTTTATAGAGTGAGACATATCTTTTTGAAATTATGTCTATGACATTTACCTATACCAGTGGATGGTTAGGTAAGGAGCATTGAACAACGGTGTAATTCTTCTTAACCAAAAGTACAGTTTTCAACCTACGACACACAGTGAATGAGTCACCAGACTCAGGGGACTTATACAGAGTATTGTATATTGTCCAGTGTCCATTGGGACAGAGGGGTTGGTCCTCGTACTATATTCTATTTACTTATGACTTCTCTAGTTCTTAGACATGTGTTTCGTAGAAACACAGGGTCTAAGTTTTGAGGAGTTTTAGGTATAAGGATAAAGTAGAGAACCAGATATTGCAAGTATCGGGATTCTTCAAGGTGATCGAAGATGTAGATACTTGTGTATAGTATTCAGTTGATAGTAATGATTAAGAGAACTAGCTTCTCTTTCAGGTTACTCATAATTGGAAGTACTCCTAAGTTGAGTAACGCTGATCGGCCTCTCTTCCATTTACTTGACATGCACTGGAGACAGCTGCATGATTTGAATCTGGTTCAATTAAATCAGTGCCTCTGTTTCTTGGATATAGAACAGTTCATATCTTGACATGGTTAAGATACGGGGAGTTGTCTGGCTTATGCTTAAAACCAGACTCTGGACAACTCAAGGCACGTTTCAGTAGTGGCTGTTTGTGGGTTGACCCGGGCTATGACGAGGGTTGATTTTCTACCATCTGGAAGATCAATAGTGATATTGTTCTTGACTCGCCACAGTTTTATCAAAAATGGATTTTTTCAGAAAACAGTAGTGGGAGTATGGTAGAACTGGAAGTGATTCCAGAACCACAAACGATTACTGAAGATTTGATGAGAACCTAAAGATTCAATCTGGTTTGACATTCCATTGGCCACTCCGCAGATAAGGTGGGTAACCTCAGGCACCCGAGAGGTACTTCGGTATGCTCAAGGACGGTGGCAGGGAGGTTCTTGTTTACCCAGACTTGCCATTGCTGTTGTTCCAGGCTGCGAGACCCGGCGGGAGGATGAGTATAGCGTCGTTCTAAACTGGCTTTAGAAGTGCACGTCTATATGACTCTGCCAGAGGGTTGTCGTAGTCAGTGGGAGCAGCGGAAGCATTGGTGGACATCAGGCTTATGTCTATTTATAGACTATAGCAGATATTGCGGAGATAGATCATCTATTTCTGATGTGACAGTCAGAGGTTTGACTTCATCAGAATAAGGGATGGATCTGTTAAAAAGGTAGTAGGGTGTGATGTCCTGGTATTTGATGACATACACAGAGTAGGAAGTGATATTCCTATACTACGATCGGTTATACTTTGGTCGTCACACAGTAGTTTCTCCACATAGGACTTGGATATTATATCAGACATTCTGGTTACTAGATCTATGGTTTTAGATCTAGATTTGGGTGGTTTCCCAATATGGGTACTTTGACCGCATTCTATGAGTATTTAGAATGGACGACTCCTGGCACGGTAGTGTACCTGCAGGTAATGGAGTCACCCTCTCTATAGGTGTCTTACAGACTAATGAGGAGAGGGATACGCATGATTGACAGATCACTTGCTTAGGCAATTGAGTCAATCATGAGATGTCAAGTACCACACCAGATGTTGTTCTTGCAGAAGGTGCAATAAGTTGATATTGATCCAATCCTGGAGAAACAATCGGAAGCAGTTTTAGAACACAAGTGGATGTTCTAAGGAATTGATAACGACAGCCTCCTTTAGGAGACGGTTATTATTCCAGGCTTCCAAGGTGACCTGGATGGCAGAGTGGCTGTTAGAGTTATAGTTTTCCCTTTGACGAGGGGCAGTATTTTGGACAGGTGGTCCAGGTGGATACTGAGGGAAGGCATGGCGCAGGACACTGATTAAGTTCAGTTGTCGATACAGTCTAAGAAGTTTGGATTTGGAGTTCACTTATGAGCTAGGTCCCATCAAACATCCAGACATTCTAAGACATGTATTGCTCATTTCGGGAGATAGTTTTCTCTGCGAACATGAGATATAGAGAGACATAGAAAGAAACATCAAAGCGGATCCACTCACTGAGGCTATTCCTCGAACGCAATAGTTTCGCAAACGAGCTTTGTGAGACTGACTAGTAGAGGAGTTGGGTGTTCGGTATCACACGGGCTGTGAGTATGCGACATCGCAATAATTAGCCTCGAGTGCAAGTGGGAGATTGTTGGAGATAGTGCCCTCAGAGTCAATTATTGGGTCACAGGCACGTGATTGCAATGATTGAGGGGAGGACCTATCCCGGTAGGACAGTCTTACTCGAGATGGTAGTATGCTATCTGGTTTATCTTTATCATCGTGTACTGCTTTAGGTGACCTTTCGAGTCGCTATTACACGTTGATAAAGCCCCTTGGATTCTTGCTTGACCACCAGCAGTATGAGGGCGATCATATAAGTGGGAGCTGGGGGTCTACAAGCATATCCTTAAAAGGTCCCTAGTCGTGGGAGATTCGAGACAGGGCATCGTTTCTCCAGAGTAGACTAGTGTATACAGTCGAGACCCCGACGAGGGGCGGTGGCCGGTCTCACAAGCCACTGGTGTAAGTTGGTTCACCTAAGATGTATACAGGTGCTCATTGGGTTATGAGTACACCGGACAGGACTCGCCGGGAACCTGCTAGTTGGGATATACCAGACGTCAGATAGCAGTTCCCAGGTGACATGTGTACAGGTTAGTTCATCGACCTGGGATCGTCATTTGTCTCGTGTGAGTTCCCACTGTACTTTGATTACTACCCTACCACGGCTCAAAGGAGTCGTGCAAACAGGTTTTAGTTGGGTACAGTCCCGAGCCACATGGAGGCAGTGAGCGGATCTGCAGGGGTTCGTCTCTCCCGGTATTGGGGGTGAGGTCGTGCTGTGTCTAGGAGAGCCAGAACATGAAAAGTCCTTGGCCAAGGCAGGAGATTTGCTGGTAGGTATTCCAGTAGTATCTCAGGGTGTTCTGGGCTACACTCCGACACGACTTGTACCGCTTTTGGGGGTCTGACTTTTACCAACCCCCTAGGCCCGCCATGCGATGCTCATAGACGAACGGACCGGACTGTACGGATATTGTCACTGACAGGCTCAGTAGGGTGTCAGGATGGGTTCGCTCATCGACGTCCCTTTTGGTCAATACCTGGTGGCCCGTCACGTATTGGCTTATACCTCTGACGTGCTAGTGGTTAAATCCACAGCCACAGTATTGACGAGTCTTTAGAGTCCACCACACAGACAGTTACTCAAGTTTCGGGCGAAACGCTGTAGAGGCCGTATGGAGATATGGCAGGGTTCGATCAGATACGTGCGGTATTGCACGGATCGTGATCGGACGGCTTTTACTAGCCGGCTTTGGCTTAAGCCGGATTCTAGTTTTAGATAGTGTAGTTTTGTCTCTTTGCATTTGTGTTCAGTGGGAATACAAATACGGGCATGTATTTGCAGTAGTAGGGTTTTCCTGTAATTTATTACGGGATCGGTTTTTTCTGGGGTTGCCAGTTTGCATTCCGTTCCGGCCGGTTTTCCTTCATTCCTTCTCGGTCGGACTTTCTTAATGGAGGGTGTTAATTGCAAGTTTGCAATTAACACTTAGTGGAGGGGCTTTCTTGCTTATTTGTGGCATGATGAGACTTGCTTCATGATGAGATTCTTTTTTAATCTCATCACTTGCTTTTCTTGTGATAGGTTGTGAAGGGATTGAAATGAGAAATGAGTTTGACCATTTTCCATATTGTTGATATATTCTTTCTTTCTTGCTTTTTTCTCTCTCCAATCTCATTCTTGAGGAGAGAGGCCGGCCACATTCTTTTGAGGAGGAGGGATAATTATTTTTGGTGTGGCATTTTTTCCATCTCATTTCCATGGTTGCAAAAGATAAGCCTCAAAGCTCATTTTCTTTCTCTCCTTCTCTTCTCTATTCCTCCACATCAAGGCAACCTCATAACCCCAAGAGACAAGTTCACTACACTATTCTATAGCAAGCCTTGGACGCGTCGGCTAGCCAACTTCGCGTCCGAGTTGCCTCGGTCAAGAGGCGGGAGCCCGTAAAAGATTCCGGCTACGTGGTGCCCTTTCCGACGAGCGAGGAGGTGACGGAGATTCCGCGGGAGATCGGAGTGGAGACGAAGACCGAAGGACACGGATCGTTTGGTATAGCATCTCTACTCTTTTCTTTTTGCTAGCTAGCTAGGTTAATGGCCCGATCCGGGTAAAATGTCCGCGGTGGTGCCGTTTTGCAAAGTTCGCAAAGTTTTTGTTTTCCGCGTTTCCGGCGTCGGATCGACGGCCGGGGCGCCCCCGCGGGCTTACATAGAAGACCCGGTCTCGACTCCTCGAGATGGCCTCCCACTGGACCCTAGAACCCGGTTACTTGTGCTCCCCTCCTTGGGTCTACCTAATGCGGAAAAGTAAATAATATACACTGGTGACATCAACCTCAACCTGGAAGTGCCCCAAATAAAAGAATATTACATTACATATGAATTTTACATGAATGAAAATAAAAACCCTCATCTCACAAAAAACCCCCGGCTATTCAGAACGCGACGATCCAATACAACATATCACAGCAACACATAATATCACATATCATCAACGTAAGTAAATATGCGCATCCCAATTGTCGTTGACATATAGCAACGAAACCGGCGATGTCACATATTACACTTACGGTCACAAAAAAGAAAGTGTAAAACTACAACATTTGGAATCTATAATCACTTTAGACATCGTAAATCCGAAATATCACATACTTCGCATTTCATGCCTAACTCTATGAATTCCACATATTGTATCACATTCCAGATAAATAGACAGTATTAAACTTTCCGAACAGATAATCAAATACCCAAAATTTCCTAAAGTGCTCAACACTTGAGTGGAGTTCAAATAATCCCAGAATATGTCACAGTACCAGTGATCCAGCCATAGAAGGGTCAAGCCAACGCCTCACATGTGGCACGCCGTACTGCCCCAAACCCGAAGGTTCAAAAGGCAGTTCAAGACGGTCACATAATCGAGTTAAGGTTTGTTGTCTTCTAGAGGGTCCACCGCTTAACTTGTACAATTTTTCCGAAAGATTTAAACCCGATAAAAATTCAACACTTGAAAGTTTGCCGTGCCGGGATAAAGTGGGTTAATGATATCCGTTCAAACAGTTTAACAGTTTCTAAATATCCGGAAATAAAAACGAATTTAAATATTCCGATCGAATCTACGATTACAAAGCAAACCCCAGATTAAACAACACTTGAATCACTTTTAAAAATACCCAGAAGCATCAACAAGCACCTACGGATATTACCATGAAAACCACGTGTCACAATTCCAAAATTCCGCCGCGGAACCGCCGCGGGAAGCAGGTTCCCGCCGCGGTTCCACCGCAGTTTAGTGGATTTGTGGGCCCGTGTTTCATGGTAATTCTTAGAATTCCCTGCTGATTTTTTTACGTATTTTTAATTCAGAAAAATCCCAGATTTTGAAAAATTTCCAGAGAGGGGGTTATTTTCGTCGGTTCGGGTTCGATCGGAGTTTTAACTTCGTAAACACATCGCCTAATGCTCTAGCTAGGCTCTGATACCACTGTAGGGTTCCTAGGCACGCTTGTGAAGGTTCATAAGGCATCAAACATGCCCGGATAAAAATTTAGATGTGCCGAACAACCCAAAGACGGGATCTTTGCTAGATTATTAGGGTTTAGCATGCAAGATAACATCCTTTTATCTAAGTGTGAGGGATTACAAGTTTGTAGTCCGCTCCTTCGCTTCATAAGCTCCGAGTAGAAGTTCCTTCACCGCGATCCATGATCTCCCGGACTCAAGAGAGGCTCCACGACTCGAACGATCCATGCTAGCTTGAAGTGTTCCGAATCTCCGATGATCTACCTCGAAGTTGCAATAACCCAAGCTTTCTCACTCTAAAGAGATGAACACCCTAATCTCATGGGCTAGATGAGAAGAGGATAAGGGAGTAGTATTTATGCTTTCTTTTTAATTCACTTTCTCATAATTTATCATCACAAATGGAATTACTAGTGAGCTCAAAATCAAGAGAGAAGAAGATGATAATGGAAAATAATAATTCCTCTTGTGATGAATAGAAATAAAAGTATATGTTGATGTATCAACCATGGTCAAGGATGAGTGGCTAATAGTTTGTAGAGAATAAACTAGAGTTAGGGTTTGGTTAGGTTAGCAATGAGTCATCAACAAATATCTTAACCATGACAAAAGAAAAACCTTCTAGAAAGTGCAAGAAGCAACTAACCCTAATCAAACCCTAACCTTATTTAATCATCCTTAAACATGTTTAATAATAAATCATATCATGTCACAATAATATATATCACATATATATTATATATTTGCAACAAAAGAAAATAATACAATTAACATATATCGCATATATATCAATGTATCATCCAGTGAGAAAATGAAATAATAAAGCAAGCCAATATTAGATAATGTAATAATATATCATATATATTATTATACATTAAATCATCGAATCAACACTTGATCCGACGATCCGGCTATATCGAATATAACCGACTAATATATCATGTACCGATTCATCGAATCAACACTTGATCCGATGTCCCGGTTCATATCTTAATATCGCGAGAATATAATACGGTATCTCATATCGCATTATCCTCGGTCCTGCGCATATCACATATGTGCCTCTACTCCGTTTCGCCTGAGCCAAGAAACCTCTGTGTAGGACTCTAAAGAATCGTCAATACGCCGGCAGCAGGTGATGATCATATCAAACACCCACAAGCTGCAAGCGGTCAGCTAAACGTAACAGCCACCCAGATATTGAGCGATCAGAAGATCAACAAGCTAGCCTGTGCGTTCTTCTGTGAATCCAATCAGTAACACTCCCGTACATTCCGGTCTGTTCGTCTGATATGTCGCATATCAAGTCTAGGGGTGGTAAACGTCAGACCCCAGTAACCGATAAGTCGTGTCGATGTATGGCTCATAACGGGTCGAGAAACTACTAGTAACACTTACCAGTAAATCTCTATATCAGCCCTGGCCATGGACTTCCAGTTATAGCCAATCGAACACAGCACAACATCATCTCCCTATACCGGGAGAGACGAATCCCCTCCTATCGCTCATTGCCTCCATATGATTCGGGACCGTACCCAAAAGCCACCGTTTTGCACGCCCTCTTCGACATGGTAAGGTAGAAATCAAAGCACAGTGGGAATCACACAAGACTCTATGACGATCTTGGGTCTACAGACTACCCTGTACCAGTGTCACCGGAGAACTGCCATCTGACGTGTGGTATATCACCATCTGGGAGTTCTCGGCGAGTCCGTCCAGTGTACCCAGTCTCCTCTGAGCACCCATACACCATCTCTGATGTCAAACACCGATGGATATAGGATCATCCATCGCCTATCATATGGGTCAAGATGCGTATACGCTAGTCTACTCTGGTGTATCGATGCCCTGTCTCGATATACCCTCGACTAGGAACAGTTATAGGATGTACTCATCAACTACCGTGGCCCCACTAGTATGATCTCATCATAGTCCCAGTAGTCGAGTACATGTCCTAAGGGCTTTATCAACATGTGAGAGAAAAACAGTAAACTAGTACAAGTCAACATGTTAAGATAAAGTGAAACCAAATAGCATACTATCATGACGAGCAAGAAAGTCCTCTCTGTATATATCTAAGCATTCATCATAATATACATCATATGTACAACAATGGCCTCTAGGGCATATACATAACTAACATATCATACGTGCACAAGTACACGTATGTGATCGAAGCCCTGCCGTAAAACCATACAACATCTATATATTTTTCCCGATGGAGGGAAACCCTCTGTGTGGGACTCTAAAAACTCAACACTATACTGGCAGTTGGTTTAACCACAAGCATGTCAGCGGTACTAGCTGCACGTAACGGCTAGCCAGGTATCTGTCGATAAGAAGGCCGATGAGCAAACTCATCCGAACTCCTACTGAGCCTATCTATGACAATCTTCGTATAGTCCGGTCTATTTGTCTAAGAGTATCGCATATAGGGCCTAAGGGGTGGTAGCCGTCATACCCCTAATAGCGCAATAATTCATGTCGGAGTAGGCCCAAAAACACCCTGAGAACTCCTACCAGCAAATCTTGCTTGCCCTGGCCAGGGACTTTGTGTAATGGCTTTCTGTGCACAACGTAATATCAACCCCCAATATCGGGAGAGAAGAATCCTAACTAACAGCCACTGCCTCGAATTGCTTCGGGACTGCACCCAACTACTACCTGTTTGCACGATTCCTTTGAGCCGTGGTAAGGTAGTAATCTAAGAACAGTGGGAACACACTTGAGGCGAAATAGCAGTGTCAAGTCGACGGACTAAGCTGTACTCATGTCACCTAGGAACTGCTACCTGACGATAGGTATAAAACCCACCAGCAGCTCCCTATGAGTCCTGTCCAGTATACTCATAACCCAATGAGCACCTGCATAGTATCTCCAGTACGACGTACTAATGACTGTGGGATAGACCATCTCCCCTGCTGGGATGAGAAGTGTATACACAAGTCTACTCTGGAGTATCGATGCCCCGTCTCGATAATCCTACGACTATGGACCTATATATGGATGTGCTTATAGACTACCCGGCCTCAACTAGTGTGACTGCCATCACAACGCTGGTAACCAAGCAAAAATCCTAAGGGATCTACCAATATGTATAAGAGATATGATAAAAGAAACACATGCACATATGAGGTACAAACAAAACCAAGTAGCATACTACCAATTCGAGCAAGACTGTTACTATATCCATGTATATCCTAAGCTTTCAATATGTAATATACAAACCAATATGATACAATAATAGCCTCTAGAGCATATATCACTAACAATCTCCCACTTGCACTAAAGCCATGTATCGGCATATCGCGGACTTATCATCTCGAATAGCCTCTCGAACTATGTCTGAGGGATGGCCTTTGCGAGTGGATCTGCAGTGTTGTTCTCCGAATCAACTCTCCGCACCTTGATATCCCGGCGATCAACGATCTTCCTGATCGGGTGGTACCGCCTCAAGATATGTCTGGACTTCTGAAGGGACCTATGATCCTTTTCTAAAGCTATAGCGCGTTGTTGTCATAATACAGAGGTATTAGATCTACAATAGACGGAACCACCTGAAATTCTATTAGGAACTACCTCATCCAGACTGCTTCATTTGCGGCATCACAAGCAGCGATATATTCCGCTTCCATCGTCGAGTTAGCAACGGTGTCCTGCTTGGAGCTCTTCCAACAGACCACCCCTCAATTGAGGGTAAAGGCATAACCCGACAAGGACTTGGAGTCATCCTTGTCACTCTAGAAGCTGGAGTCAGCAAAAGCCTCGATCTGGAGGTCTTTTCCGCTATACACCAAGAACATCTCCTTAGTCTTTCTAAGGTACTTGAGAATGTTCTTTACTGCTATCCAGTAGTTCTCCCCTGGGTTTAACTGATACCGGCTTACCATGCTAAGTGCGTAAGAAACATCTACTCTGTTACACAACATCGCATACATTATAGAGCCTACCACAGAAGCGTAGGGTATAATCGGCATGCGAGCCCTTTCCAAATCAGTCTTGGGGGACATCTCTTTGGAGAAGGTAATTCCATGACAAGCCGGTAGACTGCCGTGCTTTGAATCTTCCATACTAAATCTCTTTAGTATAGTGTCGCTGTACCTGGACTGCGAAAATTCCAACATTCTCTTAGATCTATCATGATAAATCTGGATCCACATAATGTAGAAGGCATCTCCCAGGTCTTTCATGGAGAACCTCTGTGACAAGAATCCTTTGACTGATTGTAGCATAGGAATGCCATTTCCTATCAAGCAAATGTCATCCACGTACAAGACGAGGAATACCACATTTCTCGCTTCAATCATACTATAGATGCATGGTTCATCTGGATTTTTGATAAAGTCGATTTCTTTAACCGTCCCAGATGCCTGCTTTACTCCGTAAATGGACTTAAGCAACTTGCAAACTTTCCGGCTGCTCCCACTGTGAATGAACCCCTCTGTCTGATCTATATAGACGCACTCTTCCAAATGTCCATTCAGAAAAGCGGTTTTTACATCCATCTGCCAAATCTCATAATCGTGGAAGGAAGCAATGGCAAGAAGGATCCGAGTATAGCCACTGGAGAAAAGGTATCATCATTGTCCAAACCAGGTCTTTGACGAAAACCTTTTTCAACAAGTCTAGCCTTATAGGTTTCAACCTGTCCATCTACACCAATCTTCTTTGTGAAGATCCATTTGCATCCTACGGGTTTTACCCCTTCTGGAGCAATGTCCAAAGTCCATATTTTGTTGGTGTACATGGACTCCATCTTGGTCCGCATTGTATCCAGCCATTTTACCGAGTCACCGCTCTGAATGGATTGGTTGAAGCTAGTTGGCTCATCATTGTGAGAGATGCAATCCTATCTATCCCCGTTTATGAGAAAACCATAGTATCTCTCGGGCGGATGAAATTGCCTACCAGTCCTGCGGAGTGGTGTGGGGATGTCCTGTTCTTTCGAAACCGCTGGTTCTACCATGCTTTCAGTAATAGCTTGTGGTTCTGGAATTTCTTCCAGTTCTATTGCACTCCTACTAATTTCTTTTTCCAAAAATTGATTTTCCAAAAAGTCGGCATGATGAGAAACAAAAACCTTTTATTCCTCTGCGTAATAGAAACGATACTCTCTGGAGTTCTTTGGGTATCCCACAAACTTATACAGTACTAAGCGTGCCTTGAGCTTGTCCACATGCTGCTTTTTTACAAAAGCTGGACATCCCCATATCTTCAGATACTGAAAATAGGGTTTCTTCCCACTCCACATCTGATATGGTGTGGTAGGCACAGTCTTGGTAGGAACCTTGTTCAAAAGATATGCAGCCGATTCTAGTGCAAAACCCCAGAAGGATCGCAGTAACTCAGCGTTACTCATCATGGAACGTACCATATCCAATAGGGTTCTATTTCGCCATTCCGATACACCGTTGTGTTGAGGTGTGTATGGAGGAATAAGCTGAGAGAGAATTCCATTCTCTTTTAAGTAACCCAAGAACTCGGCACTTATGTATTCACCACCTCGATCAGATTTTAGTGTCCTGATACTTTTGCCTGTTTATTTTTCCACTTCATTCTTATATTCTCGGAATTTCTCAAAGGCCTCAGATTTATGTTTCATCAAGAAGACATGTCCATACCTAGAGAAATCATCCGTAAAAGTAATGAAATAGGAATAACCACTTCGTGCATGTGTAGATATTGAACAATACACAACGTTGTGTATGAGTTCCAAGAGCTCGCTCGCTCTTATGCTGTGTCCTATGAACAGAGTCTTTGTCATCTTTCCTTTGAGACAAGATTGACAAGTTGTATAAGACTGATATTCGAATGGATCCATATATCCCTCTCTATGTAACTTCGTCAACCGTTTTTCATTGATGTGACCCAGTCTACAATGCCATAAGAAAGCCCTATTTAATTCTGGAGACTTTTTTTTAAGTGTGTTCTGGACGTTGAAAACCTGATCTTGATTTAATACGTATATACCATTATCTAGTGTACCTGACCCAATCAAACCATGATTAAGGTGGATGTGGACCACATCGCTTACAAATGTAAATCATATCCTTCTTTAGAAAGTAAAGATACAGATATGATATTACAAGCTAGATTAGGTACACACAAACAGTTACGTAAAATCAATATCTTCACACCTGTTAATCCTAGGTGATATTCCCCTGCGGATACAGCATCCACGCTCATTCCGTTAGCAACCCTGAGAGTCATATCACCTGTCCAGATAACTCTACGATTTTTCAAAGCCTATAATGAATTACAGATATGAGATCCTGATCCGGTATCTAGTACCCAGGAAGTAGAGTTAATTGACATACAGTTTTCAATCACAAACACACCCGAAGCCGAAGCCATAACGTGCTTCGGATCCTGGATTCTGGCTTTCCAAGCCCTGCATTCCTTCTGCCAATGCCATTTCCCGTGACAATAGGAACATCCGTCCTTCCCTACTGTTAGCCCTGAAACTTTTGCCCTGCCCTTTCCTTTTACTTTACTGACACCGCCTATCGGCTTGGTTGAATCCTTCTTCTTCTCTCCCTTGGCTTTCGCCATGGATCTAGAAGAGGAAGATTCCCCAATAAGCAGAGCGGGTGTCTCCCTCGATTCCTTTAGGGCGTAAATAGAAAGGATGGACTGTAGAATCAAGTTAGTACATAACTCGTTCTCCAATGTGGTCCCCAGGTCCGTAAGCTCTTTAATATAGCAGATCATTATAGGGACGTGGTCCCCTATAGATTACCCGACAGCCAACCTCGCTTAAAGCAATTCCTTCGAGGTCTCATATCTTGCGATACGAGATTGCTCTTCATATAAATCTTGTTTTTATGGAGGAAGACAGAAGCCAACACGAGGCACTTGGCATTCGCATAGTCTTTTTCCCTTGTCTTACGGATATCAACATCCGTGACGGTGGAAACCGGACATGGGATGGCGGGGGCTTTAGTAGTAAGGAGGTGGCCCAGCTTCTCATAGGTAATGGACATCTCGACAAACCTTTTCCAATCAATATAGTCTGGCTCAGTCAATTTATTATCTAGCTGTAACCTAATCTTGGTCACTTGGTCGCTGCAATTAGGAGAGAGAGAAGAATACACTCAGCATGATGCTCTTGTAAGTTTAGATTGGTTTTTAATTTATTTAAAAAGGATGGCTCCAACTGTATCTCGAATCCTTCCTCAAACCATAAGAGAAGAATTAGTCAGGATTAATCTCCCGTACAATTCTTGCTTAACCTTTCGGCCCGGCTAGTATCGAAACTTCGAGGGAGGTTTTACGACTCTTTCGCAAAGTTCCTTAATTAAATAACCTCTTTTCCCTATAGGCGTAGCCCCGCTAACACGGTTCTAGACACCTACTTGGTTTATAACATTAATCGTTAAGTGAAAAATCTCCCGAGGAGTAGCGGATACCGACGGTAGGATAGGGATCCAAATATCATTATGTGATAATCCTGAAGGAATCCTACCAAAATTATCACACTCAAAATAGTATGCAACACTTGCAAATTTCCGTTTCTTTAGAAACTCCCGATGTGGATTTTTGTCCCAAGCTCTTATGACCTTGACGAAGGCCAACATATCATAAGTCGCATTGTCCAAGTTAATTTCAACCCACCCGTACATACCTTTGATGAAGGACAAAATAGTAGTATGACTATCCCAAACCAACGCATCTATCTATGCTACAGACGAATATTCAGCAATTAGCAATCACTATACCTTGGCGAAGGTCAAAATACATAGCTTGAATACTATTGAATACCCAACTGAAATGATGGAGGGCTACGAATGGTTTTGGCGAAACCATGAACGTAATGTACTTGATTTAATTGAAGGAACCTGATAGATTTTAAAGGAGTGGTTTATACTCCGCATTTAAAAGTTTGCTTTTTGAAAAAACCGAGTGGTTTTGAAATTGTTCCAACAATTCAGCTTTGGTTTGTTTGCTTTGCATTAATCACATAATGATGTCCCAACATTTAAACCTACCATTGCATAAAAAAATGAAAATACCACATATTCTTATGCTACCAGCATTCGCCACTGGGCCCCGTCTAACACTGTTAGGTTACTTAACTAACGCTAGAGCGGGGGTTGGACTAGCGCGGGTGTAAAACATAAGCAACGTTTATTATATAGCATATATATAATATCCATTCGCCTCACGTAATAATAGGCATTCCAGATCACAGATAAACATATTAGATATACTAGGAATTCAGCGTTTCGTTTAAGCCTGTAACGAAAGTCGGATTCCACGGTCATGATGAATAGCCAAACCCCACACAAGACCCCTATGGGTGCGGCAAACTACCCGCCAAATTCCCGAAGTGAAGAAGCCTCCCTCAGTAAAATGAGTAGGCCACTCGGCACTTCAAGAACCCAGTAGTTTGTGCATCCTACCTTGGGTCTATCCTAGAAGCAGAAAATAGTAAAAGAAATAATACAACAGCGGCTACAAGCTCAACCTGCATGTGCCCCGAAAAATAATATTATATCACTTTACAATTTACATCGAATGAAAGAAAGAAAACTCTCTTCTCACATCCCCCGGCTATTCATCATCGACGATCCAATATTCCATATCCACAAACCATCAACACAACAACACAAATATGTGCAACCCCCACTAATCGTCGTATAGCGATTAGTAGACGTCCGCATCATACATCAAACTGAAACTTGTTAAACGACGTTAAAACTGCAACTTCGAAATACTCCGTATTGCCAAAGCAGAGAATTAACAGTATAATCAAAATTGGCAAAAACAAACAACACTTGAAATCCTAATCCAATAGAATAGAACAACACCAAAAAAATCAAGACCCAATTCCCAATACAAACTGGCCAGGCCGGGAAAAATGGCTCCGTGGCCGGCCAAAACATAGAATCTGTGCCTCTTTTTTAGGTGGTGTTCATGTTACAAGGAGAGGAGCACTTTGCAATCATTTAAAAAAATCTTTAGAGGCTCTGAAAATTTCCACAGAAACTTGGATTCTAGGTTTCTTGTTTCGGAGTTATTTTGGTTTCTTAGTTTTACACTTCGTCTAATCTATTAGTTAAGGTTCAGTAGGCTCTGATACCACTGTAAGTCGATGTCGCACATCCTGTGGGTTTGCGAGTAGGCAAAATTTGCATAAAACGATTTTTCTATGCTTCGCAACACCGACTTGAACTCCAGGATAGATACTTGAACCCTAACTAGCAAAACTGTTTGAGGTTAACTACTCGGATAGAAAGTTATACCTCACAGAACCATGTCCTTCAGGTCTTCTTGGTATCCTCCTCCTCGTCATATGCTCCTTAGATCGTACATGGATCGGGCCTCCTCATCGGTCCTCTCAAGTCAAAGACAATCCACTCGAGAGTTTATAGTCCGAGCTCCTACCTCAAATCCGAGGTAACTAGGGCACCTAGTTTGCTAAACTAAATGTCCTAGATGATGTAGAGAGTGTAGATGGATTACTTCGTTTCAAAATACCCTAGGTTTCTCAACACATGAGACATGAAGGGTATGAGGAAGAAGAGGGTGAGCTTGAGGAAAAGAGAGTGAAGAAAAACATTAGAATGAGATGGCTTCAAGTTGTGACCATTTGTGATGAATAATGCATACCAATAATGCAACTACAAAATATCTAGCATGCATCAAAATATCACAATGTGAGTCACCTAGTGAATCATGCCATGAGTCACCAAGTAGCCATGCCTCATTTAATGTAAAACTCCACCTCTTACCTCCACCTCATTTATCTTTTAATCAAAAGATTAAATACAAAATGAGGTGTATTCTTCTAGAAGCAATCTTGAGTAAATTACAAAAATGCCCCTCATCCATATATACATACTCGTATCTGTATTCCAAAAAATACGAATACAAAGAGACGAAAATAATCCAACAATATAATACTAGGATCTGGCTTAAACCAAAGCCCACTAGTATTATCCGCCCGAACATCATACGTGCACAAGTATACGTATGTGATCGAAGCCTTATCAAAAAACCATACGGCCTCTACATCTTTTGCCCAATGTAGGGATACCCTCTGTGTGGGACTCTAAAGATTCGACACTACACTGGCAGTGGGTTTAACCACAAGCATGTCAGCGATACTAGCTGCACGTAAAGGCTACCCAGGTATCTGTCGATAAGAAGGCCGATGAGCAAATTCATCCGAACTCCAACTGAGCCTATCTGTGAAAATCTCCATACAGTCCAGTCTGTTCGTCTAAGAGTATCGCATATAGGAATTAGAGGGGAGGTAGCTGTCAGACCCCTAATAACGCAATAAGTCGTGTCAGAGTAGAGCCTAAAAACACCCTGAGAAACTACTGGAGTAACTACCAGCAAATATCGCTTGCCCTGGCCAGTGACTTTGTGTAATGGCTTTCCGAACACAGCACGATATCAATCCCCAATACTGGGAGAGAAAAATCCTATCTAACTGCCACTGCCTCCAAGTGCTTCGTGACTGCACTCAACTACTACCTGTTTGCACGACTCTTTTGAGTCGTAGTAGGGTAGTAATCTAAGAACACTGGGAACACACTCGAGGCGAAATAGCAGTGTCAAGTCGACAGACTAAGCTGTACTCATGTCACCTAGGAATTGCTACCCGACGATAGGTATAATACCCACCAGCAGCTCCCTACGAATCCTGTCCAGTGTACTCATAACCCAATGAGCACCTGCATACTATCTCCAGTATGACGTACTAATGGCTGTGGGACCATAGCCACATAATTCGCGAATTATTCGGCAAATTCGCAAATAATTCGTGAATTTTTTATCTGCCGATTAAATCTCCGATTTAATCGCCGTTGCCAAACGGGCCGAATAATTCGCAAATTATTCGTGAATAATTCACTATTTATTCTCAAATTATTCAAAAAAAACAACGAATAATTAAAAAAATAGCGTATAATTCACAAAATCAAAACCTAGCGTCTCATATATTAATTTCTTGCACGAAATCCTTCCCGAAAATTTCCCGAACACTTGCCGAATCTTTCTTGAATACCTGGCGATTTTTTCCGAATAGTTCTCCAAATCCGAATTTTCGACCTCGCCGAATTATACCCGAATCACGAATTTATGACTATGTGTGGTATAGACCATCTCTCCTGCTAGGATGAGAAGCGTATACACTAGTCTACTATGGAGTATTGATACCCCATCTCGATAATCCTATGACTAATGACCTGTATAAGGATGTGCTTATAGACTACCTAGCCCCCACTAGTGTGACTGCCATCACAACGCTAGTAATCAAGCAAAGATCTTAAGGGCTCTACCAATATGTATAAGCGATATGCTAAAAGAAACACATGCACATATTGAGGTAGAAACAAACTAGGTAGCATACTACCATTTTGAGCAAGACTGTTACTATATCCGTGTATATCCCAAGCTTCTAATATATAATATACAAACCAGTATGATATAATAATGGCTTCTAGGGCAAATATCACTAACAGGTTTCATGGGGTAGTGAGGTGGGAGGAAGAGGAGAAGGAAGAAGATGAAGGTGGTAAAGAAAATGAGGTGAGGATGAAGAACGAAAGAGTGCCATGGTTGTAGAACCCCCCTTTCTCTTGTCCATGCTCTCTTGTCCCCCTCATTAATATCCTTTTCTTTTTTTTAAAAACCAAATAACCACAAATAAAAGAAAATGAAAATAAGGCCATGGTTATAAATATGAACAAGTGTTACAATATGATATGTTGCATGTCGTGATACATAAACATGGTTAATACAAAATTAGTAAAGTATTAATCGTGTTTAGCATAAACTTGTATGTAAATAATTGTATAATAATTTATAAAATGTCCAAATCTAATAAATGCCTTCATAATTAATAATTCATATTAATTTCCAAATATTTCTGAAAATATAGGTATATAATTATACCATTCTACGAAAACCCAAATTCATACTCCTATAGTTTTCGTGAAATTTATTATTTTATTATTTAAATTCCAAAAATAATATTTTATATTTACCGAAATGTTACAGCATATCTTCTAATGAAAAAAGGTCAATACAACATTACTTATCATGGACCACGTCCACGGATAAGTAACATGTTTGAGAATCAAGTTCTCAATATTACTATGATGGAATACCTAGCATAAATATCTGCATTTTCGATCATCTCGAACAATCCCGATACTTCCAACGCATGGTTCTCTACTTTATTCTTATACCTATAAATTTCTCAAAATCTTTGACCTTGTATTACTACGAATGCGTGTCTAAAACCAAAGAACTCATAGGTAAATATGAATGAAGTAAGAGCACCAACCCCTTATCCTGAAGGACACCGGACAACATACATTTCCATGTATATGTCCCGAGAGTATACCAACTCAAATTATGTGTCTTGTAAATTGAAAACTGTATCTTGGTAAAGAATGTTTTACACCGTTATTCAATGCACCTTACCTTATACTCAACTGATAAAGGTAAATAGTTAAAATACAATTTTCAAAATGTATATCTCACTTTATAAAAATAAAGGTACATATATTTCATTTTTAAAATTTGGTACATAACAACGGTTATTTGAAACCAAATATTTGTCGTCAGGAAAAGCCAGGTGATTTAATCCGATATCACCAATTACAACGAATTCCGATATAGAGGATCAAATCGCCCATTTCCCAATACTTTACTCCTACTTATCATCTTTAACACCGTACAGATGTGAGATCCAAATCTGGTAAATACATACCCTGAAGTCAGAATTGATTGGGAAAACAGTTCTCTTTTACAAGTACACAGAAATACTGAAACATGAAAATGTTTCATTACTGATGGTCAGGTATTCCTAGTAATCCCTTTTTCATTATCCAGATTTATGACAGTAGTCGCAATTTCGTTTTCCCTCCCTGCAATCTCTTTATATGTCTCTACTTCTTACCTTCTGCACGCCATCCCTATGCTAACTGATTTTTTTCCGTCTCTACCTTTCGGCACCGGCCTAAGGTTTGGAAGAAAACTATCCAATAAGAATAATGGATGTACTCTTCTAATGCAAGGAGTTCTCGCAACCTGAGAGAAGATAAAGGGAAAAGACAACTGAATAACCCTATTCAATTTCTTCAGAACCTGTGACCATCCTCTACTGAAGTAACTTCCTCGAGTTCGTAAATAACTATAGAATGGTCATTCCAAGTAATATGGATCATCGTAGTGATACGATGTGATCTGAAGAAATGCAAAGGGAAGAGTAGGAGTGGCAGGGATATATGCGACTTTGTCGCGAATCAAGACAAGCCAAAGCCAAGGGTGTAAAAAGGTTCGGTCAAATTGGTTAATGAGTTTTTTAGGTAAGTCATGGGTCATTGTACCAGAAAGAGAAAAGAAACACTCAGCATGCACTCTATCAAAATCAGATTGGTTATCACTTTATCTGATCAGGATGGCTCCCACTGTTTCCTCGTATTCTCCTTCAATCCCTAAAAGGAGAATTAGTGGGGATCATTTACACTTTACAAGTTCGCTAACCGTTCAGACCGACAGTGTTGGTACTCCGAGGGAGGTTCCCCATGCATTTGCACGGACCCAATTAATAACCTCGTTTCCGCAGAGGCGTAACCTCGTTAATACTTTCTAGACACCTAATAGGTTAGCTAATTGTGAAGTGAAAAGTCTCCCGAGGAGTAATACATACTCATCAGTGGGAATCAGGACCCAACTATCATCATGTAATAACTTGACGGAATCCACTTAAGTCACCTCACTCCAGAAGGTTTGCGCATGCCTGGCAAGTTTCTCGTATGTTTGAAACTCCCGAAATGGTTTTTGCCCCTAACGGTTTATGATCTTGACTAGGTCAACAAACAATAAACTGCTAGTCAAGTTTAACCCGTCATTTTCTTAATTGCATTAAACCCACCCGCACGTTCCCTTTACTAGGTCAACAATGCCGCACGACCATCCTAACCAACCGCATTACAAAGCACAGAAAAGAACCACTTTGCTACAGTTCATTACGTCTTGTCCACGTCAACAAACGCAGCACGAATACAAAATGATACTAATCAGAAATGACGGAGGGCTACTGTCACGACCTGGAATTTAGCCCATGACCGGCACTTAAATCACGCAACGTCTAAAGGCCTAACGTATTTGAAGTAAGCCGAAGACCAGAAATCTAAGCCTTTTTGCGGAAAATAGTAGAGGTGCAGTTTTGAATAAAGGTATAATAAAATCAAGTTTTTCTTTAAATGCATAAATAATAATATATGAAAATGCACGTGGATTATATACTAGTTTAAAACATTTTTCGTCCTTTAAAAATTTGGGCAGCACCTCCCTTGTTAATTTTTATCCAAAACCACATATACATAACAATAAAAAGGCATCCCCAAGTTGGAGTTAGCTCTTCGCCAAATGGCGGAATCATAACCACGCAAGTAAGCAATATATATACGACACCCAACGGTGAAAATCAGCATAGAAAGAATGAAAAATAAGCGAGACATCAAAAACCCCAAGAAGCGAACATACAACCATCGCTATAAGTCTCGCAACCACACAAGTCTGTCTAAGTCTACCAATATACAAAGTCTAGTTTCTGATTAATGGAGTTTATCTAGATACAACAGAATGTAAAAGTACGAGAGTGGGAACGAATCCAATATGTGTCCCACCTACCAAAGCAAAACACCCTGGATGAAACTGTGTGCCAGCGATACCGCAACTGATCCCAAGTGGTCAAACCTGCAAGAATTGTGGCACAACGGGGGTGAGTTGCCAACTAGTGAGTAGGAAACATCAGCGGGTAGAAATCGAATAAAACAACGATTTCCTAGGTCATACTATATCATGAAAGTAATAGTACTATGATATCTAGGGTGACCATGTATATAAATATGTCAACAATATAATCAATGCCAATGACATATACAAATCGACATCTGAATCATATGCCTATATGCAGGTGGATATCATCTACTTGTCCATCAACGACACAATCAACATCATGGAACCTAAGTGTCTAACATCGACACTCGAAACATCATAAAGCATATGCATTTATGTATGAGGATATCAACCAACGTGTGTCTATCAACGACTCATCAAAGTCATGGAACCCGAGTGCCCAACACCGACACTTGAAATATCATAAAACTCATGTCCAGCATCGACACGTAAATCCTCATATCTCGGGCTTCGTCAGTCCGGATCGGCCCATATTCATCACTCGACTCCGGTCGGTATCCTCCGGATAACCGCCAGGTCCAAGTTATCACCGGTAGGTAGTGCTCCCCTACCAGGCTCACCGCCTAACTATACGATTCTTCTTGCCCCGGGGTACCACACCGGGTCTACCAAGTACCCGCAGACTGTGCCTACCACTCCTCGAATCGGGTATACTCATATCTCAGAACCGAGAAAACTCATGGTGGACGCCTTGAAATGTCATATCAAGAGAAACCGCGCTTTTTAAAACAATACATAATTTCCTTTAAAATATAACTGTGGTTCTCAAAACCAGAGATCTCATGAAAACATCTCAATGCATGTAACCATAAAGTACGATGAATGCAACATAGAACAGTAATATAAGCATGTCAAGTATATTATGCAAGCATATCCTATGATAGTGCTGAGCAATGAATGTACATTTATGGTTACGATTAATATCATGGTACAACAATTCTACTGTGCAAGTGGCATAGCAATTACCGATGATGAATGTGTGTGAGCCAGCAAATCTGTGTAAGTGTAACATACGCATCATCGATAATTGTGCAGGTGTACTAGCAGACGATATCATAACAAATAATGGAAGCACAGGTATATACAATGCAATGAGAATATCATAAACGTAGCAGAAAATTAAACCCTTAGCGCCACATTATAAAATATATGTATCTAATCTAACGTCTACCTAAGGGATTAAAATATCTATAACATATCCAAGTCGATGAATTTATCAATCGGCAATCCAGCCTCATAGCATCACGTACGGTATAATCCATCGTACGGCATCCTCGAGTCAAGGGTATGGATCAATCATCAGGAAAAACTCATCGTGTATGGCAATCCATCGTATGGCGGCATTAAACAAATACGGATTCTATCGACCTATACAACAATGAGGGTTCGGATCTAAAGTCTCGTCCGATATATCACGCATTATTCTTATAAATATATATATATACACATATCCCTCAAGTACCATCCGTATCAATTTCATATCATGTCTTGGCCAAGGTATCTATATTCTCGTATCGTTTCTCATCTGTATATCGACATATTAAGCCAAGTCATCTTATTTCATCATATGCTCTTTTCATCATGTCAATATCTCACATCATGTCATCTTGCATACACTTCATATCTTATTAATTTCACAACACATTTATCTCAATTTCATGTCGTTTTTATCGATCTCATAACATGCCACTATAAATCTCATATCGCTCGTATACACTCGTATCATCTTATCTCATCATATTGATACCTCAATTCTCATCATCGCGTATTAATCATATCATCTCCTACTAATTCTTTAACCATATCCATAAGTTTCTAACATGGTTTCTCTGACCATATTCTATATATTGGTTTCCATTTATAATTCGCGGGGGTTCTATACGCCATCCACCCGATTTCCCCGTAGATATAAATATACCCACCTGCTAAACTCCTTGTTTATTCGAAGTCGATGTGCTTCGTCGTCTCGGAAGTCCACGCGAGGATACCTACAAATCAACACATATCGCAATGATATGAAAACCAAGTCCGAAAACCGATACGGCACACGAATTGCTTATAGGTTAGAATCTATAGCTTACGCAAGCAAAAACAACCGAACAACACTCGTCGTTGACGTACAAACGTCCAACTACCAAATCCAAATTCAAATATCAAAACCAAGTTTCAAATACCGGAAAACATAATACAGCAACTGAGGGAATCACTCCCAGATTCTTGCTCAGGTAAATAGGGACAAAACTAGAAATACAGTAGCTATGTTATAATGTATGTGAGCTACAAGAAAAACCCCAACACCAATGCCCAAAATTGGGCTGGCCAATCTGCTACAGTAATCATCCCTGCCGGCCACACCAGGAGTTTGGGTCTCATTCTTGTGTGGTGGTCTTCTAGTGGTCTAACTAGGTCAATGTAGTTATTTGTTTTTATTATAAACATCCAGGTTGCTCCAGATTCCATTTTGAGCATCAAAAATCAATGAAAACCAACACGGGGAAATTCTAAGTTCGAGTAATGGGTTCGATTCTCTGGCCCAGGTTAGGAAAATCATCACTAAGGTCCTACAACACTCACTACACCTCCATTACCTCTTTACAAGTCTACAAAACTACTAAATATCAACTTGGAAATATCCAAGATCATCAAATCTTAACGGTTTAACTCTAAACTAACAATAGGATAAACTAAACACAATTACTTAACTAAAGTCTAGAATTATACCTCATTTGGCAACTCAAGAAAATTCTTGGGTTGCCGAAAGTCTTCAAAATCCAAACATGAAAGGTCCAAAGGGATAATGAAGAGGTGGGGATTTTTTTTAATGAAAGGAGTATGTGGTTTTGACATGGTTTTGGGGATGAACTATGGAGGTAGAGGAGGTGAAGAATAAGATGAAGGAGAAGGAGAAGTTAAAGTGATGAAGGAAAATAATGGATGAAGGGAAGGTTAAAGTGTAGGAGCCTCTCTCTCTCTCTCTCTCTCTTTCTCTCTCTCACTCTCTCTCATGGCATGCTCAAGTCATAAGTGTGTTCGCTCTCTCTTTGTCTCTCTCATCAATCATTGCCTCTTTCTTTCCTTTTTCTTTTCTTTTCTATTCTTTTCCCCTCTCACAAATAAAACCAAATACAATTAAAACAACATGTAACCAAAATGTAACATGACATGGTGCACTAGCCGTGATAATGTAAAAATACGGATTTGGCCAAATCGTACTCCAGAGTATCGATGCCCTGTCTCGATAGTCCTACGACTAGGGACCTGTATAAGGATGTGCTTATGGATTACCCAGACCCCACGAGTGCGACTGCCATCACAACGCTGGTAATCAAGCAAAGATCCTAAGGGCTTCCACTAATGTGTATAGGTGATATACTAAAAGAAACACATGTACACATGAAAGTAGAAACAAATGAAGTAGCATACTACTATTTTGAGCAAGATTGTCTATACAACTGTGAATATCCCAAGCTTCCATTAAGTAATATACAAACTAGTATGATACAGTAATGGCCTCTAGGGCATATACACTAACAATCTCCCACTTGCACTAAGGCCATGTACTGGCGTATCGAAGACCTATCATCTCGATCAGCCGTTCGAACTGAGTCTGGGGTAAGGCTTTCGTGAGTGGATCAACAGTGTTATCTTCCATAGCAACCCTCCGAACCTCGATCTCTTGGCGATCCACGATCTCCCTGATCAGGTGATACCGCCTCAAGATGTGTCTAGACTTCTGATGGGACCTGGGTTCCTTCACTAAAGCTATAGCCCCGTTGTTGTCGCAATACAGAGGTATTGGATCAACAATGGATGGAACCACCTAAAGCTCCGTGAGGAACTTCTTCATCCAGACAGCTTCCTTTGCGGCATCACAAGCAGCGATATATTCCGCTTCCATCGTCGAGTCAGCAACGGTTTCCTATTTGGAACTCTTCCAACACACTGCCCCTCCATTAAGGATAAAGACATAACCCGACATGGACTTGGAATCATCCTTGTCACTCTGGAAGCTGGAGTCGGCAAAGGCCTCGATCTGGAGGTATTTTCCACCATACACCAAGAACATCTCCTTAGTCCCTCTCAGGTACTTGAGAATGGTTTTTACCGCTATCCAGTGCTTCTCCCCAGGGTTTGACTGATACTGGCTTACCACACTCAGTGCATAAGCTACATCTGGTCTGGTACACAACATCGCATACATTATAGATCCTACCTGTTAGTTATATGTATGCCCTAGAGGCCATTACTGTACATAGGATGTATATTGTAGTGGATGCTAGGACATATATAGGGAGGATTTTCTTGCTCGACATGATAGTATGCTATCTGGTTGAACTTTACCTTAACGTGTATACTGTTTGTCTCTCTGTTACATGTTGGTAAAGCCCTTAGGATGTGTACTTGACTACCTGGACTGTGATGCGGATCATACTAGTGGGGACATGGTAGTCCATAAGTACATCCTTCAAAGTCCCTAGTCGTGGGTGTATCGAGACGGGGCATCGATATACCAGAGTAGACTAGCGTATAGCTTCTCGACCCATACAGATGGGCGATGGATGATCCCATATCCATTGGTGTTTGACATCGGAGATGATATACGGGTGCTCAGTAGAGACTGGGTACACTGGACGGACTCGCCGAGAACTCCCAGATGGTATTATACCTCACGTCAGATGGCAGTTCTCTGGTGACACTGGTACAGAGTAGTCTGTTGACCCGAGATCGTCATAGAGTCTTGTGTGGTTCCCATTGTGCTTTGATTTCCATCTTACCACGTCCAAGAGGGCGTGCAAAACGGTGGTTTTTGGGTACAGTCCCGAATCACATGGAGGCAATGAGCGATAGGAGGGGATTCGTCTCTCCCGGTATAGGGAGTTGATGTTGCACTGTGTTCGATTGGCTATAACCGGAAATCCCTGGCCAGGGTTGCTGAGATTTACTGGTAAGTGTTACCAGTAGTTTCTCGAACTGTTATAGACCTCATATCGACACGACTTATCGAGCTATTGGGGTCTAACGTTTACCACCCCTAGGCGAGATATGCGACATATCAGACAACGAGACCGGACTGTACGGTAGTGTTACTGGTTGGATTCACTGGAGTGTGAGCGGGCTTGCTCATCGATCTTCTGATCGCTCAATACCCGGGTGGCCGTTACGTTTAGCAGACCGCTTGCGGCTTGTGGGTGTTTGATATGATCATCACCTGCTGCCGGCGTATTGACGAGTCTTTAGAGTCCTACACAGAGGTTTCCTGGCTCAAGCGAAACGAAATAGGAGCGCATATGAGATATGTGCGGGACCGAGAATAATGCGTGTATGTGATACCGTATTCCATTCTCGCGATGAATGTATCGATTGGTTATATTCGATATAACCTAGATATCGAATCAAGGATTGATTCGATAAGCGATACATTGGATACTAGTCGGTTATGTGCGACATGACCGGATCATTGAATCAAGTGTTGATTTAATGATTTAATGTATAATTATATATTTGATATATTACTTTGCATTAACTAGTATTGGTTCACTTTATATGGATTTTCTCACTTGGATTGCACAAGTTGTATATGTGATATACTTTTGTGCCCTTGATTGTGTCATGTTTGATGATACATGTTAACTTGGATTTGTGTAAAAATTAAACCATGGTTGTGAGAGTGGTTAGGGTTTTGTTTATTCACTTATTATCTATTTATTCATTTATTCATTCATTTTGGCAAAAGAAAAGAAATGGTGGCTTGCTTTGTTTTACATTGAAGCTTCATGAAGCTTTGAAAAAGTCTACCATTTTTGTTTCATGCCTAACCTAACCATTCACTTAACCTTGGTTCATTCTCTACACTTAACCATGGTAACTATTATGATAAGAATGAATGGGATTATCTTTTCAAGTTAATCTTTTTAATTCTATCATAATATTATCTTCTTCTTCTTCATCATCTACTACTTGAAGAAACCTTGACTTCATCAATGGTGATTGATGAAAAAGAGTGAGAAATCCAATTCTAAAGTGAACCCACTTCCTATTTCTTCATCCTCTACCTCTTGCCAAGTAGTAGAGTGTGTTTTCTTCACAAGTTTCATGACTTGGTGAAGTTGGAGCTTGATCTAGCGATGCCTCGATGTAGATCATCTTCGGCACGAAGCCGACGACCTTGCCCGCCCATTTCTCCGATGAAGCCGACGCTAGAGCCCGGGTTTCCATTTGGACAGCGAGGAGACTTCATTGCGGAGCTATGGAGGTGGAGGACCGGATCTACAAAGGTTGTATTTCCGTTCTCTTAGTAAAGCAGTTTACTAGTTGCATCTGTCGCCTAAACTTCTAGCCAACGATCCGTAGTCTAGGGTTTCTCGGCACCGTAAATTTTGAAATTGGCATGGTTGATGCCTTGTGAGACCTCTAGTGTGTGCCTAGGAACCCTACAGTGGTATCAGAGACTAGCTAGAGCCTTAGGCGAAGTCTAGACGGAGTTTGAAGTCCGATCGACCCGAAACCCCAATTCAAAAGTGCTCTCTGGACTTTTTCTAAAAACAGGGTTTTTTGTGAATTAAAAATTGCCAAAAAATTCAGCAGGGAATCCTATGAGTTACTGTGAAGCACGTGACTCTAAATCGACCAAAGAGCCGCGGAACCGCGGCCCCACCCTGGGTTTCGCGGCGGTTCCGCGGCCATGTTGGTGATTTAGACCACGTGTCTTGCACAGTAATTCTTGTGTCAAAGTGCTGAGTCTTCTGGAAATTTTTATATTTTATTCAAGAGTTGAATTTTCAGGGGCTGTTTTGGGATTTCGGTGTTTCGATCGGAGTATCAGATTTTGTCTGTGTGGCTTTCCGGATAATTTTTGAATATGTTAAAAAGTTCGACCGGATATAAATACCCAACCTTTCCCCTGTCGGGAAATTTCCAAGTGTTGGATCTTTCCGTAGTTTAATGACGTTCTAAGTAGTGCAAGTAACGCGATGGTCCCTCTAGAAGACAACAAACCTTAACTCGATTATGTGACCGTCTTGAACTGCCCTTTGAACCTTAGGGTTTGGGGCAGTACGACGTGCCACATATAAGGCGTTGGCTTGACCCTTCTACGGCTGGACCGTTGGTACTGAGGCATGAACTGAATGTTTTTAAAACTTATTTCATGTGTTGATCTGTATCGGGAAAACTTGGGTGTTTGAATGTTCGATCGAAAAGTTTAACATTTTCTATTTATCTGGAATGGGATACAATAATTGGAATTCACAAAAAGTTATGAGATTACTGAATGAATGTTATAAACATAGCAGTTTAGTCTCACTTGATCGGTTGCCACGGAATTTTGATGTGATCAAAAGTCCGTTGCAATCACGTAGCGTACGCGGATACTCGCCGGGTAAACTTAATAGACAGCTACACCCCATAGCCCCGACCAAGTGACTGTAGGAGAACCCCGTCGCCGAAAGCATCCGTTCGGGTGCTCGCGGTGGCGGTGTTCCGCCTTGGTGCACTTCGTCGACGGCGTCGGGGGTGCGGCCGTCTACTGAAGTTTGCGACGAGCATTCGATCAGGATGTCGGGAATCTTGTTGAATTGCCCGACTTGATATTGAAAAGAGTTTTCGATTTTGAGACTAAAATGCAGGGTTTATAATTGTTAGGCATGCGATGTCTAAAGAATTCATTTGGTCAGGCATGCGATGTCTGAGGTAGTTGCGGATTCCAACTATTGTAGTTTTTTCACTTTCTTTTCTGTGACCGTAAGTGTAATATGTGATATCGCCGGTTTCGTTGCTATATGTCAACGACAATTGGGATGCGCATATTTACTTACGTTGATGACATGTGATGTTATGTGTTGCTGGATATGTTATATTGGATCGTCGTGTTTGAATAGCCGGGGGGTTTATGTGAGATGAGTGTTTTTCATTTTCATTCATGTAAAAACTTGTATGTAATATTCTTTTATTGGGGCACTTCCAGGTTGCGGAAGTTGTCACCCTTTGTATATTATTTACTTTTCCGCACTAGGATAGACCCAAGGAGGGGAGCACAAGTAACCGGGTTCTGGAGTCCAGTGGGAGACCAACTCGAGGAGTCGAGTCCGGGTCTCCTAACTCAAGAATTGGTAGGGTTGCTTGCCGCTCTCGTAGGGGTCTAGGGGTGTGGGTTTGGCTATTCATCGCAACCGTGGAATCCGTGTTTTATACTGGCTCGTATTGAAAACACGGACGTCCTAGTATATCCAATATTTCATATGTTTCTTCTGCTGCGATATCTGTGATGTGATCATGTGATGTTCTGTGATAGATACTGTATATAGTATATATGATATATTATATAGGCGTTACTTATGTTTTACACCCGCGCTAGCCCTGCCCCGCTCTGCCGTTAGTTACCTAACCTAACGGTGCACGAGGGGACATCGAGGCGAATGCGGATGGCATAAGTGTACGTCGTATTTATCTGTGATGTTTAGGTACTTAAATGATGGGACTTCATTAATGAGATTAATGAAATAAAAGAAACCTAAGATGTTGTAGAATCGAATTTCAAAATAAAACAGGTAGCTACAGTTCTTGCTTTGCACAGCGGTATATGTGATATATCCTGCACCTTATTCGATAAGGAAAGGACCGAGATCCCTTCACCGGGAGTGACTCCTTTAGAAATAACTGGCAGATGCTACACACTCGGTTTGTCTTTTGATTGCTTTTAAGAGTTCTGCTTTGCACAGTGATATATATGATATATCCCGCACCTCATTCGACGAGGAAAGGACCGACGATCCCTTCACCGGGAGTGACTCCTTTAGCAAAACTAGAAAAGCCTAAAAAACACTCCATTTTAAAATCATTTGATTCTACAACGATATCAAGTTCATTACGCAATAGGTTTTCAGAAAAACCTGTCGTAGCCCTCTGTCATTTTAGATAAGTACTAGTTAGTATTCGTGCTGCGGTAGTTTGGCCTCCGTCAAGGCGTAGTGTACGGTAGCTAACTATTGCTTATCTGCTAGCATATGATGCGATTGGATTAGGGTATTCATACGGCGTTGTTTGGCCTCCGTCAAGGGTCGTGCGGGTGGGTTTAATTCAATCAGAAAATGACGGGTTGAACTTGACTAGCGGACTATGGGTAGTTTGGCCTCCGTCAAGGTCATAGGACGCTAGGGGCAAAATATTATCGGGAATTTCAAGTGTTGAAATTTGCAATGAGATTGCATACCTTCTATGAGATAGTTGGATCCCGATACCCGCTGCGAGTAAGAGTTACTCCTGGGAGAGTTTTACACATTACAATTAGCCGATCAAGTAGGTGTCTAGAAAAGTGTCAACGAGGTTACGCCTCTGGGAAAACGAGGTTTACATTAATTAGGTTCGTGCGAAAGCACGGGGGACCTCCCTCAAAGTACCGACACTGGCCTGGCTGAAAGATTGGCGAACTTGTAGTGTGTAATTAATCCTGGCTAGTCTTTCCTTTTAGGGTTTGAAGGAAGATTTGATAAAAATAGTGGGAGCCATCCTGATTAGATAAAATAATAACCAATCTATTCTTGCAAGAGCGCACGCTGAGTGTTTTCTTCTCTCTCTCTCCAGGTAGCGACCATATCACGCCTTAATCAAGATAATAATACGGATTATTGACCGAACCCGCTTGTTATACTGAGCTGGGGAACGTTGGTCCCGCTCCAACTTATAATTGTTATAAGACAGAGCAGGAAATTGGGGATTACCAGAATTCCCGTGCCGCCCAAACGAGGAGAGTGCATGATGATGCATCATCTTCGGGTGTGTTCATTACTGAGAACTGTTTCTCAGTATCCTTTACGTCCTGGGTATGTGATACCAGATCAGGATCCCAGATATGTAATCCGTTACATAGGGCTACAGAAAGGTAGAGAACTGAGAACGGGTGATAAGTTTCATGAGGCAGAAAACAGGGCAAGAGTTGCAGCCAAGTCTGTTGGTCACTGTCACCCTGTATTCCAAATACATTGATTCTGAACGAATGTTATTAGATACCGAACCTGATATACAAAATCATATCAGTCTCTTTATTAGTAAAGAAAGGATATAATTTTGTATTGTTGGATAATGTTTTGAACATTTCCTATATCAAAAGTTGATCGGTCCAGGCACGTTATCTAAAAGCATTAATGTTCTAAATCAAACTACAGTTCTTTAGTATACAGAACACACACAAGAGGAAGAGTTCAGAAATGAACAAATTCTTCTTGAGGCATTGTAGACTAGGTCATATCAATGCGATCCGACTGGCTGAAGTTACATTTTAGATGCATATTTAAATCAGTTTGAATTTACATCTTGTAAAACTTGCCAGTCATGTCACAAAGATAAGATGACCATAGCTCTGTTTATTGGAAACAGAGAAAGAGTTAGTAAACTCTTGGGATGATACATGTTGATGTATGTAAGGTCCCCTGTCTACATATGCCAGGACTGGTTCTTTGTACTTCATTACATTCTCTGATGATCTTTCGAGATTCAGACCTATGTTCCTGTTGAAACACAAGTCCGAACCTTTTGAGATATTCACAGAATATAAGTTAGAAGTAGAGAACCAAAATACGGGTATAAGTATTATGTCCTATGATGAGATCAGGGAGGAGAATACTTGTGCATGGATTTCCTGGACTTTTCTAAAGGAGAATGAGATTCTCTCTCAGCATTATTCCTCCGTATACACCATAGCACGATGGTATATCGGGGCGGAGCAATCACACCCTATATGATAAGGTGTGCTCTATGATGAGTAATACTGAGTTACCTATTTCCTTTTTGGGAGTTATGCACTTGAGAAGCTGCATACCTATTGAATAGGGTTCAAATCAAATCAGTTGCCTACCACTTCATATTTGATATGATAAGGAAAGAGCCCATATCTTAAGTTAGTTAAGATTTGGGGTTGTCCAGGCTATGTTTAAAAGCAAAATTCGGACAGGCTCGAGGCAAGGTCTGTTATGTACAACTGGAAAGGTTCCAGCTATACAAACTGCAGCTGATGATTTGATAGAACCAAAGGATTCAATAGTTACCAACGAACCTCAGCCTCTCCGCCGATCTAGTAGGGTTCCTCACCCACCTGAGAGATACTTCGGTTTCTCTATGACAGTGGGAGCGAGGATTGCATCATGAGATGATGACCCAACTAGTTTCGAGCTGGCCATCAGGAGTGGGACTCTGTAAGAATGGCTGAATGTTTAGTTGTCTGAGATGGAATCCTTATACACCAACAAAGTATGGACTTTGGTTGTTATATCTGAAGGGTTAAATCCCCATCAGAAGCAAGTATATCTTGAGAAGATTACTTGGTGTACATGGAAAGGTTGAAACTTTCAAAGCTAGACTTGGTAAAGCTTTACATCATTGACCAGGTGTGGATCATGATGAAACTTTCTCTAAAGATCTATGCTTAAGTCCATCCAGATCCTACTTACCATGACTACGATATCTGGCGGTTGGGTGCCATGACTGCTTTTCTAGATGGTGTTTTAGAAAAGTGCGTCTATAAGTACACAGCCAGAGGGCTTCGTAGACAGTGGGAGCAGCGGAAACGTATGCAAGATGTTTTATGTGATGAAGCAGGCATCGCGGAGTTGGAACATCTTTTTTGATGTGGTAGTCAAAGAGTTTGACTTCATCAAAATGGTAGATGAACCCTGTATACACAAAAAGGTAGTAGGGAGTATGGTGATGATCCTCGTAGAGTACGTGGATGTCATACTCTTGATAAGAAAGGAGTTTCCTATGCTGCGCTCGGTCAATCTCCGTTTATCATAATGATTCCCCATATAGGATCAAAGTGATACCCCCTAAATCCTGGGTTTTGGATCTATGAGATAGATCTAATTGGATGTTAGGATTCTCACTAGTTGTAGTGAGATGGTATCAATCGATCCTGGGGAGAATCACTGGAAGGGTTCCAGGGTGATAAAGACGACTGAATGTTAGTCGCAGGCATTGTCTTTACCCTCAGTAAAGGGACGGTATGTTGGAAGAGTTCCAAGCTAGATACCGTGGCATACTAGACGATAAGGCTCGATACATCGCTATTTAAGATGCTACCAAAGAGGCAGTCTGGATGTATATTTGTTCATGAGATGAACTTAGTTCCTCCCATTGTGTGACAATGGAGTTGTGGCTTATGCCAAGGAACGTCCGTCCCTTCAGTGATCCAGATATATTCTAAGGCAGTATCACCTGATCATGGAGATGGTTGATCTCCAGGGTGATCGAGGTTTGGAGAGTAGACTCAGAGGACAACACAGCGGATCCACTCACAAAGGCCTGTTCCCAGAGAGAGATTTTTATGGGATGGTTGAGTATGAGATACTTTAACCACTGCTATCAGATGGCCCTAGTGCAAGTGGGAGATTGTTAGTTATATGTATGCCCTAGAGGCCATTACTATACATAGGATGTATATTGTAGTGGATGCTTGGACATATATAGAGAGGACTTTCTTGCTCGACATGATAGTATGCCATCTGGTTACTCTTTACCTTAACGTGTACACTGATTGTCTCTCTGTTACATGTTGGTAAAGCCCTTAGGATGTGTGCTTGACTACCTGGACTATGATGCGGATCATACTAGTGGGGACATGGTAGTCTATAAGTACATCCTTCAAAGTCCCTAGTCGTGGGTGTATCGAGACAGGGCATCGATATACCAGAGTAGACTAGCGTATACCTTCTCGACCCATACAGATGGGCGATGGATGATCCCATATCCATTGGTGTTTGATATCAGAGATGATATATGATTGTCAGAGGTTGTGCGTGTTCTAGTTTTAGTTTAAATACCGCAATCAAGACGGTTTCGCTTGTAGCTAGCCGGTTGAGTACGGGTCGTCCGCAGGGAGATGGGAGTCTTTTTCACTGTGTTTTAACGAGTTAAGACCGAGAGTTCAGATTTGTTTGTGATTATCTAAGTGTTAAGTTGATAATTAAAGAGAGCTTGTTAGGGTTAGGATTAGGTTAGTTTGAGTTAGGAGTCTCCACATCTTTCGTTGCCCCTCTTAATATCGGTGTTACGGTAATCGGCAACAACGGGGATTAGCATGACTAGGAAGGAACTTGCGAGTATAAGCTAGGCTTTCCAACGCATAAGTTCTTCCTTTTGGTGCTTGTCCGTCCGTTCTTGGCTCTTAGCCATAACCTCCGGTTAATTCAACCACAACCGGTCTCACTACGGAATCACCGCTATCATGTAGGATAGGGTGCCGTAAGGAGCGGATTGTGGTTCAATTAACGGGAGTCGAATTAAGCTGTTGGGCAAGGAAAGAGTGAGAGAGATTTCCTTCTCTCAAACTTCCCTTATCCTACCCTAACAAGTATTAAACTACTCACACATCATGATACGGAAAAATAAAACAAAACAAAAGAGGAAGATAGAAAGAAAGAGATTAGAAGAATACGACTAGCTATTTGCGACCTCACCTTGGCGAGGATTGAGCGTAAGCATCATTGTCGTATTTTAAGGATAAAGAAAAAGAGAGAAGAAAGAAACAACAAGAAAATAACAACAACTACTTAACGAATTAAAATTACAACAATTATAAAAAAGGCAAGACAAGCATGATAATAAAATGATCTTCTTTATTCATCACTCTTCACTCACAAGCTCACTACAAGTTTAATGGAGAAGAGATGAGAAGAGGAAGAAGAAAAACACTAAACCTAGGCAAAATGAAAATACAAGAATGGACCCTTTCCTTCACAAAGTTCTGGGCTATTTATAGGCTGGAGAATGGAAATCTAGGGCAACCACCAGAACATATGTACAAAGACAAAACTGCCCCTGAAAGATGACAAGGTGCGGCGCCAGTAAGGCCGCGGATCCGCGGCCTATACCCCCTATTGGCCGCGGATCCGCGGCCCTACTGGTGAGTTGGGGCATGGCTTTTCTTGTGGTCCCCTGGTTTGCTGTCCCCTTTTGTCTGGTACATGTATTTTCTGAAAATACTTCCACATTTCTTCCAGAATTTCTGTTGAGGGAAAGGTGGACTTTTTGTCAAGATTTGGCATGAATGCCTCGAGCTCCGCATAGATTTCTTGGAACTTGTTGTTGCCATTGAGCCTTGTGCATGAAGGTGACAATCGATTTGCCATTTTGTCTTCCTAAACTGGTATCTGGCAACATACGGATGAAGGGCGGAGACCGTGTTTTATCTGTGGTTGGCAGGAACCTGGATTTTGTCGTGTTTTCCATGAATTCCACCGTTTTAGAACCGGGAACCTGTATCCTGCAATTGACTAGCAAACACGGCTCAAGAGTATCTACCGATATGCAATGTGATAAAAATTGGGCGGTATGAAAATGCAAAAATCTGATATGAACAAATACCCCCAAACTTATCATTTGCTCGTCCCGAGCAAAGCCCATTTATTCACAAAAAATTTCCTTACCTCACTTTCGCAGGGAACGCGATTGCACTGAGCATGTGCAACAAGCCGTTAAACCTCTAGGTGTCCCTAGTAGGAGGAGTGTTGTCTCCTGAGGGTTTTCAGCGGATACTACCCACAAAATCCGGTCTAGTTGGTTTTGTAAAATAACTAAGATTCAAACCCTAAAGTTTTTGTTTTTAGAAAATAACAATTCTATAATCCTAAGTCTAGACCATCGAACCTTTATTTTTCACACCTCGCTTCTTCTTTAACTACAGATTTTATATGTCTTTACGTGCAGTGCAAATAGTGTCGTTAAGTTCCAGAAGGATCGATTAAAGTCATCATGTCGCACAATAAAGCCCAGATAACAATTTTAAAAGGATCACATAAGTTTTATAGAGAGTTAAGCATTTTTCAAGTTTCGTTTTCCAGTAAGGTTTCAACTTCAGAATTTCTATCTTCCATAACAGGAAATTAAGTCGTATTTTTCACTCCACCTTTTTCTTGTTTTCATTTCATACACACCTCTGTGAACGTGCAATAGTCTTTATCATAGAATAAAACCTTCATATCTCCGCTAAATTTTTTTATAAAAGCCTGTCTTTTATCAAGATTATTCTCACACAAAGAACCGTTAGGAATTTTAACTCGGAGAGAACACTTGCTTGACTTTGTTTTAAAACTGGACTTTCTAGGCTTCTTAGCGAGCTTTGGGCCAATGCTCCCAAACCAGTTGGTTTTAGGGCATTAGGTGTAGAAACACCCCAGCGGACTTAATTACTCAAGTTACCTAGGTCCAAAAACAAAAGACAGTTTGGCGTGAAAATCAGATGATTTAATACGAACGGAGATATAACCGGCAGTTCAATTATTTTTTTGGATAAAAGACGTGTTTAGTGGGTTTGGTGTGTAATCATTCCAATCAAGTTTCAGATGGGTTATTTTTCAGACTTTGCTCCAATTACGGCATCAATAACATTCCTTCATATTCGCTTTACTTCATAAACTATTCTTGACATTACTTATTTCAGAACAAACCTATTTGATCCTCAGAAAATCATTTATCTGTTTAAAAGTTTAAACATGAAAGACTTGTCATCTAATTCCCAAAATTCACGACACGTGTAGTGTGATGTAAAGACGTATATCAGCTATAGTTAACATCAAAGGAGAGTTATCTTTCAGGTTTTCAAAATCCAAACATAAGATCTAGTTATTCCTATTTTTTCAAACAAAAACCGTCGAAATATTGAATCAGAGTTCTTCCACAAGCTAACTTGACAGAAAAGTTTTTATGTTTTTTTTTTTTAGAAAATTTTCAGATTTTTATGGATTTTATGGATTTTAATATGCAGATGCAAAATATACATATGAATGCAAAGGTAAGAAATGCGTACCTAGCATACCCCCAAACTTAAACTGGACAGTGTCCTCACTGTCGTTGCATGAAAAGATTATTTGAAGGGTCAAAATTGTCGGTTAGCGATACACAAATTTTTATTTGTTTTTGTTTTTAAAGAAAAGAAACAGAATATATACAAATATATACAAAATGGTTTATACATACCCCCAAACTTATTTGGAACAGTGTCCACTGTTCTTGGCTGGATAACCGAAGTTTGGAGGTAGGCAGAGGAAGATCATTCTGGGTAAACCGGCTCCTGTAAGAACAGGAGCTCCTCTGTTGGTTCGGCGCTAAGGTACGGTTTGCATCGGTGTCCGTTTACTTTGAAAAGTGAACCTTCCTTTGGATTTTCCAAATCCACAGCGCCCTGCGGATACACATTCCGCACAAAATACGGCCCTTTCCAGCGAGATCTGAGCTTTCCAGGATGGAAGTGAAGTCGGGTGTCGTAAAGCAGTACCTGCTGACCAGGTACGAAGGTTTTGCGCAAAAGGTGTTTATCATGAAACACCTTCGTTCGATTCTTAACGACAACCGCGTTATCATAAGCCTCATCCCTAAGCTCATTCAGTTCGTTCAACTGCAGCTTCTGATGGCTGCCCGCATCCTCGAGAGACAGATTCAGCTCCTTTATCGCCCAAAATGCACGATGCTCTATTTCGACAGGAAGGTGGCAGGCTTTTCCGTACACAAGCCGATAGGGAGACATGCCAAGGTCGGTCTTATAAGCGGTTCGAAATGCCCAAAGGGCATCAGTGAGTTTCAGAGACCAATCCTTACGGTTCTTGGAAACCGTCTTCTCCAGTATCTGCTTGATTTGCCGATTTGAAACTTCGGCCTGCCCGCAGGTTTGGGGGTGGTAGGGCGTAGAAAGCTTATGATTAATGGAGTATTTCCGCATCAAAGCTTCGAAAGTTTTATTGCAGAAATGACTTCCATTGTCGCTAATGATCGCTCGGGGGTGCCCAAACCGGGAGAAAATGTTTTCTTTAAGGAACCTAACGACAACCTTGTTGTCGTTAGTCCGGCTGGGCACAGCCTCGACCCATTTAGAGACGTAATCAACAGCGAGAAGGATGTACAAGTTCCCAAAAGAGCTGGGAAACGGCCCCATGAAATCTATCCCCCAAACATCGAAAATCTCCACAACCAAGATTGGTTGGAGTGGCATCTCGTTCCTCCGGGATATCCGGCCCATATGTTGGCACAGGGAGCAAATCTTGCAATAGTCATGAGCGTCTTTGAAAAGTTGTGGCCAGTAGAAACCACATTGCAAGATCTTCTCAGCTGTCTTTCTGGGCCCAAAATGCCCGCCACATGCTTCATCGTGGCAAAATGACAGCACACTCTTGAATTCCTCATCAGGGACACACCGACGAATAATCTGGTCGGGACAGTACTTGAACAAGTAGGGTTCGTCCTAGTAAAAGTGTTTTACTTGGGATAAGAAGCGAAGTCTGTCCTGACTCGACCATTCAGTCGGGAGTAATCCTGTGGCCAAATAGTTCATAATATCTGCGAACCAGGGTTCGCATGATACTGTCAAGAGCTGTTCATCCGGGAAAACGTCGTTGATCGGAATTGGAAGCGAAGGCGAAGAAGGAAGTCGTGAGAGATGGTCGGCAACTACATTTTCACATCCTCGTTTGTCCTTAATGACAAGGTCAAACTCTTGAAGCAAGAGGATCCAACGTATTAACCGAGATTTTGCATCTTTCTTCGCAAAAAGATGGCGCAGAGCAGAATGGTCAGTGTAGACAATGACTGGAGAGCCGATGAGGTAGGGCCTGAACTTTTTTAAAGCAAATACAACAGCTAAGAATTCCTTCTCAGTTGTTGTATAGTTGAGTTGGGCATCGTTCAGGGTTCGGCTAGCGTAATAGATTACGTGCGGCATTTTGTTGATGTGTTGTCCAAGGACAGCACCAATGGCAAAGTCGGATGCATCGCACATAATCTCGAATGGGTGCGTCCAGTCAGGTGAAGAAAGAACGGGAGCAGAAGTGAGTGAGCGTTTCAGTGACTCGAAGGCAGTCACACAGCTCGAGTTGAAGTCGAATGGTGTGTCCTTGGCCAGCAAAAGAGTCAAGGGCCTAGCAATCTTGCTAAAGTCCTTGATGAACCGTCTATAGAAACCGGCATGGCCAAGGAAGGCTCGGATATCTCTGACGCATCGGGGAGGAGGCAGATTGGAAATGACCTCAATCTTTGCTTTGTCAACCTCTATGCCATTTTGCGAGATGATATGTCCTAAGACAATACCTTCGCGCACCATGAAGTGGCATTTCTCCCAGTTCAAAGTGAGATTCTTGTCCTTACATCGGGTAAGGACAGCGTCAAGATGCAGCAAACACTCGTTGAAGGAATCGCCGAAGATGGAGAAGTCATCCATGAAAATCTCCAGAAATTTTTCCACCATGTCTGAGAAGATACCCATCATACACCGCTGGAAGGTAGCAGGCGCATTGCATAACCCAAAGGGCATGCGACGATATGCAAACGTGCCGAAAGGACAAATGAAAGTGGTCTTGTCCTGGTCTTTTTCGGCGATGGGAATTTGATTATAGCCGGAGTAGCCATCAAGAAAGCAGTAGTACTCGTGTCCGGCCAATCGTTCAAGCATCTGGTCAATGAAAGGTAGCGGAAAGTGGTCTTTCCGCGTTGCGGCGTTGAGTTTTCTGTAATCAATGCAAACTCGCCACCCAGTTTGGGTGCGAGTAGGGATTAACTCGTTCGCCTCGTTAGTGATGACCGTGATGCCCGACTTCTTGGGGACAACATGAATGGGGCTAACCCACTGGCTATCAGAGATAGGGTAAATGATACCACTATCTAGACATTTTACGATCTCCTTCTTCACAGCCTCTTTCATGACTGGATTGAGACGTCTTTGTGGATCCCGGGCTGGTTTGGCATCATCCATCAGATGAATGTGATGCTCAACGATCAGGGGACTAATCCCCTTGATGTCCACCATGGACCAGCCAAAAGCTTGCCGGTTGCTGTGCAAGACCGCGAGAAGGGTTTTCTCTTGCTCGGGAGCTAGAGAAGCCGAGATGATGACAGGGAGGGTCTCGTTCTCACCTAAATAAGCGTACTTAAGGTGAGACGGCAAAGGCTTGAGTTCGAGCGTTGGAGGTGAAACGATGGAAGGCAAGATTGGTGCAAAGGTCTCGAACTCAAAGGACTCCAGCAAAGGTTCAAAGCGAGTGTAGGCAACCGAGTTGGATGGTTCAGGTAACTCATCCGGAAAGTCGAAGGATTCAAACTCGGGTTGTGCGCAGCTAAGATCGTTCGAGAACGTGAAACACTCGTAGTCGTTGTCGGGCGCAGAAACAGCAGCAGGTTCGAAGAGAAACGCACTAGTGGCGTCAAGATTATCGTGTTCAAACAGAAACTCCTCGAATTCACACTCTTCTGGGGTGATCTCCTGGATCGAGCAGACGTCCAGTATATGAGCATTAGGTTCGGCGGGCTGATTCCCCAACCTAAAAATATTGAGTTCAATCGTCATATTTCCAAAAGAGAGGTTCATCGAACCATTGCGACAATTGATCACAGCATTTGAGGTTGCGAGAAATGGGCGACCGAGTATCACCGGAATTTGATTCCGGGGGTTAGCTACAGGCTGTGTATCTAATACAATGAAGTCAACGGGGAATATGAAGTCCCCGACTTTTATTAACACATCCTCTAGCTCACCCCTAGGATGGGTGATCGATCGGTCGGCCATTTGGAGAGTGCAGTGTGTGGGTTTCAGCTCTCCGACGCCTAATTGCTCGTATACTGAATACGGAAGCAGGTTAACACTGGCACCAAGATCTAATAGTGCGCGGTTGATGTTCTTATCCCTAATTGTAATTGAAATCGTAGGACAGCCAGGGTCCTTCCGTTTTTGTGGTAAAGATTGGGTAAGGGCATCACTCATAGCACTAGCCAAGAAAACTTTCTTGGGTACCTGAGACTTCCTCTTTTTCGTACACAAGTCCTTTAAGATTTTCGCGTAAGACGGGACTTGTTGGACAGCATCTAAAAGAGGAATGTTAATGTTAACCTGCTTAAATAACTCCAGAATCTTCTCCATTTGAGGATTTTGTTTATTAGACCTCAACCGGTTTGGAAATGGAACATTTTGAAAATTGGTTGAGTCTAATGCTGGAGGAGGAGATTGTGGAGTTGGAACGGATCCCAGAATAGGTGCCTTCGTGGAGTGAGAAGTGGGTCCGTTCAGAGCAGAAGAAGAGGGAGGGGAGCCTTGTGAAGAACGGAGAATAGGCTCAGAAGACGAAGACGAAGAAGAAGCAGCGGCCGGGGTGTCATTGTTGATCCGTTTGCCAATGTTGTTCTGCAGCATCCTCCCCGATCTCAGTGTGGTCACGGTACTCACATTATGGTTTTGTTGTTCAAGAGCAACATGTGCATTATGTGGGTGGCCGGGATTTGGAAGTGGCTGGGACGGGAGCTTCCCCTTTTCTCGCTCGCTTAAGGCCGCATTCAGCTGTGCAATCTGGGCCTCGATGGTCTTGATGCTTTGCCCGTGTGCGGCGGTGTGTTGCACTAAAGATTGAATGGAAGACTAGATGTTGGCGGTGGATTGAGTCGATTGTTTAACAAACGCCTCCAGACTTCGTTCGAGCGAGGAAACCTTATCGTTGTTTGACGGAACAAAATTGTTTGGTGGAAAAGAATTGTTGGGTGCAAAGTTGTTCGTCTGATTTTGGAAAGGTTGGGGTTGGAAGGGCTGCTGAAATTGATGTTGAGTTTGTTGTTGCGCTTGTTGCTGCGGCGGAGGGGGCCTCTGGAAATTGTTGCCCTGGAATTGATTCTGATTCTGATTCCAGGCGAAATTGGGATGGTTCCTCCAGCCGGGATTGTACGTGGAAGAGTATGGATCATTCCTCGGTCTTTGCTGAAATGCAACATTAACCTGATCCTGTCCCTGAGATGGTGGATTGTAAGGACACTCTTCGGTTAAATGAGAGGGATCGGAACAACAAGCGCAGATGGTACGAAGGGGGAGAACAGGGGCAGGAGCAGGAGCAGAAAATTTGCTCTCTATCGCTTCAAGCTTTCTTGTTATTGCAGCCATTTCAGCTTTCATCGCAATAGAGACATCAAGTTGGTGGGTTCCTACCCTAGACTGACCGGTAAAAGTGGAGGTAGAAGAAGAAGAAGTCGGTCTGGTGCTCTCCCACTGTAGCGTTTGCTCCGCAAGGTCGTCAAAGAACTGCCACGCTTCCTCGTCAGATTTCGATAGGAAGTGGCCCTGACAGATGGTTTCCAACAACTGCTTCGTTGCTGGGTTCAGTCCCTCGTATAAGGTTTGGCAGAGTTGCCATTTCTCTATACCGTGGTGAGGACACTGAACAAGAAGGTCTTTGTATCGGTCAAAGCACTTCCAGAAGGGTTCAGAAGGAAGCTGGGAGAATTGGTTGATTTCATTTCGAATCCTTGCGGTCTTATGATTCGGATAGAATTTTTTTAGAAACGCTTTAACAAACTCGTCCCAGCTGGTGATTGAGTGGGAAGCGGTGCTATACAGCCATTTTTCAGCGAGATCGCATAAAGTGAACGGAATGACCCGTAAACGTATAGCATCGTCCGACAGCTGGGTGGTTTTCATCATGGCACAGACGTTTTGAAATTTATTGATGAAGATATAGGCATCTTCAGATTCAAGCCCATGAAAACGTGGAAGCATGTTGATGAAATGGGGCTTAATTTCAAAGTTGTCCCCATTGGCCGGAGGAAGAGAAAGGCAGGTGGGAAGTGCAGAACGGGTGGGATAGAAACGGTCCTGGAGCGCGATTCGCTGCGGCGCTACAACAGGCGGAGGTGGTGGGAGATTGGTCTCCGTAGGAGGTGGAGCCAATCCAGGGGTGGTCAAAGAGATGTTCGGATTGAATCCTGACATCGCGGAAGAAGAGGTTGGTGAAGGTGAAGGTGAAGGTGAAGATGTATGAACAGAATTCCGGTCAACGTCGGAGTTGGCCGGCAAAGGAAGGGGTGAAAGAGGAGTGGACGGAGTATCGACGTCTGAGTCGATCGCGTAGTCGGTAGCGACTAACGTAACGCGGACTAGACGGGCGCTAGTGTCCCGAGTCTAAGCGGACATACACTAAACGAGTTTAGTATAGTCAAAGCGAAGAAGGTGAGGGTAAGAAAACGTCAATGGAGAAAGGCGATGGGTGGAGGGTAAAAAATGGATTTTTGCGACAAAAGGGCAAGTTTTTATAAAAGTTTTTGATTTTTTTCTTTTTTTTTTCTTTTTTAGAAAGATTTTTACAGAAATATGTACGAAAATACGGCTTAAGCAATCACAAACAAGATATGCACAATCACACCTAGATCTAGGGTAACCTAGGTCTACTAGACCTGCTCCTGAACTTGATTGTCGAAGTTAAACAATGTCGAGAAACGGGCTTAAAAATACACTGATCACGAGGCCAGGTAAGTGCAGAGATAAGGGGAGGTTGTCCAATACTTTCGCGAAGTTCCTTAATTAAATAACCCTTTCTCTTTCGGCGGTTGCGCCTTTAACACTTTCCTAGACACCCCGTAAACAATGTACCGTTAAGCGAGGTTCTAAACACGGTTTATCTTCTCCTAATGAGCGCGAAGTCCTTAGGGCTGAAGTCTAGTATTTTTTAATTTATAATGGACAATGCATATGCTTTTGTGATTTTTGGGGTCCTGGGAAGGGTGATGAAATCCCCACCCAATCTGGATTGCTTTGAAGCCCCTTAAGTCCGTATTAAAGAAATGCAAAGCAGTAACAAATCAACTGCAAACAATTTTTTTTTTATTTGCGGCGCAAAGAATCCTGCACAAGAACAGTTTATTGGAAGGGGGAGAAGAGTTTGCGCAAAGAAATCTGCAGAAAACACAATTCAGTGGAGTCCAGAAGAGTGGGAGAGAGGAGGGGAAGTTACCCAGAGAAAATGGTACCCTTAAACCACTAAATGGCCGTGGATCCGCGACCAAACACCACCTTAGGCCGCGGTTCCGCGGCTGTATAGATGAATTGGAGCTCAAAAATTTTGGGGTGTTCTCGTCTTTGTCTCCTCTGCTTTTCTGTAGTTGTTGAATCTGTGTTTGATCACTGTATATACTCCAGATTTTCACAGTAGACCGTTTGTTCCGTTTTGGTCCGTCGCGGTGTAGCCGCGAAATGTGGGTCTATCTTCCCACGTCTTTGGCACTGTACTTGAACTCCGTCTTATCCGACGTCTTTTGGCGCCGATCTTGAACTTCGTATTTTCCTGCACACTTGCACAAAAGCTAATCAAAAACAACAAGATGGTTTTTTTACAATGTATATTTTTTTGTTTTGTTTTTCGGTTATATTCACAAATTAACCCGAAATTACACAAGGAAATAAACTACCGTCTCCCCGGCATCGGCGCCATTTGATTGTCAGAGGTTGTGCGTGTTCTAGTTTTAGTTTAAATACCGCAATCAAGACGGTTTCGCTTGTAGCTAGCCGGTTGAGTACGGGTCGTCTGCAGGGAGATGGGAGTCTTTTTCACTGTGTTTTAACGAGTTAAGACCGAGAGTTCAGATTTGTTTGTGATTATCTAAGTGTTAAGTTGATAATTAAAGAGAGCTTGTTAGGGTTAGGATTAGGTTAGTTTGAGTTAGGAGTCTCCACATCTTTCGTTGCCCCTCTTAATATCGGTGTTACGGTAATCGGCAACAACGGGGATTAGCACGACTAGGAAGGAACTTGCGAGTATAAGCTAGGCTTTCCAACGCATAAGTTCTTCCTTTTGGTGCTTGTCCGTCCATTCTTGGCTCTTAGCCATAACCTCCGGTTAATTCAACCACAACCGGTCTCACTACGGAATCACCGCTATCATGTAGGATAGGGTGCCGTAAGGAGAGGATTGTGGTTCAATTAACGGGAGTCGAATTAAGCTGTTGGGCAAGGAAAGAGTGAGAGAGATTTCCTTCTCTCAAACTTCCCTTATCCTACCCTAACAAGTATTAAACTACTCACACATCATGATACGGAAAAATAAAACAAAACAAAAGAGGAAGATAGAAAGAAAGAGATTAGAAGAATACGACTAGCTATTTGCGACCTCACCTTGGCGAGGATCGAGCGTAAGCATCATTGTCGTATTTTAAGGATAAAGAAAAAGAGAGAAGAAAGAAACAACAAGAAAATAACAACTACTTAACGAATTAAAATTACAACAATTATAAAAAAGGCAAGACAAGCATGATAATAAAATGATCTTCTTTATTCATCACTCTTCACTCACAAGCTCACTACAAGTTTAATGGAGAAGAGATGAGAAGAGGAAGAAGAAAAACACTAAACCTAGGCAAAATGAAAATACAAGAATCGACCCTTTCCTTCACAAAGTTCTGGGCTATTTATAGGCTGGAGAATGGAAATCTAGGGCAACCACCAGAACATATGTACAAAGACAAAACTGCCCCTGAAAGATGACAAGGTGCGGCGCCAGTAAGGCCGCGGATCCGCGGCCTAGACCCCCTATTGACCGCGGATCCGCGGCCCTACTGGTGAGTTGGGGCATGGCTTTTCTTGTGGTCCCCTGGTTTGCTGTCCCCTTTTGTCTGGTACATGTATTTTCTGAAAATACTTCCACATTTCTTCCAGAATTTCTGTTGAGGGAAAGGTGGACTTTTTGTCAAGATTTGGCATGATTGCCTCGAGCTCCGCGTAGATTTCTTGGAACTTGTTGTTGCCATTGAGCCTTGTGCATGAAGGTGACAATCGATTTGCCATTTTGTCTTCCTAAACTGGTATCTGGCAACATACGGATGAAGAGCGGAGACCGTGTTTTATCTGTGGTTGGCAGGAACCCGGATTTTGTCGTGTTTTCCATGAATTCCACCGTTTTAGAACCGGGAACCTGTATCCTGCAATTGACTAGCAAACACGGCTCAAGAGTATCTACCGATATGCAATGTGATAAAAATTGGGCGGTATGAAAATGCAAAAATCTGATATGAACAATATACGTGTGCTCAGTGGAGACTGGGTACACTGGACGGACTCGCCGAGAACTCCCAGATGGTATTATACCTTACGTCAGATGGCAGTTCTCAGGTGACACTGGTACAGAGTAGTCTGTTGACCCGAGATCGTTATAGAGTCTTGTGTGGTTCCCACTGTGCTTTGATTTCCATCTTACCACGTCCAAGAGGGCGTGCAAAACGGTGGTTTTTGGGTACAGTCCCGAATCACATGGAGGCAATGAGCGATAGGAGGGGATTCGTCTCTCCCGGTATAGGGAGTTGATGTTGCACTGTGTTCGATTGCATATAACCGGAAATCCCTGGCCAGGGTTGCTGAGATTTACTGGTAAGTGTTACCAGTAGTTTCTCGAACTGTTATAGACCTCATATCAACACGACTTATCGAGCTATTGGGGTCTGACGTTTACCACCCCTAGGCGAGATATGCGACATATCAGACAACGAGACCGGACTGTACGGTAGTGTTACTGGTTGGATTCACTGGAGTGTGAGCGGGCTTGCTCGTCGATCTTCTGATCGCTCAATACCCGGGTGGCCGTTACGTTTAGCAGACCGCTTGCGGCTTGTGGGTGTTTGATATGATCATCACCTGCTGCCGGCGTATTGACGAGTCTTTAAAGTCCTACACAGAGGTTTCCTGGCTCAAGCGAAACGAAATAGGAGCGCATATGAGATATGTGCGGGACCGAGAATAATGCGTGTATGTGATACCGTATTCCATTCTCGCGATGAATGTATCGATTGGTTATATTCGATATAACCTAGATATCGAATCAAGGATTGATTCGATAAGCGATTCATTGGATACTAGTCGGTTATGTACGACATGACCGGATCATTGAATCAAGTGTTGATTTAATGATTTAATGTATAATTATATATTTGATATATTACTCTGCATTAACTAGTATTGGTTCACTTTATATGGATTTTCTCACTTGGATTGCACAAGTTGTATATATGATATACTTTTGTGCCCTTGATTGTGTCATGTTTGATGATACATGTTAACTTGGATTTGTGTAAAGATTAAATCATGGTTGTGAGAGTGGTTAGGGTTTTGTTTATTCACTTATTATCTATTTATTCATTTATTCATTCATTTTGGCAAAAGAAAAGAAATGGTGGCTTGCTTTGTTTTACACTGAAGCTTCATGAAGCTTTGAAAAAGTCCACCATTTTTGTTTCATGCCTAACCTAACCATTCACTTAACCTTGGTTCATTCTCTACACTTAACCATGGTAACTATTATGATAAGAATGAATGGGATTATCTTTTCAAGTTAATCTTTTTAATTCTATCATAATATTATCTTCTTCTTCTTCATCATCTACTACTTGAAGAAACCTTGACTTCATCAATGGTGATTGATGAAAAAGAGTGAGAAATCCAATTCTAAAGTGAACCCACTTCCTATTTCTTCATCCTCTACCTCTTGCCAAGTAGTAGAGTGTGTTTTCTTCACAAGTTTCATGACTTGGTGAAGTTGGAGCTTGATCTAGCGATGCCTCGACGTAGATCATCTTCGGCACGAAGCCGACGACCTTGCCCGCCCATTTCTCCGATGAAGCCGACGCTAGAGCCCGGGTTTCCATTTGGACAGCGAGGAGACTTCATTGCGGAGCTATGGAGGTGGAGGACCGGATCTACAAAGGTTGTATTTCCGTTCTCTTAGTAAAGTAGTTTACTAGTTGCATCTGTCGCCTAAACTTCTAGCCAACGATCCATAGTCTAGGGTTTCTCGGCACCGTAAATTTTGAAATTGGCATGGTTGATGCCTTGTGAGACCTCTAGTGTGTGCCTAGGAACCCTACACTACCGCAGAAGCGTAGGGTATAATAGACATGCGATCCCTTTCCAAATCAGTCTTAAGAGACATCTCTTTAGAGAGGGTGATCCCGTGACAAGCCGGTAGATTACCGCGCTTGGAATCTTCCATACTGGTGTTGATGTACCTGGACTGTGAAAGTCCTAATATTCTCTTGGATCTATCAAGATGGATCCGGATCCCCAGAATGTAAGAGGCATCACCCAGGTCTTTCATGGAGAACCTGTGTGACAAGAACCCTTTGACAGATTGTAGCATAGGAATGTCATTTCCTATCAAGAGAATGTCATCCACGTATAAAACGAGGAATACGACAGTTCTTGCTACAAATCTACTATAGATGCATGGTTTATCTGGATTTTTGATAAAGCCAAATTCTTTGACCGTCTCATCAAAACAGATGTTCCAACTCCGCGATGCCTGCTTTAGTCTATAGATGGACTTAAGCAACTTGCACACCTTTCCGCTGCTCCCACTCGGAATGAAACCCTCTGGCTGGTCCATATAGACACACTCCTCTAAATTTCCCTTTAGAAAAGCGGTCTTTACGTCCATCTGCAAAATCTCATAATCATGGAAGGCAGCAATGGCAAGAAGGATCCGAATGGATTTCAGCATAGCCACTGGAGAAAAGGGTTCGTCATAGTCCAAACCAGGTCTTTGACGAAAACCCTTTGCAACAAGTCTAGCCTTATAGGTCTCGACCTTTCCATCTACACCAATCTTCCTTTTGAAGATCCACTTGCATCCTACGGGTTTTACCCCATCTGGAGCAACGTCCAAAGTCCATACTTTGTTGGTGTACATGGACTCCATTTCTGTCCGCATTGCATCCAGCCATTTTACCGAGTCAACGCTCTGAATGGCCTGCCGGAAGCTAGTCGGCTCATCATTATCAATGATGCAATCCTCTCTATCCCCGTCTATGAGAAAACCATAGTATCTCTCGGGTGGATGAGACTGCCTACTACTCCTGCGGAGCGGCGTAGGAATGTCCTGTTCTTTCGAACCCTCTGGTTCTTCTAAGATTTCAGTAATAGCTCGTGGTTCTGGAATTTATTCCAGTTCTATTGCACTCCCACTTATCTGATTTTCCAAAAACTCAGTTTCCAAGAAGCAGGCATGACGAGAAACAAAAACCTTTTGTTCCTCTTTGCAATAGAAGAAATATCCCTTGGAGTTCTTTAGATATCCCACAAACTTGCACTGTACTGAGTGTGCCTCGAGTTTGTCTGCATGCTGCTTTTTGACAAAAGCTGGACATCCCCATGTCTTAATATGCTTAAGATAGGGTTTCATCCCACACCACATCTGATATGGTGTGGTAGGCACAGTCTTAGTTGGAACTCGGTTCAAAAGGTACGCAGCTGATTCTAGTGCATATCCCCAGAATGATCGCGGCAACTTAGCGTTACTCATCATGGAACGTACCATATCGAATAGGGTTCGGTTCCGTCTCTCCGATACACCGTTATGTTGCGGAGTGTATGGAGGAGTAAGCTGAGAGAGAATTCCGTTCTCTTTTAGGCAATCCAGGAACTCGACACTCAAGTATTCACCACCTCGATCAGATCTCAGTGTCTTGATACTTTTGCCGGTTTGTTTTTCTACTTCATTCTTATATTCCTGGAATTTTCCAAAGGCTTCAGATTTATGTTTCATTAAGAAGACATATCCGTACCTTGAAAAGTCATCCGTAAAAGTAATGAAGTAAAAATAACCACTTCGCGCTGTGTAGACATTGGACTGCACACATCGCTATGTACGAGCCCCAAGAGCTCGCTCGCCCTTACTCCGTGTCCAGTGAACGAAGTCTTTGTCATCTTTCCTTTGAGACAGGATTGATAAGTTGCATATGAATGATATTCGAACGGATCCAAATATCCTTCTGTATGTAACTTAGTCAACCTTCTCTCATTGATGTGACCCAGTCTATAATGCCATAAGAAAGCATGATTGATTTCTGGAGACTTTCTTTTGTGCGTATTCTGGACATTGAAAATCTGTGGCTGGTTTAATACGTATATACCATTGTTTAATGTACCTGACCCAATCAAAACTTGATTAAGGTGAATGTTCACAACATTGCTTACAAATGCAAATTCATAACCGTCTTTAGATAATAAAGATACAGATATGATATTACAAGTTGCATTGGGTACAAAATAACAATCCTGTAAAACCAAAACTTGTCCATCTGACATTCCCAAGTGATAGTCCCCCACGGACTCAGCATCCATGCCAGCTCCGTTTGCAACTCTAAGGGTCATATCACCTGCCTTCAAAACCCTACGCTTTCTCAGTGCCTGCAAAGAATTACAGATATGAGATCTTGATCCGGTATCCAATACCCAGGAAGTAGAGTTTATTGAAAGACAGTTTTCAATAACATACACACCTGAAGCCGAAACCGCAACTTGCTTCGGATCCTGGTTCTTGGCCTTCCAAGCCCTGCAATCCTTTTTCCAGTGTCCTTTCTTATGACAATAGAAGCACTCTTCCTTTCCTACAAGCTGCCCTGCTATCTTTGTTGCCTTTACTTTTCCCTTCGTTTCCACTTTACTAACACCGCCCCTTGGTTTGGTGAGGGTTTTCTTCTTCTTTCCCTTGGCTTTCGCCCTGGACCTAGAAGAGGAAGGTCCTCCAACAAACAAAGTGGATGTTTCCCTACCTTTCTGTAGGGTGCCCTCTGCACTCCTCAGCAGGTTGAGGAGTTCTGAAAGTTCAACTTCTTTTTCTTGCAAGTTAAAGTTCAGGATAAACTGGGCGTAAGTGGAAGGAAGGGACTGGAGAATCAAGTCAGTATAGAGCTCGTTCTCTAACATAATCCCAAGGTCTGCGAGCTCTTCAATATAGCCAATCATCTTAAGCACGTGTTCCGCTACCGATGATCCGACGGCCAATCTCGCCGAAAACAGCTTTTTCGAGACTTCGTATCTGGCGATACGAGATTGCTCTCCATACAGTTCTTTTGTATGGAGAAATATGGATTCAAGGTCCATATTCTCGTGCCTCCTCTAATGTTCATTGTCCATAGAGGCAAGCACGAGGTACTTGGCCTTCGCGCAGTCGATCTCCCAGGTCTTATGGATTTCCTTATCCGCGACGCTGGAGTTGGGACCTGGGATAGGGGGAGCTTTGGTGGTAAGAAGATACCCTATCTTGTCATAAGTGATTGCCATTTTGACATTCCTGAGCCAATCTTTGTAGTTTGGCCCTGTCAGTATGTTTTTATCTAGTAATAACTTAAGTCCGGTCATGAAGATTGGTCACTACAATTAGGAGAGAGAGAAGAAACACTTTAGCATGATGCTCTTGCAAGTTTAGAATGGTTTTTAGTTTGTCTAAACAGGATGGCTCCCACTGTTTCTCGAATTCCTCCTCAAACCAAAAAGGAAGAATTAGTCGGGATCAATCTCACCGTACAATACTTGCTTAACCGTTCAGCCAGGCCAGTGTTGGTACTTCGAGGGAGGTTTTCCAATGCTTTCGTGAAGTTCCTTAATTAAATAACCTCTTTTCCCTGGGGGCGTAGCCCCGCTAACACCTTTCTAGACACCTACTTGGTTTATAGCATTGATCGTTAAGTGAGAAATTTCCCGAGGAGTAGCATATACTCACAGTAGGATCGGGATCCAAATATCATCGTGTGATAAAACTGAAGGAATCCTACCAGAATCATCACACTCCAAATGGTATGCAGCACTAGCAAGTTTCAGTTTCTTTAGAAACTCCCGATGTGGATTTTTGCCCCATGCTCTTATGACCTTGACTTTGGACAACAAATCATAAATCACATGTCAAGTTCTACCCGTCATTCTCCAGGTTAATTTGAACCCATCCGTACCTACCCTTGACTTTGGCTAACAAGGCAGTACGACTATCCCAAACCAACGCATCTATCTATGCTGCATATGAATATCCAATAGCTACCAATCACTGTGCCTTGACTTTGACCAACAAACACAGCTTGAATACTATTGACTATCCATATGAAACGACGGAGGGCTACGAATGGTTTTGGCGAAACCGTGAACGTAGTGAACTTGATATAATCGATAGAACGAGATAGCTTTTAAAAGGAGTGGCTTAAGCTTCGCGTTTAAAAGTTGTTTTTGAAAAGAAACCGAGTGGTTTTGAAAGTGTTCCAATGACTTTACTTGGTTTATTTTCTTGCATTAATTTTAATGTGTCACATCATTTAATCCTACCATTGTAGAAAACAACGAAAATATGACGTATGCTTATGCCATCCGCATTCGCAACGGGGCCCCGTCATTACCCGTTAGGTTACTTAACTAACGACAGAGCGGGGGCTGGACTAGCGCGGATGCAAAACATAAGCAACGCCTAAATAGATATCATATATAGATATATACATTCGTCAGATGCAATGATAGCCATTTCAGATCACAGATGAACACATTGGATATACTAGGAATCCGCATTTCGTACGAGCCTGCAACGAAAAGCGGATTACACGGCCGCGATGAATAGCCAATACCCCACCGTAGACCCCTACGGGTGCGGCAAACTACCCGCCAAATACCCGAAGTGAAGCAACCTCCCTCAACAACGTGAGTAGGCCACTCGGCACTTCGAGGTACCCGGTAGTTTGTACACCCCCTCCTTGGGTCTATCCTAGGAGCAAAAACAGTAGAAGAAATTATACAATGGCGGCTACAACCTCATCCCGGATGTGCGGCCATATAAATAATATTACATCAATTACAAATTACATGAATTGAAAGATAAATAAAACTCTCATCTCACAACCCCCCGGCAATTCATCCGCGACAATCCAACGAATTCATATACACATACCGGTAACAATACAGATCACAGATACGTATAACCCCCACTAATCGACGTATAGCGATTAGCAGACGTTCAATACATATATCACATCACAGATATAACCCGTTAGCCAAAGTCTTGAGAAGTTCGATCAAAATACGGATTTGTAACCACCCCAAAAACAAATTTGTTCTCTGGAAATTCTGGGCAGAAACAAACCATCCTAAAAATCACAAAACACCATTATAAGAACACTGCAGGAAAAACAACCCACGGCCGGGTCAACTCGGCCGCGGATCCACGGCAAGAGCATGCTCTTGCCGCGTTTCCGCAGCGCTTTGACCGAGTCACTAGATCGTTTTTCTTGGGTGTTCTTTAAAAACCCTGAGCCGATTTTTAGTACATGATTTATTATTTTTGAACAGAAATAAAAATCGGCAGAAAGTTCACTTTTTCGGGGTGTTTTGCGGGTTTTTTCTCCGATCGAAATTCTAGATACTTTGCTAACATGTTAGATAGTATTTAGCTAGGCTCTGATACTGCTGTAAGTCCACGTTACCCGTCCCGGTTCTTTCAGGGATGCAGAAATGGTGAAAAACGATTTTTTCGGTGGAGGTAACATGGACTCTAAAAACGGATCTTTGCTAAACAAACTATCTAACAACCTAACTAAGAGTTTAACTACTATGTTAGGGGTTATACCTTAACTTGAACTCCTTTTCTTCGACTCCTTTTGGTGGTTGGATCAGCCTCACCTCGTCGTCTCTTTGTGCCGAAGATGGATCCACCCGAAAGCTTCTACCTTTGGCTCCAACCTCAATCTAGAGGAAACTATAATACTTGGCTTGCTAGACCTTGTACACTAGAATGAGTAAAGAAGTGTTTTGGGTTTTATCTCAAAGGAAATGGTTCTCAACTCATGAGAGGGATTTTCCTTGAGCTAGAGAGAGAGCAAGAGGAAGAGGGAGAGCTTGAGGATGAGAGAGAATCAATATGATAGAATAAAGAAGACTTTTTACAACCATGCTCTCATAACACAAAATAATCATGATAATAATAGTAATTGATTATTATGTGATGGTTCATGTCAATGGCATTATCATTTCATGCATTTAATGCATTTTGTGAACAAACAAGCAAGCAAAAGTCACAGCCATGAAATGATAGCCATTGTCATGATGATGGTCAACAAGTCCAAGCTAGTCAACCGGTCAACAAAGTCAACAAGTCAACAAAGTCAAACTTTCAACCCAACCATGGCACAATAATACTTAATTAATATTATTATTAATCATATTTCTTATTCTCATTAGGGTTTAGCAAAAGTCAACAGTCAACAACCCTAATGAGAATCCTCTGCCTCTGTCTTTGTCAACCATGCATACACACCCGCATCCGCGTTCTGAGGAACACGAATATAAACGAGATAAAACAAATCCCAAAACGTATACTAGGTTCTGGCTTAAACCAAAGCCCGTTGTAATAACTGCCCGGACACCAAACGTGCACAATTGAGCGGATGTGACCGAACCCTGTCGTAAAACCATGAGACCTCTACTCTTTTGCCTAAAGACGAATAGCTCTCTGTGTGGGACTCTAAAAACTCGACACTACGCTGGCAGTGGGTTTAACCACAGACCGCAAGCGGCACTAGCTGTGTGTAACGGCCCCCAGGTAGATGCCGATAAGAAGACTGACGAGGTGAACTCATCCGAACTCCTACTGAGCCTGAATGTGACAGTCTCCGTACTATCCGGTCTGTTCGTCTGAGAATATCGCATGGCGGGCCTAGGGGGATGTAAACGTCAGTCCCCTAATAACGGTACAAGTCGTGTCGGAGTGTAGCCCAGAACACCCTGAGATAACACTGAAAACCTACCAGTATATCTCGCTTGCCCTGGCCAGGGATGACTATGTGTAATGGCTCTCCTTGACATAGCGCGATATCAACTCCCAATACCGGGAGAGACGAATCCTGTCTAACCGTCACTGCTTCCAAGTGCTTCGGACTGCACCCAACTACTACCTGTTTGCACGACTCTTTTGAGGCGTGGTAGGGTAGTAATCAAAGTGCAGTGGGAACACACTCGAGGCGAAGTGACAGTGTCAAGTCAGCGGACAAAGCTGTACTCATGTCACCTGGGAACTGATAACTGATGATAGGTATAGTACCAACCAACAGTTCCCGACGAGTCCTGTCCAGTGTACTCGTAACCTAACGAGCACCCGCATACTATCTCAAGTACGACGTACTGACGGCTGTGGGACAAACCGTCTCCCCTGCTGGGATGAGAAGCGCATACGCTAGTCTACTCCGGAGTATCGATGCCCTGTCTCAATAGTCCTACGACTAGGGACCTGTATAAGGATGTGCTTGTGGATTACCCAGCCCCGACGAGTGTGACTGCCATCACAACGCTGGTAATCAAGCAAAGATCCTAAGGGCTTCCACTAATGTGTATAGGTGATATACTAAAAGAAACACATGTACACATTAAAGTAGAAACAAACCAAGTAGCATACTACTATTTTGAGCAAGATTGTCTATACAACTATGAATATCCCAAGCTTCCATTAAGTAATATAAAAACTAGTATGATACAGTAATGGCCTCTAGGGCATATACACTAACATGGGATATGGCTAGGAGCGAATCATCATTTGCCTCTGTCGATGTTGAACAAAGGTGGTTTAGCGATCAGGGTTAAGATTCTATCGGCTAAGGCTTTTAACTTCATGAGCCGTAAGGGTCTCATAAAGGTATTTCTCCTTGCGAGTCGTGAGGATCTCGTAGGTGCGTTTTCTCCTTAGGAATCGTAAGGACTCCTAAGTGTGTGGTCTCTTATAAGTCGTAAGGATCTTACAAGAGTGCTTTCTCCTTATAAGTCGAGAGAACCTACATGGGCTGTTCACCGGGTGTATATATCCCTTTTCACGGATAGGACTTTGTTAGGGAAATTTTTATTCACGCCCGTGGATTGTATACAAGGGTTAGTGTTGAGCCGCTTGTAGGGCAGTATCGAAGGTTGTGAGGACTGCTTAAGAACAGGTTCAGATCCCTGTAGCTTAAGACTTTAAAATTTTATGAGCCGTGAGGGTTCCATAAGAAGGTTCTCTTACGAGTCGTGAGGATCTCGCAAGTGTAATTTCTCCCTAAGGATCGTGGGGATCCCTATGTGTATTGCTCTCTTGTGAGTCGTAAGGATCTCACGCAGGGGGTTTCTTCTTACAAAGTCTAGAGGACTTTGCAAGTGTCTTCTAACGAGATTACACCCTTTCGGGTTTTCACAAAACTCGCCGGTAGCCCTGCTGTTTTTACTCACGGAGCCCTTTCGGGTTTTCATCCATGCCCTTTTTGCTTGTAGACATACCATTTTCCTTTTTTTCTCCTTTTTTTATTCCTTTTTTTGTATCAGCTTTGGGATGCTGCAGTCCACCGTAGTTTATCAACATCTCGGTCAACGGTTAGTTTTAGGACATAGTGGTCCGTTGTTAGTTTAAGGACGTTTCGGTCCGTTGTTAGTTTAAGGACGTTTCGGTCCGCTGTTAGTTTAAAGACATTTCGGTCCGTCGTTAGTTTAAGGATGTTTCGGTCTACTGTTAGTTTAAGGACGTTTCGGTCCGTTGTTAGTTTAAGGACATTTCGGTCCCATGTTAGTTTAAGGACGTTTCGGTCCACTGTTAGTTTAAGGACGTTTCGGTTCGTTGTTAGTTTAAGGACATTTCGGTGCCATAAGCCGGCTACTACTTATAGAGTTTGGGCTTAGGAAGATAGCGAGCGGACATAGTCGTCGTCATTTATCATTGACCTAGGCTGTGACTCGTCAGGCATAGTACTTCTTCAGGAAGCGACCGTTTATTGGCCTGAAGGGCTTTCGCCATGCATGTCCATGAGTAGATAGGCTCCACCATGGTAAACCTTGTCTATGATGTATGGGCCTTCTTAGTTTGGCTCGAATTTCCCCCGCTTGGCGTGATTGGGGATCATAGGTCTTTTAACCACTAGCAGGAGTTCGCCTTGGCAGAATGTCGTCGGCCTAATCAATCTCTCATATGAGCGCGTCATTTTTGCTTTATAAGCTTCCAGATTTTGCTGCGCTGTGAGCCGGGTTTCATCAAGGGCGTCGAGCTCCTCAAGCCGAAGGTGAGCATTCTCTTCATCCGTTAGCTCATAATGAACTGCCACTCGTAGACAGGGTCACTCTATCTCGAGGGGGAGTACCGCCTCTGTACCGAATACCAATGCGTATGGAGTTATGTTCGTGGCCGTCTTGAACATAGCCCGATATGCCCAGAGAGCTTCATGCAGTCTCTCATACCAGTCCTTTTTATTTCGAGTCATCGTCTTTTTCACGATCTTCGTTAAGGCCTTGTTAAAAGCCTCGGCTAGACCATTAGCTCGGGGATTATAAACTGAATAGTATCTCCAGTCTATCTTATATTGTTGTGCGAAGCGGCTAATCTTGTGGCTTCTGTAGGCTGGCCCTTTATCGGAGATGATCCGTCGCGGAGTACCGAACAGATAAATGACGTGTGTCTTGAAGAAATGGAAGATATTCTCCGTCTTCACCTCCCTCAGCGGTACTGCTTCTGCCCATTTGGAGAAGTAATCAGTTGTCGCCAAAATGAATCGATGTCCTCTGGACGATGCTGGTGTAGGGTTCCTAGGCACTCTCAAGAGGTCTCACAAGTCATCGAACATACCAATTTCAAAATTTAACGGTGCCGAGAAACCCGACTACGGATCGTTGGCTAGATTTCTAGGCGAAAAGTAAACTAGTTAACACTTAACTAAGAGATACGGAAATACAACCTTTGTAGATCCGGTTCTCCACCTCCATAGCTCCGCAATGAAGTCTCCTCGCTGTCCATAACAAGTTCCGGGCTCTAGCGTCGGCTTCATCGGAGAATGGACGGGCTAGGTCATCGATGTCCATGCCGAAGATGATCTACGTCGAGGCATCGCTAAATCAATCTCCGACTTCACCAAGTCAAGAAACTTGTGAAGAAAACACACTCTACTACTTGGCAAGAGGTAGAGGATGAAGAAATAGGAAGTGGGTAGACTTTAGAATTGGATTTCTCACTTGTTTTCATCAATCACCATTGATGAAGAATGGTTTTCTTCTTGAGTTCAAGGAAGAAGAAGAAGAAGAAGAAGAAGAAGAAGAAGAAAATGATATATGATAAGTTAATAAAAAAGAATAGAAAAACAAAACTTATCATAATTCTAACTATGGTTATGTGTAGAGAATTAACCAAGGGTTAAAGGAATGGTTAGGGTTAAGGATGAGATAAGAATGGTGGACAAAGTCAAAGCTTCATGAAGCTTCAACTAAACAACAAATAAAGCCACCATTCTTTTCTCTTCTCATTTATTTTCCAAATGAAATGGATAAATAAATAAGTGAATAAAACAAAACCCTAACCATAATCATGTAACCATGGTTTGATCTTTACACAAAAACCCTAGCATAACATGTATCATCAAACATGATACAATCAAGTGCACAAAAGTATATCACATATACAATGTGTACAATCCGAGTGAGAAAATCCATTTAAAGTGAACCAATACTAGTTAATGCAAAGTAATATATCAAATATATAATTATGCATTAAATCATTAAATCAACACTAGATTTAACGATCCGGTCATATCGCATATAACCGACTAGTATTCTATGTATCGGCTTATCGAACCAACCCTTGATTCGATAACTAGGTTATATCGCATACAACCTTTCGATATATTCATCGCGAGAATAGAATACGGTATCACATACATGCATTATTCTCGGTCCCGCGCATATCTCATATGCGCTCCTATTTCGTTTCGCTTGAGCCAGGAAACCTCTGTGTAGGACTCTAAAGACTCGTCAATACGCCGGCAGCAGGTGATGATCATATCAAGCACCCACAAGCCACAAGCGGTCTGCTAAACGTAACGGCCACCCGGGTATTGAGCGATCTGAAGATCGACGAGCAAGCCCGCTCACACTCCAGTGAATCCGACCAGTAACACTACCGTACAGTCCGGTCTGATCGTCTGATATGTCGCATATCTCGCCTAGGGGTGGTAAACGTTAGACCCCAATAGCTCGATAAGTCGTGTCGATATGAGGTCTATAACAATTCGAGAAACTACTGGTAACACTTACCAGTAAATCTCAGCAACCCTGGCCAGGGATTTCCTGATATAGCCAATCGAACACAGCGCAACATCAACCCCCTATACCGGGAGAGACGAATCCCCTCCTATCGCTCATTGCCTCCATGTGACTCGGGACTGTACCCAAAAACCACCGTTTTGCACGCCCTCTTGGACGTGGTAAGATGGAAATCAAAGCACAGTGGGAACCACACAAGACTCTATGACGATCTCGGGTCAACAGACTACTCTGTACCAGTGTCACCAGAGAACTGCCATCTGACGTGAGGTATAATACCATCTGGGAGTTCTCGGCGAGTCCGTCCAGTGTACCCAGTCTCTACTGAGCACCCGTATATCATCTCTGATGTCAAACACCAATGGATATGGGATCATTCATCGCCCATCTGTATGGGTCGAGAAGGTATACGCTAGTCTACTCTGGTATATCGATGCCCCGTCTCGATACACCCTCGACTAGGGACTTTGAAGGATGTACTTATGGACTACCATGTCCCCACTAGTATGATCCGCATCATAGTCCAGGTAGTCAAGCACACATCCTAAGGGCTTTACCAACATGTAACAGAGAGACAATCAGTATACACGTTAAGGTAAAGTTCAACCAGATAGCATACTATCATGTCGAGCAAGAAAGTCCTCCCTATATATGTCCCAGCATCCACTACAATATACATCCTATGTACAGTAATGGCCTCTAGGGCATACATATAACTAACAATCTCCCACTTGCACTAGGGCCATCTGTAGCAGTGGTTGTAGTATCTCATACTCAACCATCCCATAAAAATCTCTCTTTGGGAACAGGCCTTTGTGAGTGGATCCGCTGTGTTGTCCTCTGAATCTACTCTCCTAACCTCGATCACCCTGGAGATCAACTATCTCCATGATCAGGTGACACTGCCTTAGAATTTGTCTGGATCACTGATGGGACCGGCGTTCCTCGGCATAAGCCATAACTCCATTGTCACACAATGGGAGGAACATAGTTCATCTCATGAACCTATATACACCCAAACAGCCTCTTTGGTAGCATCTTAAGTAGCGATGTATCCTGCCTTTATCGTCTAGTATGTCACGGTATCTAGCTTGGAACTCTTCCAACATACCGTCCCTCGATTGAGGGTAAAGACAATGCCTGCGACTGACATTCAGTCGTCTTTATCACCCTGGAACACTTCCAGTGATTCTCCCCAGGATCGATTGATACCATCTCACTACAACTAGTGAGAATCCTAACATCCAATTAAATCTATCTCATAGATCCAAAATCCAGGATTTAGTAGGTATCACTTTGATCCTATATGGAGAATCTTAGTGATAAGCGGAGATTGACCGAGCGTAGCATAAGAAACTATTTTCTTATCAAGAGTATGTTATCCATGTACTCTACGAGGATCGTCACCATACTCCCTACTACCCTTTTGTTTATACAAGGTTCATCTACCATTTTGATGATGTCAACTTCTTTGACTAATTCATCAAAACAGATATTCCATCTCCGCGTTGCCTGCTTTATCAAATAAAGCATCTTGCACACGTTTCCGCTGCTCCCACTGTCTACGAAGCCCTCTGGCTGTGTACTTATAGACGCTCTCTTCTAAATCATCATTTAGAAAAGCAGTCAAGACACCCAACCACCAGATATCGCAGTCATGGTATGTATCCGTGACAAGTAGGATCTGGATGGACTTAAGCATAGCTACTTGAAAAGGTTTCTTCATTATCCACACCTGGTCAATGATGCAAACTTTTAACAAGTCTAGCTTTGAAAGTCTCAACTTTTCCATGTACACCAAGTAATCTTCTCAAGATATACTTGCTCCTTATGGGAATTTAACCCTTCAGATATAGCAATCAAAGTCCATACTTTGTTGGTGTATAAGGATTCCATCTCAGATCGATAAACATCCAGCCATTCTCACAGAGTCCTACTCCTGATGGCCAGGTCGAAACTAGTTGGGTCATCATCTCATGATGCAGTCCTCGCTCCCACTGTCATAGAGAAACCGAAGTATCTCTCAGGTGGGTGAGGAACCCTACTAGATCGGCGGAGAGGCAGAGGTTCGTTGGTAACTATTGAATCATTTGGATTTACCAAATCATCTGCTGTAGTTTGTATAGCTGGAACCTTTCCAGTTCTACATTACAGACCTTGCCTCGAGCTTGTCCGGATTTTGCTTTTAGACATAGGCCGGTCAACCCCAAATCTTAACTTGCTTAAGACATGGGCTCTTCCCTTTCCATATCAGATATGAAATGGTAGGCAACTGATTTGATTGGAACCTATTCAATAGGTATGCAGCTTCTTAAGTGCATAACCCCCAAAAAGGAAACAGGTAACTCAGTAGTACTCATCATAGAGCACACCATATCAAATAGGGTGTATCAGCTTCGCCCCGATATACCATCGTGCTATGGTGTATACAGAGGAGTAATGCTGAGAGAGAATCTCATTCTCCTTTAGAATATTCCAGGAATTCCATGCACAAGTATTCTCCTCCCTGATCTCGTCATAGGACATAATACTTATACCCTTATTTTGGTTCTCTACTTCTCGCTTATATTCTGTGAATATCTCAAAAGGCTCGGACTCATGTTTCAACAGGAACATATGTCTGAATCTTGAGAGATTATCAGAGAATGTAATGAAGTACGAAGAACCGGTCCTGGCATGTGTAGACAGGGGACCTACATACATCAACATGTATCATCCCAAGAGTTCACTAACTCTTTCTCTGTTTCCAGTAAACGGAGCTACGGTCATCTTATCTTTGTGACATGACTGGCGAGTTTCACAAGATGTAAATTCAAACTGATTTAAATATGCATCTATATGTAACTTCAGCTAGTCGGGTCGCATTGATATGACCTAGTCTACAATACCTCAAGAAGGATTCGTTCAGTTTTGAACTCTTCCTCTTGTGTGTGTTCCGTATACTAAGAACTGTAGTTTGATTTAGAACGTTAATGCTTTTAGATAACGTGCCTGAACCGATCAACTTTTGATATAGGAAATGTTCAAAACATTATCCAACAATACAAAATTTTATCATTTCTTTACTAATAAAGAGACTGATATGATTTTGTATATCAGGTTCGGTATCTAATAACATTCGTTCAGAATCAATGTATTGGTAATACAGGATGACAGTGACCGACAGACTTGGCTGCAACGCTTGCCCCGTTTTCTGCCTCATGAAACTTATCACCCGTTCTCAGTTCTCTACCTTTCTGTAGCCCTATGTAACTGATTACATATCTGGGATCCTGATCTGGTATCACATACCTAGGACGTAAAGGATACTGAGAAACAGTTCTCTGTAATGAACACACCCGAAGATGATGCATCAGCATGCACTCTCTTCGTTTGGGCGGCACGGGAAATCTGGTATTCCCCAATTTCCTGCTCTATCTTATAACATTTATAAGTTGGAGCGGGACCAACGTTCCCCAGCTCAGTATAACAAGCGGGTTCGGTCAATAATCCGTTTTATTATCTTGATTAAGGCGTGATATGGTCGCTACCAGGAGAGAGAGAGAAGAAAACACTCAGCGTGCGCTCTTGCAAGAATAGATTGGTTTTTATTTTATCTAATCAGGATGGGTCCCACTGCTTTTTATCAAATCTTCCTTCAAACCCTAAAAGGAAAGACTAGCCGGGATTAATTACACACTACAAGTTCGCCAATCTTTCAGCCAGGCCAGTGTCGGTACTTTGAGGGAGGTCCCCCGTGCTTTCGCACGAACCTAATTAATGTAAACCTCGTTTTCCCAGAGGCGTAACCCCGTTGACACCTTTCTAGACACCTACTTGATCGGCTAATTGTAATGTATAAAACTCTCCCAGGAGTAACTCTTACTCGCAGCGGGTATCGGGATCCAACTATCTCATAGAAGGTATGCAATCACATTGCAAATTTCAACACTTGAAATTCCCGATAATATTTTGCCCCTAGCGTCCTATGACCTTGACAGAGGTCAACAAACCATAGGCTGCTAGTCAAGTTCAACCCGTCATTTCCTGATTGAAGTAAACCCACCCGCACGACCCTTGACAGAGGTCAACAAGGTCGCACGACTACCCTAAATCAATCACATCATATGCTTATGCAGATAAGCACTAATCAGCTACTGCACACTACGCCTTGACAGAGGTCAACAAACGCAGCACGAATACTAACCAGTACATATCTGAAATGACGGAGGGCTACGACAGGTTTTTCTAAAAACCTATTGCGTAATGAACTTGATATCGTTGTAGGATCGAATGATTTTAAAAATGGAGTGCTTTTGAGGCTTTTCCAGTTTTGTTAAAGGAGTCACTCCCGGTGAAGGGATCGTCGGTCCTTTCCTTATCGAATAAGGTGCAGGATATATCACATATACCGCTGTGCAAAGCAAAAACTCTTAAAAACAATCAAAAGACAAACCGAGGGTGTAGCATCTGCCAGTTATTGCTAAAGGAGTCACTCCCGGTGAAGGGATCTCGGTCCTTTCCTTATTGAATAAGGTGCAGGATATATCGTATATACCGCTGTGCAAAGCAAGAACTGTAGCTACCTGTTTTATTTTGAAATTCGATTCTACAACATCTTTAGGTTTCTTTTATTTCATTAATCTCATTAATGAAGTCCCATCATTTAAATACCTAAACATCACAGATAAATACGACGTACACTTATGCCATCCGCATTCGCCTCGATGTCCCCTCGTGCACCGTTAGGTTAGGTAACTAACGGCAGAGCGGGACAGGGCTAGCGCGGGTGTAAAACATAAGTAACGCCTATATAATATATCATATATACTATATACTGTGTCTATCACAGAACATCACATGATCACATCACAGATATCGCAGCAGAAGAATCATATGAAATATTGGATATACTAGGACGTCCGTGTTTTCAATACGAGCCAGTATAAAACACGGATTCCACGGTCGCGATGAATAGCCAAACCCACACCCCTAGACCCCTACGAGAGCGGCAAGCAACCCTACCAATTCTGGAGTTAGGAGACCTGGACTCGACTCCTTGAGTTGGTCTCCCACTGGACTCCAGAACCCGGTTACTTGTGCCCTCCTCCTTGGGTCTATCCTAGTGCGGAAAAGTAAATAATATACAAACGGTGACAACTTCCGCAACCTGGAAGCGCCCCAATAAAAGAATATTACATACAAGTTTTTACATGAATGAAAATGAAAAACACTCATCTCACATAAAACCCCCGGCTATTCAAACACGACGATCCAATATAACATATCCAGCAACACACATAACATCACATGTCATCAACGTAAGTAAATATGCGCATCCCAATTGTCGTTGACATATAGCAACGAAACCGGCGATATCACATATTACACTTACGGTCACAGAAAAGAAAGTGTAAAACTACAACAGTTGGAATCCGCAACCACCTCAGACATCGCATGCCTGACCAAATGAATTACTTAGACATCCCATGCCTAACAATTATAAACCCCGCATTTTAGTCTCATTATCGAAAACACTTTTCAATATCAAGTCGGGCAATTCAACAAGATTCCCGACATCCTGATCGAATACTCGTCGCAAACTTTAGTAGGCGGCCGCACCCCCGATACCGTCGACGAAGTGCACCAAGGCGGAACACCGCTACCGCGAGCACCCGAACGGATGCTTTCGGCGACGGGGTTCTCCTACAGTCACTTGGTCGGGGCTATGGAGTGAGGCTGTCTATTAAGTTTACCCGGCGAGTATCCGCGTACGCTACGTGATTGCGACGGACTTTTGATCACATCAAAATTCCGTGGCAACCGATCAAGTGAGACTAAATTGCTATGTTTATAACATTCATTCAGTTATCTCATAACTTCTTGTGAATTCCAATTATTGTATCCCATTCCAGATAATTAGAAAATGTTAAACTTTCCGATTGAACATTCGAACACCCAAGTTTTCCCGATACAGATCAACACATGAAATAAGTCTAACAACATTCAGTTCGTGCCTCAGTACCGACGGTCCAGCCGTAGAAGGGTCAAGCCAACGCCTCACATGTGGCACGCCGTACTGCCCCAAACCCGAAGGTTCAAAGGGCAGTTCAAGACGGTCACATAATCGAGTTAAGGTTTGTTGTCTTCTAGAGGGACCATCGCGTTACTTGCACTACTTAGAACGTCGTTAAACTACGGAAAAATCCAACACTTGGAAATTTCCCGACAGGGGAAAAATTGGGTATTTATATCCGGTCGAACTTTTTAACATATTCTAAAATTTATCCGGAAAGCCACACAGACAAAATTTGATACTCCAATCGAATCACCGAATCCCCAAAAACACAGCAGAAAAATTCAACTCTTGAATCAATTTAAAAATTCCCAGAAAACTCAGCATAATTTATCAGGAATTACTGTGCAAAACATAAGGGCTGACGTCACCATAAGGCCGCGGAACCGCCGCAGAAGCCAGGCTTCTGCCGCGGTTCCGCCGCACAAATCACTGTTCACCAGAAAATTTTTGCACCGTAATTCTTATTTTTCCCTGCTGAATTTTTTAGCAATTTTTAATTTGGAAAAATCCCAGTTTTTGAAAAAAGGACAGAGAGCTATTTTGGGTTTGGGTTTTCGGGTCGTTCGGACTTCAAACTCCGTCTAGACTTCGCCTAAGGCTCTAGCTAGGCTCTGATACCACTGTAGGGTTCCTAGGCACTCTCAAGAGGTCTCACAAGTCATCGAACATACCAATTTCAAAATTTAACGGTGCCGAGAAACCCGACTACGGATCGTTGGCTAGATTTCTAGGCGAAAAGTAAACTAGTTAACACTTAACTAAGAGATACGGAAATACAACCTTTGTAGATCCGGTTATCCACCTCCATAGCTCCGCAATGAAGTCTCCTCGCTGTCCATAACAAGTCCCGGGCTCTAGCGTCGGCTTCATCGGAGAATGGACGGGCTAGGTCATCGATGTCCATGCCGAAGATGATCTACGTCGAGGCATCGCTAAATCAAGCTCCGACTTCACCAAGTCAAGAAACTTGTGAAGAAAACACACTCTACTACTTGGCAAGAGGTAGAGGATGAAGAAATAGGAAGTGGGTAGACTTTAGAATTGGATTTCTCACTTGTTTTCATCAATCACCATTGATGAAGAATGGTTTTCTTCTTGAGTTCAAGGAAGAAGAAGAAGAAGAAAATGATATATGATAAGTTAATAAAAAAGAATAGAAAAACAAAACTTATCATAATTCTAACTATGGTTATGTGTAGAGAATTAACCAAGGGTTAAAGGAATGGTTAGGGTTAAGGATGAGATAAGAATGGTGGACAAAGTCAAAGCTTCATGAAGCTTCAACTAAACAACAAATAAAGCCACCATTCTTTTCTCTTCTCATTTATTTTCCAAATGAAATGGATAAATAAATAAGTGAATAAAACAAAACCCTAACCATAATCATGTAACCATGGTTTGATCTTTACACAAAAACCCTAGCATAACATGTATCATCAAACATGATACAATCAAGTGCACAAAAGTATATCACATATACAATGTGTACAATCCGAGTGAGAAAATCCATTTAAAGTGAACCAATACTAGTTAATGCAAAGTAATATATCAAATATATAATTATGCATTAAATCATTAAATCAACACTTGATTTAACGATCCGATCATATCGCATATAACCGACTAGTATTCTATGTATCGGCTTATCGAACCAACCCTTGATTCGATAACTAGGTTATATCGCATACAACCTTTCGATACATTCATCACGAGAATGGAATACGGTATCACATACACGCATTATTCTCGGTCCCGCACATATCTCATATGCGCTCCTATTTTGTTTCGCTTGAGCCAGGAAACCTCTGTGTAGGACTCTAAAGACTCGTCAATACGCCGGCAGCAGGTGATGATCATATCAAGCACCCACAAGCCGCAAGCGGTCTGCTAAACGTAACGGCCACCCGGGTATTGAGCGATCTGAAGATCGACGAGCAAGCCCGCTCACACTCCAGTGAATCCGACCAGTAACACTACCGTACAGTCCAGTCTGATCGTCTGATATGTCGCATATCTCGCCTAGGGGTGGTAAACGTCAGACCCCAATAGCTCGATAAGTCGTGTCGATATGAGGTCTATAACAAATCGAGAAACTACTGGTAACACTTAGCAGTAAATCTCAGCAACCCTGGCCAGGGATTTCCTGATATAGCCAATCGAACACAGCACAACATCAACCCCCTATACCGGGAGAGACGAATCCCCTCCTATCGCTCATTGCCTCCATGTGACTCGGGACTGTACCCAAAACCACCGTTTTGCACGCCCTCTTGGACGTGGTAAGATGGAAATCAAAGCACAGTGGGAACCACACAAGACTCTATGACGATCTCGGGTCAACAGACTACTCTCTACCAGTGTCACCAGAGAACTGCCATCTGACGTGAGGTATAATACCATCTGGGAGTTCTCGGCGAGTCCGTCCAGTGTACCCAGTCTCTACTGAGCACCCGTATATCATCTCTGATGTCAAACACCAATGGATATGGGATCATCCATCGCCCATCTGTATGGGTCGAGAAGGTATACGCTAGTCTACTCTGGTATATCGATGCCCCGTCTCGATACACCCTCGACTAGGGACTTTGAAGGATGTACTTATGGACTACCATGTCCCCACTAGTATGATCCGCATCATAGTCCAGGTAGTCAAGCACACATCCTAAGGGCTTTACCAACATATAACAGAGAGACAATCAGTATACACGTTAAGGTAAAGTTCAACCAGATAGCATACTATCATGTCGAGCAAGAAAGTCCTCCCTATATATGTCCCAGCATCCACTACAATATACATCCTATGTACAGTAATGGCCTCTAGGGCATACATATAACTAACAGCTGGTTCGATGGGGCCGACTATGTCAGTCCCCCACATTTTGAACGGCCGGCAAGCCACTGTCGGATGTAACAGATTGGGATGCTGATGGATGAAGTCCCCGTGAATCTGGCAAGAGTGGCACTGCTTCGCGTATTCGAGGTAGTCTTGGATCATCGTGGACCAATAATAACCCATCCGTTTGATCTTCAGCTTCATCTTCGGCCTGGCCTGGTGAGAACCACAGTGTCCGTCATGAGTTTCTTGGACGACTCTTTTAGCTTCTTCAGGTCCCAGGCATCTTAACCATAAAGAATCAAATGACCTCTTGTACAGAGTATCATTGACGAAAGCGAAAGATAGGGCTCGATTCGTGAGCTGATGTTTTAAGGAAGCATCTTCAGGTGTTCGATGGGATTTGAAGTAGTCTATAAAGACTTCTCTCTAATTTTCAACCTTTTCTTGGTCTTTTACTTGTAGAGCCGTTTATTCGGTCGTTCCCTTTTCTTCGGACGGCTCCGGAGACATTTCTGCCGGTGCAAGAACTCGACGGCTTTGCACAACGATCCTCACGTCATCGAGGTTTTCGTCAGCCAGTTCTTTAGCGAGCTTAGATAATGCATCCGCCTTGCTATTTTCCGCACGTGGTATGCTTTCTAAGGTGTAGGAAGGTATTTGGGTCAGCAGTTGCTGTACCCTCTCGCCATACTTCACCAGTTCTGGTTTGCACGTTTGATAGTCGCCGTTTACTTGACTAACGACCAGTTGGGAATCTCCGTATATGAAGAGGTTTTCAATTCCCATGTCAATGGCCATCTCGAGACCTGCTATCAAAGCTTCGTATTCGGCTTCATTGTTTTTCCTCGGCTCTGTTAAGGAGAAGGCAAAGCGTATTATCCCTCCTTATGGAGTTATGAAGATGAGGCCTACCCCTGATTTGATTATAGGGGTACTTTGCTTGCGCTTCTTCATGGAAGACGCTCCATCGAAGTAAAGTTCCCATCGGGTATCACTTCCGTCGATCGTGTCAAATGCATGTTCATCTGGCAATTCGCAGTTCAAGGGGGAATCGGCAGGTATCGGATGCTCAGCGAGGAAGTCGACAATGGCCTGTCCCTTCACTGCCTTAAGAGGCTGATAGGTTATCGAGAACTCCATCAAAAGCAGGGTCCATTTAGCAAGTCGCCCCGTTAATATCGCCTTTGACATCAAATATTTGAGAGGGTCCACCTTCAATATGAGACGGACTTCATGCGCCAACGCATAGTGCCTGAGCTTCGTTATCGCGAAGATTAATGCCAGGCTGTGTTTTTCGATAGGAGAATAATTGCTTTCTGACCCCAGTAGAAATCGACTCAAATAGTAGAGCGCTCTCTCCTTCCCTTGGTTGTTCTCCTGTGCCCATAATGCGCCTAAAGAACCTTCAAGGGCGGTTGTATATAGAATGAGAGGTTTTACCTTGACCGGAGCAGCCAGTACTGGCGGATTCTGCAGGTATTGCTTGATTTCGTCGAACGCGCTTTGGCATTTGTGATCCCAGACAAACGGGGTTCCCTTCTTCATCAGGTGACTGTAAGGACGGCACTTGCCTGAGTGATTAGCTATAAATCGCCGAATATACGCGAGCTTCCCTTGGAGAGACCGCAATTGCTTGAGAGTCCTTGGCGGGGGCATCTCCATAATTGCCTTGATCTTTGACGGATCTATCTCGATGCCTTGGTGTCGGACGATGAATCCCGGGAATTTGCCCGAGGAAACTCCGAACGCGCACTTGAGAGGGTTCATTTCAAGTTGTATTGCCGAAGGCGTTGAAACACGATCTTCAGATGCTCTAGATGTTCCTCGTATGATTTGCTTTTCACCACGAGATCGTCGATATAACATTCGACGATTTCATGTATGAGATCATCGAAGATCTTCGTCATGGCCCTTTGATAGGTGGCACCGGCGTTCTTTAGACCGAAAGGCATCACCTTGTAGCAGAATATACCTAAAGGGGTCCGGAAAGTGGTATGCTTCTAGTCTTCGGGATGCATCTTTATCTGGTTGTATCCTGATGAGCCGTCCATGAAGGAGAAAACCTCATGAGTGGACGTATTGTCTATCATCAGATCGGTGACCGGTACTGGGAAATCATCCTTCGGGCAAGCTTTATTGAGATCCCGAAAGTCCACACATATGCGCACCGTTCCATTTTTCTTCATCACTGGTACAATGTTGGCGATCCAGTCAGGATATTGCACCTCTTGGATGAAGTCGGAGTCAATTAGCTTCTTGACCTCGGTGTTGATGCTCATCTCAAGCTCGAGCCGCATCCTTCGCGGTGCTTGTTTGACTGGCTTGACGTCCGGGGATATGGCCAGTTTGTGGACAGCAATCTCTGGGTCTAGTCCTGACATCTCGGAATAGTTCCATGCGAAGCAATCTTTATGCTGCATAAGCACGTCTTTTAGTGTAGCCATCTTTTCTTCAGACAGCAGCTCACTGACGAATATCGGTCGCAGGTCACTTGTCGTCCCCAAATCAATTTTCTTGAGATCATCTGCAGTAGTATGTATTCCATATTCCAGCTCTTTTGGTGCCGGTGGAAACTCTGAGATCACCTCGTCATCATTGTTTTCGAAGCACCAGGGGAGATCATCCATACCCTCGGGGTCTTCTTTTGGTAGCGTTATCATATGACAAGTACAAGCTTGCTTCCAAGACCGATGTTGATCTGGTTCTACTCTCGATGTATGCGCGGCTTTTGGTTCGTGCTTCTGCAGCGGAGTTATCCTCCAACTACTAGATAGAGCGAACTTACCAAGATGATATTAGTCTTCGACCTAGTTCTTGAAGGTGAAGCAGTCCTCAAGAGGATGTCCTATTGCTCGGTGATAAGAGCAATAGTCTGGGTGAGAGATCTCGTTAGCTTGCTCGGGGTGCTTGGACTCCGGGAGTGTAATCATTTAATGTTTTATAGCAAGATTAAGTATCTTCTTTGTCTTTTCCTGGGCAAAAGAGTACGCTCGACCCATCTTCTTTATAAGAGATGAGTCCTGGTTGCTCGGTTCTTGATCACGTGGCTTCCTGATCCCGCTTTGTCGTTGTCAAACGCCTTTCCCGTTCTTTGGTTTATTTCTTCCTCTGCGTCAGGCCTTTTGTATGACGGGTTGACAGGGAGGAGAATTTTCATCTTTCACAGCCTGTTGAAGAAGGGGTTGCGTCCTGGCTTTCTCGTAGATGGCCATTTCGCGATTGTGGTCATCTCGAACCTTTTGACTCCCTTCCCTTATAAGCTTGTCCATCTGTTCTTCAAACGACGGACTGGGAATCTTTATGTCGAGAGCTCTTTCTGGTTCAGGGTTAGCATTTTCCCAAAAAGTATCCCCCTCTTCATCAAAGTCATGTATGACGTAGCAGTCGCGGAGTAGCTCCCGTTTCTTGGATTGAACATATCCAAGCCCGGTCATTTCCATTTTCCCGTTGGGCAATTTCCGCTGAGTTTCAGGGACGTTCCAGATCCTGTTATAGAACCGTGCTTGTCGAGCAGTTTGCTTAAGGGGTACACCTTAGCGTCTCAAGAGTCTCCTTAGTCCGTCTATGTAATATCTGGGCAAACGGATGGGCTGGAGCCTATCGAGTGTGGAATCCGCGCCGTGCCAAATTTCCTTCTCCACTTTAGTTTCCTCGGATAGGTAGAATAGGATCGCCTGTTCACCTTTTCGCCTGGGAGGGACGTAGAATGTTTGCAATTCTTGCACACTAAAAGTTTCAAGTGCATCGAGATCCTTGTAATGCTCTTGTGGAACCATGGTGATTTGCAAACTCTGCTCTTCATCAGCGAAGGTTTGTATTGAAGGCTGAGCGGAGAATACGGCATGGACCTTATATTCTGAGTCGCTGCCGAAGATAAGCATAGGAGCGGACGGTCTCGGCTTGTTGTACTGGGGTGTCCCTGAATAAACTATCTCTTCTTCTTCCTCGGTATCACTCCCGAAGACCGGGATGGTAGTGATAGCTTTGTTCTCCGGTTTATGACATCTTTCTGTGTCTTCAAAGTCTGGCAAGAACTATTTTGCATCTTCGTACTTTCGGACTTCGTTTACGGAGAATGGGTTCAGCTCTCCTGTTACGGAATACTCGAGACCATCCTTGAAGTATTTCATACACTGATGCTGTGTAGAAGGGATGATGTTGTACTCGTGTAACCACGGCCGACCAAGCAAAGTATTGTAGCATGTCTTGGCATCGATGATGTGAAATTTAATATCTGTGACGAGTAGTCCGAAGCGCAGCGTCAGTATCACATACCTGAGGGTCCGTGATGACCGGGAATCGAAGCCGGAGATGGTGATTTTATCACGAGCGAGGTGCTGAACGCTCATGCAGATTTCCTTCAACACTCGCACGTTGAGGAGATTGACAGAAGGCCCATTGTCGACCAGGGTTTTTCCTATCTTGATATCGTGACAGTAGCCGGAGACATATAGGGGACGGTTGTGTTCACATGTTCCAAGTAGGAGATCTTCATCACCGAAGGTGATATCGGCTGTGTGTACTTTTTCCAGCTCATCTTTCATCTTCTCTTCAGCGAAGAAAGCTTGGAATTGCTCTGACTCTTGTAGCGCCTTGATCAATGAATCTCTTATTTCTTTTGATAGTAAAAGAGCGTCGAGAATGCTGAGCTGCGAGGGTAACTTCCTTAAGTGCGCCAGAATGCTGTAGTCCACCTTACTTTTCCTTGGCGGGTCTTTGGCAGTCAGCTCTTTCATGACTTGGTCATCTATGGCGATATCTTTATAGACCTTCTCTTTTCCCTTATCTTTTCTGTTCGCGGGTCCGAGATTCTTTTCGGGCAGCGTACGATTGCGCAACTGGATATTTTCACAGGTCTTCGATCCTCCTTCCTTTCCTGAGGTGGATTCCTTGAATAGAGGGCCAAGAGTCATCTCTTCATCGGAGTCGCTCCCGAACGTGAGAACTTGCGATCCCTCAGCGTTAACCATGCGACAGTTGCCGATAGTTCTTCCATGCTCTTCGGTCGTATTTTTTTGCTCCCGACGAGTTTTGCGTTTCATCCGCTTTAAATGTTGCCGGTGAGCAACATATCCCTGCCACCATCTTTTAAAAGCATCGCATTCTTCGATAGGGTGCGAAATCTTTCGATGATATGAGCAATAGCTAGGATGCGTCTCTGCTTCACCGACAGTGTTTCCTTCGGAGGGTGGTAGCTTCATTCCCATCGATATGGCTTTAGCAAACCTTTTCCTCGTCTTGAACTTGTTTTTATCTGCGACAAATGTCCTCTGATTCGGCGGGAATGTCTCGACTCTTTCGTCCAGTTGCCGGCGTTTGGCCTTTTCCAGTATAGCCATTTCACGTTCCCGATCAGCTTTACTTTTCAGAAGAGCTTCGTTCAGGAATGCGTTGATAATTTCGTCTGACGGCCATAGAAGTTCCAGTTCAGGACCTGCCCCTAGCCTTTCGGTGGAAGGAGCTTCTTTATTGTCTGTGGACAAATGAGAGATCATATGGCAACTTGCTACGTAATTCTCAAACTCATCCGACGAGTCTTCTCCATCATCTCCGTCTTCAAGGACGTGGCCGAGGAACTCTTGGAGCGTGATTGGAGTCTGCGCCTTCTGGTTGTACTCTTCCAGCGCATCGATCTGTCTCTGCAGGTCCGTGCTCTTGTCATTAGGCTTCACGGGCTTCTTGGATTTCTTTTTCTTCTTCGAAGATTTCGATGGCTGGGTGTGCGAGCTTTGGCTATCACCACCAATCTTTGGAATTGGGCGCGGCTTCAGCATCCCTTCGATGATCTGGGGTTCCAGCGGATTCTTCCACCTGATCGCCGGGCATGTTTGGAGATCATTCAGCATCCTTTTGCTTTTAGCCGAAAGAGCCACCTCCCATGGGGCTTCTTCAACAAAAGAGCACGTTGCCCCTGGTGTATCCATCTTCTTAGGAGTGTGCGGCTGTGGTGGGTTAACTTTCCACTTCTCTGACAGCGCAAACTTACCTTGTAGGTACTAATCCTCGATCCATCCTTTAAAAATGAAGCAATCTTCGATCGGATGGCTTACCGTTTGATGGTAAGGGCAATAATTGGGATTATTCACTTCACAGGGTTGCGATGGTCGCCTTGGATTCGGCAAATTGATAATCCTGTTGCGCATCGCCATCTCGAACAGCCTCTTCGTTTTATCCCGCGGGAATGAGTAAGGACGCTTCATCTTCTCATTATAATAGCATCGTCTCTCTTCCAGTTGATCCGCTAGCTTTGGGGCACTGGGATGCTATTGGGTGTTCGCAACGAAGATCGCCTTTCCTTTACCCTTTTCGTTCCGCGGTTCCGGCTTCGGGGGAGACGGTCTATGACCCATCTGGTCTATCTGGGCCAGCTTGTCGATTAAAACCTGGAATGTGGTCGGTTTGAAGAACATCATGAACTGTGAAATAGTTGCATGAGGGTCTAAGGTGCCCACGAACATGCCCACCGCTGGTGCTTCTTCGATGAGCTGTTCGCACTTCGACCACAGGTTCCACCATCGGATCACGTACTGAACCCACGTCTCGCCTGGCTTTACCTTGGCATTGATCAATGCCGTTATTGGGGTGCGTTCACTAGCACTTGCGAATCGTTGGGTGAACAACAACTCCATTTCCGCGAAAGTTTTGACGGAATCATTTGGAAGTTCGGAGTACCACTCGAATGCTGTCTCCGATAAGCTACCGATGAATTGGCGAAGCAAGAGCTTATCATCGCCGCCGGTGTTGCAACAAAGAGCCCTGAACTGGGCGACATGTTGATGGGGATTTCCTGTCCCCTTGTACACATGGAATTTGGGAATCGTGTATCCCGGCGGATATTTTATCTGATCATACCAGCCTGGATACGGTCGCCCAGTTCTAACAACTTGCCCAGCCGCTTCATTCGCTTGGTGAACTCGTATCTGCTAAGCGATGTAATCATCCAGGACGGACTTGGAAATAGTTTCCTCATTGGCTGCTGAACGAGCCGGAGGTGGATTTGATGTTTCTCCTCTATCATCTTGAATTACTACTGAAGGATCTTCGGCTGGGGGATCCGGCTGGATCATCATGCCCACCATATCCTGGAATAGAAGAGCCATTTGCATTATATTGGCCGCTTGTTCTGTGGCCTCTTTGTCCTTCTTTTCAAGCATTCTCCAAAGGAATTCAGCACCATTCTCGTGTTCGTGACGTTGTTCCGATGACGCCTCCGGGCTTTCTTTTGGCCCGGTGAGTGTGGCCATCGCAGTCAGTATCTCCTGAAGTTTCTACTGCTGATGTTCCTGAGCTCTTGTGATGGTTCGGGTGAGTGGTCGGTGGCCTGTAGAAGCGCGGCTATCCTCTTTCCCGGATGCCATATAGACGGTATGCACCACCATGCCCCTAGACTTAGGGCATTTGGGCTCAGTGCCTTTGACATTTGTCGCAGGCATGGGGATTTTCTCCGGCCTTCTCCTTTTCTTTTGAGTAGTCGACGTTGAGGGGGCCGTTGCAGTGGGCACCCAAGTGATTGTCGTCTTTTGCGGCTTAGTGAGACGGTTCCCTTCCGGCTGAACCTTCAGCTTCTTCTGTCGGCGGAGGTAGTCTTGATCGATCACTGACTCTTGGACACGTCGCCAGACTTTGTAAACTTTGGAGGACAGTTGCTGAGGGGGCTGTTCTGGTTTTGCTTCTGCGATAGTCTCTACCGGTGGAGGAGATCTTTTTAATACGGCGGTAGGCGAATTCCTGCGCACCTTGTTCAGCAGCTCAAAACTGTTTCCGGTTGGAACAGCAGCATTAATTTCCACCATTGGAGCCGGTGGAGTTAGCCTAGAGGAGGAGTTGCCCCCGGCCTTCCTTACTCGGCGCCAGTGGCGACGTCGAGCGTGTCGAGCTGTTGAGGCTGGTTCGGCGATGGGGATGGCTTTGTCTTGCCCTCTGTCCAGATGAGGCGCCGCTGGTGCCAGCCTCTTGAAGACTGACGTCTTTTGAGTAGCGGTATTCAATCTATCAAAGACAGACCTTCGAGTAGGACCGGGAGCCGGAATAGTCAGTCTTGTAAAGACCGACTCTTTGGCAGGAGAAGCCGTCTTGACGACTTCAGGAGCAGAGATGGCTATCTTCTTTGGGATGGCCACTTCAGGTGTCATGGGCTTTTTAGCAGGCCTATCAGAGTTCAAGCTCAGTCTGGCGAAGACCGAGGAGTTGGAGCTGGACGACCCGTTGAGAGGGGCCGTGGTAGTAGCAAGCCGATCGAAGACCGACTTCTTGGGAGCTTCCGCCGCTGGTACAGGGATGCTGAAGCTTATTGGGGGGAGCATAGTCCCAAAAAATAATCCTGTAGTGGCTTGGGTGACCTGTTCCACCGGCATCGTGAACAGGGAAGCCGCCTGGGGCCCGTAAGCTATGCCCCCAGTTGAGGCAGAACGTGGGTTGCAGTTGCATGTGGAACACTTCGAGCAGGTGAACGCCATTGATCTTTGCTTTCTGCACCAAGAAAAATGCCAAATTTTAGTACCTCGAAACCCAAGGGCAACCATTGGCAAACCGCGAACACGACACAGGAAGTGTAGAGTGGAAAGAGGAAAAGGTCCCACCGGGCGTGCCAGAATTTGTTCCCCTACGAACACAGAGACGCGACCGCGTAGGTTCGTTTTGCCTGAATTTCGGGGCAGATGCTAATTGGTGCTATCCGTCCACCTCTCCGAAGATACCAAGTAGATTTATGGAACCATGTATCGAAGGTTTAAACGGATGCGGCCGATATAGCAGACTTCATCAGATTCCCCCTCGTTTGAGGGGTTTTTGATTGTGGGGATGCTCTTCCCTGCAGGCGCAAGCCCCTGCAGTTAATTACGCTACCGCATCGCGGTAACAACTTTCTCCTTCTCCATATGGTCACTTCGTGTCGTGGGTGTTTGGTTTGTGTATGGTTGCCCGTGGATTGTATACGGAGACTAAGTTATGTTCTCGCCCGTAGGGCGTGGACTAGTCTAAATCCGTATCTTTCTTAGATTTGGGTTTGGGGGTTGGGTGTAAGGATACGTTAGCCTCATTTGGGACTAAGATCAACTTAAACGTTTGTTAAGGATATGTTAGTCTAACTTTAGACTAAGATCAACTTAACGGGATCGTTTAGATCAGACAAGAGAGCAATTGGGCTCTGTTGTTTAGTTTAGTGACATTGCGGTCGATAATTAGTTTAAGGACATTATGGTCCACCGTTAGTTTAAAGACATCGCGGTCGAGGATAAGGACATCATAGTCCGTGGGTTTAAGGACCCCACAGTCCGATGTTAGTTTAAAAACATCACGGTCGAGGTTAAGGACATCATAGTCCATGAGTTTAAGGACCCCACAGTCCAATGTTAGTTTAAAGACATCACGGTCGAGGTTAAGAACATCACAGTCCATGAGTTTAAGGACCTCACAGTCCGATTTTAGTTTTAAGACATCACGGCCGAGGTTAAGGACATCATAGTCCATGAGTTTAGGGACCCCACAGTCCAATGTTAGTTTAAAGATATCACGGACGAGGTTAAGGACATCATAGTCCATGAGTTTAGGGAGCCCACAGTCCAATGTTAGTTTAAAGACACCACGGTCGAGGTTAAGGACATCATAGTCCATGAGTTTAAGGACCCCACAGTCCAATTTAAAGACGACATAGTTGTAGGGTTCCTAGGCACACTATAGAGGTCTCACAAGGCATCAACCATGCCAATTTCAAATTTTATGGGTGCCGAGAAACCCTAATACGGATCGTCGACTAGAATTCTAGGCGAAAAACGAAACTAGTTAACAACTTAACTAAAGATAAGAGGCTACAACCTTTGTAGATCCGGATATCCACTTCCTTGGCTCCACGTAGACGTCCTCTCGCTGTCTATCTCGAATCCCGGACTCAATCGTCGGCTTGATCAGAGAAATGGGCGGACTTGGTCGTCGGCTTCGTGCCGAAGATGATCTACGTCGAGGCATCACAAGTTCAAGCTCCATCTTCACCAAGTTGTGAAACTTGTGAAGAAAACACCCAAAACAACTTGGCAAGAGGTAGAGGGTGAAGAAATAGGAGGTGCGTTCACTTTAGAATTGGATTTCTCACTCTTTAGCTCAAGTTGCCATTGATGGCATCAAGCTTTTTCTTTTGAAGATGAAGAAGAAGATGAAGCTAGAATATGATAAGTGTTAATTCAAAAAGTAAAGTAAATGAATACTTATCATATACTAACTAGGGTAGAGTGTAGAGAATAGACCATGGTTACTTGGATGGGTTAGGGTTAAGCATGAAGACAAGAATGGTTAAGAAGTCAAAGCTTCATGAAGCTTCAACTAGAAACAAATAAAGCCACCATTCTCATCTAAATCATTTCCAAATAAATAAACAAATAAATAAATGAAAAAGCAAAACCCTAATCTTCTCTTAACCATGGTTTAATTCTTTACACTTTACCAAATGATCAAGTATCATCAAACATGATACAAATATGTGCATAAAAGTATATCACATATACAACTTGCACATCAAGTGAGAAAATCCATTTAAAGTGAACCAATACTAGTTAATGCAAAGCAATATATCAAATATATAATTATACATTAAATCATTAAATCAACACTTGATTTAACGATCCGGTCATATCGCATATAACCGACTAGTATCCTATGTATCGGCTTATCGAAGCAATCCTTGATTCGATATCTAGGTTATATCGTATATAACCAATCGATACATTCATCGCGAGAGTTGAATACGGTATCACATACACGCATTATTCTCGGTCCTGCACATATCTTATATGCGCTCCTATTTCGTTTCGCTTGAGCCAGGAAACCTCTGTGTAGGACTCTAAAGACTCGTCAATACGCCGGTAGCAGATGATGATCATATCAAACATCCACAAGCCGCAAGCGGTCTGCTAAACGTAACGGCCATCCGGGTATTGAGCGATCAGAAGATCGACGAGCTAGCCCGCTCACACTCCTGTGAATCCAACCAGTAACACTTACCGTACAGTCCGGTCTGTTCGTCTGATATGTCGCATATCAAGTCTAGGGGTGGTAAACGTCAGACCCCAATAACCGATAAGTCGTGCCGATGTGAGGCTCATAACGGGTCGAGAAACTACTGGTAACACTTACCAGCAAATCTCTGATCAGCCCTGGCCAGGGACTTCCCTGTTACGGCCAATCGAGCACAGCGCAACATCAACCCCCAATACCGGGAGAGACGAAACCCCTCCTATCGCTCATTGCCTCCATGTGACTCGGGACTGTGCCCAAAGACCACCGTTTTGCACGCCCTCATGGACGTGGTAAGGTGGAGATCAAAGCACAATGGGAATCACACAAGACTCTATGACGATCTCGGGTCTACAGACTAACCTGTACAAGTGTCACCTGAGAACTGCCATCTGACGTGAGGTATAATACCATCTGGGAGTTCTCGGCGAGTCCGTCCAGTGTACCCAGTCTCCACTGAGCACCCGTATACCATCTCTGATGTCAAACACCAATGGATATGGGATCATCCATCGCCCATCTCATAGGTCGAGAGGCGTATACGCTAGTCTACACTGGTATATCGATGCCCCGTCTCGATACACCCACGACTAGGGACCTTGAAGGATGTACCTATGGACTACCATGTCCCCACTAGTATGATCTTCATCACAGTCCAGGTAGTCAAGTACACATCCTAAGGGCTTTACCAACATGTAACTATAAGACAGTTTAAAGAGACAAGTGTACATGTTATGATAAAGAGTAACCAGATAGCATACTATCATATCGAGCAAGAAAGTCATCTCTATATATGTCCAAGCATCCAATATAATATACATCATCTGTACAATACTGGCCTCTAGGGCATACATACAACTAACAATCTCCCTCTTGCACTAGGGCCAGCTGCTGTAGTATCGCATACCGAGCATCCCGAAGAGTCTCTCAAACTGTATCTGGGGAATGGCCTTCGTGAGTGGATCCGCCGTGTTGTTCTTCGTGTCAACCCTCCTGACCTCGATCTCCCGGAGATCAACTATCTCCCGGATCAGGTGATACCGCCTCAGAATATGCCTGGATCGCTGATGGGACCTAGGTTCCTTGGCCAAAGCCACCGCTCCATTGTTATCGCAATACAAAGGTATTGGATGCTCAATGGATGGAACCACACCAAGTTCAGCAATGAACTTCTTGATCCAGACAGCCTCTTTAGCAGCATCGTTGGCAGCGATGTATTCAGCCTCCATCATCGAGTCTGCCACGGTTTCCTGCTTGGAACTCTTCCAGCTAACCGCCCCTCCGTAAAGGGTAAAGACAAAACCCGACTGCGACTTAGAGTCGTCCTTATCACTCTGGAAGCTCGAATCGGTAAAGGACTCCACTTGGAGTTCTCCATTACCATACACCAAGAGCATCTCTTTAGTCCTTCGTAAGTACTTGAGAATGCTCTTCACAGCTTTCCAGTGATTCTCTCCAGGATCAGCTTGATACCTGCTCACTATACTTAGTGAGTATGCTACATCGGGTCTGGTACATAGCATCGCATATATGATAGAGCCTACAGCCGAAGCATAGGGTATCCCTTGCATGCGAGCTCTCTCCAAATCAGTCTTGGGAGGCATCTCTTTGGAGAGAGTGACTCCAGAGATCGTGGGCAAGTTTCCACGCTTGGATTCTTCCATACTAAACCTCTTTAGTATGGTGTCAATGTACCTGGATTGGGACAATCCCAGTATCCGTTTGGATCTATCTCTATAGATCCTAATTCCCAATATGCAGGAGGCATCACCAAGATCTTTCATTGAGAATCTTTGTGATAAGAAGAGCTTGACCGATTGCAGCATAGGAATATCATTTCCTATCAAGAGTATGTCGTCCACGTACAATACGAGGAAGACAACCTTACTCTCTGCCACCTTCTTGTAAATACAAGGTTCATCTGGGTTTTTGACGAAATCAAACTCTTTGATAACGACGTCAAAGCAGATGTTCCAACTCCGCGATGCTTGCTTTAATCCATAAATGGATTTAAGCAGCTTGCACACCTTCCCGCTGCTCCCACTGTCTACGAAGCCCTCTGGCTGAGTCATGTACACGCACTCTTCTAAATCACCATTTAGAAAGGCGGTCTTAACATCCATTTGCCAGATTTCGTAATCATGATATGCAGCAATGGCAAGCATGATCCGGATGGATTTAAGCATAGCCACTGGAGAAAAGGTTTCGTCATAGTCCACACCTGGTCTTTGACGAAAACCCTTTGCTACAAGTCTAGCTTTGAAAGTCTCCACTTTCCCATCTACACCAAGTTTCTTCTTGAAGATCCATTTGCTCCCAATGGGTTTTACCCCTTCAGGAGCAACTTCCAAAGTCCATACTTTGTTGGTGTACATGGATTCCATCTCGGACCGCATAGCATCCAGCCATTTCACTGAGTCCCCACTCGTGATGGCCTGCTCGAAACTAGTTGGGTCATCATCCTCCATGATGCAATCCTCACTGCCACCATCAATGAGAAAACCATAGTATCTCTCAGGTGGACGAGAAACCCTACTAGATCGGCGGAGAGGCTGGGGTACGTCGGGCACTACTGAATCCTCTGGTTCTACTAAATCATTAGTTGCAGTTTGTGGTGCTGGAACCTCTTCCAGCTCTACCTCTTTGCCATTAATTTCTTTTGCAAGAAATTCCCTTTCCAAAAAGGTGGCATGTTGAGCAACAAACACTCTTTGTTCCTCAGCTTGGTAGAAAAAATATCCTTGAGAATTCTTAGGATATCCCACAAACTTGCAAAGGACTGATCGTGCCTCGAGTTTGTCCGGATTTTGCTTTTTGACATAGGCCGGACAACCCCATATCTTAATTCGTTTAAAATATGGTCTCTTCCCACTCCATATCTCATATGGTGTGGTAGGTACAGATTTAGACGGAACCAGATTCAATAGGTATATGGCTGTCTCAAGCGCATACCCCCAAAAGGAAATAGGTAACTCAGCATCGCTCATCATTGAACGCACCATATCTAATAGGGTGCGATTCCTTCGTTCCGATACACCGTTGTGCTGTGGTGTATAAAGAGGAGTAAGCTGAGAGAGAATCCTATTCTCTTTTAGATAATCCAGGAATTCACTGCTTAAGTATTCACCTCCTCGATCAGATCGAAGAATCTTAATACTTTTGCCCGTTTGGTTCTCTACCTCGTGCTTATATTCTTTGAATTTCTCAAAAGCTTCAGACTTGTGTTTCAACAGGAACACATGCCCGTATCTAGAGAGATCGTCAGTGAATGTAATGAAGTAGGAAGAACCATTTCTGGCGTGTGTAGACATAGGACCGCATACATCACTATGCACCAGTCCCAAGAGTTCTGTAACTCTTTCTCCGTGTCCCGTAAACGGAGTTTTGATCATTTTTCCTTTGAGACATGAATGGCAAGTGTCATAAGATGATAATTCGAATGAATTCAAATATCCATTCTTATGCAACTTAGCTAGTCGTGTCTCATTGATATAGCCAAGTCTACAGTGCCACAAGAAGGATTCGTTCATTTCTGATCTTTTCCTCTTGTGTGTGTTTTGTATATTGAAGACTGTATTTTGATTGAGAATGAATATGCCATTATGTAGCGAGCCTGATGCAATCAACTTTTGATCTAGGAATATGTTCATAACATTATCCTTTACTACAAAATTATATCCTTCTTTACTTAATAAAGAAACTGATATAATGTTGCACATCATGTTCGGTATATAATAGCACTCATTCAGGACTAGTGTATTACCATTTGGTAATACCAGGTGATATATGCCAACTGCTTTGGCTGCAACATTTGCCCCATTCCCTACTTGAACGGAATGATTACCTTTTCCCAGTTCTCTATCTTTCCGTAGCCCATGTAACTGCTTACATATGTGGGATCCTGATCCGGTATCTAATACCCAGGACGTAGGGTGAACTGAGAAACAGTTCTCAATAACAAACACACCCGAAGAATGTGCATCATCATGCACGTTCTCCGTTTGGGCGGCGTGAGAATCTAGATATTCTTCTGTTTCCTGTTCAGTCTTATAACATTTATAAGATAGAACGGGTTCAACGTTCCCCTGCACAGTATAACATGCGGGTTCGGTCAATACATCCATATTATTATCTTTGTTAGGGCATGAAATGGTCGCTACCTGGAGAGAGAGAGAAGAAAACACTTTAGCGTATGCTCTTGCAAGATCAGATTGGTTATTATCTTATCTAATCAGGATGGCTCCCACTGGTTTTTATCAAATCTTCCTTCAAACCCTAAAAGGAAAGACTAGCCGGGATTAATTACACACTACAAGTTCGCCAATCTTTCAGCCAGGCCAGTGTCGGTACTTTGAGGGAGGTCCCCCGTGCTTTCGCACGAACCTAATTAATGTAAACCTCGTTTTCCCAGAGGTGTAACCTCGTTGACACCTTTCTAGACACCTACTTGATCGGCTAATTGCAATGTGCAAAACTCTCCCAGGAGTAAATCTTACTCGTAGTGGGTATCGGGATCCAACTATCTCATAGAAGGTATGCAATCTCATTGCAAATTTCAACACTTGAAATTCCCGATAATGCTTTTGCCCCTAGCGATCTATGACCTTGACTAAGTCAACAAACCATAAATCGCAAGTCAAGTTCAACCCGTACATTTCCCGATTGAATTAAACCCACCCGTACGACCCTTGACTGAGTCAACAAGGCCGTGCGAATGCTCTAATCCAATCACATCTTATGTTGTTACAGATAAACATAATTTAGCTACCATACACTATGCCTTGACTAAGTCAACAAACATAGCACGAATACTAAATAATATCTATCTGAAATGACGGAGGGCTACGCGGGTTCTTTCAGAAAAAAACCATGAGCGTAATGAACTTGATGTCTTTGTAGAATCAAATGAAGTTTTGAAATGGAGTGATTTTGAGGCTTTTCTAGTTTTGCTAAAGGGGTCACTCCCGGTGAAGGGATCGTCCGCCCTTTCCTCGTCGAATGAGGTGCGGGATATATCATATATATCACTGTGCAAAGCAGAAACTATAGAAGCAATCAAAAGTCAAACCGAGTGTGTAGCATCTGCCAGTTATTGCTAAAGGAGTCACTCCCGGTGAAGGGATCTCGGTCCTTTCCTCATTGAATAAGGTACAGGGTATATCATATATACCGCTATGCAAAGCAAGAACTGTAGCTCCCTGTTTTGTTTAAAATTTGATTCTACAACATCTTAGGTTTCTTTTCTTTCATTAATCACATTAATGAAGTCCCATCATTTAAGTACCTAAACATCACAGATAAATACTACGTACACTTATGCCATCCGCATTCGCCTGGATGTTCCCTCGTGCACCGTTAGGTTAGGTAACTAACGACAAAGCAGGGCAGGGCTAGTGCGGGTGTAAAACATAAGTAACGTCTATATAATATATCATATATACTGTATACTGTATCTATCACAGAACATCACATGATCACATCACAAATATCGCAGCAGAATAAATATATGAAACATTGGATATACTAGGACGTCCGTGTTTTCAATACGAGCCAGTATAAAACACGGATTCCACGGTCGTGATGAATAGCCAATCCCACACCCCTAGACCCCTACGAGAGCGGCAAGCAACCCTACCAATTCTAGGGTTAGGAGACCCGGACTCGACTCCTCGAGTTGGTCTCCCACTGGACCCCAGAACCCGGTTACTTGTGCTCCCCTCCTTGGGTCTATCCTAGTGCAGAAAAGTAAATAATATACAAAGGGTGACATCTTCCGCAACCTGGAAGTGCCCCAAATAAAAGAATATTATATACAAGTTTTTACATGAATGAAAATGAAAAACACTCATCTCACATAAAAACCCCCGGCTATTCAAACACGACAATCCAATATAACATATCCAGCAACACATAACATCACATGTCATCAACGTAAGTAAATATGCGCATCCCAATTGTCGTTGACATATAGCAACGAAACCGGCGATATCACATATTACACTTACGGTCACAGAAAAGAAAGTGTAAAACTACAACAATTGGAATCCGCAACCTCTTTAGACATCGCATGCCTAATCAAAATGAAATACTTAGACATCACATGCCTAACAGTTATAAACCCCGCATTTTAGTCTCATTATCGAAAACTCTTTTCAATATCAAATGAAACTAAACTGCTAGATTTATATCATTCATTCAGTTATCTCATAACTGTTTGTGAATTCCAATTATTGTATCCCATTCCGGATAAATAGAAAATATTAAACTTTCCGATCGAACATTCGAACACCCAAGTTTTCCCGAAACCGTCCAACACATGAAATAGGTTCAAAGACATTCACTTCATGCCTCAGTACCAACGGTCCAGCCGTAGAAGGGTCAAGCCAACGCCTCACATGTGGCACGCCGTACTGCCCCAAACCCGAAGGTTCAAAGGGCAGTTCAAGACGGTCACATAATCGAGTTAAGGTTTGTTGTCTTCTAGAGGGACCATCGCGTTACTTGCACTACTCATAACTTCCTTAAACCACACAAAAATCCAACACTTGGATATTTTTCGGCAGGGGAAAAGTTGGGTATTTATATCCGGTCGGACTTTTTAACATATTCAAAAAATTATCCGGAAAACACTTAGACAAAGTTCGATAATCCGATCGAAATACCGAGTCCCCAATACAACCCAAAATACTCAACTCTTGAATAAATATTAAAAATTCCCAGAGAACTCAGCACTGAATAAAAGAAGTTACTGTGCAAAATTGGGTGGGTGACGTCATCATACGGCCGCGGAACCGCCGCAGAAGCCAGGCTTCTGCCGCGGTTCCGCCGCACTTTGGAGGAATTGGGTGATCGTGTTTCACAGTAATTCTTAGAAAGTCCTGCTGAATTTTCTGCATATTTTTAATTTGGAAAAAACCCAGTTTTTAAAAAATGTACAGAGAGCAACTTTGATATTAGGGTTTCGGTTCGATCGGACTTCAAACTCCGTCTGGACTTCGCCTAAGGCTCTAGGTAGGCTCTGATACCACTGTAGGTTCCTAGGCACACTATAGAGGTCTCACAAGGCATCAACCATGCCAATTTCAAATTTTATGGGTGCCGAGAAACCTAATACGGATCGTCGACTAGAATTCTAGGCGAGAAACGAAACTAGTTAACAACTTAACTAAAGATAAGAGGCTACAACCTTTGTAGATCCGGATATCCACTTCCTTGGCTCCACGTAGACGTCTTCTCACTGTCCATCTCGAATCCCGGACTCAATCGTCGGCTTGATCGGAGAAATGGGCGGACTTGGTCGTCGGCTTCGTGCCGAAGATGATCTACGTCGAGGCATCACAAGTTCAAGCTCCATCTTCACCAAGTTGTGAAACTTGTGAAGAAAACACCCAAAACAACTTGGCAAGAGGTAGAGGGTGAAGAAATAGGAGGTGGGTTCACTTTAGAATTGGATTTCTCACTCTTTAGCTCAAGTTGCCATTGATGGCATCAAGCTTTTTCTTTTGAAGATGAAGAAGAAGATGAAGCTAGAATATGATAAGTGTTAATTCAAAAAGAAAAGTAAATGAATACTTATCATATACTAACTAGGGTAGAGTGTAGAGAATAGACCATGGTTACTTGGATGGGTTAGGGTTAAGCATGAAGACAAGAATGGTTAAGAAGTCAAAGCTTCATGAAGCTTCAACTAGAAACAAATAAAGCCACCATTCTCATCTAAATCATTTCCAAATAAATAAACAAATAAATAAATGAAAAAGCAAAACCCTAATCATCTCTTAACTATGGTTTAATTCTTTACACTTTACCAAATGATCAAGTATCATCAAACATGATACAAACATGTGCATAAAAGTATATCATATATACAACTTGCACATCAAGTGAGAAAATCCATTTAAAGTGAACCAATACTAGTTAATGCAAAGCAATATATCAAATATATAATTATACATTAAATCATTAAATCAACACTTGATTTAACGATCCGGTCATATCGCATATAACCGACTAGTATCCTATGTATCGGCTTATCGAAGCAATCCTTGATTCGATATCTAGGTTATATCGTATATAACCAATCGATACATTCATCGCGAGAATTGAATACGGTATCACATACACGCATTATTCTCGGTCCTGCACATATCTCATATGCGCTCCTATTTCGTTTCGCTTGAGCCAGAAAACCTCTGTGTAGGACTCTAAAGACTCGTTAATACGCCGGTAGCAGATGATGATCATATCAAACATCCACAAGCCGCAAGCGGTCTGCTAAACGTAACGGCCATCCGGGTATTGAGCGATCAGAAGATCGACGAGCTAGCCCGCTCACACTCCTGTGAATCCAACCAGTAACACTTACCGTACAGTCCGGTCTGTTCGTCTGATATGTCGCATATCAAGTCTAGGGGTGGTAAACGTCAGACCCCAATAACCAATAAGTCGTGCCGATGTGAGGCTCATAACGGGTCGAGAAACTACTGGTAACACTTACCAGCAAATCTCTGATCAGCCCTGGCCAGGGACTTCCCTGTTACGGCCAATCGAGCACAGCGCAACATCAACCCCCAATACCGGGAGAGACGAAACCCCTCCTATCGCTCATTGCCTCCATGTGACTCGGGACTGTGCCTAAAGACCACCGTTTTGCACGCCCTCATGGACGTGGTAAGGTGGAGATCAAAGCACAGTGGGAATCACACAAGACTCTATGACGATCTCGGGTCTACAGACTAACATGTACAAGTGTCACCTGAGAACTGCCATCTGACGTGGGGTATATTACATCTGGGAGTTCTCGGCGAGTCCGTCCAGTGTACCCAGTCTCCACTGAGCACCCGTATACCATCTCTGATGTCAAACACCAATGGATATGGGATCATCCATCGCCCATCTCATGGGTCGAAAGGCGTATACGCTAGTCTACACTGGTATATCGATGCCCCGTCTCGATACACCCACGACTAGGGACCTTGAAGGATGTACCTATGGACTACCATGTCCCCACTAGTATGATCTTCATCACAGTCCAGGTAGTCAAGTACACATCCTAAGGGCTTTACCAACATGTAACTATAAGACAGTTTAAAGAGACAAGTGTACATGTTATGATAAAGAGTAACCAGATAGCATACTATCATATCGAGCAAGAAAGTCATCTCTATATATGTCCAAGCATCCAATATAATATACATCATCTGTACAATACTGTCCTCTAGGGCATACATACAACTAACAATAGTCTGTGAAATGTGTGGTTGTCGGGACCCGTCACCTCTTTGAAGACGTTGAGGAATTACAATGACGAATATCAAAGGAGTGAAGAGATGTACCCTTGAACCAAGGTGAGTTGGTTGAAAGAGCAGATGTGCTCAATTCAAAACGAGTTGAGGACTTATGGCCAAAATTGGGCTATGTCCAATTAAAATGTTTTAATATTTTATTTTTGTTCTGGCTATTAAGCCTTTATTTGGGCTCAACACTTTTGATAATGCTAGGCATTGGGCTCTGACATTTTTGTCTTGTATTGAATCTATAGCATTTATCAGAAACAAAGTTTGTTCTGACAGTGCGCCACGTGGCGCGCCAGGCCGGTTGCGCCAGTCAAAGAGCGCATTGCGCTTCTGTCGGGTAGCGCACACGAAGAGGACACATGTCGCGCTTAGCGCTAAGCGCTAGTTTGTTAGCGCGTTGCGCTTTTAATTTATGAGCGCATTGCGCTAGTCTGTTGGCGCACCAGTGAGTGACACGTGGTGCACTTGGCGCCGAGCGCCAGCCCATGAGCGCAGTGCTCTGTTTCAGGAGCGCAAAGCGCAGATTGGTGTCTATGGTTGACACGTGGCAAGTTTTGGCGCTGAGCTCCGATCCAATGAGCGCAAAGGCGCAGTTCATGAGTGCAAGGCACTTTTCAGTAGCGCAAAGCGCATCTGATCAAATTTAAGATCAAATAACAAGTTTATGTTCTTCTTAAAGGAGGCTTTGCCTCAAGATCCAAGAACAAAAGTTCTTGTTTTTACAAAAGGGCTCTGTCTTTATAGATCAAAGATCTGTGAATGAAGTAAAATACTACTTTTGTTTATTTTTTTTTATGATTAGATCTTCTGATATTTTCTTTTAAATTAAAGACCTTACTCTTTTTTATAGATCTAAGATCTTTTTAGAAGATGGTTCTTCTTTTTACGAGATGGTTTCATCTCTATTATTCAAGAACATAGTTCTTTTTTTACCTTGAAGAAGAAGAAAAATCTTCTTTTTCTAAGAGTTTTCTCTTCTTTTGCAGAGTGTTTTAATCTCTCTCTTTTTTTGTCCATCAGACTTGAAATCTTGGGGCATTTATATAGGGCCAATTGATTTGTTAAATCAGTTTTGAGAGATCTTTCTCTGATTGATTTGGGAATATTTCCCACCATTGGATTTTGATTCTAAGGCTTCTGTTTTACAGAAGATAATCTTCTTGTTTTAATAAGATTGGAAAAATCTTTCCATAACAGAATTTTAGTTCTGATTAATTAATAATTTATTATTAGTAGATCTTTTGATCTGACGGTGGGGGAATTTTAATTCCAGCGCTGGCGCACTTTGCGTGAGCGCACCTACGTTCGACACGTGGCGCGCAGCGCAGAGCGCTGCGCAACCGCGCTGGCGCCCCTGTGTCTGACACGAGGCGCGCAGCGCAGAGCACCGGATCTGAAGCGTTTCTTCAACTTTTTAAATTTTGAATTTTGAAATAGAGCTTTGCTCTGATGGGGTGCGCTGCCTAGGCCGCAGCGCTCCAGGCGCTGGCGTGTCTGCTTTTGACACGCAGGGCGCAGAATCTAAAGCGTTGCTTCAATTTTTGAATTTTGAAATTCAAAACAGAGCTTTGCTCTGATTGGGAGAAATACTAAGCAATAAGGTGTATGCGCAACTCTATATATGAAATAGAATATACGACAATGTTATAACATCTCTACCCCAGACGCAAAACGCCATGCAGGCGATTCCCCTGTAGATGTTAAATCTACTCACCAACGCTCCTGGCTAAGTAAAGCCTACCACCTGTTTTCCCTTCGTCGCAGCGTCCGAAGTCCCCGCCTACGAACCTAAAACATAACACAACAAAGCAAGTATATATTAGCAATAGACCTAAAACACGTACAAACTACGTTGACCAGCGCGACAATACCAAACTTACTCTCAAGTGTTCGTATTGTGGCTAACGTGCATAGCGACACTACGAAACCAACTCAGAGCAACTGCAACACAGAACACGAACCATATCGGATAACGTAACGCGTGAAATGAAATATAAGAAATATGCAAAGTGGTCCTAGATTTTGTTATACCAACAATCTGTAAAAGTTGCAAGTACCATGAGCCCACATACAACCCCAGAGACCCCTACACCAAAACCCAAACCCTAACTCCCTAGTCTTGCCGCAATTTGCGGCCATAACCAATTTATTTGCGGCCTAAGCATAGGGAAATGGGCTCGTATTTTGAGGGTAGGTTCTAGGTCACTACACTAGGTCACTGAGATGGGAACTTTTGCAACAATTACATGGTTTGATAGCAGATCATCCGAGACCCAAAACAACACTAAAAATACGATATTTACCCGAAACGATACAATACGCGATCTAAACTGAAACTAATAAGCTACGCTACAGAATAAACAACTACTTAATAGAAAGAGATCATTACCTAACCAAAAGAACTCAAAGATCCTAGCTTCCCAAACTCCAAGGCATCCAAGAGGCAAAACCAAGCAAAAGATGTGATTTTTGTCAGTTTGGATGAAGTTTTGAGATGGATTTGTGAAGGAATGATGAGTGTTCAGTTAGAAAAGAGAGAGGAATGAGAAAATAAATGAGATAGAGAAAATGAGAGAGTGTGAGGATAAAGAGAGAGGGAAGTAAGTGTAGGGTGAGAGTGAGGTGAGTGTAACCTTTTGCATTAAACCACCATTAAATGAATTCACACCATGTCACCATGCCACTTCTTCTCTTCCAAAAGAAATATCTCTCCCAAGAAAATATCTAGGATTAGGGTTAAGGTAAAGCAAGGGATTAGATTAAAGTAAAGGATTAGGTTAAGGGTTAAGTTGTCATGGTTGCTAAGAACAAGATTAACACAAAACAAACCCTCACATTAATGTGCACACGTGCGTGCATGCCATAACAAATAATAATAAATTATTAAGTAAATGTTATAAAATGTGAGGAAGCCGAATTGGTAAACTTTTTACTAAAAACCCGCACTACCGTCTAAACTAACCCTAATCGAAATCTAAGGCATTACAATCTCTCCCCTTATAAAAATTCTTCCCCGAATTTAAAAGTCTCATTATGCGTACCTTCAAAGAGATGAGTGCAAAACTCACAATTCTCGCTCGCAGCCTTCCTAGTGATCTCCTCACTATACGGCTACGCCCAAGAAAAACCCTCCACAGATGGCAAGAATCTTGACCGAAGTTTCTCCACCAGCCGAACCACTAACACAATTGGCTGCCAGTAAACGAAAAGATCGCGTCCAAGCTAAATGGTCTGGTGCTGAATCATGTGAGAAAGGTCATGAAGGTATTTGCAAAGTATCAACACAAGGAATACGGGGTGAAAACTCAATAATCTGGGCGGAAGTGCCAAATTCAAGGCAACGAAACTAACTCGCTTTAAGGATCTCAAAAGGACCTACAATCCTGGGATAAGCTTCTCAAAACTCAACACGTCATTCATCGGAACAATCCGTAGGAATACTTGATCCCCACTGTGAACTCAAGTCTGCGACCACCACGGTCGGCATAAGACCTCTGTCTGCACTGGGCTGTCCTCATCCTGACCTGAATAAACTGGATCATCTCCGACGTCTCTAGACTAGCTGGAGTCCAAAAAATCCTACTCACGCAGAGTCAGAAAAACAGACTGGCGATCGACACAACCTACCAAACAAAACCAAAAGGTTGCCAATTGGAATATCTCCTGATAACTGCTATCGAAGGAGAATCCTAATAATGGCAAGTGACGATCCCAACTGCCGACAACAATTAGTACGTACGCACTAGCATATCCTCCAAAATCTGTATAGCCCGCTCTCACAAAACCATCATCCTGCGGATGGAAAAGTGGAGCTAAAGCTCAACCAGTATCCAAGGCTTCCTGAAGTTTCTACCCACGACGGCTATCGAACGGGGTGCCTCTATTGGATACAACACATAAAGGAACTCCGTGCAACGCACAACTTAACAAGGAACAACTGAGCAAACTAAGCATAACTAGACAACAAACACCCGAATGGAGTCACACCCTGATTAAACCTGGGTAGACACCACAATGAAATTCATAGAGATCTGCTCTCATTCCCACCCTGGAACGGTTAAAGGTTGCAACTCTCCAGCCGGTCTCAGATGCTCAACCGTAGCTCACAAAAATACAGACACCTTGAAACGAAATCCGAATCTTCACTCTTCATCCCTGCCCACCCGTAACTATCTCACAAGTCACGTCACCTATTGCTGGAACTTGAATAAACACAGAAAGCTGACTGATGTGCCTGCTCTAGGATTTCGCGTTTCTACCCAACAGTATCAGGTACACACAACCGCGTCCCTAAACGTAGCACACCCTGGTCATAAATCAAGGACTCTGAATTTTTACCCAGCCAAGTATGCTCAAGAATCTTAGACGAACGAGCATCGGCGGGCTGTGCCTCGCGAAAACGATTAAGGAAAAGTGGACGGGCGCGGACATGAGCAAGCTGTCCCCTCAGTAGAGGCAAACTTAAGCTATACTCCATTATCGCACAAGAACTGTAAATCTGCAGAAGACTGTCTCAAAACTACACAAACTGGAACATGCTACCCCTGGGCCTACGACTCAAGCATCAACTACCACAATCGCCTTGCCACGGGTAACGAGGATCTCACAAACACAATCCTTCACAAGCTCCAACCAACGGCGCTGTCTCTACAATCAAAACCCGCTGCAGGAAGATATACATTAAGCTCTGGTGGTCCGTGAAAATCTGACACGACTCTCCGAACAAGTAGTGTCTCCAAATCTCCAACGCACGACCACCGCGGCCATCTCCAGATCATGAGTGGGATATCCTACTCGTACTTCCTCCAAATGTCGGGAAGCAAAAGTGATAACTCTATAGTGCCACATCAGTACACAATCGAGCCCCACTCGCGAAACATCCCAGTTAAACAACAAAGTCGCCCGAGCCAGAAAGCAAAGAAAGAACTGGTGCAGTTGTCAACCGAGTCTTCAACTGCCGAAAACTCGCATGCCTACCTCAGTCCAAAGAAAAGGAACCCCCTTTCCGGTCAGTTCAGTCAACGGTGCAATGATACACTAACAATCTTGCACGAAACGGCAGTGAAAACCTGCTAAGCCCAAAAATCTGCGGACCTCCGTCCTGTACACAAGTCGGGGCCAAAGCTGTACGGCCTCGATCTCCCTCGGGACCATACGAAACCATCTCCCGTAACTAAAAGACCTAGGAGTCAACACAATCAAGCCTAAAGGAACACTCCGAGAATTTAGCAAACCGATGGGGCTCTCCCAATGTCTGCAAAGAAAATCCTCAAGTGATGCTCCTGTTCCTCACGATACATTAGAATAGACCAGAATGTCATCAATAACACAACAATAAAAATGGTCGAGGAACGGCCTGAAGAAATCTGGTTCATCACATCCATGAATGCTGCTAGGGCATTGGTGAGTCCAACGACACCACCAAAACACACACTGCCCATAGCGCGCACAAAAGCAGACTTCGGAATGTCATCACTCCAAACCCACAACCAATGATGACCTGATCCCAAACAAACTTAGAAAAAGTATCGCACTTTGGAGCAAGTCGAACAAATCGTCAATGCGAGGTAAAGGATACCTATCCATACCGTAACTCGGTTCAATTGACGATCCATCAACACACAAGCTCAAACTGCCGTCCTTCTCTTGACGAACAGAATAGGAGCTCCCCAAAGCGAAACATTTAGATGAACAAGCCCCCCAACAAACAACTCTGCAGCTGATCCTTAAGCTCCCTTAGCTCCGCCGGCTCATCTGGAACAACGTCGGAAAACCCTCGCACGATAGGAACCCGGTCCAACAAATCCATGTTAGTGTATATGCCCTAGAGGCCATTACTGTATCATACTAGTTTGTATATTACTTAATGGATGCTTGGGATATTCACCTTGTATATACAATCTTGCTCAAAATAGTAGTATGCTACTTGGTTTGTTTCTACTTCAATGTGTACTTGTGTTTATTTCAGTATATCACTTATACGCATTAGTGGAGCCCTTAGGATCTTTGCTTGATTACCAGCGTTGTGATGGCAGTCACACTAGTGGGGGCTGGGTAATCTATAAGCACATCCTTATTCAGGTCCCTGGTCGCAGGACTATCGAGACAGGGCATCGATACTCCGGAGTAGACCAGCGCATGCGCTTCTCATCCCAGTGTGGGAGACGGTCTGTCCCACAGCCGTCAGTACGTCGTACTTGAGATAGTATGCGGGTGCTCGTTAGGTTACGGGTACACTGGACAGGACTCGTCGGGAACTGACTAGTTGGTATTATACCTATCGTCAGTTATCAGTTCCCAGGTGACATGAGTACAGCTTAGTCCGCTGACTTGACACTGTCACTCCGCCTCGAGTGTGTTCCCACTGTACTTTGATCACTACCCTACCACGGCTCAAAGGAGTCGTGCAAACAGGTGGTGGTTGGGTGCAGTCCCGAAGCACTTGGAGGCAGTGACGGTTAGACAGGATTCGTCTCTCCCGGTATTGGGGGTTGACATCGCGCTGTGTCTAGGAGAGCCATTACACGAGTAGTCCCTGGCCAGGGCAAACGAGATATACTGGTAGGTTTCCAGTGTTATCTCAGGGTGTATTGGGCTTCACTCCGGCACGACTTGTACCGCTATTGGGGGACTGACGTTTACCGCCCCCTAGGCCCGCCATGCGATGTATCAGACGAACAGACCGGACTGTACGGAGAATGTCACACTCAGGCTCAGTAGGAGTTCAGATGGGTTTCGCCTCGTCGGTCTTCTTGTCGGCATTACCTGGGGACCGTTACGCACAGCTAGTGCCGCTTGCGGTCTGTGGTTAAACCCACTGCCAGCGTAGTGTCGAGTCTTTAGAGTCCCACACAGAAAGCTTTTCGCCTTTAGGCAAAAGAGTAGAGGTCGCATGGTATTGCGACAGGTCGCATGGTTTTGCGACAGGGTTCGGTCACATCCGTGCACTTGTGCACGTACAGTGTCCGGACAGTTTACACTAGCGGGCTTTGGTTTAAGCCAGATCCTAGTGTACCTTATGGGATTGGATTTATCCAGTTTGCATTCGTGTTCCTCGGAACGCGGATGCGGGTGTGTATGCACAGTTGACAGGGAGGCAGAGGTAGTGGATTCTCATTAGGGTTGTTGACAGTTGACCGTTGACTTTTGACTTTTTGCTCAACCCTAATGAGAATATGATATGTGATTAACTATTATATTAATTAAGTATTATGGTGATATGGTTGTTGACTTGTTGACTTTTGTTGACTTGTTGACTTTGGTGACTTGTTGACTTTTGTTGACTTGTTGACCGGTTGACTAGGCTTGACTAGTTGACCATCATGATAACCATGGTTATCATTTCATGCCAAAGACTTTTTTCTTGCTTGCTTTTTGAATAAAATGAGTGCATGATATGATAACCTTATGGTTGCTTCTAACCATCACCAAAAGACTTTTTTGATATGATGAGTTATGATCACTTTGGATTATGAGAGGGTGAGAGAGAAAAGAGAGCCTCATTCTTTCTTGCTCATTCTCTCTCTTGTTCTTGAGCTCTCCCCTTGCTCTCACCCTCAACCTCTTGCTCCCTCTCTTGATCTATGGTTCTCTTGTCTCATGAGTTGAGAATCAAGAACCATAGATAAAATCCCATTCTATTTTCCTCTCTACTCATTCTAGTTCACTAGGTTTAGCAAACCAAGTGAACTAGTTTTCTTCAAAGACCGAAGAAGGAGCTAAAGGTTGGAGCTTTCAAGTGGATCTATCTTCGGCGTACGGAGACGACGAGAAGGAGCCATCGGACCACCACCGGAGCTTGAAGAGAAGGAGTTCAAGTTTAGGTATAACCATCTTCATCCGAGTAGCTAAACATCTTTAGCTTAGTTTGCTAGTTTTAGTTTAGGTAACGATCCCGACCATAGTTTAGTCCATGTTGCCTCTTGCGATAAAAATTCGTTTTTTATACCGTTTCCGCCTCCCCGTAAGAACCGGGGGTCGCAATATGGACTTACAATCCACTGTGGCTCCGGTATCATGAATGAAAGCCAAGAATCCTCGACATCCTTTCCTCAAAAGCCGACTAGCGAAAAAGGCTGAATTCAAGCTGTGAGAGGCGGCCCCACTGTCCCCCTGCACAACGAGAACTGACTCGTCAGGAAAACTAAACCTGACTGTTTTCTCGCGGCAGTCCACAGACGCCTAGCATGTAGATATCCAGTCCGTATCCAGGAGAACGTCAAATCCAATATCTCTAGAAGGATCAAAACGACGGACGAATCTCTATCTCCTATCCGATTGCCACACGACCGAAACACGTGCCGCGCAACAAAAGAATCGCTGACAGAAGTTAACACAACAAACGGCTGATCTAGCTAACACGATTCTCGGCCCAACCACGGCACAAAGTGTGTAAAACAAACAAGTACACCAAAAGAACATACGAATTAAGAATACCTGAAAACTCTGCATTGGACGCCCGCGCGTCCCAATAACTAGAAGCAAACTCTCGTGTCTGCCCCTACCCGTAACTGACTGAACTCCTCCTCTGCAAACCTGTCCCCTCTAAGCGAACCCTCCGCAACCATGACCTCTCTGAATACGGCCCTGACGCGGTGTTAGGGAACAATGTCTGACAAAGTGTTGAAGGCTCCCGCATTGAAAACATCCATACGATGGCTGCTGACCCTCCTAGGGATGAGAGCTGAACGACTGTCCTCGTCCCAAGCCTCCGCTACTCACGCGACGTGCACGAAATCTGTCTCGGCGACTGAACCTCTGTTTCGGGGATGACACACCTGTACTAGCCCTCCTCGGTCCTCGAACTCCTAAAGTCTTGGAAAGACGTGCTTCGTCAACTAGGGCTGTGTCCACTGGTGCTGTATACGTAACATTATACTGTGTGCTGATTGCAAGGAACAACTGGGTAACAAGGGTGACAACCTCCTGTCACTGCGCTCTACTGGCCTCAATCAAAGACCTCATCGTCTGGCGCAAGTCCTGCATCGCTGCCACAAGCCTAGCAATACGATCTGTCGAAGGCGGATCCATCTGCTCCTGTGCAACGAGCGTGCCATCCTGGTCAGTCCTCGTCCCACCCGAGTCAACTCTGACCTCGGCCCTCGCTGCATCACTCTGAGTCCCCATAGTCATCGGTGGCAAAAGCTATAAATGGAAATAAGATTCGATAAGAACACGGAAATCGAATCACAAGGATATGTATCATCAAGGAAGGAATTTCAAGCAATTAGTACTTAGGTCACTTTAGGCAGAGTACCGCATCGTGAGTATGCCGCGGACATACACACAATACGTTACTCTGCTTAAGCTACCTACTCCATCATACAAAGGTCATCCTACACTCCGAAAGGTAAAACCTAGCGCTCTGATACCAACTTTGTCGCGACCCGAAATTGGCACGTGACGGCCCTTAAACTACGCAACGTCTACAGGCGTAACGCAATTTAAGTAAGCCGAAAACCCAGCAATCTAAACCATCAAAAGTAGTAAGAAATAATAGCATTTTCAAAACTTTTGAAATCTCAACCCAAATTCTTTAAAAGTCCAACTTTATTTCCTTTAAAATTTTGGCAGCACCTCCTTTGTAAAAGCCAGCCCCAAAATGGGTACAACATAAATATAAGTAAAGCGTCCCCAAACGGGAGCAAAAACATGCCCAAAGGCGGAAAACTACCACCACAACAGATATACGACGCCGTAGCGAAGAAATAAAAGACGATATAAATAAAACTGCATAAAAGACCTCCAAGTCACAAAACAATATACAATATCGTCCTCACATCAAGTCTCTAATTCTTACAAGATAATGGTAGATAGAGAGTACAGGATACAACGAATATACAATAACAATATCGGATAACCGCAAAACCCACCTAAGCAAAACTGCACACTGTGAGCCGAAACGGTATCCGCAGCAAAAGATGATATGATAGATGAATAGCCTGGCTCGACTACTTTGGGGAACAACGTGCAAAACACTGTAGCACAACAGGGGTGAGTTGCCAACTCGTGAATAGTAAATAACATATGCAGGTAAATCGCAAGTATGCACGTACAACGTGAATCTAACATATGCAAGCTAATAGCAATAATAGTCATATGTGTGCAATAGTCATGAAAGGTACTCTAGCAGGTACAACTAATACATGAAGCAATAATATGACAATCTGTATATATATGAAACAGTCATGAAAGATACTATATCATGTACTACTAATACATGAAGCAATACATATAAAATAAAAGTTTGTAAATGCAACAGTCATGGAAGGTACTCTATCAGGTACTACTAATACATGAAGTTGTGCATAAACAATCAATATGGAGTATGGGATGAAATATGTTATTTCCACGGAATCTTGACATCGTGGTAGGACCAAAGTCCATCAAGACAATCCAAATCCTAATTCCTCAAATCAGCCCCCAAATTGACTTCCATATCATATAAGTCTCACAAATCCTGAATGTACAATATCTAGTAAATCTCATATATCCTGAATGTACAAAATCTAGTAAATCTCATATATCCTGTATCCAATATCAAGTAAATCTCATATATCCTGTATCCAATATCAAGTGAATCTTAAATATCCTAAGTATATTTGCATGAATAATTATGATGATGTATATAAATTGATATGTATACATATATATTAGCGTCCTATTCCACTAATATATATATATATGCATATATAACAGTGTCCCACTCCACTGTTATATATACTTAGGAGTAAAAATATCATGAAACCAATGTGTCAAGTATCGACACAAAAATACTGACTATCAAGTGCTGTCACCACAACTGGCCCTTGATAGGTACGTAGCATACGCTATTCCGAAAACCCGAGTGCCCAGCTTCGACCCTCGTCTTTCGACGTATCCATACGTACATGACTCCCATCGGTATCCCCACGATAACCGCCGAGTCATAGGTACTATCACCGGCAGGTATGGTTCCCCTGTCAGGCCTCATCGGCATGTTATATCGATTTCCCTTTCTTGCCCCGGGTACCTCCGGGCCCCACCATGTACCCTCACACAGCCCACGACGCTCCTCACATAGGGTATATATATCAGAACCAATAAAACTCATGGTGGATGCTGAAATATTATATCAAAAGAAACTGGGTTTTTCAAATAATGCATAATTTCATGAAACTACCACGGTCCTCAAATCCAAAAAATATCATGAAAAATCCATATCTCAATGCGAAAATCTATGAATATAATATATGTAACAAAAAACTGAAATGTAAGCATATAAAGGAAAAGCCGCTAGTTAACTGCAACAAGTTAAAATATATATCATGCGATTCCTAATTTCTCCAAGTCTATATAACATCAAGTAATGGTAAACATGTAGCTATATCCAGATATATTTGTAAACATAAAGGTATAGCAAGGTATAAGTATCTACCTATCAGTAATGATGTAATATACCCTCCGGGTATAAGTGAAGTATGTATGCAAGGTATACATGTGGCTATGTCATTATGTATGAAATATACCAATCACTAACGGTAGGATACCATATAGGTATACAGGTAACTAGCATGTAAGCATGTCAAACCATATGTGTAAGGATGTAGGTATACAGGTATGTTATATGTCATATGCATAAAGGAATATGAATCAATGTCACAATCTCCCTAACCAAACAGTATCATATCTATATGTGTGTTATGCGTGTCATGGCAATTATTGACGGTGTGTGTGGCATACAATCAGTGCTAGTGCAACATGAGCCATCGATAATAGTGCAGTGTCCTAAGGGTACAAGTCCAAGCACAACAAGTAACTAAGCAATAAGGTGTATGCGCAACTCTATATATGAAATAGAATATGCGACAATATTATAACATCTCTAGCCCAAACGCATAACGCCACGCGGGCGTTTCCCCTGTAAATGTTAAATCTACTCACCAACGCTCCTGACTAAGTAAAGCCTACCTCCTGTTTTCCCTTTGTCACAACGTCCGAAGTCCCCCCCTGTGAACCTAAAACAAAACACATCAAAGCAAGTATATATTAGCAATAGACCCAAGACACATACAAACTACGTTGACCAACGCGACAGCACCAAACTTATTCTCAAGTGTTCGTATTGTGGCTAACGTGCATAGCGACACTCCGAAACCAACTCAGAGCAACAGCAACACAGAACACGAACCGTATCGGATAACGTAACGCGTGAAACGAAACACAAGAAATATGCAAAGTGGTCCCATATTTTGCTATACCAACAATCTGTAAAATTTGCAACTACCATGAGAACACATACAACCCCAGAGACCCCTACACCAAAACCCAAACCCTAACTCCCTAGTTTGGCCGCAATTTGCGGCCATAAACAATTTATTTGCGGCCTAAGCATAGGGAAATAGGCTCGTATTTTGAGGGTATGTTCTAGGTTACTACACTAGGTCACTGCGATGGGAACTTTTGCAACAATTACCTGGTTTGATAGCAGATCATCCGAGACCCAAAATAACACTATTAAAATGATATTTAACCAAAACGATACAATACGCGATCTAAACTGAAACTAATAAGCTACGCTACACAATAAACACCTACTTAACAGAAAAAGATATTACCTAACCAAAAGAACTCAAAGATCCTAGCTTCCTAAGCCCCAAGGCATCCAAGAGGCAAAACCAAGCAAAAGATGTGATTTTTGTGAGTTTGGATGAAGTTTTGAGATGGATTTGTGAAGGAATAATGAATGTTCAGTTAGAAAAGAGAGATGAATGAGAAAATAAAAGAGATAGAGAAAATGAGAGAGTGTGAGGATAAAGAGAGTGGGAGGTGAGTATAGGGTGAGAGTGAGGTGAGTGTAACCTTTTGCATTAAACCACCATTAAATGCATTCACACCATGTCACCATGCCACCTCTTCTCTTCCAAAAGAAATATCTCTCCCAAGAAAATATCTAGGATTAGGGTTAAGGTAAAGTAAGGGATTAGATTAAAGTAAAGGATTAGGTTAAGGGTTAACATGTCATGGTTGCTAAGAACAAGATTAACACAAAACAAACTCTCATATTAACATGCACACGTGCATGCATGGCATAACAAATAATAATAAATTATTAATTAAATGTTATAAAATGTAAGGAACCCGAATTGGTAAACTTTTTACCAAAAACCCGCACTACCGTCTAAACTAACACTAATCGAAATCTAAGGCGTTACAGAATCGGCAAAGGCCTCCATTTGGAGATCCCCATTACCATACACCAAGAACAATTTTTTAGTCCTTCGCAAGTACTTAAGAATGTTCTTCACAGCAGTCCAGTGATTATCCCCTGGGTTTGACTAATACCTGCTTACTACACTCAGTGTATAAGCTATATCAGGGCGTGTACACAACATCGCATACATTATTGATCCTACGGCTGAAGCATAAGGAATAATGCTCATGCGGGCTCTCTCTTCATCAGACTTTGGGCAATCGTCCTTGGAGAGAGTGACTCCATGGCAAGCGGGTAAGGCACCCCGTTTGGAGTCTTCCATTCTAAAGCTCTTTAGGATAGTGTTGATGTACTTGGTTTGGGACAATCCCAATAACCGTTTGGATCTATCCCTATAGATCTGAATGCCCAATATATACGTGGCATCACCCAGGTCCTTCATGGAGAACCTTTGTGGTAAGAATGATTTGACCGACTATAGCATAGTAATGTCATTTCCTATCAAAAGAATGGCATCCACGTACAATATGAGGAATGCGACAGTTCTCGCTACAGTCTTCTTATAAACACAAGGTTCATCTGGATTTTTGACGAAATCAAACTCTTTGATAACATCATCAAAACAGATGTTCCAACTCCGTGATGTCTGCTTTAATCCATAAATGGATTTAAGCAACTTACTTGCTTTTCCGCTGCTCCCACTGTCAATAAAGCCCTCTGGCTGATTCATATAAACGCATTCATCTAAATAACCATTTAGAAATGCAGTTTTAACGTCCATCTGCCAGATTTCATAGTCGAAGTAAGTAGCAATAGCAAGTAGGATCCAAATGGATCTAAGCATGGCTACCGGAGAGAAAGTCTCGTCATAGTCCAAACCTGGTCTTTGACGAAAACCTTTCTCTACCAACCTTACCTTATAGGTCTCCACCTGTCCATCTACACCGATCTTTCGTTTAAAGATCCATTTGCAGCCTACAGGTTTTATCCCCGAGGTTACATCCTCCAAAGTCCATACTTTGTTGGTGTACATGGACTTCATTTCGGATCTCATGGAATCCAGCCACTTCACAGAGTCACCACTCGTGATAGCTTGCTGAAAACTTGCAGGGTCATCATCCATGATGCAATCTTCTCTATCACCGTCAATGAGAAAACCGTAGTATCTCTCCAGTGGGCGAGAAGTCCTACCAGATCTACGGAGTGGCTGAGGTTCATTAGATTCTATTGCAGCATCAGGTTCAACCAAGTCGTCATTTGTAACTTGTGTCTCTAGAACCTCTTCTAGATCTACCACATTGCCATCAACATCATTTGAAAAAATCTCATTTTCCAAAAATGTGGCATACTGGAAACAAACACCTTTTGTTCCTCCTTGTGGTAGAATAGATACCCAAATGAATGTTTTGGATATCCCACAAATATACATTTGACCGATCGTGTCTCGAGTTTGTCTGGATTCTGCTTTTTGACAAAAGCCGGACAACCCCAAATCTTAACACGTTTAAGAGATGGTCTCTTCCCATGCCATATCTCATATGGAGTGGTAGACACAGTTTTGGTTGGAACTTTGTTCAACAGAAAAGCAGCAGTCTCCAATGCATACCCCCAAAAGGAGAGGGGTAACTCAGAATCACTCATTATAGATCGTACCATATCTAATAGGGTAAGATTTCACCGCTCTGACACACCGTTGTGCTGTGGTGTTTAAGGGGGAGTAAGCTAAGAAAGAATCTCATTCTCTTTTAGGAAGTTCAAGACCTCAGTACTTAAGTACTCTCCAACTCGATCTGATCAAAGTATCTTGATGCTCATTCCTGTTTGTTTTTCTACTTCAAGTTTGTACTCCTTGAATTTCTCGAAAGCTTCAAACTTATGCTTTATCAAAAACACATGACCGAATCTTGAGAAATCATCAGTAAAAGTTATAAAGTATGAAAAACCGCTTTTTGCATGTATAGACATTGGCCTACATACATCACTATGTATGAGGCCTAAGAGCTCAGTAGCTCTTTCTCCGTGTCTAGTAAACGGAGTTTTGTTCATTTTACCTTTAATACAAGACTGGCAAGTCGCATAAGATTTATACTCAAAAGAATTTAAATATCCATCTTTATGAAACTTGTTTAGTCTTGTTTCATTAATATGACCAAGTCTACAATGCCAAAGAAAAGCTTCATTTATATCTGAAAATTTTCTTTTACTTGTGTGTTGAATGTTGAAAACTGTGTGTTGATTAAGGAAGTATATCCCGTTATTAAGTGTACCACAACCAATCAACTCTTGATTTAGTTTAATATTCATAACATTATGTTGCACAGCAAAATGGTATCCTTTATTGTCTAACAAAGAAACGGATATAATATTACAAAGCATAGTTGGTACAAAATAACATGGGTTCAAAACCAATATACAACCTGACGGCAACCGTAGGTGATACTCTCCCACTGAAACTGCATGTACATTGGAACCATTTCCAACTTGGAGAGTATGATCACCTGTCTTCAAAACTCTACTATTTCTCAACGCCTGCACAGAATTGCAAATATGAGAACTCAAACCAGTATTTAATACCAAGGAAGTAGAGTTAATAGAAAAACAGTTTTCAATCATGAACACACCTGAAGCTGAAGCATCACCATGCTTCTTTTTCTTGAGTTCAAGGTACTCGGTACAGTTCCGCTTCCAGTGTCCCGTCTTCTTGCAGTGAAAACATTCTCTCTTCCCCGACTCCGCAGCTTTGGATTTGTCTTTCCTCTTCTCCTTCTTTATTCCTCCTCTCGGCTTGGTGAATTTCTTGTAGGGTTCCTAGGCACACTAGTGAGGTCTCACAAGGCATCAACCATGCCAATTTCAAAAATTACAAGTGCCGAGAAACCCTAATACGGATCGTTAACTAGAATTTTAGGCGAAAGATGCAACTAGTTAACAACTTAACTAAAAGAAAGAGGCTACAACCTTTGTAGATCCGGCTCACCACTTCCTTAGCTCCACGTAGACGTCCCTCCGCTGTACAAATCGGATCTTGGACTCCAGTGTCGGCTTCATCGGAGAAATGGGCGGGCTAGGTCATCGACTACGATGCCGAAGATGATCTACGTCGAGGCATCACAAGATCAAGCTCCCACTTCACCAAGTCATGAAACTTGTGAAGAAAACACCCTATACTACTTGGCAAGAGGTAGAGGATGAAGAAATAGGAAGTGGGTTCACTTTAGAATTGGATTTCTCACTCTTTTTATCAAATCACCATTGATGGAAGCAAGGTTTTCTTCTTGAAGAAGAAGAAGAAGAAGAAGATGAAGATAATTATCATAAGAATAATTAGAAAATAGAGAAATAGATTATTCTTATCATAACTACAACCATGGTTAAGTGTAGAGAGAGGACTATGGTTAAGAGGAATGGTTAGGGTTAAGCATGAGACAAAATGGTCACTTAGTCAAAGCTTCATGAAGCTTCATGAACAAACAAAGAAAGCCACCATTTTTATCTTTATCATTTCCATAATAAATAAATAAATAAATAGATATGAAAATCAAAACCCTAACCATTTAAATAACCATGGTTCAATCTTTACACAAACTCAAGTAAACATGTATCATCAAACATGATACATCCAAGTGCACAAAAGTATATCACATATACAACTTGTGAACTTCAAGTGAGAAAATCCATTTAAAGTGAACCAATATTAGTTAATACAAAGTAATATATCAAATATATAATTATGCATTAAATCATTAAATCAATACTTGATTTAACGATCCGGTCATATCGCATATAACCGACTAATATTCAATGTATCGGCTTATCGAATCAATCCTTGATTCGACAACTAGGTTATATCGCATACAACCAATCGATACATTCATCGCGAGAATGGAATACGGTATCACATACGCGTATTATTCTCGGTCCCGCACATATCTCATATGCGCTCCTATTTCGTTTCGCTTGAGCCAGGAAACCTCTGTGTAGGACTCTAAAGACTCGTCAATAAGCCGGCAGCAGGTGATGATCATATCAAACACCCACAAGCCGCAAGCGGTCTGCTAAACGTAACGGCCACCCGGGTATTGAGCGATCATAAGATCGACGAGCAAGCCCGCTCACACTCCTGTGAATCCAACCAGTAACACTTACCGTACAGTCCGGTCTCGTCGTCTGATATGTCGCATATCTTGCCTAGGGGTGGTAAACGTCAGACCCCAATAGCTCGATAAGTCGTGTCGATATGAGGTCTATAACAGTTCGAGAAACTACTGGTAACACTTACCAGTAAATCTCAGCAACCCTGGCCAGGGATTTCCGGTTATAGCCAATCGAACACAGCGCAACATCAACTCCCTATACCGGGAGAGACGAATCCCCTCCTATCGCTCATTGCCTCCATGTGATTCGGGACTGTACCCAAAAACCACCGTTTTGCATGCCCTCTTGGACGTGGTAAGGTGGAAATCAAAGCACAGTGGGAATCACACAAGACTCTATGACGATTTCGGGTCTACAGACTAACCTGTACCAGTGTCACCAGAGAACTGCCATCTGACGTAAGGTATAATACCATCTGGGAGTTCTCGGCGAGTCCGTCCAGTGTACCCAGTCTCTACTGAGCACCCGTATATCATCTCTGATGTCAAACACCAATGGATATAGGATCATCCATCGCCCATCTGTATGGGTCGAGAAGGTATACACTAGTCTACTCTGGTATATCGATGCCCCGTCTCGATACACGCACGACTAGGGACCTTGAAGGATGTACTTATGGACTACCATGTCCCCACTAGTATGATCTGCATCATAGTCCAGGTAGTCAAGTACACATCCTAAGGGCTTTACCAACATGTAACAGAGAGACAATCAGTGTACACGTTAAGGTAAAGATCAACCAGATAGCATACTATCATGTCGAGCAAGAAAGTCCTCCCTATATATGTCCAAGCATCCACTACAATATACATCATGTGTATAGTAATGGCCTCTAGGGCATACATATAACTAACAATCTCCCACTTGCACTAGGGCCATCTGTAGCAGTGGTTGTAGTATCTCATACTCAACCATCCCATAAAAGTCTCTTTCTGGGAATAGGCCTTCGTGAGTGGATCCGCCGTGTTGTCCTCTGAGTCTACTCTCCAAACCTCGGTCACCCTGGAGATCAACCATTTCCATGATCAGGTGATACTGCCTTAGAATATGTCTGGATCACTGATGGGACCGGCGTTCCTTGGCATAAGCCACAACTTCATTGTCTCACAATGGTAGGAACGTAGTTCATCTCATGAACCAATATACACCCAAACATCCTCTTTGGTAGCATCTTAAGTAGCGATGTATCCTGCCTTTATCGTCTAGTATGCCACGGTATTTAGCTTGGAACTCTTCCAACTTACCGTCCCTTTACTGAGGGTAAAGACAATGCCTGTGACTGACATTCAGTCGTCTTTATCACCCTGAAACACTTCCAGTGATTCTCCCCAGGATCGATTGATACCATCTCACTACTGCTAGTGAGATTCCTAACATCCAATTAGATCTATCTCATAGATCCAAAATCCAGGATTTAGTAGGTATCACTTTGATCCTATATGGAGAATCTTTGTGATAAGCGGAGATTGACCGAGCGTAGCATAGGAAACTCCTTCCCTATCAAGAGTATGTCATCCACGTACTTTACGAGGATCACTACCATACTCCCTACTACCTTTTTGTTCATACAAGGTTCATCTACCATTTTGATGAAGTCAAACTTTTTGACTACGACATCAAAACAGACGTTCCAACTCCGCGATGCCTGCTTTATCCCTTAAAGCATCTTGTACACGTTTCCGCTGCTCCCACTGTTTACGAAGCCCTCTGACTGTGTACTTATAGACTCTCTATTCTAAAACATCATTTAGAAAAGCAGTCATGACACCCAACCGCCAGATATCGTAGTTATGGTATGTAGCCGTGGCAAGTAGGATCCGGATGGACTTAAGAATAGCCACTGGAAAAGGTTTCATCATTATCCACGCCTGGTCAATGACGAAAATCTTTAACAAGTCTAGCTTTTGAAAGTCTCAACTTTTCCATGTACACCAAGTAATCTTCTCAAGATATACTTGCTCCTGATAGGGATTTAACCCTTCAGATATAGCAACTAAAGTCCATACTTTGTTGGTGTATAAGGATTCCATCTCAGATCGCTAAGCATCCAGCCATTCTTACAGAGTCTCACTCCTGATGGCCAGCTCGAAACTAGTTGGGTTATCATCTCATGATTCAATCCTCGCTCCCACTGTCATAGAGAAACCGAAGTAACTCTCAGGTGGGTGAGGAACCCTGCTAGATCGGTGGAGAGGCTGAGATTCGTTGGTTACTATTGAATCCTATGGTTCTATCAAATCATCTGCAGTAGTTTGTATAGCTGGAACGTTTCCAGTTCTACAGAACTGACCTTGCCTCGATCTTGTCCGGATTTTGCTATTAGACATAGGCCGGACAACCCCAAATCTTAACTAGCTTAAGACATGGGCTCTTCCCATACCATATCACATATGAAGTGGTATGGAACTGATTTGGTTTGAATCCTATTCAATAGGTATGCAACTTATCAAGTGCATAACACCCAATAGGAAAAAGGTGACTAAGTAGTACTCATCATAGAGCACACCATATCATTTAGGGTGTATCTGCTCCACCCCGATATACCATCGTGCAATGGTGTATACGGAGGAGTAATTCTAAGAGAGAATCTCATTCTCCTTTAGAATAGTCCAGGATTTCCGTGCTCAAGTATTCTCCTCCTCGATCACATCAAAGGACATAATACTTATACCCGTATTTTGGTTCTCTACTTCTAAATCATATTCTGTGAATATCTCAAAAGGTTCGGACTTGTGTTTCAACAGGAACATATGTCTGAATCTTGAGAGATCATCAGAGAATGTAATGAAGTATAAAGAACCGGTCTTGGCATGTGCAGACAGGGGAGTTACATACATCAACATGTATCATCCCAAGAGTTCACTAACTCTTTCTCTGTTTCCAATAAACAGAGCTAGTGTCATTTTATCTTTATGACATGACTGGCAAGTTTTTCACAAGATGTAAATTCAAACTGATTTAAATATGCATCTAAATGTAACTTCAGCCAGTCGGGTCGCATTGATATGACCTAGTCTACAATGCCTCAAGAAGGATTCGTTCATTTCTGAACTCTTACCCTTGTGTGTGTTCTATATACTAAGAACCGTAGTTTGATTTAGAACATTAATGCTTTTAGATAACGTGCCTGAACCGATCAACTTTTGATATAGGAAATGTTCAAAACATTATCCAACAACACAAAATTTTATCATTTCTTTACTAATAAAGACAGTGATATGATTTTGTATATCAGGTTCGGTATCTAATAACATTTATTCAGAATCAATGTATTGGTAATACAGGGTGACAGTGACCAACAGACTTGGCTGCAACACTTGCCCCGTTTTCTGTCTCATGAAACTTATCACCCGTTCTCAGTTTTCTACCCTTTTGTAGCCCTATGTAACAGATTACATATTTGGGATCCTGATCCAGTATCAAATACCCAGGATTCAGAGGATACTGAGAAACAGTTCTTTGTAATGAACACACCCGAAGGAGATGCATCATATGCACTTTCTTCGTTTGGGCGGCATAGGAATTCTGGTATTCCCCTATTTCCTGCTTTGTCTTATAACAATTATAAGTTGGAGCGGGACCAACGTTCCCTAGCTCCGTATAACAAGCGGGTTCGGTCAATAATCCGTATTGTTATCTTGATTAAGGCGTGACATGGTCGCTACCAGGAGAGAGAGAGAAGAAAACACTCAGCGTGCGCTCTTGCAAGAATAGATTGGTTATTATTTTATCTAATCAGGATGGCTCCCACTGTTTTTATCAAATCTTCCTTCAAACCCTAAAAGGAAAGACTAGCCAGGATTAATTACACGCTACAAGTTCGCCAATCTTTCAGCCAGGCCAGTGTCGGTACTTTGAGGGAGGTCCCCCGTGCTTTCGCACGAACCTAATTACAGTAAACCTCGTTTTCCCAGAGGCGTAATCTCGTTAACACCTTTCTAGACACCTACTTGATCGGCTAATTGTAATGTGTAAAACTCTCCCAGGAGTAACTTTTACTCGCAGTGGGTATCGGGATCCAACTATCTCATAGAAGGTATGCAATCTCATTGCAAATTTCAACACTTGAAATTCCCGATAATTTTGCCCCTAGCGTCCTATGACCTTGACGCAGGCCAACAAACCATAGTGCGCTAGTCAAGTTCAACCCGTCATTTCCTGATTGAATTAAACCCACCCGCACGACCCTTGACGCAGGCCAACAAAGTCGCATGACTACCCTAATCCAATCTGCGTCATATGCATAAGCAGATAAATACTAGTTAGCTACCGCACACTACGCCTTGACGCAGGCCAACAAACGTAGCACGAATACTAACTACTACTTATCTGAAATGACGGAGGGCTACGACAAGTTTTTCTGAAAACCTATTGCGTAATGAACTTGATATCGTTGTAGAATCAAATAATTTTAAAATGGAGTGCTTTTGAGGCTTTTCTAGTTTTGCTAAAGGAGTCACTCCCGGTGAAGGGATCGTCGGTCCTTTCCTCGTCGAATGAGGTGCGGGATATATCATATATATCACTGTGCAAAGCAGAAACTATAGAAGCAATCAAAAGACAAACCGAGAGTTGTAGCATCTGCCAGTTATTGCTAAAGGAGTCATTCCCGGTGAAGGGATCTCGGTCCTTTCCTTATCGAATAAGGTGAAGGATGTTCTACAAGGAACACCGCGATGCAAAGCAAGAACTGTAGCTACCTGTTTTATTTTGAAATTCGATTTTACAACATCTTAGGTTTCTTTTCTTTTCATTAATCACATTAATGATGTCCCATCATTTAAGTACCTAAACATCACAGATAAATACGACGTACACTTATGCCATCCACATTCGCCTCGATGTCCCCTCGTGCACCGTTAGGTTAGGTAACTAACGGCAGAGTGGGGCAGGGCTAGCACGGGTGTAAAACATAAGTAACGTCTATATAATATATCATATATACTATATACTGTATCTATCACAGAACATCACATGATCACATCACAGATATCGCAGCAGAAGAATCATATGAAATATTGGATATACTAGGACGTCTGTGTTTTCAATACGAGCCAGTATAAAACACGGATTCTACGGTCGTGATGAATAGCCAAACCCACACCCCTAGACCCCTACGAGAGCGGCAAGCAACCCTACCAGTTCTAGAGTTAGGAGACCCGGACTCGACTCCTCGAGTTGGTCTCCCACTGGACTCTAGAACCTAGTTACTCGTGCTCTCCTCCTTGAGTCTATCCTAGTGCGGAAAAGTAAATAATGTACAAAGGGTGACATCTTCCGCTACCTGGAAGTGCCCCAATAAAAGAATATTACATACAAGTTTTTACATGAATGAAAATGAAAAACACTCATCTCACATAAAAAACCCCGGCTATTCAAACACAACGATCCAATATAACATATCCAGCAACACATAACATCACATGTCATCAACGTAAGTAAATATGCGCATCCCAATTGTCGTTGACATATAGCAACGAAACCGGCGATATCACATATTACACTTACGGTCACAGAAAAGAAAGTGTAAAACTACAACAGTTGGAATCCGCAAACTCTTTAGACATCGCATACCTAATCAAATGAAATACTTAAACATCGCATGCCTAACAATTATAAACCCCGCATTTTAGTCTCATTATCGAAAACTCTTTTCAATATCAAGTCGGGCAATTCAACAAGATTCCCGACATCCTGATCGAATGCTCATCGCAAACTTCAGTAGACGGCCGCACCCCCGATACCGTCGACGAAGTGCACCAAGGCGGAACACCGCTACCACGAGCACCCGGATGGATGCTTTCGGCGACGGGGTTCTCCTACAGTCACTTGGTCGGGGCTATGGGGTGTAGCAGTCTATTAAGTTTATCCGGCGAGTATCCGCGTACGCTACGTGATTGCGACGGACTTTTGATCACATCAAAATTCTGTGGCAACCGATCAAGTGAGACTAAACTGCTATGTTTATAACATTCATTCAGTTATCTCATAACTTCTTATGAATTCCAATTATTGTATCACATTCCAGATAAACAGAAAATGTTAAACTTTCCGATCGAACAGTCAAACACCCAAGTTTTCCCGAAACAGCTCAACACATGAAACAAGTTTTAAAACATTCACTTCATGCCTCAGTACCAACGGTCCAGCCATAGAAGGGTCAAGCCAACGCCTCACATGTGGCACGCCGTACTGCCCCAAACCCGAAGGTTCAAAGAGCAGTTCAAGACGGTCACATAATCGAGTTAAGGTTTGTTGTCTTCTAGAGGGACCATCGCGTTACTTGCACTACTTAGAACGTCGTTAAACTACGGAAAGATCCAACACTTGGAAATTTCCCGACAGGGGAAAAGGTGGGTATTTATATCCGGTCGAACTTTTTAACAAATTCTAAAAATATCCGGAAAAGCACACAAACAAAATTAGACAATCCGATCGAAACACCGAGTCCCCAATACAACCCAGAAAACTCAACTCTTGAGTTCATATTAAAAATTCCCAGGAAAACCAGCACTGCAAATTACGAATTACTGTGTAAAAATCAATGCAATAGGAGACTAAAGCGCCGCGGAACCGCGGCATTAACTAGTGAGGTCTCACAAGTTTTAATTCTCAAAAATCCACGATTTCATAAAATAGAGAAATAGATTATTCTTATCATAACTACAACCATGGTTAAGTGTAGAGAGAGGACTATGGTTAAGAGGAATGGTTAGGGTTAAGCATGAGAAAAAATGGTCACTTAGTCAAAGCTTCATGAAGCTTCATGAACAAACAAAGAAAGCCACCATTTTTCTCTTTATCATTTCCATAATAAATAAATAAATAAATAAATAGATATGAAAATAAAAACCCTAACCATTTAAATAACCATGGTTCAATCTTTACACAAACTCAAGTAAACATGTATCATCAAACATGATACATCCAAGTGCACAAAAGTATATCACATATACAACTTGTGAACTTCAAGTGAGAAAATCCATTTAAAGTGAACCAATATTAGTTAATGCAAAGTAATATATCAAATATATAATTATGCATTAAATCATTAAATCAATACTTGATTTAACGATCCGGTCATATCGCATATAACCGACTAATATTCAATGTATCGGCTTATCGAATCAATCCTTGATTCGACAAATAGGTTATATCGCATACAACCAATTGATACATTCATCACGAGAATGGAATACGGTATCACATACGCGTATTATTCTCGGTCCCGCACATATCTCATATGCGCTCCTATTTCGTTTCGCTTGAGCCAGGAAACCTCTGTATAGGACTCTAAAGACTCGTCAATACGCCGGCAGCAGGTGATGATCATATCAAACACCCACAAGCCGCAAGCGGTCTGCTAAACGTAACGGCCACCCGGGTATTGAGCGATCAGAAGATCGACGAGCAAGCCCGCTCACACTCCTGTGAATCCAACCAGTAACACTTACCGTACAGTCCGGTCTCGTCGTCTGATATGTCGCATATCTTGCCTAGGGGTGGTAAACGTCAGACCCCAATAGCTCGATAAGTCATGTCGATATGAAGTCTATAACAGTTCGAGAAACTACTGGTAACACTTATCAGTAAATCTCAGCAACCCTGGCCAGGGATTTCCGGTTATAGCCAATCGAACACAGCGCAACATCAACTCCCTATACCGGGAGAGACGAATCCCCTCCTATCGCTCATTGCTTCCATGTGATTCGGGACTGTACCCAAAAACCACCGTTTTGCACGCCCTCTTAGACATGGTAAGGTGGAAATCAAAGCACAGTGGGAATCACACAAGACTCTATGACAATCTCGGGTCTACAGACTAACCTGTACCAGTGTCACCAGAGAACTGCCATCTGACGTAAGGTATAATACCATCTGGGAGTTCTCGGCGAGTCCGTCCAGTGTACCCAGTCTCTACTGAGCACCCGTATATCATCTCTGATGTCAAACACCAATGGATATGGGATCATCCATCGCCCATCTGTATGGGTCGAGAAGGTATACACTAGTCTACTCTGGTATATCGATGCCCCGTCTCGATACACGCATGACTAGGGACCTTGAAGGATGTACTTATGGACTACCATGTCCCCACTAGTATGATCCGCATCATAGTCCAGGTAGTCAAGTACACATCCTAAGGGCTTTACCAACAAGTAACAGAGAGACAATCAGTGTACACGTTAAGGTAAAGATCAACAAGATAGCATACTATCATGTCGAGCAAGAAAGTCCTCCCTATATATGTCCAAGCATCCACTACAATATACATCCTGTGTATAGTAATGGCCTCTAGGGCATACATATAACTAACATTTCTTCTTATTCTTTCCCTTGGCCTTGGCTTTTGGGACGGAAGAGGAAGATTGTCCAACAAGTATAGAGGGGGACCTCACTTTCAGTGTGCTCTCCGCACTCCTCAACATATTGAGAAGTTCAGGTACTGATTTCTCCATGTCATGCATGTTGAAGTTCATTATGAATGGAGCAAAAGCGGAAGGAAGAGACTGAAGAACAATATCTGTATACTGTTCATTATCCATAGTCCATCCGAGGTCCTCAAGCTTTTCTATAAGAACTATCATCTTCAAAACGTGATCGCCTACTGGTGTGCCGGGTGCCATCCGCATCTGAAACAACTTTCGAGATGCTTCGTATCTCACGGTCCGAGATTGCTCCCCATACATATCTTTTGTATGGATAAAGATGGATTGAACATCCATCTACTCGTGTTGCTTTTGATGTGTATTGTCCATCGATGCAAGCGTGAGGCATTTGGCAGTAGCACAGTCGATATCCCACGTTTTGCGGATTTCCCTATCCGCAGTAGAAGATTCAGGTCCTGGGCTGGGCGGGGCTTTGGCAGTGAGGACATATGATACTTTATCATATGTTAGAGCAATGTTAATATTCCTCAGCTAGTCTTTGTAGTTGGGTCCGGTCAGCTTGTTTTTATTTAGTAGAAGCTTAAGGCCTGACATTTGTATCTGCAATTAAGAGAGAGAAAAGAATACGCTCAGCGAAAACTCTTGCAAAGATCAGATTGGTTATTATCTTATCTAATCGATGTCTCCCACTGTTTTTATCAAATTTTCTTTAAAACCTTTATAAAGAAAACTAGCCGGGATTAATTACATTCTACAATTTCGCTAACCGTTCAGCCAGACCAGTGCCGGTACTTTGAGGGAGGTTCCCCGTGCTTTCGCACGGACCTAATTAGAATAAATCTCGTTTTCCCAGAGGCGTAGCCCCTTTGACAACTTTCTAGACACCTAATGGGTTAGCTAATTGTAAAGTGCAAAACTCTCCCGGGTGCAACTCTTGCTCACAGTGGGATCGGGATCCTACTATCATATAAAAGGTATGCAATCTCATTGCAAATTTCAACCCTTGAAACTCCCGATATTGTTTTTACCCCTAGCACTCATGACCTTAACTATGGTCAACATATCATAAGTACTAGTCAAGTTCTTCCCATCATTTCGTGATTAACTAGACCCACCCACATGACCCTTAACTAAAGTCAACATAATCATATGAATGTCCTAACTAATCCGCATCATATGCGGTGTAGGAAGACATCACTTAGCTACCGTACACTGCGCCTTAACTAAAGTAAAAATACGCAGCACGAATACTAAGTACTCTACTTCCTAAAATGACGGAGGGCTGCGGATAGTTTTTAAGAAAACTTTTAACGCTTTGAACTTGATATCGTTGTAGAATCAAATGGGTTTAAAAGGAGTGGCTTAATCTCCGCACTTTGAAAACTTGCTTTTTCATAAAAAGCCGAGTGGGTTTCAAATCCGATTCTGCAACATCTTTTTAGGTTCATTTTTCTTTACATTAATCTTATTAATGTAGTCCAATCATTTAAGTCCTAAAGCCATCACAGGAAAGAAACGAAAATAGAACGTACGCTTATGCCATTCGCATTCGTCACGGTCTCCCGTTATGCACCGTTAGGTTACTTAATTAACGGCATAGCGGGGCAGGACTAGTGCAGATGTAAAACATAAGCAACGTTTATTATATATCATATATATAATACCATTCGTCTCATCATGTAAAGTGATCACATCACAGAACAAACACAGCAGAAGCACATATGAAAATATAGGATATTTAGGAGGTCCGTATTTAGTATTTAGCCATCAATAGAAAATACGGATTCCACGGTCGCGATGAATGTCCAAGCCCACACCCCTAGACCCCTACGAGAGCGGCAAGTGACCCTACCAATTCTAGAGTTTAGGAGACCCGGTCTCGACTCCTCGAGATGGCCTCCTACTGAACCCTAGAACCCAGTCACTTATGCTCCCCTCCTTGGGTCTATCCTAATGCGAAAAAGTAAATAATATACAACAATAGTGACATCATCCTCAGCCCGGAAGTGCCCCAAATAAAAGAATATTACATACAATTTAATTTTACATGAATGAAAATAAAAACTCTCATCTCACATAAAACCCCCGGCCATTCTATCACGACGATCCTGTACAACATATCTCAGCAACACATAATATCACATGTCATCAACGTAAGCAAGTATGCGTATCCCAATTGTCGTTGATGTATAGCAACGAAACCGGCGATACACCACATACTACACTTACGGTCGCAGAAAAGAAAGTGGAAAACAACAACACTTACGATTATCACATTCACATATATCAAGACGATGTTAAACGTTTCGATCGAATCAATAAACACCCACAAGTTACCCCAAGAGCTCAACACTTAAGCGAAGTTGAAAGTACCTAAAAGACGTGCTGCAGTGTCTATGGACCAGCCGTAGAAAGGGTTAACCAATGGCTCACCTATGACACCACGGAACTACGGCAAACCCTAAGGTTCGTTCGTGGTTCTGTAGGCATAGAATCGAGTTAAGGTTAGTATGGTCTTCTAGAGGGTCCATAGGAATACTTGCACGATTTTATGAATACAAGCAACTTGGAAAATTACAACACTTGAAAATTTCAGAGGGGGCGATAATCTGGGGTTTGAAAATCTGTTCGAACTGTTAAACATCGTCAAGGTTACCAATACAATGTTAAATTTAAGACTACGAAACACTACGAAATAGCCCCTAAGCACAATAGTCATCACAAGAAAAATTGAGCTTAACAAACAATCCCTGAAAACCCAAAACAAACACACCAGAGCATACAAGAAAAATGGGGCAAAAACAACATGTTAGGGCCGGCCTCCTCGGATTTCTGGGCCTTGTGCTCGGTAAAAATCCGAGGGATGGTCCTTATTTTTCTTGTGTGCTCTAGTGGTGTCCCAAATAAGCTTCTGCAGTTGTTTAAATAATTTTTCTGGATCGTTTAAAAATCGACAGAGAGCTGATCTAGGGTTTCCAGAAATCCGTATTTTTCGTATTTGTTTCATTATCGTGATATCTAACATCGTCTAAAATTATAGTTTGGCTTTGATACCACTGTAGGGTTTCTTTAGCACCTCACCTAGGTTTTGCAAGCATCATACATGCCATATTAAAATTTTGTAAGGTGTTAAACAAACTAACCTAGGAATCGAACTAGAATGATTAGTGTAACAGGTTCTAGTATCATATACTAGCTAGTGTCTAACACTAAATGGGGAGAGATAAAACCTTTATAGACCTCCTTTGCAACTCCTTGGATCTCCTAGAGGTTGAACCGGCTAGCTCGAGCTTCTTCCACGTCCACGATGATCCACCCGGAGTACCTTTGCTCAAACTTCCATGCTCCACTTGATCACAATGAAGATGAAGCAAACAAACTACACCAATGGGCTAGACAAGTGTAGCATGATGATATGGTTGTGTTCTCACATAAAACCCTTTCTTTCTTTTACCCTCACTCACTTAGAAATCTCAAGAGAGAGCTAGAGAGAGAAAGAAGAAGATGGCAACCCTTGAGCTCATTTCTTTTGGATGAAAAGATAATAATAAAGATAATGAGAGAAAGATAAATATCAAGAATAAATATCTTCATCTCAAACCATGGTTAATAAATATCTAGATATTTTAGAATGAGAACAAAGATGACAAATGAAATGAAACCATGGTTTGATTTAGGTCAAGTGAAGAATAGTCAACCATGATTTAATATCATTTTCTTTTTCTCATTCTAATATATATAAAGATATTTACTTTCCATGTAATTCTTATATTGCCATCTTTCATGTATCACCAGCCATGATACAAATGCATGTATGTATGTGTGTATGCACATCAACATGTACATATACATCCATGCATCCATCATAAAGAAAAGGTTTATTTAAATAAGATAAAAGTCAATATTAAATCAACACTTGATTTAATAAACCGGTCATATCTCATACGGCACAACCAATAGAAAACGCCCGATTAAAACACGGTATCATATACACGTATTTATTCGAGCTCCCGCACATATCTCATATGTAGACCACATCGTTTCGCCTGAGCCAGGAAACTCCTGTGTGGGACTCTAAGCCTCGTCAATACGCCGGCAGTAGGTGATGATCACATCAAACACCTACAAGCCGCATGCGGTCAGCTAAACGTAACGACCACCCGGGTATTGAGCGATCAGAAGAAGAACAAGAGAACCTATCAAAACTCCCGTCGAGCCAACTGGCAACACTTACCATACAGTCCAATCTTTTCGTCAGATATGTTGCATATCGAGTATAGGGATGGTAACGTCGACCCCAATAACTAAATAAGTCATGCCGGTATATGGTCTACAACAGATCGAGAAACTACTGATAACACTTATCAGTAATATCTCAGCAGCCCTGGCCAGGGACTTCCTATTATAGCCAATCGTGCATAGCGCAACATTAACCCCCAATACCGGGAGAGATGAAACCCCTCCTATCGCTCATCTCCTCCATGTGCCTCGGGACTGTACCCAAAATCCACCTGTTTGTACGACTCAGTAGAGCCGTAGTAGGGTGGAGATCAAAGTACAGTGGGAGGACACACAAGACTCTATGACGATCTCGGGTCTACAGACTAACCTATACCAGTGTCACCTTAGAACTGCTATCCGACGTATGATATAATACCATATAGGAGTTCTCAGCGAGTCCGTTCAGTGTACCCAGTCTCACTGAGCACCTGTATACAATCTTGGGTGTCACCACACCAGATGGATATGTGATCATCTATCGCCCATCATATAGAAAAAGAATGGTATACACTAGTCTACTCTGGAATATCGATGCCTGTCTCGATATACCTACGACTAGGAACATTTTAAGGACATGCTTATAAACTACAGGTGTCCCACTAGTATGATCTGAAGGGTTATCCTAGTGCCCCGGCCAACATCCGTGGCCAAATGCGGAACAAAAATTTTCTAACGAACAAAAACTTGGCACTAGTTTAACTCTAAACCCGGATCTTTCCATAAAACTAAATAGCTACACTAGGAGAGCTATATACTATGATAAGGAATTCTTACCAAACGAACCAAGTCCTTCGGTCTTCGTTCTTCATCCTTAGCTCCTACTAGCCACCTTGAACTTGCTTGATCTTCTTTCCTTGCTCCGTCGGTCCTCCGGGATCGAGCTTGTTCTCCGGCCTTCCTTAGTCCTTGATGATCCACCCGGGGAGTATGATCCATGGTTCTAGCTCCTAACTATGTAACAAAAGGAGCAACTAGAAAACTTGGTTTGCTAAACCAAGTAGTCTAGGATGTAGTGAAGGTGTCTAAGTGTTTGCTATCTCTTTTCTAAGCTCTTCACTTGTTTCTCAACACATGAGAATGTTAGTAAAGAGGAAGAAGATGAAGATGGAGGAAGCAAGAGGAGGGAGGAGCTTAGAGAGAAAATGGAGCTCAAGAAAATAATGATCAAGCATGAGAGAGAAAATAACACACAAAGGTTTTGTATGCAACTTTCTTTCATTAAACAATTGCAACCATGCTTCAATAGTAAGCCCAAAATGAATTATAAATTCATTTGTAAACTTTGAAGCATGGTCAACTCCATATCTCCCTCACCTCTCACTTTACACCTCATTTCCATTTATCAAATAAATGGAAAATCCAAAATGAGGTGGCCACCTTCTAGAAGAAAATCTGTAATAAATACGGATTTCAATCTACTGTACAAATATACCGGCAATCAGATAAAAATCCGAACGCCCAAAAGAGATAGAATAACACGAAGAACATAATAATAGAATATATATATCGAAATACATATACGTAAATTATTAAATCAATACCTGATTTAATAATCCGGCTTAAAACCCGAGCCGGATAGTATTACAAACTGTCCGATCGAAAATCCGAGTACCAAGTAAAACAATCGATCGAACCCTGCACGTATCCAATACGGCTACTACATCGTTTTGCCTGGATCAGGGAAACCCTCTGTGTGGGACTCTAAAGACTCGACAGTACTCTGGCAGTAGGTTTAACCACAAGCACGTCAGCGGCACTTGCTGTACGTAACGGCTGCCCAGGTACCTGTCGAAAAGGATGGCCGACGAGCAAGCTCGTCCGAACTCCTACTGAGCCAATCCGTGATAATATCCGTACAGTCCGGTCTCTTCGTCAAAGAGTATCGCAAACCGGGTCTAGGCGGTGGTGAGCGTCGGACCCTAAGAACCTGATAAGTCGTGCCGATGTGGCTCAGGACCAATCCGGGAAACTACTAATCAACCTATTAGTAATTCCCAAGTGCCTTGGCCAAGGTCTTATGGTCCTGACCAATTGAATCACAATGCGATATCGACTCCCTATACCAGGAGAGACGAATCCCCGACAATCGCCCACTGTCTCCATGTGGCTCGGTACTGAACCCAACCAAAACCTGTTTGCACGACTCAGTAGAGCCGTGGTAGGGTAGTGATCAAAGTTCAGTGGGAACTCACACGAGACAAATGCCGATCTCGAGTCCAAAGACTAACCTGTACACAAGTCACCTGAGAACTTCCATCTGACGATAGGTATAGTACCACATGGAAGTTCTCGGCGAGTCCGTCCAGTGTACTCACACCCAGTGACCACTTGTATACGATCTTAGGTGCATCAGACCAATGGCTGCGGGACCAACCGTTCCCCGATGGGGGTAGAAACGTACACACCAGTCTACTCTGGAGTATCAGTGCCCAGTCTCGATACTCACGCGACTAGGGACCATTTAAAGATGTGCTTATGGACTACTGTCACGACCCGAAGCGTCTAGAGGCACAACGTAACCTAAGTAAGCCGAAGCCCAGAAATCTAAACCATAAAGAGAAGAAGAAGTAAAGGAAAACTTATAGAAAAACAAGTTTAAAAACAAGATCAAATTTTCTCAAAAATTTCGGCAGAGTCTCCTTTGTAAAAACTGGCCCCAAACGGGTACAAACAAGCATAAATACATATAAACAATAAAAAGGGCATCCCCACGCGGGAGCTAGCTCTACACCAACAGGCGGAAACAACAACACCAATGCACAATAGTATACAATGCCAAAGGGCGAGGCTCAAAACTTAAAAGAAAACAAATGCACCAAATACCATAATAATACAAGCGCTACTCTAAGGTCGAAATAATAACTGGTCCAGTAAACTAATAAGTAATACAAGTTCGGTTGATGGAGCTTTCTAGATACAAATGATATAATAAAAGTACAATGGAGGTCCAGATACAAGTGAACCAACCTACCGTGCAAATCACCCTGAGTGAAAAGATGTGCCAGCAAGCCGCCAGGAAAACCTGTACATCGAACCTGTAATATAATTTGGCACAACGGGGGTGAGTTGCCAACTCGTGAGTAGAAGATATCTGCGAAAATAAATCGAATGCACGACGCTATCCAAGGTCATAATAGTATACTAATATACTACTAGTCATCAAGTAAGACAGGATAATAAGCTACGTGTAAGTGCAAAAGTTCCGTGATCGTGTCAGTGCCTCATATAGTACTATGTCATGTGAATGAGTATGCATGCACCATGAATGTAAAATAACCAATCCTGAAATCTAGATATATCTGTATAAGAAATCTTTAGCTTTTATCATGGTAAAATGGGTATGGGAATCTGAAATATCAACGATGAAATCCATGGAAATCCGTGTCAAGTATCGATACAAAACATGTAAATCTCAAGTCTCAATACATCATAGTCTCAATATCTCGGGCTCCGTCAGTCCGGATCGGCCCATATCATCAAATCTCACGACAACGGTCGGTATCCCCCGGATATCCGCCGTGCCAGACATTACCGGTAGGTAGTCCTCCCCTGCCAGGCTCATCGTCTACAACTCGATCTTCTTACCCCGGGGTACCAAACCGGGCCCACCATGTACCCGAGACGGTTCATCCACTCCTCGAATCGGATCTCGAAATCCAACAGAAAACATGAAATCTCATGGTGGACGACACATACATCACGAGAAAACCGCATCTTATGTTTTTAAAAAGAGAGGAGGAGGAGAGAGAGAAGTTTTTTTATATATTCTTGCGGTTTTCCCCAAAAATCCAGAAATCTCATAAAAATCCAAAATCCCAAAATCATGAGTAAGTATATGATAAGTGTCGGCATATGCCCCATAATACTGCAAGATAACATGAAAATGCGAATGCATGAAATGTCTAAGTAATAGATACCATGTCTATACTAACACCAGAGAGTAATCACAATATTATATCGATCTAGCTGTTAGCTGATTGTACCAATAAAAGATAATATGATCTAAAGTGTACGTGACATAGCAATTACCGATGATGATATGTGTGAGCCGGCAAATAAGTGTGCGTGGAATATGCGCATCATCGGTAATAGTGCTGGTGTCCTAACAGGCAGAGTTTTATACTGATTATAGAAACATATGCATGAACATGCAACATTATGATTACGGTATGAATGTAAAGACGGATGTGTAATAACCACTCATCTGTGACATACAAGTATAACTACAACTATATGACTCGAGCCTAAACTAGTGTCCATCTAACCTCCTAAGGAATTAAACCTAAGAAACTAATCAAATAAGAATTAAGAGTCCACCTAAGGTCTGAATCCATATCTCTAATAGTCGGCGATCCAGCCTCAATAGCGTCACGTACGTAGTACGGCTTCCTCGAATCAAGAGTGCGGATCAATCATCATATCTATGCCTCGTACGGTAAAATCCATCGTACGGCATCCCAATATCGGGGTACGGGTCAAGTATCACCTACGTGTCTCATCATTCGTATAATATCATCATCAACACATGTCAAGATCAAGGTGCTATACTGTAATCGCATACATCAATCATATATCATTGCCAGTATAAATATACATCGTTAATTTATCCTCAGAAATATCATGTATATGTATCATATTATGATTAAGTCACACTTAGATCATATCGTAATCAAGTCACACCTATATGATATCGTAATCAAGTTACACATATATCATATCAAAATCAAGTCACACCTATATGATGTCGTAATCAAGTCACACATATATCATATCAGAATTCCAGGCACAGGTTACGGTCCGGGTTCTATTTTAGAGTCCCATATACTTCAATATCATCACTACCCTTTATTATTGTTTATGTATACAAATCCATCATCTCATATTCTAATGATCCGCTAACATCATAACACGACTGTATAGCCAAGAATCACGGCATCAGCCCGTTATATTGTTTCATCCCCGTGTATCATATCACATCCTTGTATCACATATACGTATTGTGTGTGTGTGTGTGTATATATATATATATATACCTACACCTAGTCCTATATATATATATATATATATATATATATATATACACATACACGTATACATCACGTCGAGTCTCAGTGTGTGCGTGTGTGTGTATCTACCTGAAACCTACGAATCTCTTCCAAGGTATTCATCCTCTGGTATGGTCTTTCTAAATCAGTCTAGTCTAACCTAGGGTCATTACTAGGGTCCTACTCATCAAGAATCTAAGGTCACGTCTGGCTTCCTAATGACAATAAGTACTATTCCTATTCTACGTTTGCGGGGGTGCTAAACGCCATCCACCCGACTTCCTCCCGTAGATATACATCTACTCAGCTGGTCCTTGTCTGCCGAAGACGGTGTCGCCATCCTCTTCTTCATCGCCCACAGTCCACGTGAGGGGTATCTATACGCAAATATATATAGTATCGTAAACTGAATTACGGAAAAAAATCAAAACGACGCACGGAACGCGCATAGGTTAAAACCTATGTCCCGTTCACGCAAAAGAACCAAATATCGCTCGATATTGGCGTACAAACTCCGATTAACCGAGATAAAAACCAATAAACAACCCTTAGTTTAAAACTCATTACTTATAATATAAAACATGATTTAATCCATCGAAACCCTAAAAATCGATCAAACAGTCCGATTTTGTAAAACCCGAAAACGCCAATTTACCGTTTTACTTCAAAACTTGATGTTTAAAAGAAACTAATGGTCATAATATTCATTAAATAACCCAACTATATTATAGAAACCATTACCATATTTTTATCACACTAATTTGTATTAAAAATAAATTCCTAGTTTGCAATTTTATCCATTTCAACACCTTGCAAGCAAAAATTTCATAATTTCACAACTAAAATTGATTTTGCCTAAATTAACTTATCAAACTACAATTTATAATGATAGTAATATAATGAAACCATAAATTAGATTTTAAATCTCATTTATTTAAGAATTTCCAAATTCTAGTTAGCAAAAATAGCATTTTTCTCACAATTTCTCAATTATTAATAGAAACTAGTAACCAAATTAAGTTTTCCATTCCGCTAACAAGTTAATATCCTCACTAAAACCACAATCTAGTGATAACAACCTTAATTAGAATTTTATATCTCCAATAATTATGTTTTATAGAAACCTAGTTAGCAAAAATACTTAATTTAAACAAATTGGAATGAGCAAATTATAATTCAACAACCATGTAAGATTTTCCACTTCTAAAAATGTTAAACTAGTTGTTATAATCCTAATTAATTAATAAAACCTTAACTTGATTTTACAAACCCTAACTTGAATTTTGAAACTTGTAAATAGAATTAATTTATTAAATCTAAACTTGCTTAAATGAAACATTCAATAACAATAAATCAAAAGAATAAGATTTATACCTCCACAACATGAAATCCAAACATGAAAATAAGCCTCCAAAATGAATGCTTTCCATCTCCAAAATCCATGTAAAGATGAGCAAAGAATAGAGGGTAGGATTTTATTAAGATTTTGTGGATTTTTTATTGAATTTTTGATGAAATTTGATGGATTTTTGTAACAAATTCAAGGGGTGAAAATGGGGGCTGCCAAGGGGAGGAGGCCGGCCACAATTAGGGAAGAAAAGAGGAAAAAAAAGTGAAGGAGGAATTGTGTAGAAGACTCTCCCAAAATATCACCTCTTAATGTCTTTTCAACACTTTATTTAATTTCTTTCATTTCTTTTCTTAAACAACTAAAGAAAATTCTAGAATCATGGAAAAATTTGTAAATAAATTTTGCATGATACACACTAGATTCTAATATGCAATGGTTCATTTTTTCAAATTAAACCCATTCAAATTTGTAATTTACACTAATTTAGAGTATAAATAAAGCTTATGTTAATATTTAAAATAATTAATTTAGGAAAAATATTTAATTAAACTAAAAATTTATAAGTGACTAAATAAACACCATTTACTAATAATAACATAATTAAAATAGGTATTTTTAAATTTATAGTGAAAAATAATTACGGTTTAGTTATACGAAAAATACGTTTTACTTTACCGAAAATCAGGAAATTCACTTAAAGAATTTTATTTATTTATTTTTTTATTTTAAAACGTTACAACTACCCTGCTCCCACAAGTATGATCGCCATCACAACGCAGGTAGTCAAGCAAGATCCTAGGAGCTTTATCAACATGTAACCGCAATATATAATAACGAGTATGACATATGCCATATTAAGATAAAGACAAACCACAATAGCATACTACCTTATCGAGTCTTTATCAATATGTGCAAACTAGATATAACAACAATATAAATAAATACACATATCCCGATAAAGATAAGTCAAATAATATACTATAAAAATGAGCAAGATTGTTCTGTACATACGTATCCCTAGTATCCATATATATACATATACAATACTGGCCTCTAGGGCATATAGATCCAACAATCTCCCACTTGCACTAAAGGCCAATGATTGGCGTACCGAATACCCAACGTCTACTCTGAGGCCAGTTTCTGGTGTACCGCATACCCAACATCCCATAAAGTCGCTCGAACTGTGCTTGAGGGAGGGCCTTTGTAAATGGATCCGCCGTGTTGTCTTTCGTATCCACTCTCCGGACCTCGATCTCCTGGCGATCTACAATTCCCTGATTAGTGATATCGCCTTAAGATGTGCCTGGATTTCTGATGGGACCGTGGTTCCTTCGCTAAAGCTATAGCCCCATTGTTATCGCAATACACAGATATCGGATCAACAATGGACGGAACTACCTGAAGTTCAGCTATGAACTTCTTCATCCAGACCGCCTCTTTTGCGACATCGCTTGCAGCAATGTATTCTGCCTCCATCGTCGAGTCTGCGATGGTATCCTGTTTGGAACTCTTCCAACATACCGCCCCTCCTTTGATGGTAAACACAAAACCCGAGATAGACTTGTTGTCATCCTTGTCACTCTGGAAGCTTGAGTCAGTAAAGGACTCGACCCTGAGGTCTCCATTACCGTAAATCAGGAACATCTCCTTAGTCCTTCTCAGGTACTTGAGAATGTTCTTTACTGCTGTCCAGTGGTTCTCACCTGGATCGGACTGATACCGGCTCACCACGCTTAGTGCGTAAGCTACATCTGGTCTTGTATATAGCATCGCATACATTATGGATCCTACCGCCGAAGTGTAGGGTATAGTGCTCATGCGAAGCCTCTCCTCGTCAGTCTTGGGAGATATCTCCTTAGAGAGAGTGATTCCGTGCAATGCGGGTATGTTACCGAGCTTGGAATCTTCCATACTAAATCTCTTTAGTACGGTCTCTATGTACCTGGACTGCGAAAGTCCCAGTAATCTCTTGGATCTATCTCTGTAGATCTTGATCCCCAGAATGTACGAGGCATCACCTAGGTCTTTCATAGAGAACCTTTGTGATAAGAATAGCTTGACCGATTGTAGCATAGGAATGTCATTTCCTATCAAAAGAATGTCGTCCACGTATAAGACTAGGAACACGACAGTTCGTCCTACAATCTTCTTATTAATACAAGGCTCATCCTCGTTCTTGATGAAGTCAAATTCCTTGACTGTCTCATCAAAACAGATGTTCCAGCTCCGCGATGCTCGCTTCAATCCATAAATGGATTTGAGTAGCTTGCACACCTTCCCGCTGCTCCCACTGTCTACAAAACCTTCTGACTGATCCATGTAAACGCACTCTTCTAAACTTCCGTTTAGAAAAGCCGTTTTTACGTCCATCTGCCAGATCTCATAGTCGTGGAAGGCAGCAATGGCAAGCAGGATCCTAATGGATTTGAGCATAGCCACTGGAGAAAAAGTTTCGTCATAGACCACTCCTGGTCTTTGACGAAAACCTTTTGCAACAAGTCTAGCCTTATAGGTTTCCACCTGCCCATCTACACCAAACTTCTTCTTGTAGATCCATTTGCATCCAATGGGTTTTACCCCAGGTGGAGCAACTTCCAGGGTCCACACTTTATTGGTGTATATGGACTCCATTTCAGATTGCATAGCATCCAGCCACTTATCAGAGTCCCTACTGATAATGTCCTACCTGAAACTAGTAGGATCATCTTCTTCCAAGATGTAATCCTCTCGATCCTCATCTATAAGAAAACCGTAGTATCTCTCAGGCGGATGAGAAATCCTACTAGATCTGCGGTGTGGCTGAGGTTCGTCCGGTACTGTTGAATCTTGTGGTTCTACCAAATCTTCAGTTATAGTTTGTCCTTCTGGAATTTCTTCCAATTCTACCGTGCCCCCACTTATTTCTTTTTCAAGAAACAACCTTTCAAGAATGGTGGCGTGTCGAGAAACAAAAACCTTTTGTTCATCGACATAGTAGAATAGATATCCATTTGAATGCCTGGGATATCCAACAAACTTACATAAAACTGACCGTGCATCAAGTTTGTCTGGATTCTGGTTTTTCACATAGGTCGGACAACCCCATATTTTAATCCTTTTAAGACATGGTCTTTTATTACTCCATATTTCATATGGAGTCTTAGGAACAGATTTAGATGGAACCTGATTCAACAGATATGCTGCTGTTTCAAGCGCAAGCCCCCAGAATGAAAGAGGCAATTCTGCATTACTTATCATGGAGCGAACCATATCCAATAGGGTACGGTTTCTCCGCTCTGATACACCGTTGTGTTGTGGTGTATACGGAGGAGTAAGCTGAGAGAGAATACCATTCTCTTTCAAAAAGTCCCTGAATTCCGTAGTTAAGTATTCCCCCCTCTATCAGATCGGAGGATCTTAATACTTTTGCCAATCTGGTTCTCTACTTCCTTTCTGAATTCTTTGAATTTCTCAAAAGTTTCAGATTTGTGTTTCATAAGATACACATATCCGAATCTAGAGAGATCGTCAGTGAATGTGATGAAGTACGAGAACCCACCCCTTGCATGTATAGACATCGGACCGCACACATCACTATATATGAGTCCCAAGAGCTCTACTGCTCTTTCTCCATGTCCGGTGAACAGAGATTTGGTCATCTTTCCTTTGAGACAAGACTGACAGGTTTCATAAGATGAAAATTCGAACGCATTCAAGAGTCCATCTTTATGTAACTTACTCAGTCTTTTCTCTCCGATATGACCAATTCTATAATACCGCAAGTAGGATTCGTTCGTATCTGAACTCTTCCTCTTGCGTGTGTTTTGTACATTGAGAACTGTGTTCTGATTTAGAACATAGATACCATTACACAGTGTACCTTCTGCAACCAGTACCTTATCAAGGTAAATGTTCATGATATTTCTATCAAGAACAAAGTTATACCCATCTTTATCAAGTAAAGAAACTGATATGATGTTGCAAAGCATGGAAGGTATATAGTAGCGATTGTTCAAAATCATAATATTGCCATTTGGCAATACAAGGTGATATTCACCGACGGCCGTAGCATTAACTTGTGCTCCATTCCCTACTCTGAGGGACATATCACTAGGTGCAGCTATCCTACTTTTTCTCAGTCCCTGTAATAAATTACAAATATGAGATCCTGATCCGGTATCTAGTACCCAGGAGGTAGGACTTACCGAAAAACAGTTCTCAATAACAAGAACACCTGAAGAAGACGCAACAGTATGTTTCTTCTTCGATGGTTTATCAAGGAATTCAAACTTTCCTCTTTCCCTTACTCATACTTATGACTGTTGTCGTAAGTTAGAGTTGAATCGACGTTCCCCAGCCTCGAATAAGAATTCGGATCGGTCAAGCGATACATTTTATTATCTTGATTAGGACGTGAAATGGTTTCTACCTGGAGAGAAAGGGAAAACACTCAGCGTGCGCTCTTGCAAGATTAGATTGGTTATCAATTTATCTAATCAGAATGGCTCCCACTGTTTTCTCAAATTCTTCTTCAAACCCTAAAATAAGAATTAGTCAGGATTAATCGCACGTCACAATACTTGCTTAACTTTTCAGCCAGGCCGGTGTTGGTACTTCGAGGGAGGTTTTCCAACACTTTCGCGAAGTTTCTTAATTACATAACCTCTTTTCCCTGGAGGCGTAGCCCCGCTAACACCTTTCTGGACACCTACTTGGTTTATAGCATTGATTGTTAAGTGTGATAATCTCCCGAGAGTAATCCTTCTCATCAGTGGAATCGGGATCCAACTATCATTGTGTGATGCACTAGATGGAATCCACTCTAGTCACCACACTCCAGAAGGTATGCTAAATCTGCAAGTTTCCTGTATATTTGAAACTCCCGATGTGGTTTTTGCCCCTAACGACATATGGTCTTGATAGAGACCAACGTACCATAAGTCGCAAGTCAAGTTCAACCCGTCATTGTCCTGGATTAACATAGACCCACCCGCATAAGCCCTTGATAGATACCAAAGTGGCTATGCGACTGACCTAATTAATCGCATCCTAAGATGCAACAGATAAGCAACACTTAGCTACCGTACATTATGCCTTGATAGAGACCAACGTACATAGCACAAATACTAACTGCTTTTTATCTGAGATGATAGAAAGCTACGGTTGGGTTTTTGGCGAAAACCCCGTTAACGTAATGAACTTGATATCGTTGAAGGAACCTGAGTAGTTTTAGAAATATATAGTGGCGAAAACCTTTGCTAAAGAGGTCACTCCCTGTGAAGGGATCTCGGCTCTTTTCCTCGTCGAATGAGGTGCAGGATATTCCAAAATGAATACCACGATGCAAAGCAAAAATTAATCGACTATAGTGAAGTTATTACCCTGACGCAAACTTTTACTCAAGGGGTCACTCCCGGTGAAGGGATCTCGGCCCTTGCCTCGTCGAATGAGGTGCTGGATATTCCAAACTGAATACCACTGTGCAAAGCAAAAGAGAACGTCTGTAATGTCAGTTTTTAAAGCTTGGTTCCAACAACATCTTTTAGGTTTATTATCTTGCATTAATCAAAATTAATGCGGTCCCATCAATTTGTAACCTATCACACCAGAAAAGAACGAAAATAAAATGTATGTATATGCCATCCGCATTCGCCACAGGGCCCCATCATCACCCGTTAGGTTACATAACTAACGACAGAGCGGGGGCTGGACTAGCGCGGGTGCAAAACATATACAACATCTACTAGTATATATAACATTCGTCCCAGGCATGATAATAAACAACATCACAGATAATAATACAGAATGGTGGATAATCTTGGAGCCCCGGGTTTCATTTGAGCTGCAAATAAAACCCGACGTTTCCGGTCGTGTGGATAGCCTGTGTAATGAAAACCTGTACCCCCTACGAGTGCGCCGAATAGCCCACCAGTTCTAGAATGAAGCCCCCTCCGTCTCAGCGCCTTGAGATGCGGGCTTGTTGCCTTCTAGAACCCGGCTATTCGTGCACCCCACCGCGAGGTAATCCTAATATAAAAAATGAAAATAATATATACAAGCGGTGATATCGACCTCAACCCGGTCGTGCCCCAAAATAATATACAACCCGGCAAAGACGGCAGTCCACATGTCGGACGCTCGCCCCGCAATAACAAATGTACAAATAAATTATAAACTGTATTTATAACATTGCACCACATGCTATCCACCATGACAATCCAACCACAATCACAGCACAAGCACACAACATCAACGTGAATGTCATGTTCGCAAAACCCGTTTAAAGGAACATATAGCAATCAGACGAGTTTTACCGATCGAGTGACATTCCCGGTCGCAGATAAAAGTGAATGTACTGAAAATAAAACACGTATTTTAAAATTACGATCGACTAAACTTTCCAAGTGGGCCCCAAGTATTAAACCAACACTGTAAGAAAACTGGGCCCAAAAAATAAATTATCCCAAAAGCCACAATTCCAAAAATAAGAGGCCCAGAAGAAATTTTGTTCACGTGGGCCCCAAAACGGCCGCGGAACCGCCGCCAATCGGGGGTTTGCGCGGCGGATCAGTGGCGGTTTAGAGGGATCACATGACCAAATTTCTTCTGTCGTCTTAAAAAAGCCTGCATGATTTTCTGAGAGCAAAAAATTGATTTTTCGAGCACTTTTAAAATCGACAGAAAACCCATGAATGGAAATGCAGTTTTTGAAAAATCCGGTCAATCGTTATTTTAAACACGTTAGAACTAGCTAGTGTAAGTTTTATGGGGTGGCTCTGATACCATGAATGGTTATCCTAGTGCCCCGGCCAACTTCCGTGGCCAAATGCGGAACAAAAATTTTCTAACGAACAAAAACTTTGCACTAGTTTAACTCTAAACCCGGATCTTTCCATAAAACTAACTAGCTATACTAGGAGAGCTATCTACTATGATGAGCAATTCTTACCAAACGAACCAAGTCCTTCGGTCTTCGTTCTTCATCCTTAGCTCCTACTAGCCACCTTGAACTTGCTTGATCTTCTTTCCTTGCTCCGTCAGTCCTCCGGGATCGAGCTTGTTCTCCGGCCTTCCTTGGTCCTTGATGATCCACCCGGGGAGTATGATCCATGGTTCTAGCTCCTAACTATGTAACAAAAGGAGCAACTAGAAAACTTGGTTTGCTAAACCAATTAGTCTAGGATGTAATGAGCGAGTCTAAGTGTTTGCTATCTCTTTTCTAAGCTCTTTACTTGTTTCTCAACACATGAGAATGTTAGTGAAGATAAAGAAGATGAAGATGGAGGAAGCAAAAGGAGGGAGGAGCTTGGAGAGAAAATGGAGCTCAAGAAAATAATGATCAAGCATGAGAGAGAAAATAACACACAAAGGTTTTGTACGCAATTTTCTTTCATTAAACAATAGCAATCATGCTTCAATAGTAAACCCAAAATGAATTATAAATTCATTTGTAAACTATTGAAGCATGGTCAACTCCATACCTCCTTCACCTCTCACTTTACACCTCATTTCCATTTATCAAATAAATGGAAAATCCAAAATGAGGTGGCCACCTTCTAAAAGGAAATCTATAATAAATACGGATTTCAATCTACTGTACAAATATACCGGCAATCAGATAAAAATCCAAACGCCCAAAAGAGATAGAATAACACGAAGAACGTAATACTAGAATATATATATCGAAATACATATACGTAAATTATTAAATCAATACCTGATTTAATAATCCGGCTCAAATCCCGAGCCGGGTAGTATTACAAACTGTCCGATCGAAAATTCGAGTACCAAGTACATCAATCGATCGAACCCTGCATGTATCCAATACGGCTACTACATCGTTTTGCCTGGATCAGGGAAACCCTCTGTGTGGGACTCTAAAGACTCGACAGTACTCTGGCAGTGGGTTTAACCATAAGCACGTCAGTGGTACTAACTGTACGTAACGGCTGCCCAAGTACCTGTCAAAAAGGAAGGCCGACGAGCAAGCTCATCCGAACTCCTATTGAGCCTATCCGTGACAATATCCATACAGTCCGGTCTCTTTGTCAAAGAGTATCGCATACTGGATCTAGGGGTGGTGAGCGTCAGACCCTAACAACCTGATAAGTCGTGCCGATGTGGCTCAGGACCAATCCGGGAAACTACTGATCAACCTATCAGTAATTCCCAAGTGCCTTGGCCAAGGTCTTATGGTCCTGACCAATTGAATCACAGTGCGATGTCGACTCCCTATACCGTGAGAGACGAATCCCCGACAATCGCTCACTGCCTCCATGTGGCTCGGGACTGAACCGAACCAAAACCTGTTTGCACGACTCAGTAAAGCCGTGGTAGGGTAGTGATCAAATTTCAGTGGGAACTCACACGAGACAAATGCCGATCTCGGGTCAAAAGACTAACCTATACACATGTCACCTGAGAACTTCCATCTGACGATAGGTATAGTACAACATGGAAGTTCTCGGCGAGTCCGTCCAGTGTACTCACACCCAGTGAGCACCTATAGACGATCTTAGGTGCATCAGACCAATGACTGTGGGACCAACCATCCCCCGACGGGGGTAGAAACGTACACACCGGTCTACTCTGGAGTATCAGTGCCCAGTCTCGATACTCACGCGACTATGGACCATTTAAGGATGTGCTTATGGACTACCCTGCTCCCACAAGTATGATCGCCATCACAACGCAGGTAGTCAAGCAAGATTCTAGGGCCTTTATCAATAAGTAACCGCAATATGTAATAACGAGTATGACATATGCCTTGTTAAGATAAAGACAAATCACAATAGTATACTACCGTATCGAGTCTTTATCAATATGTGCAAACTAGATATAACAACAATACAAATAAATACACATATCCCGATAAAGAAAAGTCAAATAATATACTATAAAACTGAGCAAGATTGTTCTGTACATACGTATCCCTAGTATCCATATGTATACATATACAATACTGGCCTCTAGGGCATATACATCCAACATGATCCACATCATAATCCCAGTAGTCAAGCAAATATCCTAAGGGCTTTATCAACATGTATCAAATGAGTAAAAGCATGATCAAGTGAACATATGATAAAGAGCAACCAGATAGCATACTATCATGTCAAGCAAGAGTGTCCTCTGAATATATATATATATATATATATATATATATATATATATATATACACACATCAGTACATACACTATCATATAATGGCCTCTAGGGCATACATATATCCAACACAGACAAGTAGAACCAGAGGTTCACGCGAGGGGTTGGCAAACTTGTTATGTTTACAGAGGCATTGGGATGTGGCCAATTCCTAAAGGAATGTTGTGCTGAGAACGCGGATGTTCAAAAAGCGAGAAAAGATTATGCAAGAATACCAGCCTCCGTATAGTTCGGCATAGGCGAGATTGGAAGAGACCCTGAGAAGGTTCCTTTCAGGACACTACTGCGATGAGATTTGTACCTAGGATCAGTTGTGTCACGTGTATTCAGAGCGCCAGAGGCTGACGCCAATGACGTGCTGCTTTACGAGTGGTCGTGATGATTGGCCGAGAGATGACCAGAGAAGTGCCAAAGCGGAATCATTCCCGTTAGCACACCTAACCGGGCCGATGAGCTGATGGATTGCGAGATTGGTAAATCCACAGAGAAGATGATGACCCAGAGACAGAGGACGCCAGATCGTGAGTGGGAGGCAAGCGGATGTTCTTGTTCTGCCGGTTTTAGGCGCACCGATTTATTCTTCGACATTGTAGGAGGTGTACCTCAATGTCATTTGTTGCGTTTAGCGTTTGTGATCCGAGTATCACGCTTATATCGCTTGGATTTGAGTTTCATGGTATTGTCTTCGTGAACCATGGTTGCACCCACTGGGTATTTACATTTTGTGCGTATTTATTGCACTTGACATACGTTTTACACACTGTTGTGTTGGTTAATGATTTGTGCATATCTATTGCACTTGATGTCGATTTGGTGCCTTGGCTGCACGTGTTTATGATTTCGTGGATTTCATACGGTTGATTTGATTTTGTGCATGTTGTATGCACTTGATTTGGTTTTTGCACTCGGTATAGCTTATATATGCATGCAGTGCATTGATACATGTTTTATGCACCTTGATGCATTCGGTGTTGTTTTATACGCATTTGTGTTATTGATGAGTTTTTGTGCATTTATTGCACTAGATTTGTATTTCGTGCACTGGATGCACCCGATTTGTATTTTATGCATTGGTTGCACCGGATTTATACTCCGTATATTGGTTGTACCCGATTTATGCCTTTGAGCATTCGTTTTACCAGATTTGTGTTTTCGTGCATGTTGGCACTTGATGTTCATTATCGTGCATGCTACTGCACTAGATGTTTCATACGAACCTGACGCGCTTGGGTTGGAGTTTTGCGCATATTAGGTGCTTGATTTTGAATTTTGTGCACACCGGATGCACTCGATTGGGATTTTCATTCGTGCATATTAGTCGCACTGGATTGAGATTTCGTGCACTCTAGATGCACTTGATATTGTTGCCGTGCACACCCGTTGCACTGGGCAGATGCTTTCGTGCACACCCGTTGCACTTAGTTTTGCTTTTGTGCACATTTGTAGCACTTGTATTTGGATTTGATTTCCGTGCGCACCAGACGCAGGTGATTGTTGGATACGCTTTTTGAGGCCGATTTTGTAAGTCCACGTTGCCCACCCCGGTGCTTGCGGGGAGGCGGAAACGTTATGAAAAATCGGATTTTTACAACACTAGGCAACATGGACTATGTAAAGGAGGGATCTTTGCTAAACAAAACTAACTACAAAGCTAAAGAGAGTTTAGCTACTCGGAAAGGGGGTTATACCTAGGTCTTCAAGTCCTTCTCTTCTTGCTCCTTGGAGTGAAAGAACGGATCGTCTCGTCGCCTTCTCTTGCCGAAGAAAGATCCACCCGAGGGCCTCTACCTTTAGCTCCAACTTCAAACTAGAAGTAACTAAGGTGCTTGGTGTGCTAAACCTAGGACCTTAGAAAGAGTAGAGAGTATATTTGAGGGTTTTATCTCAAGCTCAAGGGGTTCTCAACTCATGAGAGGGGAGAGCTAGAGAGAGAGGAAGAGGAGGAGAGAGAATGAGAATGATAGAACGAGAATAGTTTTACAACCATAACAATATATGTGAATTATCTAATTAATAATATTAATCCAAAATGAAAAGGTGATGGTTGGTTTGATGAGACCATTATCATATCACATTAAATGGTTTTTGCAAAGATCAAATAGCATCTTTGGAGTGTAATGATGATGGTCAATGTTTCAACCATAATCAACAAGTCAACCAAGGTCAACAAGTCAACAACCCTAACCATGACACAATTTCATTTAATTAATATTATTAATTGATATTTCACATGTCCATTAGGGTTTGGAAAAAGACAACTGTCAACTGTGCATACATACCCATTCCGAAACCCAAATGAAAATCCTCTTCCTCCGCCTCAATCAACTGTGCATACACACCCGTATTCGTGTTCCGAGGAATATGAATACAAAGAGATAAAACCAATCCCAAATCATATACTAGGATCCGGCTTAAACCAAAGCCCACTAGTATAAGCTGTCTGGACACCAAACGTGCACAAGTGCGCAGATGTGAACGAACCCTGTCGCAAAACCATGCGACCTCTACTCATTTTGCCTAAAGGCGAATAACCCTCTGTGTGGGACTCTAAAGACTCGACACTACGCTGGCAGTGGGTTTAACCACAGACTCCAAGCGGCATTAGCTGTACGTAATAGTCCCCAGGTAGATGCCGATAAGAAGACTGACGAGTAAAATCCATCTAAACTCCTACTGAGCCTGAATGTGACAGTCTCCGTACAATCCGGTCTGTTCGTCTAAGAACATCGCATGGCGGGCCTAGGGGGGTGGTAAACGTCAGTCCCCTACTAGCAGTACAAGTCGTGTCAGAGTGTAGCCCAGAACACCTGAGATAACACTGGAAATCTACCAGTCTATCTCGCTTGTCCTGGCCAGGGACTTTGTGTAATGGCTCTCCTAGACACAACGCGATATCAACCCCCAATACCGGGAGAGACGAGTCCTGTCTAACCGTCACTGCCTCCAAGTGCTTCGGGACTGCACCCAAAAACTACCTGTTTGCACTACTCCTTTGAGCCGTGGTAGGGTAGTAATCAAAGTACGGTGGGAACACACTCGAGGCGAAGTGACAGTGTCAAGTCAATGGACTAAGCTGTACTCATGTCACCTGGGAACTGATAACTGACGATAGGTATAATACCAACCAACAGTTCCCGACGAGTCCTGTCCAGTGTACTCGTAACTTAACGAGCACCCGCATACTATCCTAAGTACGACGTACTGGAGGCTGTGGGACAGACCGTCTCCCAAACTGGGATGAGAAGCGCATACGCTAGTCTACTCCGGAGTATCGATGCCATATCTCGATGGTCCTACGACTAGGGACCTGCATAAGAATGTGCTTATGGATTACCCAGCCCCCACGAGTGTGACTGCCATCACAACGCTGGTAATCAAGCAAAGATCCTAAGGGCTCCACTAATGTGTAAAGGCGATATGCTAAAAGAAACACATGCACACATTAAAACAGAAACAAACCAAGTAGCATACTACCATTTTGAGCAAGAATGTCAATACAAGGTGAATATCCTAAGCTTCCATCAAGCAATATACAATCCAGTATGATACAGTAATGGCCTCTAGGGCATATACACTAACAATCTCCCACTTGCACTAAGGCCATATACTGGCGTATCGAAGACCTATCATCACGATCAGCCGCTCGAACTGAGTCTGGGGTAAGGCCTTGGTGAATGGATCAGCAGTGTTATCTTCCATAGCAACTCTTCGAACCTCGATCTCCTGGCGACCCACGATCTCCCTGATCAGGTGATACCGCCTCAAGATGTGTCTGGACTTCTGATGGGACCTGGGTTCCTTCGCTAATGCTATATCCCCGTTGTTGTCGCTATACAGAGGTATTGGATCAACAATGGACGGAACCACCTGAAGTTCTGTCAAGAACTTCTTCATCCAGATGGCTTCTTTTGCGGCATCTGCAGCAGCAATATATTCCGCTTCCATCGTCGAGTCAGCAACGGTTTCCTTTTTGGAACTCTTCCAACACACCGCCCCTCCATAGAGGGTAAAGACATAACCCGATATGGACTTGGAATCATCCTTGTCACTCTGGAAGCTGGAGTCAGCAAAGGCCTCGATCTGGAGGTCTTTTCCGCCATACACTAAGAAATCTCCTTAGTCCTTCTCAGGTACTTGAGAATGTTTTTTACCGCTATCCAGTGTTTCTCCCCAGGGTTTGACTGATACCGGCTTACCACACTCAGTGCATAAGCTACATCTGGTCTGGTACACAACATCGCATACATTATAGAGCCTACCGCAGAAGCATAGGGTATAATTGACATGCGATCCCTTTCCAAATCAGTCTTGAGAGATATCTCTTTGGAGAGGGTGATCCCGTAACAAGCCGGTAGATTACCGCGCTTGGAATCTTCCATACTGAACCTTTTTAGTATGGTGTCGATGTACCTGGACTGTGAGAATCCTAATATCCTCTTAGATCTGTCACGATAGATCCGGATCCCCAGAATGTATGAGGCATCACCCAGGTCCTTCATAGAGAACCTGTGTGACAAGAACCCTTTGACAGATTGTAGCATAGGAATGACATTTCCTATCAAGAGAATGTCATCCACGTATAATACGAGGAATACAACAGTTCTTGCTACAAATCTACTATAGGTGCATGGTTCATCTGGATTTTTGATAAAGCCAAATTCTTTGACCGTCTCATCAAAACAGATGTTCCAACTCCGCGATGCCTGCTTTAGTCCATAGATGGACTTAAGCAACTTGCACACCTTTCCGCTGCTCCCACTCTGAATGAAACCCTCTGGCTGGTCCATATAGACACACTCCTCTAAATTTCCATTTAGAAAAGCGGTCTTTATGTCCATTTGCCAGATCTCATAATCGTGGAAGGCAGCAATGGCAAGAAGGATCCGAATGGATTTCAGCATAGCCACTGGAGAAAAGGTTTCGTCATAGTCTAAGCCAGGTCTTTGACGGAAACCCTTTGCAACAAGTCTAGCTTTATAAGTCTCAACCTGTCCATCTACACCAATCTTCCTTTTGAAGATCCACTTGCATCCTACGGGTTTTACCCCATCTGGAGCAATGTCCAACGTCCATACTTTGTTGGTGTACATGGACTCCATTTCGGTCCGCATTGCATCCAGCCATTTTACCGAGTCAACGCTCTGAATGGCCTGCTGGAAGCTAGTCGGCTCATCACTATCAATGATGCAATCCTCTCTATCCCCGTCTATGAGAAAACCGTAGTATCTCTCGGGAGAATGAGACTGCCTACTACTTCTGCGGAGCGGCGTAGGAATGTCCTGATCTTTCGAACCCTCCGGTTCTACTAAGCTTTCAGTAATAGCTCGTGGTTCTGGAATTTCTTCCAGTTCTATTGCGCTCCCACTTATCTGTTTTTCCAAAAACTGAGTTTCCAAGAAGTGGGCATGACGAGAAACAAAAACCTTTTGTTCCTCTTCGCAATAGAAGAAATATCCCTTGGAGTTCTTTGGATATCCCACAAACTTGCACTGTACTGAGCGTGCCTCGAGCTTGTCCGCATGCTGCTTTTTGACAAAAGCTGGACATCCCCATGTCTTAATGTGATTAAGATAGGGTCTCTTCCCACACCACATCTGATATGGTGTAGTAGGCACAGTTTTAGTTGGAACTCGGTTCAAAAGGTATGCAGCTGATTCTAGCGCATATCCCCAGAATGATCGCGGTAACTCAGCGTTACTCATCATGGACCGTACCATATCCAATAGGGTTCGGTTCCGTCTCTCCGATACACCGTTATGTTGCGGAGTGTATAGAGGAGTAAGCTGAGAGAGAATTCCATTCTCTTTTAAATAATCCAGGAACTCGGCACTCAAGTATTCACCACCTCGATCAGATCTCAGTGTCTTGATACTTTTGCCTGTTTGTTTTTCTACTTCATTCTTATACTCCTGGAATTTTCCAAAGGCTTCGGATTTATGTTTCATAAAGACGACATAATCGTACCTTGAAAAGTCATCCGTAAAAGTAATGAAGTAAGAATAACCACTTCATGCATGCATAGACATTGGACCACACACGTCGCTGTGTACGAGTCCCAAGAGCTCGCTCGCTCTTACTCTATGTCCAGTGAACGGAGTCTTTGTCATCTTTCCTTTGAGACAGGATTGACAAGTTGCATATGTTTGATATTCGAACGGATCCAAATATCCTTCTGGATATAACTTCGTCAACCTTCTCTCATTGATGTGACCCAGTCTACAATGCCATAAGAAAGTCTGATTTGTTTCCGGAGATTTTCTTTTGTGTGTATTCTGGACATTGAAAATCTGTGGTTGGTTTAATACGTATATACCATTGCTCAATGTACCTGACCCAATCAGAACTTGATTAAGGTGAATGTTTACAACATTACTTACAAACGCAAATTCATAACCCTCTTTAGAAACTAAAGATACAGAAATGACATTACAAGTTGCATTGGGTACAAAAAAGCAATTACGTAAAACCAAAACATGTCCATCTGACATTCCCAGGTGATAATCCCCCACGGCCTCAGCATCCATGCTAGCTCCGTTTGCAACTTTGAGGGTCATGTCACTTGCTTTCAAAAACCTACACTTTCTCAACGCCTGCAAAGAATTACAGATATGAGATCCTGATCCGGTATCCAATACCCAGGACATAGAGTTTATTGATAGACAGTTTTCAATAACATACACACCTGAAGCTGAAGCCGCAACCTGCTTCAGATCCTGTGTTCTGGCCTTCCAAGCCCTGCAATTTTTCTTCCAGTATCCACTCTTGTGACAGTAAAAGCATTCTTCCTTATCCACAAGCTTCCCCACTACCTTTGTTGCTTTTGCTTTTCCCTTCGTATCCACTTTACTAACATCGCCTCTTGGTTTGGCGGGGGTTTTCTTCTTCTTTCCCTTGGCTTTCGCCTTGGACCTAGAAGAGGAAGATCCTCCTACAAACAAAGTGGACGTTTCCCTTCCTTTCTATAGGGTACCCTCCGCACTCCTCAGCATGTTGAGGAGCTCTGAAAGTTCAACATCCTTTTCCTGTAAGTTGAAGTCCAGGATGAACTGGGCGTAAGTGGAAGGAAGGGACTGAAGAATCAAGTCCGTACAGAGCTCATTCTCCAACGTGGTCCCAAGGTCCGCGGGCTCCTCTATGTAGCCAATCATCTTAAGCACGTGTTCCGCTACCGATGATCCGACGGCCAATCTCGCCAAAAACAACTTCTTCGACACTTCGTATCTGGCGATACGGGATTGCTCTCCATACAGTTCTTTTGTATGGAGAAATATGGATTCGAGGTCCATATTCTCGTGCCTCCTCTGATGTTCGTTGTCCATAGAGGCAAGCACGAGGCACTTGGCCTTCGCGCAGTCGATTTCCCAGGTCTTACGGATTTCCCTATCCGCGACGCCGGTTTTGGGACCTGGGACAGGGGGAGCTTTGGTGGTAAGAAGATACCCCAACTTGTCATAAGTGATTGCCATTTTGACATTCCTGAGCCAATCTTTGTAGTTTGGCCCTGTCAGTATGTTTTTATCTAGTAGTAACTTAAGTCCAGTCATGATGTTTGGGCGCTGCAATTAGGAGAGAGAGAAGAAACACTTTAGCATGATGCTCTTGCAAGTTTACAGTGGTTTTTAATTTGTCTAAACAGGATGGCTCCCACTGTCTCTCGAATCCCTCCTCAAACCATAAAGGAAGAATTAGTCGGGATCAATCTCACCGTACAATATTTGCTTAACCGTTCAGCCAGGCCAGTGTCGGTACTTCAAGGGAGGTTTTCCAACGCTTTCGCGAAGTTCCTTAATTAAGTAACCTCTTTTCCCTTGGGGCGTAGCCCCGCTAACACCTTTCTAGACACCTACTTGGTTTATTGCATTGATCGTTAAGTGAGAAATTTCCCGAGGAGTAGCATATACTCACAGTAGGATCGGGATCCAAATATCATCGCGTGACAAAACTGAAGGAATCCTACCAGAATCATCACACTCCAAATGGTATGCAACGCTAGCAAGTTTCAGTTCTTTTGAAACTCCCGATGTGGATTTTTGCCCCATGCTCTTATGACCTTGACTTTGGCCAAAATATCATAAGTCACATGCCAAGTTCTACCCGTCATTCTCCATGTTAATTTGAGCCCACCCGCACATACCCTTGACTTTGGCCAACATGGTAGAACGACTGCCCCAAACCAACACATCTATCTATGCTGCACATGAATACCCAATAGCTACCAATCACTATACCTTGACTTTGGCCAACATACATAGCTTGAATACTTATTGACCATTCATGTGAAACGACGGAGGGCTACGAATAGTTTTGGCGAAACCGTGAACGTAGTGAACTTGATATAATCGAAGGAACGAGATAGCTTTCAAAAAGGAGTGGTTCAAGCTCTGCATTTAAAAGTTTGGTTTTGAAAAGAACCGAGTGGTTTTCAAAGTGTTCCAACGACTTTTACTTGGTTTATTTTTTCTTGCATTAATTCCAATGTGTCCCATCATTTAATCCTACCATTGCAGAAAACAACGAAAATATGACGTACGCTTATGCCATCCGCATTCGCCACGGGGTCCCGTCATCACCCGTTAGGTTACTTAACTAACGACAGAGCGGGGGCTGGATTAGCGCGGATGCAAAACATAAGCAACGCCTAAATAGATATCATATAGATATATATATATAAACATTCGTCACATGCAATGATAGTCATTCCAGATCACAGATGAATACATTGGATATACTAGGAATCTGCAATTCGTACGAGCCTGTAATGAAGAGCGGATTACACGGTCGCGATGAATAGCCAAACCCCATCCTAGAACCCTACGGGTGCGGCAAACTACCCGCCAAGTATCCGAAGTGAAGCAACCTCCCTCAACAACGTCAGTAGGCCACTCAGCACTTCGAGATACCCGGTAGTTTGTGCACCCCACCTTGGGTCTATCCTAGGAGCAAAAATAGTAAAAAGAAATTATACAATGACGGCTACAACCCCGACCCAGTTGTGCGGCCATACAAATAATATTACATCAATTTACATATTACAAGAATTGAAAGAATAAGAAAACTCTCATCTCACAACCCCCCGGCTATTCATCCGCGACAATCCAACGAATTCATATACGCAAACCATCAACATTACAGATCACAGATATGTATAACCCCCACTAATCGACGTATAGCGATTAGCAGACATTCAATACATATAACACATTACAGATATAACCCATTAGCCAAAGTGTAAAGAAATTCGATCAAAATACGGATTTGTCACCACCCCAAAAACTAACTTGTTCTCTGGAAAATCTGGGTGGAAACCAACTATATTAAAAATCCCAAAACAGAAACAGAAGAACACTGCACCAAACTCGGTCCACGGCCGAGTCAACTCGGCCGCGGATCCGCGGCAAGAAGCATATTCTTGCCGCGGAACCGCGGCGCTTTGACCGGTTCAGTGGACCGTTTTTTGTGGGTGTCTTAACAAAACCCTAAGCCGATTTTTGAAGTATGATTTATTACTTTTAGAGCAGAAACAAAAATCGACAGAAACTTAGGGTTTTGAAAAATAGGTTTGCGATTTTTTCCGATCGAAGTTCTAGATACTTTGCTAACTAGTTAGTTTGTGTTTAGCTAGGCTCTGATACCACTGTAAGTCCACGTTGCCCACCCCGGTGCTTGCGGGGAGGCGGAAACATTATGAAAAATCGGATTTTTACAACACTAGGCAACATGGACTATGTAAAGGAGGGATCTTTGCTAAACAAAACTAACTACAAAGCTAAAGAGAGTTTAGCTACTCGGAAAGGGGGTTATACCTAGGTCTTCAAGTCCTTCTCTTCTTGCTCCTTGGAGTGAAAGAACGGATCGTCTCGTCGCCTTCTCTTGCCGAAGAAAGATCCACCTGAGGGCCTCTACCTTTGGCTCCAACTTCAAACTAGAAGTAACTAAGGTGCTTGATGTGCTAAACCTAGGACCTTAGAAAGAGTAGAGAGTATATTTGAGGGTTTTATCTCAAGCTCAAGGGGTTCTCAACTCATGAGAGGGGAGAGCTAGAGAGAAAGGAAGAGGAGGAGAGAGAATGAGAATGATAGAATGAGAATAGTTTTACAACCATAACAATATATGTGAATTATCTAATTAATAATATTAATCCAAAATGAAAAAGGTGATGGTTGGTTTGATGAGACCATTATCATATCACATTAAATGGTTTTTGCAAAGATCAAAGAGCATCTTTGGAGTGTAATGATGATGGTCAATGTTTCAACCATGGTCAACAAGTCAACCAAGGTCAACAAGTCAACAACCCTAACCATGACACAATTTCATTTAATTAATATTATTAATTGATATTTCACATGTCCATTAGAGTTTGGAAAAAGACAACTGTCGACTGTGCATACACACCCGTTCTGAAACCCTAATGAAAATCCTCTTCCTCCGCCTCAATCAACTGTGCATACACACCCGTATTCGTGTTCCGAGGAACATGAATACAAAGAGATAAAACCAATCCCAAATCATATACTAGGATCCGGCTTAAACCAAAACCCGCTAGTATAAGCTGTCCGGACACCAAAAGTGCACAAGTGCGTGGATGTGAACGAACCCTGTCGCAAAATCATGCGACCTCTACTCATTTTGCCTAAAGGCGAATAACCCTATGTATGGGACTCTAAAGACTCGACACTACGCTGGCAGTGGGTTTAACCACAGACCGCAAGCGGCACCAGCTGTACGTAACGGTCCCCAGGTAGATGCCGATAAGAAGACTGACGAGTAAAACCCATCTGAACTCCTACTGAGCCTGAATGTAACAGTCTCCGTACAATCCGGTCTGTTCGTCTAAGAACATCGCATGGCGGGCCTAGGGGCGGTAAACGTCAGTCCCCTACTAGCGGTACAACTCGTGTTGGAGTGTAGCCCAGAACACCTGAGATAACACTGGAAACCTACCAGTCTATCTCGCTTGCCCTGGCCAGGGACTTTGTGTAATGGCTCTCCTAAACACAGCGCGATATCAACCCCCATACCGGGAGAGACGAATCCTGTCTAACCGTCACTGCCTCCAAGTGCTTCAGGACTGCACCCAAAAACTACCTGTTTGCACGACTCCTTTGAGCCGTGGTAGGGTAGTAATCAAAGTACGGTGGGAACACACTCGAGGCGAAGTGACAGTGTCAAGTCAACGGACTAAGCTGTACTCATGTCACCTGGGAACTGATAACTGACGATAGGTATAATACCAACCAACAGTTCCCGACGAGTCATGTCCAGTGTACTCGTAACCTAACGAGCACCCGCATACTATCCCAAGTACGACGTACTGACGGCTATAGGACAGACCATCTCCTAAACTGGGATGAGAAGCGCATACGCTAGTCTACTCCGGAGTATCGATGCCCTATCTCGATAGTCCTGCGACTAGGGACCTGCATAAGGATGTGCTTATAGATTACCCAGCCCCCACGAGTGTGACTGCCATCACAACACTGGTAATCAAGCAAAGATCCTAAAGGCTCCACTAATGTGTAAAGGCGATATGCTAAAAGAAACACATGCACACATTAAAGCAGAAACAAACTAAGTAGCATACTACCATTTTGAGTAAGAATCTCAATACAATGTGAATATCCCAAGATTCCATCAAGTTATATAAATCCAGTATGATACAGTAATGGCCTCTAGGGCATATACACTAACAGATTTTGCTTTTGAGCACTTTGTTTCATGATGGGCACTATGTTATGTAGTAGCCGAACAAGACAGATCTGAGCACAGTACCTGAGTATTTTGCATGCATTAAAAGTTTAACCAGAGATTTTCAAAAGGGAGTTGTAGTCTCACTATTTCTTACGTGTCTGTGAGCGACACGAACGTTTACAAAGGAAAACCATTTGGGATATTTTGAAACGACGGAACATATATTTAGCAAAACATATATGGACATATATTATTATTTTACAAATGAGCGTCCGTCACTTGTGTCGTGAGTTGTGCGTTCACACGGCGATTCAGAAAGGATTTTGCATGTATTTTATTCAAATTTTAGAGTTTTTCAAGGATGCGTACTATATATGTATTATAGTAGTTGACTAGTGCATATTGGATTTCAGTAGTAGATTTTGAGATCAGTATCTCCATTGTAACTCCGAGGATATGCGTTCAAATCTGATGATTTGCGTGACGCTTAACGGAGTTCGGTTTTTTATTTTTGTTCTCGTTTTCATGCGCACTTGACATGCTGTGTTATTTCTATATCTTCCGTGATTTCGGAACCTCGTTGATGTGAGCTGAGTATTGAAATGTTTTAATATTTGGGGGTTTAAATTTAAATTCGGGGACCGAATTTATTTAAGGGGGGAAGATTGTAACATTTCAAAAAATATAAAATATTATTTTTGGAATTTAATATTAAAATAATATATTTCCCGAAAACTGCCGATTTGAGAAATTGGGGTTTTCGAAAAGTGGTATAAATATATACCAATAGTTGTGAAATAATTGGAGATTAAAATGATTTATTTATTTAAAAATACATTTATTGGATTTGGCTTTTTTTATTTAATTATATGCAGTTTGGATAAAAACCCGATTAGTGCACCGCTAATCACGATTAGGCCAAATCCGCGTTTCTACAGTTTTTCATGGTTAGTACACCATGACATGTTTCATTTGGTTACTTGTTCATTTGTGTTGTTTTTGTTATGGTTGGTTTTATTTTGGTGAGAAAAGAAAGAAATGAGAAGAATGATTGGAGGAGAGAGGGGACATAATGACGAGGGGTAAGCATGCTTGGAGAGAGAGAGAGCATGTGAGAATAAGTGAGAAAGAGAGAGGGGGGGCTACCTCATTTCTCCTTCCCCCACCATTTTACATCTCCTCCTTCATCTTCCTCAAGCTTATTTCCCTCCACCTTCAACCCCAAATATTATCTCCAAATCTCCACCAAAACCCTTTACCCTTTTCACAAAAAATGATCACCTCCTCACCCTCATCGTATTGGACAAAGCAAAGTGGGATTTTGATGATCTTGGGCATCTAGGGTTTTTCTTGAGTTGCCCAATTGAGTTATAATTCCTTCCTTTTAGTTTAGTTTGTTGTTTCCTAGCATCCTAGCTTAGTTTAGAGTTAAACTTGTTATATTAGTGATGTATGGAAATCTAAAGAGAAGGGTTGGGCAATTATGTGGAATTGAGGATGTGTAGTGGCTGTTAACAAGACTTGAGAGGTGTTTTTACTGGCCTAGACCCGGATTAGAAACCAATACATGGATTTAGAATTTCACAACATCGGAATTGTGATGGTTTGTGATGGTTTTTAGAGATCTGGGATGACCCGAGACCTTTATAAAATAAGTTTCCATGATCACGAGAAGAGCAGGCAACTTGGAAGCATCGCCTGAAACCCTATCCCCTATGGACTTTTTCTGGCCACAGATTTAATGGGATTGGCCGCAAATTGCGGCCAAGTCGGGGTGGTTTTGTGTGATTTTTGGGCCATAGCCTCCTTATCAGATGTCTAGAGTAACCCTATATGCAAAATGTTCTAGTTTAGCCTAAGGTGATATCTGGGAGCACTTTGGTGTGATTTTGGCTATGTTTTCCGTATTTTGAAATGTTTGGTTTTGCTTTTTGGATTTGTATTTGGTTGTTGGATGTTTGTACATCAACAACAAGGGTTGTTTTGATTGTTTTTGCACGTGTAGGCCATAGGTTCTAACCTATGAGCACCGTGTGCTGTATCGGTTTTCCGGATTCGATTTTAATAGCGATTGCGATTGTGTATTATTATAGGTACCTTCGCGTGGATTCCGAGGCGACGGAGTATGGCGTCATCGACTTCGGCAAGCAAGGATCAGGTGAGTAGATCTATATCTACGGGTGAAGTCGGGTGGATGGCGTATAACACACCCGCAATTTGATGGAAACCGATCTATAGGACACAGTCGTAGAAACCTAGATTAGGAAACTAAGGATATGACTAAAGTGATAGTTAGAAGTGATATGATATGGTTAATATGTGATGACGGTATTCGAGGATGATGTTGATGATATTGCTGTTTTAGATACTATAGGACTAGATAGCCAACGTAAATGTGTCATCCGAACCATACCTATTTCCAAACTGAAGAATTGTATGTATCTTTTAAACAGATACCTTGAGGGACGTTACGGATTTTCAACTGATATATTTTCCTTAAAACACTATAGCCCTACTTTCAAAACTACGATTTGCATCTTTTAAAAACCGATTGTATGGTTCGGGTGTGTATGTTAAATTAGATACGTATACTTATAGTAAAGTTAGAATGTATTTGTAAGTTAGAATTGAGGTGAGATATAAATGCGATGAAAAGAATATACGATATGATATGATGACTTGATGATATGTTGGTATACGAATGCGAGTCAAATGAGATGATTGATACATTGCCGGTCCCCTAATACAAGATTGTTATAGATGTGACCTGGGACATAGGTACATAGATATATTTAATGTTGTGAATCTTGAGTGATGTGTCATACGTGATGTTAGGTCCGTACCCTCATTGTCGTAAAGGTTGATAGGATCCCTAATAGTTTAATGCCTCCATACAATGATTTTCAGTACGTGATGAGTTTGACTTGATGATTGATCCATACCCTTGACTAGAGAATGCCGTATGATGGATTATACCGTACATGATGTCGTGAGGCTAGATGCCGATGGTTAGATTCACCGACTCGGTCATGTTAGATACGTATACCCTTCAGCATTTGCATATGATTTACCTTATGCTACATTCATGGTATTCTCAATGCATGGCATATACCCGTGCTAGTACACTTACACCATTATCGATGATGTGTATGTTACACGTACACAGATTTGCCAGCTCACACACTTCATCATCGATAATTTCCATGTCACTACACAATAGAATTTACTGCATCATGATATGACTCCTTGCACGATTTACTTGCTATAGTTGCATATGCACATTTATACGATGTTGCATTGGACTTTGGAGAATTTAGGAACCACGGGATATATTTTTAAACTCGATTCATTTTAAAGAGCAGTTTTCCCTCGATATGTCCATATTACTGTTCCATGTTACATGATATACGGATATGTTTACATTTCTGTTATATGTCGCATACATCATGTTTTACGCTTTTACACATTGAGATATGCTGTTTTCATAAGATTTCTGGATTTGAGAACCGTGGATATTTCAAAAGAAAGTATGTACTGTTTTAAAAACCGGGTTTCTCTTGATATGATATTTCAGTGTGTCCACCATGCGTTTTTCTCGGTTCTGAGACGTATGATAGAAACCCTATTCGAGGAGGTGGATGATCCATTTGCGGGTTCATGGTGGACCCGGTATAGTTCCCCGGGAAATGTTTTTCGTGGAGTAGACGATGATCCTGGCAGGGTGGCTAGTACCTACCGGTGATTGGTTGGACCTGACTGCTATCCGGAGGATACCGACCGGAATCGAGAGATGTTATGGGCTGATCCGGACTGACGGAGCCCGTGGGCCGATCCGGACTGACGGAGCCCGAGATATGAGGATTTACGTGTCGATGCTGGACACGGGTTTCATGATGTTTCGAGTGTCGATAATATACACTCAGGTTCCATGATTTTGATGTGTCGCGAGGGGCACACGTTGATTTATATCCTCATACTTTCATGCATATGCTTTTATGATATTTACATGCATGATGTTGTTGTGTCATTGGTTGACACGTGAATGGGATCCGCATGCATACATACATTGATGTTATGGTTGGATGATATCCGCATGCATAGGTGCTGATTACATTGTTGGCACATACATAGATACGGTCACCCTAGATATCATAATATTACCTTTATGATATAGTTGACCTAGGAGTCGTTGTTTATTCAATTCTACTTGTTGATGTTTTCTAGTCACGAGTTCGCAACTCACCCCGTTGCGCCACAGTTCTTGCAGGTTGACCGCATGGATCAGTAGCGGCATCGCTCGCATGCAGCTACTTCGGGTGTTTTGCTTTGGTAGGTGGGACATCGTATCGTACCCACTCTTGTATTTGTATTTCATATTGTATCCAGTCAACTCCATCAATCAAACTAGTATTTGTATAAGTAATGAGACTTAGCAAGACTTGTGGTTGCGAGACTTGAGCGATGGGTTTTATGTTCGCCTTTGGGTTTATGTCTTGCTTATTTCTTTATCTTTGTGTTGATCTTCGCCATTGGGCGTCGTATACTTATATTTTTACTGTCTTGCGTGGTTGTGATCCGCCGATTGACCAAGAGCTAGCTCCCACTTGGGGATGCCTTTATTATTATCCTGTATTATGGTTTTGGATCAAAATATACAAAGGAGGTGCTGCCCAAATTTTTAAAAGATGAAAGATGTTTTCAACTAGTAAGATAAACTTGCATTTTTCATGCTCCACTATTTATGCATCTAAGAAAAACTTTTGATTTCATTATACCCTTATTTCAAAACTTCACCTCTTTTATTTTCGTAAAAAAGTTTAGATTTCTGGGTTTCAGCTTACTTGAATTATGTTACGCCTTTAGACATTGCATGATTTAAGTGCTGGTCACAAGCTAATATTTCGGATCGTGATACTATGTCGAAAGCATAAGTCAAATCACATGCATACCATAGGCATGAAATCAAAATCAACATCTAAAATGACATCAAATCGAAGTCAGGTGCAACTGTGGTGCACAAATCTCAATCATGCAAATAAATCGTCCAAAATACCGAAATCAAAGGTGGCGGAAATGGTCCCGCTCTGGCACATCCTCTAAAGATCTCTGGCCAACAGTCATGGCCACTCGCAACATGTCTCGTTGACGATGCCAAACTCTGGCCTATTGGGTGTGCGTCATATGACCGCTCCGGGTGTAAGTCTACGTTACCCACCCCGGTACTTACAGAGAGGCGGAATAGGTAAAAAACAAATTTTTAACACAAGGTAACATAGACTAAAACTTGAGGATCTTTGCCAAACCATTGCTAACAAACTATATGAGATTCTATCTACTATGCAAGGAGATTATACCTCATGCTACTAGTCCTTCTCTTCTCCGCTATCCTCCTCGTCTCCGTAGGCTCCATGGGTCAATCCGGATCTTGGTCACCTCCGCGGCCTCCTTGAGTCGAAGACGATCCACCCGAGAGTCTATAGTCCAAGCTCCACCTCAAGCCGAGGTAACTAGGGTAACAAGTTTGCTACTCTTGATGTCCTAGGTGATGTAGAGGAAGAAGATGGATTTTTTTGTCTATTTAAACCCCAACTTGCTCAACACATGAGACCTTTTGGGAATTCTAGTGAGGAAGAAGAAGAAGTTCAAAGCTTGACAGCTCAAATGAAGAAAGAGAATGCCAATGAGATAATGAGCCATAGAAAAAATAAAAACCAATCATTTATCATAATAATTATGATGGCTAAGTTTGATTTGACCACTATCATGTCTTGATAAAGCCAAAGAAGAGTCTAGATCTCACAAGAAATATCCAAGTCAACAATGGTCAACTAGGTCAAATTGTCAAGCATGGTTAAATGGTCAAAGCAATTAGCCATAACACAATTATCATTAAAAAGATTAGTAAATATTTTCCTCACCTCATAATGGTTTTGACCGAATCAACGGTCAGAACCCCAATGAGGCACCTCCTTCTTCGCTCCTCACAACCGTGCATGCACACCCGTATCCGCATTCCGTAGAATGCGAATGCACAGAAGACAAAACCAATCCATTTATACAATACTAGGATCCGGCTTAAACCAAAGCCCACTAGTATCGTCTGCCCGAACATCATATGCGCACAAGTGCACGTAAGTGATCGTAGCCTTGCGGTAAAACCATACGGCCTCTACACCTTTTTCCCAGTGCAGGGAAACTCTCTATGTGGGACTCTAAAGACTCGACACTACACTGGCAGTGGGTTTAACCACAAACCGCAAGCGACACTAGCTGTACATAACGGTCCCCGGGTAGATGTCGATAAGAAGGCCGATGAGGTAAACCCACCCGAACTCCTACAGAGCCTGAATGTGACAATCTCTGTACAGTCCGGTATGTTCGTCTATGAGTATCGCATGTCGGGCCTAGGGGGCGGTAAACGTCAGACCCCTAATAACGGTACAAGTCGTGCCGGAGTGTAGCCCAGAACACCCTGAGAAACTACTGGAAATACTACCAGTAATTCTCGCTTGCCCTGGCCAGGGGCTTTGTGTAATGGCTCTCCTAAACACAGCGCGATATCAAGCCCAATACCGGGAGAGACGAATCCTATCTAACCGCTACTGCCTCCAAGTGCTTCGGGACTGCACCTAACTACTACCTGTTTACACGACTCCTTTGAGCCGTGGTAGGGTAGTAATCAAAGTACAGTAGGAACACACTCGAGGCGAAGTAGCAGTGTCAAGTAGACGGACTAAGCGTACTCCTTTCACCTGGGAACTGTTATCTGACGATAGGTACAGTACCAACCAACAGTTCCCGATGAGTCCTGTCCAATGTACTCGTAACCTAACGAGCACCCGCATACTATCTCCAGTACGACGTACTAATGGCTGTGGGACAGACCATCTCTCCTGCTGGGATGAGAAGCGTATACGCTAGTCTACTCTGGAGTATCGATGCCCCGTCTCGATAATCCTACGACTAGGGACCTGTATAAGGATGTGCTTGTAGATTACCCAGCCTCCACTAGTGTGACTACCATCACAACGCTGGTAATCAAGCAAAGATCCTAAGGGCTCCACTAATATGTATAAGCGATATGCTAAAAGAAACATATGCACATATTGAAGTAGAAACAAACTGAGTAGCATACTACCATTTTGAGTAAGATTGTCTATACTACTGTGAATATCCCAAGCTTCCATTAAGTAATAAACAAGCTAGTATGATACAGTAATGGCCTCTAGGGCATATACACTAACAATCTCCCACTTGCACTAGGGCCATGTACTGGCGTATCGAAGACCTATCATCTCGATCAGCCGTTCGAACTGAGTCTGGGGAATGGCCTTCGTGAGTGGATCTGCAGTGTTATTCTCTGAATCTACTCCCTCACCTCGATCTCCCGGCGATCTACGATCTCTCTGATCAGGTGGTACCGCCTCAAAATGTGTCTGGACTTCTGATGGGACCTGGGTTCCTTCACTAAAGTTATAGCGCCGTTGTTGTCACAATACTACGGTATTGGATCAACAATGGTAAGAACCACCTGAAGCTCCGTGAGGAACATCTTCATCCAGACAGCTTCCTTTGCGGCATCGCAAGAAGCTATGTACTCCGCTTCCATAGTTGAGTCAGCAACGGTTTCCTGCTTGGAGCTCTTCCAACAGACCGCTCCTCCATTGAGGGTAAAGACATAACCCGACATGGACTTGGAGTCATCCTTGTCACTCTCGAAGCTGGAGTCAGCAAAGGCCTCGATCTGGAGGTCTTTTCCGCCATACACCAAGAACATCTCCTTAGTCCTTCTTAGGTACTTGAGAATGTTCTTTACTGCTATCCAGTGTTTCTCCCCTGGGTCCGACTGATACCGGCTTACAATGCTTAATGCGTATGCTACATCTGGTCTGGTACACAACATCGCATATATTATAGAGCCTACCGCAGATGCGTAGGGTATAGATGACATGCGAGCCCTTTCCAAATCAGTCTTGGGAGACATATCTTTGGAGAGGGTGATTCCGTGACAAGCCGGCAGATTACCGCGCTTTGAATCTTCCATACTGAATCATTTCGGTATGGTGTCGATGTACCTGGACTGCGAAAGTCCCGACATCCTCTTAGATCTATCACGGTAGATCTGGATCCCGAGAATGTAGTTGGCATCGCCCAGGTCCTTCATGGAGAACCTCTGTGACAAGAATCCTTTGACTGACTGTAGTATAGGAATGTCATTTCCTATTAGGAGAATGCCATCCACGTACAAGACGAGGAATACCACAGTTCTCCCTACAATCTTACTGTAAATGCATGGTTCATCCGGATTTTTGATAAAGTCGAATTCTTTGACAGTATCATCAAAGAAGATGTTCCAGCTCCGCGATGCCTGCTTCAGTCCATAAATGGACTTAAGCAACTTGCACACTTTACCGCTGCACCCACTCTGAATGAAACCCTCCGGCTGATCCATCTAGACGCACTCTTCCAAATTTCCATTTAGAAAAGCCGTCTTTACGTCCATCTGCCAGATCTCATAATCGTGGAAGGCAGCAATGGCAAGAAGGATCCGAATGGATTTGAGCATAGCCACTGGAGAAAAGGTTTCGTCATAGTCCAAACCAGGTCTTTGGAGAAAACCCTTCGCAACAAGTCTAGATTTATAGGTTTCAACCTGCCCATCTACACCAATCTTCTTTCTGAAGATCCATTTGCAGCCTACGGGTTTTACCCCTCTTGGAGCAATGTCCAAAGTCCAAACTTTGTTGGTGTACATGGACTCCATCTCTGTCCGCATTGCATCCAGCCATTTTACTGAGTCACCACTCTGAATGGCTTGCTGGAAACTAGTAGGCTCATTATTTTCAATGATGCAATCCTCTCGATCCCCGTCTATGAGAAAACCGTAGTATCTCTCAGGCGGATGAGACTGCCTACTACTCCTGCGGAGTAGCGCTGGGATGTCCGGTTCTCCTGAATCTTCTGGTTCCACCAAGCTTTCAGTAATAGCTTATGGTTCTGGAATTTCTTCCAGTTCTATTGCGCTCCTACTTATCTGATTTTCTAAAAACTCAGTTTCCAAGAAGAGGGCATGACGAGAAACAAAGACCTTTTGCTCCTCTGCGTAATAGAAAACATACCCATTGGAGTTCTTTGGGTATCCCACAAACTTACACTGTACTGAGCGTGCCTCGAGCTTGTCCTCATGCTGCTTTTTGACAAAAGCTGTACATCCCCATGTCTTAAAGTGTTTAAGACAGGGTTTCTTCCCACTCCACATCTGATATGGTGTGGTAGGCACTGACTTAGTAGGAACTTGGTTTAAAAGATATGCAGCTGTTTCTAGTGAATAACCCCAGAAAGATCGCGGTAACTCAGCCTTACTCATCATGGAACGAACCATATCCAAGAGAGTTCGATTCTGCCTTTCCGATACACCATTGTGTTGTGGTGTGTATGGAGGAGTAAGCTGAGAGAGAATTCCATTCTCTTTTAAGTAGCCCAGAAACTCAGCACTCAAGTATTCACCACCTCGATCAGATCTCAGTGTCTTGATACTTTTGCCTATTTGTTTTTCAACTTCATTCTTGTATTCCCGAAATTTCTCAAAGGCCTCGGATTTTTGCTTCATCAGGAAGACATGTCCATACCTAGAGAAATCATCCGTAAAAGTAATGAAGTATGAATAACCACTTCGCGCATGTGTAGACATTGGACAACACACGTCACTGTGTATGAGTTCCAAGAGCTCGCTCGCTCTTACTCCGTGTCCAGTGAACGAAGTCTTTGTCATCTTTCCTATGAGACAAGATTCACAAGTAGCATAAGACTGATACTCGAACGGATTCAAGTATCCCTTTTTATGTAACTTTGTTAACCGTGTCTCATTAATGTGACCGAGTCTACAATGCCATAAGAAAGCCTGATCCGTGTCCGGAGACTTTCTTTTAAGTGTGTTCTGAACACTAAAAACTTGAGCTTGATTCAATACGTATATTCCGTTTTCTAATGTACCTGACCCAATCAGAACTTGATTTAGGTGGACGTGGACCACATCGCTTACAAAAGTAAAATCATATTCTTCCTTAGAAAGTAAGGATACAGATATGATATTACAAGACATACTAGGTACATACAAACAGTTACACAGAATCAATATCTGCCCACTTGTCAATCCAAGGTGATATTCCCCTATGGATTCAGCGTCCACGCTCATTCCATTGGCAACCCTAAGAGTTATATCACCTATCCTGATAACTCTACGGTTTTTCAAAGCCTGTAATGAATTACAGATTTGAGATCCTGATCCGGTATCCAGTACCCAGAAGTAGAGTTAATTGACATACAGTTTTCTATTATAAACACACCCGAAACCGAAGCCACAACATGCTTCAAATCCTGGCTACTGGCTTTGCTAGCCCTACAATCCTTCTGCCAATGTCCTTTCCCATAACAATAGAAACATCCCTCCTTTACTACATCTAGTCCCGAATCTTTTGCCCTTCCCTTGCCTTCTTCTTCCCTGGTTTCCTTCAGGGTGTAAGTAAAGGGTAGAGACTATAGAATTAAGTCAGTATTTGACCCGTTCTTCAACCTGGTCTTCAGGTCCGTGAGCTCATCAAAATAGCTAGTTTCTGTAAGGACATTGTCCTCTATAGATGACCCGAAAGCCAACCTCGCTTGAAGCAATTCGTTCGAGGTCTCATATCTTGCGATACAAGATTGCTCTCCAGATAAATCTTTGTTATGGAGGAAGACAGAAACTAAGTCCATCTTCTCGTGCTGCCTTTGGTATGCACCATCAACTGAGGCCAACACGAGGCACTTGGCATTTGCACAGTCTTTTTCCGATGTCTTACGGATATCAATATCCATGACAGGGAAAACTGGTCCTGAGACGGCAGGGATTTGATTAGTTAAGAGGTGTCCCAGCTTGTCATGGGTAATGGACATCTGGACAGACCTTTGCCAGTCATAACAGTCAGATTCAGTTATTTTATTATCTAGATGTAACCTATGTCCGGTCACTGGGTCGCTACAATTAAGAGAGAGAGAGAAGAAAACACTTAGCATGATGCTCTTACAAGTTTAGATTGGTTTTTAGTTTATCTAAACAGGATGGCTCCTACTGTTTCTCGAATCCTTCCTCAAACCATAAAAGAAGAATTAATCAGGATTAATCTCACCATACAATACTTGCTTAACCGTTCAGCCAGGCTAGTGTCGGTACTTCAAGGGAGGTTTTACGACGCTTTCGCGAAGTTCCTTAATTAAATAACCTCTTTTCCCTGTGGGCGTAGCCCCGCTAACACTTTTCTAGACACCTACTTGGTTTATAGCATTGATCGTTAAGTGAAAAAGTCTCCCGAGGAGTATCGGATACTCACAGTAGGATCGGGGTCCAAATATCATTGTTTAATAATGCTGAAGGAATCCTACCAACATTATCAAACTCCAAATGGTATGCAGCACTAGAAAGTTTCAATTTCCTTCGAAACTCCCGATGTGGATTTTTGCCCCATGCTCTTATGACCATGACTAAGGCCAATAAATCATAAGTCACATGTCAAGTTCTACCCGTCATTGTTCAGGTTGATTTGAACCCATCCGTATATACCCTTGACTATGGCCAACAAAGTAATACGACTGTCCCAAACCAACGCATCTATCTATGCAACATATGAATACCCAGCAGCTACCAATCACTATGCGTTGACTAAGGCCAACAAACATAGCTTGAATACTATTGAATATTCATACGAAATGATGGAGGGCTACGAATGGCTTTGGCAAAACCGTGAACGTAGTGAACTTGATATAATCGAACGAACCTTGATAGCTTTTAAAAGGAGTGGTTTAAGCTCCGCGTTTTTTAAAAGTTTTTTGTTTTTGAAAAAACCGAGTGGTTTTGAAATTGTTCCAACGATTTAACTTCGGTTTATTTTCTTTGCATTAATATAATGTGTCCCATCAATTAATCCTACCATTGCAGAAAAAAACGAAAATATGACGTACGCTTATGCCATCCGCATTCGCCACGGGGCCCCGTCATCACCCGTTAGGTTACTTAACTAACGACAGAGCGGGGACTGGACTAGCGCGGATGCAAAACATAAGCAACGCCTACTAGATATCATATATAGATACATACATTCGTCAGATGCAATGATAGCCATTCCAGATCACAGATGAACATATTGGATATACTAGGAATCCGCGTTTCGTTCGAGCCTGCAACGAAAGACAGATTACACGGTCGTGATGAATAGCCAAACCCCACCCTAGACCCCTACGGGTGCGGCAAACTACCCGCCAAGTACCCGAAGTGAAGCAACCTCTCTCAACAACGTGAGTAGGCCACTCGGCACTTCAAAGTACCCGGTAGTTTGTGCACCCCTCCTTGGGTCTATCCTAGAAGCAAAAACAGTAAAAGAAACAATATACAATGGCGGCTACAACCTCAACCCGGATGTGCGGCCATAAAATAATATTACAACAAATTACAAATTTTACATTGAATGAAAAAAGAAAACTCTCATCTCACTGTAGGGTTCCTAGGCACTATAAAGAGGTCTCACAAGGCATAAACCATGCCAATTTCAAATTTTACGTTGCCGAGAAACCCTAGACTACGGATCGTTAACTAGATTTTAGGCGAGAAAAGAAACTAGTTAACAACTTAACTAAAAGAACGGAAATACAACATTTGTAGATCCGGTCCTCCACCACCATAGCTCCGCAATGAAGTCTCCTCGCTGTCCAAATCCAATCCCGGGCTCTAGCGTCGGCTTCATCGGAGAAATGGGCGGGCTAGGTCATCGACTACGATGCCGAAGATGATCTACGTCGAGGCATCACAAGATCAAGCTCCCACTTCACCAAGTCATGAAACTTGTGAAGAAAACACCCTATACTACTTGGCAAGAGGTAGAGGATGAAGAAATAGGAAGTGGGTTCACTTTAGAATTGGATTTCTCACTCATTTTCTCAAGTTTCCATTGATGGAGGCAAGCTTCTTCTTGAAGAAGAAGAAGAAGAAGAAGATGAAGTATGTTATGATAAGTATATCTCAAAAAGAAAATAAAATGAATACTTATCATAATCCAACCATGGTCAAGTGTAGAGAATAGACTAGGGTTAAGTGGAATGGTTAGGGTTAAGCATGAGACAAAATGGTGACTTAGTCAAAGCTTCATGAAGCTTCCACATGCATCCAAAGAAAGCCACCATTTTTCTTTATGCTTATTAATTTCCAAAAAGAAATAAATAAATAAATCAATAAACAGATAAATGAATAAGTAAATGAAATGAAACCCTAACCATTCATATAACCATAGTTTAATTCTTTACACAAACCCAAGTGAGCATGTATCATCAAACATGATACAAACAAGTGCACAAAAGTATATCACATATACAACTTGTGAACTTCAAGTGAGAAAATCCATTTAAAGTGAACCAATACTAGTTAATGCAAAGTAATATATCAAATATATAATTCTACATTAAATCATTAAATCAACACTTGATTTAACGATCCGGTCATATCGCATATAACCGACTAGTATCCTATGTATCGGCTTATCGAAACAATCCTTGATTCGATAACTAGGTTATATCGCATACAACCTTTCGATACAATCATCGCGAGAATGGAATACGGTATCACATACACGTATTATTCTCGGTCCCGCACATATCTCATATGCGCTCCTATTTCGTTTCGCTTGAGCCAGGAAACCTCTGTGTAGGACTCTAAAGACTCGTCAATACGCCGGCAGCAGGTGATGATCATATCAAACACCCACAAGCTGCAAGCGGTCTGCTAAACGTAACGGCCACCCGGGTATTGAGCGATCAGAAGATCGACGAGCAAGCCCGCTCACACTCCTGTGAATCCAACCAGTAACACTTACAGTACAGTCCGGTCTCGTCGTCTGATATGTCGCATATCTTGCCTAGGGGTGGTAAACGTCAGACCCCAATAGCTCGATAAATCGTGTCGATATGAGGTCTATAACAATTCGAGAAACTACTGGTAACACTTACCAGTAAATCTCAGCAACCCTGGCCAGGGATTTCCGGTTATAGCCAATCGAACACAGCGCAACATCAACTCCCTATACCGGGAGAGACGAATCCCCTCCTATCGCTCATTGCCTCCATGTGATTCAGGACTGTACCCAAAAGCCACCGTTTTGCACGCCCTCTTGGACGTGGTAAGGTGGAAATCAAAGCACAGTGGGAATCACACAAGACTCTATGACGATCTCGGGTCAACAGACTACTCTGTACCAGTGTCACCAGAGAACTGCCATCTGACGTAAGGTATAATACCATCTGGGAGTTCTCGGCGAGTTCGTCCAGTGTACCCAGTCTCTACTGAGCACCCGTATATCTCCTCTGATGTCAAACACCAATGGATATGGGATCATCCATCGCCCATCTGTATGGGTCGAGAAGGTATACGCTAGTCTACAATGGTATATCGATGCCCCGTCTCGATACACCCACGACTAGGGACTTTGAAGGATGTACTTATGGACTACCATGTCCCCACTAGTATGATCCGCATCATAGTCCAGGTAGTCAAGTACACATCCTAAGGGCTTTACCAACATGTAACAGAGAGACAATCAGTATACACGTTAAGGTAAAGAGTAACCAGATAGCATACTATCATGTTGAGCAAGAAAGTCCTCCCTATATATGTCCAAGCATCTACTACAATATACATCCTATGTATAGTAATGGCCTCTAGGGCATACATATAACTAGCAATCTCCCACTTGCACTAGGGCCATCTGATAGCAGTGGTTGTAGTATCTCATATTCAACCATCCCATAAAAGTCTCTCTCTGGGAATAGGCCTTCGTGAGTGGATCCGCCGTGTTGTCCTCTGAGTCTACTCTCCTGACCTCGATCCCCTGGAGATCAACCAACTCCACGATCAGGTGACACTGCCTTAGAATATGTCTGGATCACTGATGGGACGGACGTCCCTTGGCATAAGCCACAACTCCATTGTCTCACAATGGTAGGAACGTAGTTCATCTCATGAACCAATATACACCCAAACAGCCTCTTTGGTAGCATCTTAAGTAGCGATGTATCTAGCCTTTATCGTCTAGTGTGTCACGGTATCTAGCTTGGAACTCTTCCAACATACCGTCCCTCGATAGAGGGTAAAGACAATGCCTGTGACTGACACTCAGTCGTCTTTATCACCCTGGAACACTTCCAGTGATTCTTCCCAGGATCAATTGATACCATCTCACTACAGCTAGTAAGTGTCCTAATATCCAATTAGATCTATCTCATAGATCCAAAACCCAGGATTTAGTAGGTATCACTTTGATCCTATGTGGAGAATCATTGTGATAAGCGGAGATTGATCGAGCGTAGCATAGGAAACTCCTTCCCTATCAAGAGTATGTCATCCACGTACTCTACGAGGATCGTCACCATACTCCCTACTACCTTTTTGTTTATACAAGGTTCATCTACCATTTTGATGATGTCAAACTCTTTGACTAATTCATCAAAACAGATGTTCCAACTCCGCGATACCTGCTTTAATCTTATAAAGCATCTTGTATGCATTTCCGCTGCTCCCACTGCCTACGAGGCCCTCTGGCTGTGTACTTATAGACGCTCTCTTCCAAAACATCATTTAGAAAAGCAGTCATGACACCCAACCACCAGATATCGTAGTCATGGTATGTAGCCGTGACAAGTAGGATCTGGATGGACTTAAGCATAGCTACTTGAAAAGGTTTCATCATTATCCACACCTGGTCAATGATGCAAACTTTTAACAAGTCTAGCTTTGAAAGTCTCAACTTTTCCATGTACACCAAGTAATCTTCTCAAGATATACTTGCTCCTGATGGGGATTTAACCCTTCAGATATAGCAACTAAAGTCCATACTTTGTTGGTGTATAAGGATTCCATCTCAGATCGCTAAGCATCCAGCCATTCTTACAGAGTCTTACTCCTGATGACCAGCTCGAAGCTAGTTGGGTCATCATCTCATGATGCAATCCTCGCTCCCACTGTCATAGAGAAACAGAAGTATCTCTCAGGTGAGTGAGGAACCCTACTAGATCGGCGGAGAGGCTGAGGTTCGTTGGTAACTATTTAATCCTTTGGTTATATCAAATCATCTGCTGTAGTTTGTATAGTTGGAACCATTCCAGTTCTACATAACAGATCTTTCCTCGAGCTTGTCCGGATTTTGTTTTTAGACATAGGCTGGTCAACCCCAAATCTTAACTAGCTTAAGACATGGGCTCTTCCCTTTCCATATCACATATGAAGTGGTAGGCAACTGATTTGATTTGAACCTTTTTCAATAGATATACAGCTTCTCAAGTGCATAACTCCCAAAAGGAAATAGGTAACTCAGTAGTACTCATCATAGAGCACACCATATCAAATAGGGTGTATCTGCTCCGCTCCGATATACCATCGTGCTATGGTGTATACGGATGAGTAATGCTGAGGGAGAATCTCTTTCTCCTTTAGAATAGTCCAGGAATTCCGTGCTCAAGTATTCTCCTCCTTGATCTCATCATAGGACATAATACTTATACCCGTATTGGCTCTCTACTTCTAACTTATATTCTGTGAATATCTCAAAAGGTTCGGACTTGTGTCTCAACAGGAACATATGTCTGAATCTTAAGAGATTATCAGAGAATGTAATGAAGTAGAAAGAACCGGTCTTGGCATGTGTAGACAGGGGACTTACATACATCAACATGTATCAATCCCAAGAGTTCATTAACTCTTTCTCTGTTTCCAGTAAACGGAGCTATGGTCATCTTATCTTTGTGACATGACTGGCAAGTTTCATAAGATGTAAATTCAAACTGATTTAAATATGCATCTTTATGTAACTTCAGCTAGTCGGGTCGCATTGATATGACCTAGTCTACAATACCTGAAGAAGGATCCGTTCATTTCTGAACTCTTCCTCTTGTGTGTGTTCTGTATACTAAGAACTGTAGTTTGATTTAGAACATTAATGCTTTTAGATAACGTGCCTGAACCAATCAACTTTTGATATAGGAAATGTCCAAAACATTATCCAACAATACAAAATTTTATCGTTTCTTTACTAATAAAGAGACAGATATGATTTTGTATATCAGGTTCGGTATCTAATAACATTCATTCAGAATCAATGTATTACAATACAGGGTGACAGTGACCAACAGACTTGGCTGCAACACTTGCCCTGTTTTCTGCCTCATGAAACTTATCACCCGTTCTCAGTTTTTCTACCCTTTTGTAGACCTATGTAACAGATTACATATCTGGGATCCTAATCCGGTATCATATACCCAGGATTCGGAGGATACTGAGAAAAAGTTCTTTGTAATGAATACACCCGAAGATGATGCATCAGCATGCACTCTCTTCGTTTGGGCGGCATGGGAATCTTGGTATTCCCCTATTTCCTGCTCTGTCTTATAACAATTATAAGTTGGAGCGGGACCAACGTTCCCCAGCTCAGTATAACAAGCGGGTTCGGTCAATAATCCGTATTATTATCTTGATTAAGGCGTGATATGGTCGCTACCTGGAGAGAGAGAGAAGAAAACACTCAGCGTGCGCTCTTGCAAGAATAGATTGGTTGTTATTTTATCTAATCAGGATGGCTCACACTGTTTTTATCAAATCTTCCTTCAAACCCTAAAAGGAAAGACTAGCCGGGATTAATTACACACTACAAGTTCGCCAATCTTTCAGCCAGGCCAGTGTCGGTACTTTGAGGGAGGTCCCCCGTGCTTTCGCACGAACCTAATTAATGTAAACCTCGTTTTCCCAGAGGCGTAACCCCGTTGACACCTTTCTAGACACCTACTTGATCGGCTAATTGTAATGTGTAAAACTCTCCCAGGAGTAACTCTTACTCGCAGCGGGTATCGGGATCCAACTATCTCATAGAAGGTATGCAATCTCATTGCAAATTTCAACACTTGAAATTCCCGATAATATTTTGCCCCTAACCTCCTATGACCTTGACAAAGGCCAACAAACCATAGGATGCTGGTCAAGTTCAACCCGTCGTTTCCTGATTGAATTAAACCTACCCGCACGACCCTTGACAAAGGCCAACAAGGTCGCACGACTACCCTAACCCAATCTGCATCATATGCATAAGCAGATAAGCACCATTTAGCTACCGCACACTGCGCCTTGACAAAAGGCCAACAAACGCAGCACGAATACTAACTACTACTTATCTGAAATGACGGAGGGCTACGACAGGTTTTTCTGAAAACCTATTGCGTAATGAACTTGATATCGTTGTAGGATCGAATGAATTTTGAAATGGAGTGTTTTTGAGGCTTTTCTAGTTTTGCTAAAGGAGTCACTCCCGGTGAAGGGATCGTCGGTCCTTTCCTCGTCGAATGAGGTGCGAGATATATCATATATATCACTGTGCAAAGCAAAAACTCTTAAAAGCAATCAAAAGACAAACCGAGGGTTGTAGCATCTGCCAGTTATTGCTAAAGGAGTCACTCCCGGTGAAGGGATCTCGGTCCTTTCCTCATCGAATAAGATGCAGGATATATCGTATATACCGCTGTACAAAGCAAGAACTGTAGCTACCTGTTTTATTTTTGAAATTCGATTCTACAACATCTTAGGTTTCTTTTATTTCATTAATCATATTAATGAAGTCCCATCATTTAAGTACCTAAACATCACAGATAAATACGACATACACTTATGCCATCCGCATTCGCCTCGATGTCCCCTCGTGCACCGTTAGGTTAGGTAACTAACGGCAGAGCGGGGCAGGGCTAGCGCGGGTGTAAAACATAAGTAACGTCTATATAATATATCATATATACTATATACAGTATCTATCACAGAACATCACATGATCACATCACAGATATCGCAGCAGAAGAAACATATGAAATATTGGATATACTAGGACGTCCGTGTTTTCAATACGAGCCAGTATAAAACACGGATTCCACGGTCGCGATGAATAGCCAAACCCACACCCCAAGACCCCTACGAGAGCGGCAAGCAACCCTACCAATTCTAGAGTTAGGAGACCCGGACTCGACTCCTCGAGTTGGTCTCCCACTGGACTCCAGAACCCGGTTACTTGTGCCCTCCTCCTTGGGTCTATCCTAGTGCGGAAAAGTAAATAATATACAAAGGGTGACAACTTCCGCAACCTGGAAGTGCCCCAATAAAAGAATATTACATACAAGTTTTTATATGAATGAAAATGAAAAACACTCATCTCACATAAAAAAAACCCCGGCTATTCAAACACGACGATCCAATATAACATATCCAGCAACACATAACATCATATGTCATCAACGTAAGTAAATATGCGCATCCCAATTGTCGTTGACATATAGCAATGAAACCGGCGATATCACATATTACACTTACGGTCACAGAAAAGAAAGTGTAAAACTACAACAGTTGGAATCCGCAACCACCTCAGACATCGCATGCCTGACTAAATGAATTACTTAGACATCGCATGCCTAACAATTATAAACCCCGCATTTTAGTCTCATTATCGAAAACGCTTTTCAATACCAAGTCAGGCAATTCAACAGGATTCCCGACATTTTGATCGAATGCTCGTCGCAAACTTCAATAGACGGCTGCACCCTCGATGCCTCCGACGAAGTGCACCAAGGCGGAACACCGCTGCCGCGAGCACCCGAACGGAAGCTTTCGGCGACGAGGTTCTCCTACAGTCACTTGGTCGGGGCTATGGAGTGAGGCTGTCTATTAAGTTTATCCGGCGAGTATCCGCGTACGCTACGTGATTGCGACGGACTTTTGATCGCATCAAAATTCCGTGGCAACCGATCAAGTGAGACTAAAGTGCTGTGTTTATAACATTCATTCATTCAGTTATCTCATAACTACTTGTGGATTCCAAGTATTGTATCCCATTCCAGATAAATAGAAAATGTTAAACTTTCCGATCGAGCATTCAAACACCCAAGTTTTCCCGATACAGCTCAACACATGAAATAAGTTTAAAACATTCACTTCGTGCCTCAGTACCAACGGTCCAGCCGTAGAAGGGTCAAGCCAACGCCTCACATGTGGCATGCCGTACTGCCCCAAACCCGAAGGTTCAAAGAGCAGTTCAAGACGGTCACATAATCGAGTTAAGGTTTGTTATCTTCTAGAGGGTCCATTGCGTTACTTGCACTACTTAGAATGTCTTTAAACCACGGAAAAATCCAACACTTGGAAATTTTCCGGCAGGGGAAAAGTTGGGTATTTATATCCGGTCGAACTTTTTAACATATTCAAAAATTATCCGGAATCCACATAGAAAAAATCAGATAATCCGATCGAATCATCGAATCCCCAAAACAACCCCAGAAAATTCAACTCTTGATTAAATATTAAAAATTCCCAGAAAACTCAGCACCTGAAAACATGAATTACTGTGCAAAAATTAAATAGTGATCACATTTATTGGCCGCGGAACCGCCGCAGAAGCCAAGCTTCTGCCGCGGTTCCGCCGCACTGTAGCAGCATCACTCGATAAATTTTGCATCGTAATTCTTAGAATTTCCTGCTGATTTTTCTGCATATTTTTAATACTCAAAAATCCACAATTTTCAAAAATGTACAGAGAGCATGTTTTGAATTAGGGTTTCGGTTCGATCGGACTTCTAACTCCGTCTACGCATCGCCTAAGGCTCTAGCTAGGCTCTGATACCACTGTAGGTCAGGCAGCCACCCCATCCAATAGGGTCACCGTGGCACCAACGGGTCCCTCAACCGCTACTTTTTACGAATTCCCCCTCGCGAGGACTACAACCCGCCGGAACACCTTCCGGTCTCGGGACACCCTGGGGGTAAGAGCCTATGCTTCGCCACACTGTCACACAGTGAGAACCCCCATAGGTCGACATCCAATGCCTAGTAGCTCTGATACCACTGTAGGGTTCCTAGGCACTATAAAGAGGTCTCACAAGGCATCAACCATGCCAATTTCAAATTTTACGATGCCGAGAAACCCTAGACTATGGATCGTTAACTAGATTTTAGGCGAGAAAAGAAACTAGTTAACAACTTAACTAAAAGAACGGAAATACAACCTTTGTAGATCCGGTCCTCCACCTCCATAGCTCCGCAATGAAGTCTCCTCGCTGTCCAAATCCAATCCCGGGCTCTAGCGTCGGCTTCATCGGAGAAATGGGCGGGCTAGGTCATCGACTATGATGCCGAAGATGATCTACGTCGAGGCATCACAAGATCAAGCTCCCACTTCACCAAGTCATGAAACTTGTAAAGAAAACACCCTATACTACTTGGCAAGAGGTAGAGGATGAAGAAATAGGAAGTGGGTTCACTTTAGAATTGGATATCTCACTCATTTTCCCAAGTTGTCATTGATGGAGGCAAGCTTCTTCTTGAAGAAGAAGAAGAAGAAGATGAAGTATGTTATGATAAGTATATCTCAAAAAGAAAATAAAATGAATACTTATCATAATCCAACCATGGTCAAGTGTAGAGAATAGACTAGGGTTAAGTAGAATGGTTAGGGTTAAGCATGAGACAAAATGGTGACTTAGTCAAAGCTTCATGAAGCTTCAACATGCATCCAAAGAAAGCCACCATTTTTCTTTATGCTTATTATTTTCCAAAAAGAAATAAATAAATAAACCAATAAATAGATAAATGAATAAGTAAATGAAATGAAACCCTAACCATTCATATAACCATGGTTTAATTCTTTACACAAACCCAAGTGAGCATGTATCATCAAACATGATGCAAACAAGTGCACAAAAGTATATCACATATACAACTTGTGAACTTCAAGTGAGAAAATCCATTTAAAGTGAACCAATACTAGTTAATGCAAAGTAATATATCAAATATATAATTCTACATTAAATCATTAAATCAACACTTGATTTAACGATCCGGTCATATCGCATATAACCGACTAGTATCCTATGTATCGGCTTATCGAATCAATCCTTGATTCGATAACTAGGTTATATCGCATACAACCTTTCGATACAATCATCGCGAGAATGGAATACGGTATCACATACACGTATTATTCTCGGTCCCGCACATATCTCATATGCGCTCCTATTTCGTTTCGCTTGAGCCAGGAAACCTCTGTGTAGGACTCTAAAGACTCGTCAATACGCCGGCAGCAGGTGATGATCATATCAAACACCCACAAGCCGCAAGCGGTCTGCTAAACGTAACGGCCACCCGGGTATTGAGCGATCAGAAGATCGACGAGCAAGCCCGCTCACACTCCTGTGAATCCAACCAGTAACACTTACCGTACAGTCCGGTCTCATCGTCTGGTATGTCGCATATCTTGCCTAGGGGTGGTAAACGTCAGACCCCAATAGCTCGATAAGTCGTGTCGATATGAGGTCTATAACAATTTGAGAAACTAGTGGTAACACTTACCAGTAAATCTCAGCAACCCTGGCTAGGGATTTCCGGTTATAGCCAATCGAACACAGCGCAACATCAACTCCCTATACCGGGAGAGACGAATCCCCTCCTATCGCTCATTGCCTCCATGTGATTCGGGACTGTACCCAAAAGCCACCGTTTTGCACGCCCTCTTGGACGTGGTAAGGTGAAAATCAAAGCACAGTGGGAATCATATAAGACTCTATGACGATCTCGGGTAAACAGACTACTCTGTACCAGTGTCACCAGAGAACTGCCATCTGACGTAAGGTATAATACCATCTGGGAGTTCTCGGCGAGTACATCCAGTGTACCCAGTCTCTACTGAGCACCCGTATATCTCCTCTGATGTCAAACACCAATGGATAGGGGATCATCCATCGCCCATCTGTATGGGTCGAGAAGGTATACGCTAGTCTACACTGGTATATCGATGCCCCGTCTCGATACACCCACGACTAGGGACTTTGAAGGATGTACTTATGGACTACTATGTCCCCACTAGTATGATCCGCATCATAGTCCAGGTAGTCAAGTACACATCCTAAGGGCTTTACCAATATGTAACAGAGAGACAATCAGTATACACGTTAAGGTAAAGAGTAACCAGATAGCATACTATCATGTTGAGCAAGAAAGTCCTCCCTATATATATCCAAGCATCCACTACAATATACATCCTATGTATAGTAATGGCCTCTAAGACATACATATAACTAACACTCACATCCCCGGCTATTCATCACGACAATCCAACAAGTTCATATACACAAACCAATATCACAGATCACAGATATGTACAACCCCCACTAATCGACGTATAGCGATTAGTAGACGTTCAATACATATATCACATCACAGAAGATCCGATTAGCTAAAGTACTTAGAATTTCGATCGATAACTTGATTTGAAACTACCCCAAGCACAACACAGTACTCAGCAAAATCTGGGCAGAAACAAGCTACCAGAAAAATCACAAAATACAAATCTGGACAGGCTGCAGGAAAAACGAGTTGACTCGGCGTCGACTCGGCCGCGGATCCACGGCAAAACGCTTGGTTTGGCCGCGCTTCCGCGGCGATCTGACCGATTCATAGGCTCGTTTTTCTTGTGTGTCCTTCAAAAAGCATGCACGTATATTTAAGGTCCCTGGAAAAATTTTTGGACAAGATTTTAAAATTGACAGAAAACTTGCATTTTTGACGTAATTTTGCGATTTTTCCGGCGATCAAATTTCTAACACTTTGCTAAAAAGTTAGTAATGGTTTAGCGAGGCTCTGATACCACTGTAAGTCTACGTTACCCACCATGGTACTTACGGGGAGGCGGAATAGGTAAAAAACAAATTTTTAACATAAGGTAACATAGAATAAAACTTGAGGATCTTTGCAAAACCATTGCTAACAAACGACATGAGATTCTATCTACTATGCAAGGAGATTATACCTTATGCTACTAGTCCTTCGGGTCTTCTCTGCTATCCTCCTCGTCTCCGTAGGCTCCATGGGTCGATCCGGATCTTGGTCACCTCCGCGGCCTCCTTGAGTCGAAAACGATCCACCCGAGAGTCTATAGTCTGAGCTCCACCTCAAGTCGAGGTAACTAGGTCAACAAGTTTGCTACTCTTGATGTCCTAGGTGATGTAGAGGAAGAAGATGGATTTGTTTGTCTATTTGAACCTCAACTTGCTCAACACATGAGACCTTTTGGGAATTCTAGTGAGGAAGAAGAAGAAGAGCAAAGCTTGAGAGCTCAAATAAAGAGAGAAAATGCCAATGAGATAATGAGCCATAGAATAAATAAAAACCAATCTTTTATCATAATAATTATGATGGCTAAGTTTGATTTGACCACTATCATGTCTTGATAAAGCCAAAGAAGGGTCTAGAGCTCACAAGAAATATCCAAGTCAACAATGGTCAACTAGGTCAAATTGTCAAGTATGGTCAAATAGTCAAAGCAATTAGCCATAACACAATTATCATTAAAAAGATTAGTAAAATTTTCCTCACCTCATAATGATTTTGATCGAATCAACGGTCAGAACCCCAATGAGGCACCTCCTTCTTCGCTCCTCACAACCGTGCATACACACCCGCATCCGCATTCCGTAGAATGCGAATGCACAAAAGACAAAACCAATCCATTTATACAATACTAGGATCCGGCTTAAACCAAAGCCCACTAGTATCGTCTTCCCGAACATCATACGCGCACAAGTGCACGTAAGTGATCGTAGCCTTGCCGTAAAACCATACGGCCTCTACACCTTTTGCCCAGTGCAGGAAAACTCTCTGTGTGGGACTCTAAAGACTCGACATTATGTTGGCAGTGGGTTTAACCATAGACCACAAGCGGCACTAGCTGTACGTAATGGTCCCTAGGTAGATGTCGATAAGAAGGCCGATGAGGTAAACCCACCCGAACTCCTAAGGAGCTTGAATGTGACAATCTCCGTACAGTCCGGTCTGTTCGTCTATGAGTATCGCATGTCGGGCCTAGGGGGCGGTAAACGTCAGACCCCTAATAGCGGTACAAGTCATGCTGGAGTGTAGCCCAGAACACCCTGAGAAACTACTGGAAATACTACCAATAATTCTCGCTTGCCCTGGCCAGGGACTTTGTGTAATGGCTCTCCTAGACACAGCGCGATATCAAGCCCAATACCGGGAGAGACGAATCCTATCTAACCGCTACTACCTCCAAGTGCTTCGGGACTGCACCCAACTACTACCTGTTTGCATGACTCCTTTGAGCCGTGGTAGGGTAGTAATCATAGTACAGTGAGAACACACTCGAGGCGATGTAGCAGTGTCAAGTCGACGGACTAAGCTGTACTCCTGTCACCTGAGAACTGTTATCTGACGATAGGTACAGTACCAACCAACAGTTCCCGACATGTCCTGTCCAGTGTACTCGTAACCTAACGAGCACCAGCATACTATCTCCAGTACGACGTACTAATGGCTGTAGGACAGACCATCTTCCCTGCTGGGATGAGAAGCATATACGCTAGTCTACTCTAGAGTATCGATACCCTGTCTCGATAATCCTACGGCTAGGGACCTGTATAAGGATGTGCTTGTAGATTACCCAGCCCCCACTAGTGTGACTGCCATCACAACGCTGGTAATCAAGCAAAGATCCTAAGGGCTCCACTAATATGTATAAGCGATATGCTAAAAGAAACATATGCACATATTGAAGTAGAAACAAACCGAGTAGCATACTACCATTTTGAGCAAGATTGTCTATACTACTGTGAATATCCCAAGCTTACATTAAGTAATATACAAACTAGTATGATACAGTAATGGCCTCTAGGGCATATACACTAACACCGGGGTCCAAATCTTCTCGTATAGTATTCCAGAAAGGTTCTGTCGAAGTATCTCCTAAATCTCTTTTCTGCCGAACTACCTGGAAGTTACCATCTTTTACTAAATCTATTTCTTGTTCCGGAATGGCTGCATACTCATCACGACTCCTTCTGGAAGATATATCCATGTACAATGCCTCTGCATGCGTATCACATCTCTAATGTCAGCGGAGTAAAACGTCATCTAGTCAAGATCTCGTACGAACCTCTTACTCCACTTTTCTCTAATATCGACTGCTTCGGACTCGTCTCTTCATGGCTGCATGGACTGCGCTCCAACGGCTATACTCGTATCTGGAGTCTCCCAAGCAATGTATCCCATCATATGATATCCGAATGACGTCGAACCTTTCGATCGATTCGTCAAAGTTCCATAATCCCCCAAGAGCTCAGCATCTTGAGTACAGTTTAATAGTATTCTAGTACATGCCACAGTACCTATGGACCAGCCGTAGAAGGGCAAACCCAAGTCTTACTATTGGCACCGCGGAACTGCCGCCAACCCTAAGGTTCAAAAGCGTTCCCATGGTCATTATGTCGAATTAGGGTTTCATTCTTCTAGAGGGTCCACGGAATTACTTGCATGTTTCTCCGAATACTTTAAACTTGGAAAAATGGGTTTCTGACATTCGATCGTCATCTATCGACTCTCAACGTACCTGCATAAAGTCGTCTCTAACTGGAATCAATTAATCTAATGACCTCGCATCGGGGTAGGTAACGAATCACAAGTCCTAGTCATCCCTTCTCGGGTGACTAGCGATCTTCTATCATATCTCTAAGTATAACTCGTGCGGCATTGGCTTCAAACATCTGGGCGACATCTCGTCAGTCGCGGCAATAACTGAATCATTCGTCCGCATGCTGAACGGTGCCTCAATCATCAAAATAATCGGTGCATTGACGGTCATCACATTCTGACTGGCCTCTAGCAGTAGCCCAATCCTCTGGTGCTGATCTGCACGTCCGAGAAATCTTGTAAAAGCAATCCATCAAACGCTCATGGCGTGAAAACACACTAGGACGATATATCTATACAAATCGTGTGTCCCTGGAATCACGCCCTGGTCAGTCCCCGTCCGTGATGAGCTCGTGTTGACCCAACTCTAGCCGTGGCTCTCTCTGCCCGTGTAATCGTGGCAGCAAAACCATAAACCAGTGTCGATAAGGATAGATCATAGGAATGAATATAATGTTGTGCAAGGAAATGTACATCCTAAGGCTTCTTAAGCGGAGTAGCGTATCGTAAGTATGCCGCGAAACATACACACGGTACGCCACTCTCCCTAAGTCAACTGCTCCATCAACCAAGGTCAACTAGGCGACGAAAGTTCGGGTCTAATACCCCCTCGACCAAGTCTAAGTTCCGTAAGGTCAAGCCTAGGTTCTGAATATATATATAAATGCCCTAGACTCCGCATAGTCAAACATAGACTCGAACCAAGGTTAACCTAGCGCTCTGATACCAACTTTGTCACGACCCGAAATGGCACGTGACTAGCACTTGAATCATATGAAGTCTATAGGACCCCGTCTAATTCAAGTAAGCCAAAAATGCCAAAAATCTAAACCATTTTAAAGAGGAAGTGAAGAAAACTTATCTTTAAAGCAAGTGGTTTTAATAACATAAGCCGAAGTTTTGTGTTTAAAATCTCAAGTCTTTTCTGAAAATTTCGGCAGAGTTTCCTTTGTAAATACTGGTCTCAAAAGGGGTACAACATGCATAATATGAATAAAGGCATCCTCAAGCGGGAGCTAACTCTTCGTCAATTGACGGTCACAACCACACAAGCAATATAATATACAACGCCAAGGGCGAGGATCAAAACTCAAAAGGAAACTCAAAATCAACATGAAAACCATAATAATACAAGCGCGACTCTAAAGTCGAAATAATATACAACCGGTCTTCTAAGGTTAATAAATATATAAGTCTGGTTGATGGAGTTTTCTAGATACAACTGAAAATAAATAAGGTACAATGGTGGTCACGATGTGAGTGAACCCCCTACCAAAGCAATCACCCGGAATGAAAGCAGTGTTCCAGCAAAACCGCAACGAAACCTATACAGCAAAACCTGCAAGAACTGTGGCACAACGGGGGTGAGTTGCCAACTCGTGAGTAGAAAACATCACAGAGCGGAAATCGTATGTATGACTCAATCCTAGGTCAATACGATCATAATATAAATATCCTCAAAATGATATAGTCTGAAGCATCTAAATATGGCATGGGTAAACATCTATACATATGTATAATACCAAGTGCTCGTATCAGTGCCTCAGGTAGTAACATATCATAAACATGAGGTATGAATGCAATATAATGAAAACAAAATGCATCATGTATGAGAAAACCGTTTTCTTAGTTTAGTGAGATTTCTGTATGTTTAAATCGAAGTATTATCAATGAAATCAACATAGAATCAGTGTCAAGTATCGGCACAAAATATAAATCCCAATATCTCAATATCTCAGGCTCACTAGTAAAATAGGGGTTTGCCCCTACGGATAGTGTTATCCGTAGGGGCAAAAATAACTTGGACCTACGGATATATCCGTAGGGCTAAATGGTTGCCCCTACGGGCAAAGACGTCCAAGAATAAAAATATTAATTCTTAATTAGGTGTTTGCCCCTACGGAGCCGCAAACAAAGGACCTACGGATATATCCGTAGGGGCAAGTAAATATCGATTTAATAAAATCCCAGATCGATCGCCTACGCTCATTTCCCTCTCTCTCTCGATCGGGCGCGAAAATAAGGTTAGGGTTTCGTCGCCACTGGAGTTCGATCGCCTACCCCAATGCGCCACGCCGTCGCCGCCAAGGTTGTTCTCCTAGTGGCCATCGCCGGTTTCGTCGCCACTGGAGTTCTCGTCGCCACCGCGGTTAAGGTCGTCGCCACCGCCGTTCAGATCGTCGCCCCTGCCCCAGCAGCCGTTCAGGTGAGTAAATCTCGAGGTAAGTTAAAGAATTTATTGGATTATTTTGGGCTTAAGGTTCATGGCGCGCGAGTTGTCCTGGGTTGGGCTGGGGTCGCGGTCGCAGTCGCGGTCGGGTTAGGGTTGGGGCAGGGGCTGGGCTGCGGGGTCGGGTTCGGGGTCGGGGTCGGGGAAGGGGAAGGGGAAGGGGAAGGGTCGGGGTCGGGGTCGGGGTCGGGGTAGGGTTAGGGTCGCAGTCGGGGTAGGGTTAGGGTCGGGGTCGGGGTCGGGGCTGGGTAGAATTTATCAAATTTTTTATTGGGGGTGCGGCTGGGGCTGCGGGCTGGGGCTAGGGCTGGGGAAGGGGAAGGTCAATTTATCAAATTTTTAACAAGATTTGTATTAGTTTGCAAGAACACTTAAGTTTATCACAAAATATTGTTTGGGTTTTCGATTTATATCTTGAGAATAATGGAGGAAAGATGCCATAGTAGGGAATTCCCTCCTATGGCGTCGAAAAAATACCCCTTCCATGGTTTTTTCCGACGATCGGCACCCAACATCTTCATTGTCATCATCTAAGATGTGGGTATACCAAATTTCAAGTGATTCTACAACTTTTTCACCGTTGATTTAGCAATGTAAAAAGTTCTATTGTCGGCAAACCGTTAATTTTGAACCCACTAAATCAACGGTGAAAAAGTTGTAAAATCACATGAAATTTGGTGTACCCACATCTTAGATGATGACGATGAAGATGGTGGGTGCCGATCGGCGGAAAAAATTAGGGAGAGGGTATTTTTTCGACGCCATAGGAGGGAATCCATCCGTATTCCCAAATTTTGAATTATCTTATACTAGTATTTATGCATGTGCAGATCTTCTTTATCCTGACAAAAGATCCATATCCATTATCTTAACTTAAAATCCTTTAGAGGGTGCTAATCCTAAATAACAACAAAATGATGTTAAATATTTCTTCCGATTTTCACAAGATCATACTTGAAAAAAATGCAACTACTTTCACAATTTCACAATCCTAACCAACTCCCAATTTATTATGGTATTCGATCATAACTTGAGAACAAATTCTCTTTTCTATTGCCATCCCATATCAAACCCTAGAAACGTGGGCCATTTCAAATTACACCAAATTGAGGCAAGAATTGGATGAAACCAACATAACCAACAATAAAGAGCTTTATTTGGTAATATATATTGATGAACAATGGTTGCTGTGTTAAATCCAACCCTCACATCACATGCATATCAATAAAGGAGAGGACTGACCAAAATGTTGAATTTTAACAATTGTGAAAGTTCTTCGGTCAGGATGTAACAGAAATAAGGAAAAAAAACCTAAAATATTTTTCACAAAAAAGAAAAAGCAAGCTTCTCTCCCATATCATTAACAAAGCTTATCACTTTTGATTCTCGAAATTATTTTACATTATATTTTCATTCAAAACGTTTTGCTAGTTTGCTCACCAGCTGTTTGATAAAATTCCTAAACTATTTTTACTTTCCTTGCTCACAATTGCTCTTGACTACGTACAAATCTTGAAAACCCATTAACGCTCTTGCAATAATATGCAAAATCACATGAGGATTCACATTCATCACCACCACCTAAGGCTAGGGTTTGGGCTGGGGCTGCGGCTAGGGTTGTGCGTCCTCAAGAGGGCGATCATAGGATCGGTGAAGTGAGGTGGCTGGATATGAGATACGATGGATTTCCATGTGTTCAATGGAATGCTGAGGGTCAGAGTCGGTTATTTATATATCTCCCAAAAAAGAATGAGTTTGTTATCAAAGGTGTATTGATTTCTACATCAAGGAATATCAGTTATATGTCATTCAGTGACTAAGTCTGTTTCTGGCCCAACCATATTTATGAATCCTTTCTTCTTTTTCCTTCTTACGTATATTTACTAGTTCAGACTGTATGCACCTCTGCAATCAACGCCGAGAACTTATACATTATAGGTTAATAGACATATGCTATGAAATCACGGTGCATATCGAACTCATGATATGTTATAGTCCCTCATTATTTTTACTGTGGTGAGAAAGCAGTCGCTGGTGGCCACAAGCCATAGAATTGGCAGTTGTCCTACCTAAAATAACAACTTTTATACTAAAAAATTATGTATGCCATTAGTTAGTAGTTTATGTTTTTTAGACGCAAAAGCCATTTGAGAAATACTTTTCCAACCCACTATTAATCCATATTCTCAATATAGTCATTGAATTTGCACGCGCACATAATAAGAAGGAGAAGACAATAATGTGGCAGAAGAAGAAGAAGAAGACAGTAATGTGGCAGAAGAAGAAAAAAATGACATTCCTCGTTCTCTGTTTCAGCATCAATCTTCTGATATGAACTAATGATGGCTTTCACATAGGCTTTTCCCTTTAGAGACTTCTTAGTGTCAAATGGAAAGCATAAATCAGATTTTTGCAGGTCGGGTTCTTCTATGACTTTCAAGAGTCTCAACTGATTCTGTTAATTATACTCTAGTTGGGTGGTACTTTTACAACTTCTCACTGCAGGTGCGCTCTCTAATATCCATTTTGAATGTAATATTATCGATATTCAAAATGGATATTAGAGAGCGCACCTGCAGTGAGAAGTGAGAAGTGGTAAAAGTATCACCCAACTAGGGTGTAATTTACAGAATCAGTTGAGACTCTTAAAAGTCATAGAAGAACCCGACCTGCAAAAATCTGATGTATGCTTTCCATTGGACACTAAGAAGTCTCTAAAGGGAAAAGCCATCATTAGTTCATATCAGAGGATTGATGCTGAAACAGAGAACGAGAAATGTCATTTTTTTCTTCTTCCGCCACATTACTGTCTTCTCCTTCTGCCACATTACTGTCTTCTCCTTCTTATTATGTTCGCGTGCAAATTCAATGACTATATTGAGAATATGGATTAATAGTGGGTAGGAAAAGTATTTCTCAAATGGCTTTGGCGTCTTAAAACCATAAACTACTAAGTAATGACATACATAATTTTTTTAGTATAAAGGTTGTTATTTTAAGTTTTTCCTTATAGAGATATGATCTAACTGCATCTATCAACTATAAGTGTGCAGAAAATTATGATAAGAAATCATAAGAAAGGGTCGTAGCCATGCATAACCTTGAATCTACATACCAAATCATGCAAAAGCATGCACTTATTGTCACCTTGCCTTGGAATATAAAATATCTTGGAAGACTATAAGCGAGCATTTAAATCTTGTTAGCTTTTGACTTCAACATATATTTTTCTCAAGTACCATGAAATATACTTGCTCCGTATAAACCGTTTTCAGGAAGATGGATTAATAATAACAAATTATCCATTGTGACTCACTAGGTTAGAATTTTCTCTTCTATTAACCATCTTTCTAATCAGCTTGGTAAATTTATTCGGAACCGGCTGCGAATCATTAAAAGACATGCATAAGAAAGAAAACTAAAATACAGATATATAGTATACCGATACATCGAAACTTCATAGTTGCGATGGCAATCCAGAAATATTTATTTCTACACACGTGGTGCGCGTGCGAATGCGTCAGGCATCATGGACAAATATTTCATAACATGGAAAGTATTATTCGTATAAAGTAATTAAAACTTTTAAAAAGCTTGGGTAGAGATATTTTCTTAGGTGATGCAATCATATCATGAGGACTAAATTTAAGCTATTATACATATGCTTATGTATTTTTCTAATCTAATATATCACACACACAGAGAGAGAGAGAGGGGGGGAGAATACCAGGTAGATAGAGAAATCAGTTAGCAGGATCCTGAAGAAATGGAGTCCACAGCATTGCTCATCATCATCATCCGTGATCCCTTTGAAAAAATATTATCAAAGGGATCATGGATGATGATGATGAGCAATGCTGTGGACTCCATTTCTTCAGGATCCTGCTACCTGATTTTTTTACCTACCAGGTGTTCTCTCTCTCTCTTTCTGTGTGTGTGTGTGATATTTTAGGTTAGAAAAATACATATGCATATATATAATAACTTAAATTTAGTCCTCATGATATGATTGCATCACCTAAGAAAATATCTTTACCCAAACTTTTTAAAAGTTTTAATTACTTTATACGAATAATACTTTCCATGTTATGAAATATTTGTCCATGTTGCCTGACGCATTCGCACGCGCACCACGTGTGTAGAAATAAATATCTCTGGATTGCCATCGCAACTATGAAGTTTCGATGTATCGGTATGCTATATATCTGTATTTTAGCTTTCGTTCTTATGCTACTCTTTTAATGATTCACAGCCGGTTCCGAATAAATTTACCAAGCTGATTAGAAAGATGGTTAATAGAAGAGAAAATTCTAACCTAGTGAGTCACAATGGATAATTTGTCATTATTAATCCATCTTCCTGAAAACGGTTTATACGGAGCAAGTATATTTCATGGTACTTGAGAAAAATATATGTTGAAGTCAAAAGCTAATAAGATTTAAATGCTCGCTTATAGTCTTCCAAGATATTTTATATTCCAAGGCAAGGTGACAATAAGTGCATGCTTTTGCATGATTTGGTATGTAGATTCAAGGTTATGCATGGCTACGACCCTTTCTTATGATTTCTTATCATAATTTTCTGCACACTTATAGTTGATAGATGCAGTTAGATCATATCTCTATAAGGAAAAACTTAAAATAACAACCTTTATACTAAAAAAATTATGTATGTCATTACTTAGTAGTTTATGGTTTTAAGACGCAAAAGCCATTTGAGAAATACTTTTCCTACCCACTATTAATCCATATTCTCAATATAGTCATTGAATTTGCACGCGAACATAATAAGAAGGAGAAGACAGTAATGTGGCAGAAGGAGAAGACAGTAATGTGGCGGAAGAAGAAAAAAATGACATTTCTCGTTCTCTGTTTCAGCATCAATCCTCTGATATGAACTAATGATGGCTTTTCCCTTTAGAGACTTCTTAGTGTCCAATGGAAAGCATACATCAGATTTTTGCAGGTCGGGTTCTTCTATGACTTTTAAGAGTCTCAACTGATTCTGTAAATTACACCCTAGTTGGGTGGTACTTTTGCCACTTCTCACTGCAGGTGCGCCCTCTAATATCCATTTTGAATGTAATATTATAGATATCCATGCCTGTTTATGTCAAAATTACTTATATTGTCAATGTTTGATTGTCTAGTTGTTGGTGATGCGTCCATATCAGGGACAGAGGCCACTCCCGTTCCTCCAGGTATGTTTATATGTTATATAGGGCATGTATATTGATTTAGAATGCTATATCATAAATATACACACATTTCTTTTGCTCTTAGTCGTCCAACTCATTATCATGGGCTGCTTGATGAGATTAGATTTGCGCCTGATGATCTACAAGAGCTCCTTCACTCCCTGTCATATGTGTAAGCAGCGCTATATGCGAGTTTACCTTGTTAGTATGTATGTACTGAAATTAATTAATATTATTCAAATTTTGATACATGCAGATACCAGAGGAGCACATCTTCTATCTCTGTAGGTAAGGCTTTGAATTTGTTGATTTTGGTGTTTCTTGTCAATTTTATAGACCCGTATGTGCTAAATATAATGTTCTGACAGTTGCTAGGGGAAGGCAACATTCGAGGCTGCTGACCCCAGTCCTGGACGCCGCACACGGACGGCACCACGTAGGTTCCCAGAGGCTGAGGACTAGGCTCTAGCAGGGCCCATATGAGGTTGGACTCCACCCCGGTGGTTACTTCCTCCGTCTCCAGTGAGCGACGTATCCATCATGAACTGGATAGCTTGAGGGCCAGTGTTCAGGAGTTGAAGGAGATGCTGGTATGTATACTACTTTATAGTAAAATATCATTTCATATTATATACATATCAACATATCCATAATTAGTACGTAGCTTGAGCTTATTTGGTTTTAGACTTAAGTTTGATTAATCATACATACATATGTAATTGAAATAAACAACGCTTTTCCAAACTAGATATCCAAACAGGGTTTCGAAATAACTTAATAATGATACGAATTCGAATAATAAACAGTTCTTACACGCTCATGTAGCACACGTTATATCCAGACGCGACAAGGTAGATCGGCCGAGCCTCCACACGCAACTCCTTCGGCTGCGGCTCCGCAAGCCACTACATCGGCTGCGGTTCCGCAGACAGCTCATGTAGCTCCACCGCCCACTCAGACTCCCGCAGCCGCGGCTCCGCAAGCGACTACCTCGACGGCGGCTGCGTAGACCACATGCCGCTCAGACTCCCGCTACCGACAAATTGCATAGTTTATTGACCGAGGAGCAGGCGCGCGTTATTCTATCGTTATTCAGAGGTGGAGCTGGACCGAGCTAGGGTAGATTTTTGGTTCTTTTTTTTGAAACATGTATTTATTTATATCATACACATTGTACTACATTTTGAAACGACATTGATATTGGTTTGTATTTATATCATATTCAGTTTTTGGGTTTCTTTTGTATATTATATATATGCGTGAGATGTGATTATGAATACTGCAATATATGATTTGATTGATGTATATATTATTGTGCACAGGGCGGGAAAAATCAAACAGCCCACTTTTAAAAAAAAAATTCAGATAATATGTACCTACGGATTAATCCGTAGGCCAACATGTTACCCCTACGGATATAGCCGTAGGGGCAAAATATCAGCAGTAACTGATATTTCCCCCAGATCTCAGTACCGGGGGGTTGGGAAAGCCCCTACGGACATATCCGTAGGAGCCACTGACTATCCCCTACGGAGTTAGCCGTAGGGGCTACATATCAGGAATCCTGAATTTATACCCCTACGAAATCGTACCTACGCATATATCCGTAGGGGATATAACATGCCCCGACGGTTATCTCCGTAGGGCAAAGTAATTTATTAAAATAAACCGTAAATAATATAAAATCTTGTACCCTACGGCTTAAGCCGTAGGGGAAAATGGACCTACACAGATATCCGTAGGGGCAATAATTGGCCCGTAGGGGCAAGTTCAGGGCCTCAACTTGCACCTGCGGCCTTTGCACCTACGGGGTATTTTTTCGCCCCTACGGGTATACCCGTAGGGGCAGTGGGTTGCCCCTACGGATTTATCCGTAGGGGCAACCCTTCTTTGTAGTAGTGGCTTCGGCTATCCGGACTGGCCTATATCATCAAATATCATTATCTATGGCTCCGGCTATCCGGACTGGCCCATATCATCAAATCTCAAAACCTCAGGCTCCGGCTATCTAGACTGGCCTGTACTCCGATCGGTATCCTCCGGATATCCGTCGAGTCACAAATAAAATCACCGGTCAGTAGTGCTCCCTTGTCACAGGCTCAACGCCATCATATGCGACCTTCTCGTCCCGGGGTACCGCACCGGGTCCACCATGCACCCACAGACGGTTCCTCCTCCTCCTCGAATCGGGTGTATGATATCGCTCAAGAGCCGAGAAAACTCATGATGGACATATCTCAAATCATATCATGAGAAAACCGTATTTTTCTATCTTTGAAAAAGATGATAAGTTTATAAAATCTTTGCGGTTTTTCTAAATCCAGAAATCTCATGGAAATCCGAAATCATAAATCACTATGTAAATAAATAATGAATACTGGGCTCCGGCAATCCAGACTGGCCCAAAATGTCATGGCGAATGAACATATAAATAAACATGAAAATCACAGTAATAAATGCAATATCTAAATTAGCATATGAAAACAATAACATATAGGAACTATCAGCTAGCAAGCTATGTCAATGAAGTAATGTTCTCTAAAGTGTACGTGATATAGCAATTACCGATGAAGATGTGTGTGAGCCGGCAAGCAAGTGTACGTGGAGCATACCCATCATCGGTAATGGTGCTGGTGTCCTAACAACAAGTTTCATCATTACTCACGAAAATACATATAGCCATGCAATGCAATGCGAATAGCAGAATAAATGGCAAATGAATAGTAAATGTAGCAATACTATGCGGAACATGAATAATAACGCAACAATAAAGAATCTACATTACTATATATGTGTCATACCGTTTTGCCATTAGAAATAATACGAATTCTGGTGTTTTGAAAATAGGGCTACGATGTTTTTAAGAAAATGTACGTCCTTTAAAATATCCGTAGAATCCCTTATCCTGTCTTTAAAATATTCATGATTCATTAGTTTTGAAATATATATGACTCAATTCTAGTCTAACATCTACAAGTAAACTACAGGACTAAACTAACATGCTAATCGAAAAGGTAAGAAAACCACCTCAAACTGAGTCGATATATATATATATATAATAGTCAGTGAACTCGCCTCAATAGTATCGCGTACGATACAATATATATATCATATGACATCCTCTAGTCAAGAATGCGGATCTATCATCAATATAGCTCGTACGGTAAATCCATCGTACGGCATCCCAAATCTGGGTAAGGGTCAATATCACATTTATCTCATTATCCAACTGGTATCCTTATTCTCATATATCATGAGCTGTGGTACTGATCTAAGTCTAGTACAATACTGATACCAACTACAAATATATATGCATGTGTATGAAAACACCGCCTAAAGACCCGCTATACTAATCATGTCGTATCTCATAATACGAACCATGTCACATCACCGATCTCATGGCACCATGCCCAATCTCATCGACTCATCTCCAAATACCATATACTATCCTCGTTATCCATGTATATGTATACGTGTGTGTGTGTGTCTATATATATATATATATATATAAATATATATATATATATATATATACATACATACATAGTCCGCGATGTGTGTATATATATATACATATCCTCATATACGCATAAGAAAATAAAATGCATGCAAGTGTGTGTGTGTGAGTGTAAACCTTATTCTAGGATTCGCGACTAAGAAAATAACTAAATTACTTCTAATACTGTCACGTCCCGAAAGAGCACGTGACTGGCCCTTGAACCATATGAAGTCTATAGGACTCCATCTGATCCAAGTAAGCCAAAAGCCAAGAAATCTAAAACCATTTTAAGAGTAAGTAAAGAAAACTGGTTTAAAGAAGTGAAGGAAAACATGTTTGAAGTCAAGGTTTTTAAATAACTAAGCCGAATATGCATTTTAAAATGTCAAGTCTTTTCTAAAAATTTCGGCAGAGATTCTTTTGTAAATATTGGCCCCGAACGGGGTACAACAAGAACAATATATATGCAATGATAAAAGGCATCCCCAAGTGGGAGCTAGCTCTTCGTCAATCGACGGTCACAACTACACAAGCAATATAATATACAACGCCGAAGGGCGAGGATCAAAACTCAAAAGAAAACTCATAATAACATGAAAACCGTAATACTGCTAGGCGCGACTCTAAGGTCGAATAATACATCACTAGTGTCTAGGTCTGAAACAATATACAAGTTTTGGTTGATGGAAATTCTAGATACAATGAATAATACAAGTACAATGGTGGTTCTTGATACAAAAGAATCCACCTACCAAAAGCAATTCACCCGTAAGGAAGCAGTGTGCCAGAAATGCCGCAATGGAACCTGTACGGCAAAACCTGTAAGAACTGTGGCACAACGGGGGTGAGTTGCCAACTCGTGAATAAAAATATCTACAAGCTGAAACCGAATGCAAGACATAAACCTAGGTCAAACAATCAGTAATATAAACCACAAGAGTACGTCTGAAGCATGATAAAGTGGCAATGTAACATCTAAACATGTATATAGTGCCAAGTACTCAGGTAATAACATATCATCAGTATAAGGTATGTCTGCATGAAGTATGATCAATGTAGATCCAGTCTGTATGTGATCAAGTCTGTATAAACGTGGAACCCGTCCACCCATCACCCAATGACAATAAACGTGGAACCCGTCCACCCGTCACCCAATGACAATAAACGTCATGTATGCAAATATGAGGATATAATCAAATCATGGAAAACATCATGAAACCCGTGCCTAGCATCGACACGTAAATCCTCATCCATATGGGGCTCCGTCTGCGGTATCGGCCCTCGCCCACGGCAGTACGGGTCAGTCCATGTCCATCTCTCAACTCCGGTCGGTATCCTCCCGATATCCGCCGAGCTCAAATACAATCACCAGTAGGTAGTAGTCCCTCTGCCAGGCTCACCGTTTAACTACACAGCGAAACCGTTCTCGCCCCGGGGTACCATACCGGGTCCACCATGTACCCGCAATCGGCCTCATCCGCCTCCTCGAATCGGGTTTCACATGTCGCTCTCAGCACCGAGAAAACACATGGTGGACGCACTGAAATATCATATCAAGGGTAACCGGGTTTTTAAAACAATCAAATTTTCTTTTTTGAAATACCCACGGTGTTAGTGTTTATGCCCTAGAAGGCCATTACTGTATCATACTAGTTTGTATATTACTTAATGGAAGCTTGGGATATTCACATGTATATAACAGTCTTGCTAAACATGGTAGTATGCTACTTGGTTTTTCTATCTTAATATGTGAGTATACGTATTGATAGAGCTCTTAGGATCTTGCTTGACTACCAGCGTTGTGATGGCAGTCACACTAGTGGGGGCTGGGTAGTCTACAAGCATATCCTTATTCAGGTCCCTGGTCGTTGGATTATCGAGACAGAGCATCGATACTCCGGAGTAGACTAGTGTGTACGCTTCTCATCCCAGTTGGGGAGATGGTCTGTCCCACAGCCGTCAGTACGTCGTACTGGAGATAGTATACAGGTGCTCGTTAGGTTACGGGTACACCGGACAGGACTCACAGGGAACTGTTGGTTGGTTTTATACCAGTCGTCAGTGAACAGTTCCCAGGTGACATGAGTACAGCATAGTCCGCAGACTTGACACTGCTACTTCGCCTCGAGTGTGTCCCACTGTTCTTAGATTGCTACCCTACCACGGCTCAAAGGAGTCGTGCAAACAGGTAGCAGTTGGGTGCAGTCCCGAGCACTTGGAGGCAGTGGCGGTTAGATAGGATTCGTCTCTCCCGGTATTGGGGGTTGATATCGCGCTGTGTCAGAGAGCCATTACGCAAAGTCCCTGGCCAGGGCAAGCGAGATTTGCTGGTAGGTTCCAGTAGTTTCTCAGGGTGTAATGGGCTTCCCTCCGACACGACTTATACCGCTATTAGGGGACTGACGCTTGCCGCCCCCCTAGGCCCGATATGCGATAGTCTAAGACGAACGGACCGAACTGTACGGAGATTGTCACATCAGACTCAGTAGGAGTTCGGATGGGTTTCCTCATCGGCCTTCTTATCGACATCTACCTGGGGACCGTTACGTACAGCTAGTGCCGCTTACGGTCTGTGGTTAAACCCACTGCCAGCGTAGTAGTCGAGTCTCTAGAGTCCCACACAGAGAGTTTCCCTACTCCAGGCGAAACGATATAGAGGTCGTATGGTTTTACGACAAGGGTTCGGACGCATACGTGTGTTTACACACGTACGACTTTCGGACAGTTTTTACCAGTCGGCTTTGGTTTAAGCCAGTTACTGGTATCCAGTTATTGGATTTATACAGTCTAAAGTTTTTCCGTATTTTTGCGGAAAGGAGGGGCATTCTCGTAATTGCGCGAGAAGCTTCTAGAAGATGGTGACTAAGGAGGTTTAGGTGGCATATACAATGAATGTGATTAGTGAGTCATATGGATGATTCATCCATGTCATTAATGCATCATAAATGCTTAATGACTCATGGATGTGAATCATCACTAGATATTATCAAGCATGGTTGTTAAATTCATTTCTTTTCTTTTCTTGATAAAAAGAAATGCTTGATATATATCATGTTATCTCACTATTCTCATATGATTATCTTTATCATCTTCTCTCTCCTCAAGCTCTCCCTCTTCAAACACTAATCCTCCCCTCTCATGAGTTGAGTACAAGGATTAGTTAGACTACTTAATCCATAACCCTCTCTATATTTCACCTAGCTTCTTTGATTAGCACTTAAAGAAGTTTAGTTGCCTCAAGTTTAGAGGCTAAGCTTGGAGTAAAGCTCTCGGGTGGATCGTCTACTACTTCGAGAAGGCCGAGGAGGAGGAGGAATTCACAAAGACGAAGGACACGATTCGTTAGGTATAATCCCTAAACATAGTAGCATAGAAACTCTATGTTTGTTGTTAGTTATCGTTTAGCTTCGATTCAAGCGGTTAGTCGATGTTTGTTCACTAAACAAGTTCGCTTTTGAAAATTCCGCCTCCCCACAAGTATTGGGGTGTTCTACATCGACTTACAGTGGTATCAGAGCCTCGCTAAACAATAAATAACTTATTTGCAAATTTGTATCAATTTCGAACGGAAAAAAACGAAACCGGAAAACCCCGAAATCACAAGTTTCTGTCGAATTTTAAATGAAGTCCAAAAATTTTTCAGGGAGGTTCAGAAAGCTTAAAAAGACAGTAGTAGAACACCCAAGAAATTTGGGCCCCTGAATCGCCTAAAGCGCCGCGGAACCGCGGCGGATCGCACCGATCCGCCGCGCTTCCGCCGCCGAGTTGGCGATTCAGGAACCCAAAGTTCCTGTGTTGCTTCTCTGTGATGTTTGGTATTTTCTGGAATATTTTATTTTTGCTCAGGTTTCAGATTTACAGAGAAGTATTGGAGCAAAATTAAAAGTGTTTAATCGATCGAAATTATACAGTATTTGCTTGATGGATTATATCTGTGTTTGTATAATGTGTTCGTAAACCTCCCCTAACTGCTAGTATGTCGGTTGGCAGGGGGTTGCACATTTCTGTAATGGTTTTTACTGTTTGTGGATATGAACTGTGTTGGACTGTTGTGATGTATAGCCGGGGTTATGTGATGGGTTATTATTTAATTCATTTAATGTAAATGTAATTTGTTGTAATATTATTTTGCGGGGCACATCCAGGTTGCGGTTGTAGCCACCGTTGTATTATTTCATTTTACTGTTTTTGCTCCTAGGACAGACCCAAGGTGGGGTGCACAAACTGCCGGGCGGATAGTTTGCCGTACCCGTTGGGGTCTTGGGTGGGGTAATGGCTATTCATCACAACTGTGTAATCCGTCTTTTGTTGCAGGCTCGAAACAAACACGGATTACTTGCAAATCCAATAAAGTTCATCTGTGATCTGGAATGCCTATTATTGCGTCTGACGAATGTACAATATCTATATATGATAGCTATTTAGACGTCACTTATGTTTTACACCCGCGCTAGCCCAGCCCCCGCTCTGTCGTTAGTTAAGTAACCTAACGGGTGATGACGGGACCCCGTGGCAAATACGGATGGCATAAGAGGACGTTGTATTTTCGTTGTTTTCTGCAATGATAGGTTAATGATGGGACGCATTATCTATAATGCAAAGAAAAAACAAACCAAAGTTTAATCGTTGGAACAATTTAAAAGAAACCACTCGGTTAATTTTAAAAAACAGATATTTTTAAATGCGAAGCTTTAACCACTCCTTTTAAAAGCTATCAGGTTCCTTCGGTTATATCAAGTTCACTACGTTCACGGTTTCACCAAAACCATTCGTAGCCCTCCGTCATTTCATCTGGGTATTCAGTAATATTCAAGCTATGTATTTTGACCTAACGCCAAGGCATAGTGTTTGGTAGCTACTGGGTATTCATTTGTTGCATAAGATAGATGAGTTAGTTTGGGACAGTCGTATTATCATTTTGGCCGAACGTCAAGGATATATACGGATGGGTTCAAATTGACAAGATAATGATGGGTAGGACTTGACATGTGACTTATGACATTTTGACCTAACGCCAAGGTCATAAGAGCATGGGGCAAAAATATATATCGGGAATTTCTAAAGAAACTGAAATTTGCAAAGAGTTGCATACCATTTGGAGTTTGATGAATGTTGGTAGGATTCCTTCAACATTATCATACAATGATATTTGGATCCCGATCCTACTGTGAGTATATGCTACTTATCAGGATATTCGTCACTTAACGATCAATGCTATAAACCTAGTAGGTGTCCAGAAAAGTGTCAGCGGGGTTACGCCCGCAGAGAAAAGAGGTTATTTAATTAAGGAACTTCGCGAAAGCGTTGGAAAACCTCCCTCGAAGTACCGACACCAGCCTGGCTGAACGGTTAAGCAAGTATTGTACAGTGAGAATAGTCCTGGCTAATTCTTCTTTTATGGTTTGAGGAAGGATTCGAGAAACAGTGGGAGCCATCCAGTTTAGATAAACTAAAAACCACTCTAAACTTGCAAGAGCATCATGCTAAAGAGTTTTCTTCTCTCTCTCCTAATTGCAGCGACCCTGAAAATGACTGGACTTAAGTTACTTTTAGAGAAAAATATACTGACAGGGCCAAACTATAAAGATTGGCTGCGGAATGTCAAAATGGCTTTGACCTATGACAAATTGGGGTACGTCCTCACCGCTACGGCACCTGCTGTCCCTGGTCCCAAATCCAGCAATGCGGATAAGGAAATCCGCAAAACCTGGGATTTAGATTGCGCGAAAGCCAAGTGCATCGTGCTTGCCTCAATGAACAATGAACATCAGAGGAGGCACGAGGATATGACCCTAGATGGAATATTTCTCCATACAAAGGAACTTTATGGAGAGCAATCTCGTATAGCAAGATACGAGACCTCTAAGAACTTGTTTCGAGCGAGGTTGGCTGTCGGGTCATCAGTAGGAGAACATGTCCTAAAGATGATCGGCTATATTGAAGAGCTCGCAGACCTTGGGACGACTTTGGATAATGAGCTCTATACAGACCTTATTCTCCAGTCCCTTCCTCACACCTACGCCCAGTTTATCCTGAACTTCAACCTTCAAAGAAAAGAAGTTGAACTTCCGGAACTCCTGAACATGTTAAGGAGTGCAGAGGGCACCTTGCAGAAAGCAAGGAAAACACCCGCTATGTTTGTTAGCGGTGCATCTTCTTCCGGGTCCATGGCTAGGGCCAAAGGAAGGAAGAAGAAGGCCGCCAACAAACCTAGAGGAGGTGTTAGTAAGGTGGGAGGGAAGGGAAAGAAAAGGTTTGCGGTACCGGTAGTTGGCCAGGATGAGTGCTTTCATTGTCACAGGAAAGGGCACTGGAAGAAGGATTGCAAGGCGTGGAACGCCAAGAACCAGGAACCAAAGCAAGCTGTGGCTTCGACTTCAGGTGTGTTTGTAATTGAGAATTGTCTGTCGATCAACTCTACTTCCTGGGTATTGGATACCGGATCAGGATCTCATATTTGCAATTCATTGCAGGCACTGAGAAACCGTAGAGTGCTGAAAGAAGGTGATATAACCTTAAAGGTTGCTAACGGAGCTAGCGTGGGAGCTGGGTCCGTCGGGGATTATCACCTAGGATTGACGAGTGGACACATTTTGGTTTTACATAACTGTTATTTTGTACCAAGCTTAACGTGTAATATCATATCAGTTTCCTTGTTAACAAATAAAGGTTATGATTTCACGTTTGTAAGAGATGTTGTTAACATCCACCTTAATCATGGTTTGATTGGGTCCGGTACCCTAAATAACGGTATATATGTTTTAAACCAACTCCAAATTTTCAATGTCCAGAACACACTAAAAAGAAAGTCTCCAGATTTAAATAAAGCTTTCTTATGTCATTGTAGACTGGGTCACATCAATGAGAGAAGGTTGACTAAGTTGCATAGAGTAGGATATTTGGACTCGTTCGAATATCAAACTTATGACACTTGTCAATCTTGTCTCAAAGGAAAGATGACAAAGACTCTATTTACTGGACATGGAGTAAGAGCGAGCGAGCTCTTAGGACTCATACACAGCGATGTATGCGGTCCAATGTCTACACATGCAAGAGGTGGTTTTTCCTATTTCATTACTTTCACGGATGATTACTCAAGATACGGATTCATTTATCTGATGAAATATAAATCCGAGGCTTTTGAGAAATTCCGAGAGTATAATAATGAAGTAGAAAACCAAACCGGCAAAAGTATCAAGACACTTAGATCTGATCGAGGTGGTGAATACTTGAGTGCCGAGTTCCTAGGTTACCTAAAAGAGAAAGGGATTCTCTCTCAGCTTACTCCTCCATACACTCCACAGCATAACGGTGTATCGGAGAGACGGAATCGAACCCTATTGGATATGGTACGATCCATGATGAGTAATGCTGAGTTACCGCGATCTTTCTGGGGTTATGCGCTAGAATCAGCGGCATATCTTTTGAACATGGTTCCTACCAAGACTGTGCCTACCACTCCATATCAGATGTGGAGCGGGAAGAAACCCCATCTACAGTATATAAAGATTTGGGGATGTCCAGCTTTTGTTAAAAAGCAGCATGTGGACAAGCTCGAGGCACGATCAGTAAAGTGTAAGTTTGTGGGATATCCAAAGAACTCCAGGGGATATCTATTCTATTACGCAGAGGAACAAAAGGTATTTGTTTCTCGTAATGCCCATTTTCTAGAACATCAGTTTTTAAAAAAGGAATCATGTGGGAACGAAATAGAACTGGAAGAAATTCCAGAACCACAAACTAATACTGAAAGTTTGGTAGAACCGGAAGTTCAAGAAGAACAGGACATTCCCGCACCCCTCCGCAGGAGTAGTAGGCCGTCTCATCCGCCTGAGAGATACTACGGTTTTCTCATAGATGGGGATAGAGAGGATTGCATCATAGATGATGATGAACCTACTGACTTCCAGCAGGCCATCCAGAGCGGCGACTCGGTACGATGGCTAGATGCAATGCGGACCGAAATGGAGTCCATGTACACCAACAAAGTATGGACTTTGGACTTTGCTCCAGATGGGGTAAAACCCATAGGGTGCAAATGGATCTTCAAGAAAAAGATTGGTGTAGATGGACAGGTGGAAACCTATAAGGCTAGACTTGTTGCAAAGGGTTTTCGTCAAAGACCTGGTTTGGACTATGACGAAACTTTTTCTCCAGTGGCTATGCTCAAATCCATTCGGGTCCTTCTTGCTATTGCTGCCTTCCATGATTATGAAATCTCGCAGATGGACGTAAAGACGGCCTTTCTGAATGGAAATTTAGAAGAGTGTGTCTATATGGATCAGCCAGAGGGTTTCAATCAGAGTGGGAGCAGCGGGAAAGTATGCAAGCTGCTTAAGTCTATTTATGGACTAAAGCAGGCATCGCGGAGTTGGAACATCTGTTTTGATGAGACAGTCAAAGAATATGACTTTATCAAAAATCCAGATGAACCGTGCATATATAGTAAAGTTGTAGCCAGAAGTGTCGTATTCCTCGTCTTGTACGTGGATGACATTCTATTAATAGGTAATGACATTCCTATGCTACAATCTGTCAAAGGATTTTTGTCACACAGGTTCTCCATGAAAGACCTGGGTGATGCCTCTTACATTCTGGGGATCCGGATCTATCGTGATAGATCCAAGAGGATGTTGGGACTTTCGCAGTCCAGGTATATCGACACTGTACTGAAAAGATTAAGTATGGAAGATTCTAAGCGCGGTAATCTACCGGCTTGTCACGGAATCACCCTCTCCAAAGAGATGTCTCCCAAGACTAATTTGGAAAGGGAACGCATGTCTATTATACCCTACGCTTCTGCGGTAGGCTCTATAATGTATGCGATGTTGTGCACCAGACCAGATGTAGCTTACGCACTAAGCGTGGTAAGCCGGTATCAGTCAGACCCAGGGGAGAAGCACTGGATAGCAGTAAAGAACATTCTCAAGTACCTGAGAAGGACTAAGGAGATGTTCTTGGTTTACGGCGGAAAAGACCTCAGGTTGGAGGCCTTTGCTGATTCCGGCTTCCAGAGTGATAAGGACGATTCCAAGTCCATGTCGGGTTATGTCTTTACCCTCAATGGAGGGGCGGTGTGCTGGAAGAGCTCCAAGCAGGACACTGTTGCTGACTCGATGATGGAAGCGGAGTATATAGCTGCTTGCGATGCCACAAAAGAAGCAGTCTGGATGAAGAAGTTCCTAACAGAACTTCAGGTGGTTCTTACCATAGTTGATCCAATACCTCTGTATTGCGACAACAACGGAGCTATAGCTTTAGCAAAGGAACCAAGGTCCCATCAGAAGTCCAGACACATCTTAAGGCGGTATCACCTGATCAGGGAGATCATTGATCGTCAGGAGATCGAGGTTCGGAGAGTTGCTTCTGAAGAGAACATTGCTGATCCATTCACGAAGGCCCTACCTCAGATTCAGTTCGAGAGGCTACTCGAGATCATCGGTCTTCGATACGCCAGTACATGGCCCTAGTGCAAGTGGGAGATTGTTAGTGTTTATGCCCTAGAAGGCCATTACTGTATCATACTAGTTTGTATATTACTTAATGGAAGCTTGGGATATTCACATGTATATAACAGTCTTGCTAAACATGGTAGTATGCTACTTGGTTTTTCTATCTTAATATGTGAGTATACGTATTGATAGAGCTCTTAGGATCTTGCTTGACTACCAGCGTTGTGATGGCAGTCACACTAGTGGTGGCTGGGTAGTCTACAAGCACATCCTTATTCAGGTCCCTGGTCGTTGGATTATCGAGACAGAGCATCGATACTCCGGAGTAGACTAGTGTGTACGCTTCTCATCCCAGTTGGGGAGATGGTCTGTCCCACAGCCGTCAGTACGTCGTACTGGAGATAGTATACAGGTGCTCGTTAGGTTACGGGTACACCGGACAGGACTCACAGGGAACTGTTGGTTGGTTTTATACCAGTCGTCAGTGAACGGTTCCCAGGTGACATGAGTACAGCATAGTCCGCAGACTTGACACTGCTACTTCACCTCGAGTGTGTCCCACTGTTCTTAGATTGCTACCCTACCACGGCTCAAAGGAGTCGTGCAAACAGGTAGCAGTTGGGTGCAGTCCCGAGCACTTGGAGGCAGTGGCGGTTAGATAGGATTCGTCTCTCCCGGTATTGGGGGTTGATATCGCGCTGTGTCAGAGAGCCATTACGCAAAGTCCCTGGCCAGGGCAAGCAAGATTTGCTGGTAGGTTCCAGTAGTTTCTCAGGGTGTAATGGGCTTCCCTCCGACACGACTTATACCGCTATTAGGGGACTGACGCTTGCCGCCCCCCTAGGCCCGATATGCGATAGTCTAAGACGAACGGACCGGACTGTACGGAGATTGTCACATCAGACTCAGTAGGAGTTCGGATGGGTTTCCTCATCGGCCTTCTTATCGACATCTACCTGGGGACCGTTACGTACAGCTAGTGCCGCTTGCGGTCTATGGTTAAACCCACTGCCAGCGTAGTAGTCGAGTCTCTAGAGTCCCACACAGAGAGTTTCCCTACTCCAGGCGAAACGATATAGAGGTCGTATGGTTTTACGATAAGGGTTCGGACGCATACGTGTGTTTACACACGTACGACTTTCGGACAGTTTTTACCAGTCGGCTTTGGTTTAAGCCAGTTACTGGTATCCGGTTATTGGATTTATACAGTCTAAAGTTTTTCCGTATTTTTGCGGAAAGGAGGGGCATTCTCGTAATTGCGCGAGAAGCTTCTAGAAGATGGTGACTAAGGAGGTTTAGGTGGCATATACAATGAATGTGATTAGTGAGTCATATGGATGATTCATCCATGTCATTAATGCATCATAAATGCTTAATGACTCATGGATGTGAATCATCACTAGATATTATCAAGCATGGTTGTTAAATTCATTTCTTTTCTTTTCTTGATAAAAAGAAATGCTTGATATATATCATGTTATCTCACTATTCTCATATGATTATCTTTATCATCTTCTCTCTCCTCAAGCTCTCCCTCTTCAAACACTAATCCTCCCCTCTCATGAGTTGAGTACAAGGATTAGTTAGACTACTTAATCCATAACCCTCTCTATATTTCACCTAGCTTCTTTGATTAGCACTTAAAGAAGTTTAGTTGCCTCAAGTTTAGAGGCTAAGCTTGGAGTAAAGCTCTCGGGTGGATCGTCTACTACTTCGAGAAGGCCGAGGAGGAGGAGGAATTCACAAAGACGAAGGACACGATTCGTTAGGTATAATCCCTAAACATAGTAGCATAGAAACTCTATGTTTGTTGTTAGTTATCGTTTAGCTTCGATTCAAGCGGTTAGTCGATGTTTGTCCACTAAACAAGTTCGTTTTTGAAAATTCCGCCTCCCCACAAGTATTGGGGTGTTCTACATCGACTTACACACGGTTCCCAAATCCAGAAATATCATGGAAACAACATATCTCAATGCGTATGATCAAAACATGATGTATGCGACATGTAAAGAAAGGTAAGCATATCAGAAGTCATGCAACATGGAATAGTAATGTGCACATGTCGAGGGAAACCGCTCTTTTAAAACGAATCAGTTTGAAGAACATCTTGCGGTTCCCAAATCTCTAATCAAGTCAGAATCATCTATGTTTGTGTACAGGTATAAGTGTACAATATGCCATGCAAGAATCATATCATGAATGCAACAGTACTACAGTGTAGTGGCATGGCAATTATCGATGATGAAGTATGTGAGCCGGCAAATAGTGTACGTGGAACATACGCATCATCGATAATGGTGCTGGTGTCCTAACAGCATGATAATAATATAGCAATAAACATATGCAAGCAATGCGAATAGCATGAATATGCGGAAATCAAATAATCAACACCACAGTGAAGAATCTACTATGCACCACCTAAATCTGAGTCGATATATATATAGATATAATAGTCGGTGATCCCGCCTCAATAATATCGTGTATGATACAATATATCGTAAGACATCCTCGAGTCGTGAGTACGGATCTATCATCAATATAGGCTCGTACGGTAAATCGTCGTACGGCATCCCAATAGCTGGGTACAGGTCAATATCACATTCCTCTCATCAAATATCAGGTATCATTATCATCATAACACATAATCTGGGGTACTGATCTAAGTCTAGTACAAATCGATACCATCTATATACTGCGTGTGCAAGCACACGTCCCAAGGCCCGCTAGAGATCACGTATCGTATCCCAAATACGAATCACATCAAATCACCGATCTCGCGGCACAATGCCCAACATCATCGACTCATCTCCAATGTCATCCAATATCATTAAACACAGTGCAAGTAAAAGGAATATTCAAGGGTGTGCGTGTAGGTGTAAATCTATTCTAGGGTTCCCGACTATGAACTACACTAGTCACTTCTAACCCTACACTATCCATAATACACCTAACTATCATATATAATAACAACTACGGACTGCGGGGGTGCTATACGCCATCCACCCGACTTCCCCAGTAGATATAATCTACTCACCTTGCGTCTTTATCTTTCGATGTCACCACGCGTTTGCTTGTCGTCCCGAAGTCTTCATGGGGTACCTACACATCAAAGTGTCGTATATGCGCATTAAAACCAATTCAAAACTAAAACGGAATACGAATCGCAAAACGATACGATAAGGGGCATATAGGTTAGAACCTATGGCACGCTTTCAAAACCATCAATAAATCCTCTATATCGTCGTATAAACGCCAAATAGTCGAGGTAAAACACAAGACACAAATTCAGAATTAAGAATACGGAATATGGAAACACGAATCAAAAACAGCAACTAAAGAAATATGCTTCAGATTTCACCCTAGGTCAAATTAGACAAATCTATATATACCAGGGGTCTAATCTATGCATGTAAGGGCTACAGAACCAAAACGAGAAAGTTTGGTGTAGGTATGGCCGCAAATTGCGGCCAATTAGAATAAATCTGCGGCCGGTTTGATGAGTTAGGGGTTGGGGTCTTGGTGGTAGCTTCCTAGGTGCCTTCACATGTCACTGTCTAATCAGTTTTAATTTAGGATGTCTCGGGTGATAGCAGATTCAATATACCCTTCACAGATTCCACAAATTCTCCGATATCGGTTTCTAAATCCGTATTTCGGGTTTCAACTCTCAGGTTAGGGTCTCAATTCATGCACTAGGATGATAGTATAACCTCTACTGAGCTTAGTTTCACAATACAACACAAAATTCTTCACAACCCTAACTAGGTTTTTCCTCAAGTCACCAAATCACACAATATCTAACATGGGGGTAAAGGAAAAACTAAAACTAAGTTAATGATCCAGAAAATACCTTATTTGGCAACTCAAGAATTTTCTTGAGTTGCCCCTAGTGGCCAAAATGCTTGCTTTCTTGGTCCAATATGTAGATCTTGAGCTTGTGCACACTTTTAATGAAATGAGAGTGGGGTTTTGGAGTTGTTTTAGAGGTGTTTAGAGGGCTTGAAGAGGGGAGGGAGGTGAGGTGCAGGAGCAGCAGCAGCAATGGAGGGAGAGGGAAGGAAATGAGGGAAGGAAAAATGGCTAAGTGTTTGGTCAAAGAAGCCCATACCTCTCTTTCTCACCAAACCTCATTCTTTATTATTTTCCCCTTTTCTTTTCCTTTTCTTTTTCTTATTCTCTCAAAATCCTTCTCCCAAGAATAGTAAACCCAAAGTGAACCATGGCAAGAAAATGCACAAGTGTGAAAAAGTGATATGTGCATGTTTTGCACAAAAATGCTAAAAAACCGATTAGCGATTTTTAATCGCGATTAACAATAATTTAGCATATAACTAATCATAAAGACTTAAAAATGGCATAATTCTATAAAATACCCTATTTTATAATTTTCCATAATTTTTCCCATTTATTTGTATTTAATAATACCGAAATATTAAAATATTCAATAAAATAATATTAAATTATAAAAATTCCTTTAAAATAATATTTTATTATTTTGAAACGTTACAATCTACCCCCCTTAAAGAAATTCGATCCCCGAATTTAAATTTAAACCCCCAATACTAAAACATTTTAGCAAAAATCCAAATTGTCGGGGCTCCGAAAATATCAATACATAGCGAATATCATCAAAGTGTACTGCTCAACTAGAAATCAATCCACAAAATGTATATATAAGAATATCCTGTGCGTCTGGTGCGCCAGGAATCAAAATCCATATATGTGCCATACATGGGCACAAAACAACATCTAGGTGCAATGGGTGTGCACGAACATCTGTCATAGGCAACGTGTGTGCCTGACAGAAAAATCAGGTGCGTGTGACATGCACGAAGAATCCCGATTTAGTGCATCTGGCGTGCACCAAAATCGTATATCAAAACACTAAAGGTGCATGAAAACTATGCTGGAAACGTAAATCAATCACTGGCATAAAATAGGCATGAAATCACCATCAATAGCTCAAATGTAATAACTTATGCGCAAAATATAAATATCCATTAAGTGCATGAAACAAATATCATGAAACTCAGTCATCAAAACTAAATCATGCAATAGAACGCCCAAAATACCAAAATTTAAGATGACGGATACGTGATAATCGAATCACAAAATCACAAATCATAAATACCGTCGTCGGTAGTTCCTCCTTCAAGGTCGAGAAGGAGTCGGTGCATCTAATGCTAGCAGCGCAAGATATCTACTTGTCTCTTGCTCACGGTCTAGCGTCCTCTGACTCTGGGTCCTTATCTTCTCTGCGGATTACCTATCTCGCAGTCAATCGGCTCATCGGCCCTGTCAGGTGTGCTAACGGGGACGATTCCGTTCTGGCACTTCTCTGGTCATCTCTCGGTCAATCCTCACGACCACTCATAAAGCTGCATATTACTGGCGTCGGCCTCTGGCTCTCTGAATGCACGTCACACATCTGATCCTGGGTGCAAACATCATTGCAGCAGTGTCCTGGAAGGAATCCTGCTCAGGGTCTCTTCCAATCATGCCTATGCCGATCTGTACGGAGGCTGGTACTCTTGCATAATCTCTCCTCGCTCAATGGACATCTGTGTCCTCAGCACAACATTTCTCGGAATCTGGTTGCATCCCAATGCCTCTGTAAGCATATCTGACCTCTGGTCTCGACGGGAAGTAATGACATCTCGTCAGCGTCTCGCACGAACCTCTTGTCCTCTTGTCTGTATTTCCGTCCACTTCGAAGTCACGTCTCAATCTATGCACTGCAATGCTCTCGGCTATGGTCGATCCGAAGTCTCTCGCATATCTCTTTTCTGCCGAATTGCCCGGAAGTCATCGTCTAATGCTGAAGCTAATTCTTGTTCCGGAATGGCTGCATACTCATCGCGCCTCTTTCTGGAAGCTATATCCATATACATTGCCTCTGCGTATGTATCGCATCTCTGATGTCGGCGGAGTGGAACGTCATCTCATCGAAATCTCTCGCGAACTCTTCACTTCACTCTGCTTCAATGTCGACTGATTCGGACTCGCCTCATCGTGGCTGCACGGACTGCGCTCCAACGGCTATGCTCGTATCTGGAGTCTCCCAAGCAATGCATCCCATCACATGATATCCGAATGATGTCGAATCGTCCGATCGACTCGTCAGACCCTCATAATCCCCCAAGAGATCAACACCTTGAGTACAGTTTAATAGTATCAAGTACATGCCACATTGTCGGTGGTCCAGCCGTAGAAGGGCAAACCCAAGCCTCACTAATGGCGCCGCGGAACTGCCACAAACCCTAAGGTTCAAAGGCTTTCACACGGTCATTAAGTTGAGTTAGGGTTTCATTCTTCTAGAGGGTCCATAGAATCACCTGCATGTCTTTCCGTATACTTTAAACTTGGAAAATGGGCTCCTGACATTCGATCGTCTCTATCGACTCTCAACGAACCTGCGTGAAGTCGTCTCTAGCTGGAAACAATCTATCTGATGACCTCGCATCGGTAAACGAACGAACCACATGTCCTAGTCATTCATCCTCAGGTGACTAGCGACCGTCCATCATAGCTCTAAGTATATGCTCATGCTACAGTAGCTCCAACCATCTGGGCGATATCTCGTTATTTGCAGCAGCAACTGGCTCATTCGCCTGTACGCCGAACAGCGCCTCAATCCTCCAGGAAAGGCGACACATTGGCGGTCATCTCTGAATCGGTCTGCTCTAGATCTGAGTAAGACTCTCCACACTGGAAATCTTCAACTCAACTGGGCCCGCTCCGGCGCATAAATCGGACGAATCACCTTCATCTCTCAAATCGGGTAGACTAGCTATCATCTGTCTCATATTTGCCTGGAAGCTCCGGCAATCTCAGCATCGTAAGCTCCGGAAGCGACATCCTGTCAATCTCAGTAACAGCTGGTCCATCTGTCTGCACAGTAGGCGACATCATAATGTCTGGGGTATGATGTACATCAACAGTCCTCTCTCAACTGGCAGCTCTAACAATGGCCCGATCATTCGGTGCAAAACCAAGCACTCGCCTCCACTAGAGGTCACAATCATCAAAACTAACTCGAGACGTTCCCATGTCACCAGAAAACGCAATGGTCGGCCCTCGTAACAGACGAGCTCGCCCTGACCGTAACCCTAGCAGCAGCCCAAACTGTGCTCAAACATGGCGACAGGAACCTCTATCGAGTATCGAAGAGAGCAGATCAATGACAAGAAAGGAAAAAAAAATCCAGAGTGGATACATGATCATAAGAAGGAAAAGCATCAATGAAGGTATGATCACGAAACGAATAGAATCGAGGATCTCAAATGGATGTATAATCATGGATATGAAGAGAGTCACTGATCTCGAAAATATGTACATCCTAAGGTTCCTTAAGCGGAGTGGCGTGTCGTAAGTATGCCGCGGAACATACCAACGGTACGTCACTCTACTTTAGTCACCTATTCCATCAACCAAGGGTCATCCTACGCGACGAAAGTTCGGGTCTAATACCCCCTCGGCAAAGTCTAAATTCCGTAAGGTCAAGCCTAAGTTCCGTATATATAAACGCCCTAGGCTCCACACAGTCAAACTTAGACTCGAACCAAGGTCAACCTAGCGCTATGATACCAACTTTGTCACGTCCCGAAAGAGCACGTGACTGGCCCTTGAACCATATGAAGTCTATAGGACTCCATCTGATCCAAGTAAGCCAAAAGCCCAGAAATCTAAAACCATTTTAAGAGTAAGTAAAGAAAACTGGTTTAAAGAAGTGAAGGAAAACATGTTTGAAGTCAAGGTTTTTAAATAACTAAGCCGAATATGCATTTTAAAATGTCAAGTCTTTTCTAAAAATTTCGGCAGAGATTCTTTTGTAAATACTGGCCCCGAACGGGGTACAACAAGAACAATATATATGCAATGATAAAAGGCATCCCCAAGCGGGAGCTAGCTCTTCGTCAATCGACGGTCACAACTACACAAGCAATATAATATACAACGCCGAAGGGCGAGGATCAAAACTCAAAAGAAAACTCATAATAACATGAAAACCGTAATACTGCTAGGCGCGACTCTAAGGTCGAATAATACATCACTAGTGTCTAAGTCTGAAACAATATACAAGTTTTGGTTGATGGAAATTCTAGATACAATGAATAATACAAGTACAATGGTGGTTCTTGATACAAAAGAATCCACCTACCAAAAGCAATTCACCCGCAAGGAAGCAGTGTGCCAGAAATGCCGCAATGGAACCTGTACGGCAAAACCTGCAAGAACTATGGCACAACGGGGGTGAGTTACCAACTCGTGAATAGAAATATCTGCAAGCAGAAACCGAATGCAAGACATAAACCTAGGTCAAACAATCAGTAATATAAACCACAAGAGTACGTCTGAAGCATAATAAAGTGGCAATGTAACATCTAAACATGTATATAGTGCCAAGTACTCAGGTAATAACATATCATCGGTATAAGGTATGTCTGCATGAAGTATGATCAATGTAGATCCAGTCTGTATGTGATCAAGTCTGTATAAACGTGGAACCCGTCCACCCGTCACCCAATGACAATAAACGTGGAACCCGTCCACCCGTCACCCAATGACAATAAACGTCATGTATGCAAATATGAGGATATAATCAAATCATGGAAAATATCATGAAACCCGTGCCTAGCATCGACACGTAAATCCTCATCCATATGGGGCTCCGTCTGCGGTATCGGCCCTCGCCCCCGGCAGTACGGGTCAGCCCATGTCCATCTCTCAACTCCGGTCGGTATCCTCCCGATATCCGCCGAGCTCAAATACAATCACCGGTAGGTAGTAGTCCCTCTGCCAGGCTCACCGTCTACTACACAGCGAAACCGTTCTCGCCCCGGGGTACCATACCGGGTCCACCATGTACCCGCAATCGGCTTCATCCGCCTCCTCGAATCGGGTTTCAATTGTCGCTCTCAGCACCGAGAAAACACATGGTGGACGCACTGAAATATCATATCAAGGGTAACCGGGTTTTTAAAACAATCATATTTTCTCTTTTGAAATACCCACGGTTCCCAAATCCAGAAATATCATGGAAACAACATATCTCAATGCGTATGATCAAAACATGATGTATGCGACATGTAAAGAAAGGTAAGCATATCAGAAGTCATGCAACATGGAATAGTAATGTGCACATGTCGAGGGAAACCGCTCTTTTAAAACGAATCAGTTTGAAGAACATCTTGCGGTTCCCAAATCTCTAATCAAGTCAGAATCATCTATGTTTGTATACAGGTATAAGTGTACAATATGCCATGCAAGAATCATATCATGAATGCAACAGTACTATAGTGTAGTGGCATGGCAATTATCGATGATGAAGTGTATGAGCCGGCAAATAGTGTACGTGGAACATACGCATCATCGATAATGGTGCTGGTGTCCTAACAGCATGATAATAATATAGCAATAAACATATGCAAGCAATGCGAATAGCAAGAATATGCGGAAATCAAATAATCAACACCACAGTGAAGAATCTACTATGCAAACTACAGATCTAAGTATCAAGTCAATCGGGAGAGGTATGGGAACCACCTAAATCTGAGTCGATATATATATAGATATAATAGTCGGTGATCCCTCCTCAATAATATCGCGTATGATACAATTATCGTAAGACATCCTCGAGTCGTGAGTGCGGATCTATCATCAATATAGGCTCGTACGGTAAATCGTCGTACGGCATCCCAATAGCTGGGTACGGGTCAATATCACATTCCTCTCATCAAATATCAGGTATCATTATCATCATAACACATAATCTGGGGTACTGATCTAAGTCTAGTACAAATTGATACCATCTATATACTGTTAGTTATATGTATGCCCTAGAGGCCATTACTGTACATAGGATGTATATTGTAGTGGATGCTAGGACATATATAGGGAGGACTTTCTTGCTCGACATGATAGTATGCTATCTGGTTGAACTTTACCTTAACGTGTATACTGTTTGTCTCTCTGTTACATGTTGGTAAAGCCCTTAGGATGTGTACTTGACTACCTGGACTGTGATGCGGATCATACTAGTGGGGACATGGTAGTCCATAAGTACATCCTTCAAAGTCCCTAGTCGTGGGTGTATCGAGACGGGGCATCGATATACCAGAGTAGACTAGCGTATAGCTTCTCGACCCATACAGATAGGCGATGGATGATCCCATATCCATTGGTGTTTGACATCGGAGATGATATACGGGTGCTCAGTAGAGACTGGGTACACTGGACGGACTCGCCGAGAACTCCCAGATGGTATTATACCTCACGTCAGATGGCAGTTCTCTGGTGACACTGGTACAGAGTAGTCTGTTGACCCGAGATCGTCATAGAGTCTTGTGTGGTTCCCACTGTGCTTTGATTTCCATCTTACCACGTCCAAGAGGGCGTGCAAAACAGTGGTTTTTAGGTACAGTCCCGAGTCACATGGAGGCAATGAGTGATAGGAGGGGATTCGTCTCTCCCGGTATAGGGAGTTGATGTTGCACAGTGTTCGATTGGCTATAACAGGAAGTCCCTGGCCAGGGCTGATCAGAGAATTGCTGGTAAGTGTTACCAGTAGTTTCTCGACCCGTTATGAGCCTCATATCGACACGACTTATCGAGCTATTGGGGTCTGACGTTTACCACCCCTAGGCAAGATATGCGACATATCAGACGATCAGACCGGACTGTACGGTAGTGTTACTGGTCGGATTCACTGGAGTGTGAGCGGGCTTGCTCGTCGATCTTCAGATCGCTCAATACCCGGGTGGCCGTTACGTTTAGCAGACCGCTTGCGGCTTGTGGGTGTTTGATATGATCATCACCTGCTGCCGGCGTATTGACGAGTCTTTAGAGTCCTACACAGAGGCTTCCTGGCTCAAGCGAAATGAAATAGGAGCGCATATGAGATATGTGCGGGACCGAGAATAATACGTGTATGTGATACCGTATTACATTCTCGCGATGAATGTATCGGAAAGGTTGTATGCGATATAACCTAGTTATCGATTCAAGCGTTGATTCGATAAGCCGATACATTGAATACTAGTCGGTTGTGTGCGACATGACCGGATCATTGAATCAAGTGTTGATTTAATGATTTAATGCATAATTATATATTTGATATGTTACTTTGCACTAACTAGTATTGGTTCACTTTAAACGGATTTTCTCACTTGGATTGTGCACATTGTATATGTGATATATTTTTGTGCACTTGTATGTATCATGTTTGATGATGCATGCTAACTTGTGTTTTGTGTGAAGATTAAACCATGGTTGTGAGAGTGGTTAGGGTTTTATTTTCCATTACTTATTTATTCATTTATTTATTTGTTTATACATTTTGGAAAATAAATGGAAAAGAGAAAAGAATGGTGGCTTTATTTGTTCTTTAGTTGAAGCTTCATGAAGCTTTGATAAAGTCAACCATTCTTATCTCATCCTTAACCCTAACCATTCCCACTAACCCTAGTTTAGTCTCTACACTTGACCATGGTTAATTTTATGATAAGAATTCATTTTCTTTTCTTTTTCAATTAACTTATCATAACATTTTCTTCTTCTTCTTCCTTGAACTCAAGAAGAAAAAGCTTTCTTCATCAATGGTGAATTGAGCAAACAAGTGAGAAATCCAAATCTAAAGTCTACCCACTTCCTATTTCTTCATCCTCTACCTCTTGCCAAGTAGTAGAGTGTGTTTCCTTCACAAGTTTTTGGACTTGGTGAAGTTGGAGCTTGATTTAGCGATGCCTCGACGTAGATCATCTTCGGCATGGACATCGACGACCTAGCTTGCCCATTCTCCGACGAAGCCGACTCTATGTTGGAGTTAGTGCCCTCAGAGTCAATTATTGGATCACAGGCACGTGATTGCAATGATTGAGGGAGGACCTATCCCGGTAGGACAGTCTTACTCGAGATGATAGTATGCTATCTGGTTTATCTTTATCATCGTGTACTGCTTTAGGTGACCTGACATGTCGCTATTACACGTTGATAGAGCCCCTAGGATTCTTGCTTGACTGCCAGCAGTATGATGGCGATCATATACGTGGGAGCTGGTGGTCTATAAGCACATCCTTAAAAGGTCCCTAGTCGTAGGAGTTTCGAGACAGGGCATCGATACTCCGTTAGTAGACTAGTGTATACAGTCGAGACCCCGACGAGGGGCGGTGGCCGGTCTCACAAGCCACTGGTGTCAGTTGGTTCACCTAAGATGTATACAGGTGCTCATTGGGTTATGAGTACACCGGACAGGACTCGCCGGGAACCTGCTAGTTGGTCTTATACCAGATGTCAGATAGCAGTTCCCTGGTGACATGTGTACAGGTTAGTTCATCGACCTGAGATCGTCATTTGTCTCGTGTGAGTTCCCACTGTGCTTTGATTACTACCCTACCACGGCTCAAAGGAGTCGTGCAAACAGGTTTTAGTTGGGTACAGTCCCGAGCCACATGGAGGCAGTGAGCGGATCTGCAGGGGTTCGTCTCTCCCGGTATTGGGGGTGAGGTCGCGCTGTGTCTAGGAGAGCCATTACGCAAAGCCCTCGGCCGAGGCAGGAGATTTACTGGTAGGTATTCCAGTAGTATCTCAGGGCGTTCTGGGCTACGCTCCGACACGACTTGTACCGCTTTTGGGGGTCTGACTTTTACCAACCCCCTAGGCCCGCCATGCGATACTCATAGACGAACGGACCGGACTGTACGGATATTGTCACTGACAGGCTCAGTTGGGTGTCGGGGTGAGCTTCCTCATCGACGTCCCATTTTGTCAATAGCTGGTGGCCCGTCACGTATTGGCTTATACCTCTGACGTGCCAGTGGTTAAATCCACAGCCATGGTATTGACGAGTCTTTAGAGTCCACCACACTCAGTTTCAGTTACTCAAGTTTCGGGCGAAACGCTGTAGAGGCCGTATGGAGATATGGCAGGGTCCGATCAGATACGCGCGGTATTGCACGGATCAGGATCGGACAGTTTTGTACTAGTGGCCGTATAGTAATATGGCAGGGTTTGATCTGATACGTGCGGTATTGCACAGATCAGGATCGAACGGATTTAACTAGCCGGCTTTGGCTTAAGCCGGTCCTAGTCTAGTACAGTGTAGATTTTGTCTCTTTGCATTTGTGTTCAGTGGGAATACAAATGCGGGCATGTATTTGCAGCAGTGGGGTTTTCCTGTAATTTATTACGGGATCGGTTTTCTGAAGTTGCCAGTTTGCATTCCGTTCCGGCCGGTTTTCCTTCATTCCTTCTCGGTCGGACTTTCTTGGTGGAGGGTGTTAATTGCACGTTTGCAATTAACAATTTGTGAGGGGTTTCTTTGCATATTTGTGGCATCATGATTGCTATTTCATGATGAGATCCTTTTTTGGTCTTCTCACTTGCTTTCATTGTGATGGATGGTAGAAAGGATTTAGAAATGAAATGAGAGTGACTAATTTCTATTGTTGTTATATATTCTTTCTTGCATTTCTTTTTCTCTCTCCAATCTCATTTTCTAGAGAGGGAGGCCGGCCACTATTCCAAGGGAGAAGAGGGGTTTTCATTTGGGAGAAGAAAAACTTTGTTCATATCATTTTTCTTTTGCTAAGTTGAGAGCATCATATTCCTCCAAAGCTTTTTCTCTCATCACCACCTCCATCCCTGGCAACTTCAAGAATCCTAAAGAGACAAGTTCACTACACTATTCTATAGCAAGCCTTGGACGCGTCGGCTAGCCAACTTCGCGCCCGAGTTGCCTCGGTCAAGAGGCGGGAGCCCGTAAAAGATTCCGGCTACGTGGTGCCCTTTCCGACGAGCGAGGAGGTGACGGAGATTCCGCGGGAGATCGGAGTGGAGACGAAGACCGAAGGACACGGATCGCTCGGTATACTTCTCACCCCATCTCTAGTTAGCTAGTATAGGTTAATGGTTTACGATCCGGGTTTTTCATTGTCCGCGGTAGCGCCGTTTTGCAAAGTTCGCAAAATTTTGATTCCGCATTTTGGCCTCGAGTACGTGGCCGGGGCGCTGCCGTGGCGCAACATGGTATCAGAGCCACGCCATTAACCTTACCTAGCTTCGTTTGATGTGTTTGCGTTTCCGATCGAACAAAAAATTGCAAAAACCGCATTTTTCTTCACATCAGTTTCTGTCGAATTTTTTTGAAGTCCAAAAATTTTTCAGGTTGTTTCAGAATGATGTGTAGGACATTATAAGAGATCTGCAAAAATTTTGAATCGTGAACAGTAAAAATCGCCGCGGAAGCGCGGCCAAAGCCATGCTTTGGCCGCTCTTCCGCCGCGGGTTCGACTGTTCAGTTACCCAAATTTTTGTAGTATGTTTCTGTGTTGAAAATGTGGTTTCTGGAATGTTAAGTTTGGGCCCAGAATTTCTGTGAGTGCTACAGTTTTGATTGGGGGCCCACTTGTTAATTTTTGGTCAATCGGAAAATTTTAAACACATTTTTCACAGTATTTACATTATATCTGCGACCGTGAATGTCACTCGATCGGTAAATCCGGTCTAACTGCTATAGCCCGGTTAGACGGATTTGCGAACGTGACTTTCACGTTGATGTTCTATGTTTATGCTGTGTTGTTGCGGATCGGTCGTGGGGGATAGCCTGGATGCAATGCTAGTGCAGTTTTGTTGTATTATGTACATTTGATATTGCGGGGCGAGCGTCCGACATGTGGACTGCCGTCACTGCCTGTTTGTATTATTCTTTTGGGGCACGACCTGGTTGCGGTCGATGTACCCGGTGTATGTATATTTTACTTTCTGTACTAGGGTTGCCCCGCGGTGGGGTGCACGGATAGCCGGGTTCTGGAGGGCAACGGGCCCGCATCTCAGGGCATTGAGACGGAGGGGGCTTCAGTCCAGGATTGGCGGGCTATTCGCCGCACTCGTAGGGGGTACAGGTTGACCCAGGAGGGGTGCCCAAGTTACCGGATTCCGTGAAGTGCTGGGTGGTCCATTCACGGTGCTGGAGGGGCTGCCTCGCTTCAGGTTTTGGCGGGTGACTTGCCGCGCCCGTAGGGGTCTAGGATTTCATTGCACAGGCTATCCACACGACCAGGGGAACGTCGGGTTTCAGCAGCGGCTCTGTGAAACCCGGGGCTTCCAGATATCTGTATTGTTCTGTGATGCTGTACATTTCTGTGATGTTGCATTTTATTCACGCCTTGAGCGAAATACTATATATTGGTATATATATTAGTAGATGTTGTATATGTTTTTCATCCGCGCTAGTCCAGTCCCCGCTCTGCCGTTAGTTAGCTAACCTAACGGGTGATGACGGGACCCAGTGGCGAATGCGGATGGCATATACGTACGTCAGTATATTTTCGTTCTTTGTGGTGTGATCAATTGATGGGACTGCATTGATTCGGATCAATGCAAGATAAACAAACCTAATCTGATGTTGTTGGAACACTTTTTCAAAAAGCTGTTATTGCAAGGACGTTCTCTTTTGTTTTGCATAGTGGTATTCATTTGGAATATCCTGCTCCTCAGTCGACGAGGCAAGGGCCGAGATCCCTTCACCGGGAGTGACCCCTTGGACAGAAGTTTGCGTCAGGGCATTAACTTCACTATAGCCGATTACTTTTGCTTTGCATCGTGGTATTCAGTTGGAATATCCTGCACCTCATTCTACGGGGAAAGAGCCGAGATCCCTTCACCGGGAGTGACCTCTTTAGTAAAGGTTTTCGTCACTATATTTTATAAAAGGCTATGCAGTTCCTTCAACGATATCAAGTTCATTACGTTAAAGGTTTTTCGCCAAAAACCATTCGTAGCCCTCCGTCATTTCCTACAGGTATTATTTGGTATTCGTGCTGCGTTTGTTGACCTAGTCAAGACGTAGTGTTCGGTAGCTAAGTGGTACTTGTTTGTTGCATAAGTGGGATTGGTTAGGACAGTCGTGCGGCCTTGTTGACCTAGTCAAGGGCACGTACGGGTGGGTTTAATGCGATCCAGAACAATGACGGGTTGAACTTGACTGGCGGTTTATGGTTTGTTGACCTAGTCAAGGTCATAAACCGCTTGGGGTAAAAATCACATCGGGAGTTTCAAAAGAACTGAAACTTGCCAGGCATGCGCATACCTTCTGGAGTGTGGTGACTTGAGTGGATTCCGTCAAGTTATCATGCGATGATAGTTGGATCCCGATTCCCACTGATGAGTTGGTTTACTCCTCGGGTGATCCCGACTAATTCTTCTTTCAGGTTTGGAGGAGAATTTGAGGTACAGTGGGAGGTTTCCAGATTAGACAAAGTGGTAACCATTCTGATCTAGGTTAGAGTGCACGCTGAGTGTTTCTTTTCTCTCTCTCTGGCAGCGACCATTGACCCGACCCTGGACTTTGACTCAGTGACCAAGTTGACCGAACCTTCTTAACAATGGCTTTTGGATTGTCAGAGTTGCAGACCTCATTGCCACTCCTACTTTTACCCTTTTCTCCAGGACACCCCGTATTACTACGAACGTCCACTTCCATTGGACAAAACCATCGTATGGTTATATACGAACTCGAAGGACTTCGAGGATGGTTTCTGGTTCTGGAGAAAACGGATAGGACTATTCAGTTGTCTTTTCTTTTCACCTTCTCTCGGGTTGCGAGTACTCCTTGGTTTAGGAGTAGTACACCTATTACGTAAATTGGATAGTCTTCTTCCAAACCATAGGCTGGTGCCGACCGGTAGGGAATGAAGAAAACCAGTTAACCTAGACGGTGTACAGAAGGTATTAAGTTCAGACAAAGAAAGGGATTAGTAGGAGGGCAAAGTAAATTGCGACTGATATTCACGACCAAACCAAGTATTTCTTCGCCAATCCTAAATCACCTTTGTATTTCTCCAGGACACTCCGTATCACTACGAAGATCCACAGTTTATTGGATATTCCATCGTATGGTTATATACGAACTCGTAAGGAACTTGTTCCAGTTCGGGGATGGATTCTGGTTCAGGAGAAATAGGAATAAAGTACATTCAGGTGTCTTTTATCTTCACCTTCTCTCGCATTGCGAGTGCTCCTAGGATTAGGACAGTACACCCTTTATGCTTATTGGATAGTCTTCTTCCAAACCATAGGCTGGTGCCGAACGGTAGGGAAGGAAGAAAACCAATTGGCCTAAAGGGGTGTGCGGACGGTAATGACTAAAGACATATAAAGGGATTTGGACAGATGGCAAAGAGATATACGGTTACAGTTGTGAATCTGGATAATGGAAGAGGCATTACTAGGAATACCAGGATACCCCGACGAAACATTTCAATGTTTCAGTTTCACTGTGTACTGTTAATAGAAAACTGATTTCCCGATTATACACTTACTCCAGGGTATGTATTTACCAGGTATGATTCTCACATCTGTATGGTTTTACAGATGATGAGTGGGAGTAAGTTATTGGGAATTGGGTGATCATCCTCATTATATCGGGATTCGTTGTAATCGGTGATATTTGAGGAAGTCACCTGGGTTGTTTGCCGGTCGGCAAATATTTGGTTTTGAATATCCGCTGTTGTGCACCAATTTCAAATCGATATATCTGTACGTCTATTTTCATAGAGTGAGATATACCTTTTGATATTATGTCGATGACATTTACCTATATCAGTGGATGGTTAGGTAAGGAGCATTGAACAGCGGTGTAATTCTTCTTAACCATAAGTACAGTTTTCAACCTACGACGCACAGTGAAAGAGTTGTTAGACTCAGCGGACTTATACAGAGTATTGTATGTTGTCCAGTGTCCATTAGGACAGAGGGGTTGGTGCTCGTACTATATTCGGTTTACTTATGGCTTCTCTAGATTTTAGACAGCTGTTTCGTGGAAACACAGGGTCTAAGTTTTGAGGAGTTATAGGTATTTGAATAGAGTAGAGTACCAGGTGTAGCAAGTATCGGGATTCTTCAAAGAGATTGAAGATGTAGATACTTGTGTATGATATTCAGTTGATAGTAATGATGAAGACAGATTGCTTCTCTTTCAGGTTACTCATAATTGGAAGCATTCCTAAGTTGAGTAACGCTGATCGACCTCCTTCCATTTAGTTGACATGCACTGGAGACAGCTGCATGATTTGAATCTGGTTCAATTAAATCAGTGCCTCTGGTTCTATATTGGATATAGAACAGTTCATATCTTAACGATGTTAAGGTACGGGGAGTTGTCCGGCTTATGCTTAAAACCAGACTCCGGATAACTCAAGGCACGTTTCTGTAGTGGCTGTTTATGGGTTGACCCAGGCTATGACGAGGGTTGATTTTCTACCATCTGGATGAACAATAGCAATATTGTTCTAGACTCGCCACAGTTTTTATTAAAAATGGATTTTTTTCAGAAAAGTAGTGGGAGTATGGTAGAACTGGAAGTGATTCCAGAACCACAAAAGATTACTGAAGATTTGATAAGGAACCTAAAGATTCAATCTGATTTGACATTCCATTGGCCACTCCGCAAATAAGGTGGGTAATTTCAGGCACCCGAGAGGTACTCCGGTAGCCTCAAGGACGGTGACAGGGAAGTTCTTGTTTACCCACACTAGCCATTGTTGTTGTTCCAGGCTGCGAGACCCGGCAGGAGGATGAGTATAGCGTCGTTCTAAACTAGCTTTAGAAGTGCGCGTCTATATGACTCCACCAGAGGGTTGTCGTAGTCAGTGGGAGCAGCGGAAGCATTGGTGGACATCAGGCTTATGTCTATTTATAGACTAAAGCAGATGTAGCGGAGATAGATCATCTGTTTCTGATGTGACAGTCATGGGTTTGACGTCATCAGAATAGGGGATGGATCTGTTGAGAAGGTAGTAGGAAGTGATATTCCTATACTACGATCGGTTATACTTTGGTCGTCACACAGTGGTTTCTCCACAAGGGACTTGGATATTATATCAGACATACTGGTCACTAGATCTATGGTTTTAGATCTAGATTTGGGTGGTTTCCCAATCTGGGTAACTTGACAGCATTCTATGAGTATTTAGAATGGACGACTCCTGGCACGGTAGTATACCTGCAGGTAATGGAGTCACCCTCTCTAAAGGTGTCTTATAGACTAAAGGGGAGAGGGATACTCATAATTGGCAGATCACTTGCTTAGGCAATTGAGTCAATCATGAGATGTCAAGTACCACACCAGATGTTGTTCTTGCACTAGATGCAATAAGTTGATATTGATCCAATCCTGGAAAAACAGTCAGAAGCAGTTTTAGAACATAAGTGAATGTTCTAGGGATATGATAACGGCTGCCTCCTTTAGGAGACGGTTATCACTCCAGGCTTCCAAGGTGACATGGACGACAAGGAGGTTGTCAGAGTTATAGTTCTCCCTCTGACGAGGGGCAGTATTTTGGACAGGTGGTCCAAGGCAATACTGAGGGTGGCATGGCGCAGGATACTGATTAAGTTCAGTTAATGATACAGTCTAAGAAGTTTGGGTTTGGAGTTCATTTATGAGCTAGGTCCCATCAGACATCCAGACGTTCTAAGACAGGTATTGCTCATTTCGGGAGATGGCTTTCTCCGCGAACTTGAGATATAGAGAGACACAGAAAGAAACATCACTGCGGATCCACTCACTGAGGCTATTCCTCGAACGCAATAGTTTCGCAAACAGGTTTTGTGAGACTGACTAGTAGAGGAGTTGGGTGTTCGGTATCACACGGGCTGTGAGTATGCGACATCGCAATAATTAGCCTTGAGTGCAAGTGGGAGATTGTTGGAGTTAGTGCCCTCAGAGTCAATTATTGGATCACAGGCACGTGATTGCAATGATTGAGGGAGGACCTATCCCGGTAGGACAGTCTTACTCGAGATGATAGTATGCTATCTGGTTTATCTTTATCATCGTGTACTGCTTTAGGTGACCTGACATGTCGCTATTACACGTTGATAGAGCCCCTAGGATTCTTGCTTGACTGCCAGCAGTATGATGGCGATCATATACGTGGGAGCTGGTGGTCTATAAGCACATCCTTAAAAGGTCCCTAGTCGTAGGAGTTTCGAGACAGGGCATCGATACTCCGTTAGTAGACTAGTGTATACAGTCGAGACCCCGACGAGGGGCGGTGGCCGGTCTCACAAGCCACTGGTGTCAGTTGGTTCACCTAAGATGTATACAGGTGCTCATTGGGTTATGAGTACACCGGACAGGACTCGCCGGGAACCTGCTAGTTGGTCTTATACCAGATGTCAGATAGCAGTTCCCTGGTGACATGTGTACAGGTTAGTTCATCGACCTGAGATCGTCATTTGTCTCGTGTGAGTTCCCACTGTGCTTTGATTACTACCCTACCACGGCTCAAAGGAGTCGTGCAAACAGGTTTTAGTTGGGTACAGTCCCGAGCCACATGGAGGCAGTGAGCGGATCTGCAGGGGTTCGTCTCTCCCGGTATTGGGGGTGAGGTCGCGCTGTGTCTAGGAGAGCCATTACGCAAAGCCCTCGGCCGAGGCAGGAGATTTACTGGTAGGTATTCCAGTAGTATCTCAGGGCGTTCTGGGCTACGCTCCGACACGACTTGTACCGCTTTTGGGGGTCTGACTTTTACCAACCCCCTAGGCCCGCCATGCGATACTCATAGACGAACGGACCGGACTGTACGGATATTGTCACTGACAGGCTCAGTTGGGTGTCGGGGTGAGCTTCCTCATCGACGTCCCATTTTGTCAATAGCTGGTGGCCCGTCACGTATTGGCTTATACCTCTGACGTGCCAGTGGTTAAATCCACAGCCATGGTATTGACGAGTCTTTAGAGTCCACCACACTCAGTTTCAGTTACTCAAGTTTCGGGCGAAACGCTGTAGAGGCCGTATGGAGATATGGCAGGGTCCGATCAGATACGCGCGGTATTGCACGGATCAGGATCGGACAGTTTTGTACTAGTGGCCGTATAGTAATATGGCAGGGTTTGATCTGATACGTGCGGTATTGCACAGATCAGGATCGAACGGATTTAACTAGCCGGCTTTGGCTTAAGCCGGTCCTAGTCTAGTACAGTGTAGATTTTGTCTCTTTGCATTTGTGTTCAGTGGGAATACAAATGCGGGCATGTATTTGCAGCAGTGGGGTTTTCCTGTAATTTATTACGGGATCGGTTTTCTGAAGTTGCCAGTTTGCATTCCGTTCCGGCCGGTTTTCCTTCATTCCTTCTCGGTCGGACTTTCTTGGTGGAGGGTGTTAATTGCACGTTTGCAATTAACAATTTGTGAGGGGTTTCTTTGCATATTTGTGGCATCATGATTGCTATTTCATGATGAGATCCTTTTTTGGTCTTCTCACTTGCTTTCATTGTGATGGATGGTAGAAAGGATTTAGAAATGAAATGAGAGTGACTAATTTCTATTGTTGTTATATATTCTTTCTTGCATTTCTTTTTCTCTCTCCAATCTCATTTTCTAGAGAGGGAGGCCGGCCACTATTCCAAGGGAGAAGAGGGGTTTTCATTTGGGAGAAGAAAAACTTTGTTCATATCATTTTTCTTTTGCTAAGTTGAGAGCATCATATTCCTCCAAAGCTTTTTCTCTCATCACCACCTCCATCCATGGCAACTTCAAGAATCCTAAAGAGACAAGTTCACTACACTATTCTATAGCAAGCCTTGGACGCGTCGGCTAGCCAACTTCGCGCCCGAGTTGCCTCGGTCAAGAGGCGGGAGCCCGTAAAAGATTCCGGCTACGTGGTGCCCTTTCCGACGAGCGAGGAGGTGACGGAGATTCCGCGGGAGATCGGAGTGGAGACGAAGACCGAAGGACACGGATCGCTCGGTATACTTCTCACCCCATCTCTAGTTAGCTAGTATAGGTTAATGGTTTACGATCCGGGTTTTTCATTGTCCGCGGTAGCGCCGTTTTGCAAAGTTCGCAAAATTTTGATTCCGCATTTTGGCCTCGAGTACGTGGCCGGGGCGCTGCCGTGGCGCAACACTCTAGAGCCCGGATTCCTTTTGGACAGCGGAGACGACTACGTTGCGGAGCTATGGAGGTGGAGCACCGGATCTACAAAGGTTGTATTTCCGTTAAACTTTTAGTTAAGTGTTAACTAGTTAGTTTTTCGCCTAGTTTTCTAGCCGACGATCCGTAGTCGGGTCTCTCGGCACAGTTAAAATTTTAATTTGGCATGATCGATGCCTTGTGAGACCTCACTAGGGTGCCTAGGAACCCTACAGTGGTATCAGAGCCTAGCTAGAGCCTTAGGCGAAGTCTAGACGGAATTTGAAGTCCGAACGAACCGAAAACCCGACCCGGATCATGCTCTCTGTACATTTTTGAAAACAGAGGATTTTTCCACATTAAAAATATGCAGTAAAATCAGCAGAAAGATCTAAGAAACACTGTAAAATTCGTGGTCCTGATTCCACAAAAGTGGCGCGGATCCGCGGCCCTACAGTAGGCTGATGCGGCGGATCCGCCGCGCTTTTGTCGCTTTGTGCCTCAAATTTTGCACTGTAGTTCTTAGCTTTCTGTGCTGGTTTTTCTGGGAATTTTTAAAATTTATTCCAGAGTTTTATTTTCTGGGTTGATTTGGGGATTCGGTGTTTCGATCGGGGTATCAAATTTTGTCTATGTGGCTTTCCGGATAGTTTTTAGAATATGTTAAAAAGTTCGACCGGATATAAATACCCAATTTTTCTCCTGTCGGGAAATTTCCAAGTGTTGGATTTTTCCGTAGTTTAACGACGTTCCAAGTAGTGCAAGTAACGCGATGGTCCCTCTAGAAGACAACAAACCTTAACTCGATTATGTGACCGTCTTGAACTGCCCTTTGAACCTTCAGGTTTGGGGCAGTACGGCGTGCCACATATGAGGCGTTGGCTTGACCCTTCTACGGCTGGACCGTTGCTACTGAGGCACGAACTGAATGTTGTTAGACTTATTTCTTGTGTTGAGCTGTATCGGGAAAACTTGGGTGTTCGAATGTTCAATCGGAAAGTTTAACATTTTCTAATTATCTGGAATGGGATACAATAATTGGAATTCACAAGATGTTATGAGATAACTGAATGACTGTTATAAACATAGCAGTTTAGTCTCACTTGATCGGTTGCCACGGAATTTTGATGCGATCAAAAGTCCGTCTCAATCACGTAGCGTACGCGGATACTCGCCGGGTAAACTTAATAGACAGCCTCACTCCATAGCCCCGACCAAGTGACTGTAGGAGAACCCCGTCGCCGAAAGCATCCGTTCGGGTGCTCGCGGTAGCGGTGTTCCGCCTTGGTGCACTTCGTCGACGGCATCGGGGGTGCGGCCGTCTACTAAAGTTTGCGACGAGCATTCGATCAGGATGTCGGGAATCTTGTTGAATTGCCCGACTTGGTATTGAAAAGTGTTTTCGATAATGAGACTAAAATACGGGGTTTATAATTGTTAGGCATGCGATGTCTAAGAAATTCATTTGATCAGGCATGCGATGTCTGAGGTGATTGCGGATTCCAACTGTTGTAGTTTTACACTTTCTTTTCTGTGACCGTAAGTATAATATGTGATATCGCCGGTTTCATTGCTATATGTCAACGACAATTGGGATGCGCATATTTACTTACGTTGATGACATGTGATGTTATGTGTTGCTGGATATGTTATATTGGATCGTCGTGTTTGAATAGCCGGGGGTTTTTATGTGAGATGAGTGTTTTTCATTTTCATTCATGTAAAAACTTGTATGTAATATTCTTTTATTGGGGCGCTTCCAGGTTGCGGAAGTAGTCACTCTTTGTATATTATTTACTTTTCCGCACTAGGATAGACCCAAGGAGGGGAGCACAAGTAACCGGGTTCTGGAGTCCAGTGGGAGACCAACTCGAGGAGTCGGGTCCGGGTCTCCTAACTCTAGAATTGGCAGGGTTGCTTGCCGCTCTCGTAGGGGTCTAGGGGTGTGGGTTTGGCTATTCATCACGACCGTGGAATCCGTGTTTTATACTGGCTCGTATTGAAAACACGGACGTCCTAGTATATCCAATATTTCATATGTTTCTTCTGCTGCGATATCTGTGATGTGATCATGTGATGTTCTGTGATAGATACAGTATATAGTATATATGATATATTATATAGGCGTTACTTATGTTTTACACCCGCGCTAGCCCTGCCCCGCTCTGTCGTTAGTTACCTAACCTAACGGTGCACGAGGGGACATCGAGGCGAATGCGGATGGCATAAGTGTACGTCATATCTATCTGTGATGATTAGGTAATTTAAATGATGGGACTTCATTAATGAGATTAATGAAATAAAAGAAACCTAAGATGTTGTAGAATCGAATTTCAAAATAAAACAGGTAGCTACAGTTCTTGCTTTGCACAGAGGTATATGTGATATATCCTGCACCTTATTCGATGAGGAAAGGACCGAGATCCCTTCACCGGGAGTGACTCCTTTAGCAATAACTGGCAGATGCTACACGCTCGGTTTGTCTTTTGATTGCTTTTAAGTGTTTTGCTTTGCACAGTGATATATACGATATATCCCGCACCTCATTCGACGAGGAAAGGACCGACGATCCCTTCACCGGGAGTGACTCCTTTAGCAAAACTAGAAAAGCCTCAAAAACACTCCATTTCAAAATTCATTTGATTCTACAACGATATCAAGTTCATTACGCAATAGGTTTTCAGAAAAACCTGTCGTAGCCCTCCGTCATTTCAGATAAGTAGTAGTTAGTATTCGTGCTACGTTTGTTGGCCTGCGTCAAGGCGTAGTGTGCGGTAGCTAACTGGTGCTTATCTGCATAAGCATATGATGTGATTGGATTAGGGTAGTCGTGCGACTTTGTTGGCCTGCGTCAAGGGTCGTGCGGGTGGGTTTAATTCAATCAGGAAATGACGGGTTGAACTTGACTAGCGGACTATGGTTTGTTGGCCTGCGTCAAGGTCATAGGACGCTAGGGGCAAAATATTATCGGGAATTTCAAGTGTTGAAATTTGCAATGAGATTGCATACCTTCTATGAGATAGTTGGATCCCGATACCCGCTGCGAGTAAGAGTTACTCCTGGGAGAGTTTTACACATTACAATTAGCCGATCAAGTAGGTGTCTAGAAAGGTGTTAACGAGGTTACGCTTCTGGGAAAACGAGGTTTACATTAATTAGGTTCGTGCGAAAGCACGGGGGACCTCCCTCAAAGTACCGACACTGGCCTGGCTGAAAGATTGGCGAACTTGTAGTGTGTAATTAATCCCGGCTAGTCTTTCCTTTTAGGGTTTGAAGGAAGATTTGATAAAAAGCAGTAGGAGCCATCCTGATTAGATAAAATAATAACCAATCTATTCTTGCAAGAGCGCACGCTGAGTGTTTTCTTCTCTCTCTCTCCAGGTAGCGACCATATCACGCCTTAATCAAGATAATAATACGGAATATTGACCGAACCCGCTTGTTATACTGAGCTGGGGAACGTTGGTCCCGCTCCAACTTATAATTGTTATAAGACAGAGCAGGAAATTGGGGATTACCAGAATTCCCGTGCCGCCCAAACGAAGAGAGTGCATGCTGATGCATCATCTTCGGGTGTGTTCATTATACAGAACTGTTTCTCAGTATCCTTTACGTCCTGGGTATGTGATACCAGATCAGGATCCCAGATATGTAATCTGTTACATAGGGCTACAGAAAGGTAGAGAACTGAGAACGGGTGATAAGTTTCATGAGGCAGAAAACGGGGCAAGAGTTGCAGCCAAGTCTGTCGGTCACTGTCACCCTGTATTATCAATACATTGATTCTGAACGAATGTTATTAGATACCGAACCTGATATACAAAATCATATCACTCTCTTTATTAATAAAGAAATGATAAAATTTTGTATTGTTGGATAATGTTTTGAACATTTCCTGTATCAAAAGTTGATCGGTTCAGGCACGTTATCTAAAAGCATTAATGTTCTAAATCAAACTACAGTTCTTAGTGTACAGAACACACACAAGAGGAAGAGTTCAGAAATGAACGAATTCTTCTTGAGCCATTGTAGACTAGGTCATATCAATGCGACCCGACTAGCTGGAGTTACATATAGATGCATATTTAAAATAGTTTGAACTTACATCTTGTGAAACTCGCCAGTCATGTCACAAAGATAAGATGACCATAGCTCCGTTTACTGGAAACAGAGAAAGAGTTAATGAACTCTTGGGATGATACATGTTGATGTATGTAGGTCCCCTGTCTACACATGCCAGGATTGGTTCTTTATACTTCATTACGTTCTCTGATAATCTCTCAAGATTCAGACATATGTTCCTGTTGAAACACAAGTCTGAACCTTTTGAGATATTCACAGAATATAAGCGAGAAGTAGAGAACCAGAATACGGGTATAAGTATTATGTCCCATGATGAGATCAAGGAGGAGAATACTTGAGCACGGAAATACTGGACTATTCTAAAGGAGAATGAGATTCTCTCTCAGCATTACTCCTCCGTATACACCATAGCACGATGGTATATCGGGGCGGAGCAGATACACCCTATTTGATAAGGTGTGCTCTATGATGAGTAATACTGAGCTACCTATTTCCTTTTAGGTGTTATGCACTTGAGAAGCTGCATACCTATTGAATAGGGTTCAAATCAAATCAGTTGCCTACCACTTCATATGTGATATGGAAAGGGAAGAGCCTATGTCTTAAGCTAGTTAAGATTTGGGGTTGTCCGGCCTATGTTTAAAAGCAAAATCCGGACAAGCTCGAGGCAAGGTCTGTAATGTAGAACTGGAAAGGTTCCAGCTATACAAACTACAGCAGATGATTTGGTAAAACCAAATGATTCAATAGTTACCAACGAACCTCAGCCTCTCCGCCGATCTAGTAAGGTTCCTCACCCACCTGAGAGATACTTCGGTTTCTCTATGACAGTGGGAGCGAGGACTGCATCATGAGATGATGACCCAACTAGCTTCGAGCAGGCCATCGAGAGTAAGACTCTGTAAGAATGGCTGGATGTTTAGCGATCTGAGATGGGATCCTTATACACCAACAAAGTATGGACTTTGGTTGCTATATCTGAAGGGTTAAATCCCCATCAGGAGCAAGTATATCTTGAGAAGATTACTTGGTGTAGATGGAAAAGTTGAGACTTTCAAAGCTAGACTTGTTAAAGCTTTTCGTCATCGACCAGGCGTGGATCATGATGAAACCTTTTCAAGTGACTATGCTTAAGTCCATCCAGATCCTACTTGTCACGGCTACATGCCATGACTACGATATCTGGTGGTTGGGTGTCATGACTGCTTTTCTAAATGATGTTTTAGAAGAGTGCGTCTATAAGTACACAGCCAGAGGGCTTCGTAGACAGTGGGAACAGCGGAAACGTGTGCAAGATGCTTTATAGGATAAAGCAGGCATCGCGGAGTTGGAACATCTGTTTTGATGAAGTAGTCAAAGAAGTTGACATCATCAAAATGGTAGATGAACCTTGTATATACAAAAAGGTAGTAGGGAGTATGGTGATGATCCTCGTAGAGTACGTGGATGACATACTCTTGATAGGGAAGGAGTTTCCTATGCTACGCTCGATCAATCTCCGCTTATCACTATGATTCTCCATATAGGATCAAAATGATACCTTCTAAATCCTGGGTTTTGGATCTATGAGATAGATCTAAATGGATATTAGAATTTTCACTAGATGTAGTGAGACGGTATCAACCGATCCTGGGGAGAATCACTGGAAGGGTTCCAGGGTGATAAAGACGACTGAATGTCAGTCGCAGGCATTGTCTTTACCCTCAGTAAAGGGACGGTATGTTGGAAGAGTTCCAAGTTAGATACCGTGACATACTAGACGATAAAGGCAGGATACATCGCTACTTAAGATGCTACCAAAGAGGATGTTTGGGTGTATATTAGTTCATGAGATGAACTACGTTCCTACCATTGTGAGACAATGGAGTTGTGGCTCATGCCGAGGAACACCGGTCCCATCAGTGATCCAGACTTATTCTAAGGCAGTATCACTTGATCATGGAGATGGTTGATCTCCAGGGTGATCGAGGTTTGGAGAGTAGACTCAGAGGACAACACAGCGGATCCACTCACAAAGGCATGTTCCCAGAGAGAGACTTTTATGGGATGGTTCAGTATGAGATACTGCAACCACTGCTATCATATGGCCCTAGTGCAAGTGGGAGATTGTTAGTTATATGTATGCCCTAGAGGCCATTACTGTACATAGGATGTATATTGTAGTGGATGCTAGGACATATATAGGGAGGATTTTCTTGCTCGACATGATAGTATGCTATCTGGTTGAACTTTACCTTAACGTGTATACTGTTTGTCTCTCTGTTACATGTTGGTAAAGCCCTTAGGATGTGTACTTGACTACCTGGACTGTGATGCGGATCATACTAGTGGGGACATGGTAGTCCATAAGTACATCCTTCAAAGTCCCTAGTCGTGGGTGTATCGAGACGGGGCATCGATATACCAGAGTAGACTAGCGTATAGCTTCTCGACCCATACAGATGGGCGATGGATGATCCCATATCCATTGGTGTTTGACATCGGAGATGATATACGGGTGCTCAGTAGAGACTGGGTACACTGGACGGACTCGCCGAGAACTCCCAGATGGTATTATACCTCACGTCAGATGGCAGTTCTCTGGTGACACTGGTACAGAGTAGTCTGTTGACCCGAGATCGTCATAGAGTCTTGTGTGGTTCCCACTGTGCTTTGATTTCCATCTTACCATGTCCAAGAGGGCATGCAAAACGGTGGTTTTTGGGTACAGTCCCGAGTCACATGGAGGCAATGAGCAATAGGAGGGGATTCGTCTCTCCCGGTATAGGGAGTTGATGTTGCACAGTGTTCGATTGGCTATAACAGGAAGTCCCTGGCCAGGGCTGATCAGAGAATTGCTGGTAAGTTTTACTAGTAGTTTCTCGACCCGTTATGAGCCTCATATCGACACGACTTATCGAGCTATTGGGGTCTGACGTTTACCACCCCTAGGCAAGATATGCGACATATCAGACGATCAGACCGGACTGTACGGTAGTGTTACTGGTCGGATTCACTGGAGTGTGAGCGGGCTTGCTCGTCGATCTTCAGATCGCTCAATACCCGGGTGGCCGTTACGTTTAGCAGACCGCTTGCGGCTTGTGGGTGTTTGATATGATCATCACCTGCTGCCGGCGTATTGACGAGTCTTTAGAGTCCTACACAGAGGCTTCCTGGCTCAAGCGAAATGAAATAGGAGCGCATATGAGATATGTGCGGGACCGAGAATAATACGTGTATGTGATACCGTATTACATTCTCGCGATGAATGTATCGGAAAGGTTGTATGCGATATAACCTAGTTATCGATTCAAGCGTTGATTCGATAAGCCGATACATTGAATACTAGTCGGTTGTGTGCGACATGACCGGATCATTGAATCAAGTGTTGATTTAATGATTTAATGCATAATTATATATTTGATATGTTACTTTGCACTAACTAGTATTGGTTCACTTTAAACGGATTTTCTCACTTGGATTGTGCACATTGTATATGTGATATATTTTTGTGCACTTGTATGTATCATGTTTGATGATGCATGCTAACTTGTGTTTTGTGTGAAGATTAAACCATGGTTGTGAGAGTGGTTAGGGTTTTATTTTCCATTACTTATTTATTCATTTATTTATTTGTTTATACATTTTGGAAAATAAATGGAAAAGAGAAAAGAATGGTGGCTTTATTTGTTCTTTAGTTGAAGCTTCATGAAGCTTTGATAAAGTCAACCATTCTTATCTCATCCTTAACCCTAACCATTCCCACTAACCCTAGTTTAGTCTCTACACTTGACCATGGTTAATTTTATGATAAGAATTCATTTTCTTTTCTTTTTCAATTAACTTATCATAACATTTTCTTCTTCTTCTTCCTTGAACTCAAGAAGAAAAAGCTTTCTTCATCAATGGTGAATTGAGCAAACAAGTGAGAAATCCAAATCTAAAGTCTACCCACTTCCTATTTCTTCATCCTCTACCTCTTGCCAAGTAGTAGAGTGTGTTTCCTTCACAAGTTTTTGGACTTGGTGAAGTTGGAGCTTGATTTAGCGATGCCTCGACGTAGATCATCTTCGGCATGGACATCGACGACCTAGCTTGCCCATTCTCCGACGAAGCCGACTCTAGAGCCCGGATTCCTTTTGGACAGCGGAGACGACTACGTTGCGGAGCTATGGAGGTGGAGCACCGGATCTACAAAGGTTGTATTTCCGTTAAACTTTTAGTTAAGTGTTAACTAGTTAGTTTTTCGCCTAGTTTTCTAGCCGACGATCCGTAGTCGGGTCTCTCGGCACCGTTAAAATTTTAATTTGGCATGATCGATGCCTTGTGAGACCTCACTAGGGTGCCTAGGAACCCTACATATACTGCGTATGCAAGCACACGTCCCAAGGCCCGCTAGAGATCACGTATCGTATCCCAAATACGAATCACATCAAATCACCGATCTCGCGGCACAATGCCCAACATCATCGACTCATCTCCAATGTCATCCAATATCATCAAACACAGTGCAAGTAAAAGGAATATTCAAGGGTGTGTGTGTAGGTGTAAATCTATTCTAGGGTTCGCGACTATGAACTACACTAGTCACTTCTAATCCTACACTATCCATAATACACCTAACTATCATATATAATAACAACTACGGACTGCGGGGGTGCTATACGCCATCCACCCGACTTCCCCCAGTAGATATAATCTACTCACCTTGCGTCTTTATCTTTCGATGTCACCACGCGTTTGCTTGTCGTCCCGAAGTCTTCATAGGGTACCTACACATCAAAGTGTCGTATATGCGCATTAAAACCAATTCAAAACTAAAACGGCATACGAATCCCAAAACGATACGATAAGGGGAATATAGGTTAGAACCTATGGCACGCCTTCAAAACCATCAATAAATCCTCTATATCGTCGTATAAATGCCAAATAGTCGAGGTAAAACACAAGACACAAATTCAGAATTAAGAATACGGAATATGGAAACACGAATCAAAAAGAGCAACTAAGGAAATATGCTCCAGATTTCACCCTAGGTCAAATTAGACAAATCTATATATACCAGGGGTCTAATCTATGCATGTAAGGGCTACAGAACCAAAACGAGAAAGTTTGGTGCAGGTATGGCCGCAAATTGCGGCCAATTGGAATAAATCTGCGGCCGGTTTGATGAGTTAGTGGTTGGGGTCTTGGTGGTAGCTTCCTAGGTGCCTTCACATGTCACTGTCCAATCAGTTTTAATTTAGGATGTCTCGGGTGATAGCAGATTCAATATACTCTTCACAGATTCCACAAATTCTCCGATATCGGTTTCTAAATCCGTATTTCGGGTTTCAACTCTCAGGTTAGGGTCTCAATTCATGCACTAGGATGATAGTATAACCTCTACTGAGCTTAGTTTCACAATACAACACAAAATTCTTCACAACCCTAACTAGGTTTTTCCTCAAGTCGCCAAATCACACAATATCTAACATGGGGGTAAAGGAAAAGCTAAAACTAAGTTAATGATCCAGAAAATACCTTATTTGGCAACTCAAGAATTTTCTTGAGTTGCCCCTAGTGGCCAAAATGCTTGCTTTCTTGGTCCAATATGTAGATCTTGAGCTTGTGCACACTTTTAATGAAATGAGAGTGGGGTTTTGGAGTTGTTTTAGAGGTGTTTAGAGGGCTTGAAGAGGGGAGGGAGGTGAGGTGCAGGAGCAGCAGCAACAATGGAGGGAGAGGGAAGGAAATGAGGGAAGGAAAAATGGCTAAGTGTTTGGTCAAAGGAGCCCATACCTCTCTTTCTCACCAAACCTCATTCTTTATTATTTTCCCCTTTTCTTTTCCTTTTCTTTTTCTTATTCTCTCAAAATCCTTCTCCCAAGAATAGTAAACCCAAAGTGAACCATGGCAAGAAAATGCACAAGTGTGAAAAAGTGATATGTGCATGTTTTGCACAAAAAATGCTAAAAAACCGATTAGCGATTTTTAATCGCGATTAACAATAATTTAGCATATAACTAATCATAAAGACTTAAAAATGGCATAATTCTATAAAATACCCTATTTTATAATTTTCCATAATTTTTCCCATTTATTTGTATTTAATAATACCGAAATATTAAAATATTCAATAAAATAATATTAAATTATAAAAATTCCTTTAAAAATAATATTTTTTTATTTTGAAACGTTACAAATACACTAACACTAACTCATGAATATCTAACATCTTACTCACTAATCATCCAAGTTTCACAACGCAATAATCATATATATAACATATATATCGTATACTACACTACGAACTGCAGGGGTGCTATATGTCATCCACCCGACTTCCCCCGTAGATATATATCTACTCACCATGATTCTCGCTTGCTGGAGTCAATGACGCTACGCTCTCCTCGTCGTCTCGAAATCCACGTAGAGGTACCTACATATCACACATAGTATCGTAAACTGAAATCGTAAACGAAAACCAAAACGATACACGAAACGTACATAGGTTAAAACCTATGGTTTAAGCATGAACGAATAACCAACAACTCTCGACGATTGACGTATAAACGTGAATCGACCGAGATAAAACACAAATACCAAATTCCCATTTATTAAAAGCTGCAAAACGAAAACATAAACCTTGAAAACTTGCTCCAAATTTTACCCTAGGTTAAGTTGGTCAATTTTGCATATGTGGAGGGTCTATTTTACTGGAGATAAAGCGATAGAACAAACACTAGACCAAAAGCTCCTACCCTGCCAGATTGATTAAATCTGCTGCCTGGCAAGGGAATTGGGGTCCTGGGTTTTGGATATAGGTTCTAGGTTGCCTACTTGTGTCTCTGTATTTGGTAAATATTTTTCAGGTGTCTCCGGTGATAGCAGATACCAATACATCTTCACAGAATCCAAAATTTCCCGATATCGGGTTTCTAAGTTCGTGTTGCAGGGTTTAATTCTCTGGTTTAAGTCTCTAATCACACACTAAAAGGGTTGTATGGTCTCTACTAATCTCAATTACACTTTTGGATTCAAATCAAACCATAATCCTTAATTTGGAATTTTCAAAGTTCACTAAACATCATTAAAACACTTCTAAACCTTTATGGGTGCTAAAGTGAATGTAATACTACACTAATGGTAAAGAGATTATCTCATTTGGCAACTTAAGAAATTTTTTGAGTTGCCCCAAGTGTCCAAAATCCTTACTTTCTTAGTCGAAAGTGTTTGTAGGGAGCTTGTCCATATTTTTTGTGAAGTGGGGATGAACTTTTGATGAATTTTTTATGGTAAAGTGGGGTGTTTTATGGAGGAGAGAGAGAGGGCAGCCAAGCTTGAGGGAAGAGAAAGAAGAAAAGATGAAGGTGACAAATGAAATAAGAAGCCATGACCAAGGTTGACCCTCATCTCTCTCTCTCTTATCCATCCCTCTTAGTTTAATATTTTCTTTTCTTCTTCTTATTCTAAAACAAAACCAAGCATAGAAAAAGAAAAAGACGTGGTAGGAAAATGTAAAAATACAAAATATGACATGGTGCATGTCATGTGCACAAAACTAGCTTGATGCACAATTATCGATATTTAATCGCGATTAGCATTAAAAATAATATAATTAATTATATAAAAATCTATAAATACTCAAATCTTATAAAACACGCTCTTTTCAGTAATTCCCATAATTTTCCACTTTATCGGTATTTAATTATACTGTATTAATAAATTATTCATAATATTTATTATTTAATTATAAAAATTTCCAAAAATAATATTTTATTTTTCTGAAATGTTACAGTAAATGTATAATTTATAACTGATTTCTTTGTGGAGTCATTTAGTATAATCATTTTGTACTCTTTGATTTTCAGTTTAATGAGACGGACTCATTTGAGTCTAGCTTTCCTTAAAAAAAGGGTTAAATTTTTATGGATATTTTTACTGTTGGAAATCTTTATTGCGTGCCCGTACATATTTTTTTTAAAAAATTACGAGATGTGAGTCCTAATTTGTGTGGGTAAGATTATATGATAATTTCTAGCGAGTAGTTTGAGCACATGATGCATGCCTCTCTAAAGCATTGATCTTGTGATGGGCACTTTTCTTCTGCATTAATTTTAGTTATGATGGCTATTGTATAATCCTATGACGAGCCATCTTTATACTGTGTGTGAAAATTTGGAATTTCCTATTTTACGTCTTCACTTTTCCTATTTTCTTTTGCTTCAAATTTGGACTATGCTGTTATTTTGGAGAATATAGTCTGGTAGTGTGGACAAACATATAAATTTAGCCATGAGCTAAACTTTTGGATTTCCGTTTTGCCCAATACATCAAGAATTGTGGAGATTTAGGCTGTGTTGGTAAACTTGTGGTTGTGTCCAGATCTTGAGAGCAATTATGGCAATACAAGGTGTAAAATCTTGCCAGCATCACATAGGATAGATTCCATGCAATTACGGTCGTGCCACTGCCCAAAAATCAACTCGGTTTTCATCAAAACACCATGAAATTTCAAGGTTTTTCAAATAAATATCATGAATCATTATTTATTAATCATGAAATTTAATTATGTCAAATTAATATCTTGAACTTTCACTTTTTCTCTATGGTGTAGAAAATATATACGATAAATACAGCACGGCGTTAATAAATACCACGAATTTTTGGGTTTTAAAGTCTTTGCAAATAAATACGGCTTCTTTTTATCATCATATGAATTGAAATCTACAAAAATATAAAATGTAAAATAAAAATAAAAAATCTATGATTTTGTCTATTCTTGCATTTACGAAAGTTTTTGTATTTAGTTTCTATGACGTTTATCTAAAAAATTCTAAGATCGAATATTTGATGAAAATTAATCTGATTTTTCAAATATCTCAAATAAAATGTCTATTCTTAATTTTATGTAAGCGGGTTTTGAGTCCCACGACACTTGCATAACAATTAGAAGAATGTTACTATGCTAGTATATGGTAAAACCCGCGGCTATGCTGTCGCTTGCCTTACAATTGCTTAATGTTTGCATAGGCTGACTAAGAAACATTCGGTGGATGGAAAATTTATTAAATTGCCATATTTCATATAAACATTACAGCAAATATCACAAGACATCAAATTGGTAATAACAGATATTTTAGTGTTAACAGTAAGAAAAAAGATGCCATTTCACTTAATTTCTTTTTTCTGATTTTCTGCCCTAAATGTTGTTGCGATGCCATGACAATTGCTATTTTTAATTACTAATTAATATAATACATCAAAGCTGGATAAAAGAATATAGGCTTATTTCGCAATAACCATCCTGAGCTTTACTCGGCTATCCTAAAACCATCCCTTTAGTTCAAACCAATCATGAGAACCCCTTGAACTTTCAGTTCAACGTACGAAACCTTTATGTGGTTTGATTTATAAAGTTTTTTGGCAATTAATGAGTCTTGTGAGCCCTATATTTGACCGATTCTTATAGTTTTATTCTAAATTATCCATTCTAATTTCATTATATCAGCTCTTTTTTCGTAATTTTTTATTTAAGTTCAAAATGAGGTTTTTTCTCCAAATTCTCGAACACAAAGTGTTGTTCTCCCGGTGCAAATTTGCTCAATAACGGCATTACGAGTATGGTTTACTTTCGAAGAATGTAGAGGATCCGTATTTTTCTTTAAATACGAGATTAATTTAACCAATTTTTGTAGTAAATAACCACATATGGTTTCTGTATAATGAAATAAAAGTTCGAAAGATTTTCATGATGAATTTAAATTACATGGCGGTTTTAGAAAAATCGAGTAAAGCATAAGATGGTTTTTGTGAAATAAGCTAATATTATTCTTAGGACAAATTCTCCAAATTGTTTTGAGCCTTTATATTCATAAAGATTCCATGAGGTTTCTTGTCTTAATTTACCATCTAAATTGTTTTGTGTTGACTTTTAATTTGTTGACTTTAATTTTTATGTATATAGTAGCTAGTAGAAAGGAATATTTGAAAAGTCAAATGTTACATCTGGCAATTTTAATACATTAAAGAGACAGCTATTTTGTCTTTTCTTTCTCTCATCGTGACGTCACGAAGTTATCTTTGTGATGTCATAGAAACGTGAAAGTTGCTACATAATAGTATTGTACTTGCTGAATTATTTTATTATATATTCAGTTATGGAATATATTCTTCAAATTAGAAAATAAATGAAAATAAAATTCAATTACAGAACTATGGTGATTAGCAAGTGCTCGCAGAACTTGAACTTATTAAACTATTTCTCTTATTAGAATCAATTGCCCTCATTAGAACTAAATTAATAATTGATTCACAAAAATTTTAAAAATAATATAGTTAAATTTTTCATGAGCCAAATTGTCTTTTAACTAACATGTGAAGTCCATTTTATTCTTATAAAAGGTGTAATCTCATTCTTATCTAAGAAAAGTATGACCCTCGTCGTGAGTGGCTCTGTACCATACTTGTAAGGTGAGTAAGATCTCTTAAAGTTGAATAAGAGGTCTGGATTTAATTTAATCTTGTATTCAGTTCTCGTATGATATTGATAAAAAGGAAAAAATAATAATGATCTCTTATGCAGAAGTTCACATACCAAAATATGTCAAGATATTTTGCAATATTGAAAATGTTATGGCAAATTTTTTTATGGCAAGTCATAAATTTAAGATATACAATCCAGAGAAGATTTTTTAAAAATTGTTTTTAGTGTGCCGTCACTTTAAAAGCTAAATAATTTTAGTTAGTGCATATACCATTTTTGTTGGTTGAAATTATCGTATAGAAACATATTTGGGGTTATTAGTTTTGGAGTTTTTCATTGGATTTGTACTTTTTGCAGGACTTCTTTTTTTAGTGTTATCGGTCTTGGACCGGGATTTGGATTTTAAAATCTTGTGTTATTGTTATGTAGCCGGATTTGGATTTTAAAATCTAGTGTTATTAATTTTCGAACCGGAATTGAATAAAAATATAGTGCTATTAGTTTAGGAGTTGAATTTAGATTTTAAAATCTAGTGTTAATGTTTTTTGACTCAGATTTGTATTTAATGTTACTAGTTTAATAGAGCGGATTTGGATTTGGTTTATAAAGTCCAACTTTTAAGTCCTATTTTATTAAAAAGAAATACAGAGAGCAGAAGGAGGGAAAGAATTGACGTCCTTTCTCTTTTATTTTCGCAGTGCTTATCTCAACACAAAGCCATGAAAATTGTTTTAAAAAACAGAAAAAAATCTCGGGGACTTTTTTCTTGTGCTTGGATTTTGAGACCTCTTTATTAGCTCTCTCAAACCTTATTATTTGATCCCATCTCATTTTAATCATGTTTTTTGTCGGCCCATGTGCAACGTTTTGAAAATCGTTTCGGTGAAATTTCGAAAAATCGGTAAAATAAGGGGGTTTTCTGTAAAAAGTCAAAATACAAATATCTTATTATAAAAATTAAATATATATATTCTAACTATGTAATTGCTAGTATTTGGTGTTTATTGAGCCACTGGTGAAATTTCAAATTTTCTGAAAAAAAAATTATTTTATTATTATTTTAAGCCGTCACTAATACATTTAATTAGGGAAAATTACAAATTGGAATGGGGTAATACAAATTCTGAGCCACGACAACCTAGAATCTAGTTTGTAACATGTTCTTTTTCTAAAATTCTCCTCTTGGTTCTAGTTGTTTTTAGAATGCTAGATTAAATAAAAATAAAATAGAATTATTGAGGTGTGATGTGTAAATGATGTAAAGGGGGGGGGGGGGGGGAGGTTGACTTGGAAAAACAAACACACATTTCCCATCTCATTTTCCAACCCAACACAGCAGCCCCCTCCCCTTGGTCGAGCCCACTCTTCAACTAGAGAAGAAGGAAAAAAAAAGAAATTAAAAGAAAGCATTAAACAAAGTTGTGGTATTGAATAAATGAGGTATGGGCACTCTTTTTTGACTTTAAAACACACACATATTTCACTCTCTCTCTTCCCTCAAAGTTGCTGGCCGAGCCTTCCCCCTTGGCTGCCCCAAATTTCCTTACCTCTTCCCACTTCAAAAATCTTCAAACAAATCAAAAGAAAATCCGACAAACTCCAAATCCATTCCTTACCTATTATTCCTTGGCCCATCTTGCATGGATCTTGAAGCAAAGTTGATGTTTTGGAGGCTAGGTTTTCATGTTTGATCTCTTGATTGATAGGTTTAAATCTTAACCTATGGTTTACTTGTTGAATTATTACTTTAATTTAGCCTATTAAGTGTTTAAATGTGGAATTAGTTGCAAGATTTAATATTCAAGAGAAGGGTCAAATTAAGATTAGGGTTTGGAAATTCTAGAAATTGGGTTTGATCAAGATAGGGGTTTTGATCATTTGTTTGTGGTTGTGAGATGTAGTTTAACACATCAAAGCATGTAAAACCTAATCTTTTTGCTAAATTGTTAATTGTTAAATTTAAATTGTCCTAATTATGATTGTTTTGCAAACTAGATTTTTGTAATTAATATAAAGTAGTGAGATTAAAATCTAGTTAGTGGTTGTGTGGCTTAGTTAATATGTTTTAATGAGAATTATGGCCACTAGAATTGTTAAAATAATTAAAGTTGATTAAAACACCAAGTTTTGAGCTAAAATGGAAAATTGTGCTAATTTTGTTAACTAAGTTTTGTAAATATATATATTTTGATGAGAATAAATTATTGGAATGGTTTATATGACTTGGTTATGATATTGAGTGGATATTGCGGCCGCTAGATTTGTTTAAACGTCGAGTTTTGTACAAAAACGGTTAATTTTGCTTGCTAGATTTTCGGAAAAATAGCTTTTAATGTGAGTTTGAGATTTTTGTGAGTTTTAACCTATTTTATATTAAAATTAGTGTTCGTGAATGTGAAAATGAGTGTATTTGGGTTTTTCTCGATGGTCGGGCGTTTGTACACCGACGTCGAGAGTTTTTGGGTTGATTTGTGAAAGCAACCATAGGTTTTGACCTATATGGGATTCGTGTGTCATTTTGGTCATGAGTCGGATTTTAATACGATACGATGCGTTGTGATATGTAGGTACCCCCATGTGGACTTCGAGACGACAAGTAAGCGCGTGGCGACGTCGGCACCGGCGAGCGAGGACCAGGTGAGTAGATTTATATCTACGGGGGAGAAGTCGGGTGGATGGCGTATAGCACCCCCGCAGTCCGTAGTGTAACTCATATATATATGTTTATATAGGTGTTTTATGATATGAGTATGTTCATTCATGTTATGTTTATGTGTTCATGGAGTACCTTTGGGTTATTTGCGTAACCCTAGAGTAGTTGTTATACCCACATACGCACGCATAGACTTGCATACTTTACTTTCTTGTGAGCAGATTGGGATGTGTATATGTGTATATATGCGTAGGTATGGGACTATGCATATGTACATTCATATACGCATGCATGGATAATGAGGATAGTACTTGGGATTTAAGATGAGTCGATGAGATTTGATTTGAGATCGGTGATATAACAGGGTTCGTATTTGAGATACGACATGACGTTGTAACGGGTCCTTGACGTAGTGTTTCACACACGTGCATGCATACTTAGGCGGTATCAGTATTGTACTTGACGTAGATCAGTACCCCGATCATGATATTTGATAAAGAGGATACCAGGTGAATAGTATGATGAATGTGATATTGACCCGTACCCAGATTTGGGGATGCCGTACGACGGATTTACGTACGAGCTATATTTTGATGATTGATCCGCACTCTTGACGTGGGATGTCTGGTTATAGATATGGTATCGGATATGATATTATTGAGGCGGGATCACCGACTAATATATATACAGGTAGATATATGTATCGACTCAGATGTTAGGCGGTTTTCTTACCTGTAGTCTAGCTTGTAGCATAGCCCTTTAGTTTAGTTAGTTAGATTAGATTCGGTTCCTACCTATTTCAAAACTTACGAATCGTGCGTATCTTAAAAGACAAGTCAAGGGATTCTACGGATATTTCCAAAAAACGTATCTTTTCTTAAAAACACCGTAGCTCCTATTTTCAAAACCCCACGATTCGTGTTATTTCAAAAGGCACCATTGTAGGACTTATATTAGGTTAATACAGATTAGTTATCGTCGCGTCTAGTATTCAGCTCCCGCTCATTATTGTTGTTCGCGCCACATCACATGCTTATATTATGCTTCATATTCTACTGTTGATATCTTATGGTTAGGACACCAGCACCATTACCGATGATGCGTATGTACCACGTACACTTACTTGCCGGCTCACACACATCTTCATCGGTAATTGCCATGTCACGTACACCTTAGAAAATATTATTGCTTGACATAGCCTGTTAGCTAATAGTTTAGGCATGATATTAGTGTGCTTGCCTTATATGTTAATTTAGACATTGTAGTTATTACTTGTCACTTCATGCATACTGTTATTCATTGTTATACCGCATTCATGGATTCTCATGCATATATTCACTATTTTACTGCTATTGAGGTTTTGGATTCGGATTTCCATGGGATTTTCTGGATTTGGGGGAAAACCGCAAAACTTATACAAACTTCTTCTCTTTCTTTTTAAATGAAAAGCGCGGTTTTCCCATGATGTATGAGTCGTCCACCATGAGTTTGCTGATGGATTTCGAGACCCAATTCGAGGAGATGGATGAACCGTTTCGGGTACATAGTGGACCCGGTAAGGTACCCCGGGGCAAGAAGCTCGTGGTGATGACGATGAGCCTGGCAGGGGGAGACTACCTACCGGTGATTTTACCCGACGCGTCGGATATCCAGAGGATACCGTCGTGGTCTTGAGATGGATGGTAGGGGCCGGTCTGGACTGACGGTGCCCTACATATTGAGATTGAGACATTGAGATTTCGAGATATTGAGGTACTGAGATTTGATGATACAGGCCAGTCCGGATAGCCGGAGCCTGAGGTTTTGAGATATTGAGATTTATGTTTTGTGTCGATGCTAGACACTGTTGATGCTGGTTTCATTTATGATACCTCATTTTAAAAATACAAAAGGAAATCTCACTAAATTATGAAAACAGTTTCTTCATTTACATGTATTCTGTTTTCATGCATTCATACCTCATTCATATGATATATTGCTACCTGAGGCACTAACACGGGCACATGAGATCACACTCGGGTTAGATATTACCCTAGCCATTGTTATTAGGCTGCTGATTATATATTTGAGGATATATTATGACCATATGACCTAGGATTGCGTTCATGCGATTTCTGTTCATAGATGTTTTTCTACTCACGAGTTGGCAACTCACCCCCGTTGTGCCACAGTTTCTTGCAGGTTTTGTCGTACAGGTTTCATTACGGCTTTGCTGGCACTACTTCCTTTTCCGGGTGATTTGCTATTAGGTGGGTTTATTTGTATCGTACCCCCCCATTATATATCTTGTATATCATTATTCTGTTGTATCTAGAAGTTCCATCAACCAAACATGTATTTATTTTGAGATAGAGACCAATGATGTTATTCCTTCGACCTTAGAGTCGCGCGTTATATTTCTGTGGTTTTCTTGTGGTTTTGAGTTTCCTTTTGAATTTTGATCCTCGTCGTTGGCGTTGTATATTATATTGCTTGTGTAGTTGTGACCGTCGATTGACGAAGAGCTAGCTCCCGCTTGGGGATGCCTTTTTATTGATTTCGTATATTATTCATGTTGTATCCCGTTTGGGGGCCAGTATTTATAAAGGAGACTCTACCGAAATTTTCAGGAAATACTTGATGTTTTAAAAACCGCATAACTCGGCTTATGTTATTAAACTACTTGATTTTAAATTGGTTTTCCTTCACTCTACTACTTTTCTTGGTTTTGGATTTCTGGGTTTTCGGCTTACTTAGATTACGTACGCCTCGAGACGTTTCGTAGTTTAAGTGCCGGTCATGTTCCGTACTTTCGGGGCGTGACACCATGTAAAAGGACCCAGCCCAGAATGAATTAATAAACCTGGCCAAAAAGATGAGAAGCTTCCAGAAGACATGCATGGTATGGGTTTGGAATTCTACCCAACTGTCACGCTCCGCTTCCCAGTGTACAGAAGCAGAGACGTGACAAGCCCGCAACGTATTTACTAAGAAATAAATACGTTAAGCGTAATTAAGCAATATATGAAAAATGCATAAGAATGATAAGAGATAAAATAAACAGCAATTTTTATTAACATTCATCTTTACATTACAACTGCTTTAAAAAGGAAAGATACAATGACATAAAGCAATGCTCAAACTATGGCATACAAACTGAAATAAGTACAAGATGAGCTACTGGTCCCGTTGGGCAGTGAACTAATCCAAGTCCTCCTAACTCGGCTCGATCTCTTGAGAGTCCGGTCCTTCTGACGAACATTCCAAAGAAAGAAATAGACATGAATGTCGTCAGCGAACTAGCGCTCGGTAAGTCCCAAAAGAAAGAATGGAATAGAACAAGTAATGAGAATTGAAACTAGTAAGTTATACAGGTATAGCATTATTATTCTAACGTAGTTGTTTGTGACTTAGTACAGAAAGTATTTGTGTATACGAGAGGAGTCCATCTTGTTAGTGTTATATGCCCTAGTGTCAAGGCCCGAAAGTACGGAACATGACCGGCACTTAAACTACGAACGTCTCGAGACGTACGTAATCTGAGTAAACCGAACCCAGAAATCCAAACCAAGAAAAGTAGTAGAGTGCAGGAAAAACCAACTTAAAGAAAGTAATTTCAATAGCATAAGCCGAATTATGCGGTTTTTAAAACATCAAAAATTTACTGAAAATTTCGGCAGAGTCTCCTTTGTAAATACTGGCCCCCAAACGGGATACAACATGAATAGTATACGAAATCAATAAAAGGGCATCCCCAAGCGGGAGCTAGCTCTTCGTCAATCGACGGTCACAACCACACAAGCAATAAAATATACAACGCCAACGGCGAGGATCAAAACTCAAAAGGAAACTCAAAACCACCAGAAATATAACGAGCGACTCTAAGGTCGAAAGAATAAACAACACTGGTCTCTATCTCAAAAAAATACATGTTTAGTTGATGGAATTTACTAGATACAACGGAATAATATTATACAAGGTAATATGATGGGTACGATACCAAAAAAAACCCACCTACTAGCAAGTCACCCGAATGAAACTGAGCCCGCAAAGCCATAATGAAACCTGTACGGCAAACCTGCAAGAAACTGGGGCACAACGGGGGTGAGTTGCCAACTCGTGAATAGAAAAACATCTACGCACAGAAATCGAGTAAATAACGCAACCTAGGTCAATGATCATAATATATCCACAAATATATAACCAGCAACCCATAACAATGGTTAGGGCAAATATCTAACCCAAGTGTAATTCCATGTGCCGTGTCAGTGCCTCAGGTAGCAATATATCATATGAATGAGGTATGAATGCATGGAACAGAATGCATGTACTGACGAAAACTGCTTTCATAAATCAGTGAGATTTCTGTATTTTAAAAGTGAGGTACCATAAATGAAATCAGCATAAAACAGTGCCCAGCATCGACACAAAACAAGTGTCCAAATATCTCGATATCTCAATCACAATATCTAGGGCGTCGTCAATCCAGACCGGCCCCTACCATCCATCTCAAAGACCACGACGGTATCCTCCGGATATCCGACGCGTCGGGTAATATCACCGGTAGGTAGTGCTCCCCTGCCAGGCCTCACATCGTCATCATCACGCGCTTCTTGCCTCCGGGTACCTTACCGGGTCCACCATGTACCCGAAACGGTTCATCCGTCTCCTCGAATCGGGTCTCGAAATCCATCAGCAAACTCATGGTGAACGACTCATACATCATGGGAAAACCACACTTTTTATTTTAAAAGAGAGAAAATGTTTATTTATGTTTTTGTGGTTTTCCTCCAAATCCAGAAAATCTCATGAAAATCCGAATTCGAAACCTCTATAACACGTAAAATAGTGAATATATGCATGAGAATCCATGAATGCGGCATAACAATGAATAACAGCATGCATGAAGTAGCAGGTAATAACTACAATGTCTAAACTATTAGTTAACATGCTATGTCAAGCAATAATATTTTCTAAGGTGTACGTGACATGGCAATTACCGATGAAGATGTGTGTGAGCCGGCAAGTAAGTGTACGTGGTACATACGCATCATCGGTAATGGTGCTGGTGTCCTAACAGCATGATATCAATAATGGAATATGCAGCAAAATAAGTATGCGAGGCAGAGCGAACAGCAATAATGTGCGGGAGCTGAATACTAGACACAACGATAACTAATCAGTATTAATCTAATATAAGTCCTACAAATGGTGCCTTTTGAAATAACACGAGTCATGGGGTTTTGAAAATAGGGGCTACGGTGTTTTTATGAAAAGATACGTCTTTTGAAATATCCGTAGGATCCCTTGGGCTGTCTTTTAAAATACCCACGATTTGTTATTTTGAAATAGGTAAGAATCGAATCTAATCTAACAACTAAACTAAACTAAAGGGCTAAGCTAACAAGCTGGACTACAGGTAAGGAAACCGCCTAACATCTGAGTCGATACATATACCTACCTGTATATGTATAGTCGGTGATCCCGCCTCAATAATATCATAGCCGATACCATATCTATAATCAGGTATCCCAAGTCAAGAGTGCGGATCAATCATCAATATAGCTCGTACGTAAATCCGTCGTACGGCATCCCAAATCTGGGTACGGGTCAATATCACATTCATCAAACTATTCACCTGGTATCCTCTTTATCAATTATCATGATCGGGGTACTGATCTACGTCTAGTACCATACTGATACCGCCTACGTATGCATGGACGTGTGTGAAACACTACGTCAAGGACCCGCTACAACGTCATGTCGTATCTAAGATACGAACCCTGCTATATCACCGATCTCACGGCCTCAAATCAAATCTCATCGACTCAGCTCAATCCCAAGTATCATCCTCAATCCGTATGTGAACACATGGTCCCATACCCATGTGAACACATAACTATAAAGAATCCCATGAGCATATATCAATAGGAAAGTATGCAAGTATGTATGTGTGTATGTATGTGTGTATGTGTGGTGCAACACTACCCTAGGGTTCGCAATACTAAAGTAATCCAACACACCAATATCCATCCTAACATCGTTATTAATCCCAAATAACATATAATAATTGTTGGTGTGTATACGCATCCGTATACACCACCACGGACTGCGGGGGTGCTATACGCCATCCACCCGACTTCTCCCCGTAGATATAAATCTACTCACCTGGTCCTCGCTAGCCGGTGCCGACGTCGCCACGCGCTTGCTTGTCGTCTCGAAGTCCACATGGGGGTACCCAAAAACATTTGAAGATCCACAAGCATCCATGGCCCTCCAAAATGCTCTCTTTTCATAAAGATCCATGCTATACGGGCTAAGCTAAAATGGGTAGGAGTCGGATTTGGGTTTTGGGATTTTTTTTGATGGATTTTGGGGCAATTTTTGATGAAGTTTTGAGGAGAAAAGAGAAGGGAAATGGGGGGGGGGCTGCTGCTGCTGTAGGAGAGGGGAGGGTCGACTGGAATGGGAGGGGGAGAGGAGAGAGAGGGAGGTAGAGAAAGTGGGGGGAGAAAGTCAAAGTCCAACCAAAGTCAAAAGTCTAACTAATTTATCCATTTTCTTTTCTTTTCTTTCATTTCTTTCCTTTGAAATTCAAGTGGGGAAAAAGATGGTGGCTGCTGAATTCAGCCAAGGGAAGTGAATGGGGTGTGTGGGTGTGGGTACGGGTGTGGGGTGATGAAAAATGATAAATACAATACCCCAAACATCCATTTACGCTAAAAAAAAGCCTTTTTTCTTCAATAATTTCTAAACCATTTTGGCAAATGATTTCGTTCCAGAAAACCACATGATAAAATTTTATTTAATGTTTTATGATGCACAAAATTTGTTTCAACTCATTCCAATTTGTAATTTTCCCTAATTAAATGTATTAGTGACGGCTTAAAATAATAATAAAATAATATTTTTTTCAGAAAATTTGAAATTTCACCAGCGGCTCAATAAACACCAAATAATAGAAATTACATAGCTAGAATATATATATTTAATTTTTATAATAAAGATATTTGTATTTTGACTTTTTACCGAAAACTCCCTTATTTTACCGTTTTTTCGAAATTTCACCGAAACGATTTTCAAAACGTTACAATCTTCCCCCCTTAAAGAAATTCGGTCCCCGAATTTAAATTAAAATTTCCCCCAAATACTAAAACATCTAAACCAAAACCATTAAGTCGCCGGGGCTCCGAAATTGTAAATACATAAAACAAATCGTAGCGCAGCGAAAGCGCATAAAAAAATGAGCATATAACTCAAATCAAAACTCCGTCAAGCATCCCGCAATCATCGGAGTCATGGAGAAGACATCAATGCCAAATCCAAATCAAAATCAATATGACATAACTCGAAACTATACATGTAAATATCGAATCTATATCTGTAAGTATCTAAAGGAAATGCATGCCAAATCTCTTTAAGTCGCTGTGCAACGCGTATAACACTGCACAGTGGCGGGCGTCTATCATAAGAAAATAACTATATACATATATACCTTTGTTTGAAATGTACGTTCCGCCGTTTTGGAAACAATTTAGAAGGGTCTTCTTGTTTTAAACATTTCGTGTCATATCAGACACGTAGGTAAATACTGAGGCTATAGCTCGCTTTTTGGAAATCCCTTCAATAACTATCAATGCATGCAAAAATATATTCAGGTACTGTCCTCTGACTAGTCCTGCTCAGTACGAAAACACATAGCAATATCATAAAAACGTACTGCTCTATACGAAATCAATCCAAAAATATGCACATGAATGCTACGTGCGTCTGGTGCGCACGGAAATCAAAATCCATATACGTGCCATACAAGTGCACAGAAACAAGATCTAAGTGCATCAGGTGTGCACGAAACATCTGTCGTAGGCAACATGTGTGCCTGACAGCAAAATCAGGTGCATCTGACATGCACGAAAAATTCTCAATTTAGTGCCTCTGGTGTGCACCAAAATCACCCTTCAAAACATGCGCCCAACATGCGCGAAAATCCAAATCAGGTGCATCCATCGTGCACGAAATCATGAAATCCAATATCAAGCGCCGAACGTGCGCAAAATCAATCAGGTGCACAAGGTGCACAAAACAAATATCGAGTATCACAATCGAAATCGAAGTCCAGTGCATCTAAGTGCACAAAAGGCGTATCACTGCACTGCAAGCATATATAAACTATACAGAGTGCAGGAACGAAATCGCGTACATGCATACGCATAAAACCAACTCAACTGTTTAAAACCATAAAATCACAAACATGTGAAACTAAAGCACGAAAACGATATCAAGTGCAACACTGTGCAAAGATCGTAAATTCTCAATCATCAAAATCAAATCATACGAATAAATCACCCAAAACATCGTAATCAATAATGGCGGAACAGTACCGCTCAAGCGCATCCTCTAAGAATCTCGGCCAACTGTCACGGTCACTAGTGGGACGTCTCGTCGATGATCATGAACTCTGTCCTGCTGATGTGCGTAACCATGACCACTCCTGGGTCAAGGTCTTCACTGTGAATTACCAATCTTTCGGTCCATCGGCTCATCGGCCCTGTCGGGTGTGCTAACGGGGATGATCCAGTTCTGGCACGTCTCTTGTCATCTCCCGGTCAATCATCACGACCACTCGTAAGACAACATATCACTGGCGTCGGCCTCTGGCTCTCTGAATGTACATGACACATCTGATCCTGGGTGCAAGTATCATTGCAGCAGAGTCCTGGAAGGAATCCTGCTCACGGTCTCTTCCATGTCTCGTCTCTTCCAACTGTTCGGAAGTCATCGTCCTTTCCTATATCTGCATCTTGCTCTGGAACGGCTGCACACCCATCGCGACTCCTTCTGGAAGGTATATCCAGTACTCTGCCACGGCATGCGCATCGCATCTCTGATGTCGGCGGAGGGAAACGTCATCATATCCAGATCTTGTACGATTCTCTAACTCCATTTTCTCTAATGTCGACTGCTTCGGACTCGTCTCATCGTGGCTGCATGGACTGAGCTCCAACGGCTATCCTCGTATCGGGAGTCTCCCAAGAAATGCATCTCACCACCTAGCATCCGAATTAAGTCGAGCCATCCGATCGAGTCGTCAAAACCTCATAATCCCCCAAGAGCTCAACCTCTTGGGCACAGTTTAATAGTATCGAGTACATACCACAGCATCGGTGGTCCAGCCATAGAAGGGCAAACCCAAGCCTCACTAATGGCACCGTAGAACTGCCGCAAACCCGAAGGTTCAAAGGCTTTCAGACGGTCATTAAGTCGAGTTAGGGTTTCATTCTTCTAGAGGGACCATAGAATTGCCTGCATGTCTTTCCGACTACTTTAAACTTGGAATAATAGGTTTCTGACATTCGATCGTCTCTGTCGACTCCCAACGTCTCCGCGTGAAGTCGTCTCTAGCTGGAATCAATCTATCTGATGACCTCGCATCGGAGTAGGCGAACGATCCACATGTCCTAGTCATTCATCCTCGATGACTAGCGACCTTCTATCATCTCTTGCTGTAGTTCTCCCTGCCCGTAATCGTGGCAGCAAAACCATAACTGGTACTGATGAGGCTAGATCGGAATGAATATAATACTGAACAAAGAAATGTACATCCTAAGGCTCCTTAAGTGGAGTGGCGTGTCGTAAGTATGCCGCGGAACATACCCACGGTACGTCGCTCTACTTTAGTTACCTATTCCATCAACCAAGGGTCATCCTACGCTCCGAAGGTAAAACCTAACGCTCTGATACCAACTTTGTCACGGCCCGAAAGTACGGAACATGACCGGCACTTAAACTACGAACGTCTCGAGACGTACGTAATCTGAGTAAACCGAAAAACCCAGAAATCCAAACCAAGAAAAGTAGTAGAGTGCAGGAAAAACCAACTTAAAGCAAGTAATTTCAATAGCATAAGCCGAATTATGCGGTTTTTAAAACATCAAAAATTTACTGAAAATTTCGGCAGATTCTCCTTTGTAAATACTGGCCCCCAAACGGGATACAACATGAATAGTATACGAAATCAATAAAAGGGCATCCCCAAGCGGGAGCTAGCTCTTCGTCAATCGACGGTCACAACCACACAAGCAATAAAATATACAACGCCAACGGCGAGGATCAAAACTCAAAAGGAAACTCAAAACCACCAGAAATATAACGAGCGACTCTAAGGTCGAAAGAATAAACAACACTGGTCTCTATCTCAAAAAAATACATGTTTGGTTGATGGAATTTACTAGATACAACGGAATAATATTATACAAGGTAATATGATGGGTACGATACCAGAAAAACCCACCTACTAGCAAGTCACCTGAATGAAACTGAGCCCGCAAAGCCGTAATGAAACCTGTACGGCAAACCTGCAAGAAACTGGGGCACAACGGGGGTGAGTTGCCAACTCGTGAATAGAAAAACATCTACGCACAGAAATCGAATAAATAACGCAACCTAGGTTAATGATCATAATATATCCACAAATATATAACCAGCAACCCATAACAATGGTTAGGGCAAATATCTAACCCAAGTGTAATTCCATGTGCCCGAGTCAGTGCCTCAGGTAGCAATATATCATATGAATGAGGTATGAATGCATGGAACAGAATACATGTACTGACGAAAACTACTTTCATAAATCAGTGAGATTTCGGTATTTTAAAAGTGAGGTACCATAAATGAAATCAGTATAAAACAGTGCCCAGTATCGACACAAAACAAGTGTCCAAATATCTCGATATCTCAATCACAATATCTAGGGCGCCGTCAATCCAGACCGGCCCCTACCATCCATCTCAAGACCACGACGGTATCCTCCGGATATCCGACACGTCGGGTAATAGCACCGGTAGGTAGTGCTCCCCTGCCAGGCTCACATCGTCATCATCACGCGCTTCTTGCCCCGGGGTACCTTACCGGGTCCACCATGTGCCCGAAACGGTTCATCCGTCTTCTCGAATCGGGTCTCGAAATCTATCAGCAAACTCATGGTGGACGACTCATACATCATGGGAAAACCGCACTTTTTATTTTAAAAGAGAGAAAAGGTTTATTTATGTTTTTGCGGTTTTCCTCCAAATCCAGAAAATCTCATGGAAATCCGAATCCGAAGTCTCAATAACACATAAAATAGTGAATATATGCATGAGAATCCATGAATGCGGCATAACAATGAATAACAGCATGCATGAAGTAGCAGGTAATAACTACAATGTCTAAACTATTAGTTAACATGCTATGTCAAGCAGTAATATTTTCTAAGGTATACGTGACATGGCAATTACCGATGAAGATGTGTGTGAGCCGGCAAGTAAGTGTACGTGGTACATACGCATCATCGGTAATGGTGCTGGTGTCCTAACAGCATGATATCAATAATGGAATATGCAGCAAAATAAGTATGCGAGGCAGAGCGAACAGCAATAATGTGCGGGAGCTGAATACTAGACACAACGATAACTAATCAGTATTAATCTAATATAAGTCCTACAAATGGTGCCTTTTGAAATAACACGAGTCATGGGGTTTTGAAAATAGGGGCTACGGTGTTTTTATGAAAAGATATGTCTTTTGAAATATCCGTAGGATCCCTTGGGCTGTCTTTTAAAATACCCACGATTCGTTAGTTTTGAAATAGGTAAGAATCGAATCTAATCTAACAACTAAACTAAACTAAAGGACTAAGCTAACAAGCTAGACTACAGGTAAGGAAACCGCCTAACATCTGAGTCGATACATATACCTACCTGTATATGTATAGTCGGTGATCCCGCCTCAATAATATCATAGCCGATACCATATCTATAATCAGGCATCCCAAGTCAAGAGTGTGGATCAATCATCAATATCGCTCGTACGTAAATCCGTCGTACGACATCCCAAATCTGGGTACGGGTCAATATCACATTCATCAAACTATTCACCTGGTATCCTCTTTATCAATTATCATGATCGGGGTACTGATCTACGTCTAGTACCATACTGATACTGCCTACGTATGCATGGACGTGTGTGAAACACTACGTCAAGGACCCACTACAACGTCATGTCGTATCTAAGATACGAACCCTGCCAAATCAAATCTCATCGACTCAGCTCAATCCCAAGTATCATCCTCAATCCGTATGTGAACACATGGTCCCATACCCATGTGAATACATAACTATAAAGAATCTCATGAGCACATATCAATAGGAAAGTATGCAAGTATGTATGTGTGTATGTATGTGTGTATGTTGTAGTGCAACACTACCCTAGGGTTCGCAATACTAAAGTAATCCAAACACACCAATATCCATCCTAACATCGTTATTAATCCCAAATAACATATAATAATTGTTGGTGTGTATACGCATCCGTAATACACCAACCACGGACTGCGGGGGTGCTATACGCCATCCACCCGACTTCTCCCCGTAGATATAAATCTACTCACCTGGTCCTCGCTAGACGGGTGCCGGACGTCGCCACGCGCTTGCTTGTCGTCTCGAAGTCCACATGGGGGTACCCAAAAAACATTTGAAGATCCACAAGCATCCATGGCCCTCCAAAATGCTCTCTTTTCACAAAGATCCATGCTATACGGGCTAAGCTAAAATGGGTAGGAGTCGGATTTGGGTTTTTGGGATTTTTTTTTGATGGATTTTGGGGCAATTTTTGATGAAGTTTTGAGGAGAAAAGAGATGGGAAATGGGGTGGGGCTGCTGCTGCTGTAGGAGAGGTGGGGGGGGGTCGGCTGGAATGGGTAGGGGGGGGGAGAGAGATGAGAGAGGGATGGTAGAGAAAGTGGGGGGAGAAAGTCAAAGTCCAACCAAAGTCAAAAGTCTAACTAATTTATCCATTTTCTTTTCTTTCTTTCATTTCTTTCCTTTGAAATTCAAGTGGGGAAAAAAGATGGTGGGCTGCTGAATTCAGCCAAGGGGAGAAGTGAATGGGGGTGTGTGGGTGTGGGTACGGGGTGTGGGGGTGATGAAAAATGATAAATACAATACCCCAAACATCTATTTACGCTAAAAAAAAGCCTTTTTTCTTCAATAATTTCTAAACCGTTTTGGCAAATGATTTCGTTCCAAAAACCACATGATAAAATTTTTATTTAATGTTTTATGATGCAAAAAAATTCCAATTTGTAATTTTCCCTAATTAAATGTATTAGTGACGGCTTAAAATAATAATAAAATAATATTTTTTTTCAGAAATTTGAAATTTCACCAGCGGCTCAATAAACACCAAATAATAGCAATTACATAGCTAGAATATGTATATTTAATTTTTATAATAAAGATATTTGTATTTTGACTTTTTACCGAAAACCTCCTTATTTTACCTTTTTTTTCGAAATTTCACCTAAACGATTTTCAAAACGTTACACCTAGAGGCCATTATTATATAGTACTATTTTGTATATTACATTTTGGAAGCTTGTGCAGGGTTCCCTAGGGCGGCCGCTGGATTTAGGGAGGTATCGACCATACCGTTTTCCAAAATTGGCACGCTAGAAAACCCTAACGGTAGAATCTAAACTAGAGAATTAGACGAACAAGCATGTAAATATCTTTACATCAAAGCGAACAAGGAATACAACCTTTGTAGACCGGTCCTTCACTTCAATAGCTCCGTTTAGTAGTCCCTTCGCTCCAAGTAGTGATCTTCCGGACTCTAGTGAGGCTCCACAAAGTGAAATGAACAAGCTTATTTGAAGTCTTCGAGACCGAAAATGATCTACGTTGTAACACCTTAGGATGTGTTTAATGGCTAATTATATTTTAATATATGGTTTTTAATAAAAAGGTTACCAAATTGATTTTCAAATATTTTATCAAATTTAATGAATATTTTATTAGAATTTTCTTAGACTTGCACACACTTGTGCATGTAAACTAGGGTTAAAAATGGGGTTGAACCATGATTAGCAAGCATGGTGGATCAATCATTTTCCTTAAGCCAATTTAAAATTCTTATTAAGTGTTTTAGGGTTAATTGTTTTTTTATGGTTTGAATTTGGTTGACTTGGAGGAGAGAGAGAGAGAGAGAGAGAGAGAGAGAGAGAGAGAAATGGCATGATGGCAAGTGCCATGCTTGCATTTAATGAAGAGAGAGAGAGAGGAGGGGGTTTGACTTGGGTGTTATCATTTTTTGCCTCTCATTTGTTCTCACATCACTCTCACTCTTACTCACTCATACACACACACACACAATTGCAGCCCAGCAGCCTCAGCAGCAGCAACACCATCAGCTCAGCAGCAGCAGCAACAAGCGCAGCTACAGCATCAGCAGCAGAAGCAATAACAGCAGCAGGAGAAGCAAGCAGCAGCAGTGACCAGCAACAGCAACACCTTCTACCCTTCCTCTTCTTCTCCTTCCTCCTGCTTCCTAAGGTCTTTTGGGGTATTTTTCTTAAACCCAACTCCTTGTTGCTAAGTTTATGTGTTGTTTTAGCTTCGGTTAGCGAATAGTGTAAGTTTAGAGCTAGTTTTGTGTTTTATGGGAAGATTAAGCTAAGTTAAGGTTGTTATAGCTTAATGAACCTATTTAGGTGTTATATATGCTGTTTAAACCTAGTAGTGTCACTAGATTTAGCTTAATCACCTTAAAGTCTAAAACTTGAAATTTTAAAATACGGTTTTGAAATAATTTGTAGGATTTATGAGATCTGCTGCATTTGTGATCATTTTCTAGCTAAGCAAACACATACAGAATAGTGTGCAGGCCTTTTAGGCTAATGTGTTGAAATCCGAGCCCACCACCTCCCCAAAGATCCGGCGACCTCCTCTTGCAGTTCCGGCGTCGCCGGCCCCCCCTGATGTTTGGGTGTTGGTGTTTTGGCTAGTGGTGTCTGTGAGTGTTTTAAAGTGTTTGGTATTATTTATTTTCCTTGTTTGTTTGCAAGTTGAAATCTGGGTTTATTTTGCTAAGTTTAGTGTTTTTGGTGAGTTTTATTGCTAAGCTTGTGTTTTAAGTAAAGATTAGGGTAAGTTAGGGTTTTTAGGGTTGATTAACTTGTTTAAGTGCTATTAGTACTGTTAAACCAAGTCTTTTGTTTCAGTTGCACTAAAATACCTTTTTGTACCAATTAAGTGTTTTAAAACGTTTTTAAAACTAAACTTTATGATACATAGAATCTGCTGTTCCTAGGATAGCAATTTTAGCAAGCAAACATATACACTAGGATATGAATTGTGCTAGGATCATAGTGTAAAAACCTGGACCAGTTTTACCCAGTTTGGGACGATATGACCCCTATGGTGGCCGGCCCAATTTTGAGGATTTGTTTTGGAATTTTGCGGGTAGCTGTCTGTAGGTATTATAAGATGTTTGGTCTTGTTTGATTTTCTTGTTTCTACTCCAGATTAAATCTCGGACCATTTACCTATTTTTAGCGTAGCAGGACTTGCGTGACACATGCGATGCGTGTTGAGTTGGTTTGCTGTGTATCACAACATATCGCTGTGTGCCACAGCGTGTCGCGTTGGGTTTTGGCGTATGCACATACGTTACGTATACACGCGCGTTTAGTTTGCGACGCGAGTCCTCGTTGAGTTCGATATCGTGTTTTCTCGAGACATTTGCTTATATGGTTTCCTTGTGTAAATTCTAGGTTCGCAGACGGGTACGTCAGACGCCGCAAGGAAAGGGAAGCAGGTGGTCGGGTATACTTAGCACGCGACCAGGTGAGTAGATTTAACATCTACGGGGAAATCGCCCGTATGGCGTTAAGCGTCAGGGCGTAATAGGATAGTTTAGTTGTATGTGTTCATGTAGATATACTATAGTGGCATACCTTCTTATTGCATATAGAATTGGTAGTATAGAACACTGCACTGTCACTAACGGTTCAAGCTGCACGAGCACTATTTTTATGTTACACTCACACCGTTAGTGATTGGCATGACACTCACATTATAGGATTGCTACGAGTCATATATCTTCTTGATTCCTCTTCATTGATGATTGTCATGACTTGCTGCATATTGGTATATATTTTTATATTCATACCATGCACACTGTATATTCACTTTTGTGCTCACCGTCACTGATATATCACTACCTGCGCACATGCACCCTTATATTCATCTTAGTGCATACATATCTTGATATATTTACCCTTGTGCACATATACATCATATATCCATACTTGGGCACATATACATCGTATGTCCCTATTAGTGCACACATACATTGCTACACTCACATTGTGTACCTATCCATTTGCACATCCATACCTATACATATACATATGTTACATACATGGATGACATTGACTTGTTTTAAAAACTAAGGGACCGCATGGGATATTTCAAAACTGAATCTTTTAAAAGAGCGGTTTTCCCTATCTTTTACTCTTAGTGTCATACGACACATTGCATGGATTTATGCATTGAGTTTGGATTTATGTGATTTCTGGATTTGGAAACCGGAGTATTATTTTAAGAAAATACGCACTGTTTTAAAAACCCGGTTTCCCTTGATATGATATTTTAGTGCGTCCACCATGCGTTTTCTCGGTTCTGAGACGTGTGACCTGTGTACCCGAATCGAGGAGCTGGACGAAGCCGATTGTGGGTACATGGTGGACCCGGTATGGTACCCCGGGGCGAGAATGGATCTGTCGTGTAGTAGACGATGAGCCTGGCAGTGGGACCACTACCTACCGGTGATTAGTTGGACCTGGCGGTTATCTGGAGGATGCTGACCAGAGTCGATAGATGGATACGGGACGATCCGTACTGCCGGGGTCGAGGGCCGATTCTGCAAACGGAGCCCGTGGGCCGATCCGATGGACGGAGCCCGATACTTGAGGATTTACGTGTCGATGCTAGACACGGCGATTTTATGATATTTCGAGTGCCGATGTTGGGCACTCACGATTCTATGAGATTTACAGGATTTGAGGGCCGATGATGATGATGGCGCCTGAGTTTTACTGGGATTTGGGTGTATTGTTGGACACCGGCTATTTTTCCACGTTGACATTCTGTGTAGTTATTATTTATTCCCATGCTCAGTATTTAGTATTGCACATCTCATCCTGTATCTGTAGTACCTGTTAGAGTACACATGCTATGCACGATTATTGCATACCTTGCTCATCACATAGAGATGTTATTAGATCGCATTTGTTGCATGATTTGAGCATCCAGTTCATCATATAGATGTTATCTGTTGGCATAGGTTAGAGTATCGCAGCATGTGCATACTCGCGATTACCTTTATATGTTATCTACTATTCACGAGTTGGCAACTCACCCCCGTTGTGCCACAGAGTTTGCAGGTTGCCCCTCGGAGTAGTCGCGGCAGGCTGCTTTCTTGCATCTTTTGACACAGATACCACTGCGGTTGGCATACTAGCCCTTTTGCTGATAGGTGGGTTTTTGTGCGGTATCTGTTTATTTTCCAGTTGTATACATTATTGGATCTAGTATTCTCCATCTACTACTTATGTATGGACTTAGAGACCAGTTGTGAGGACGATGTATATTATTGTACTATGGTGTCGAGCTCGTTGTGAGCCGACTTTATTTATGCAGTTTTATATTTCATGTTGTCTTCATTCATTTTTACTCTTTCTTCGCTACGGCGTCGTATATTATCTTTGTGGTGTTGTTTCCGCCGTTGGGCGTGATTGCTCCCGTCTGGGATGCTTATTTCTTATTGTGTATTATTTTACTCATATATTGCCTTGTACCCGATTTCGGGGCTAGTTTTACAAAGGAAATGCTGCCAAAATTTTTAAAATGATAACTTGAACTTTAAAGAATTCTACTAAACAACTTAAAGTTTTCTAAATGTTTTAACAAATTTTTTAATAAATGTTTAAAACACTCTATACTTTTAATGGTTTTGATTTCTGGGTTTCGGCTTACTTAGTCGCGTTACGTCTGTAGACGTCACGTGGTTAAGTGCCGGTCACGGGCCGAACTTTGGGTCGTGGCAAAGTTGGTATCAGAGCGTAGGTTTTACCTTCGGAGTGTAGGATGACCCTGGTATGATGGAGTAATTAGTTGGAGCAGAGTGGCGCAGCGTGTGTATGTTCCGCGGCATACTCACGACACGGTACTCCGCCTAAGCGACCTTAGGACTTATTGATCAGAATTCCTTCATGATTGTATACATTCTTATGATTCGATTTCCGTATCCCTATCGAATCCTACTTTCTTTTCAGCCATATGCCGCCAAATCCTAATTTCTTTGCAGAGAGCGGCCGCGAGGGCCGAGATTCGAGTTGACTCGTCCGAGATGAGGACTGATCCGGGTAGTACCCCTTTTATACCAGAGCAGACTGTTCCTCCTTCGACAGACCAGATGATGGGATCCGGTATGCAGGAGATGCGCCAGATGATGGGATCCAGTATGCAGGAGATGTGCCAGATGATAGGATCGCTAGTTGAGACGCTTCGAGCGCAGCGACCAGAGGTAGCTCCACCCGTCACGGGGACCGCGATGGTACCTACAGTACAGGCAGTTGCCCCTGCAGCCACAGAGGTGATTACAGTATCGTTATCAGAGTTCATGAGGCTGAAGCCTTCGGTCTTCACAGGCACCGATGTAGCCGAGGACCCACAGTCTTTCATTGATAGGATGGCTCGGATATGTCGTTCGCTCAGATGCTCAGATGCGAGATGGGTAGAGTTCGCGAGCTTTCGCCTGGAAGGTCTTGCACAGAAATGGTGTAAATTGGTCGAGAAGGGCAGAGCAGCGGGTCTTCCTTCGATGACCTGGACCGAGTTCGTGACGGTATTTCTAGCCCGCTTCCTTCCCCAGAGTGTCAGGGTTGCCCGAGCATGCAGATTCAAGTCATTGCGCCAGACGCCAGAGATGACAGTGGCAGAGTATGACGTGCTATTTATCGAGCTATCAGTTTATGCTCCATACCTAGTGGCTACTGAGGAGATGCGAGTCAAGAGATTTGTCCGAGGCTTGCTTACACCACTGTTCCTTGCGATCAGTGCCCAGCATTGCGAGACGTATGCAGCAGCTGTAGACGCAGCCTTATTAGTCGAGGAGCGCCTTGCTGAGACTTCGGTAGTTCCAGAGCCGAAGAGAATTCGTGCGGATACATCAGCACAGAGACAGCCTTTTCGGTGCTGTGACAGACGTCTTGCAGGTGGCAGAGATTTGGGGCGAGGCCGGTTGTTCAGCTCTTATCCCCAGGAGGGGCAGCGGTCATCGTCGGGATGTTTCCGCTGCGGGAGTTCTTATCATTGTGTTCGAGATTGTCCGGAGATACCCCGGAGGGAGGCATCCATACCGCATGTCACATTACCACCTTCACCACTTGTACCTACTGTTGCTCCGCATCAGACTCATGCGCAGAGAGGCCGTGGTCGCGGAGGGTTTGTTCCTAGAGGACGAGGTGGCCGAGGCAGAGGACAGCCAGCTATCGGCAGAGTGCAGCTAGTTGCTAGTAGGGGACCGCCAGTCGCAGGTGGAGGACAGGCGCGGGTTTTCGTGTTGATGCATCAGGACGTGTAGGCGTCCAATGCTGTGGTCTCAGGTACCCTATCAGTATGTTCTATTGACGCACACGTGTTGTTTGATCCCGGATCCACGCACTCGTACGTTTCCACACACTTCATGCTGAGTTTGGGTAGAGAGTCCGGTTTGCTTGATCAGCCGCTTGTTTTGACCACCCCTGTGGGAGAGTCGTTTGTTGCTAGGCACGTGTTCCGATCCTGTGTTGTCCGTATTGGCGAGAGAGAGTTGCCTGTCGACTTGATCCTTCTTGAGATATTGGACTTTGACGTTCTTTTGGGCATGGATTGGTTAGCCACGTGCTATGCGTTTGTGGACTGCCGCAAGAAGACAGTTAGATTTTGTTTTCCCGGCGAGTCGGCTTTTATTGTGCAGGGAGACCGTGGTGCCGCCCCTCACATATTGATTTCTTTTCTTCGCGCTGGACAGCTGTTGAGGAAAGGATGTCGGGGATTTCTAGCTTATGTTTGCGATACTAGAGCTACAGATGTTCCATTGGACCAGGTTCCGATTGTATGCGAGTCCCTGATGTTTTCCCTGACGAGCTTCCTGGGCTACCGCCTGAGCGCGATATTGCCTTCTGTATTGATTTGATTCCCGGCACGGGGCCTATTTCTATACCGCCTTATCGGATGGCCCCGACGGAGCTTAGAGAATTGAAGGGTCAGTTGCAAGATTTGCTGGATAAGGGACTTATTCGACCCAGTGTGTCACCTTGGGGTGCTCCAGTCCTGTTTGTCAAGAAGAAGGATGGCAATTTGCGTTTGTGTATCGACTACCGCCAGCTGAACAGGGTTACCGTGTGGAACAAATATCCTTTGCCACGCATCGATGACTTGTTCGACCAGCTTCAGGGTGCAGGGTACTTTTCGAGGATCGATTTGCGATCAGGCTACCATCAGCTGCGGGTTCGACAGGAGGATATTTCGAGGACAGCTTTCCGCACGCGTTACGGCCATTATGAGTTTTTGGTGATGTCGTTCGGACTCACCAATGCCCCGGCAGCATTTATGAATTTGATAAACCGTATATTCAGGACGTACCTTGATTTGTTCATCATCATATTCATTGACGATATATTGGTGTATTCCCGGAGCCGAGAGGAGCATGAGCAGCACCTGCGGATCACACTGCAGACTTTGAGGGAGCACCAGCTTTTCACAAAATTCTCCAAGTGCGCATTCTGGCTCGACAGCGTAGACTTCTTGGGTCATGTGATTACACGAGACGGTATATGTGTGGACCCGAAGAAGATCGAGGCCGTTCGGAGTTAGCCCAGACCCGCATCAGTTACGGAGATCTGCAGCTTTCTAGGATTGGCCGGTTATTACAGGCGATTTGTGCAGGACTTCTCCCATATTGCTGCACCTTTGACCTGGTTTACCCGGAAGGGAGTTCCTTTCGATTAGACGGAGGAGTGCGAGCACAGCTTTCAGTAGCTACGGACTCTTTTGACTACGGCGCCAGAGTTATCATTGCCTTCAGGATCGGACGGATTTGTGGTCTATTGTAACGCTTCACGAGTAGGGCTAGGGTGCGTATTGATGCAGCATGACAGGGTGATCACGTATGCTTCACGGCAGTTGAAGAGACATGAACAGAACTACCCCACTCACGATTTGGAGATGGCTGCAGTGGTCTTCACACTTAAGATCTGGCGACATTACCTATACGGCGAGTCGTGCCAGATATTCACTGATCATAAGAGTTTAAAGTATATATTTCAGCAGCGAGACCTGAATCTCCGACAACGCCGTTGGATGGAACTAGTGAAGGACTATGATTGTGAGATCTTGTATCACCCAGGCAAGGCAAATGTAGTGGCGGATGTCTTGAGCAGGAGGCCCGGGGGCAGTCTATCTTGCTTGAGCGCGGTGCAGAGGCAGTCGTCGGCAGATTGGCAGATATTATGCGACAGCCGAGTGCAGTTCGAGTTCACGCCGATAGGGGACAGCTTGCGCATGTTCGTGCACGCCGACAGTTGCTTGACCGTATACATGAGGCACAACACAGTGATGACCGTTGTTCAGAGATCATGGCACAGATTGGACAGGGCAGATTTTCCGAGTTCGTGATCGATGATCAGGGGATACTGCGATTTGGGACTAGACTGTGTGTACCAGATATTAAGGGACCGCGGCGTGAGATTCTTGAGGAGGCACGTCGATCGGTGTACAGTGTTCATCCGAGTTCCACCAAGATGTACCATGATATGAGAGATGTTTACTGGTGAGACGGAATGAAGAGGGACATTGCAGATTTCGTGTCGAGATGCCTGACTTGTCAGCAAGTCAAGGCCGAGCACCAGAGGCCCGCGGGTGAGCTACAGCCGTTACCCATTTCGGAGTGGAAATGGGAACAGATTTCTATGGACTTCATCATGGGTCTGCCCAGGACTAGGAGAGGGTATGACTCCATTTGGGTGATCGTGGATCGTTTGACGAAAGCGGCTCACTTCCTGCCAGTGAAGACGACTTTCGGATTTGCTCAGTATGCCCAGATATACATCGATGAGATTGTACGACTGCATGGAGTCCCAACGTGTATCGTGTCCGACCGAGGCACCCAGTTTACCAGCCGACTATAGCAGAGGCTACAGGAGGCGTTGGGCACACGCTTGAGTTTCAGCACGGCATTTCATCCGCAGACCGACGGCCAGTCAGAGCGGACTATTCAGACTCTCGAGGACATGCTCCGAGCGTGCGTTTTAGACTTTGGTGGTAGCTGGGATCATCATTTACCCTTGGTGGAGTTCTCCTACAACAATAGTTTTCAGGATACTATTCAGATGGCACATTTCGAGGCTTTGTATGGGAGGAGATGTAGATCGCCCGTCTGTTGGACAGAGCTCAGTGAGAGCAGTATTTTAGGGCCACAGATCGTACAGGAGACGACCAAGAAGATACAGCTGATTCGAGACAGGATGAAGACAGCCCAGAGCAGGCAGAGATCGTATGCTGACAGACGCCGCCGCAGATTAGAGTTCGCAGTTGGAGATCACGTTTTTCTGAGGGTCTCTCCGATGAAGGGAGTGATGAGGTTTGGACGGAAGGGGAAGCTTAGCCCCAGATTCATAGGTCCCTTCGAGATCCTCGAGCGTATGGGCGCAGTAGCATATCGTTTGGCTCCTCCACCCGACTTCCCAGATGTTCACCTCGTGTTCCACGTGTCGATGCTTCGCAGATACCTATATGACCCTTCGCACATGATTCAGCATGAGACCGTTCAGCTCGAGCGTGATCTTTCGTTCACCGAGCAGCCAGTCGTGACATTAGACCGGCAGGTGAAGAAACTTTGATCGAAGGTCTTGCCATCAGTGAAGGTGCTTTGGCGCAGCCCGAATGGTGAAGAGATCATTTGGGAGGCCGAGGGCGAGATGCGGAAGAAGTTCTCTCATCTCTTTGATGGTATGCGTAGCTTTATATTTTAAATTTGGGGACGAATTTCTTTAAGGGGGGAAGACTGTAACATCTTAGGATGTGTTTAGTGGCTAATTATATTTTAATATTTGGTTTTTAATAAAAAGGTTACCAAACTGATTTTCAAATATTTTATCAAATTTAATGAATATTTTATTAGAATTTTCCTAGGCTTGCACACACTTGTGCATATAAACTAGGGTTAAAAATGGGGTTGAACCATGATTAGCAACCATGGTGGATCAACCATTTTCCTTAAGCCAATTTAAAATTCTTATTAAGTGTTTTGGGGTTAATTTTTTTTTATAGTTTGAATTGTTTTGAATTTGGTTGACTTGGAGGGGGAGAAAGGGAGAGAGAGAGAGAGATATGGCATGATGGCAAGTGCCATGCTTGCATTTAATGAAGAGAGAGAGAGGAGGGGGTTTGACTTGGGTGTTATCATTTCTTGCCTCTCATTTGTTCTCACATCTCTCTCACTTTTGTTGGCTATAGTGCCCTCAAGGCATATCATAGTCGCGGACTTGTGATTATGATGATTAAGTGAGGACCTATACCGATAAAATAGTCTTACTCAAGATGATAGTATGCTATTGGTTTATCTTTATCATCATGTATATGTTGATAGAGCCTATAGGATTCTTGCTTGACTGCCAGCATTATGATGGCGATCATATATGTGGAAGCTGGGATCTATAAGCACATCCTTAAATGTCCCTAGTCGTAGGAGTATCGAGACCGGACATCGATACTCCAGTGTAGACTAGTGTGTACTGATCGAGACCCCGACGAGGGGCTGTGGCCAGGTCCCACAAGCCATTGGTGTTAGTTTGTTCACCTAAGATAGTATACAGGTGCTCGTTGGGTTATGAGTACACTGGACGGACTCGCCGGGAACTTGCTAGTTAGTATTATACCTATTGTCAGATAGCAGTTCCCAGGTGACATTTGTGCAGGTTAGTCTGCCGACCTGAGATCGTCATTTGTCTCGTGTGAGTTCCCACTGTGCTTTGATTACTACCCTACCATGGCTCAAAGGAGTCATGCAAATAGGTTTTAGTTGGGTACAGTCCTGAGCCACATGGAGGCAGTGATCGGATCGTCGGGGATTCGTCTCTCCCGGTATTGGGGTTGATGTCGCATTGTGTACGGGTGGCCATCACCAGAAATCCATGGCCATGGTGAACGAGAATTACCGATCCAGGATCGATAATTTCTCAGGTGGTGATGGGTTACATGCCGACACTAAATATCGCGTTGTTGGGGGTCTGACTTTATCCACCCCCTAGACTCGATATGCGATGCTCTTAGACGAACAGACCAGACTGTACGGATATTGTCACTGACAGGCTCAGTAGGGGTTCAGGATGAGTTTGCTCTTCGGCCTCCCTTTCGCTCAATACCTGGGTAGCCGTTACGTACAGCTAGTGCCGCTGACGTGCTTGTGGTTAAACCCACTGCCAGCGTATTGACGAGTCTTTAGAGTCCCACACAGAGGGTTTTCACGGTTCAGGCGATATGGTGTACATGACGTATGTTGATACATACAGGTGTCCGATTAAATATGTGCACTTGCTGCGCAGACTTTGATCGGACAGTTGATAATACTAGCGGCTTAGGATTAAGCCGGATTATTAAATCGGATTTTGATTTAATAATTTCTATATGTATCGTATATACGTGTTCTAGTATTATTGTTCGCTATTCGTTTTCTCTCTCGGCTATTCGTATTTTGGTACGAATTCGCGTATATGTATTTCGGTACATGTACTGGGAAGTATTCCGTATTTTCTACGGAATAGCTTTTAGAAGGTGGCACATCATTTGTATGAATTTCCATTTTTGGAAATTCATTTGACTCACAAATGAAGTGGAAGTGTGAGGTGGAAAGTGCATAGTGTCAAAGCATGGTTTAAAGTGCATGTAGCAAAGTATGGTGTATTGTTTAATGATTAAAAGAAAATGATTTTTCTTGATGGGAGAGAGAGGGGGGGCCGGCCAATACAAGGTGGGGGTGGGGGTTCATTTGATTTGGTGATTTACATGAAACATTAGCCCACTCTCTCTCTCTCATTCATACAAAACACTTAGCTATTCTTTGTTCATGAAAAATGCTTCACCACCTCCACTCATCTTCTATAGATGCTCTCATGGAGCACATGGTTGAGAGAAAATCATAGTGACACATTACTACACCCCGACTCTCCATCGTTAGCAACTTTGGAGCGTCGGTTGCCTTGTTCGTCGAGCTGGAGCTTGTGCCGTTTCCCTCGGGTGGATCATCGGAGATGGAGGAAGACCGGCGACCAAACTTCGTCAAAGAACCTCTAGGAGCTTGGAATGAAGACCGAAGGACTTGGATCAACTCGGTATAACGATTCTAACCTCTTCTTAGTTTTCTAGTTTAGGGTTTAAGGTCGATCCGTAAATCGGGTAGCGGTAGCGCCGGTTTAGAAAATTTTTGTTCCGCATTTTGGCCGCGTTTTGGTGGCCGGGGCGCTGCCGGGACCCTTCATGGTATCTGAGCCACCCTTTAAACCCCCTACTAGCTTGTTTAGACGTGCTTAAAAGATCGATCGACGGATTTTACTGAAAACAGGATTCCAATTATTAGTTTGCTGTCGATTTTCTAAAGTGTTCAAAAAATTATTTGCAGTATCTTAAAAATCCGTGCAGGCAAATATAAGGCTAACAAAAAAATTTGAGCGCGTGATTCCACTAAAGAGCTGCGGATCTGCCGCACTAACCCCTTTTTGGCGGTGGATCCGCGGCCATTTATTGGAGACGGGCCTTCAAATTTTCACTGTAGCTCAGAGACTTGGAATTGTGATTTTTGTGATATTCTATTTTGGCCCAGGTTTCAGTAAAGTATTGTTTTGCTATTGGGGCCAATGTGGAACTTTGTCGATCGATAATTTAAGTGGGCGTTTAACAGCACATACATTTATATCTGCGACCGTGAATGTTATTTAATCGATAAACCCGTCTAACTGCTATATGTTCTTTTAGACGGGTTTGCGAACGTGACATTCACGTTGATGTTCTGTGTTGTGCTGTGATGTTGGTTGGATCGTCGTGGTGGATAGAAATGGTGCAATGTTAGTACAGTTTAATTTCATTTGTACATTTGATATTGCGGGGCGAGCGTCCGACATGTGGACTGCCGTCACTGCCAGTTTGTATATTATTCTTTTGGGGCACGACCGGGCTGAGGTCGATGTCACCCTTGTATATTATTTTATTTTCTGTACTAGGATTACCCCGCGCTGGGGTGCACGAATAGCCGGGTTCTATAGAGCAACTGGTCCGCATCTCATGGCGTTGGGACAGAGGGGACCTTACTCTAGAATTGGCGGGCTATTCGCCGCACTCGTAGGGGGTATAGGTTGACCCAGGAGGGGTGCCCAAGTTACAGGATTCCGTGAAGTGATGGGTGGTCCATTCATGTTGCTGAAAGGGGCTGCCACACTTCTGGTTTTGTCGGGTAACTTGCCGCGCTCGTAGGGGTCTAGGTTTCATTTCACAGGCTATCCACACGACAGGGAACGTCGAGTCTCACTTGCGGCTCAAGTGAAACTCGGGGCTCCAGATTATCCACCATTTTGTATTGCTTCTGTGATGTTGCTTTATATCATGCCTGGGACGATTGTTATATATATTTATATATACTAGTAGATGTTGTATATGTTTTGCACCCGCGCTAGCCCAGTCCCCGCTCTGTCGTTAGTTAAGTAACCTAACGGGTGATGACGGGACCCAGTGGCGAATGCGGATGGTATATACGTACATTTTATTTTCGTTCTTTTCTGGTGTGATTAATTGATGAGACTGCATAGATTCTTATCAATGCAAGGATAAAACAAACCTATATATATGATGTTGTTGGAACCAAGCTTTTAAAAACTGACATTACAGACGTACATGTTTAATTTGCATCGTAGTATTCATTTGGAATATCCTGCACCTCATTCGACGAGGCAAGGGCCGAGATCCCTTCATCGGGAGTGACCCCTTGGGTAAAAGTTTGCGTCAACGTAATAACTTTACTATAGTCGATTATTTTTGCTTTGCATCGTGGTATTCAGTTTGGGATATCCTGCACCCCATTCGACAGGGAAAGAGCCGAGATCCCTTCACCGGGAGTGACCTCTTTAGCAGAAGTTTTCGTCACTATATATTTGTAAAAACCACTTGGATTCCTTCAACGATATCAAGTTCATAAGGTTTTTCGCTAAAAACCAGCCGTAACCCTCCGTCATTTCTTACAAGTATTGCTTAGTATTCGTGCCGCGTTTGTTGACTGTGTCAAGGCGTAGTGTGCGGTAGCTAAGTAGTGCTTGTTTGTGGCATATTAATGCAATTGGTTAGGATAGTCGTGCGGCCTTGTTGACTGTGTCAAGGGCTCGTGCGGGTGGGTTTAATGCAATCCAGGATAATGACGGGCTGAACTTGACTAAGACTCTTTGATTTGTTGACTGTGTCAAGGTCACTTGGGTCTTAGGGGTAAAAATCATATCGGGAGTTTCAAACATACAGGAAACTTGCCAGGCTTGCGCATACCTTCTGGAGTGTGGTGACTTGAGTGGCTTCCATTAAGTTATCATGCGATGATAGTTGGATCCCGATTCCCACTGATGAGTAGGATTACTCCTCGGGTGATTCCGACTAATTCTCCTTTTGGGTTTGGAGGAGAATTCGAGGATACAGTGGGAGCTATCCAGATTAGATAAAATGCTTAACCATTCTGATCTAGGTTAGAGTGCACGCTGAGTGTTTCTTTTCTTCTCTCTCTCTCTGGCTATGACTATGACCCGACCTTTGACTAAAACTCATGAAACCAAGTTGACCGAACCTTTTTTAAACACATTGGCTTTTGGAATGTCACGGTGTCGCATATACTGTTGCCACTTCTATATCACTTTTGCATTTCTCCAGAACACCCCACTACGAACGTCCACTTCCATTGGATAAATCCATCGTATGGTTATATACGAACTCGAAGGATCTGATTCGAGGATGGATTCTGGTTCTGGAGAGATTGAATAGGATTATTCGGTTATCTTTGCTCTTTACCTTCTCTCAGGTTGTGAGGACTCCTAGGATTAGGAGAGGGTACACCTATTGAGCTTATTGGATAGTCTTCTTCCAAATCATAGGCATGTGCCGAACGGTCGGGAAGGAAGAAAACCAACAAGTTTAACTGTGGTGTACAGAAGGTAATAAGTAAAGACATATAAAGGGATTAGAATAATGGCAAAGGAAATTGCGATCACCAACATTCATGACAAAGACCGTGTATACCCCTGCCACTCTTACATCCACTTTGCTTTTCTCTAGAACACGCCGTATCACCACGGATATCCACTTCCATTGGATAAATCCATCGTATTGTTACATACGAACTCGAAGGAACTTATTCGAGGATGGATTCTGATTCAGGAGAAATAGAATATGATTATTCAGATGTCTTTTCCCATTACCTTCTCTCAGGTTGCGAGGGCTCCTAGGATTAGGAGAGTACACCTATTACGCTATTTGGATAGTCTTCTTCCAAACCTTAGGCTGGTGCCGAAGGGTAGGGAATGAAAAAAACCAATTAGCGTAAAGGAGGTGTACAGAAGGTAATAAGTAAAGACATAATAAAGGGATTGCAGTGAGGGCGGGTAAGTATATGGTTACTGTCATGATTCAGGATAATGGAAGAGGCGTTACTAGGAATACCAGTTAACCCTTTTGAAACATTTTCATGTTTCAGTTTTACTATGCGATGTTAACTGTTTTCCCAATAAGAATCTAACTCCAGGGTATGTATTTACCAGATCATTTTCTCACATCTGTATGTTATTACACATGGTGAGTGGGAGTAAGATATTGGGAATTGGGTGATTAGATCCTCATTATATCGGAATTCGTTGTAATTGGTGATATTTGAGGAAATCATCTGGATTTTGCTGGATGACAAATATATGGATTTGAATATCCGTTGTTATGCACCAATTTCAAACTGATATATCTGTACGTTTATTTTTATAAAGTGAGATATATCTTTTTGATATTATGTCTGTGACATTTACCTATATCAGCTGGTGATTAGGTAAGCTGCATTCAACAGTGGTGTAATTCTTCTTAACCATAGTACAGTTTTTCAACCTACGACGCACAGGGTTTGAGTTATTGAACTCAGAGGACTTGTAGAAAGTATTGTATGTTGTCCAGTGTCTATTAGGACAATGGGGTTGGTACTCGTACTATATTCTTTTTAATTGTGACTTCTCCAGTTCTGGACAAGTATTTCGTAGAAATGCAAAGTCCGGATATTGAGAAGTTATAGATATAAGAGTAAAGTAGAGAACCATTTGTTGGAAGTATCAGGATTCTTCAAGGAAGTCGAAGATGTAGATACTTGTGTCTGGTATTCCGTTAATAGTAATGATTTTGAGAACTTGTTTCTCTTTCAGGTCACTCATATATGGATGCACTCCTAGATGAGTAATGCTGATTGACCTTTTTCCATTTGGATGATATGCACTGGAGACAGCTGCATGTTTTTGAATCTGGTTTAAATTAAATTAGTGCTTTTGTTTCTATATTAGATATATATAGAATCAATTCATATCTTAACGATGTTAAGGTATAGGGAGTTGTCTGGCTGATGCTTAAAACCAGAATCCGGATAAACTCAAGGCACGTTTCAGTAATGGCTGTTTGTGGGTTATCTCGGGCTTTGACGAGAGTTAACTTTCTACCATCAGGAAGATCAATATTTATATTGTTCTTGACTCGCCACAGTTTTAGTAAAATAGACTTTTTCAAAAACACAAGTGGGAGTATGGTAGAACTGGAAGTTATTCCAGAACCACAAACGATTACTGAAAATTTAATAGAACCCAAGGATTCAATTGGATTTGATGTTCCATTAGCCACTCCGCAGATTTGGTGGGTAACCTCAGGCACCCGAGAGGTACTTCGGTCTTCTCAGAGACGGTGACAGGGAGGTTCTTGTTTACCCAGACTTACCATTGCTGCTGTTCTAGACTATAAGGCCCGGCAGGAGGATGAGTATAGCATCATTCTAAACTAGCTTTATAAGTACACGTGTATATGACTCTGCCAGAGGATTGTTGTAGTCAGTGGGAGCAGCGGAAGCATAGTAGGAAAGTAGCTTATGTCTATTTACAGACTAAAGCAGCTATAGCGGAAATAGATCATCTATTTTTGATGTGACAGTCATAGATTTTGACTTCATCAGAATAGGAGATGGATCTGGTAAGAAGGTAGAAGGGTGTGATGTCCGAGGATTCAGAATGACATGCACTTGATAGGAAGAGATATTCCTATACTACGATCGGTTATACTGTGGTTATCACAAACTTGTTTCTCCATATAGGATATGGATGTAATATCAGAGTTTCTGGTTACTATATCTATGGTTTTAGATCTAGATTTGGGAAGTATCCTATACTTTGACATTAAATGGACGACTCCTGGCATGGTGGTGTACCTGCAGGAGATGGAGTCAACCTCTCTAAAGGTGTCTTACAGACTAAAGGGGAGAGGGATCTACATGATTAACATATCACTTGCTTAGGCAATTGAATTAATCATGAAATGTCAAGTACCACACCAGATGTTGTTTTTGCACTAGCTGCAATAAGCAGATATATTAATCCAATCCTGGAGAAACATTGGGAAGCAGTTATTGAACATAAGTGAATGTTCTTGGGAAATGATTACGGCAGTCTCCTCCGGGAGACGGTTATCATTTCAGGCTTTCAAGGTAACCTAGATGACAGAGTGGCTGTCAGAGTTATGGTTTTCCCTCTTTTGAGGGACAGTATGTTGGACGGGTAGTCCAAGCGAATACTGAAGAAAGGCATGGCGCATGATACTGATTAAATTCGGTGGACGATACAGTCTAAGTAGTTTGCTGGATTTAGAGTTCGTTTGTGAACTGGGTCCCATCAGATATCCAGACAAATTCTAAGACAAGTATTGCTCATTTCAAGAGATAGTTTTCTCCGCGAAGTTGAGATATAGAGAGATACAGAAAGAAACATTGGAGCGGATCCACTCACTGAGGCTATTTCTCGAACGCAATCATTTTCGCAAACGGGCTTTGCGAAACTGATTAGTAGAGAAGGTGGGTGATCGGTATCACACGGGCTGTGAGTATGCGGCATCGCAATAATTGGCCTTAAGTACAAGTGGGAGATTGTTGGCTATAGTGCCCTCAAGGCAATTATCATAGTCGCGGACTTGTGATTATAATGATTAAGTGAGGACCTATACCGATAAAACAGTCTTACTCAAGATGATAGTATGCTATTTGGTTTATCTTTATCATCATGTACATGTTGATAGAGCCCATAGGATTCTTGCTTGACTGCCAGCATTATGATGGCGATCATATATGTGGGAGCTGGGGTCTATAAGCACATCCTTAAATGTCTCTAGTCGTAGGAGTATCGAGACCGGGTATCGATACTCCAGTGTAGACTAGTGTATACTGATCGAGACCCCGACGAGGGGCGGTGGCCAGGTCTCACAAGCCATTGGTGTTAGTTTATTCACCTAAGATAGTATACAGGTGCTCGTTGGGTTATGAGTACACTGGACGGACTCGCCGGGAACTTGCTAGTTGGTATTATACCTATTGTCTGATAGCAGTTCCCAGGTGACATGCGTGCAGGTTAGTCTACCGACCTGAGATCGTCATTTGTCTCGTGTGAGTTCCCACTGTGCTTTGATTACTACCCTACCACGGCTCAAAGGAGTCGTGCAAACAAGTTTTAGTTGGGTACAGTCCCGAGCCACATAGAGGCAGTGATCGGATTGTCGGGGATTCGTCTCTCCCGGTATTGGGTGTTGATGTCGCATTGTGTACGGGTGGTCATCACCAGAAATCCATAGCCATGGTGAACGAGAATTACCGATCCAGGATCGATAATTTCTCAGGTGGTGATGGGTTACATGCCGACACTAAATATCGCGTTGTTAGGGGTCTGACTTTATCCACCCCCTAGACTCGATATGCGATGCTCTTAGAAGAACAGACCGGACTGTACGGATATTGTCACTGACAGGCTCAGTAGGGGTTCAGGATGAGTTTGCTCGTCAGCCTCCCTTTCGCTCAATACTTGGGTAGCCGTTACGTACAGCTAGTGCCGCTGACGTGCTTATGATTAAACCCACTGCCAGCGTATTGACGAGTCTTTAGAGTCCCACACAGAGGGTTTTCACGGTTCAGGCGATATGGTGTACATGACGTATGTTGATACATACAGGTGTCCGATTAAATATGTGCACTTGCTGCACAGACTTTGATCGGACGGTTGATAATACTAGCGGCTTAGGATTAAGCCGGATTATTAAATCGGATTTTGATTTAATAATTTCTATATGTATCGTATATACGTGTTCTAGTATTATTGTTCGCTATTCGTTTTCTCTCTCGGCTATTCGTATTTTGGTACGAATACGCGTATATGTATTTCGGTACATGTACCGGGAAGTATTCCGTATTTTCTACGGAATAGCTTCTAGAAGGTGCCACATCATTTGTATGAATTTCCATTTTTGGAAATTCATTTGACTCACAAATGAGGTGGAAGTGTGAGGTGGAAAGTGCATAGTGTCAAAGCATGGTTCAAAGTGCATGTAGCAAAGTATGGTGCATTGTTTAATGATTAAAAGAAAATGATTTTTCTTGATGGGAGAGAGAGGGGGGCCGGCCAATACAAGGTGGGGGTGGGGGTTCATTTGATTTGGTGATTTACATGAAACATTAGCCCACTCTCTCACTCTCTCATTCATACAAAACACTTAGCTATTCTTTGTTCATGAAAAATGCTTCACCACCTCCACTCATCTTCTATAGATGCTCTCATGGAGCACATGGCTGAGAGAAAATTATAGTGACACATTACTACACCCCGACTCTCCATCGTTAGCAACTTTGAAGCGTCGGTTGCCTCGTTCGTCGAGCTGGAGCTTGTGCCGTTTCCCTCGGGTGGATCATCGGAGATGGAGGAAGACCAGCGACCAAACTTCGTCAAAGAACCTCTAAGAGCTTGGAATGAAGACCAAAGGACTTGGATCAACTCGGTATAACGATTCTAACCTCTTCTTAGTTTGCTAGTTTAGGGTTTAAGGTCGATCCGTAAATCGGGTAGCGGTAGCACCGGTTTAGAAAATTTTTATTCCGCATTTTGGCCGCGTTTTGATAGCCGGGGCGCTGCTGGGACCTTTCAACTCTCACTCACTCATACACACACACACACAATTGCATCCCAGCAGCCTCAGCAGCAGCAGCACCATCAGCTCAGCAGCAGCAGCAACAAGAGCAGCAACGGCATTAGCAGCAGAAGCAATAACAGCAGCAGGAGAAGCAAGCAGCAGCAGTGACCAGCAGCAGCAGCACCTTCTACCTTTCCTCTTCTTCTCCTTCCTCCTGCTTCTTAAGGTCTTTTGGGGTATATTTCTTAAACCCAACTCCTTGTTGCTAAGTTTATGTGTTGTTTTAGCTTCGGTTAGCGAATAGTGTGAGTTTAGAGCTAGTTTTGTGTTTTATGGGAAGATTGAGCTAAGTTAAGGTTGTTATAGCTTAATGAACCTATTTAGGTGTTATATATGCTGTTTAAACCTAGTAGTGTCACTAGATTTAGCTTAATTGCGTTAAAGTCTAAAACTTGAAACTTTAAAATACGGTTTTGAAATAATTTGTAGGATATATGAGAACTGCTGCATTTGTGATCATTTTCTAGCTTAGCAAACACATACAGAATAGTGTGCAGGCTTTTTAGGCTAATGTGTTGAAATCCGAGCCCACCACCTCCCTAAAGATCCGGCGACCTCCTCTTGCAGTTCCGGTGTCGTCGGCCCCTCCTGATGTTTGGGTGTTGGTGTTTTGGCTAGTGGTGTCTGTGAGTGTTTTAAAGTGTTTGGTATTATTTATTTTCCATGTTTGTTTGCAAAGTTGAAATCTGGGTTTGTTTTGCTAAGTTTAGTGTTTTAGGTGAGTTTTATTGCTAAGCTTGTGGTTTAAGTAAAGATTAGGGTAAGTTGGGGTTTTTAGGGTTGATTAACTTGTTTAAGCGCTATTAGTACTGTTAAACCAAGTCTTTTGTTTCAGTTGCACTAAAATACCTTTTTGTACCAATTAAGTCTTTTAAAACGTTTTTAAAACTAAACTTTATGATACATAGCATCTGCTGTTCCTAGGATAGCAATTTTAGCAAGCAAACATATACACTAGGATATGAATTGTGCTAGGATCATAGTGTAGAAACCTCGACCAGTTTTACCCAGTTTGGGCCGATATGACCCCTATGGTGGCAGGCCCAATTTTGAGGATTTGTTTTGGAATTTTGTGGGTAGCTGCCTGTAGGTATTATAAGATGTTTGGTCTTGTTTGATTTTCTTGTTTCTGCTCCAGATTAAATCTGGGACCATTTACCTATTTTTAGCGTAGCGGGACTTGCGAGACACATGCGATGCGTGTCGAGTCGGTTTGCTGTGTATCACAGCGTATCGCTGTTTGCCACAGCGTGTCGCGTTGGGTTTTGGCGTATGCACATACGTTACGTATGCACACGCGTTTAGTTTGCGACGCGAGTCCTTGTTGAGTTCGATATCGTGTTTTCTCGAGACATTTGCTTATATGCTTTCCTTGTGTAAATTCCAGGTTCGCAGGCGGGTACGTCAGACGCCGTAAGGAAAGGGAAGCAGGTGGTCGGCTATACTTAGCACGCGACCAGGTGAGTAGATTTAACATCTACGGGGAAATCGCCCGTATGGCGTTAAGCGTCAGGGCGTAATAGGATAGTTTAGTTGTATGTGTTCATGTAGATATACTATAGTGGCAAACCTTCTTGTTGCATATAGAATTGGTAGTATAGAACACTGCACTGTCACTAACGGTTCAAGCTACACGAGCACTATTTTTATGTTACACTCACACCGTTAGTGATTGCCATGACACTCACATTATAGGATTGCTACGAATCATATATCGTCTTGATTCCGCTTCATTGATGATTGTCATAACTTGCTGCATATTGGTATATATTTTTATATTCATACCATGCACAATGTATATTCACTTTTGTGCTTACCGTCACTGATATATCACTACCTGCGCATATGCACCCTTATATTCACCTTAGTGCATACATATCTTTATATATTTACCCTTGTGCACATATACATCATATATCCATACTTGGGCACATATACATCGTAGGTCCCTATTAGTGCACACGTACATTGCTACACTCACATTGTGTACCTATCCATTTGCACATCCATACCTATACACATACATATGTTACATACATGGATGACATTGACTTGTTTTAAAAACTAAGGGACCGCATGGGATATTTCAAAACTGGATCTTTTAAAAGAGCAGTTTTCCCTATCTTTTACTCTTAGTGTCATACGACACATTGCATGGATTTACGCATTGAGTTTGGATTTATGTGATTTCTGGATTTGGGAACCGGAGTATTATTTTAAGAAAATACGCACTGTTTTAAAAACCCGGTTTCCCTTGATATGATATTTCAGTGGGTCCACCATGCGTTTTCTCGGTTCTGAGACGTGTGACCTATGAACCCGAATCGAGGAGCTGGACGAGGCCGATTGCGGGTACATGGTGGACCCGGTATGGTACCCCGGGGCGAGAACGGATCTGTCGTGCAGTAGACGATGAGCCTGGCAGTGGGACCACTACCTACCGGTGATTGGTTGGACCTGGCGGTTATCCGGAGGATACTGACCAGAGTCGATAGATGGATACGGGACGATCCGTACTGCCGGGGCCTAGGGCCGATTCCGCAGACGGAGCCCGTGGGCCGATCCGATGGACGGAGCCCGATACTTGAGGATTTACGTGTCGATGCTAGACACGGCGATTTTATGATATTTCGAGTGCTGATATTGGGCACTCACGATTCTATGAGATTTACAGGATTTGAGGGCCGATGAGGATGACGGCGCCTGAGTTTTACTGGGATTTGGGTGTATTGTTGGACACCGGCTATTTTTCCACGTTGACATTCCATGTAGATATTATTTATTCGCATGCTCAGTATTTAGTATTGCACATCTCATCCTGTATCTGTAGTACCTGTTAGAGTATACATGCTATGCACGATTATTGCATACCTTGCTCATTACATAGAGATGTTATTAGATCGCATTTGTTGCATGATTTGAGCATCCAGTTCATCATATAGATGTTATCCGTTGGCATAGGTTAGAGTATCGCAACACGTGCATACTGGCGATTACCTTTATATGTTATCTACTATTCACGAGTTGGCAACTCACCCCCGTTGTGCCACAGTGTTTGCAGGTTGGCTCTCGGAGTAGTCGCGGCAGGCTGTTTTCTTGCATCTTTTGACACAGATACCACTGCGGTTGGCATACTAGCCCTTTTGCTGATAGGTGGGTTTTTGTGCGGTATCTGTTTATTTTCCAGTTGTATACATTATTGTATCTAGTATTCTCCATCTACTACTTATGTATGGACTTAGAGACCAGTTGTGAGGACGATGTATATTATTGTACTCTGGTGTCGCACTCGTTGTGTACCGACTTTATTTATGCAGTTTTATATTTCATGTTGTCTTCATTCATTTTTACTCTTTCTTCGCTACGGCGTCGTATATTATCTTTGTGGTGTTGTTTCCGCCGTTGGGCGTGATTGCTCCCGTCTGGGATACTTATTCTTATTGTGTATTATTTTACTCATATATTGCCTTGTACCCGATTTCGGGGCTAGTTTTACAAAGGAAATGCTGCCAAAATTTTTAAAATGATAACTTGAACTTTAAAGAATTCTACTAAACAACTTAAAGTTTTCTAAATGTTTTAACAAATATTCTAATAAATGTTTAAAACACTCTATACTTTTAATGGTTTTGATTTCTGGGTTTCGGCTTACTTAGTCGCGTTACGTCTGTAGACGTCACGTGGTTAAGTGCCGGTCACGGGCCGAACTTTGGGTCGTGACATACGTCAAGGAGACACTAACTCAAGCCACCTCTTCTCTATGTGATGAACTAGTGAAGAAACAACCCAATCTAAATGGCAAGTAGAGAAGAGATTGATGAAATAGGAATTTTGCTCACTTTAGAAATAATTTTCTCACTAATTTTCTTCACCTCACATGAAGCTAGAAAGCTTGAGGAAGGAGATGAAGAAAGCTCTCATGGAATGAAGCAAGTAAAGAATGAATCAAGTGGTGAGAATAGCAACCATGGGTGAGTTAATAGCATATACTAACTCATGTAGAGACTAAACCAGGGCTAAACAATAATGGTTGGGTTAATAAATATCTTCAAGTAAAACAAAATTAGTGGACTTGGACAATAGTTCCACAAGGTTCTACAAACTTCAACCATGTGACATTTTCCAACTAATTTGATTTACTTTAAATAAACAAAACCTTACATTATTATAAGCATGGTATGAGTCTCATACACCCATGTAGCATGTGGCATCAAGCATGACACAAAAGATGTACATTAATATATATCACATATATACTAAGTGTACACTGGTGAGAAAAAGAATACTTAAGTGAGCTAATATTAGTTAATGTAAGATAATATATCAAATATATAATTATACATTAAATTATTAAATCAACACTTGATTTAATAATCCGGCTATATCACATACAACCGACTAATATCAAATGTATCAACTTATCGAATCAACACTTGATTCGACAGCCCGGTTATATCACATATAACCGACCGATATCATATATCGCGAGAATAGAATATGGTATCACATACGCGTGTTAATCTCGGTCCCGCACATATCACTTCGTTTCGCTTGAGCCAGGAAATCTCTGTGTAGGACTCTAAAGACTTGTCAATACGCCGGCAGTAGGTGGTGATCATATTAGTCACCCACAAGCCACAAGCGGTCTGCTAAACGTAACGGCCACCCGGGTATTAAGCGATCGGAAGATCAATAAGCAAGCCTGCTCATACTCCTACGAATCCAATCAAGCAACACTACCGTACAGTCCGGTTTCTTCGTCTGATATGTCACATATCACAGCCTGGGGGGTATAACGTCAGACCCCAATAGCATGATAAATCATGCCGATGTGAGGTCCATAACGGTTCGAGAAACTACTGATAACACTTACCAGTAGATCTCAGTGACCTTGACCAGGGATTTCCTATTATGGCCAATCAAGCATAGCGCAACATCAACCCTAATACCGGGAGAGTCGAATCCCCTCCTATCGCTCATTGCCTTCATGTGACTCGGGACTGTACCCAAAAACCACCATTTTGCATGATCTCTTGAACGTGGTAAGGTGGAAATCAAAGAACAGTGGGAATCACATAAGACTCTATGACGATCTCGGGTCGACAGATTAACCTGTACCAGTATCACCAGAGAACTGCTATCTGACGATAGGTATAATACCATCTAGTAGTTCTCGGCGAGTCCGTTCAGTGTACCCAGTCTCCACTGAGCACCCGTATACCATCTCTGATGTCAAACACCAATGGATATGGGATCATCCATCGCCCATCATATGGGTCGAGAAGCGTATACGCTAGTCTACTCTGGAATATCGATGTCCCGTCTCGATACTCCCACGACTAGGAACAATTGGAGGATGTACTTACCGACTACCCTTGCTACACTAGGATGATCTGCATCATAATCCTGGTAGTCAAGTACTTATCCTGAAGGCTTTATCAACATGTAATAGAGAGACAATAAGTATACATATTAAGAGAAAGTGCAACCAGATAGCATACTATCATGTCAAGTAAGAAAGTCCTCTCTATATATGTCCAAGCATCCACTACAATATAAATCGCATTTACAGTAATGGCCTCTAGGGCATACATATAACTAACAATCTCCCATTTGCACTAATGCCATTTGTTGTAGTATCTCATACTCAACGTCCTATAGAAGTCCCTCTAGGGAAAGGCCTTTGTGAGTAGATTCGCCGTGTTATCTTTCGCGTCAACTCTCCTTACCTCGATCCCTTGGAGATCAACCATCTCCTTTATCAGGTGATACTGTCCTCAGAATATGTCTGGATCACTGATAGGACTGGCGTTCCTAGGCCAAAGCCACAACTTCATTGTTGTCTCAATAACACTTATTGGACGCTCAATGGTAAGTACCATGTTCATCTTATGAACAAAAAATGTCCAGACAACCACTTTGGCAGCATCGTTTGTAGCAATGTATTCAGCCTTTATCGTCTAGCATGCCACGGTATCTAGTTTGGAACACTTCCAACATACCGTCCCTCCAATGAGGGTAAAGACAAAGCCCGTGACTGACTTTCAGTCGTCCTTATCACTATTGAAGATAGAATTGGTAAAAGACTCCCACTGGAGTTCACCGTTACCAAACACCAAGAATATTTCTTCAGTGCTTGTCAAGTACTCAAGAATGTCCTACACAGCTATCTAGTGATTCTCCCAAGATCCGATTGATTCCTGATCACTACAACTAGTGATTTAGCTATATCAGGTGTGGTACATAACATCGCATACATGACAGAGCCTACTGCCGATGCATAGGATATCCCTTGCACACGAGCTCTCTCCAAATTAGTCTTGGAAGATATCTTTTTGGAGAGAGTGATTCCTGAGTAAGTGGGCAAACCACCATGCTTAGAATTCTTCGTACTAAACCCCTTTAGTACGATGTTAATCTACCTAGATGTAACACCTTGGAATGCGATTAGTGGTTAATTAAGCGATAATGCGGATTTTTAGTAAAAAGTTTACCAAAATGGTTTTTAAATATTTTATAAAAATTAATGAATATTTTATTAGAATTTAATTTGGGCTTGCACACACATGTGCATGATAACCTAGGGCTAATTTGGGGTTAAACCATGCTTAAGTAGCCATGGTGCATTAACCATCCCATTAGGGTAAAATGTAATTAATTAAGTAAATAAGTTTTCAAAAAAATAAATAATAATTTTAACTAATGTTATTCTTTTGGGCTGACTTGGAGAAGGAGGAGAGAAAGAGAGAGAGGGAATGATGATGCTTAAGCATGGGAGACAAGCATGCTTAGCATTAAATGAAGAGAGAGGAAGTGCATGCTTGCGCCCATGCTCCCCCTCTCACACACTCTCTCTCTATTATTTGAAATCCCATTTTCTTTCTCTCATATTTTTCTCTCTTTCTCTCCCAAAAAAGAAACTTTTCTGCTTTTCACCAAAGCCCAACCCCAATCTTCAAAAATCCTCACTACCCTCACCAAAATTCACTTCACCCTTCTCTAAACTTAAGCCAAAGCCATGGAGATCACTTGGAGCTTGGAAAGTTAGAGTTTTGAGCAAGTTTGGGAAGGTAATTCTCTTCTTACTGTTAATTAGCTAGTTAACATATTGTAGTGTCTTGTAGTTCCAGTTTAGAACCATAAAGCGTTAGTTTTAGTGCCGAGATTATATTTTTGTGTTTTAATTAAGAATTATAGCCGTTTTGGGATCTCCTTTCACTCCCGATGCTTCAGGGAAAAATTGAGTTTACTGGAGCATGTTCACTAGATCTAGACCACACACACAGAGCACGAGACCCCCAGTCCAAGTTGTGACCGTTAATTAGTTTTGGCCGCAAATTGCGGCCAGATGGTGGTGGTTGGTGTCGGGGTTTGGGCTACGGGAGTCTGCTGTATATTTAAGGTGTTTGGTATATGCAACTTTTCTTATTTCAGCTCATATCAAAAATAGTTCGGGCCAAATCCTGAAGAAAGCTCAAAATCTGGAACCTATTTCCTTGTTTTAGTGCTTTTAAGTTTGCGCGACGCGTACGTTATATGTGTGGGTTTGGTGGTTGCTGTGTGTCGCAGCGTGTCAGGGTGGTTTCAGACGTTTGTACACATGTTTTGGCGTATCGGATGCACACGCGTTTAGCTTGCGACACGAGTTTCTCGTTCGGTCTTGATATCGCATTTTTGCAGGATTTTTGCCTTATGTGTGTTGCTTTGTGTAAATTCTAGGGTCGCAGGCGGGGACTTCGGACGCCATGAAGATGGGGAAGCAGGTGGTCGGATACACGTAGATCGAGATCACTGGTGAGTAGATTTAACATCTATGTGGAAATCGCCCGTATGGCGTTATGCGTCAGGGCTTGATAGGATATTGTAGCCGCGTGTTATATTCATATATATATTGGTTGTGCATATGTACCATTGTAGCATACCCCTATTTTGTTGCATATACACATAGTATTTATGAAACACCGCACTGTTACTAACAGTTCATGCTGCACGAGCACTAATTGCATGCTACACACACACCGTTAGTAATTGCCATGACACTCATACTTGTGTATATACCCACTTATACATCCATATTAGCGCACATAAATATTGTACACTCATACATGCGTATAAACCACTTGTGCATCCATACCTACATACATACTTCTTGCACATACATAGATGATGCTGGCTTTGGTTTTGGATAATTAGGGACTGCATGAGATATTTTCAAAACCGAATCCATTTAAAAGTGCGGTTTTCCCTTAATATGTCATATCATTGTTCCATGTTGCATGATATTCGGATATGCTTACATTTTATCATATGTCGCATACATCATGCTTTATGATTTTACGTATTGAGATATGTTGTTTTCGTAAGATTTCTGGATTTAAGAACCGTGGCTATTTTAAAAAATAGCATGTACTGTTTTAAAAACCCAGTTTCTCTTGATATGATATTTCAGTACGTCCACCATGCGTTTTCTTGGTTCTGAGACGTGTGACCTATGAAACCCGATTCGAGGAGCTGGATGAGGCCGATTGCGGGTACATGGTGGACCCGGTATGGTACCCCGGGGCGAGAACGGATTGTTGTGCTGTAGACGATGAGCCTGGCAGAGGGACTACTACCTACCGGTGATTGGTTGGACCTGGCGGTTATCCGGAGGATACTGACCAGAGTCGAGAGATAGATACGGGCCGACCCGTACTGCCGGGCTCGAGGGCCAATTCCGTAGACGGAGCCCATGGGCCGATCCGGACTGACGGAGCCCAATACATGAAGATTTGCGTGTCGATGCTGGACACGAGTATTTCATGATATTTTCGAGTGCCAATATTGGGCATTCATGGTTCTATGAGATTTACAGGATTTGAGGGCCGGTTAGAGTGACAGCGCCTGAGTTATTAGGATTTGGGGTGGTATGTGGTGGACATCGGGTATTTTTCCCACGATGATGATCTACGTAGATGATATTTTATTCCATGCTCAGCCTTCACAGATATGCATTGCATCATGTAGTTGTAGTTCCTGATAGAGTACCTCGCATGATTGTTGCAAACCCAGATTACCATATTGATGTTAGCAGAATGCACATGTTAGAGTATCGCAGTACGTGCATACCTACGATTACCTTTATATATTATTTACTATTCACGAGTTGGCAACTCACCCCCATTGTGCCACAGTGTTTGCAGGTTGACCCTCAGAGTAGTCGCGGCAGAGCTACATCATTGTATCTTTTTGTTGCGGATCCCACTACAGTTGGCATGTGGGCCATTTTTCTTATAGGTGGGTTGTGGGTATTCGTTTATATTTCATTGTACATTCTATTGTATCTTGTACTCTCCATCTACCATTTCATGTAATGACTTAGAGACCAGTTGTGAGGACGATATTGTATATTATTTTGTACTCTGGATGTCGAGCTCGTGTGAGCCGACTTTATTTATGCAGTTTTATCTTTTATGATGTTTTTCACTTATATTGTTCATTTCTTCACTACGGCGTCGTATATTAGTCTCGTGGTGATTGTTTCTGCCGTTGGGCGTGATTGCCCCCGTTTGGGGATGCCTTATCTATATTATATGTCATTTTACTTGTATCATATCTTGTACCCGTTTCGGGGCTAGTTTTTACAAAGGAGGTGCTGCCGAATTTTTTAAGAAAATAACTTAAACTTTAAAGATTTTTATCCGAGTTTTCTAAATGTTTTAAACCAATGTTTTCATCACTCGCTACTTTTAATGGTTTTGATTTCTGGGTTTCGTCCTACTTAATCGCGTTATGCCTGTAGACGTTACGTGGTCAAGTGCCGGTCACGGGCCGAATTCTGGGTCGTGACAAAGTTGGTATCAGAGCATAGGTTTTACCTTTCGGAGTGTAGGATGACCTTGGTATGATGGAGTAGGTAGCTGAAGCAGAGTGGCGTAGCGTGTGAATGTTCCGCGGCATACTCACGACACGGTACTTCGCCTAAGTGACCTTAGGACTTATTGGTTGAGATTCCTTTGTGATTATATACATTCTTGTGATTCAATTTCCTTATTCTTATCGAATCTTGTTTCATCTCCAGCCATTATGCCGTCGAAGACTACGAAGGCGCAGAGAGCAGCCGCGAGAGCCGAGATCAGAGTTGACTCGTCTGAGACGAGGACTGAACCGGGCGGTACACTAGTTGTACCGAAGCAAATTGATCCCCCTTCGACAGACCATATTGCTACGCTAGGGGCCGGTATGCAGGAGTTGCACCAGATGACGGGGTCGTTAGTTGAGGCCATTCGAGCTCAAAGACAGGAGGTTGTTCCACCTGTTGCGGGGACCGCGATGGTACCTATGGTTCAGGCAGTTGCACCTGCAGCTACAGAAGTGATCACAGTATCGTTATCAGAGTTCATGAGGCTGAAGCCTCCGGTCTTTACAGGCACCGATGCAGCCAAAGATCCACAGTCATTTATCGATCGGATGACCAGGATATGTCGTTCACTTAGATGCTCCAACACGAGATGGGTGGAGTTCGCGAGCTTTCATTTGGAATGTCTTGCGCAGAAGTGGTGCGAATCTCTAAAGAAGGGCTGAGCCGCAGGTCTTCCTCCTATGACCTGGGCTGAGTTCGTGACGGTGTTTCTTGCCCGCTTTCTTCCACAGAGTGTCAGGGATGCTCGAGCGCGCAGTTTCAAGTCGTTACGTCAGACTCCGGAGATGAAAGTGGCAGAGTACGATGTACTGTTTATCGATCTATCTACGTATGCCCCGTATTTCGTAGCTACTGAGGAGATGCGGATCAAGTGGTTTGTTCAAGGCTTGCTTACCCTGTTGTTTCTCGCCATCAACGCACAGCATTGTGATACCTATGCAGCAGCAGTGGATGCAGCCCTATTAGTCGAGGAGCGTCTTGCTAAGACTTCAGTAGTTCCGGGACCGAAGAGGGTTCATACCGATACATTAGCACAGAGACGGCCGTTTAGGCGCCGTGACAGACTTCATGCAGGTGGCGGAGACTTGGGGCAAGGCTGATTGTTTAGCTCTTATCCCCGGGAGGGTCAGCAGCAGACACCATCTAGATGTTTACGGTGCGGGAGTACTTATCATCGTGTTCGAGATTGTCCGGAGCCACGCGAGGGCGAGACAACCGTACCACATGTTGCTTTACCACCTTCTCCACTTCAGAGAGCGTTGCCTCTTGCATCTGCTATTGCTCCGCATCAGAATTATACGCAGGGAGGTCGTGGTCGCGGAGGGTTTGCTCAGAGAGGTCGAGGTGGCCGAGGCAGAGGACAGCCCGTTGCCAGTGGAGGACCGCCAGTCGCGGGTAGAGGGCAGGCACAGGTCTTTTCTTTGACACACAAGGACGCGCATGCGTCTAATGCAGTGGTCTCAGGTACTCTTTCAGTATGTTCTGTTGATGCATACGTATTGTTTGATCCGGGATCTATGCACTCGTACGTTTCTACACACTTCGTGCCGAGTTTGGGCAGAGAGTCTTGTTTGCTTGATCAGCCGCTTGTTGTGACAACTCCTGTGGGCGAGTCGTTTATTGCTAGAGACGTGTTCCGGTCGTGTGTTGTCCGTATTGGTGAGAGAGAGTTATCCGTTGACTTGATCCTTCTTGAGATGTTGGACTTCGACATTCTCCTGGGCATGGACTGGTTAGCTACGTGCTATGCATCTGTGGACTGCCGCGAGAAGACAGTTAGGTTTTGTTTTCCCGGCGAGTCAGTTTTTGTTATGCGGGGGGACCGTGGTGCCGCCCCTCACAGTTTGATTTCAGCCCTTCATGCTAGTCGGCTTTTGAGGAGGGGATGTCAGGGATTCTTAGCTTCCATTCGTGATAGCGAAGCCATAGTAAATTCGTTGGACCGGGTTCCTATCGTATGAGAGTTTTGTGACGTCTTTCCCGATGAGTTGCCTGGATTGCCGCCAGAGCGTGAGATAGAGTTTTGCATTGATCTGATTCCCGGCACGGGGCCGATTTCTATACCGCCTTACCGAATGGTCCCGGCGAAGCTTAGGGAGCTGAAGGATCAGTTGCAAGAGTTGCTAGATAGGGGACTTGTACGTCCGAGTGTTTCGCCATGAGGAGCTCATGTCCTGTTCGTTAAGAAGAAGGACGGTAGTTTGTGTTTGTGTATTGATTACCGTCAGCTGAACCTGGTTACTGTGCGGAACAGATATCCCTTACCTCGTATCGATGATTTGTTCGACCAGCTTCAGCGTGCGGGACACTTCTCGAAGATTGACTTGCAATCAGGCTACCATCAGTTGCGAGTTCGGCAGGAGGATATTCCGAGGACGGCTTTTCGCACGTGTTACGGCCACTATGAGTTTTTGGTGATGTCGTTCGGACTCACCAACACCCCAGCAGCGTTTATGGACTTGATGAACCGTGTCTTCAGGCCGTATCCTGATCAGTTCATCATCGTATTCATCGACGACATCTTAGTGTACTCCTGGAGCCGAGAGGAGCACGAGCAACACTTGCGTATTACGTTGCAGACCTTGAGGGAGCATTAGCTGTTCGCTAAAGTCTCCAAGTGTGCATTCTGGCTCAACAGTGTAAACTTATTGGGTTACGTAGTGACGAGAGATGGCATATGTGTGGACTCGAAGAAGATCGAGGCCGTTCAGAATTGGCCCAGACCAGCATTAGTTACGGAGATCCGCAGCTTCCTAGGACTGGCCGGCTACTATCGACGATTTGTTCAGGAATTCTCCCGTATCGCTGCACCGTTGACCGGGTTAACCCAGAAGGGAGTTCCTTTTGTTTGGATGGAGGCATGCGAGCATAGCTTTCAGCAGTTGCAGACTCATTTGACTACGGCGCCGGTGTTATCATTGCCTTCGGGATCTGGCGGACTTATGGTTTTTTGTGATGCTTCGCGAGTGGGGATAGGGTGTGTATTGATGCAGCACGACAGGGTTATCGCTTATGCTTCTCGGCAGCTGAAGAAACACGAATAGAATTACCCCACTCACGATTTAGAGATGGCTGTAGTGGTGTTTGCACTCAAGATCCGGAGACATTACTTATATGGCGAGGTGTGCCAGATATTCACGGACCACAAGAGCTTGAAGTACATATTTCAGCAGCGAGACCTGAATCTGAGACAGAGCCGTTGGATGGAGCTAGTAAAGGACTACGATTGCGAGATCCTTTATCATCTGGGCAAGGCGAATGTAGTGGCGGATGTTTTGAGTCGGAGGCCCGGAGGTAGTCTATCTTGTTTGAGCGCAGTGCAGAGGCAGTCGTTGGTAGATTGGCAGATTCTATGCGACAGCCGAGTGCAGTTTGAGTTTACTCCGACCGGGAGACAGCTTGCGCATATCCGTGCACGTCCACAGTTGCTTAACCATATCCGTGAGGTGCAGCCCAATGATGACTGTCTTTCAGAGATCAGGGAGCAGGTTAGGCAGGGCAGAGACTCCAAGTTCGTGATCGATGATCAGGGGTACTGCAATTTGGGACTCGCCTATGCGTACCGGATTCAGAGGGACTGAGGCGTGAGATTCTCGAGGAGGCGCATCGATCGGTGTACATTGTTCATCCAGGTTCCACCAAGATGTTCCATGATCTGAGAGATGTTTACTGGTGGGAAGGGATGAAGAGGGATGTCACAGACTTCGTTTCGAGATGCCTGACTTGTCAACAAGTCAAGGCTGAGCACCAGAGGCCCGCGGGAGAGCTAAAGCCGTTGCCCATTCCGGAGTGGAAATGGGAGCAGATTTCTATGGACTTCGTTGTGGGTCTACCTAGGACCAGTCGAGGGTACGACTCCATTTGGGTGATCGTGGATCGATTGACGAAAGCTGCTCACTTTCTGCCAGTGAAGATCACTTTTGGATTTTCTCAGTATGCCCAGATATACATCGACGGGATTGTATGATAGCATGGCGTTCCGATTTATATCGTGTCCGACCGAGACATCCAGCTCACCAGCCGACTATGGCAGAGACTTCATGAGGCTTTGGGCATCCGCTTGAGTTTCAGCACGGCATTTCATCCGCAGACCGACGGCCAGTCAGAGCGGACTATCCAAACTCTTGAGGACATGCTTCGAGCTTGTATTCTAGATTTCGGTGGCAGCTGGGATCGTCATTTGCCCTTGGTAGAGTTCTCCTACAATAATAGATTCCAGGATACGTTTCAGATGGCACCTTTTGAGGCTTTATATGGGAGGAGATGTCGATCGCCCGTCTGTTGGACAGAGCTCAGCGAGAGCAGTATTTTAGGGCCGCAGATCGTATAGGAGACGACCGAGAAGATACAGTTGATTCGAGATAGGATGAAGACAGCTCAGAGTAGGCAGAAATCGTATGCTGACAGACGCCGTCGCAGACTCGAGTTCGCCATTGGCTATCATGTTTTTCTAAGGGTCTCTCCGATGAAGGGCGTGATGAGATTTAGGCGGAAAGGGAAGCTTAGTCCCAGATTTGTAGGTCTCTTCGAGATCCTCGAGCGTGTAGGCGCAGTTGCGTGTCGTTTGGCTCTTCCACCCGACTTTCCGTATGTTCACCCTGTATTCCAAGTGTTGATGCTTCGCAGATACCTTCATGACCCTTCTCGCATGATTCAGCACCAGACCGTTCAGCTTGAGCGCGATATTTCGTTCACTGAGCAGCCAGTAGTGATATTGAACCGGCAGGTGAAGAAACTTCGATCCAAGGTCTTGCCATCTGTGAAGGTTCTTTGGCGCAGCCCGAATGGTGAAGAGATCAGTTGGGAGGCCGAGGGCGAGATGCGGAAGAAATTCCCTCATCTCTTTGAAGGTATGCCTAGTAAAATATTTAAATTCGTGGATGAATTTCTATAAGGGGGGAAGATTATAACACCTTTGAATGCGACTAGTGGTTAATTAAGCGATAATGCAGATTTTTAGTAAAAAGTTTACCAAAATGGTTTTTAAATATTTTATAAAAATTAATGAATATTTTATTAGAATTTAATTTCGGCTTGCACACACATGTGCATGATAACCTACGGCTAATTTGGGGTTAAACCATGCTTAAGTAGCCATGGTGCATTAACCATCCTATTAGGGTAAAATGTAATTAATTAAGTAAATAAGTTTTCAAAAAAATAAATAATAATTTTAACTAATGTTATTCTTTTTGTTTGACTTGTAGAAGGAGGAGAGAGAGAGAGAGAGAGAGAGAGAGAATGATGATGCTTAAGCATGGGAGACAAGCATGCTTAGCATTAAATGAAGAGAGAGGAAGTGCATGCTTGCTCCCATACCCCCCTCTTACTCTCTCTCTATTATTTGAAATCCCATTTTCTTTCTCTCATATTTTGCTCTTTCTCTCTCTCCTAAAACAGAAACTTTTCTGCCCTTCACCAAAACCCAACCCCAATCTTCAAAAATCCTCGCTACCCTCACCAAAATTCACTTCACCCTTCTCTAAACTTAAGCCAAAGCCATGGAGATCACTTGGAGCTTGGAAAGTTAGAGTTTTGAGCAAGTTTGGGAAGGCAGTTCTCTTCTTACTGTTAATTAGCTAGTTAACATGTTGTAGTGTCTTGTAGTTCCGGTTTAGAACCATAAAGTGTTAGTTTTAGTGCCGATATCGTATTTTAGTGTTTTAGTTAAGAATTATAGCCTTTTTGGGATCTGCTTTCACTCCCGATGCTTCAGGGAAAAATTGAGTTTAGTGGACCATGTTCACTAGACCTAGACCACACACACAGAGCACGAGATCCCCAGTCCAAGTTGTGGCCGCAAATTAATTAGTTCTGGCCGCAAATTGCGGCCAGATGGTGGTGGTTGGTGTTGGGGTTTAGGCTACGGGAGTCTGCTGTATATTTAAGGTGTTTGGTATATGCAACTTTTCTTATTTCAGTTCGTATCAAAATCTGGAACCTATTTCCTTGTTTTAGTGCTTTTAAGTTTGCGCGACACGTACGTTATATGTGTGGGTTTGGTGGTTGCTATGTGTCGCAGCGTGTCAGGGTGATTTCAGACGTTTGTACACAGGTTTTGGTGTATCGGATGCATACGCGTTTAGCTTGCGACACGAGTTTCTCGTCCGGTCTTGATATCGCGTTTTTGCAGGATTTTAGCCTTATGTGTGTTGCTTTGTGTAAATTCTAGGGTCACAGGCGGGGACTTCGGATGCCGCGAAGAAGGGGAAGCAGGTGGTCGGTTACACGTAGATCGAGATCACAGGTGAGTAGATTTAACATCTACGGGGAAATCGTCCGTATGGCGTTGTGCGTTAGGGCTTGATAGGATATTGTAGTCACGTGTTATATTCATATATATATATATATATTGGTTGAGCATATGTACCATTGTAGCATACCCCTCTTTTGTTGCATATACACATAGTATTTATGAAATACCGCACTGTTACTAATGGTTCATGCTCCATGAGCACTAATTGCATGCTACACACACACCTTTAGTAATTTCCATGACACTCATACTTGCGTATATACCCACTTGTGAATCCATATTGGCGCACATACATATTGTATACTCATACATGCGTATATACCACTTGTGCATCCATACCTACATACATACTTATTGCACATACATAGATGATGCTGGCTTTGGTTTTAGAGAATTGGGGACCGCATGAGATATTTTCAAAACTGGATCCATTTAAAAGAACGGTTTTCCCTTAATATGTTATATCACTGTTCCATGTTGCATGATATTCGGATATGCTTACATTTTTTTATCATATGTTGCTTACACCATGCTTTATGATTTTATGCATTGAGATATGCTGTTTTCTTAAGATTTCTGGATTTGAGAACCATGGCTATTTCAAAAGAAAGCATGTACTGTTTTAAAAACCCGGTTTCTCTTGATATGATATTTCAGTACGTCCACCATGCGTTTTCTCGGTTCTAAGACGTGTGACATGTGAAACCAGATTCGAGGAGCTGGATGAGGCCGATTGCGGTTACATGGTGGACCCGGTATGGTACCCCGAGGCGAGAACGTATTGTTGTGCTGTAGTCGATGAGCCTGGAAGAGGGACTACTACCTACCGGTGATTGGTTGGACTCGGCGGTTATCCGGAGGATACTGACTAGAGTCGAGAGATAGATATGGGCCGACCCGTACTGCCGGGGCCGAGGGCCGATTCCGCAGATGGAGCCCGTGGGTCGATCCGGAATGACGGAGCCAGATACATGAGGATTTGCGTGTCGATACTGGACACGAGTATTTCATAATATTTTCGAGTGCCGATGTTGGGCACTCATGATTCCATGAGATATACAGGATTTGAGGGCCGATTAGAGTGACGGCGCCTGAGTTATTGTGATTTGGGGTGTACGTGGTGGACACCGGGTATTTTTCCCACGATGATGATTTGTGTAGATGATATTTTATTCCATGCTCAGCCTTCACAGAAATGCATTGCATCATGTAGTTGTAGTACCTGATAGAGTACCTCGCATGATTGTTGCATACCCAGATTACCATATTGATATTATCAGATTGCACATGTTAGAGTATCGTAGTACGTGCATACCTGCGATTACCTTTATATGTTATTTACTATTCATAAGTTGGCAACTCACCCCCGTTGTGCCACAGTGTTTGCAGGTTGACCCTTAGAGCAGTCGCGGCAGGGCTACATCATTGTATCTTTTTGTTGCGGATCCCGCTACAGTTGGCGTGTGGGCCATTTTGCTTATAGGTGGATTGCGGGTATCCGTTTATATTTCATTGTACATTCTATTGTATCTAGTACTCTCCATCTACCATTTCATGTATTGACTTAGAGACCACTTGTGAGGACGATGTTGTATATTATTTTGTACTCTGGATGTCGAGCTCGTGTGAGTCGACTTTATTTATGCAGTTTTATCTTTTATGATGTTTTTCACTTAAATTGTTCATTTCTTCGCTACGACGTCGTATATTAGTCTCGTGGTGATTGTTTCCGCCGTTGGGCGTAATTGCTCCCATTTGGGGATGCCTTATCTATATTATATGTCATTTTACTTGTATCATATCTTATACCCGTTTTGGGGCTAGTTTTTACAAAGGAGGTGCTGCCGAAATTTTTAAGAAAATAACTTAAACTTTGAAGATTTTTACCTGAGTTTTCTAAATGTTTTAAACCAATGATTTCATCACTCATTACTTTTAATGGTTTTGATTTCTGGGTTTTGGCTTACTTAATCGTGTTACGCCTGTAGACATTACGTGGTCAAGTGCCGGTCATGGGCCGAATTCTGGGTCGTGACACTGGATTTGGGACACTCCCAACATCCACTTAGATCTATCACCATAAATCATAATCCACAAGATATAGTAGGTATCATCCAAATCTTCCATGGAGAATCCTCGTTATAAGAGGAGCTTGACCAAGTGTAGTATAGGAAACCATTTCCTATCAAGAGTATGTCATCTACGTACAATACGTGGAAGACAACCTTACTCTCTATAACCTTCTTGTATATACAAGGTTCATCTATCTTTTTGATGATGTCAAACTCTTTGACTGCCACATCAAAACAGATGTTCTAACTCCGCGATGCGTGCTTTAATCCTGATGGACTTAAGCATTGTTGGAGATAGTGCCCTCAGAGTCAATTATTAGGTCACAGGTACGTGATTGTAATGATTGAGGGAGGACCTATCCCGGTAGGACAGTCTTACTCGAGATGATAGTATGCTATCTGGTTTACCTTTATCATCGTGTACTGTTTTAGGTGACCTGACACGTCGCTATTACACGTTGATAGAGCCCCTAGGATTCTTGCTTGACCACCAGCAGTATGAGGGCGATCATATAAGTGGGAGCTGGGGGTCTACAAGCATATCCTTAAAAGGTCCCTAGTCGTAGGAGTTTCGAGACCGGGCATCGATACTCCATTAGTAGACTAGTGTATACAGTCGAGACCCCGACGAGGGGCGGTGGCCGGTCTCACAAGCCACTGGTGTCAGTTGGATCACCTAAGATGTATACAGGTGCTCATTGGGTTATGAGTACACCGGACAGGACTCGCCGGGAACATGCTAGTTGGTCATATACCAGACGTCAGATGGCAGTTCCCTGGTGACATGTGTGCAGGTTAGTTCATCGACCTGGGGATCGTCATTTGTCTCGTGTGAGTTCCCACTGTACTTTGATTACTACCCTACCACGGCTCAAAGGAGTCGTGCAAACAGGTTTTAGTTGGGTACAGTCCCGAGCCACATGGAGGCAGTGAGCGTATCTTCAGGGGTTCGTCTCTCCCGGTATTGGGGGTGAGGTCGTGCTGTGTCTAGGAGAGCCATTACACAAAGTCCTTGGCCAAGGCAAGGAGATTTACTGGTAGGTATTCCAGTAGTATCTCAGGGTGTTCTGGGCTACACTCCGACACGACTTGTACCGCTTTTGGGGGTCTGACTTTTACCAACCCCCTAGGCCCGCCATGCGATACTCATAGACGAACGGACCGGACTGCACGGATATTGTCACTGACAGGCTCAGTTGGGTGTCGGGGTGAGCTTCCTCATCGACGTCCCATTTGGTCAGTACCTGGTAGCCCGTCACGTATTGGCTTATACCTCTGACGTGCTAGTGGTTAAATCCACAACCAAGGTGTTGACGAGTCTTTAGAGTCCACCACACTTTCAGTTACTCAAGTTTCGGGCGAAACGCTGTAGAGGCCGTATGGAGATATGGCAGGGTCCGATCAGATACGTGCGGTATTGCACGGATCAGGATCGGACAGTTTTGTACTAGTGGCCGTATAGTTATATGGCAGGGTTCGATCAGATACGTGCGGTATTGCACGGATCAGGATCGAACGGTTTTTACTAGCCGGCTTTGGTTTAAGCCGGTCCTAGTTTTGTACAGTGTAGATTTTGTCTTATTGCATTTGTATCCGGACGGAATACAGATGCGGGTGTGTATGCACAGTATCGGGGTTTTCCTGTAATTTATTACGGGACCAGTTTTCTGGAGTTGCCAGTTTGCATTCCGTTCCGGCCGGTTTTCCTTTGTTCTTTCCCGGCCGGACTTTTCCGATGGAGGGGGTTATTTGCAATTGTGCAAATAACATTTGTGGAGGGGGTTTCTTGTAAATGTTTGATTATGATAGCTATCATTTTCTTTTCAACCATGCTTTTGCTTTATGAGATTTGATTGTGATAAAGTGAGGGTATGGGTTTAATAGTGAAAGGCATGGTTGTATGTTTCTTTGTCCCTTGATGTGGTCACCTCTTCTCATCTCCTACACTCACCTCCCTTATTGCTTCATATTCTTTCCTCCTCCATTTTTCTAAGTTCATAAGTTTTTTCATGGTTGAGTGAGAAGAAGAAAAGAGAAGGAGAGAGCTTCATCCTTGAGAGTGTTTTTCATTCTTGATCTCTTTTCATGCCAAGAAAAATGAAAGCACCATTTTTCATACCTTCATTCCTCCATCTTCAAAAGGCAACCAAAACCCCAATGAGACATAAACCCTACACATCCTACAGCAAGCCTTGGGCATGTCGAGTTGCCGGCTTCATGCGCGAGTTGCCTCGGTATAGAGGCGGGAGCCCGTAAAAGAACCCGGCTTCGTGGTGCCCTTTCCGACGAGGAGGAGACGGACGGAGATCCCGCGAGGAGATCGGAGTGGAGATGAAGACCGGAGGACTAGGATCGTCGGTATACATCTCTTCCCTTTCTTTTTGTAGCGTAGACTAGTTAATGGTTCGATCCGGAGTTTAGTGCGCGGTGGTGCCGGTTTGCAAAGTCCGCAAAAAACTAAGTTTATCACCGTTTCCGCATTCCGGCGTCGGATTGACGGCCGGGGCGCCGCCGTTCACTTACAGTGGTATCAGAGCCTCGCCATTAACTTCGTCTAGCTTTTGTGTAATGTGTTTTACGTTTCCGATCGAACAAAATCCCGAAAACCCGTATTTCTTTGCACATCAGTTTCTGTCGAATTTTTTTTGAGTCCAAAAATTTTTCAGGTGGTCTCAGAATGATGTGCAGGGAAAACTAAGCACACTGTAAAAATTTGGTACCTCGATCTCCCCATACCGCCGCGGAAGGGCGGCCAAATCCCTGCTTTGGCCGCGCTTCCGCCGCGTATTTTACTGTTCACCACCCCAAATTTTTTCAGTGTGTTTCTGAGTGATAATTGTGGTTTTTGGAATATTAAAATTGGGCTCAGGTTTTCTGTGGTTGCTACAGTTTTGTTTGGGGGCCCACTTGTTAATGTTTGATCAATCGGAAAATTTTAAACACATTTTTCACAGTATTTACATTATATCTGCGACCGTGAATGTCACTCGATCGGTAAATCCGGTCTAACTGCTATAGCCCGGTTAGACGGATTTGCGAACGTGACTTTCACGTTGATGTTCTATGTATTTGCTGTGATGTTGCGGATCGGTCGTGGGGGATAGCCTGGATGCAATGCTAGTACTGTTTTGTTGTATTATGTACATTTGTTATTGCGGGGCGAGCGTCCGACATGTGGACTGCCGTCACTGCCTGATTGTATTATTATTTTGGGGCACGACCTGGTTGCGGTCGATGTACCCGGTGTGTGTATATTTTACTTTCTGTACTAGGATTGCCCCGCGGAGGGGTGCACGGATAGCCGGGTTCTGGAGGGCAACAAGCCCGCATCTCATGGCATTGAGACGGAGGGGGCTTCACTCTAGGATTGGCGGGCTATTCGCCGCACTCGTAGGGGGTACAGGTTGACCCAGGAGGGGTGCCCAAGTTGCCGGATTCCGTGAAGTGCTGGGTGGTCCATTCACGGCGCTGAAGGGGGCTGCCTCGCTTCAGGTTTTGGCGGGTGACTTGCCGCGCCCGTAGGGGTCTAGGATTTCATTGCACAGGCTATCCACACGACCAGGGGAACGTCGGGTTTCAGTAGTGGCTCTGTGAAACCCGGGGATCCCAGATATCTGTATTGTTCTGTGATGCTGTTCATTATCTGTGATGTTGCATTTCATTCACGCCTTGAGCGAATATAATATATTGGTATATATATTAGTAGATGTTGTATATGTTTTACATCCGCGCTAGTCCAGTCCCCGCTCTGTCGTTAGTTAGCTAACCTAACGGGTAATGACGGGACCCAGTGGCGAATGCGGATGGCATATACGTACATCAGTATATTTTCGTTCTTTTTGGTGTGATCAATTGATGGGACTGCATTGATTCGAATCAATGCAAAGTTAAAAACAAACCTAATCTGATGTTGTTGGAACACTTTTCAAAAAGCTGTTATTGCAAGGACGTTCACTTTTGTTTTGCATCGTGGTATTCATTTGGAATATCCTGCTCCTCAGTCGACGAGGCAAGGGCCGAGATCCCTTCACCGGGAGTGACCCCTTGGACAGAAGTTTGCGTCAGGGCAGTAACTTCACTATAGCCGATTGCTTTTGCTTTGCACCGTGGTATTCAGTTGGAATATCCTGCACCTCATTCTACGGGGAAAGAGCCGAGATCCCTTCACCGGGAGTGACCTCTTTAGTAAAGGTTTTCGTCACTATATTTTCTAAAAAGCTATCCGTTCCTTCAACGATATCAAGTTCTTTACGTTAAAGGTTTTCGCCAGAAACCATTCGTAGCCCTCCGTCGTTTCATATGGGTAGTCAATAGTATTCAAGCTGTGTTTGTTGGCCTTAGTCAAGGCACAGTGTTTGGTAGCTATTGGGTATTCATATGCTGCATAGATAGATGCGTTGGTTTGGGACAGTCGTATAGCCTTGTTGGCCTTAGTCAAGGGCTTGTACGGGTGGGTTCAAATCAACCTGGACAATGACGGGTAGAACTTGACATGTGACTTATGATTTGTTGGCCTTAGTCAAGGTCATAAGAGCATGGGGCAGAAATCACATCGGGAGTTTCAAAAGTACTGAAACTTGCCAGATATGCGCATACCTTCTGGAGTGTGATACCGTGAGCGGATTCCGTCACGTTGTCATGCGATGAGAGTTGGATCCCGATTCCCACTGATGAGTTAGTTTACTCCTCGGGTAACCCCGACTAATTCTTCTTTCAGGTTTGGAGGAGAATTTGAGGTACAGTGGGAGGTTTCCAGATTAGATAAATTGGCGACCATTCTGATCTAGGTTAGAGTGCACGCTGAGTGTTTCTTCTCTCTCTCTCTTTGGCAGCGACCATTGACCCGACCCTAAGACTTTGACTCAGTGACCAAGTTGACCGAACCTTCTTAACACTGGCTTTTGGATTGTCAGAGTTGCAGACCTCATTGCCACTCCTACTTTTACCCTTTTCTCCAGGACACCCCGTATTACTGCGAACGTCCACTTCCATTGGACAAAACCATCGTATGGTTAGATACGAACTCGAAGGGATTCGAGGATGGTTTCCGGTTCTGGAGAAAACGGATAGGATTATTCAGTTGTCTTTTCCTTTTACCCTCTCTCAGGTTACGAGTACTCCTTGGTTTAGGGGTAGTACACCTATTACGCAAATTGGATTGTCTTCTTCCAAACCTTAGGCTGGTGCCGACCGGTAGGGAATGAAGAAAACCAATTAGCATAACGATGGTGTGCAGAAGGTATTAAGTTCAGACAAAGCAAGGGATTAGTAAGAGGGCAAAGTAAATTGCAACAGATATTCACGACCAAACCAAATATTTCGTTACCACTCCCACATCACCTTTGTATTTCTCCAGGACACTCCGTATCACTACGAAGATCCACAGTTTATTTGGATACTCCATCGTATGGTTATATACGAACTCGAATGGAACTTGTTCCAGTTCGGGGATGGATTCTGGTTCAGGAGAAATAGGAATAAAGTACATTCAGGTGTCTTTTATCTTCACCTTCTCTCGTGTTGCGAGTGTTCCTAGGATTGGGACAGTACACCCATTATGCTTATTGGATAGTCTTCTTCCAAACCATAGGCTGGTGCCGAACGGTAGGGAAAGAAGAAAACCATTTGGCCCAAAGGGGTGTACAGAAGGTAATGACTAAAGACATATGAAGGGATTTGGAGAGGTGGCAAAGAATTATACGGTTATAGTTGTGAATCTGGATAATGGTAGAGGCATTACTAGGAATACCAGGATACCCCATCGAAACATTTCAATGTTTCAGGTTCAACTGTGTACTGTTAAAAGAAAACTGATTTCCCGATTGGACACTTGCTCCAGGGTATGTATTTACCAAGTTTGATTCTCACATCTGTATAGTTTTACAGATGATGAGTGGGAGTAAGTTATTGGGAATTGGGTGATCATCCTCATTATATCGGGATTCGTTGTAATCGGTGATATTTGAGGAGATCATCTGGGCTGTTTGCCGGTCGGCAAGTATTTGGTTTTGAATATCCGCTGTTATGCACCAATCTCAAATTGATATATCTGTACGTCTATTTCCATAGAGTGAGATATACCTTATGATATTATGTCGATGACATTTACCTATATCAGTGGATGGTTAGGTAAGGAGCATTAAACAGCAGTGTAATTCTTCTTAACCATAAGTACAGTTTTCAACCTACGACACACAGTGAAAGAGTTGTTAGACTCAGCGGACTTATACAGAGTATTGTATGTTGTCCGGTGTCCATTAGGACAGAGGGGTTGGTCCTCATACTATATTCTGTTTACTTTTAACTTCTCTAGTTCTTAGACATGTGTTTCGTAGAAACACAGGGTCTAAGTTTTGAGGAGTTATAGGTATTTGAATAGAGTAGAGAACCAGGTGTAGCAAGTATCGGGATTCTTCAAGGTGATCGAAGATGTAGATGCTTGTGTATGGTATTCAGTTGATAAAGAGATCTTTCTTCTCTTTCAGGTTACTCATAATTGGAAGTATTCCTAAGTTGAGTAACGCTGATCGGCCTCCTTCCATTTAGTTGACATGCGCTGGGGACAGCTGCATGATTTGAATCTGGTTCAATTAAATCAGTGCCTCTGTTTCTATATTGGATATAGAACAGTTCATGTCTTAACGATGTTAAGGTACGGGGAGTTGTCCGGTTTATGATTAAAACCAGACACTGGACAACTCAAGGCACGTTTCTGTAATGGCTGTTTGTGGGTTGACCCAGGCTATGACGAGGGTTGACTTTCTACCATCTGGATGAACAATAGCGATATTGTTCTAGACTCGCCACAGTTTTATTAAAAATGGATTTTTTTCAGAAAAACAGTAGTGGGAGTATGGTAGAACTGGAAGTGACTCCAGAACCACAAACGATTACTGAAGATTTGATAAGGAACCTAAAGATTCAATCTGGATTGACATTCCATTGGCCACTCCGCAGATATGGTGGGTAACTTCAGGCACCCGAGAGGTACTACGGTAGCCTCAAGGACGGTGACGGGGAAGTTCTTGTTTACCCACAATTACCATTGCTGTTGTTCCAGGCTGCGAGACCCGGCGGGAGGATGAGTATAGCGTCGTTCTGAACTCGCTTCAGAAGTGTACGTGTATATGACTCTGCCAGAGGGTTGTCGTAGTCAGTGGGAGCAGCGGAAGCATTGGTGGACAAGTAGCTTATGTCTATTTATAGACTAAAGCAGATGTAGCGGAGATAGATCATCTATTTCTGACGTGACAGTCATGGGTTTGACTTCATCAGAATAGGGGATGGATCTGTTGAGAAGGTAGTAGGGTGTGATGTCCTGGTATCTGGATGACATACACAGAATAGGAAAAGAAACTCCTATACTACAATCGGTTGTACTTTGGTCGTCACACAGTTGTTTCTCCACATAGGAATTGGGTATTATATCAGACATACTGGTTACTAGATCTATGGTTTTAGATCTAGATTTGGGTGGTTTCCCAATCAGGGTACTTGACAGCATTCTAAGAGTATTTAGGATGGACGACTCCTGGCACGGTAGTGTACCTGCAGGCAATGGAGTCACCCTCTCCAAAGGTGTCTTACAGACTAAAGGGGAGAGGGACGTGCATGATTGGCAGATCACTTGCTTAGGCAATTGAGTCAATCATGAGATGTCAAGTACCACACCAGATGTTGTTCTTGCACTAGATGCAATAAGTTGACATTAATCCAATCCTGGAGAAACAGTCGGAAGCAGTTTTAGAACATAAGTGGATGTTCTAGGGATATGATAACGACAGCCTCATTCAGGAGACGGTTATCATTCCAGGCTTCCAAGGTGACATGGACGACAAGGAGGTTGTCAGAGTTATAGTTTTCCCTCTGACGAGGGGCAGTATTTTGGACAGGTGATCCAAGGCAATACTGAGGGAGGCATGGCGCAGAATACTGATTAAGTTCAGTTGACGATACAGTCTAAGAAGTTTGGATTTGGAGTTCATTTATGAGCTATGTCCCATCAGACATCCAGACACATTCTAAGACAGGTATTGCTCATTTCGGGAGATGGGTTTCTCCGCGAACTTGAGATATAGAGAGACATAGAAAGAAACATCTAAGCGGATCCACTCACTGAGGCTATTCCTCGAACGCAATAGTTCCGCAAACGAGCTTTGTGAGACTGACTAGTAGAGGAGTTGGATGTTCGGTGTCACACGGGCTGTGAGTATGCGACATCGCAATAATTAGCCTTGAGTGCAAGTGGGAGATTGTTGGAGATAGTGCCCTCAGAGTCAATTATTAGGTCACAGGTACGTGATTGTAATGATTGAGGGAGGACCTATCCCGGTAGGACAGTCTTACTCGAGATGATAGTATGCTATCTGGTTTACCTTTATCATCGTGTACTGTTTTAGGTGACCTGACACGTCGCTATTACACGTTGATAGAGCCCCTAGGATTCTTGCTTGACCACCAGCAGTATGAGGGCGATCATATAAGTGGGAGCTGGGGGTCTACAAGCATATCCTTAAAAGGTCCCTAGTCGTAGGAGTTTCGAGACCGGGCATCGATACTCCATTAGTAGACTAGTGTATACAGTCGAGACCCCGACGAGGGGCGGTGGCCGGTCTCACAAGCCACTGGTGTCAGTTGGATCACCTAAGATGTATACAGGTGCTCATTGGGTTATGAGTACACCGGACAGGACTCGCCGGGAACATGCTAGTTGGTCATATACCAGACGTCAGATGGCAGTTCCCTGGTGACATGTGTGCAGGTTAGTTCATCGACCTGGGGATCGTCATTTGTCTCGTGTGAGTTCCCACTGTACTTTGATTACTACCCTACCACGGCTCAAAGGAGTCGTGCAAACAGGTTTTAGTTGGGTACAGTCCCGAGCCACATGGAGGCAGTGAGCGTATCTTCAGGGGTTCGTCTCTCCCGGTATTGGGGGTGAGGTCGTGCTGTGTCTAGGAGAGCCATTACACAAAGTCCTTGGCCAAGGCAAGGAGATTTACTGGTAGGTATTCCAGTAGTATCTCAGGGTGTTCTGGGCTACACTCCGACACGACTTGTACCGCTTTTGGGGGTCTGACTTTTACCAACCCCCTAGGCCCGCCATGCGATACTCATAGACGAACGGACCGGACTGCACGGATATTGTCACTGACAGGCTCAGTTGGGTGTCGGGGTGAGCTTCCTCATCGACGTCCCATTTGGTCAGTACCTGGTAGCCCGTCACGTATTGGCTTATACCTCTGACGTGCTAGTGGTTAAATCCACAACCAAGGTGTTGACGAGTCTTTAGAGTCCACCACACTTTCAGTTACTCAAGTTTCGGGCGAAACGCTGTAGAGGCCGTATGGAGATATGGCAGGGTCCGATCAGATACGTGCGGTATTGCACGGATCAGGATCGGACAGTTTTGTACTAGTAGCCGTATAGTTATATGGCAGGGTTCGATCAGATACGTGCGGTATTGCACGGATCAGGATCGAACGGTTTTTACTAGCCGGCTTTGGTTTAAGCCGGTCCTAGTTTTGTACAGTGTAGATTTTGTCTTATTGCATTTGTATCCGGACGGAATACAGATGCGGGTGTGTATGCACAGTATCTGGGTTTTCCTGTAATTTATTACGGGACCAGTTTTCTGGAGTTGCCAGTTTGCATTCCGTTCCGGCCGGTTTTCCTTTGTTCTTTCCCGGCCGGACTTTTCCGATGGAGGGGGTTATTTGCAATTGTGCAAATAACATTTGTGGAGGGGGTTTCTTGTAAATGTTTGATTATGATAGCTATCATTTTCTTTTCAACCATGCTTTTGCTTTATGAGATTTGATTGTGATAAAGTGAGGGTATGGGTTTAATAGTGAAAGGCATGGTTGTATGTTTCTTTGTCCCTTGATGTGGTCACCTCTTCTCATCTCCTACACTCACCTCCCTTATTGCTTCATATTCTTTCCTCCTCCATTTTTCTAAGTTCATAAGTTTTTTCATGGTTGAGTGAGAAGAAGAAAAGAGAAGGAGAGAGCTTCATCCTTGAGAGTGTTTTTCATTCTTGATCTCTTTTCATGCCAAGAAAAATGAAAGCACCATTTTTCATACCTTCATTCCTCCATCTTCAAAAGGCAACCAAAACCCCAATGAGACATAAACCCTACACATCCTACAGCAAGCCTTGGGCATGTCGAGTTGCCGGCTTCATGCGCGAGTTGCCTCGGTATAGAGGCGGGAGCCCGTAAAAGAACCCGGCTTCGTGGTGCCCTTTCCGACGAGGAGGAGACGGACGGAGATCCCGCGAGGAGATCGGAGTGGAGATGAAGACCGGAGGACTAGGATCGTCGGTATACATCTCTTCCCTTTCTTTTTGTAGCGTAGACTAGTTAATGGTTCGATCCGGAGTTTAGTGCGCGGTGGTGCCGGTTTGCAAAGTCCGCAAAAAACTAAGTTTATCACCGTTTCCGCATTCCGGCGTCGGATTGACGGCCGGGGCGCCGCCGTTCACTTACAAGCATAGCCACTGGAGAAAAGGTTTCATCATAAACCACACCTGGTTATTTACGATAGCCTTTTACTACAAGTCTAGGTTTGAAAGTCTCAACTTTTCCATCTACACCAAGAATCTTCTCAAGATCCATTTTCTCCCAATGGGTTTTACCCCTTCAGGTGCAACATTCAAAGTCATACTTTGTTAGTGTACATAGATTTCATCTTTGATAGCATAGCATCCAGCCATTTCACAGAGTCCCCACTCGTGATGTCCTGCCTGAACCTTAGTTGGGTCATCATCTACCATGATGCAATCCTCGCTTCCACCATCACCGAGGAAATCGTAGTATCTCTCAGGTGGATGAGGAACCCTACCAGTTTCGCGGAGAGGCTGAGCTTTGTTGGAGACTATTGAATCCTTTGGTTTCACCAAATCATCAGCTGTTAGTTTGTCTAGCTGGAACTCTTTCTAGTTCTACCTCATGACCACAAATTTCTTCACAAGAAATTTCTTTTCTAAAAAGGTGGCATGCTGAGAAACAAAACACCTTTTGCTCCTCAGTGTGGTAGAAGATATACCCTCACAAATGTTTGGGATATCTTAACAAACTTATACAGAACTGACCTTGCCTCGAGCTTGTCCGGATTTTGCTTTTTAACATAGTCCGGACAACCCCATATCTTAACTCATTTAAGACATGGTCTCTTCCCATTCTATATCTCATATGGAGTGGTAGGCATTGATTTGGATGGAACCCCATTCAATAGGTATGCGGCTTCTCAAGTGCATAAGTCCAAAAGGAAACATGTAACTCAGCAGTACTCATCATAAAGCTCACCATATTGTAAGTCCACGTTGCGACCCCCGGTTCTTACGGGGAGGCGGAAACGGTATAAAAATCAAATTTTTAGCGCATGGGGCAACATGGACTAACAAAGTCGGGATCTTTTCCTAAACTAAAACTAGCAAACTTGCTAAAGAGAGTTAGCTACTCGGAAAGATGGTTATACCTAAACTTGAACTCCTTCTTCTTCAAACTTTGTAGAGGTTGATGGTTCTTTCCTCGTCGCCTTCTTCCGTCGAAGATGGATCCACCTGAGGGTTCAACCTTCGGGCTCTTACTCGAACTTTGAGTGAACTAGGATCTCCGGCTTGCTAAACCTTGAACCCTAGAGAGAGTAGAGAGTATCTATGGGGTGCTTTCTTTTTCAAGGTGAGGGATTCTCAACACATGAGAAGGAATCACCTTGAGCTTGAGGAAGAAGAAGATGAAATGAGGAGAGAGAATGATTATGATAGAATGAGCTCTCTTTTTCCTTTTTGCAACCATATCAAAAGAAAAAGAATTATCTAATTAGTAATAATAATTCAAATGAGAATAGTTGATGGTTGTTTTGGAATGACCACTATCATACTTCATTAAATGAGTGTAAGCAAGAATCAAGGAGTATCCTTGCAAAGCATGATGGTGGTCAACATTCAACCATGGTCAACAAGTCAACCATGGTCAACAAGTCAACAAAATCAACCATAACAATATTTCATTTAATTACTATTATTAATTGATATTTCATAAATCTATTAGGGTTTGGAAAATGACGACTGTCAACTGTGCATACGCACCCGTTCCGAAACCCTAATGAAATACCTCATCCTCCGCCTCAAGCAACTGTGCATACACACCTGCATTCTCGTTCCGAGGAACAAGAATACCGAGATATAAAAGCAACCCCAAAACATATATCAGTATCTGGCTCAAACCAGAGCCTGCCAGTATAATCCGTCCGGACTCCAAACGTGCACAAGTGCGCGGATGAGAACGAACCCTGCCGCAAAACCATGCGACCTCTACTCATTTTGCCCAGAGGCGAATACCCTCTGTGTGGGACTCTAAAGACTCGACACTACGCTGGCAGTGGGTTTAACCACATACCGCAAGCGGCACTAGCTGTGCGTAACGCTCCCCAGGTAGATGCCGACAAGAAGGCTGACGAGGTGAACCCCATCTGAACTCCTACTGAGTCTGAATGTGACATTCTCCGTACAGTCCGGTCTGTTTGTCTGATACATCGCATGTCGGGCCTAGGGGGCGGTAAAACGTCAGTCCCCCAATAGCGGTACAAGTGGTGTTGGAGTGAAGCCCAAAACACCCTGAGATAACACTGGAAGCCTACCAGTATATCTCGCTTGCCCTGGCCAGGGACTACTCGTGTAATGGCTCTCCTAGACACAGCGCGATGTCAACCCCCAATACCGGGAGAGACGAATCCTGTCTAACCGTCACTGCCTCCAAGTGCTTCGGGACTGCACCCAACCACTACCTGTTTGCACGACTCCCTTGAGCCGTGGTAGGGTATTGATCAAAGTGCAGTGGGAACACACTCGAGGCGAAGTACCAGTATCAAGTCAGCGGACTAAGCTGTACTCATGTCACCTGGGAACTGATAACTGACGATAGGTATAATACCAACCTGTCAGTTCCCGACGAGTCCTGTCCATATACCCGTAACCTAACGAGCACCCGTATACTATCTCCAGTACGACGTACTGATGGCTGTGGGACAGACCATCTCCCACACTGGGATGAGAAGCGCATACGCTAGTCTACTCCGGAGTATCGATGCCCTGTCTCGATTGTCCTGCGACTAGGGACCTGTATAAGGATGTGCTTATAGATTACCCAGCCCCCACTAGTGTGACTGCCATCACAACGCTGGTAATCAAGCAAAGATCCTAAGGGCTCCACTAATGCGTATAGGTGATATCGCAAAATAAACACATGTACATATTGAAGTAGAAACAAACCAAGTAGCATACTACTATATTGAGCAAGATTGTTTATACAAGGTGAATATCCCAAGCTTCCATTAAGTAATATACAAACTAGTATGATACAGTAATGGCCTCTAGGGCATATACACTAACAATCTCCCACTTGCACTAAGGCCATGTACTGGCGTATCGAAGACCTATCATCTCGATCAGCCGTTCGAACTGAGTCTGGGGTAGGGCCTTGGTGAATGGATCTGCAGTGTTTTTTTCTGAAGCAACCCTCCGAACCTCGATCTCCTGGCGATCCACGATCTCCCTGATCAGGTGATACCGCCTCAAGATGTGCCTGGATCTCTGATGGGACCTGGGTTCCTTCGCTAAAGCTATAGTCCCGTTGTTGTCGCAATACAGAGGTATTGGGTCAACAATGGACGGAACCACCTGAAGTTCTTTCAAGAACTTCCTCATCCAGACAGCTTCTTTTGCGGCATCAGATGCAGCGATGTATTCCGCTTCCATCGTCGAGTCTGCAACAGTTTCCTGTTTGGAACTCTTCCAACACACCGCCCCTCCATTGAGGGTAAAGACAAAACCCGACATGGAGTTGGAATCATCCTTGTCACTCTGGAAGCTGGAGTCAGCAAAGGCCTCGATCTGGAGGTCTTTTCCGCCATACACCAAGAACATCTCCTTAGTCCTCCTTAGGTACTTGAGAATGTTCTTTACTGCTATCCAATGTTTCTCCCCAGGGTTTGACTGATACCTGCTTACCACACTCAGTGCATAAGCTACATCCGGTCTGGTACACAACATCGCATACATTATAGAGCCTACCGCAGAAGCGTAGGGTATAATAGACATGCGATCCCTCTCCAAATCAGTCTTGGGAGACATCTCTTTAGAGAGGGTGATCCCGTGACAAGCCGGTAGGTTACCGCGCTTGGAATCTTCCATACTGAATCTTTTCAGTATAGTGTCGATGTACCTGGACTGTGAAAGTCCTAATATCCTCTTGGATCTATCACGATGGATCCGGATCCCCAGGATGTACGAAGCATCACCCAGGTCTTTCATGGAGAAGCTTTGTGACAAGAACCCCTTGACAGATTGTAGCATAGGAATGTCATTTCCTATTAAGAGAATGTCATCCACGTATAAAACGAGGAATACTACAGTTCTCGCTACAAATCTACTATAGATGCATGGTTCATCTGGATTTTTGATAAAGCCAAATTCCTTGACCGTCTCATCAAAACAGATGTTCCAACTCCGCGATGCCTGCTTTAGTCCATAGATGGACTTAAGTAACTTGCACACTTTTCCGCTGCTCCCACTCTGAATGAAACCCTCTGGCTGATCCATATAGACACACTCCTCTAAATTTCCATTTAGAAAAGCAGTTTTTACGTCCATCTGCCAAATCTCATAATCGTGGAAGGCAGCAATGGCAAGAAGGATCCGAATGGATTTCAGCATAGCCACTGGAGAAAAGGTTTCGTCATAGTCCAAGCCAGGTCTTTGACGGAAACCCTTTGCTACAAGTCTAGCTTTATAGGTCTCAACCTGTCCATCTACACCAATCTTCCTTTTGAAGATCCACTTGCATCCTACGGGTTTTACCCCGTCTGGAGCAATGTCCAACGTCCATACTTTGTTGGTGTACATGGACTCCATTTCGGTCCGCATTGCATCCAGCCATTTTATCGAGTCAACGCTCTGAACGGCCTGCTGGAAGCTAGTAGGCTCATCATAGTTTATGATGCAATCCTCTCTATCCCCGTCTATGAGAAAACCGTAGTATCTCTCGGGCGGATGAGACTGCCTACTACTTCTGCGGAGCGGCATAGGAATGTCCTGTTCTTTTGAACCCTCTGGTTCCATTAAGCTTTCAGTAATAGTCTGTGGTTCTGGAATTTCTTCCAGTTCTATTGCGCTCCCACTTACTTCTTTTTCTAAGAACTGATGTTCCAGAAAATGGGCATTACGAGAAACAAGGACTTTTTGTTCCTCTGCGTAATAGAAAAGATACCCCCTGGAGTTCTTTGGGTATCCCACAAACTTGCACAGTACTGAGCGTGCCTCGAGCTTGTCCGTATGCTGCTTTTTGACATAAGCTGGACATCCCCAAATCTTCAGGTACTGAAGATAGGGTTTCTTCCCACTCCATAACTCATATGGTGTGGTAGGCACAGTCTTAGTAGGAACTCGGTTCAAAAGGTATGCAGCTGTTTCTAGCGCATACCCCCAGAATGATCGCGGTAACTCAGCGTTACTCATCATGGACCGTACCATATCCAATAGGGTCCGGTTCCGTCTCTCCGATACACCGTTATGTTGCGGAGTGTATGGAGGAGTAAGCTGAGAGAGAATCCCATTCTCTTTTAAGTAATTCAGGAACTCGGCACTTAAGTATTCTCCACCTCGATCCGATCTTAGAATCTTGATACTTTTGCCGGTTTGTTTTTCAACTTCATTCTTATATTCCTGGAATTTTTCAAAAGCTTCGGACTTATGTTTCATTAAGAAGACATAACCGTACCTTGAAAAATCATCCGTAAAAGTAATGAAGTAAGAATAACCGCTTCGTGCATGTGTAGACATTGGACTGCACACGTCGCTGTGTACGAGTCCTAAGAGCTCGCTCGCTCTTACTCCGTGTCCAGTGAACGGAGTCTTTGTCATCTTTCCTTTGAGACAGGATTGACAAGTGGCATATGATTGATATTCGAACGGATCCAAATATCCTTCTGTATGTAACTTAGTCAACCTTCTCTCATTGATGTGACCCAGTCTACAATGCCATAAGAAAGTCTGATTGATATCTGGAGACTTTCTTTTGTGTGTATTCTGGACATTGAAAATCTGTGGTTGGTTTAATACGTATATACCATTGCTCAATGTACCTGACCCAATCAGAACTTGATTAAGGTGAATGTTTACAACATTACTTACAAACGCAAATTCATAACCTTCTTTAGAAACCAAAGATACAGAAATGATATTACAAGTTGCGTTGGGTACAAAAAAGCAATTACGCAAAACCAAAACATGCCCATCTGACATTCCCAGGTGATAGTCCCCCACGGCTTTAGCATCCATGCTAGCTCCGTTCGCAACTCTGAGGGTCATGTCACCTGCCTTCAAAACCCTACGGTTTCTCAACGCCTGCAAAGAATTACAGATATGAGATCCTGATCCGGTATCCAATACCCAGGAAGTAGAGTTTATAGAAAGACAGTTTTCAATAACATACACACCTGAAGCTGAAGCCGCAACCTGCTTCAGTTCCTGTGTCCTGGATTTCCAAGCCCTGCAATCTTTCTTCCAGTGTCCACTCTTGTGACAATAGAAGCATTCCTCTTTACCCACAAGCTTCCCCGCTATCTTTGTTGCCTTTTCCTTTCCCTTCGTACCCACTTTACTAACACCGCCTCTTGGTTGGCGGGGGCTTTCTTCCTCTTTCCCTTGGCTTTCGCCTTGGACCTAGAGGAAGAAGATCCTCTTACAAACAAAGCGGGTGTTTCCCTACCCTTCTGTAGGGTGCCCTCTGCGCTCCTCAGCAGGTTGAGGAGTTCTGAAAGTTCAACTTCCTTTTCTTGTAAGTTGAAGTTCAGTATAAACTGGGCGTAAGTGGATGGAAGGGACTGGAGAATTAAATATATATAGAGTTCACTGTCCAACGTGGTCCTAAGTTCCGCGAGCTCCTCAGTGTAGCCAATCATCTTAAGCACGTGGTCCGCTACCGATGATCCGACGGCCAACTTTGTCGAAAATAACTTCTTCGACACTTCGTATCTTGCGATACGAGACTGCTCTCCATACAGTTCTTTTGTATGGAGAAATATGGACTCGAGGTCCATATTCTCATGCCTCCTCTGATGTTCGTTGTCCATAGAGGCAAGAACGAGGCACCTGGCCTTCGCGCAATCAATCTCCAAAGTCTTACGGATTTCCTTATCCGCGACGCTGGAGGTGGGACCTGGGACGGGGGGAGCTTTGGTGGTAAGAAGATACCCCAGCTTGTCGTAAGTGATTGCCAATTTGACATTCCTGAGCCAATCTTTGTAGTTTGGCCCTGTCAGTATATTTTTATCTAGAAGTAACTTAAGTCCAGTCATTTCGAATTTGGTCGCTGCAGGGGGGAGAGAAGAAACAATTTAGCATGATGCTCTTGCAAGTTTAGAATGGTTTTTAATTTGTCTAAACAGGATGGCTCCCACTGTCTCTCGAATCCCTCCTCAAACCACAAAGGAAGAATTAGCCGGGATCAATCCCACCGCACAATACTTGCTTAACCGTTCAGCCAGGCCAGTGTCGGTACTTCGAGGGAGGTTTTCCAACGCTTTCGCGAAGTTCCTTAATTTAAGAACCTCTTTTCCCTGGGGGCGTAGCCCCGCTAACACCTTTCTAGGCACCTACTAGGTTTATAGCATTGATCGTTTAGTGAGAAATTTCCCGAGGAGTAGCATATACTCACAGTAGGATCGAGATCCAAATATCATCGCGTGATGAAACTGAAGGAATCCTACCAGAATCATCACACTCCAAATGGTATGCAAATCCAGCAAGTTTCAGTACTTGTGAAACTCCCGATGTGGATTTTTGCCCCATGCTCTTATGACCTTGGCGTGAGGTCAAAATGTCATAAGTCACATGTCAAGTTCTTCCCATCATTATCCCGGTTGATTTGAACCCACCCGTACCTACCCTTGACGTAGGCCAAAATGGCGGTACGACTGTCTCAAACCAACGCATTCTATCTATGCAACAGATAAATATCCGGTAGCTACCAATCACTATGCCTTGGCGTGAGGTCAAAATACATAGCTTGAATACTACCGTATATTTAACTGAAATGATGGAGGGCTACGAATGGTTTTGGCGAAACCGTGAACGTAGTGAACTTGATATAATCGATGGAACGAGATAGCTTTTAGAAGGAGTGGCTCAAGCTCCGCATTTAAAAGTTAGTTTTGAAAAGAACCGAGTGGTTTTTTCGAAAGTGTTCCAACGACTTTAACTTGGTTTATTATCTTGCATTAGTTCTTTTAATGCGTGATATTCTTGCATTAGTTCTTTTAATGCGTCCTATCATTTAATCCTACCATTGCAGAAAACAACCAAAATATGACGTACGCTTATGCCATTCGCATTCGCCACGGGGTCCCGTCATCACCCGTTAGGTTACTTAACTAACGACAGAGCGGGGGCTGGGCTAGCGCGGCTGTAAAACATAAGCAACGCCTAAATATAAAGCAATGATAGACATTACAGATCACAGATGAATACATTGGATATACTAGCAATCCGCAATCCGTTCGAGCCTGCAACGAAAAGCGGATTACACGGTCGCGGTGAATAGCAAATACCCCACCCAAGACCCCTACGGGTGCGGCAAACTACCCGCCAAGTACCCGGTAGTTTGTGCACCCCTCCATGGGTCTATCCTAGGAGCAAAAACAGTAAAAAGAATTATACAATGACGGCTACAACCCCGACCCGGTTGTGCGGCCATATAAATAATATTATTACATCAATTTACATTTACAAATGAATGAAAGAAAAACAAAAGCTCATCTCACATCCACCCCGGCTATTCACCCGCGACAGTCCAACAGATTCATATACACATTCCAATATAAAACACAGATCATAGAGATGTATAACCCCGACTAATCGACTTATAGCGATTAGCCGACGTTCAATACATACAAACATCACAGATATAACCATCATAGTCAAAGTGCAGTGAAGTTCGGAAAAAATACGGAATTATAGGACCCCAAAAGTAAATTTCTGTTCTGGAAAATCTGGGCACATATAACATATTTGAAAAATCCCAAAACCCTACCAGAAGAACACTGCACGAAACCCGATCACGAGAGGACCCCACACGGCGGCGGTTCCGCGGCAAATGCCTACCTCATGCCGCGGAAACGCGGCGGTTTGAAGGAATCAGGGGATCGTTTTTTTTGGGTGTTCACACAAAACCCTGAGCCGAATTTAGGTGTATAACAAATCTTGTTTTGACCAGAAAAAATTTCAACAGAAACTAGGGTTTTGTAAAAGTTTGGTTTTTGGATTTTTTCGGTTCCGAACTTCGTTACACTTCACTACCAAGCTAGTTTAAGTTTAGTTAGGCTCTGATACCACTGTAAGTCCACGTTGCGACCCCCGGTTCTTACAGGGAGGCGGAAACGGTATAAAAATCAAATTTTTAGCGCATGGGGTAACATGGACTAACAAAGTCGGGATCTTTTCCTAAACTAAAACTAGCAAACTTGCTAAAGAGAGTTAGCTACTCGGAAAGATGGTTATACCTAAACTTGAACTCCTTCTTCTTCAAACTTTGTAGAGGTTGATGGTTCTTTCCTCGTCGCCTTCTTCCGTCGAAGATGGATCCACCTGAGGGTTCAACCTTCGGGCTCTTACTCGAACTTTGAGTGAACTAGGATCTCCGGCTTGCTAAACCTTGAACCCTAGAGAGAGTAGAGAGTATCTATGGGGTGCTTTCCTTTTCAAGGTGAGGGATTCTCAACACATGAGAAGGAATCACCTTGAGCTTGAGGAAGAAGAAGATGAAATGAGGAGAGAGAATGATTATGATAGAATGAGCTCTCTTTTTCCTTTTTGCAACCATATCAAAAGAAAAAGAATTATCTAATTAGTAATAATAATTCAAATGAGAATAGTTGATGGTTGTTTTGGAATGACCACTATCATACTTCATTAAATGAGTGTAAGCAAGAATCAAGGAGTATCCTTGCAAAGCATGATGGTGGTCAACATTCAACCATGGTCAACAAGTCAACAAAATCAACCATAACAATATTTCATTTAATTACTATTATTAATTGATATTTCATAAATCTATTAGGGTTTGGAAAATGACGACTGTCAACTGTGCATAGGCACCCGTTCCGAAACCTTAATGAAATACCTCATCCTCCGCCTCAAGCAACTGTGCATACACACCTGCATTCTCGTTCCGTGGAACAAGAATACCGAGATATAAAAGCAACCCCAAAACATATACCAGTATCTGGCTCAAACTAGAGCCTGCCAGTATAATCCGTCCGGACTCCAAACGTGCACAAGTGCGCGGATGAGAACGAACCCTGCCGCAAAACCATGCGACCTCTACTCATTTTTCCCAGAGGCGAATACCCTCTGTGTGGGACTCTAAAGACTCGACACTACGCTGGCAGTGGGTTTAACCACAGACCGCAAGCGGCACTAGCTGTGCGTAACGGTCCCCAGGTAGATGCCGACAAGAAGGCTGACGAGGTGAACCCCATCTGAACTCCTACTGAGTCTGAATGTGACATTCTCCGTACAGTCCGGTCTGTTTGTCTGATACATCGCATGTCGGGCCTAGGGGGCGGTAAAACGTCAGTCCCCCAATAGCGGTACAAGTCGTGTTGGAGTGAAGCCCAAAACACCCTGAGATAACACTGGAAGCCTACCAGTATATCTCGCTTGCCCTGGCCTGGGACTACTCGTGTAATGGCTCTCCTAGACACAGCGCGATGTCAACCCCCAATACCGGGAGAGACGAATCCTGTCTAACCGTCACTGCCTCCAAGTGCTTCGGGACTGCACCCAACCACTACCTGTTTGCACGACTCCCTTGAGCCGTGGTAGGGTATTGATCAAAGTGCAGTGGGAACACACTCGAGGCGAAGTACCAGTATCAAGTCAGCGGACTAAGCTGTACTCATGTCACCTGGGAACTGATAACTGACGATAGGTATAATACCAACCTGTCAGTTCCCGACGAGTCCTGTCCAGTGTACCCATAACCTAACGAGCACCCGTACACTATCTCCAGTACGACGTACTGATGGCTGTGGGACAGACCATCTCCCACACTGGGATGAGAAGCGCATACGCTAGTCTACTCCGGAGTATCGATGCCCTGTCTCGATAGTCCTGCGACTAGGGACCTGTATAAGGATGTGCTTATAGATTACCCAGCCCCCACTAGTGTGACTGCCATTACAACGCTGGTAATCAAGCAAAGATCCTAAGGGCTCCACTAATGCGTATAGGTGATATCGCAAAATAAACACATGTACACATTGAAGTAGAAACAAACCAAGTAGCATACTACTATATTGAGCAAGATTGTTTATACAAGGTGAATATCCCAAGCTTCCATTAAGTAATATACAAACTAGTATGATATAGTAATGGCCTCTAGGGCATATACACTAACATATATCTCATAGGGCGTGATACCTCCGTCCCGATACACCGTTGTGCTATGGTGTATACGAAGGAGTAAGCTGAGAGAGAATCCTATTCTCTGTTTAGAAAATCCAGGAACTCCAAGTCCAAGTATTCGCATCCTCGATCACATCGAAGGACTTTAATACTTCTACCCGTCTGGTTCTCAACTTCAAGCTTATATTCCTTGAATTTCTCAAAAGTTTCAGACTTGTGTTTCAACAGGAACATATGTTCGAATCCTGAGAGATGATCAGTGAATATAATGAAGTATGAAGTACCAACCTTGGCATTTGTAGAAATAGGACCATATACATCATCATGTATCTATCCCAAGAGTTTAGTAACTCTTTCTCTGTTTCCAGTAAATGGAGTATTTGTTCATTTTACCTTTGAGACAAGACTGGCAAGTATCATAAGATGAAAATTCGAACAGATTCTCATATTCATCCTTATGTAACTTAGCTGGTCGTGTCGCATTGATATGACCTAGTCTACAATGCCATAAGAAGGATTCGTTCATTTCTCAACTACTCCTCTTGTGTGTGTTCTACATACTTTGAACTGTGGTTTGATTTAGAACGTATATGCTATTATATAACGTGCCCGATCCAGTCAATTCTTGATTCAGGAAAATGTTCACAACATTATCCTCCAATACAAAATTATATCCTTCTTTAACTGAATAAAGAAACTGATGTAATGTTGTATATGAGGTTCGACATGTCATAACATCTGTTCAGAATCAATGTATTTACCACTTGATAATACAAGGTGATATTTGCCAACTGATTTGGCTGCAACAATTGCACCATTCTCTAATATTTTAGAGACATATCACCCAATTCCAGTTCTCTAGCTTTCTGTAGCCCATGTAAAAAAATTACATATGTAGGATCCTAATCCGGTATCTCATACCTAGGACGTAGAGGATATTGAGAAACGGGTCTTGGTAATGAACATACCCGAAGAATACACATCAACATGCTTATTCCTCGTTTGGGTTGCATGGAAATCCGGATATTCCTCTATTTCCTGCTCGGACTTATAACAATTATAAGATAGAGTGAAACCAACGTCCCCCAGCACAGTATAATAAGCAGGTTTGGTCAAAACATCCATATTATTATCTTGATTAAGGCATGACATGGTCGCTACCAGGAGAGATAGAGAGAAGAAAACACTCTGCGTATGCTCTTGCAAGATCAGATTGGTTATTATTTTATTTAATCAGGATGGCTCCCACTGTTTTTAACAAATCTTCCTTCAAACCCTAAAAGGTAAGACTAGCCGGGATTAATTACACTCTACAAGTTCGCCAATCTTTCGGCCAGGCCAGTGTCGGTACTTTGAGGGAGGTTCCCCGTGTTTTCGCACAGACCTAATAAAAATAAACCTCGTCTTCCCATGGGCATAACCCTGTTAACACCTTTCTAGACACCTACTTTGATCGGCTAATTGTAATGTGTAAAACTCTCCCAGGAGTAACTCTTACTCGCAGTGGGTATCGGGATCCAACTATCTCATAGAAGGTATGCAACCTCATTGCAAATTTCAACACTTGAAATTCCTGATAATCTTCTGCCCCTAGCGTCCTATGACCTTGACGAAAGCCAACAAACCAAAGTCCGCTAGTCATGTTCAACCCGTACATTTCATGATTGAATTAAACCCACCCGCACGACCCTTGACGAAAGCCAACAAAGTTGTACGACTACCCTAATCCAATCGCATCACATGCTTAAGCAGATAAGCACTAATCAGCTACCGCACACTACGTCTTGACCAAAGCCAACAAACGTAGCACGAATACTAAATACTACTTATTTGAAATAACGAAGGGCTATGATAGGTTTTTAAGAAAACCTTTTGCGTAATGAACTTTATATCGTGGTAGAATCGAGTAATTTTGAAAAGGAGTGTTTTTGACGCTTTTACTAGTTTTGCTAAAGAGGCACTCACGGTGAAGGGATCTCGGCTCTTTCCTTATCGAATAAGGTGCTGGATATTTCACAAATACCTCTATGCAAAGCATGAACTAAAAATGCAATCAAAAAACAAAACCGAGTGGGTTGTAGCATCTGCCAGTTTTGCTAAAGAGGTCACTCCAGGTGAAGTGATCTTGGTTCATTCCTTATCAAATAAGGTGCTTGATATTCTACAAGGAATACCGCTATGCAAAGCAAGAACTAGAGCTACCAATTTTTAAAACAAGATTCTACAATATCTTTAGGTTTCTTTTATTTCATTAATCTTATGAATGAAGTCTCATCAATTATGCTTCCTAAGTATCACAAAAGAAACGAAAGCAGCAATATTTATTATATATCATATATATAATATAATCATTCTTCTCAGAATATAAAGTGATCACATCACAGAATATCAGCAGCAGAAGAACACATATAAAATATTGGATATATTAGGAATTCCGCGTTTTAAATTAAGCTAGTAAAAAACATGGATTCCACGGTCGCGATGAATACCCAAACCCACATCCCTAGACCCCTATGAGAGCGTCAAGAAATCTTACCAATTCTAGAGTTAGGTGACCCGGTCTCGACTCCTCGAGATGGTCTCCCACTGGACCCTAGAACCCGGTTACTTGTGCTCCCCTCCTTGGGTCTATCCTAATACGGAAAAGTAAATAATACACATCAATGGTGACATCATCCTCAATCCGGAAGTGCCCCAATAAAATAATATTACATACAAGTTTTTACATGAATGAAAATAAAAAAACTCTCATCTCACATAAAAAACCCCGTCTATTCAAAACACGACGATCCAATATAACATATCACATCACCACATAACATCACATGTCATCAACGTAAGTAAATATGCATATCCCAATTGTCGTTGACATATAGCAACGAAACCGGCGATACACCACATATTACACTTACGGTCGAATAAAAGAAAGTGAAAACTACAACAATTGGAATCCGCAACCACCTTAGACATCATAAACCCAATGTATCACATACTTCGGATTTCATGCCTAACCAAATGAATTCCTTAGACATCGTATGCCTAACAATTATAAACCCCGGATTTTACTCTCGATATTGAAAACACTTTTCAATAACAATTCGGGTAATTCAACAAGATTCCTGACAACCTGATCGAATGCTCGTCGGAAACTTTAGTAGACGGCCGCACCCCCGATGCCGTCGACGAAGTGCACTTAGGCGGAACACCGCGGCCGTGAGCACCCGAACGGATGCTTTTGGCAACGGGGTTCTCCTATAGTCACTTGGTCGGGGCTATGGGGCATGGCTATCTGGTAAGGTTACCCGGCGAGTATCCGCGTACACTACGTAATTGCGACAGACTTTTGATCCACATCAAAATCCCGTGGCAACCGATCAAATGAGACTAACTTGCTAGATTTATAAAATTCAAATTAGTTTTCGCAAAACTAAATTTGTGGATTCAAAATATTGTATCATAATAATAGATAGCTAAACGATGTTAAAATTTTTGATCGAATGAACAAACACCCAAAATTTCCCAAAGAGCTCAACACTTGAGCGGAGTTTAAAAGTACCCAGAACATGCCACAACACCTATGGACCAACCGTAGAACGGTCAACCCTTGCCTCACCAATGGCGCCGTGGAACCACCACAAACCCTTGGTTTTGGTGGCGGTTCCGGCGGTCATAGAATCGAGTTAGGGTTTCGTTCTTCTAGAGGGTCCATAGAAAACACCTGCACGATTTTCTGAAGATTTCAAACTTGTAAAAATTCCAACTCTTGGAAAATTTCCAGTGAGGGAAAAATTGGGTTATTGATATCCGTTCAAACTTTTTAACGTCGTCTAAATAACCTGAAACGATAATTACGACTACGAAACACTCCGAATTGCCTTTACTTAAAGATAACATCACATGCACTTTCTGTAAAAGCAAGCAACACCTGAAACACCAAAACTCAGAGACTGGAACACCGACAAAAATTGAAGCCTAGAATACTGAACAGGGACGGCTAGGCCGGAATTTCCCTTAATGTCGCCGGCCAAAATCCAGCGAAGAGGGCTTGAATTTCTGTAGTGTTCATGTTACATCTCATATAACATTTTGCAATTGCTTAAAAAAATTTTGGACACTCTGAAAAATTCGAAAGAAACTGGGTTATTATTTCGAGTGTTTCGGAGTTGTTTCGGTTTCGTTATTCTACAAATATTGTCTAATTCTCTAGCATGGCTATGATACCACTGCAAGGCTCCCTAGGGTGGCCGCTGGGTTTAGGAAGGCATCGACCATGCCGTTTTCAAAAATTGGCGCGCTAAAGAAGCCTAACGCTAGAATCTATACTAGAGAATTAGACGAACAAGCATGTAAACATATTTACATTTAAGTGAACAAGAAATACAACCTTTGTAGACTGGTCCTTCACTTCAATAGCTCTGTGTAGTAGTCCTTTCGCTTCAAGTAGTGATCTCCCGGACTCTAGTGAGGCTCCACAATGTGAAATGAACAAGCTTGCTTGAAGTCTTCGAGCCCGAAGATGATCTACGTCGAGGAGACACTAACTCAGGCTACCTCTTCACTAAGTGATGAACTAGTGAAAAAACAACCTAATCTAAATGGATAGTAGAGAAGAGGTTGATGAAGTAGGAATTTTGCTCACTTTAGAAATAATTTTCTCACTAATTTTCTTCACCTCACATGAGGCTAGAAAGCTTGAGGAAGGAGATGAAGAAAGCTCTCATGGAATGAAGCAAGTGAAGAATGAATCAAGTGGTGAGAATAGCAACCATGGCTGAGTTAATATTATATAATAACTCATGTAGAGACTAAACCATGGCTAAACAAAAATGGTTGGGTTAATAAATATGTTCAAGTAAAACAAAATTAGTGGACTTGGTCAATGGTTCCACAAGTTTCTACAAGCTTCAACCATGTGAAATTTTCCAACTAATTTGATTACTTTAAATAAACAAAATCTTATATTATTATAATTATGGTGTGAGTCTCATACACCCATGTAGGATGCGGCATCAAGCATGACACAAAAGATGCACATTAATATATATCATATATATACTAAGTGTACACTAGTGAAAAAAAGAATACTTAAGTGAGCTAATATTAGTTAATGTAAGATAATATATCAAATATATAATTATACATTAAATTATTAAATCAACACTTGATTTAATAATCCGGCTATATCACATACAACCGACTAATATCAAATGTATCAACTTGTCGAATCAACACTTGATTCGACAGCCCGGTTATATCACATATAACCGACCGATATCACGTATCGCAAGAATAGAATATGGTATCACATACACGTATTAATCTCGGTCCCGCACATATCACATATGTGCTTCTACTTCGTTTCGCTTGAGCCAGGAAAGCTCTGTGTAGGACTCTAAAGACTCGTCAATACGCCGGCAGTAGGTGGTGATCATATCAGTCACGCACAAGCCGCAAGCGGTCTGCTAAACGTAACGACCACCCGGGTATTGAGCGATCAGAAGATCAACAAGCAAGCCTGCTCATACTCCTGCGAATTCAATCAAGTAACACTACCATACAGTCCGGTCTCTTTGTCTGATATGTCGCATATCAAAGCCTGGGGTGGTATAACGTCAGACCCCAATAGCATGATAAGTCATGCCGATTGAGGTCTATAACGGTTCGAGAAACTACTGATAACACTTACCAGTAGATCTCAGCAACCCTGGCCAGGGATTTCCTGTTATGGTCAATAAAGCATAGCGCAACATCAACCCCCAATACCGGGAGAGACGAATCCCCTCCTATCGCTCATTGCCTCCATGTGACTCGGAACTGTATCCAAAAACCACCATTTTGCATGATCTCTTGAACGTGGTAAGGTAGAAATAAAAGCACAGTGGGAATCATACAAGACTCTATGACGATCACGGGTCGACAGACTAACCTGTACCAGTGTCACCAGAGAACTGCTATCTGATGATAGGTATAATACCATCTAGGAGTTCTCGGCGAGTCCGTTCAGTGTACCCAGTCTCCACTGAGCACCCGTATACCATCTCTGATGTCAAACACCAATGGATATGGGATCATCCATCGCCCATCATATGGGTTGAGAAGCGTATACGCTAGTCTACTCTGGAATATCGATGCCCCGTCTCGATACTCCCATGACTGGGAACAATTGAAGGATGTACTTACCGACTACTCTTGCCCCACTAGTATGATTTGCATCATAATCCTAGTAGTCAAGTACTTATCCTGAGGGCTTTATCAATATGTAATAGAGAGACAATAAGTGTACATGTTAAGATAAAGTGCAACCAGATAGCATACTATCATGTCGAGTAAGAAAGTCCTCCCTATATATGTCCAAGCATCCACTACAATATACATCGCATGTATAGTAATGGCCTCTAGGGCATACATATAACCAATAGCTTAGGATATATACACGGATTTATAACAGTCTTGCTCAATATGGTAGTATGCTACTTGGTTTGTATCTATCTTAATATGTGTGTATGTTTCTTTTAACGTATCACTAATACATATTGGTAGAGCCCTTAGGATCTTTGCTTGACTACTAGCATTATGATGGCAGTCACACTAGTGGAGGCTGGGTAGTCTATAAGAACATCCTTATACAGGTCCCTAGTTGTAGGATTATCAAGACAGAGCATTGATACTCCAAAATAGACTAGTATATACGCTTCTCATCCTAGCAGGGGAGATGGTCTGTCCCACAGCCATTAGTACGTCGTACTGGAGATAGTATGTGGATGCTCATTAGGTTATGAGTTACACTGGATGGACTCGTGGGGTACTACTGGTTGGTACTATACCTATCGTTAGGTAGCAGTTCCCAGGTGACATGAGTACATCATAGTCCGTTGACTTGACACTGCTACTTCACCTCAAGTGTGTTCCCACTGTTCTTAGATTACTACCCTACCACGGCTCTATTGAGTCGTGCAACCAGGTAGTAGTTGGGTGCAGTCCGGAAGCACTTGGAGGCAGTGGCGATTAGATAGGATTTGTCTCTCCCAGTATTGTGGGTTGATGTCGCGCTGTGTTCGGAAAGCCATTACACAAAGTCCCTGGCCCGGGAAAGCGAGATTTACTGGTAGGTACTCCAGTAGTTTTTCAGGGTGTTTTGGGCTGCACTCCAACATGACTTATTGCGCTATTAGGGGTCTGACGTTTACTGCCCCTAGGCCCGATATGTGATACTCTTAGACGAACAGACCGGATTGTACAGAGATTTTCAAAGACAGGCTCAGTAGGAGTTCGGATGAGTTTTCTCATCGGCCTTCTTATCGACAGATACCTGGGTAGCCGTTACGTGCAGCTAGTACTGCTGACGGCTTGTGGTTAAACCTACTGCCAACGTAGTGTCGAGTCTTTATAGTCCTACACAGAGGGTTTCCCTGCTTCGGGCGAAACGATGTAGAGGTCGTATGGTTTTACGACAGGGTTCGATCGCATACGTGTACTTATGCACGTATGATGTTCGGGCAGATAATACTAGTGGGCTTTGGTTTAAACCAGATCCTAATATTAGATTATTGGATTAGTTTCGTCTCATTGTATTCATGTTTCTCGGAATACGGATACGGGTTTGTATATACGGATGAGGGGGAATTCTTGTAATTCCTCAAGATTGTTTCTAGAAGTGTGCACCTCATTACTTGAATTACCATTTAGGTTAAATGCTTAATGAGGTGGAGTTTTGAGGTATTTTTGTGATAATTGAGCATGGCAACTTGTTGACTCTTAGGGCACTAATGAGGCAAGAGAAGACTTACATATTTTTTAGATATTTTAAGATATTTGTGTGAGATATTTTCATTTGCTTAATAGTCTTCACATGAGCCATATTCATTATCATTATCACAAACACTTTCTCTTTCCTCAAGCTCTCTTCTTCTTCCTCTCAAGAACCCTAATTGTCTCATGTGTTTAGAATCCTAGAGTTAATGAGACTAATAGATCCATAATCACTCTCTACTCACTCTAGGCTAATTATTTTAGCACACCAAGAGCCATAGTTAGCTCATCTTAGAGGTTAAAGCTCAAGGTAGACACTCTCGGGTGGATCTTCTTCGATTCGAGAAGGCCGACGAGGAGGCATGATCCATACTTACTCCAAGGAGCTCACGACGAGGAGAAGGACAGCGAGGAGAAGAAGGACTAGTAGCTTGAGGTATAACCTTCTTACATAATAGTTAAACCTCATAGTTTGTATGATAGTTAGGGTTTAGTATCGATCCAGGAGTTTAGTCGATGTTACGAAGCATATAAAAATCGTTTTTTGCAAACTCCGCCTCCTCGCGAACACGTGGGGTGCGTGGCATCAACTTACACATCTTACCTCATGGACTATGGTAACATGTAGTACAAGGCCCAGTTAAAACCCACAGGACAATGGCACGAGAGTTCATGTAGGTGTCTTTTAAGTGACCATCTCATGCCACGTTAATACGTTCCATACCAATTTACCCCGTTAACCCCACGTAATGTATTGTATAGAGTTATATTACAAGTCTGGTCGAGACCATAGATACAAATTGTTCAAGTAGTCAGGTTCTGGATGTAATCTTGTAATCATGTCAAGTTATAGCCATGGTTCGGTCAAGTCAAGTATTCAGGTTGATATTTGTGTTTGAATTTAGGTATTCAGATTCATGTTCAAGTATGCATGTTAGACTTTAGATTCATGTTTGAGTTGGATTCTAATTTCAGTTTGGATTCAGGTTTGATTTAGACTCAGACTTTAGTCGGACATTTGTAACTGATTTAGATCCTGAATTAGGTTTGGGAGTCATCGGTAACTGCTGCACATGGACAGCAGGATTTGTGTCTTTTCCCAAGACAATTACCATTGATAGCTCCGTTAAGTTTTCTACCTTAAATAGGCAAGCACTAACTTTCTCCGGCTCCCTGAGGCTCAAGAGAATTGATCCCGCTTAAACCTATATTTACTAAAGTCTTTAATATTGTTTTATATAACTCGAGGGGGTTTTATGAAAAGTATTTTAATATAGTTTCAAAATAACCTCAAGAATTTATTTATTTTATTTAGTGTTTTCATGGATGTGAATTTTAAGGATTTGAGGTATTTTAGTGATAATTACTTAGCTTGAATAGTTCATAGTATTTTATTGTAAAACTTGTCTGGTATTGATATCTTGATGGTATTTTAGTGAAACTTGTAAACTTCCATCTTTAGAAAAAATGTCAGTTTGTTGTATTTTTAAAATATATGGATTTTGTAATATTTATATAATTATAAAAAATTAAATTTTATTTAATTAGAAAAATGCGTTTTTTTAAAAACGTATTTAAAACCTTTCGAGATCGAACGCTCAGTGAGGAGCTCTGCATCTCGCTCTACTAGCTCAAGGATGTGCGATAATCCGTACTATCCAATAGTGGGTCCCCTAAAAATGGTTGTAGAGGCAATTTTGCAAAGGAAATTAAAATACAATTTAAAAGAAACCCTGTTTTTATAGTAAATGGTATTTTCTTGTAATATTGTATTCGTCACAAAAATTCCAACAAATATGTATCGTGCTATGGAACCATGTATGTATGTGAAAGATAGGTCATTACCTTGTGAATTTTCCTAAATGTATGTTTAAGCAAAACGTTAAAAGATGATATACAAAGTTCATGGTATTTTAATGTAAAAGTTAAGTTAAAGTAATTTTGCATGATACTTTTGATTAAAAGTTGGTTCTAAGTATTGGTTTTATGATTACAAGTATTGGGTAAGAATATGGATGAACAATATTTAAGAAAAGGTGGAATTTCTATAGTTTAGAAGAAGATGTCGGTATTAACTCCACTTACCGACATATGTTTTGAAATAAGATTTTCAAGAAAGAAGAAGAGGGATTGAGAGGAACTTACTGTTAGTTGTATGTATGCCCTAGAGGCCATTATTGTACATATGATGTATATTATAGTGGATGCTTGGACATATATAGGGAGGAATTTCTTGCTCAACATGATAGTATGCTATCTGGTTGCATTTTATCTTAACATGTACACTTATTGTCTCTCTGTTACATGTTGATAAAGCCCTTAGGATGTGTACTTGACTACCAGGATTATGATGCAGATCATACCAGTGGGACCAGGGTAGTCCGTAAGTAAATCCTTCAATTGTTCCTAGTCGTGAGAGTATCGAGACGGGGCATCGATATTCCAGACTAGACTAGCGTATACGTTTCTTGACCCATATGATGGGCGATGGATGATCCTAAATCCATTGGTGTTTGACATCAAAGATTGTATACGGGTGCTCAGTGGAGACTGGGTACACTGAACATGACTCGCCGAGAACTTCTAGATGGTATTATACCTCGCGTCAGATAGCAGTTCTCTGGTGACACTGGTACAGGTTAGTCTATTGACCCGAGATCGTCATAGAGACTTGTGTGATTCCCACTGTGCTTTGATTTCCACCTTACCACGTTCAAGATAACGTGCAAAATGGTGGTTTTTGGGTACAGTCCCGAGTCACATGGAGGTAATGAGCGATAGGAGAGGATTTCGTCTCTCTCGGTATTGGGGGTTGATGTTACGCTATGCTCGATTGGCCATAACAAGAAATCCCTGGTCAGGGTTGCTGAGATTTACTAGTAAGTGTTATCAATAGTTTCTCAAACCGTTATGGGCCTCACATCGGCATGACTTATCAACTTATTGGGGTCTGACGTTTACCACCCTAAGGCTGGATATGCGACATATCAGACGAAGAGACCGGACTGTACGGTAGTGTTACTTATTGGATTCTTAGGAGTATGAGCATGCTTGCTTGTTGATCTTCTGATCGCTCAATACCCGGGTAGCTGTTACATGCAGCTAGAACCGCCGATGGCTTGTGGGTGACTGATATGATCATCACCTACTGCCGGCGTATTGACGAGTCTTTAGATTCCTACACAGAGGTTTCCTGGCTCAGGAGAAATGAAGTAGGAGCACATATGTGATATGTGCAGGACCGAGATTAATACGAGTATGTGATAATGTATTCTAATCTCGCGATATGTGATATCGGTCGGTTATATGTGATATAGCCGGGTTATCGAATCAAGTGTTGATTCGATAAGTTGATACAAATAATATTAGTCGGTTATATATGATATAGCCGGATTATTAAATCAAGTGTTGATTTAATTTAACGTATCATTATATATTTGATATATTAATTTTACATTAACTAATATAAGCTCGCTTAAGCCTTTCTTTTTCTCACTTCTATATAATATGTATGTGATATATATTATTGTGTCATGCTTGATGATACATTGTTCATGGGTATATGATATTCACACCATTCCATAGATAATTAAGGGTATTTGTTTATTTAAGGTAATTCAAAATTAGGTGGAAAAGTCACATGGTTTGAAGCTTGGAGAAGCTTATAGAAACATTGACCAAGTCCACTAATTTTGTTTTATCTTAAGATATTTGTTAACCCAACCATTATCTTTAGTCATGGTTAAGTCTCTACAAGAGTTATATGAGATATTATCTCACTCATGGTTGATATTCTCACTCATTGATTCTCATTTAATTCACAACTTCATCTTCTTCTTTATTCCAATTTTGCTCTCTATCTTTTTGGAAAGTGAAGAAATATAGTGAGGAAAATTATTCTAAAGTGAGAAAAAATCCTACTTCATCAACCTACATTAGATTATCCATTTAGTTTAGATTGTTTGCTTCACTAATTCCTAATTAGTGAAGAGGTAGCTTGAGTTAGTGTCTTCTCGAAGTAGATCATCTTCGGCCTCGAAGACTTCAAGTAAGCTTGTTCATTTCACCTTATGGAGCCTTACTAGAGTTCGGGAGATCACTACTAGGAGCGAAGGGACTACTACACGGAGCTTTTGAAGTGAAGGACCGGTCAATAAAGGTTGTATTCCTTGTTCACTTAGATATAATGTTTGATTACATGCTAGCTTACTCCTAATTTTCTAGTTAGATCCTTGTTATGGGTTGTGTTCATCACAGAAAATTGCATCTTAATACCACTCATTCATTATCTATTCTATTATTTATCGGTACTATTAACCAGTGTCTGGTCAGTAAATACAGATTACAGGTATTCGTGACAAAATACTGGAAACTCACACAAATTCACGGATATGACATTTGTGAGCCGACGCTGTAATCAAAACAGAAATCCGATCGATATCCAAAGAGTTCTTTTGCAACAAATAAAGTGTACACAATTTTGGTCCAACACAATACAAGTGTACACATAACTCTTTGATGCTTGGACCTAGGTGGGGGCTGCCCAAGGCACAAGTGAGTATGATATGCATTAAATGCTAAAGGATGTGATGTGATTTAAAGCATCAAGATTTCCCTCCAAAAGCTACTAGGAAACCCATGTTGTTATCAAGAAAAAAAGCAATGCCAGTAGACTTATGGAGTGCACTCATGATCGCCACATCAAAACGGGTCCAAAACTCAACAAATAAACTGGCGGCATCAAGCAAATGGTCGGCGGCGCCGGGCCCACCAAGGAGAAATGGTTTTATCTTTGGTCTGTTCACTCATTGTTGTCCCATCTTCCTATTTTTATTATTTGTTTATTTCAATTTTGAGCCTATAAATACCAGATCATGGGCAAGGGGAGAGGATACTTTTTTGCTTTAGTTTTAGTCTAGAACAATTGTAATTTGACTTTCTTTTGAACTCTTGAGCTCTTGCCCAATTTTCTTGACCTTGCAACTTCTTCATTGAACTTGTAATCTTAAGATTTAGGTTTTTGAATTCAAGATTAGTTATATCTTACTTGAAAATCAATAAAAAGTTTTCATTGTTCATTTCATTGTGTCTTGCTTTCTACAAACTTCAAACTTATGAAATCTTTGCCTTGCTTTGATCTTGCAACCTCTTAAGTGAGGTTACAACCTTAAAATTCGGTATTTTGATTTCACATTCGTACGGGCTTATAAGAACATTTGAAGAAATTTGCACGTTGACTTAATCTGTTCTTAACTTTCTAACCTTAACTTTCCTTTTTCTTGCAATTTTTGTTATGTGTCTCACTTTTCTTTTTTCTTTATTTTGCTTTGTAAATATGTGTGAGTAATTGATTTACTTGTTAAGGGTAAAATATGGTTAGTTTGTGTTAGGAGATGTATTTGCTAAAACCTTAAAAAACCTTAACTTTGCAATTGAAACTCCGACCAAACGACTAGCAATTCCGCTCCGTTAGGCATCCTATCCTACCACGATAGCGGTGAATCCTAATCGTGACCGAATTGCGAGTGGTTTGCCGAAGGTTAAGATCAAGAGACAACAACGGAACGACAAGAGATAAGAAATACGGATTTAGCACTCAAACACAAATACCGTATTTCAAGTTCCCCAATCCACATTGTTGCCTATTGCCTTAGTGTCAATATCAAAATTAGGTCTATAAGGAGACGGCAAATATCATCCTCGCACAAGCTAGCCTAAAACTACCCTTAACAAGTCGGCTGACCGGAAATCACTTGAAACCTACCTATTGTTTGTTCATTATTAAAGGTAGCGGTGCTTGCTTTTATTGAACATATCATAGTTACGACACTTTGTATAAACAACAACTCAAGATACGACATTAACTCGTTAAAATAAGCTAAAAAGCCTACCATCTCCCTGCGGACGACCCGTACTCATTGCGGCTCGCTACACGTGATACCGTCTTTGATTGCGGTAATTTCAAATTCTTTCTAAATACGACACGGTCAAAACTTGTTAATCAAATGGCTCTGTTGCTGGGGAGACGGTAATGCATTTACACTTGTAGTCTCGGGTTAATTTGTGAATATTTTGTACAAAAACTAACTTTCTAACAGATTCAACGGATTAAAACACATTATTTTTAAAACCGACACGTGAACTAAAAACAATGATGTTCTTTGGATTTTTGATGTGCTGACACACTATGTTTTAACATAAAAATCAAAGTATAAAAGTGGAATACTATTATTACATAGAGGAAACACACAAAATTTGAGCACCAAACTTGCAAATTTGGCAAGCGAAAGCTTGGTAATTCCCGATCTCGCCGGTTTTCTGGTGAGGTTTTAAAAATTGTTTTTTTGTGTTGCTACCGTTGTTCTATTAGTAGCCTGTTTTATTGTTTGATTTTCTTAATTATTTGTGTTCAGAACTTTTGCTATCTATATCGCTTTTTAGCTCAAATATCCGTATTTTTCCAACATTTGCAGATTTGACGGATTAGCAAGCGACGATTGTGCAGAGCAGGGGGCGTTTTCAAGTATAAGGGGATTGAACACTTAGTGCTAAAGACCCGGGTAGTTTGACCCGCACAAATGTACCATTCAAACACTCATAGGCAATATCAACACGAGTTTCTTAAACTCAACTCTTTAGGTACGTATCTTTCTAAACCTCCTCTTCTCAAATCCGACGCTATATTATTCATATCTTTGCAGGATTCTTTGCAACATTGCTGCAATAGCCAAAGCAAAACTAACCGTATTTGTTGCAGCGCCACATTTAAAGTAAAAATAATATAAATTGATTGTTTGATAACAAAACTTTGTTGATTTGCGCATTGCATCATTAATATGGACTTAAGGGGCTATAACACCAATTCAGATTGGGTGGGGATTTCATCACCCTTCCTAAGTCCCCGAAAATCATTAATTGCATAAGTGTCACATCAAGCTTAATAAAAAAATATCTAGACTCAGCCAATTAAGGACTTGTCGTGCTCAATAGGAAAAAGGAAGATTGTGGGCATTCGGCCGTTTATCTAAACATGACTTTTGTGGTGCCTAGGCTAGACAAGTGAGGAGGTAATTTTAAAAGGCCCGTCTCACGGTGATTCGTGAGAGGAACCCTCCTTACCTCACTTATGCTTACCTGGCCACAACTAGATATGAAGAGGCGATTTGAGGGTTATCTCGCAATTTATCGCTTTGGAACAGTTTGGAGCAGGTCTAGTAGACTTAGAGGACCTTAATCTAGGCATTGATTGTGCATTTGTGATTTTGTTGTTGAACTGTCATTTCATTTTCACATCCTTACGAAACAACCACAAATTCTCCACTTTTACCACCTTCACCAAATTTTTCTCCACTTTCGCTTTCTTACCCTCACATTCTATGCTTTGACTATACTCAACTCGTTCAGTGTATGTCCGCTTGGACTAGGGACCCTAGTGCTCGTTTAGTCCGTGTTTCGTTAGTCTCTATGGACTATGCGATCGATCCCGAAGTCGAAACTCCTTCCACGCCTCACCTTTACCCTTGCCGATCAACTCCGACATTGACCGTGATTCTGTCCATACTTCTTCACCTTCACTTTCACCAGACTCTTCTTTCGAGATGTCGGGATTTCCTCCTAACATCAATTTACCTCCCTTGGGAATTATTCCACCTCTATTAGGTGAGAATAACCCGCGACCACCTCTTGTTGAAGCGCCACAACGAATCGCGCTCTAGGATCGTTTCTATCCTACCCACGCTGCGCTTCCGACTTATCTTTCACTTCCACCGGCCAATGGGGATAATTTCGAAATTAAGCCCCACTTCATCAACATGTTGCCTAAATTTCACGGGCTTGAATCCAAAGATGCCTATATATTCATAAATAAATTTCAGAACGTTTGTGCGATGATGATGAAAGGTTTGCTTAGCACCCTATAATGAGTTTTGAAGCATCACATGTCTCAAAGTTTGGATTTTGATGGTGCTAAACAAGCATGCAAAGGAATCGATCCTAGAAAATTAGGGTTACAAAACTTAAAGCTAATAAAATTAGGGTTTCGAGACTACAACCTTTGTAGCTCCCTTGTGTTGGACTCCTTGGTCTCTTGGGTGTTGGAAGAAGGTCCTCTTGAATTCCTCTTGCGTCCACGACGATCCACCCGAAGTTCCCCGTCCAAGCTCGCAACTTCGAGAATCGAAGAGAACACTCTAAACAAGTTGGCTAAACTTGTGTAGAATGATGTTGTGGTTAAGATTCTCACTTCAAAAACCTTTCTTTATGTGTATTTTATTCACTAGAAAAAAACTAGAGAGCAAAATGGTGAAGGAGGAAGAAGATGGCTTTTTATTTTAACAAGTGTAGAATCAACCATGAAAAGAAAAATGAAATATATCTTTATATATTTTATTTCTTCTCACTATAAACCATGGTTAAAATGATGGAGACATTATTTAACTTGAGTTTTAGAACACAAAGAGAGGGATAACTCAAGGTTAGAGGTAGGTGAGAACGGTTAGGTTTAAAGAAGAATGTAGAAGCAAGCAAGAATTATCCTTATCTTTTCTATTTTGTTTTAAACAATAAATCAAATAATAATCCATATATTCAACCATGGTTTGAGTCTTATATTGCCATCTTATTCCATATATAAACAACCATGATAGATGGGTGTATGTATGTATGTATGTATGTATGCACATCCAAATGTGCATGAAACTAGTAAGAAAGAAAGAAAGAAAAACATACATGCATGCACACATCCATCATCCAAGAAAAGGTTTTAAGTGAGAAAACTAATGGTTAAATGATAAATCAACACTTGATTTATCAATCCGGCCATATCACATATGACCCCACCAAAAGCAAGCCGCCCGATCAATGTACGGTATCATATACGCGCATTTTAATCTGGTCCATGAGCATATCGCATACGTGCACCACAACGTTTCGCCTGGACTAGGTAACTCCTGTGTGGGACTCTAAGACTCGTCAATACGCCGGCAGAGGGTGATGATCATATCAAGTACCCCCAAGCCGCAAGCGGTCAGCTAAACGTAACGGCCACCCGGGTATTGAGCGATCAGAAGAAAACAAGCGAACCTGCTACAACTCCCGTCGAGCCAACCGGCAACACTACCGTACAGTCCGGTCTCTTCGTCAGATATGCTGCATATCGAGCCTAGGGATGGTCACATCGACCCCAATAACTCAATAAGTCATGCCGGTGAATGGTCTATAACAGATTGAGAAACTACTGATAACACTTATCAGCAAATCTCAGCAGCCCTGGCCAGGGACTTACTGATATAACCAGTCGGGCACAGCACAGCATCAACTCCCAATACCGGGAGAGACGAAACCCCTCTTATCGCTCATTGCCTTCGTGTGTCTCGGGACTGTACCCAACGGCCACCTGTTTGCACGACTCGGTGGAGCCGTGGTAGGGTGGCAATCAAAGTACAGTGGGAGAACACACAAGACTCTATGATGATCTCGGGTCTACAGACTAACCTGTACCAGTGTCACCTGAGAACTGCTATCCGACGATAGATATAATTCCATATAGGAGTTCTCGGTTAGTCCGTCCAGTGTACCCAGTCACCACTGAGCACCCGTATATGATCTTGATGTCAAACATCGATGCATGTGGGAACATCCATCGCCCATCGGTATGGGTCTAGTATCATATACGCTAGTCTACTCTGGTATATCAATGCCCCGTCTTGATATACCTGCGACTAGGGACTTTCCAGGATATGCTTATAGACTACAGATGTCCCACTAGTATGATCTCTATCATAATCAGAGTAGTCAAGCCGATATCCTCAGGGCTTTATCAGCATGTATGAATGAATAAAAGCATGATCAAAACAACATGTCAGATAAAGAAGAACCAGATAGCATGCTATCATGTCGAGCAAGAATGCATACTGAATATATATATACATGTATAGATACATCCACTATCATATAATGGCCTCTAGGGCATACATATATCCAACAATCTCCCACTTGCAGTAAGGCCAGTTATTGGCGTATCTCATACCCAACATCTCAAAAGGTCGCTCATGCTGCGGCTGAGGGAGGGCCTTGGTGAATGGATCCACGGCGTTATTCTTTGTGTCTACCCTCCTAATTTCGATCTCGCGGCGATCTACAATCTCCCGGATCAAATGAAAACGCCTCAGGATGTGTCTGGACCGCTGATGGGATCTGGGCTCCTTGGCTAATGCCATAGCCCCATTATTGTCACAATACAAAGGTATTGGATCAATGATGGTTGGAACTACTCCTAGCTCCGAGACGAACTTCTTCATCCAGACGGCTTCCTTGGCGGCATCATTTGCAGCAATGTACTCAGCTTCCATCGTAGAGTCTGCAATGGTATCTTGTTTGGAACTCTTCCAACTCACCGCCCCTCCATTGAGGGTAAATACAAACCCAGAGATAGATTTGCTGTCGTCCTTATCGCTCTGGAAGCTCGAATCGGTAAAGGCCTCCATTTGGAGATCTCCATTACCATACACCAAGAACAATTCTTTAGTCCTTCGTAAGTACTTAAGAATGTTCTTCACAGCTGTCCAGTGATTCTCCCCTGGGTTAGATTGATACCTGCTTACAACACTAAGTGCATAAGCTACATCTGGGCGTGTACATAACATCGCATACATTATAGATCCTACTGCCGAAGCATAGGGTATAACACTCATGCGAGCTCTCTCTTCATCGGTCTTTGGACAAGAATCCTTGGAGAGAGTGACCCCATGGCAAGCGGGTAAGGCACCCCGCTTGGAGTCTTCCATACTAAACCTTTTTAGGATGGTGTCAATGTACCTGGTTTGGGACAATCCCAATAACTTTTTGGATCTATCCCTATAGATCCTTATGCCCAGGATGTAAGTGGCATCACCCAGGTCCTTCATGGAGAACCTTAGTGATAAGAAAGATTTGACCGACTGTAGCATATGAATATCATTTCCTATCAGAAGAATGTCATCCACGTACAATACGAGGAATGTGACAGCTCTTCCTACAGCCTTCTTATAAACACAAGGTTCATCTGGATTTTTGATGAAATCAAACTCTTTGATAACATCATCAAAACAGATGTTCCAACTCCGAGATGCCTGTTTTAACCCATATATGGATTTAAGCAATCTACATGTTTTCCCGCTGCTCCCACTGTCAATGAAACCCTCTGGCTGATCCATATAAACGCATTCTTCTAAATCTCCATTTAGAAATGCTGTTTTAACGTCCATCTGCCAGATTTCATAGTCGCAGTGAGCAGCAATAGCGAGTAGGATCCGAATGGATTTAAGCATGGCTACGGGTGAAAAAGTTTCGTCATAGTCCAAACCTGGTCTTTGACGAAAGCCTTTCGCCACAAGTCTTACCTTATAGGTCTCTACCTGCCCATCTACACCAATCTTTCTTTTAAAGATCCATTTGCACCCCACAAGTTTTACCCCAGGGGGCACAACGTCCAAAGTCCATACTTTGTTGTTGTACATAGACCCCATTTCGGATCTCATGGCATCCAGCCACTTCACAGAGTCTCTACTCGTGATAGCTTGCTGAAAACTGGTAGGATCATCATCATCCATGATACAGTCTTCTCTGTCACCATCAATGAGGAAACCGTAGTACCTCTCCGGTGGGCGAGAAGTCCTACCAGACCTACGGAGTGGCCGAGGTTCTTCAGTTTCTGTTGCAACAGCCGGTTCAACCAAATCGTCATTTGTAGTTTGTGTCTCTAGAACCTCTTCTAGATCCACCACCTCGCCATCATCTTTATCTGTGAAAAACTCTTTTTCCAAGAATGTGGCATACTGAGAAACGAACACCTTTTGTTCCTCTTTGTGGTAGAATAGATATCCATAAGAATTCTTTGGATATCCCACAAAGTTACACATGACTGACCGTGTCTCGAGTTTGTCCGGATTCTACTTTTTAACATAGGCCGGGCAACCCCAAATCTTAATTCTCTTAAGAGATGGTCTCTTCCCATGCCATATCTCATATGGCGTGGTAGACACGGCTTTGGTTGGAACCCTGTTTAGAAGAAACGCTGCAGTCTCCAATGCATGCCCCCAAAACGACACTGGTAACTCAGCGTCACTCATCATGGACCGGACCATATCTAATAGGGTCCTATTCCGTCGTTCTGACACACCGTTGTGCTGTGGTGTGTAAGGTGGAGTGAGCTAAGAGAGAATCCCATTCTCTTTTAGGAAGTTTGCAAATTCTGTACTGAGATACTCACCACCTCGATCTGATCGAAGCATTTTGATACTCAAGCCGGTTTGCTTTTCTACTTCTTGTTTATATTCAATGAATTTCTCGAAAGCTTCGGTCTTGTGCTTTAATAAAAATACATGACCGAATCTTGAGAAATCGTCAGTGAATGTAATGAAGTATGAAAAACCGCCTCTAGCCTGTGTAGACATTGGCCCACATACATCACTATGTATGTGGCCTAGGAGCTGAGTAGCTCTTTCTCCGTGTCCGGTAAACGGAGTTTTGGTCATTTTACCCTTGATACAAGACTGGCAAGTCGCATAAGATTTATATTCAAAAGAGTTTAAATATCCATCTTTGTGTAACTTGTTTAGTCTTGTTTCGTTAATATGACCAAGTCTACAGTGCCAAAGAAAAGCTTCATTTAATTCTGAAAGTTTTCTTTTATTAGTGTGTAGTATACTGAAAACTGTGTGTTGATTTAGGACATATATTCCATTATTAAGCGTACCATACCCAACCAACATTTGATTCAGGTGAATGTTCATAACATTGTTCTGCAATACAAAATTATATCCTTCATTGTCCAACAAAGAAACGGATATTATATTACATAGCATACTTGGTACAAAATAACATGGATTCAAAACCAAAATACATCCAGATGGCAACCCCAAGTGATACTCTCCCACTGCGACTGTATGTACATTGGAACCATTTCCAACGCGGAGAGTATGGTCACCTGTCTTCAAAACCTTGCTATTTCTCAGCCCCTGCATAGAATTGCAAATGTGAGAACCTGAACCGGTATCCAATACCCAGGAAGCAGAGTTTATTGAAAAACAGTTTTCTGTCACAAACGCACCTGAAGCAGAAACATCACCATGCTTCTTCTTGAGACTTAAGTACTCCGTGCAGTTGCGCTTCCAATGTCCTGTCTTGTGGCAATGAAAACATTCGCCCTTCCCCGAGTCTCCAGTCTTGGACTTTCCCTTTCCCTTCACCTTTTTAACTCCACCTTTAGGATTGGTGGGCTTCTTCTTTTTCTTTCCCTTGGCCTTAGCTTTCGGGCGAGAAGAAGAAGATTGTCCAATAGTCATAACGGGAGTTCTTGCTGACTTCATAGTGCTCTCTGCACTCCTTAACATATTAAGGAGTTGAGGGAGTTCCTTCTCCATGCCATGCATGTTGAAGTTCACTATGAACTGAGCAAAGGTGAAGGGAAGGGACTGCGGAATAATATCTATTTATTGTTCATTGTCCATCGTCCATCCAAGGTCCTCAAGCTCTTCTATAAGAGCTATCATCTTCAGAACATGGTCTCCTACTGGTGTGCCAGGGGCCATTCGCATCTGAAACAATTTCTTTGATGCTTCGTATCGTAATACGCGGGATTGCTCTCCATACAACTCCTTTGTATGAAGCAATATACCGTGAATGTCCATGTCCTCGTGCTGCTTTTGATGTGTGTTATCCATCGATGCAAGCGCGAGGCATTTTGCCGTGGCACAGTCAGCGTCCCATGTCTTGCGGACTTCAATGTCCGCAACTGAGGATTTTGGACCTGGGACGGGCGGGGCTGAAGCCGTGATGACATATGATACTTTATCATAAGTCAAGGCGATTTTCAGATTCCTCAGCCAGTCTTTATAGTTGGTCCCATTCAGTTTGTTTTTATCTAGTAAAAGCTTGAGTCCAGTCATGGGTATCTGCCATTAAGAGAGAGAAAAGAATACACTCAGCGAAAGCTCTTGCATAGATCAGATTGGTTATTATTATCTTGTCTAATCGATGTTTCCCACTGCTTTTATCGAGTTTTTCTTTCAAACCTTAAAAAGAAAAACTAGCCAGGATTAATTACAGTCTACAACTTCGCTAACCGTTCAGCCAGGCCAGTGTCGGTACTTGAGGGAGGTTCCCCGTGCTTTCGCACGGACCTAATTAAAGTAAACCTCGTTTTCCCAGAGGCGGAGACCCGTTAACACCTTTCTAGACACCTAATGAGTTAGCTGATTGTAAACTGTAAAACTCTCCTAGGAGCAACTATTGCCCACAGTGGGATCGGGATCCAACCATCATATGGAAGGTATGCAATCTCATTGTAAATTTCAACTATTGAAATTCCCGATGTTGTTTTTACCCCTAGTACTTTTGACCTTAACTAAGGTCAACAAGTCATAAGTACCAGTCAAGTTCTACCCGTCATTTCTTGATTAATTAGACCCACTCATATAACCCTTAACTATGGTCAACAAAGTCATAAGAATGTCCTAATTAATCTGCATCATATGCAATGTAGGAAGACATCACTTAGCTACCGTACACTACGCCTTAACTATAGTCAACAAACGTAGCACGAATACTAAGTACTCTACTTTCTAAAATGACGGAGGGTTGCGGATGATTTTTAAGAAAATCTTTAACGCTTTGAACTTGATATCGTTGTAGAATCAAATGGTTTTCAAAAGGAGTGGCTTAAGCTCCGCAGTTTTGAAATATAGCTTTTTCATAAATAGCCGAGTGGTTTTCAAATTCGATTCTACAACATCTTTTTAGGTTTATTTTCTTTACATTAATCACATTAATGTAATCCCATCATTTAAGTCCTTAAGCCAATCACAGAAAAGAAATGAAAATAACACGTACGCTTATGCCATCCGCATTCGCCACAATGTTCCGTTATGCACCGTTAGGTTACTTAACTGACGGCATACCGGGACGGGACTAGCGCGGGTGTAAAACATAAGCAACGTCTAATATATATCATATATATAATTTGTCATTCGTCTCAGATATCACAGAACACAGGCAGCAGAAACATAGATATAAAGTGGGATATACTAGGACGTCAGTATTTAGTATTTAGCCAGAATAGAAAATACGGATTCCACAGTCGCGATGAATAGCCAAGCCCACACCCTGGACCCCTACGAGAGCGGCAAGTGACCCTACCAATTCTGGAGTTTAGGAGACCCGGTCTCGACTCCTCGAGATGGCCTCTCACTGAACCCCAGAACCCGGTCACCTGTGCTCCCCTCCTTGGGTCCATCCTAATGCAGAAAAGTAAATAATATACAACACTGGTGACACAACCTCAACCCGGAAGTGCCCCAAATAAAAGAATATTACATTACATTTGAATTTACATGAATGAAAATATAAAACTCTCATTTCACATAAAACCCCCCGGCTATTCAATCGCGACAATCCTGCATATCATATCTCAGCAACACATAATATCTCATATCAACAACGTAAGTAAGTATGCATACCCCAATTGTCGTTGATGTATAGCAACGAAACCGGCGATATCGAACATACTACACTTACGGTCACAGAAAAGAAAGTGTAAAACTACAATATTTGGAATCCACATTCTCTTTAGACATCATAAATGCGAACTATCACATATTTCGCATTTCATGCCTAAACTATATGAATTCCACATATTGTATCACATTCCAGATAAACAGACAGTATTAAAGTTTTCGAACGAACGATCAAGTACCCAAGATTCACTAAAGCTCAACACTTGAGCAGGGTTCAAAAATCCGGAGTGTGACACAATAGTAGCGGTCCAGCCGTAGAAGGGTCAAGCCAACGCCTCACATGTGGCACGCCGTACTGCCCCAAACCCTAAGGTTCAAAGGGCAGTTCAAGACGGTCACATAATCGAGTTAAGGTTTGTTGTCTTCTAGAGGGTCCACCACAAAAAGACTTGCACGTATCTCCAATGTATTTAAACCCCGTGAATAGTAAGCAAATGATACTCATTCAAACACTTCAATACTTTCTAATGTACCCGGATAAACAACGAAATGAAAATTCCGATCGAATCTACGCGTTCAAAACCATCTCCAGAAAATACAGTACTATATTCAGATTAAACATACCTAAAACACTATACAAGAAGATATAAGAATTATAGTGTAATTTTCATGCAATGATACCACTGTACGGCGGCGGAGCCGCGGCCTAAGCAAGGAATTGCCGCGGTTCCGCGGCCATTTGAACTGTTCATGGCATCGAATTTCACCATATTTCTTAGGTTTCCCTGTTGTATTTTTTAAGTATTTTTAATTCTGAAAAAGGTCAGATTTTAAAATTTGTCCAGAGAGGGTCTAAAAAAGGCGTATTTTTGTCCGATCGGGATTTTTACTTCGTAAAAGCGTTGCCTAATGTTCTAGGTCGGCTCTGATACCAATGAAAGGTTTGCTTAGCACCCTATAATGAGTTTTGAAGCATCACATGTTTCAAAGTTTGGATTTTGATGGTGCTAAACAAGCATGCAAAGGAATCGATCCTAGAAAATTAGGGTTACAAAACTTAAAGCTAATAAAATTACAGTTTCGAGACTACAACCTTTGTAGCTCCCTTGTGTTGGACTCCTTGGTCTCTTGGGTGTTGGAAGAAGGTCCTCTTGAATTCCTCTTGCGTCCACGACGATCCACCCGAAGTTCCCCGTCCAAGCTCGCAACTTCGAGAATCGAAGAGAACACTTTAAACAAGTTGGCTAAACTTGTGTAGAATGATGTTGTGGTTAAGATTCTCACTTCAAAAACCTTTCTTTATGTGTATTTTATTCACTAGAAAAAAACTAGAGAGCAAAATGGTGAAGGAGGAAGAAGATGGCTTTTTATTTTAACAAGTGTAGAATCAACCATGAAAAGAAAAATGAAATATATCTTTATATATTTTATTTCTTCTCACTATAAACCATGGTTAAAATGATGGAGACATTATTTAACTTGAGTTTTAGAACACAAAGAGAAGGATAACTCAAGGTTAGAGGTAGGTGAGAATGGTTAGGTTTAAAGAAGAATGTAGAAGCAAGCAAAAATTATCCTTATCTTTTCTATTTTGTTTTAAACAATAAATCAAATAATAATCCATATATTCAACCATGGTGTGAGTCTTATATTTCCATCTTATTCCATATATAAACAACCATGATAGATGGGTGTATGTATGTATGTATGTATGTATGCACATCTAAATGTGCATGAAACTAGTAAGAAAGAAAGAAAGAAAAACATACATGCATGCACACATCCATCATCCAAGAAAAGGTTTTAAGTGAGAAAACTAATGGTTAAATGATAAATCAACACTTGATTTATCAATCCGGCCATATCACATATGACCCCACCAAAAGAAAGCCGCCCGATCAATGTACGGTATCATATACGCGCATTTTAATCGGGTCCATGCGCATATCGCATACGTGCACCACAACGTTTCGCCTGGACTAGGTAACTCCTGTGTGGGACTCTAAGACTCGTCAATACACCGGCAGAGGGTGATGATCATATCAAGTACCCCCAAGCCGTAAGCGGTCAGCTAAACGTAACGGCCACCCGGGTATTGAGCGATCAGAAGAAAACAAGCGAACCTGCTACAACTCCCGTCGAGCCAACCGGCAACACTACCGTACAGTCCGGTCTCTTCGTCAGATATGCTGCATATCGAGCCTAGGGATGATCACGTCGACCCCAATAACTCAATAAGTCGTGCCAGTGAATGGTCTATAACAGATTGAGAAACTACTGATAACACTTATCAGCAAATCTCAGCAGCCCTGGCCAGGGACTTACTGATATAACCAGTCGGGCACAGCACAACATCAACTCCCAATACCGGGAGAGACGAAACCCCTCTTATCGCTCATTTCCTTCGTGTGTCTCGGGACTGTACCCAACGGCCACCTGTTTGCACGACTCGGTGGAGCCGTGGTAGGGTGGCAATCAAAGTATAGTGGGAGAACACCAGAGACTCTATGACGATCTCGGGTCTACAGACTAACCTGTACCAGTGTCACCTGAGAACTGCTATCCGACGATAGATATAATTCCATATAGGAGTTCTCGGTGAGTCCGTCCAGTATACCTAGTCACCACTGAGCACCCGTATATGATCTTGATGTCAAACATCGATGAATGTGGGAACATCCATCGCCCATCGGTATGGGTCTAGTATCATATACGCTAGTCTACTCTGGTATATCAATGCCCCGTCTTGATATACCTGCGACTAGGGACTTTCCAGGATATGCTTATAGACTACAGATGTCCCTCTAGTATGATCTCTATCATAATCAGAGTAGTCAAGCCGATATCCTCAGGGCTTTATCAGCATGTATGAATGAATAAAAGCATGATCAAAACAACATGTCAGATAAAGAAGAACCAGATAGCATACTATCATGTCGAGCAAGAATGCATACTGGATATATATATACATGTATAGATACATCCACTATCATATAATGGCCTCTAGGGCATACATATATCCAACAGATGAAGACAACCCAGCTGTCTGACGATGTTATACGGCTACGAGTTATTCCTTTCACTTTATGCAACCTTGCTGAAAAGTGGCTGTATAGCACCACATCTCATTCGATAACAAGCTGGGACGAGTTTGTAAAAGCGTTTTTAAAGAAATTCTACCCAAATCATAAGACCGCACGGATTCGAAACGAAAATAACCAATTCACCCAGCTTCCTACCGAACCTTTCTGGAAGTGCTTTGACCGGTACATGGACCTCCTTATTCAGTGTCCTCATCACGGTATAGAGAAATGGTAACTTTGCTAAACTCTGTACGAGGGCCTGAATCCAACAACTAGACAGTTGATGGACACCATCTGTCAGGGCCGCTTTCTGTCCAAATTTGACGAGGAGGCTTGGCAATTCTTTGACGATCTTGTGGAGCAAACGCTACAGTGGGAGAGCACCAAACCGAGCACTTCAAATTCTTCTTCTTCAGGTCTCTTCAGGATAGGAGTTCATCAACTCGACATCTCAATTGCAATGAAGGCCGAGATGGCTGCAATCACGTGGAAACTAGAAGCAATTGAGAGCAAATTCTCATCTCCTTCTTCTGCCCCTGTTCTTCCCCCTCGTACCATTTGCGCTTGTTGTTCGGATCCATCTCATTTTACCGAAGAGTGTCCTTACAATCCACCATCTCAAGGACAGGATCAGGTTAATGCTGCATTTTAGCAAAGTCCACGAAACGATCCATACTCTTCCACATACAATCCCGATTGGAGGAACCATCCCAATTTCGCCTGGAATTAGAACCAGTATCAATTCCAAGGCCACAACAAATTCCAGAGGCCTCCTCCTCCTCAACAACAAGCTCAACAACAAACTCAACAACAATTTTAGCAGCCTTTCCAACCCCAACCTTTTCAGAATCCGATGAACAACGTTGCTCCGTGCAACAATTCTTTTCTTCAAAACAACTTTGTTCCATCAAATAACGATAAGGGTTCCTCTTTAGAACGGAGTCTAAAGGTTTTTGTAAAGCAATCGACTCAATCCACCACCTGTAGGGTTACTAAGCAATCTCACAAAGTTCTACAAGGCATCAACCATGCCCGATTTAAATTTCAGACGTGCTGAACAACCCTAACCAAGATCTTAAACTAGAGATTAGGCGAAACAAAGCAAGTAAACAACTTTACTTCTAAAAGTTTGGGATTACAACATTTGTAGTCCGGTCCTTCACTTCTAAACCTCCGTGTTGAGGTCCCTTCGCTGCGATCATCGAGTATCCTGACTCTAGAGAGTCTCCATGAAGAAAAAGATGCAAGCTTGCTTCTGATCTTCGATAACTAAGATGATCTACCTTGAAGTTTCTTTAACACAAGCTCTCACTCACTAAATGAAGTGAACACCCTAATCTAATTGGCAAGAATAGATTAGGATGATGAAGTAGGAATTTAGCTCTCATTTGTTTTCTTAATCTCACTCATTTTCATCACAAAGAAAAAAGCTAGAGAGCTTTTCACCAAGGAAGAAGAAGAAGAATATCCAAAACCTTTTTTGATGAAAAATGAGTCCATAGTGAGGCTAGAAATGCAACCATGGTTGATAAAAGAAAAGCTAACCATTGTAGAGAGTTAACTAGGGTTAAAGGGTTGGGTTGGGTTAAACAAATATCTCACAAAATATCATAGCAAATATCTTTGCTTAAAACAAAAGCAAAGCTTCTAGAAGCTACTAGAAAGTTTAACCCAAATCAAACCATAACCATGTTTAATCTCCACTAATCATATTGCATTTATAACCATAACATGTTACAATATTATATATCACATATAAAATATTTATTGTTACAAAATAAAATAATACAATTAACATATATCGCATATATATCAATGTATTACCCGAGTGAGAAAAAGAATCTTTTAGTGAGCTTATATTAGTTAATGTAATTTAATATATCAAATATATAATTATACATTAAATTATCGAATCAACACTTGATTCGATAATCTGGCTATTTTACAAATAACCAACTAATATAATCTGTATCAGTTCATCGAATCAACACTTGATCCGATGACCCGGCTATATCTCATATACCCGGCCGATAACTCATATCGCGAGAATCTAATACGGTAACACATACACGTATTGTTCTCGGTCCCGCACATATCATATATATGCTCCTACTTGTTGGATATAATGCCCTCAGAGTCAATTATTGGATCGCAGGCACGTGATTGCAATGATTGAAGGAGGACCTATACCGGTAGGACAGTCTTACTCGAGAGGTTTGTATACTATCTGGTTTGTCTTTATCATCGTGTACATGCTTTAGGTGACATTGTAGTTCACTATTACACGTTAATGGAGAATAGTATGCTACCATGGTTTGTCTTTATCAGTCGTGTACAGCTTTAGGTGACATGTTCACTATTACAAGTTGATAGAGCCCTTAGGATCCTGTTTGACTACCAACAGTATGATGACGATCATATACGTGAGAGTTGGGTAGTCCATAAGCACATCCTTAAAAGTGGTCCCTAGTCGTGGGAGTTTCGAGACAGGGCATCGATACTCCGGAGTAGACTAGTGTATACAGTCGAGACCCTGACGAGGGGCGGTGGTCGGTCTCACAAGCCATTGGTGTCAGTTGGTTCACCTAAGATGTATACAGGTGCTCATTGGGTTATGAGTACACCGGACAGGACTCGCCGGGAACATGCTAGTTGGTATTATACCTGACGTCAGATAGCAGTTCCCTGGTGACATGTGTACAGGTTAGTTCATCGACCTGAGAACATCATTTGTCTCGTGTGAGTTCCCACTGTGCTTTGATTACTACCCTACCATGGCTCAAAGGAGTCGTGCAAACAGGTTTTAGTTGGGTACAGTCCCGAGCCACATGGAGGCAGTGAGCGGATCAGCAGGGGATTCGTCTCTCCCGGTATTGGGGGTGAGATCGCGTTGTGTCTAGGAGAGCCATTACACGAAGGCCTTGGCCAAGGCAGGAGATTTACTGGTAGTTATTCCAGTAGTATCTCAGGGTGTTCTAGTCTACACTCCGACACGACTTGTACCGCTTTTGGTGGTCTGACTTTTACCAACCCCCTAGGCCCACCATGCGATGTTCATAGACGAACGGACCGGACTGTACGGATATTGTCACTGACAGGCTCAGTAGGGTGTCAGGATGAGTTCGCTTATCAACCTCCCTTTTGGTCAATACCTGGTAGCCCGTTACGTACGGCTAATACCTCTGACGTGCTAGTGGTTAAATCCACAGCCAAACTATTGACGAGTCTTTAGAGTGCCCCACAGACAGTTTCTCAAGTTTCGGGCGAAACGTTGTAGAGGCCGTATGATATATGGCAGGGTTCGATCATATACGTGCGGTATTGCACGGATCATGATCGGACGGATCATATTAGTGGGCTTTGGTTTAAGCCCGATCCTAGTATTAGATTTGTTGGATTACTTTAGTCTCATCGCATTCGTATTCGGTCGGAATGTGGATGCAGGTATGTATATACAGGTGAGGGGTATCCTTGTGATCCGTCACGAGTTTATTTTAGATGTTGCCATATCTTTTTATTGTTGCAAACATTTGGATTAATGTTTGTTAATGGAAATTGTGAGCTTAAGCCATCATTTTGTGCATTAAATGATACATGTACTTCATGGGTGACTCATGGTATCATTTCTTGTGCAAATGTCACATATTGTGATTGATTTGTGTTGATATGATAATAAGAGAGAGAGGGGATTCCATGAGGTAAGGTTGGTATTGTATTGTTTGAGATCTCATACTCTCTCTCTTTTATCATAAGAAACACAAAAAAGGCTCTTTTCTTCTTCTTCTTCCTCTAGCTCAAAACTTCCATCAATGGCTTCATCTCTAACCTCCATCCATCTCATGGACGAAAGAGACAAAGTGATCACAAACATTCTCTACATCACCTTGGACACGTCGGCTAGCACACTTCGTGCCCGAGTTGCTTCGGATGAAGCGGGAGCCCGTAAAAGGAATCGATGATGTGGTGCCCTTTCCGATGATGAGATCGAGACCGGAGATGCCGCGAGGAGCTTGGGACTGTGGCCAAAGACTGAAGGACACGGATCGATCGGTATAGCTTTCCAACCCTCTCTCTAGTTAGCTAGTTGTAGGTTAATGGTTCGATCCGGATTTTAAGAATATGATAGCGCCGCTTTTCTAGTTTAGAAAAATTTTCGTTTCCGCATTTTAGCCTCGGAAAGACGGCCGGGGCGCTACCGTAGTCTTACATGGTATGAGAGCCAGGCCATTAACCTTTACTAGCTTGCTCTAACGTGTTTAGAACTTCGATCGAACGAAATTTTCAAAAACTCCATTTCCAAGTCATCAGTTTCTTTCGAATTTTTCCTGTGGTCAAAAAATTATTTTGTGTGCTGCAGAAAAACAGGCAGGGTTTTTTAAGAGAACTAAGAAAATTTGGTGGGCTGATTTCACTGTAGCGCGGCGGATCTGCGGCCGTACCCACGTTTTGGCCGCGGATCCGCCGCAGTACTGTAGCCACAGTGCATGAAATTTTCTGAGGTGGTCTCTGACTTGGAAATGTGGTTTCTGGTATTTTTTGTTTGGGCCCAGATTTGTCTGAGTACTGGGAATTGTGCTTGGGGCCCATTTCGGGAAATTTTGTCGATCGAAACTTTAAATATGTTAGTTCACAGTATTTATATTATATCTGCGACCGTGAATGTCATTTGATCGGTAAATCCTGTATAATTGCTATAGTTTTTTTAGACGGATTTGCGAACGTGACATTCACGTTGATGTTTTGTGTTGTGCTGTGATGTTGCGGATTTGTCGTGGTGGATAGCCTGGATACAATGGTAGTACAGTTTGGTTGTATTTGTATATTTGATATTGCGGGGCGAGCGTCCGACATGTGGACTGCCGTCACTGCCTGTTTTTATATTATTCTTTTGAGGCATGACCGGGCTGAGGTCGATGTACCTATTGTATATATTTTTACTTTCTGTACTAGGATTACCCCGCGGAGGGGTGCACGGGTAGCCGGGTTCTAGAGGGCAACGGGCGCACATCTCATGGCTTTGAGACGGAGGGGGCTTCACTCTAGAATTGGCGGGCTATTCGCCGCACTCGTAGGGGGTACAGGTTGACCCAAGGAGGGGTGCTCATGTTACCGGATTCCGTAAAGTGCTGGGTGGTCCATTCACGTTGTTGAATGGGGCTGCCTCGCTTCAGGTTTTAGCGGGTAACTTGCCGCGCCCGTAGGGGTCTAGGATTTCATTGCACAGGCTATCATACGACCAGGGGAACGTCGGGTTTCAGTAGCGGTTCTATGAAACCCGGGGATCCCGGATTATCTGTATTGTTCTGTGATGCTTATTACATTTCTGTGATGTTGCATTTTATCACGCCTTGAGCGAATATTATATATTGATATATATACTAGTAGATGTTGTATATGTTTTCAACCCGCGCTAGTCCAGTCCTCGATCTGTCGTTAGTTAAGTAACCTAACGGGTGATGACGAGACCCAGTGGTGAATGCGGATGGCATATACGTACATCATATTTTCGTTCTTTATTGGTGTGATCAATTGATGGGACTGTGTTGATTCGGATCAATGCAAGCTAAACAAACCTATTCTGATGTTGTTGGAACATTTTTCAAAAAAAGCTGTTATTGCAAGGCCGTTCTCTTTTGTTTTGCACAGTGGTATTCGGTTATGAATATCCAGCACCTCAGTCGACGTGGCAAGGGCCAAGATCCCTTCACCGGGAGTGACCCCTTGGACAGAAGTTTGCGTCAGGGTAATAACTTCACTATAGTCGATTACTTTTTGCTTTGCATCATGGTATTCAGTTGGAATATCTTGCACCTCATTCTACGGGGAAAGAGCCGAGATCCCTTCACCGGGAGTGACCTCTTTAGAAAAGCTTTTCGTCACTATATTTTTATAAAAAGTTATGCAGTGCCTTCAACGATATCAAGTTCATTACGTTAAAAGTTTTTCGCCAAAAACTAGACGTAGCCCTTCGTCATTTCTTACAAATATTACTTAGTATTCTTGCTGCATTTGTTGACTGTGTCAAGGCGTAGTGTACGGTAGCTAAGTAGTGTTCGTTTATGGCATATTAATAGGATTGGTTAGGACAGTCGTGCGGCCTTGTTGACAGTGTCAAGGGCTCGTACGGGTGGGTTTAATGCAATCCAGGATAATGACGGGTTGAACTTGACTAGGACTCTTTGATTTGTTGACTGTGACAAGGTCACTTGGGTCCTAGGGGTAAAAATTACATCGAGAGTTTCTAAAGAAACTGAAACTTGCCAGGCATGCGCATACCTTTTGGAGTGTGATAACGTGAGTGGATTCCGTCACATTATCATGCGATGATAGTTGGATCCCGATTCCCACTGATGAGTTGGCTTACTCCTCGGGTGATCCCGACTAATTCTTCTTTCAGGTTTGGAGGAGAATTTGAGGTTACAGTGGGAGGTTTCCTGATTAGATAAATTGATAACCATTCTGATTTAGGATAGAGTGTACGCTGTGTGTTTCTTTTCTCTCTCTCTTTGGCAGCGACCATGACCCGACCCGTGACTATGACTCAATGACCAAGTTGATCGAACCTTCTTATAACACTGGCTTTTGGATTGTCAGAGTTGCATACCTCATTGCCACTCCTACTTTTACCCTTTTCTCCAGAACACCCTGTATTACTACGAACATCCACTTCCATTGGATAAAACCATCGTATGGTTATATACGAACTCGAAGGAATTTGTTCCATATTCGAGGATGGTTTCCGGTTCTGGAGAAAACGAATAGGACTATTCAGTTGTCTTTTCCTTTTACCTTCTCTCAGGTTGCGAGTGTTCATTGGATAAGGACGGTACACTTATTACACTAATTGGATAGTCTTCTTCCAAACCATAGGCATGTGCCGAACGGTAGGGAATGAAGAAAACCAATTAGCCTAACGGTGGTGTACAGAAGGTATTAAGTAAAGACAAATAAAGGGATCAGAAAGAGGGCAAAGTAAATTGCGACTGCTATTCACGACCAAACCAAGTATTTCATCGCCACTCCTACTTCACCTTTGTAATTCTCCAGAACACTCCATATCACAACGAAGATCCACGGTTATTTGGATACTCCATCGTATGGTTATATACGAACTCGAAAAGAACTTGTTCCAGTTCGGGGATGGATTCTGGTACAGGAGAAATAGGAATAAGTATTATTCAGTTGTCTTTTATTTTTACCTTCTCTCGCGTTGCGAGTGCTCCTAGGATTAGGGGAATACACCCATTATGCTTATTGGATAGTCTTCTTCCAAACTATAGGCTAGTGCCGAACGGTAGGGAAGGAAGAAAACCATTTAGCCTAACGATGGTGTGCAGAATGTAGCGACTAAAGACAAATAAAGGGATTTGGAGAGATGGCAAAGAAATATACTGTTACAGTTGTTGTAAGTCCATGCTACCTCTCCCGGTACTTTCGGGCATGCGGAATTTGATGAAAAACAATTTTCTAGAGGTGGTAACATGGACTCAAAACCGGATTTTTGTTAAACATCTAACTAACAACCTAACTAGGAGTTGTTAACTACTCGGTTAGGGGGTTATACCTTTCTTTCTTGAACTCCTTCGTCTTCAAGCCTCGATGGTTGTCCGGATCGGCTTCACCCCATCGTCTCCTTGCGCCGAAGATCGATCCACCTAAAAGCTTCTACCTTTGGCTTCTTCTTCGGTCTTTGAAGAAAACTAGTTCACTTGGTTTGCTAAACCTTTTGAACTAGAGTGAGTAGAGAAGAGTGTGTTGGGATTTTCTCTATGGTTCTTGGTTCTCAACACATGAGACAAGTGAACCATAGACTAAGGAGAGGGAGAGCAAGAGGAAGAAGATGAGAGCTGAAGAACAAGAGAGAGAATGAAAATCATAGAATGAGAAAGACTTTTCTCACTTGGCTCTCATAATCCAAAACCATCATCACAAAAATAGTAATCAAGTATTGTGTAAATGGTTTAAGTCAAAATGGCTATATCATTTCATGCACTCATATTGCACAAGAGAACAAGCAAGTGAAAAGTCTTTGTCATGAAATGATAGCCATTGTCATCATGATGGTCAACTAGTCCAACCTAGTCAACCGGTCAACAAAGTCAACAAGTCAACAAAGTCAACCCCTCAACAACCATGTCACCACAATACTTAATTAATATTATTGTTAATCATATATAATATTCTCATTAGGGTTGAGCAAAAAGTCAATAGTCAACAGTCAACGGTCAACAACCCTAATGAGAATCCTCTGCCTCTGTCTCTCCGTCAACTGTGCATACACACCCGCATCCGCGTTCCGAGGAACACGAATACAAACTGGATAAAACCAATCCCAAAACGTACACTACAATCTGGCTTAAACCAAAGCCCGCTAGTGTTAACTGTCTGGACACTGTACGTGCACAAGTGCACGGATGTGACCGGACCCTGTCGCAAAACCATGCGACCTGTCGCAAAACCATGCGACCTCTACTCTTTTGCCTAAAGGCGAATAGCTTTCTGTGTGGGACTCTAAAGACTCGACACTACGCTGGCAGTGAGTTTAACCACAGACCGCAAGCGGCACTAGCTGTGCGTAACGGTCCCCAGGTAGATGCCGGCAAGAAAACTGACGAGGTGAAACCCATCTGAACTCCTACTGAGTCTGAATGTGACAATCTCCGTACAGTCCGGTCTGTTCGTCTGATACATCGCATGGCGGGCCTAGGGGGCGGTAAACGTCAGTCCCCTAATAGCGGTACAAGTCGTGTCGGAGTGAAGCCCAATACACCCTGAGATAACATTGGAAGCCTACCGGTATATCTCGCTTGCCCTGGCCAGGGACTACTCGTGTAATGGCTTTCCTAGACACAGCGCGATGTCAACCCTCAATACCGGGAGAGACGAATCCTGTCTAACCGTCACTGCCTCCAAGTGCTTCGGGACTGCACCCAAACTACCTGTTTGCACGACTCCTTTGAGCCATGGTAGGGTAGTAATCAAAGTACAGTTGGAACACACTCGAGGCGAAGTGACAGTGTCAAGTCAGCGGACAAAGCTGTACTCATTGTAAGCCCGCGGCGGCGCCCCGGCCGTCGATCCGACGCTGGAAACGCGGAAACAAAAACTTTGCAAACTAGCAAACCGGCACCACCGCGCACTTTTCACCCGGATCGGGCCATTAACCTAGCAACTAGCAAAGTAAAATACGGGTAGAGAAGTATACCAAGCGATCCGTGTCCTTCGGTCTTTGTCTCCACTCCGATCTCCCGCGGATACTTCGTCCGTCACCTCCTCGTCGAACCGGGCACCACATCGCCAAAGTCTTTTACGGGCTCCCACCTCTGGACCGAGGCAACTCGGGCGCGAAGTTGGCTAGCCGACGCGTCCAAGGTTTGCTGTAGAATTGTGTAGAATGCTATGTCTCTTTTGGGATTTTTTTGCCATGGAGAATGGAGGAAATGAATGAACTTGAGAGAAAGAAAAATAGAACTCTCAATACTTTAGCAAAGGAATATTAAGATGAAGAGAATGCTACACCCAAGAATGAAAATTCTCTCATCTTTCTCTCACAATGAAGTGGCCGGCCCTCTCTTCATGGGTGTGTGAAAAAGAAAAAAAAATCTAAGATGATAATGGTCACACCCATTTTCACTTCTCATCTTATCAAATCCAATCACAAACAAGCAAAGGAAAAGACCATAAAAGAATCTCATGATGAAAGGATAATCATGAAGCCACACTAATGCAAGAAAGCCCTCCATAAAATGTTATTTGCACAATTGCAAATAACACCCTCCAACGGAAAGTCCGGCCATGAAGGAACAAAGAAAAACCGGCCGGAACGGAATGCAAACTGGCAACCTCAAAAAACTGATCCCATAATAAATTACAGGAAAACCCCGCTACTGCAAATACATGCCCGCATTTGTATTCCCACTGAACACAAATGCAAAGAGACAAAACTACACTATCTAATACTAGGATCCGGCTTAAGCCAAAGCCGGCTAGTAAAAACCGTCCGATCACGATCCGTGCAATACCGCACGTATCCGATCGAACCCTGCCATATCTCCATACGGCCTCTACAGCGTTTCGCCCGAAACCTGAGTAACTGAGTGTGGTGGACTCTAAAGACTCGTCAATACTATGGCTGTGGATTTAACCACTAGCACGTCAGAGGTATAAGCCAATACGTAACGGGCTACCAGGTATTGATCAAAAGGGACGTCTATGAGCGAACTCATCCTGACACCCTACTGAGCCTGTCAGTGACAATATCCGTACAGTCCGGTCTGTTCGTCTATGAGCATCGCATGGCGGGCCTAGGGGGTTGGTAAAAGTCAGACCCCTAAAAGCGGTACAAGTCGTGTCGGAGTGTAGCCCAGAACACCCTGAGATACTACTGGAATACCTACCAGCAAATCTACTGCCTTGGCCAAGGACTTTTCATGTTCTGGCTCTCCTAGACACAGCGCGACCTCACCCCTAATACCGGGAGAGACGAACCCCTGCAGATCCGCTCACTGCCTCCATGTGGCTCGGGACTGTACCCAACTAAAACCTGTTTGCACGACTCCTTTGAGCCGTGGTAGGGTAGTAATCAAAGCACAGTGGGAACTCACACGAGATAAATGACGATCTCAGGTCGATGAACTAACTTGTACACATGTCACCAGGGAACTGCTATCTGACGTCTGGTATAATCCCAACTAGCAGGTTCCCGGCGAGTCCTGTCCGGTGTACTCATAACCCAATGAGCACCTGTATACATCTTAGGTGAACCAACTGACACCAGTGGCTTGTGAGACCGGCCACCGCCCCTCGTCGGGGTCTCGACTGTATACACTAGTCTACTCCGGAGTATCGATGCCCTGTCTCGAAACTCCCACGACTAGGGACCTTTTAAGGATGTGCTTATAGACTCCAGCTCTCACGTATATGATCGCCCTCATACTGCTGGTAGTCAAGCAAAAATCCTAGGGGCTCTATCAACATGTAATAGCGACTCGTAAGGTCACCTAAAGCAGTACACGATGATAAAGATAAACCAGATAGCATACTATCATCTTGAGTAAGACTGTCCTACCGGGATAGGTCCTCCCTTAATCATTGCAATCACGTGCCTATGATCCAATAATTGACTCTGAGGGCACTATCTCCAACACTCATGTCACCTGGGAACTGATAACTGACGATAGGTATAATACCAACCGGTCAGTTCCCGACGAGTCCTGTCCAGTGTACTCGTAACCCAACGAGCACCCGCATACTATCTCCAGTACGACGTACTGACGGCTGTGGGACAGACCGTCTCCCACACTGGGATGAGAAGCGCATGCGCTAGTCTACTCCGGAGTATCGATGCCCTGTCTCGATAGTCCTGCGACTAGGGACCTGCATAAGGATGAGCTTATAGATTACCCAGCCCCCACTAGTGTGACTGCCATCACAACGCTGGTAATCAAGCAAAGATCCTAAGGGCTCCACTAATGTGCATAGGTGATATACTAAAATAAACACATGTACACATTGAAGTAGAAACAAACCAAGTAGCATACTACTATTTTGAGCAAGATTGTATATACAAGGTGAATATCCCAAGCTTCCATTAAGTAATATACAAACTAGTATGATACAGTAATAGCCTCTAGGGCATATACACTAACAATCTCCCACTTGCACTAAGGCCATGTACTGGCGTATCGAAGACCTATCATCTCGATCAGCCGCTCGAACTGAGTCTGGGGCAAGGCCTTGGTGAATGGATCTGCAGTGTTATCTTGTAAAGCAACCCTCCGAATCTCGATCTCCTGGCGATCCACGATCTCCCTGATCAGGTGATACCGCCTCAAGATGTGTCTGGATCTCTGATGGGACCTGGGTTCCTTCGCTAAAGCTATAGCCCCGTTGTTGTCGCAATACAGAGGTATTGGATCAACAATGGACGGAACCACCTGAAGTTCTTTCAAGAACTTCCTCATCCAGACAGCTTCTTTTGCGGCATCAGATACAGCGATGTATTCCGCTTCCATCGTCGAGTCTGCAACGGTTTCCTGTTTGGAACTCTTCCAACACACCGCCCCTCCATTGAGGGTAAAGACAAAACCCGACATGGACTTGGAATCATCCTTGTCACTCTGGAAGCTGGAGTCAGCAAAGGCCTCGATCTGGAGGTCTTTTCCGCCATACACCAAGAACATCTCCTTAGTCCTTCTCAGGTACTTGAGAATGTTCTTTACCGCTATCCAGTGTTTCTCCCCAGGGTTTGACTGATACCGGCTTACCACACTCAGTGCATAAGCTACATCCGGTCTGGTACACAACATCGCATACATTATAGAGCCTACCGCAGAAGCGTAGGGTATAATAGACATGCGATCCCTCTCCAAATCAGTCTTGGGAGACATCTCTTTAGAGAGGGTGATCCCGTGACAAGCCGGTAGGTTACCGCGCGTGGAATCTTCCATACTGAATCTTTTCAGTATGGTGTCGATGTACCTGGACTGTGAAAGTCCTAATATCCTCTTGGATCTATCACGATGGATCCGGATCCCCAGGATGTATGAGGCATCACCCAGGTCTTTCATGGAGAACCTGTGTGACAAGAACCTCTTGACAGATTGTAGCATAGGAATGTCATTTCCTATCAAGAGAATGTCATCCACGTATAAAACGAGGAATACTACAGTTCTCGCTACAAATCTACTATAGATGCATGGTTCATCTGGATTTTTGATAAAGCCAAATTACTTGACTGTCTCATCAAAACAGATATTCCAACTCCGCGATGCCTGCTTTAGTCCATAGATGGACTTAAGCAACTTGCACACCTTTCCGCTGCTCCCACTCTGAATGAAACCCTCTGGTTGGTCTATATAGACACACCCCTCTAAATTTCCATTTAGAAAAGCGGTTTTTACGTCCATCTGCCAGATCTCATAATCGTGGAAGGCAGCAATGGCAAGAAGGATCCAAATGGATTTCAGCATAGCCACTGGAGAAAAGGTTTCGTCATAGTCCAAACCAGATCTTTGAGGAAAACCCTTTGCAACAAGTCTAGCTTTATAGGTCTCAACCTGTCCATCTACACCAATCTTCCTTTTGAAGATCCACTTGCATCCTACGGGTTTTACCCCGTCTGGAGCAATGTCCAACGTCCATACCTTGTTGGTGTACATGGACTCCATTTCGGTCCGCATTGCATCCAGCCATTTTACCGAGTCAACGCTCTGAACGGCCTGCTGGAAGCTAGTAGGCTCATCATAATCTATGATGCAATCCTCTCTATCCCCGTCTATGAGAAAACCGTAGTATCTCTCGGGCGGATGAGACTGCCTACTACTCTTGCGGAGCGGCATAGGAATGTCCTGTTCTTTTGAACCCTCTGGTTCCACTAAGCTTTCAGTAATAGTCTGTGGTTCTGGAATTTCTTCCAGTTCTACTGTGCTCCCACTTATCTGGTTTTCCAAAAACTCAGTTTCCAAGAAGTAGGCATGATGAGAAACAAAAACCTTTTGTTCCTCTTCGCAGTAGAAGAAATATCCCTTGGAGTTCTTTGGATATCCCACGAACTTGCACTGTACTGAGCGTGCCTCGAGCTTGTCCGCAAGCTGCTTTTTAACAAAAGCTGGACATCCCCATGTCTTAATGTGCTTAAGATAGGGTCTCTTCCCACACCACATCTCATATGGTGTAGTAGGCACAGTCTTAGTGGGAACTCGGTTCAAAAGGTATGCGGCTGATTCTAGCGCATACCCCCAGAATGATCGCGGTAACTCAGCGTTACTCATCATGGACCGTACCATATCCAATAGGGTTCGGTTCCGTCTCTCCGATACACCGTTATGTTGCGGAGTGTATGGAGGAGTAAGCTGAGAGAGAATTCCGTTCACTTTTAAATAGTCCAGGAACTCGGCACTTAAGTATTCACCACCTCGATCCGATCTTAGGATCTTGATACTTTTACCGGTTTATTTTTCTACTTCATTCTTATATTCCTGGAATTTTCCAAAGGCTTCGGACTTATGTTTCATTAAGAAGACATAACCGTACCTTGAAAAGTCATCCGTAAAAGTAATGAAGTAAGAATAACCGCTTCGCGCATGTGTAGACATTGGACCGCACACGTCGCTGTGTACGAGTCCCAAGAGCTCGCTCGCTCTTACTCCGTGTCCAGTGAATGGAGTCTTTGTCATCTTTCTTTTAAGACAGGATTGACAAGTGGCATACGATTGATATTCGAACGGATTCAAATATCCTTCTGTATGTAACTTCGTCAACCTTCTCTTATTGATGTGACCCAATCTACAATACCATAAGAAAGTCTGATTTATTTCCGGAGACTTTCTTTTGTGTGTATTCTGGACATTGAAAATCTGTGGTTGGTTTAATACGTATATACCATTGCTCAATGTACCTGACCCAATCAGAACTTGATTAAGGTGAATGTTTACAACATTACTTACAAACGCAAATTCATAACCTTCTTTAGAAACCAAAGATACAGAAATGATATTACAAGTTGCGTTGGGTACAAAAAAGCAATTACGCAAAACCAAAACATGTCCATCTGACATTCCCAGGTGATAGTCCCCCATGGCCTTAGCATCCATGCTAGCTCCGTTTGCAACTTTGAGGGTCATGTCACCTGCCTTCAAAACCATACGGTTTCTCAACGCCTACAAAGAATTACAGATATGAGATCCTGATCCGGTATCCAATACCCAGGAAGTAGAGTTTATTGAAAGACAGTTTTCAATAACATACACACTTGAAGCTGAAGCCGTAACCTGCTTCAGATCCTGTGTTCTGGCCTTCCAAGCCCTGCAATCATTTTTCCAGTGTCCCTTCTTATGACAGTAGAAGCATTCTTCCTTATCCACAAGCTTTCCCACTTTCTTTGTTGCTTTTGCCTTTCCCTTCGTATCCACTTTACTAACACCGCCCCTTGGTTTGGCGGGGGCTTTCTTCTTCTTTCCCTTGGCTTTCGCCTTGGACCTAGAAGAGGAAGATCCTCCTACAAATAAAGTGGATGTTTCCCTACCTTTCTGTAGGGTGCCCTCTGCGCTCCTCAGCATGTTGAGGAGTTCTGAAAGTTCAACTTCCTTTTCTTGTAAGTTGATGTTCAGGATAAAGTGGGCGTAAGTGGAAGGAAGGGACTGGAGAATCAAGTCCGTATAGAGCTCATTCTCCAACGTGGTCCCAAGGTCCGCGAGCTCTTCTATGTAGCCAATCATCATAAGCACGTGTTCCGCTACCGATGATCCGACGGCCAATCTTGCCGAAAATAACTTCTTCGGCACTTCGTATCTTGCGATACGAGACTGCTCTCCATACAGTTCTTTTGTATGGAGAAATATGGATTTGAGGTCCATATTCTCGTGCCTCCTCTGATGTTCGTTGTCCATAGAGGCAAGCACGAGGCACTTGGCTTTCGCACAGTCGATTTCCCAGGTCTTATAGATTTCCTTATCCGCGACGCTGGTTTTGGGACCTGGGACAGGGAGAGCCTTGGTGGTAAGAAGATGTAAGTCCGCGGCGGCGCCCCGGCCGTCGATCCGACACCGGAAACGCGGAAACAAAAACTTTGCAAACTAGCAAACCGGCACCACCGCGCACTTTTCACCCAGATCGGGTCATTAACCTAGCTACTAGCAAACTAGAAAAGAGTAGAGAAGCTATACCAAGCGATCCGTGTCCTTCGGTCTTCGTCTCCACTCCGATCTCCGGCAGAATCTCCGTCCGTCACGTCCTCGTCGGAAAGGGCACCACGTAGCCGAATACTTTTACGGGCTCCCACCTCTTGACCGAGGCAACTCGGGCGCGAAGTTGGCTAGCCGACGCGTCCAAGATTTGCTGTAGGCAAGTGTAGAATATCATTGTCTCATTTGGGGTGAAGTTGCCTTGTATGGAGGTGTAGAAAGAAAATGAGCTATGGAGAGTTGTGTGGAATTTTTGCAAGCAAGCCAAAGAGAAAAATGAGATGAATAAATTCACACCACAGCAAAAATGAACCCCCCATCTCCCTCATAGTGGCCGGCCCCTTCATATGAAAAATGGTGGTGAGAAAGCAACAAGGGAGGTGAGTGTAGGAGAGGAACAATGGTAACCCTAAGCCAAATCAAATCCAATCACACACCATCACAATCTTATCCATTCTTTTCTCATAATTCAAAAGATAAGAAAGAAAAAGGATCTCATGATACTAGTCAAATCATGAAGCCATCATATGCAAGAAAACCCTCCACAAAATGTTATTTGCAAACTGCAAATAACACCCTCTCCATCGAAACTCCGGCCACAAAGGAACAAAGGAAAACCGGCCGGAACAGAATGCAAACTGGCAACTTCAGAAAACTAATCCCGTAATAAATTACAGGAAAACCCCACTACTGCATATACATGCCCGCATTTGTACTCCCACTGAACACAAATGCAAAGAGACAAAACTACACTATCTAATACTAGGATCCGGCTTAAGCCAAAGCCGCCTAGTAAAATCCGTCCGATCACGATCCGTGCAATACCGCACGTACCTGATCGAACCCTGCCATATCTCCATACAGCCTCTACAGCGTTTCGCCCGAAACTTGAGTAACTGTGTGTGGTGGACTCTAAAGACTCGTCAATACTATGGCTGTGGATTTAACCACTAGCACGTCAGAGGTATCAGCCAATACGTAACGGGCTACCAGGTATTGACAAAAAGGGACGTCGATGAGCGAACTCATCCTGACACCCTACTGAGCCTGTCAGTGACAATATCCGTACAGTCCGGTCCGTTCGTCTATGAGCATCGCATGGCGGGCCTAGGGGGTTGGTAAAAGTCAGACCCCCAATAGCGGTACAAGTCGTGTCGGAGTGTAGCCCAGAACACCCTGAGATACTACTGGAATACCTACCAGCAAATCTCCTGCCTTGGCCAAGGACTTTTCATGTTCTAGCTCTCCTAGACACAGCGCGACCTCACCCCTAATACCGGGAGAGACGAACCCCTGCAGATCCGCTCACTGCCTCCATGTGGCTTGGGACTGTACCCAACTAAAACCTGTTTGCACGAATCCTTTGAGCCGTGGTAGGGTAGTAATCAAAGCACAGTGGGAACTCACACGAGACAAATGACGATCTCAGGTTGATGAACTAACCTGTACACATGTCACCAGGGAACTGCTATCTGACGTCTGGTATAATCCCAACTAGCAGGTTCCCGGCGAGTCCTGTCCGGTGTACTCATAACCCAATGTGCACCTGTATACATCTTAGGTGAACCAACTGACACCAGTGGCTTGTGAGACCGGCCACCGCCCCTCATCGGGGTCTCGACTGTATACACTAGTCTACTCTGGAGTATCGATGCCCTGTCTCGAAACTCCAACGACTAGGGACCTTTTAAGGATTTGCTTATAGACCCCAGCTCTCACATATATGATCGCCCTCATACTGCTGGTAGTCAAGCAAGAGTCCTAGGGGCTCTATCAACATGCAATAGTGACCTGTATGGTCACCTAAAGTAGAACACGATGATAAAGATAAACCAGATAGCATACTATCATCTCAAGTAAGACTGTCCTACCGGCATAGGTCCTCCCTCAATTATTGTAATCACGTGCCTGTGATCCAATAATTGACTCTGAGGGCACTATATCCAACAATCTCCCACTTGCACTCAAGGCTAATTATTGCGATTTCGCATACTCACAGCCCGTGTGATACCGAACACCTAACTCCTCTACTAGTCAGTCTCACAAAGCTCGTTTGCGAAACTATTGCGTTCGAGGAATAGCCTCAGTGAGTGAATCCGCTCTGGTGTTTCTTTCTATGTCTCTCTATATCTCAAGTTCGTGGAGAAAGCCATCTCCCGAAATGAGCAATACCTATCTTAGAATGTGTCTGGATGTCTGATGGGACCTAGCTCATAAATGAACTCCAAATCCAAACTTCTTAGATTGTATCGTCAACTGAACTTAATCAGTATCCTGCGCCATGCCTTCCCTCAGTATCCACCTGGACCACCTGTCCAAAATACTGCCCCTCGTCAGAGGGAAAAACTATAACTCTGACAGCCACTCTGCCATCCAGGTCACCTTGAAAGTCTGGAATGATAACTGTCTCCTAAAGGAGGCTGCCATTATCAATTCCCTAGAACATTAACTTATGTTCTAAAACTGCTTCCGATTGTTTCTCCAGGATTGGATCAATATCAACTTATTGCACCTACTGCAAGAACAATATCTGGTGTGGTACTTGACATCTCATGATTGACTCAATTGCCTAAGCAAGTGATCTGTCAATCATGCACATCCCTCTCCCTTTTAGTCGGTAAGACACCTTTAGAGAGGGTGACTCCATCACCTGCAGGTATACTACCGTGCCAGGAGTCGTCCATTCTAAATACTCTTAGAATGCTGTCTAAGTACCCTGATTGGGAAACTACCCAAATCTAGATCTAAAACCATAGATCTAGTTACCAGAATGTCTGATATAATATCCAAGTCCTATGTAGAGAAACTACTGTGTGACGACCAAAGTATAACCGATCTTAGTATAGGAATATCACTTCCTACTCGGTGTATGTCATCAAAAACCAGGACATCACACCCTACTACCTTCTCAACAGATCCATCCCCTATTCTGATGAAGTCAAACCTATGACTGTCACATCAGAAATAGATGATCTATCTCCGCTATATCTGCTTTAGTCTATAAATAGACATAAGCCAACCGTCCACCAATGCTTCCGCTGCTCCCACTGACCACGACAACCCTCTGGCAGAGTCATATAGAAGTGCACTTCTAAAGCTAGTTTAAAATGACGCTATACTCATCCTCCTGCAGGGTCTCACAGTCTGGAACAACAGCAATGGTAAGTCTGGGTAAACAAGAACCTCCCTGCCACCGTCCTTGAGCATACCGAAGTACTTCTCGAGTGCCTGAGGTTACCCACCATATCTGCGGAGTGGCCAATGGAATGTCAAACCAAATTGAATCTTTAGGTTCTTATCAAATCTTCAGTAATCGTTTGTGGTTCTGGAATCACTTCCAGTTCTACCATACTCCCACTACTGTTTTCTGAAAAAATCCATTTTTAATTAAAACTGTGGCGAGTTAAGAACAATATCACTATTGATCTTCCAGATGGTAGAAAGTCAACCCTCGTCATAGCCCGGGTCAACCCACAAACAGCCATTACAGAAACGTGCCTTGACTTATCCGGAGTCTGGTTTTAAGCATAAGCCGGACAACTCCCCGTATCTTAACAATGTCAAGATATGAACTGTTCTATATCCAATATAGAAACAGAGACACTGATTTAATTGAACTAGATTCAAATCATGCAGCTGTCTCCAGTGCATATCAAGTAAATGGAAGGAGGCCGATCATCGTTATTTAACTTAGGAATACTTCCAATTATGAGTAACCTGAAAGAGAAGCAAGTTCTCTTAAACATTACTATCAACTGAATACCATACACAATTATCTACATCTTCGATCAGCTTGAAGAATCCCGATACTTGCAGTACCTGGTTCTCTACTTTATTCTTATACCTATAACTCCTCAAAACTTAGACCTTGCATTTCTACGAAACACATGTCTAAGAACTAGAGAAGTCATAAGTAAACAGAATATAGTACGAGGACCTACCCCTTTGTCCTAATGGACACTGGACAACATACAATACTCTGTATAAGTCCCTTGAGTCTAATAACGCATTCACTGTGTGTCGTAGGTTGAAAACTGTACTATGGTTATGAAGAATTACACCGCTGTTCAATGCTCCTTACCTAACCATCCACTGATATAGGTAAATGTCATAGAAATAATTTCAAAAGGTATATCTCACTCTATAAAAATAGACGTACAGATATATCGATTTGAAATTGGTGCATAACAACGGTTGTTCAAAACCAAATATTTGCCGACCGGCAAACAACCCAGGTGACTTCCTCAAATATCACCAATTATAACGAATTTCGATATAATAAGGATAATCACCTAATTCCCAATAACTTACTCCCACTCATCATCTGTAAAACCATATAGATGTGAGAATCATACCTGGTAAATACATACCCTGGAGCAAGTGTCTAATCGGGAAATCAGTTTTCTTTTAACAGTACACAGTGAAACTGAAACATTGAAATGTTTCGATGGGGTATCCTGGTATTCCTAGTAATGCCTCTTCCATCATCCAGATTCACGACTATAACCGTATAATTCTTTGCCACTTCTCCAATCCCTTTTTATATCTTTAGTCATTACCTTCTGCACACCCCTTTAGGCCAAATGGTTTTCTTCCTTCCCTACCGTTCGACACCAGCCTATGGTTTGGAAGAAGACTATCTAATAAGCATAATGGGTGTACTGTCCTAATCCTAGGAGCACTCGCAATGCTAGAGAAGGTGATGATAAAAGACAACCGAATGAACCTTATTCCTATTTCTCCTGAACCAGGATCCATCCCTGAACTGGAACAAGTTCCTTACGAGTTCGTATATAACCATACGATGGATTATCCAATAAACTGGGATCTTCGTAGTGATACGGAGTGTCCTGGAGAAATACAATGGTGATTTAGGATTGGCGAAGAAATACTTGGTTTGGTCGTGAATAGCAGTCGCAATTTACTTTGCCCTCTTTACTAATCCCTTTCTTTGTCTTAACTTAATACCTTCTGTACACCGTTTAGGCTAATTGGCTTTCTTCATTCCCCACCGTTCGGCACCAGCCTAAGGTTTGGAAGAAGATTATCCAATTTGCGTAATAGGTGTACTATCTCCTAAACCAAGGAGTACTCGCAACCTGAGAGAAGGTAAAAGGAAAAGACAATTGAATAGTCCTATTCGTTTTCTTCAGAACCGGAAACCATCCTCGAATTCCTTCGAGTTCGTATATAACCATATGATGGTTTTGTCCAATGGAAGTGGACGTTCGTAGTAATACGGGGTGTCCTGGAGAAAAGGGTAAAAGTAGGAGTGGCAATGAGGTTTGCAACTCTGACAATCCAAAAGCCAGTCTTATAAGAAGGTTCGGTCAACTTGGTCACTGAGTCATAGTCTAGGGTCGGGTCAATGGTCGCTGCCAAAGAGAGAGAGAAAAGAAACACTCAGCGTGCACTCTAACCTAGATCAGAATGGTTATCACTTTATCTAATCTGGAAACCTCCCACTGTAACGTCAAATTCTTCCCCAAACCTGAAAGAAGAATTAGCCGGGATCACCCGAGGAGTAAACCAACTCATCAGTGGGAATCGGGATCCAACTATCATCGCATGATAACGTGACGGAATCCGCTCACGCTATCACACTCCAGAAGGTATGCGCATATCTGGCAAGTTTCAGTTCTTTTGAAACTCCCGATGTAGATTTTTGCCCCATGCTCTTATGACCTTGACGAAGGCCAACAAATCATAAGTCACATGTCAAGTTCTACCCGTCATTGTCCAGGTTGATTTGAACCCACCCGTACAAGCCCTTGACGAAGGCCAACAAGGCTATATGACTGTCCCAAACCAACGCATCTATCTATGCAGCATAAAAGTAACAAGCAGCTACCATACACTATGCCTTGACGAAGGCCAACAAACATAGCATGAATACTACGTGCTACCCGTCTGAAACGACGGAGGGCTACGAATGGTTTCTGGCGAAAACCTTTAACGTAATGAACTTGATATCGTTGAAAGAACTGGATAGCTTTGGAAAAATATAGTGACGAAAACCTTTGCTAAAGAGGTCACTCCCGGTGAAGGGATCTCGGTTCTTTCCCCGTAGAATGAGGTGCAGGATATTCCAACTGAATACCACGATGCAAAGCAAAAGTAATCGGCTATAGTGAAGTTAAGACCCTGACGCAAACTTCTGTCCAAGGGGTCACTCCCGGTGAAGGGATTTCGGCCCTTGCCTCGTCGACTGGGGAGCAGGATATTCCAACTGAATACCACTGTGTAAAACAAAAGTGAACGTCCTTGCAATAATAGCTTTTTGAAAAAGTGTTCCAACAACATCAAAATAGGTTTGTTTATCTTGCATTGATCCGAATCAACGCAGTCCCATCAATTGATCACACCACAAAAGAACGAAAATAATGATGTTCGTATATGCCATCTGCATTCGCCACTGGGTCCCGTCATCACCCGTTGGGTTACTTAACTAACGACAGAGCGGGGACTGGACTAGCGCGGATGCAAAACATATACAACATCTACTAGTATATATATAATATATAATTTTCGCTCAAGGCGTGATAAAATGCAACAACACAGAAATGTATAGCAACACAGATCAATACAGATATCTGGGATCTCCGGGTTTCACAGAGCCTCTACTGAAACCCAACGTTCCCCTGGTCATGTGGATAGCCTGTGCAATGAAATCCTAGACCCCTATGGGCGTGGCAAGTTACCCGCCAAAACCTGAAGCGAGGCAGCCCCCTTCAGCAACGTGAATGGACCACCAAGCACTTCACGGAATCCGGTAACTTGGGCACCCCTCCTGGGTCAACCTATACCCCCTACGAGTGCGGCGAATAGCTCGCCAATTCTAGAGTGAAGCCCCCTCCGTCTCAAAGCCATGAGATGCGGGCTCGTTGCCCTCTAGAACCCGGCTATCCGTGCACCCCTCCTTGGGGTAATCCTAGTACAGAAAGTAAAATATACATACAACGGGTACATCGACCGCAACCTGGTCGTGCCCCAAAATAATAATTCAAACAGGCAGTGACGGCAGTCCACATGTCGGATGCTCGCCCCGCAATAACAAATGTACATATAAAACAAAACTGTACTAATATTGCATCCAGGCTATCCCCCACGACCGATCCGCAACAACACAGCACAATCACAGAACATCAACGTGAATGTCACGTTCGCAAATCCGTCTAACCGGGCTATAGCAGTTAGACAGGATTTACCGATCAAGTGACATTCACGGTTGCAGATATAATGTAAATACTGTGAACTAATGTGTTTAAAATTTTCGATCGATCAAATTTATCGAAGTGGGCCCCAAGCATTACTGTAGCACTTAAAGAGAGTCTAGGCCGAAAAAGAATATTCCAAAAACCCCATTTTCAACTCAGGAGCTCACTGCAAAAATTTGGTCCAATGAATAGTAAAAATGGCCGCGGAACCGCCGCAAATACGTGGGTTTGGCCGCGGTTCCACGGTGGAATAGTGAGATCACGCTACCAAATTTTCACAGAATGCTTAGAATTCCTTGCACATGTCACTGCAATGTACTGATAAATTTTTGGAGCCAAAAAAATTTCGACAGAAAACTGTGCAAATGAAAATGGGTTTTCGGAAAATCCGTTCGATCGAATATGTAAACACACTAGAACAAGCTAGGCAAGGTTAATGGCGTGGCTCTGGTACCAATGTAAGTCCGCGGCGGCGCCCCGGCCGTCGATCCGACGCCGGAAACGCGGAAACAAAAACTTTGCAAACTAGCAAACCGGCACCACCGCGCACTTTTCACCCGGATCGGGCCATTAACCTAGCTACTAGCAAACTAGAAAAGAGTAGAGAAGCTATACCAAGCGATCCGTGTCCTTCGGTCTTCGTCTCCACTCCGATCTCCGGCGGAATCTCCGTCCGTCACGTCCTCGTCGGAAAGGGCACCACGTAGCCGAATACTTTTATGGGCTCCCACCTCTTGACTGAGGCAACTCGGGCGCGAAGTTGGCTAGCCGACGCGTCCAAGATTTGCTGTAGGCAAGTGTAGAATATCATTGTCTCATTTGGGGTGAAGTTGCCTTGTATGGAGGTGTAGAAAGAAAATGAGCTATGGAGAGTTGTGTGGAATTTTTGCAAGCAAGCCAAAGAGAAAAATGAGATGAATAAATTCCCACCACAACAAAAATGAACCCCCCATCTCCCTCATAGTGGCCGGCCCCTTCATATGAAAAATGGTGGTGAGAAAGCAACAAGGGAGGTGAGTGTAGGAGAGGAACAATGGTAACCCTAAGACAAATCAAATCCAATCACACACCATCACAATCTTATCCATTCTTTTCTCATAATTCAAAAGATAAGAAAGAAAAAGGATCTCATGATACTAGTCAAATCATGAAGCCATCATATGCAAGAAAACCCCTCCACAAAATGTTATTTGCAAACTGCAAATAACACCCTCTCCATCGAAACTCCGGCCGCAAAGGAACAAAGGAAAACCCGCCGGAACAGAATGCAAACTGGCAACTTCAGAAAACTAATCCCGTAATAAATTACAGGAAAACCCCACTACTGCATATACATGCCCGCATTTGTACTCCCACTGAACACAAATGCAAAGAGACAAAACTACACTATCTAATACTAGGATCCGGCTTAAGCCAAAGCCGGCTAGTAAAATCCGTCCGATCACGATCCGTGCAATACCGCACGTACCTGATCGAACCCTGCCATATCTCCATACAGCCTCTACAGCGTTTCGCCCGAAACTTGAGTAACTGTATGTGGTGGACTCTAAAGACTCGTCAATACTATGGCTGTGGATTTAACCACTAGCACGTCAGAGGTATCAGCCGATACGTAACGGGCTACCAGGTATTGACCAAAAGGGCCGTCGATGAGCGAACTCATCCTGACACCCTACTGAGCCTGTCAGTGACAATATCCGTACAGTCCAGTCCGTTCGTCTATGAGCATCGCATGGTGGGCCTAGGGGGTTGGTAAAAGTCAGACCCCCAATAGCGGTACAAGTCGTGTCGGAGTGTAGCCCAGAACACCCTGAGATACTACTGGAATACCTACCAGCAAATCTCCTGCCTTGGCCAAGGACTTTTCATGTTCTAGCTCTCCTAGACACAGCGCGACCTCACCCCCAATACCGGGAGAGACGAACCCCTGCAGATCCGCTCACTGCCTCCATGTGGCTCGGGACTGTACCCAACTAAAACCTGTTTGCACGACTCCTTTGAGCCGTGGTAGGGTAGTAATCAAAGCACAGTGGGAACTCACACGAGACAAATGACGATCTCAGGTCGATGAACTAACCTGTACACATGTCACCAGGGAACTGCTATCTGACGTCTGGTATAATCCCAACTAGCAGGTTCCCGGCGAGTCCTATCCGGTGTACTCATAACCCAATGAGCACCTGTATACATCTTAGGTGAACCAACTGACACTAGTGGTTTGTGAGACCGGACACCGTCCCTCATCGGGGTCTCGACTGTATACACTAGTCTACTCTGGAGTATCGATGCCCTGTCTCGAAACTCCCACGACTAGGGACCTTTTAAGGATTTGCTTATAGACTCCAGCTCTCACGTATATGATCGCCCTCATACTGCTGGTAGTCAAGCAAGAATCCTAGGGGCTCTATCAACGTGCAATAGTGACCTGTATGGTCACCTAAAGCAGTACACGATGATAAAGATAAACCAGATAGCATACTATCATCTCGAGTAAGACTGTCCTACCGGCATAGGCCTCCCTCAATCATTGCAATCACGTGCCTGTGATTCAATAATTGACTCTGAGGGCACTATATCCAACAGAAGATACCCCAGCTTGTCGTAAGTGATTGCCATCTTGACATTCCTTAGCCAATCTTTGTAGTTTGGCCCTGTCAGTATGTTTTTATCTAGAAGTAACTTAAGTCCAGTCATGTCGATTGGTCGCTGCAATTAGGAGAGAGATGAAACTCTCAGCATGATGCTCTTGCAAGTTTAGAATGGTTTTTAGTTTGTCTAAACAGGATGGCTCCCATTGTTTCTCGAATCCCTCCTCAAACCAAAAAGGAAGAATTAGTCAGGATCAATCTCACCGTACAATACTTGCTTAACCGTTCAGCCAGGCCAGTGTCGGTACTTCGAGGGAGGTTTTCCAACGCTTTCGCGAAGTTCCTTAATTAAATAACCTCTTTTCCCTGGGGGTGTAGCCCCGCTAACACCTTTCTAGACACCTACTTGGTTTATAGCATTGATCGTTAAGTGAGAAATTTCCCGAGGAGTAGCATATACTCACAGTAGGATCGTGATCCAAATATCATTGCGTGACGAAACTGAAGGAATCCTACCAGAATCATCACACTCCAAATGGTCTGCAACACTAGCAAATTTTAGTTCTTTTGAAACTCCCGATGTGGATTTTTGCCCCATGCTCTTATGACCTTGGCGTGAGGTCAAAATGTCATAAGTCACATGTCAAGTTCTTCCCATCATTATCCAGGTTAATTTGAACCCACCCGTACCTACCCTTGATGTAGGCCAAAATGGCAGTACGGCTGTCCCAAACCAATGCATTCTATCTATGCAACAGATAAATATCCGGCAGCTACCAATCACTATGCCTTGGCGTGAGGTCAAAATACATAGCTTGAATACTACCGAATATTTAACTGAAATGATGGAGGGCTACGAATGGTTTTGGAAAAACCGTGAACGTAGTGAACTTGATATAATCGATGGAACGAGATAGCTTTTAAAAGGATTGGCTCAAGCTCCGCATTTAAAAGTTAGTTTTGAAAAGAACCGAGTGGTTTTCCGAAAGTGTTCCAATGACTTTAACTTAGTTCATTTTCTTGCATTAGTTCTTTTAATGCGTGATATTCTTGCATTAGTTCTTTTAATGCGTCCCATCATTTAATCCTACCATTGCAGAAAACAACCAAAATATGACGTACGCTTATGCCATTCGCATTCGCCACGGGGCCCCGTCATTACCCGTTAGGTTACTTAACTAACGACAGAGCGGGGGCTGGGCTAGCGCGGCTGTAAAACATAAGCAATGCCTAAATAATATCATATATAGATATATTGCAATGATAGCCATTTCAGATCACAGATGAACACATTGGATATACTAGGATTCCGCAATTCGTACGAGCCTGTAACGAAAAGCAGATTACACGGTCGCGGTGAATAGCCAATACCCCACCCAAGACCCCTACGGGTGCGGAAAACTATCCGCCAAGTACCCGAAGCGAAGCAACCTCCCTCAACCCCGTCAGTAGGCCACTCGGCACTTCGGCATACCCGGTAGTTTGTGCACCCCCTCCATGGGTCTATCCTAGGAGCAAAAATAGTAAAAAGAAATTATACAATGACGGCTACAACCCCGACCCGGTTGTGCGGCCATACAAATAATAATTACATCAATTTACAAATTTACATGAATTGAAAGAAAAGAAAACTCTCGTCTCACAACCCCCGGCTATTCACCCGCGACAATCCAATGAATTCATATACACATTCCAGCAACATTACAGATCACAGATTTGTATAACCCCCACTAATCGACATATAGCGATTAGTAGACGTTCAATACAAATATCACATCATAGAAAAACCCGTCGGCTTAAGTCTTTTAGAAGTTCGATCAAAAATACGGATTTTCAGGCCCCAAACACAAAATTTTCGTTCTGGAAAATCTGGGCAGAAAATACATATTCTAAAAATCCCAAAACAACCCTAGAATAACACTGCACAAAATTTGGACCTCGGCCGAGTCAACTCGGCCGCGGAACCGCGGCAGGAGCATGCTCCCGCCGCGTTTCCGCGGCGCTTTGACCGGTTCGTGGGACCAAATTTCGTGGGTGTTAAATAAAAACCCTGAGCCGATTTTTAAGATGAAATTTATCAATTTTACCGAACTTTAAAAATCGACAGCAACTTTGAATTTTCGGGTTTATTTCGGGACTTTTTCTCCGATCGAATTTCTAGCTACTATGCTAACATGTTAGATAGAGTTTAATTAGGCTCTGATACCACTGTAAGTCCATGCAACCTCTCCCGGTACTTTCGGGCATGTGGAATTTGGTGAAAAACAATTTTCTAGAGGTGGTAACATGGACTCAAAACCGGATCTTTGTTAAACATCTAACTAACAACCTAACTAGGAGTTGTTAACTACTCGGTTAGGGGGTTATACCTTTCTTTCTTGAACTCCTTCGTCTTCAAGCCTCGATGGTTGTCCGGATCGGCTTCACCCCGTCATCTCCTTGCGCCGAAGATCGATCCACCTGAAAGCTTCTACCTTTAGCTTCTTCTTCGGTCTTTGAAGAAAACTAGTTCACTTGGTTTGCTAAACCTTATGAACTAGAGTGAGTAGAGAAGAGTGTGTTGGGATTTTCTCTATGGTTCTTGGTTCTCAACACATGAGACAAGTGAACCATAGACTAAGGAGAGGGAGAGCAAGAGGAAGAAGATGAGAGCTGAAGAACAAGAGAGAGAATGAAAATCATAGAATGAGAAAGACTTTTCTCACTTGGCTCTCATAATCCAAAACCATCATCACAAAAATAGTAATCAAGTATTGTGTAAATGGTTTAAGTCAAAATGGCTATATCATTTCATGCACTCATATTGCACAAGAGAACAAGCAAGTGAAAAGTCTTTGCCATGAAATGATAGCCATTGTCATCATGATGGTCAACTAGTCCAACCTAGTCAACCGGTCAACAAAGTCAACAAGTCAACAAAGTCAACCCCTCAACAACCATGTCACCACAATACTTAATTAATATTATTGTTAATCATATATCATATTCTCATTAGGGTTGAGCAAAAAGTCAATAGTCAACAGTCAACGGTCAACAACCCTAATGAGAATCCTCTGCCTCTGTCTCTCCGTCAACTGTGCATACACACCCGCATCCGCGTTCCGAGGAACACGAATACAAACTGGATAAAACCAATCCCAAAACGTACACTACGATCTGGCTTAAACCAAAGCCCGCTAGTGTTAACTGTCTGGACACTGTACGTGCACAAGTGCACGGATGTGACCGGACCCTGTCGCAAAACCATGCGACCTGTCGCAAAACCATGCGACCTCTACTCTTTTGCCTAAAGGCGAATAGCTTTCTGTGTGGGACTCTAAAGACTCGACACTACGCTGGCAGTGGGTTTAACCACAGACCGCAAGCGGCACTAGCTGTGCGTAACGGTCCCCAGGTAGATGCCGATAAGAAGACTGACGAGGTGAAACCCATCTGAACTCCTACCGAGCCTGAATGTGACAATCTCCGTACAGTCCGGTCTGTTCGTCTGATACATCGCATGGCGGGCCTAGGGGGGCGGTAAACGTCATTCCCCTAATAGCGGTACAAGTCGTGTCGGAGTGAAGCCCAATACACCCTGAGATAACACTGGAAGCCTACCGGTATATCTCGCTTGCCCTGGTCAGGGACTACTCGTGTAATGGCTCTCCTAGACACAGCGCGATGTCAACCCCTAATACCGGGAGAGACGAATCCTGTCTAACCGTCACTGCCTCCAAGTGCTTCGGGACTGCACCCAACTACTACCTGTTGTAAGTCCATGCTACCTCTCCCGGTACTTACGGGCATGCGGAATTTGATAAAAAACGATTTTTATAGAGGTGGTAACATGGACTTAAAACCCGGATCTTTGTTAAACATCTAACTAACCACCTAACTACGAGTTTCTAACTACTCGGTTAGGGGGCTATACCTTTCTTTTTCTCGAACTCCTTCGTCTTCAAACTCCGATGGTGGTCCGGATCGGCTTCTACCCGTCGTCTCCTTACGCCGAAGATAGATCCACCTGAAAGCTCCAACCTTTGGCTCCTTCTTCGTGCTTTGAAGAAACTAGTTTACTCGGTTTGCTAAACCTTGTGAACTAGAGTGAGTAGAGAAGAGTTTGTATGGGATTTTATCTATGGTTCTTGATTCTCAACTCATGAGACAAATGAACCATAGAGTCAAGAGAGGGAGCAAGAGGAAGAGGGTGAGAGCAAGAGCAAGAGAGCTCAAGAACAAGAGAGAGAATGAGCAAGTGAGAATGAGCCTCTCTTTTGTCTTTCACCCTCTCATAATCCAAAACAATGATAACACATCATACCAATCAAGTGTTATGTGATGGTTGAAGCAACCATAACCATATCATTTCATGCACTCATTTTGCACAAAAGAGCAAGCAAGCAAAAGTCTTTGCCATGAAATGATAGCTATGGTTATCATGATGGTCAACTAGTCAAGCCTAGTCAACCGGTCAACAAAAGTCAACAAGTCAACAAAAGTCAACAAGTCCACAAAAGTCAACAAGTCAACAACCATGTCACCATAATACTTAATTAATATAATTGTTAATCGCATATCATATTCTCATTAGGGTTGATCAAAAAGTCAATAGTCAACGGTCAACTGTCAACAACCCTAATGAGAATCCGCTGCCTCTGTCTCCCTGTCAACTGTGCATACACACCCGCATCCGTGTTCCGAGGAACACGAATGCAAACTGGATAAATCCAATACCAAAAGGTACACTAGGATCTGGCTTAAACTAAAGCCCGCTAGTGTAAACTGTCCGGACACTGTACGTGCACAAGTGCACGGATGTGCCCGAACCCTGTCGCAAAACCATGCGACCTCTACTCTTTTGCCTAAAGGCGAAAAGCTTTCTGTGTGGGACTCTAAAGACTCGACACTACGCTGGTAGTGGGTTTAACCACAGACCGCAAGCGGCACTAGCTGTGCGTAACGGTCCCCAGGTAGTGCCGACAAGAAGACCGACGAGGCGAAACCCATCTGAACTCCTACTGAGCCTGAATGTGACATTCTCCGTACTGTCCGGTCTGTTCGTCTGATACATCGAATGGCGGGCCTAGGGGGCGGTAAACGTCAGTCCCCCAATAGCGGTACAAGTCGTGTCGGAGCGAAGCCCAAAACACCCTGAGATAACACTGGAAGCCTACCAGTATATCCCGTTTGCCCTGGCCAGGGACTACTCGTGTAATGGCTCTCCTAGACACAGCGCGATGTCAACCCCCAATACCGGGAGAGACGAATCCTGTCTAACCGTCACTGCCTCCAAGTGCTTCGGGACTGCACCCAACTACCACCTGTTTGCACGACTCCTTTGAGCCGTGGTAGGGTAGTAATCAAAGTGCAGTGGGAACACACTCGAGGCGAAGTGACAGTGTCAAGTCAGCGGACTAAGCTGTACTCATGTCACCTGGGAACTGAAAACTGACGATAGGCATAATACCAACTAGTCAGTTCCCTACGAGTCCTGTCCAGTGTACCCGTAACCTAACGAGCACCCGCATACTATCTCAAGTACGACGTACTGACGGCTGTGGGACAGACCGTCTCCCATACTGGGATGAGAAGCGCATGCGCTAGTCTACTCCGGAGTATCGATGCCCTGTCTCGATAGTCCTGCGACTAGGGACCTGCATAAGGATATGCTTATAGATCACCCAGCCCCACTAGTGTGACTGCCATCACATCGCTGGTAATCAAGCAAAGATCCTAAGGGCTCTACTAATGTGTATAGGCGATATACTAAAATAAACACATGTACACATTGAAGTAGAAACAAACCAAGTAGCATACTACTATTTTGTGCAAGATTGTATATACAAGGTGAATATCCCAAGCTTCCATTAAGTAATATACAAACTAGTATGATACAGTAATGGCCTCTAGGGCATATACACTAACAATCTCCCACTTGCACTAAGGCTATGTACTGGCGTATCGAAGACCTATCATCTCGATCAGCCGCTCGAACTGAGTCTGGGGCAAGGCCTTGGTGAATGGATCTGCAGTGTTATCTTCTGAAGCGACTCTCCGAACCTCGATCTCCTGGCGATCCACGATCTCCCTGATCAGGTGATACCGCCTCAAGATGTGTCCGGATCTCTGATGGGACCTGGGTTCCTTCGCTAAAGCTATAGCCCCGTTGTTGTCGCAATACAGAGGTATTGGATCAATAATGGACGGAACCACCTGAAGTTCTTTCAAGAACTTCCTCATCCAGACAGCTTCTTTCGCGGCATCAGATGCAGCGATGTATTCCGCTTCCATCGTCGAGTCTGCAACGGTTTCCTGTTTGGAACTCTTCCAACACACCGCCCCTCCATTGAGGGTAAAGACAAAACCCGACATGGACTTGGAATCATCCTTGTCGCTCTGGAAGCTGGAGTCAGCAAAGGCCTCGATCTGGAGGTCTTTTCCACCATACACCAAGAACATCTCCTTAGTCCTTCTCAGGTACTTGAGAATGTTCTTTACTGCTATCCAGTGTTTCTCCCCAGGGTTTGACTGATACCGGCTTACCACACTCAGTGCATAAGCAACATCCGGTCTGGTACACAACATCGCATACATTATGGAGCCTACCGCAGAAGCGTAGGGTATAATAGACATGCGATCCCTCTCTAAATCAGTCTTGGGAGACATCTCTTTAGAGAGGGTGATCCCGTGACATGCCGGTAGGTTACCGCGCTTGGAATCTTCCATACTGAATCTTTTCAGTATGGTGTCGATGTACCTGGACTGTGAAAGTCCTAATATCCTCTTGGATCTATCACGATGGATCCGGATCCCCAGGATGTATGAGGCATCACCCAGGTCTTTCATGGAGAACCTGTGCGACAAGAATCCCTTGACAGATTGTAGCATAGGAATGTCATTTCCTATTAAGAGAATGTCATCCACGTATAAAATGAGGAATACTACAGTTCTCGCTACAAATCTACTATAGATGCATGGTTCATCTGGATTTTTGATAAAGCCAAATTACTTGACCGTCTCATCAAAACAGATGTTCCAACTCCGCGATGCCTGCGTTAGTCCGTAGATGGACTTAAGCAACTTGCACACCTTTCCGCTGCTCCCACTCTGAATGAAACCCTCTGGCTGGTCCATATAGACACACTCCTCTAAATTTCCATTTAGAAAAGCTGTCTTTACGTCCATCTGCCAAATCTCATAATCGTGGAAAGCAGCAATGGCAAGAAGGATCCGAATGGATTTCAGCATAGCCACTGGAGAAAAGGTTTCGTCATAGTCCAAGCCAGGTCTTTGATGGAAACCCTTTGCTACAAGTCTAGCTTTATAGGTCTCAACCTGTCCATCTACACCAATCTTCATTTTGAAGATCCACTTGCATCCTACGGGTTTTACCCCGTCTGGAGCAATGTCCAACGTCCATACTTTGTTGGTGTACATGGACTCCATTTCGGTCCGTAGTGCATCCAGCCATTTCACTGAGTCAACGCTCTGAACGGCCTGCTGGAAGCTAGTAGGCTCCTCATAATCTATGATGCAATCCTCTCTATCCCCATCTATGAGAAAACCGTAGTATCTCTCAGGCGGATGAGACTGCCTACTACTCCTGCGGAGCGGCGTAGGAATGTCCTGTTCTTTTGAACCCTCTGGTTCCACTAAACTTTCAGTAATAGTCCGTGGTTCTGGAATTTCTTCCAGTTCTACTGTGCTCCCACTTATCTGGTTTTCCAAAAACTCAGTTTCCAAGAAGTAGGCATGATGAGAAACAAGAACTTTTTGTTCCTCTTCGCAGTAGAAGAAATATCCCTTGGAGTTCTTTGGATATCCCACAAACTTGCACTGTACTGAGCGTGCCTCGAGCTTGTCCGCATGCTGCTTTTTGACAAAAGCTGGACATCCCCATGTCTTAATGTGATTAAGATGGGGCCTCTTCCCACACCACATCTCATATGGTGTAGTAGGCACAGTCTTAGTAGGAACTCGGTTCAAAAGGTATGCAGCTGATTCTAGCGCATACCCCCAGAATGATCGCGGTAACTCAGCGTTACTCATCATGGACCGTACCATATCCAATAGGGTTCGGTTCCGTCTCTCCGATACACCGTTATGTTGCGGAGTGTATGGAGGAGTAAGCTGAGAGAGAATTCCGTTCTCTTTTAAATAGTCCAGGAACTCGGCACTTAAGTATTCTCCACCTCGATCCGATCTTAGAATCTTAATACTTTTGCCGGTCTGTTTTTCTACTTCATTCTTATATTCCTGGAACTTTCCAAAGGCCTCAGACTTATGTTTCATTAAGAAGACATAACCGTACCTTGAAAAGTCATCCGTAAAAGTAATGAAGTAAGAATAACCGCTTCGCGCATGTGTAGACATTGGACCGCACACGTCGCTGTGTACGAGTCCCAAGAGCTCGCTCGCTCTTACTCCGTGTCCAGTAAACGGGGACTTTGTCATCTTTCCTTTGAGACAGGATTGACAAGTAGCATACGATTGATATTCGAACGGATTCAAATATCCTTCTGTATGTAACTTCGTCAACCTTCTCTCATTGATGTGACCCAGTCTACAATGCCATAAGAAAGTTTGATTTATTTTCGGAGACTTTCTTTTGTGTGTATTCTGGACGTTGAAAATCTGTGGTTGGTTTAATACGTATATACCATTACTCAATGTACCTGACCCAATCAAAACTTGATTAAGGTGAATGTTTACAACATTACTTACAAACGCAAAGTCATAACCTTCTTTAGAAACTAAAGATACAGAAATGATATTACAAGTTGCGTTGGGTACAAAAAAGCAATTACGCAAAACCAAAACATGTCCATCTGACATTCCCAGGTGATAGTCCCCCACGGCTTTAGCATCCATGCTAGCTCCGTTCGCAACTCTGAGGGTCATGTCACCTGCCTTCAAAACCCTACGGTTTCTCAACGCCTGCAAAGAATTACAGTTATGAGATCCTGATCCGGTATCCAATACCCAGGAAGTAGAGTTTATTGAAAGACAGTTTTCAATAACATACACACCTGAAGCTGAAGCTGCAACCTGCTTCAATTCCTGTGTTCTGGCATTCCGGGCCCTGCAATCATTCTTCCAGTGTCCTTTCTTATGACAATAGAAGCATTCTTCCTTATCCACAAGCTTCCCCGCTTTCTTTGTTGCTTTTTCTTTTCCCTTCGTATCCACTTTACTAACACCGCCCCTTGGTTTGGTGGGGGCTTTCTTCTTCTTTCCCTTGGCTTTCGCCTTGGACCTAGAAGAAGATGATCCTCCTACAAACAAAGTGGATGTTTCCCTACTTTTCTGTAGGGTGCCCTCTGCGCTCCTCAGCATGTTGAGGAGCTCTGAAAGTTCAACCTCTTTTTCTTGTAGGTTGAAATTCAGTATAAACTGGGCGTAAGTGGAAGGAAGGGACTGGAGAACTAAGTCTGTATAGAGCTCACTCTCCAAAGTGGTCCCTAGGTCCGCGAGCTCCTCAATGTAGCCGATCATCTTTAGCACATGCTCGGCTACTGATGATCCGACGGCCATCTTTGCCGAAAATAACTTTTTCGACGCTTCGTATCTTGCGATACGAGATTGCTCTCCATACAGTTCTTTTGTATGAAGAAATATGGATTCCAAGTCCATATTCTCGTGCCTCCTCTGATGTTCATTGTCCATAGAGGCTAGTACGAGGCACTTGGCCTTCGCGCTATCAATCTCCCAAGTCTTACGAATTTCCTTATCCGCGACGCTGGAAGTGGGACCAGGGACAGGGGGAGCTTTGGTGGTAAGAAGATACCCCAGCTTGTCGTAAGTGATTGCCATTTTGACATTCCTGAGCCAATCTTTGTAGTTTGGCCCTGTCAGTATGTTTTTATCTAGGAGTAATTTAAGTCCAGTCATGTCGATTGGTCGCTGCAATTAGGAGAGAGAAGAAACACTCAGCACGATGCTCTTGCAAGTTTAGAATGGTTTTTAGTTTGTCTAAACAGGATGGCTCCCACTGTTTCTCGAATCCCTCCTCAAACCATAAAGGAAGAATTAGTCGGGATCAATCCCACCGCTCAATACTTGCTTAACCGTTCAGCCAGGCCAGTGTCGGTACTTCGAGGGAGGTTTTCCAACGCTTTCGCGAAGTTCCTTAATTCAAGAACCTCTTTTCCCTGGGGGCGTAGCCCCGCTAACACCTTTCTAGGCACCTACTAGGTTTATAGCATTGATCGATTAGTGAGAAATTTCCCGAGGAGTAGCATATACTCACAGTAGGATCGGGATCCAAATATCATCGCGTGACGAAACTGAAGGAATCCTACCAGAATCATCACACTCCAAATGGTATGCAAATCTAGAAAGTTTCAGTACTTATGAAACTCCCGATGTGGATTTTTGCCCCATGCTCTTATGACCTTGACTTTGGCCAACAAATCATAAGTCACATGTAAAGTTCTACCCGTCGTTCTCCAGGTTAATTTGAATCCACCCGTACCTACCCTTGACTTTGGCCAACAAGGCAGTACGACTGTTCCAAATCAACGCATCTATCTATGCTGCACATGAATGCCCAATAGCTACCAATCACTATGCCTTGACTTTGGCCAACAAACACAGCTTGAATACTATTGACCATTCATGTGAAACGACGGAGGGCTACGAATGGTTTTGGCTAAACCGTGAACGTAGTGAACTTGATATAGTCGATGGAACGAGATAGCTTTTAAAAGGAGTGGCTCAAGCTCCGCATTTAAAAGTTAGTTTTGAAAAGAACCGAGTGGTTTTTCGAAATTGTTCCAACGACTTTTACTTGGTTTATTATCTTGCATTAGTTCTTTTAATGCGTGATATTCTTGCATTAGTTCTTTTAATGCGTCCCATCATTTAATCCTACCATTGCAGAAAACAACCAAAATATGACGTACGCTTATGCCATTCGCATTCGCCACTGGGCCCCGTCATTACCCGTTAGGTTACTTAACTAACGACAGAGCGGGGGCTGGGCTAGCGCGTCTGTAAAACATAAGCAACGCCTAAATAATATCATATATAGATATATTTGCAATGATAGCCATTTCAGATCACAGATGAATACATTGGATATACTAGGAATCTACAATTCGTACGAGCCTGTAACGAAAAGCAGATTACACGGTCGCGGTGAATAGCCAATACCCCACCCAAGACCCCTACGGGTGCGGCAAACTACCCGCCAAGTACCCGAAGCGAAGCAACCTCCCTCATCTCCATGAGTAGGCCACTCGGCACTTCGGCATACCCGGTAGTTTGTGCACCCCCTCCATGGGTCTATCCTAGGAGCAAAAACAGTAAATAGAAATTATACAATGACGGCTACAACCCCGACCCGGTTGTGCGGCCATACAAATAATATTACATCAATTTACAAATTTACATGAATTGAAAGAAAAGAGAAACTCTCGTCTCACAACCCCCCCGGCTATTCACCCGCGACAATCCAACATATTCATATCCACATTCCAGCAACATTACAGATCACAGATTTGTATAACCCCCACTAATCGACATATAGCGATTAGTAGACGTTCAATATAAATATCACATTACAGAAAAACCCGTCAGCTAAAGTCTTTTAGAAGTTCGATCAAAAATACGGATTTTCAGGACCCCAAAAATAAAATTTTCGTTCTGGAAAATCTGGGCTGAAAATACATATACCAAAAATCCTAAAATACCCCTATGAGAATACTGTAGCAAAGAAAGAACAGAGAGGAGCCATGTCGGCCGCGGAACCGCGGCAATAGCAAGCTATTGCCGCGTTTCCGCGGCTCTTTGATGGGATCAATGGACCAAATTTCTACAGTATTCACAGAAAACCCTGAGTCGATTTTTGGTGTATCCCAAAAAAATTTTCCAGTACTTTTGAAATCGACAGAAAGTTTAAAAAACCGGGGTTCGTTTCGGGACTTTTCTTTGATCGATCTTCTAGCTACTTTGCTAACATGTTAGATAGAGTTTAACCTGGCTCTGATACCACTGTAAGTCCATGCTACCTCTCCCGGTACTTACGAGTATGCGGAATTTGATAAAAAACGATTTTTATAGAGGTGGTAACATGGACTTAAAACCCGGATCTTTGTTAAACATCTAACTAACAACCTAACTACGAGTTGCTAACTACTCGGTTAGGGGGCTATACCTTTCTTTTTCTCGAACTCCTTCGTCTTCAAACTCCGATGGTGTCCCGGATCGGCTTCTTCCCGTCGTCTCCTTACGCCGAAGATAGATCCACCTGAAAGCTCCAACCTTTGGCTCCTTCTTCGTGCTTTGAAGAAACTAGTTCACTCGGTTTGCTAAACCTTGTGAACTAGAGTGAGTAGAGAAGAGTTTGTATGGGATTTTATCTATGGTTCTTGATTCTCAACTCATGAGACAAATGAACCATAGAGTCAAGAGAGGGAGCAAGAGGAAGAGGGTGAGAGCAAGAGCAAGAGAGCTCAAGAACAAGAGAGAGAATGAGCAAGTGAGAATGAGCCTCTCTTTTGTCTTTCACCCTCTCATAATCCAAAACAATGATAACACATCATACCAATCAAGTGTTATGTGATGGTTGAAGCAACCATAACCATATCATTTCATGCACTCATTTTGCACAAAAGAGCAAGCAAGCAAAAGTCTTTGCCATGAAATGATAGCTATGGTTATCATGATGGTCAACTAGTCAAGCCTAGTCAACCGGTCAACAAAAGTCAACAAGTCAACAAAAGTCAACAAGTCCACAAAAGTCAACAAGTCAACAACCATGTCACCATAATACTTAATTAATATAATTGTTAATCGCATATCATATTCTCATTAGGGTTGATCAAAAAGTCAATAGTCAACGGTCAACTGTCAACAACCCTAATGAGAATCCGCTGCCTCTGTCTCCCTGTCAACTGTGCATACACACCCGCATCCTTGTTCCGAGGAACACGAATGCAAACTGGATAAATCCAATCCCAAAAGGTACACTAGGATCTGGCTTAAACTAAAGCCCGCTAGTGTAAACTGTCCGGACACTGTACGTGCACAAGTGCACGGATGTGCCCGAACCCTGTCGCAAAACCATGCGACCTGTCGCAAAACCATGCGACCTCTACTCTTTTGCCTAAAGGCGAAAAGCTTTCTGTGTGGGACTCTAAAGACTCGACACTACGCTGGTAGTGGGTTTAACCACAGACCGCAAGCGGCACTAGCTGTGCGTAACGGTCCCCAGGTAGTGCCGACAAGAAGACCGACGAGGCGAAACCCATCTGAACTCCAACTGAGCCTGAATGTGACATTCTCCGTACAGTCCGGTCTGTTCGTCTGATACATCGCATGGCGGGCCTAGGGGGCGGTAAACTGTTGGAGATAGTGCCCTCAGAGTCAATTATTGGATCACAGGCACGTGATTGCAATGATTGAGGGAGGACCTATCCCGGTAGGACAGTCTTGCTCGAGATGATAGTATGCTATCTGGTTTATCTTTATCATCGTGTACTGCTTTAGGTGACCTGACATGTCGCTATTGCACGTTGATAGAGCCCCTGGGATTCTTGCTTGACGACCAGCAGTATGATGGCGATCATATACGTGGGAGCTGGGGTCTATAAGCACATCCTTAAAAGGTCCCTAGTCGTAGGAGTTTCGAGACAGGGTATCGATACTCCATTAGTAGACTAGTGTATACAGTCGAGACCCCGACGAGGGGCGGTGGCCGGTCTCACAAGCCACTGGTGTCAGTTGGTTCACCTAAGATGTATACAGGTGCTCATTGGGTTATGAGTACACCGGACAGGACTCGCCGGGAACCTGCTAGTTGGTCTTATACGAGACGTCAGATAGCAGTTCCCAGGTGACATGTGTACAGGTTAGTTCATCGACCTGAGATCGTCATTTGTCTCGTGTGAGTTCCCACTGTGCTTTGATTACTACCCTACCACGGCTCAAAGGAGTCGTGCAAACAGGTTTTAGTTGGGTACAGTCCCGAGCCACATGGAGGCAGTGAGCGGATCTGCAGGGGTTCGTCTCTCCCGGTATTGGGGGTGAGGTCGCGCTGTGTCTAGGAGAGCCATTACGCAAAGCCCTCGGCCGAGGCAGGAGATTTACTGGTAGGTATTCCAGTAGTATCTCAGGGCGTTCTGGGCTACGCTCCGACACGACTTGTACCGCTTTTGGGGGTCTGACTTTTACCAACCCCCTAGGCCCGCCATGCGATGCTCATAGACGAACGGACCGGACTGTACGGATATTGTCACTGACAGGCTCAGTTGGGTGTCGGGGTGAGCTTCCTCATCGACGTCCCTTTTGGTCAATAGCTGGTGGCCCGTCACGTATTGGCTTATACCTCTGACGTGCCAGTGGTTAAATCCACAGCCATTGTATTGACGAGTCTTTAGAGTCCACCACACTTTCAGTTACTCAGCTTTCGGGCGAAACGCTGTAGAGGCCGTATGGAGATATGGCAGGGTTCGATCAGATACGTGCGGTATTGCACGGATCAGGATCGAACGGTTTTTACTAGCCGGCTTTGGTTTAAGCCGGTCCTAGTTTAGTACAGTGTAGATTTTGTCTCATTGCATTTGTATCCGGACGGAATACAGATGCGGGTGTGTATGCACAGTATCGGGGTTTTCCTGTGATTTATTACGGGACCAGTTTTCTGGAGTTGCCAGTTTGCATTCCGTTCCGGCCGGTTTTCCTTTGTTCTTTCCCGGCCGGACTTTTCCGATGGAGGGGGTAATTTGCAGTTTTGCAAATTACACTTTGTGGGGGGGTTTCTTGTAAAAGTATTGATTATGATAAGCATCTTTTCTTTCATCCATGCTTGCATTTATGTGATTGGAAAGGGTATGGGGGGTGTATGTAATAAGCATGGTTCATGTTTTGTTATTGTTACCTCCACCTTTTCCTACCATCACCTCCCTCTTGCTTTTGTTCTCACCCCCACCACCATTTCTATGAGAAGAATGGCCGGCCACTATGAGTGAGGATGAGAGAAATTTTTCATTCTTGCATGACACAAATTTCTTCATCTCATTCTTCTTGTTTTTGGAAAATTGAAAGCTCCAATTTCCTTTAACCTTATTCCTCCATCATGGCAACTCCAATACCCCAAAAAGAGACTACGATTCTACACACCACATTCTACAGCAATTCTTGAGCATGTCGAGTTGCCGGCTTCATGCTCGAGTTGCCTCGGTATTGAGGCGGGAGCCCGTAAAAGAAGAAGGCGACGTGGTGCCCTTTCCGGCGAGGAGGCGACGATATGGAGACTACACTTTCCGCGGGAGATCGGGGCGATGATGAGAAGACCGGAGGACTCGGATCTCTTGGTATACTTCTTTTCCCATCTCTTGTTTGCTAGCGTAGGTTAATGGTTAACGATCCGGGTTTTCTTTGTCCGCGGTAGCGCCGGTTTCCGAGTAAGGAAAAATTTTGATTCCGCATTTTGGCCTCGAGTAAGACGGCCGGGGCGCTGCCGTGGCGCAACATGGTATCAGAGCCACGCCATTAACCTTGCCTAGCTTCGTTTGATGTGTTTGCGTTTCCGATCGACCGAAATTTCCAAAAACCGTATTTTTATTGCACATCAGTTTCTGTCGAATTTTTTTGAAGTCCAAAAATTTTTCAGGTGGTTGCAGAATGATGTACAGGGAAATATAAGAGATCTGATAAAATTTTGTAGCCTGAATCCTTCATTGCGCCGCGGAAGAGCGGCCAAAGCATTGCTTTGGCCGCGCTTCCGCCGCGGGTTAAAATCTTCACTTTACCAAAATTTTTCAGATTGTCTTGAACTTGAAAATGGGGCTTTTGGGATATTAAATTTGGGCCCAGGTTTTCTGTGACTGCTACAGTATTGGTTGGGGGCCCACTTGTTATTTGTTTGATCGATCGGATATTTTAAACACATTATTTCACAGTATTTACATTATATCTGCGACCGTGAATGTCACTCGATCGGTAAATCCGGTCTAACTGCTATAGCCCGGTTAGACGGATTTGCGAACGTGACTTTCACGTTGATGTTCTATGTTTATGCTGTGATGTTGCGGATCGGTCGTGGGGGATAGCCTGGATGCAATGCTAGTACAGTTTTGTTGTATTATGTACATTTGATATTGCGGGGCGAGCGTCCGACATGTGGACTGCCGTCACTGCCTGTTTGTATTATTCTTTTGGGGCACGACCTGGTTGCGGTCGATGTACCCGGTGTATGTATATTTTACTTTCTGTACTAGGGTTGCCCCGCGGTGGGGTGCACGGATAGCCGGGTTCTGGAGGGCAACGGGCCCGCATCTCAGGGCATTGAGACGGAGGGGGCTTCAGTCCAGGATTGGCGGGCTATTCGCCGCACTCGTAGGGGGTACAGGTTGACCCAGGAGGGGTGCCCAAGTTACCGGATTCCGTGAAGTGCTGGGTGGTCCATTCACGGTACTGAAGGGGGCTGCCTCGCTTCAGGTTTTGGCGGGTGACTTGCCGCGCCCGTAGGGGTCTAGGATTTCATTGCACAGGCTATCCACACGACCAGGGGAACGTCGGGTTTCAGCAGCGGCTCTGTGAAACCCGGGGCTTCCAGATATCTGTTTTGTTCTGTGATGCTGTACATTTCTGTGATGTTGCATTTTATTCACGCCTTGAGCGAAATACTATATATTGGTATATATATTAGTAGATGTTGTATATGTTTTTCATCCGCGCTAGTCCAGTCCCCGCTCTGCCGTTAGTTAGCTAACCTAACGGGTGATGACGGGACCCAGTGGCGAATGCGGATGGCATATACGTACGTCAGTATATTTTCGTTCTTTGTGGTGTGATCAATTGATGGGACTGCATTGATTCGGATCAATGCAAGTTTAAACAAACCTATTCTGATGTTGTTGGAACATTTTTCAAAAAGCTGTTATTGCAAGGACGTTCACTTTTGTTTTGCATCGTGGTATTCATTTGGAATATCCTGCTCCTCAGTCGACGAGGCAAGGGCCGAGATCCCTTCACCGGGAGTGACCCCTTGGACAGAATTTTGCGTCAGGGCATTAACTTCACTATAGCCGATTACTTTTGCTTTGCATCGTGGTATTCAGTTGGAATATCCTGCACCTTATTCTACGGGGAAAGAGCCGAGATCCCTTCACCGGGAGTGACCTCTTTAGTAAAGGTTTTCGTCACTATATTTTCTAAAAAGTTATGCAGTTCCTTCAACGATATCAAGTTCATTACGTTAAAGGTTTTTCGCCAAAAACCAGTCGTAGCCCTCCGTCATTTCAGATTAGTATTACTTAGTATTCGTGCTGCGTATGTCGTGCTCAGCCGAGGCGTAGTGTTCGGTAGCTATGTAGTGCTTTTCTGTTGCATGGATATGTGATTGGTTAGGACAGTCGTACGGTCATTTTGGCTCAGTCAAGGACTCGTGCGGGTGGGTCTAATGCAATCAAGATAATGACGGGTTGAACTTGACTAGGATCCTTTGATATGTTGGCTCAGTCAAGGTCACTTGGGTCCTAGGGGTAAAAATCACATCGGGAGTTTCAAAAGAACTGAAACTTGCCAGGCATGCGCATACCTTCTGGAGTGTGGTGGCGTGAGTGGATTCCGTCACGTTATCATGCGATGAGAGTTGGATCCCGATTTCCACTGATGAGTTGGTTTACTCCTCGGGTGATCCCCGACTAATTCTTCTTTCAGGTTTGGAGGAGAATTTGAGGTACAGTGGGAGGTTTCCAGATTAGACAAAGTGATAACCATTCTGATCTAGGTTAGAGTGCACGCTGAGTGTTTCTTTTCTCTCTCTCTGGCAGCGACCATTGACCCGACCCTGGACTATGACTCAGTGACCAAGTTGACCGAACCTTCTTAACACTGGCTTTTGGATTGTCAGAGTTGCAGACCTCATTGCCACTCCTACTTTTACCCTTTTCTCCAGGACACCCCGTATTACTACGAACGTCCACTTCCATTGGACAAAACCATCGTATGGTTATATACGAACTCGAAGGACTTCGAGGATGGTTTCTGGTTCTGGAGAAAACGGATAGGATTATTCAGTTGTCTTTTCTTTTCACCTTCTCTCAGGTTGCGAGTACTCCTTGGTTTAGGAGTAGTACACCTATTACGCAAATTGGATAGTCTTCTTCCAAACCTTAGGCTGGTGCCGACCGGTAGGGAATGAAGAAAACCAATTAGCATAACGATGGTGTGCAGAAGGTATTAAGTTAAGACAAAGCAAGGGATTAGTAGGAGGGCAAAGTAAGTTGCGACTGATATTCACGACCAAACCAAGTATTTCTTCGCTAATCCTAAATCAACTTTGTATTTCTCCAGGACACTCCGTGTCACTACGAAGATCCACAGATTATTGGATACTCCATCGTATGGTTATATACGAACTCGAAAGGAACTTGTTCCAGTTCGGGGATGGATTCTGGTTCAGGAGAAATAGGAATAAAGTACATTCAGGTGTCTTTTATCTTCACCTTCTCTCGCATTGCGAGTGTTCCTAGGATTAGGACAGTACACCCTTTATGCTTTTTAGATAGTCTTCTTCCAAACCATAGGCTGGTGCCGAACGGTAGGGAAGGAAGAAAACCATTTGGCTTAAAGGGGTGTACAGAAGGTAATGACTAAAGACAAATAAAGGGATTTGGAGAGGTGGCAAAGAATTATACAGTTATAGTTGTGAATCTGGATAATGGTAGAGGCATTACTAGGAATACCAGGATACCCCATCGAAACATTACAATGTTTCAGTTTCAACTGTGTACTGTTAAAAGAAAACTGATTTCCCGATTAGACACTTACTCCAGGGTATGTATTTGCCAGGAATAATTCTCACATCTGTATGGTTTTACAGATGATGAGTGGGAGTAAGTTATTGGGAATTGGGTGATCATCCTCATTATATCGGGATTCATTGTAATCGGTGATATTTGAGGAAGTCACCTGGGTTGTTTGCCGGTCGGCAAATATTTGGTTTTGAATATCCGCTGTTGTGCACCAATTTCAAATCGATATATCTGTACGTCTATTTTCATAGAGTGAGATATACCTTTTGATATTATGTCGATGACATTTACCTATATCAGTGGATGGTTAGGTAAGGAGCATTAAACAGCGGTGTAATTCTTCTTAACCATAAGTACAGTTTTCAACCTGCGACGCACAGTGAAAGAGTTGTTAGACTCAGCGGACTTATACAGAGTATTGTATGTTGTCCAGTGTCCATTAGGACAGAGGGGTTGGTCCTCATACTATATTCTGTTTACTTTTAACTTCTCAAGTTCTTAGACATGTGTTTCGTAGAAACACAGGGTCTAAGTTTTGAGGAGTTATAGGTATTTGAATAGAGTAGATAACCAGGTGTAGCAAGTATCGGGATTCTTCAAAGAGATCGAAGATGTAGATACTTGTGTATGGTATTCAGTTGATAGTAATGATGAAGACAGATTGCTTCTCTTTCAGGTTACTCATAATTGGAAGCATTCCTAAGTTGAGTAACGCTGATCGGCCTCCTTCCATTTAGTTGACATGCACTGGAGACAGCTGCATGATTTGAATCTGGTTCAATTAAATCAGTGCCTCTGGTTCTATATTGGATATAGAACAGTTCATATCTTAACGATGTTAAGGTACGGGGAGTTGTCCGGCTTATGCTTAAAACCAGACTCCGGATAACTCAAGGCATGTTTCTGTAATGGCTGTTTGTGGGTTGACCCAGGCTATGACGAGGGTTGACTTTCTACCATCTGGCAGATCAATAGAAATATTGTTCTAGACTCGCCACAGTTTTATTAAAAATGGATTTTTTCAAAAAACAGCAGTGGGAGTATGGTAGAACTGGAAGTGATTCCAGAACCGCAAATGATTACTGAAGATTTAATAAGGAACCTAAAGATTCAATCTGATTTGACATTCCATTGGCCACTCCGCAGATAAGGTGGGTAACTTCAGGCACCCGAGAGGTACTCCGGTAGCCTCAAGGACGGTGACAGGGAAGTTCTTGTTTACCCACACTTGCCATTGTTGTTGTTCCAGGCTGCGAGACCCGGCAGGAGGATGAGTATAGCGTCGTTCTAAACTAGCTTTAGAAGTGCACGTCTATATGACTCTGGCAGAGGGTTGTCGTAGTCAGTGGGAGCAGCGGAAGCATTGGTGGACTTCATGCTTATATCTATTTATAGACTAAAGCAGATATAGCGGAGTTAGATCATCTGTTTCTGATGTGACAGTCATGGGTTTGACGTCATCAGAATAGAAGATGGATCTGTTGAGAAGGTAGTAGGAAGTGATATTCCTATACTACGATCGGTTATACTTTGGTCGTCACACAGTGTTTTTCTCCACATCGGATTTGGATATTATATCAGACATACTGGTTACTAGACCTATGGTTTTAGATCTAGATTTGGGTGGTTTCCCAATCAGGGTACCTTGACAGCATTCTAAGAGTATTTAGAATGGACGACTCCTGGCATGGTAGTGTGCCTGCAGGTAATGGAGTCACCCTCTCTAAAGGTGTCTTACAGACTAAAGGGGAGAGGAATACGCATGATTGACAGATCACTTGCTTAGGCAATTGAGTCAATCATGAGATGTCAAGTACCACACCAGATGTTGTTCTTGCACTAGATGCAATAAGTTGATATTGATCCAATCCTGGAGGAACAGTCGGAAGCAGTTATAGAACATAAGTGAATGTTCTAGGGATATGATAACGGCTGCCTCCTTTAGGAGACGGTTATCACTCCAGGCTTCCAAGGTGACATAGACGACAAGGAGGTCGTCACAGTTATAGTTCTCCCTCTGACGAGGGACAGTATTTTGGACAGGTGGTCCAAGGCAATACTGAGGGAGGCATGGCGCAGGATACTGATTAGTTTCAGTTGTTGATACAGTCTAAGAAGTTTGGATTTGGAGTTCATTTATGAGCTAGGTCCCATCAGACATCCAGACATTCTAAGACAGGTATTGCTCATTTCGGGAGATGGCTTTCTCTGCGAACTTGAGATATAGAGAGACATAGAAAGAAACATCACAGCGGATCCACTCACTGAGGCTATTCCTCGAACGCAATAGTTTCACAAACGAGCTTTGTGAGACAGACTAGTAGAGGAGTTGGGTGTTCGGTATCACACAGGCTGTGAGTATGCGACATCGCAATAATTAGCCTTGAGTGCAAGTGGGAGATTGTTGGAGATAGTGCCCTCAGAGTCAATTATTGGATCACAGGCACGTGATTGCAATGATTGAGGGAGGACCTATCCCGGTAGGACAGTCTTGCTCGAGATGATAGTATGCTATCTGGTTTATCTTTATCATCGTGTACTGCTTTAGGTGACCTGACATGTCGCTATTGCACGTTGATAGAGCCCCTGGGATTCTTGCTTGACGACCAGCAGTATGATGGCGATCATATACGTGGGAGCTGGGGTCTATAAGCACATCCTTAAAAGGTCCCTAGTCGTAGGAGTTTCGAGACAGGGTATCGATACTCCATTAGTAGACTAGTGTATACAGTCGAGACCCCGACGAGGGGCGGTGGCCGGTCTCACAAGCCACTGGTGTCAGTTGGTTCACCTAAGATGTATACAGGTGCTCATTGGGTTATGAGTACACCGGACAGGACTCGCCGGGAACCTGCTAGTTGGTCTTATACGAGACGTCAGATAGCAGTTCCCAGGTGACATGTGTACAGGTTAGTTCATCGACCTGAGATCGTTATTTGTCTCGTGTGAGTTCCCACTGTGCTTTGATTACTACCCTACCACGGCTCAAAGGAGTCGTGCAAACAGGTTTTAGTTGGGTACAGTCCCGAGCCACATGGAGGCAGTGAGCGGATCTGCAGGGGTTCGTCTCTCCCGGTATTGGGGGTGAGGTCGCGCTGTGTCTAGGAGAGCCATTACGCAAAGCCCTCGGCCGAGGCAGGAGATTTACTGGTAGGTATTCCAGTAGTATCTCAGGGCGTTCTGGGCTACGCTCCGACACGACTTGTACCGCTTTTGGGGGTCTGACTTTTACCAACCCCCTAGGCCCGCCATGCGATACTCATAGACGAACGGACCGGACTGTACGGATATTGTCACTGACAGGCTCAGTTGGGTGTCGGGGTGAGCTTCCTCATCGACGTCCCTTTTGGTCAATAGCTGGTGGCCCGTCACGTATTGGCTTATACCTCTGACGTGCCAGTGGTTAAATCCACAGCCATTGTATTGACGAGTCTTTAGAGTCCACCACACTTTCAGTTACTCAGCTTTCGGGCGAAACGCTGTAGAGGCCGTATGGAGATATGGCAGGGTTCGATCAGATACGTGCGGTATTGCACGGATCAGGATCGAACGGTTTTTACTAGCCGGCTTTGGTTTAAGCCGGTCCTAGTTTAGTACAGTGTAGATTTTGTCTCATTGCATTTGTATCCGGACGGAATACAGATGCGGGTGTGTATGCACAGTATCGGGGTTTTCCTGTGATTTATTACGGGACCAGTTTTCTGGAGTTGCCAGTTTGCATTCCGTTCCGGCCGGTTTTCCTTTGTTCTTTCCCGGCCGGACTTTTCCGATGGAGGGGGTAATTTGCAGTTTTGCAAATTACACTTTGTGGGGGGGGGTTTCTTGTAAAAGTATTGATTATGATAAGCATCTTTTCTTTCATCCATGCTTGCATTTATGTGATTGGAAAGGGTATGGGGGGGTGTATGTAATAAGCATGGTTCATGTTTTGTTATTGTTACCTCCACCTTTTCCTACCATCACCTCCCTCTTGCTTTTGTTCTCACCCCCACCACCATTTCTATGAGAAGAATGGCCGGCCACTATGAGTGAGGATGAGAGAAATTTTTCATTCTTGCATGACACAAATTTCTTCATCTCATTCTTCTTGTTTTTGGAAAATTGAAAGCTCCAATTTCCTTTAACCTTATTCCTCCATCATGGCAACTCCAATACCCCAAAAAGAGACTACGATTCTACACACCACATTCTACAGCAATTCTTGAGCATGTCGAGTTGCCGGCTTCATGCTCGAGTTGCCTCGGTATTGAGGCGGGAGCCCGTAAAAGAAGAAGGCGACGTGGTGCCCTTTCCGGCGAGGAGGCGACGATATGGAGACTACACTTTCCGCGGGAGATCGGGGCGATGATGAGAAGACCGGAGGACTCGGATCTCTTGGTATACTTCTTTTCCCATCTCTTGTTTGCTAGCGTAGGTTAATGGTTAACGATCCGGGTTTTCTTTGTCCGCGGTAGCGCCGGTTTCCGAGTAAGGAAAAATTTTGATTCCGCATTTTGGCCTCGAGTAAGACGGCCGGGGCGCTACCGTGGCGCAACATAAACGTCAGTCCCCCAATAGCGGTACAAGTCGTGTCGGGGCGAAGCCCAAAACACCCTGAGATAACAATGGAAGCCTACCAGTATATCCCGTTTGCCCTGGCCAGGGACTACTCGTGTAATGGCTCTCCTAGACACAGCGCGATGTCAACCCCCAATACCGGGAGAGACGAATCCTGTCTAACCGTCACTGCCTCCAAGTGCTTCAGGACTGCACCCAACTACCACCTGTTTGCACGACTCCTTTGAACCGTGGTAGGGTAGTAATCAAAGTGCAGTGGGAACACACTCGAGGCGAAGTGACAGTGTCAAGTCAGCGGACTAAGCTGTACTCATGTTACCTGGGAACTGAAAACTGACGATTGGCATAATACCAACTAGTCAGTTCCCTAGGAGTCCTGTCCAGTGTACCCGTAACCTAACGAGCACCCGCATACTATCTCAAGTACGACGTACTGATGGCTGTGGGACAGACCGTCTCCCATACTGGGATGAGAAGCGCATGCGCTAGTCTACTCCGGAGTATCGATGCCCTGTCTCGATAGTCCTGCGACTAGGGACCTGCATAAGGATGTGCTTATAGATCACCCAGCCCCACTAGTGTGACTGCCATCACATCGCTGGTAATCAAGCAAAGATCCTAAAGGCTCTACTAATGTGTATAGGCGATATACTAAAATAAACACATGTACACATTGAAGTAGAAACAAACCAAGTAGCATACTACTATTTTGATCAAGATTGTATATACAAGGTGAATATCCCAAGCTTCCATTAAGTAATATACAAACTAGTATGATACAGTAATGGCCTCTAGGGCATATACACTAACACCTGTTTGCACGACTCCTTTGAGCCGTGGTAGAGTAGTAATCAAAGTACAGTGGGAACACACTCGAGGCGAAGTGACAGTGTCAAGTCAGCGGACTAAGCTGTACTCATGTCACCTGGGAACTGATAACTGACGATAAGTATAATACCAACCGGTCAGTTCCCGACGAGTCCTGTCCAGTGTACTCGTAACCCAACGAGCACCCGCATACTATCTCCAGTACGACGTACTGACGACTGTAGGACAGACCGTCTCCCACACTGGGATGAGAAGCGCATGCGCTAGTCTACTCCGGAGTATCGATGCCCTGTCTCGATAGTCCTGCGACTAGGGACCTGCATAAGGATGTGCTTATAGATTACCCAGCCCCCACTAATGTGACTGCCATCACAACGCTGGTAATCAAGCAAAGATCCTAAGGGCTCCACTAATGTGCATAGGTGATATACTAAAATAAACACATGTACACATTGAAGTAGAAACAAACCAAGTAGCATACTACTATTTTGAGCAAGATTGTATATACAAGGTGAATATCCCAAGCTTCCATTAAGTAATATACAAACTAGTATGATACAGTAATGGCCTCTAGGGCATATACACTAACAGTTGTGAATCTGATAATGGAAGAGGCATTACTAGGAATACCAGGATACCCCTTCGAAACATTTACATGTTTCAGTTTCACTGCTTTGTTAATAGAAAACTGATTTCCCAGTTAGTACTTACTCCAGGGTATGTATTTACCAGGTATGATTCTCTCATCTGTATGGTTTTACAGATGATGAGTGGGAGTAAGTTATTGGGAATTAGGTGATGATCCTCATTATATCGGGATTCGTTGTAATTAGTGATATTTGAGGAAATCGCCTGGATTGTTTGCCGGACGACAAATATTTGGTTTTGAATATCCGTTGTTATGCACCAATTTCAAATTGATATATCTGTACGTTTATTTTTATAAAGTGAGATATAACTTTTTGAGATTATGTCTATGACATTTACTTATATCAGTGGATGGTTAGGTAAGGAGCATTAAACAGCAGTGTAATTCTTCTTAACCATAAGTACAGTTTTCAACCTACGACACACAGGGAATGAGTTATTAGACTCAGGGGACTTATACAGAGTATTGTATGTCGTCCAGTGTCCATGAGGACAGAGGGGTTAGTACTCGTACTATATTCTGTTTACTTGTGACTTCTCTAGTTCTTAGACATGTGTTTCGTTGAAATGCAAGATCTAAGTTTTGAGAAGTTATAGGTTTATGAATAAAGTAGAAAACCAGGTATTGCAAGTATCAGGATTCTTCAAGGTGATCGAAGATGTAGATACTTGTGTATGGTATTCAGTTGATAGTAATGATTATGAAAACTTGCTTCTCTTTCAGGGTACTCATATCTGGATGTATTCCTAAGTTGAGTAATGCTGATCGACCTCTCTCCATTTAGTTGACATGCACTGGAGACAGCTGCATGATTTGAATCTGGTTCCAATTAAATCAGTGCCTCTGTTTCTGTATTGGATATAGAATAGTTCATATCTTAACATTGTTAAGGTACGGGGAGATGTCCGGCTTATGCTTAAAACCAGACTCTGGATAACTCAAGGCACGTTTCTGTAATGGTTGTTTGTGGGTTGACCCGGGCTATGACGAGGGTTGACTTTCTTTCATCTGAAAGATCAATAGTGATATTGTTCTTGACTTGCCACTGTTTTTAGTAAAATGGATTTTTTCAGAAAACAGTAGTGGGAGTATGGTAGAACTGGAACTTATTCCAGAACCGCAAACGATTACTGAAAATTTGATAAGAACCTAAACATTCAATCTGGTTTGACATTCCATTGGCCACTCTGCAGATATGGTGGGTAACCTCAGGCACCCGAGAGGTACTCTGGTAGCCTCAAAGACGGTGATAGGTGTTAGTTATATGTATGCCCTAGAGGCCATTACTGTACATACGATGTATATTGTAATGGATGCTTGGACATATATAGGGAGGACTTTCTTGCTCGACATGATAGTACGCTATCTGGTTGTACTTTATCTTAACATGTACTCTGATTGTCTCTATATTACATGTTGATAAAGCCCTTAGGATGTGTACTCGACTACTGGGACTATGATGAGATCATACTAGTGGGGCCACGGTAGTCGACGAGTACATCCTATAACTGTTCCTAGTCGAGGGTATATCGAAACAGGGCATCGATGCACCAGAGTAGACTAGCGTATACGCATCTTGACCCATATGATGGACGATGGATGATTCCATATCTATCGGTGTTTGACATCAAGGATGGTGTACGGGTGCTCAGTGGAGACTGGGTACACTGGACGGACTCGCCGAGAACTCCCAGATGGTATTATACCTCACGTCAGATGGCAGTTCTCCGGTGACACTGGTACAGAGTAGTCTGTTGACCCGAGATCGTCATAGAGTCTTGTGTGATTCCCACTGTGCTTTGATTTCCATCATACCACGTCCAAGAGGGCGTGCAAAAAGGTGGCTTTTGGGTACAGTCCCGAATCACAGGGAAACAATGAGCGATAGGAGGGGATTCGTCTCTCCCGGTATAGGGAGTTGATGTTGTGCTGTGTTCGATTGGCTATAACCGGAAATTCCTGGCCAGGGTTGCTGAGATCTACTGGTACGTGTTATCAGTAGTTTCTCGAACAGTTATAGACCTCATATCGACACGACTTATCAAGCAACTGGGGTCTGACGTTTACTACCCCTAGGCGAGATATGCGACATATCAGACGACGAGACCGGACTGTACGGGAGTGTTACTGTTTGGATTCATAGGAGAATGTACAGGCTTGCTTGTTGATCTTCTGAGCGCTCAATACCTGGGTAGCTGTTACGTTTAGCAGACCGCTTGCAGCTTGTGGGTTTTTGATATGATCATCACCTACTGCCGGCGTATTGATGATTCTTTAGAGTCCTACACAGAGGTTTCTTGGCTCAGGCGAAACGGAGTAGGGGCACATATGTGATATATGCGGGACCGAGGATAATGCGATATGAGATACCGTATTATATTCTCGCGATATTTGATATCAGCCGGGTCATCGGATCAAGTGTTGATTCGATGAATCGGTACGGATAAATATTAGTCGGTTATATGCGATATAGCCGGATTGTCGGATCAAGTGTTGATTCGATAATTTAATGTATAATAATATATATGATATATTAAATTACATTAACTAATATTAGATCACTACAAGATTCTTTTTCTCACTCGGTTAATACATTGATATATATGCGATATATGTTAATTGTATTATTTTATTTTGTTACGATAAATATTATATATGTGATTTATAATATTGTAACATGATATGATTATTAATGCAACAAGTTTAGTGGAGATTAAACATGGTTAGGGTTTGATTAGGGTTAAGCATTTCTAGATGTTTCTAGAAGGTTTTCTTTTTTGTTTTGGAAAAGATATTTTTGCATGATATTTCTTAACCCAACCACACCCCTTAACCCTAGTTCAATCTCTACAAAGGTTACTTGACCATGGTTGCATTATTCTTCATATTAATCCTTTCACTATTCATCACAAAAGGATAATTCTATTATTCTTCATCTTCTTCCTTCTTCTTTCTTCATGGAAAAAGCTTACTAGCTTTTTTCCAAGTGATGAATAAATGTGTGAAAAAGATAAATAAAGAGAGCAAAAATCCTACTTCATCATCCTCATCTTCCCTTGCCCTTTAGATGAGGGTGTTCACTCAATTTTAGTGAGTGTTAGCTTGTGTTAACGAAACTTCAAGGTAGATCATCTTTGTATCGAAGATCGGAAGCAAGACTGCATCTTTCTCTTCATGGAACCTCTCGAGAGTCCGGAACCCGATGATCGCAGCGAAGGGACCACAACACGGAGCTTATGAAGTGAAGGACCGGATCTACAAAGGTTGTGATCTCTCTCACTTAGTGTTAAAGTGTTTAACATGTTAGTTTTCGCCTAAACCCTAGTTTAAAGATTCGGCTTCGGGTTGTTCGGCACGGCTAATTTTTTAATCGGGCATGGTTGATGCCTCGTAGACCCTTGTGCGCATGCCCAGCAACCCTACAGTGGTATCAGAGCCAAGCTAGAGCTTTAGGCGAAGTCTAGACGAAGTTTAAAGTCCGATCGAACCCGAAAACCCCGACACGAACCCTTCTCTGTACATTTTTCAAAAATGTGGTTTTTTCTTAATTAAAAATGCTCAGAAAAACAAGCAGGAAAAACTAAGAATTGCTGTGAAGTATGGTCCCCTAAGTCAACTATTTGACCACGGAACCGCGGCGAAACAATGGGTTTGGCGGCGGTTCCGCGGCCAAAATATGGACTCAGTCCCTGAAATTTCACTTAATTATTATTAGGTCCTATCTTGTTATTTTTTTCTGGGAATATTTTAATTCCACTCAAGTGTTGAGTTTTCTAGGGTTGTATTGGGGAATCGTTGATTCGATCAGATAATTTTAACTTTGTTTAGTCTTTCCGGATAATTTTAGAAACTGTTAAAAAGTTCGAACGGATATCAATAACTTACTTTTTCCCCTGTCGGAAAATTTTTCAAAGTTGGATTTTTTCTCGAGTTTAAGAATGTTCTAAGTCATGCAAGTAACGCGGTGGACCCTCTAGAAGACAACAAACCTTAACTCGATTATGTGACCGTCTTGAACTGCCTTTTGAACCTTAGGGTTTGGGGCAGTACGGCGTGCCACATGTGAGGCGTTGGCTTGACCCTTCTACGGCTGGACCATTGGTACTGTGGCATGTGATGGATGTTTTTAAACTGATTTCATGTGTTGAGATATATTGGGGAAATCTTGGGTGTTTGATTATTCGATCGGAAAGTTTAACATTGTCTATTTATCTGGAATGTGATACAATATTTGGAATCCACAGGTAGTTATGAGATAACTAATTTGAATGTTATAAATCTAGCAGTTTAGTCTCAAATTGATCGGTTGCCACGGAATTTTGATGTGATCAAAAGTCCGTCTCAATCACGTAGCGTACGCGGATACTCGCCGGATAAACTTAATAGACAGCCACGCCCCATAGCCCCGACCAAGTGACTGTCGGAGAACCCCGTCACCAAAAGCATCCGTTCGGGTGCTCGCGGCAGCGGTGTTCCGCCTTAGTGCACTTCGTCGACGGCATCGGGGGTGCGGCCGTCTACTAAAGTTTGCGACGAGCATTCGATCAGAATGTCGGGAATCTTGTTGAATTGCCCGACTTGATATTGAAAAGAGTTTTCGATAATGAGACTAAAATGCGGGGTTTATAATTGTTAGGCATGCGATGTGTAAGGAATTCATTTGGTTAGGCATGCGATGTCTAAAGAGGTTGCGGATTCCAACTGTTGTAGTTTTACACTTTCTTTTCTGTGACCGTAAGCGTAGTATGTGGTATATCGCCGGCTTCGTTGCTATACATCAACGACAATCGGGATACACATACTTGCTTACGTTGATGATATGAGATATTATGTGTTGCTGTGATATGTTATATTGGATCGTCGCGTTTGAATAGCCGGGGGTTTTATGTGAGATGAGAGTTTTTTCTTTTTCATTCATGTAAAATTCATTTGTATGTAATATTCTTTTATTGGGGCACTTCCAGGTTGCGGAAGATGTCACCGTTGGTGTATATTATTTACTTTTCCGCATTAGGTAGACCCAAGGCGGGGAGCATAAGTATCCGGGTTCTAGGGTCCAGTGGGAGACCATCTCGAGGAGTCGAGACCGGGTCTCCTAACCCTGGAATTGGCAGAGTTGCTTGCCGCTCTCGTAGGGGTCTAGGGATGTAGGTTTGGCTATTCATCGCGACCGTGGAATCCGTGTTATGTACGGGCTCGTACTAAAACACGGACGTCCTAGTATATCCAATATTTCATATATGTTCTTCTGCTGCAATGTTCTGTGATGAGATTATATTACTGCCTGAGACGAATGTTTATATTATATATATGAGATATATGTTATATTGCAGATTTCGTTTCAAAAACCGATGCTTGTGAAGCATATTAAATGGGACTTCATTAATAAAATTAATGAAACTAAAAGAAACCTAAGATGTTATAGAAACTTGTTTAAAAACTGGTAGCTCTAGTTTTTGCTTTGCATAGCGCTGTTCCTTGTAGAACATCCAGCACCTTATTCGATAAGGAAAGAGCCGAGATCCCTTCACCGGGAGTGACCTCTTTAGTGAAACTAGTATATACTACAAACTCGGTTTGTCTTTTGATTGCTTCTATAGTTCTTGCTTTGCATAGTGATATTTGTGAAATATCCTGCACCTTATTCGATAAGGAAAGGGCCGACGATCCCTTCACCGGGAGTGACCCCTTTAGCAAAACTAGAAAAGCCTAAAAAACACTCCATTTAAAAATCACTCGATTCTACAGCGATATCAAGTTCATTACGCAAAAGGTTTTCTTAAAAACCTGTCGTAGCCCTCCGTCATTTCAGATAAGTACTTCATAGTATTCGTGCTGCGTTTGTTGACCTTGTCAAGGCGTAGTGTGCGGTAGCTATTTATGCTTATCTGCATAAGCATATGATGCGATTGGATTAGGGTAGTCGTGCGACTTTGTTGACCTTGTCAAGGGTCGTGCGGGTGGGTTTAATTCAATCAGGAAATGACGGGTTGAACTTGACTTGCGGTCTATGGTTTGTTGACCTTGTCAAGGTCATAGATCGCTTGGGGCAAAATATTATTGGGAATTTCAAGTGTTGAAATTTGCAATGAGATTGCATACCTTCTATGAGATAGTTGGATCCCGATACCCGCTGCGAGGAGAGTTTTACACATTACAATTAGCTGATCAAGTAGGTGTCTAGAAAGGTGTCAACGGGGTTACGCCTCTGGGAAAACGAGGTTTACATTAATTAGGTTCGTGCGAAAGCACGGGGGACCTCCCTCAAAGTACCGACACTGGCCTGGCTGAAAGATTGGCGAACTTGTAGCGTGTAATTAATCCCGGCTAGTCTTTCCTTTTAGGGTTTGAAGGAAGATTTAATTAAAACTGTGGGAGACATCCTGATTAGATATATTAGATAACCAATCTAATCTTGCAAGAGCATACGCTGAGTGTTTTCTTCTCTCTCTCTCCAAGTAGCGACCTTGTCACGTTTTAATCAAGATAATAATACGGAAGAATTGACCGAACCTGCTTGTTATACTGAGCTGGGGAACGTTGGTCCCGCTCCAACTTATAATTGTTATAAGACAGAGCAGGAAATTAGGGAATACCAGATTTCCCGTGCCGTCCAAACGAAGAAAGTGCATGCTGATGCATCTTCTTTGGGTGTGTTTATTATAGAGAACTGTTTCTCAGTATCCTTTACGTCCTGGGTATGTGATACCGGATCAGGATCCCGCATATGTAATCTGTTACATGGGCTACAGATAGGTAGAGAACTGAGAACGGGTGATAAGTTTCATGAGACAGAAAATGGTGCAAGTGTTGCAGCCAAGTCTGTTGGTCACTGTCACCCTATATTACCAGAATACATTGATTCTGAACGAATGTTATTAGATACCGAACCTGATATACAACATCATATCATTCTCTTTATTAGTAAAGAAAGGATATAATTTTGTATTGTTGGATAATGTTTTGAACATTTCCTATATCAAGAGTTGATCGGTTCAGGCACGTTATCTAAAAGCATAGACGTTCTAAATCAAACTACAGTTTTTAGTATACAGAACACACACGAGAGGAAGAGTTCAGAAATGAACGAATCCTTCTTGAGGCATTGTAGACAAGGTCATATCAATGTGACCCGACTAGCTAAGTTACATTTAGATGCATATTTAAATCTGTTTGAATTTACATCTTGTGAAACTTGCCGGTCATGTCACAAAGATAAGATGACCATAGCTCTGTTTATTGGAAACAGAGAAAGAGTTAGTGAACTCTTGGGATTGATACATGCTGATGTATGTAAGTCCCATGTCTACACATGCCAAGACCGGTTCTTTGTACTTTATTACATTCTCTGATAATCTCTCAAGATTCAGACATGTGTTCCTGTTGAAACATAAGTCCGAACCTTTTGAGATATTCACAGAATATAAGTTACAAGTAGAGAACCAAAATACGGGTATAAGTATTATGTCCTTTGATGAGATCAAGGAGGAGAATACTTGAGCACGGAAATCCTGGACTAATTCTAAAGGAGAATGAGATTCTCTCTCAGCATTACTCCTCCGTATACACCATAGCACGTTGGTATATCGGGGCGAAGCAATAACACCCTATGTGATATGGTGTGCTCTATGATGAGTACTACTGAGTTTCCTATTTCCTTTTGGGAGTAATGCACTTGAGAAGCTGCATACCTATTGAATGTGGATCCAATAGTTTCCAACGAACCTCAGCCTCTCCGCCGATCTAGTAGGGTTCTTCACCCACCTGAGAGATACTTCGGTTTCTCTATGACAGTGGGAGCGAGGAATGCATCATGAGATGATGACCCAACTAGTTTCGAGCTGGCCATCAGGAGTGGGACTCTGTAAGAATGGATGGATGCTTAGCGATCTGAGATGGAATCCTTATACACCGACAAAGTATGGACTTTGGTTGCTTTATCTGAAGGGTTAAATCCCCATCAGGAGCAAGTAAATCTTGAGAAGATTACTTGGTGTACAAGGAAAAGTTGAGACTTTCAAAGCTATGCTTAAGTCCATCCAGATCCTACTTGCCACGGCTACATTCCATGACTACGATATCTCGTGGTTGGGTGTCATGACTGCTTTTCTGAAATGATGTTTTAGAAGAGAGCGTCTATAAGTACACAGCCAGAGGGCTTCGTAGACAGTGGGAGCAGCGGAAACGTGTGCAGGGTGTTTTATGTGATAAAGCAGGCATCGCGGAGTTGGAACATCAGTTTTGATGTGGTAGTCAAAAAGTTTGACTTCATCAAAATGGTAGATGAACCTTGTATATACAAAAAGGTAGTAGGGAGTATGGTGGCGATCCTCGTAGAGTACGTGGATAACATACTCTTGATAGGGAAGGAGTTTCCTATGCTACGCTCGGTCAATCTCCGCTTATCACAATGATTCTCCATATAGGATCAAAATGATACCTCCTAAATCCTGGGTTTTGGATCTATGAGATAGATCTAATTGGATGTTAGGATACTCACTAGTTGTAGCGAGATGGTATCAATCGATCCTGGGGAGAATCACTAGAAAGGTTCCAGTGTGATAAGGACGACTGGATGTTAGTCGCAGGCATTGTCTTTACCCTCAGTGGAGGGATGGTATGTTGGAAGAGTTCCAAGCTAGATACCGTGACATACTAGACGATAAAGGCTGGATACATCTCTACTTAAGACGCTACCAAAGAGGCAATCTGGATATATATAAGTTCATGATATGAACTTCGTTCCTACCATTGTGTGACAATGGAGTTGTGGCTTTTGCCAAGGAACCCCCTGTCCTATCAGAAATCCAGATATAATTCTTAGGCAGTATCACCTGATCATGGAGATGGTTGATCACCAGGGAGATCGAGGTTAGGAGAGTAGACACAGAGGACAACAGCACGGATCCACTCACAAAGGCCTTTTTCCCAGTAGAGACTCTTATGGGATGGTTGAGTATGAGATACTTCAACCGCAGCTAATTATTGGGTATGTGATACCACAACAGATGGCCCTACTGCAAGTGGGAGATTGTTAGTTATATGTATGCCCTAGAGGCCATTACTGTACATACGATGTATATTGTAATGGATGCTTGGATATATATAGGGAGGACTTTCTTGCTCGACATGATAGTACGCTATCTGGTTGTACTTTATCTTAACATGTACTCTGATTGTCTCTATATTACATGTTAATAAAGCCCTTAGGATGTGTACTCGACTACTGGGACTATCATGAGATCATATTAGTGGGGCCACGGTAGTCGACGAGTACATCCTATAACTGTTCCTAGTCGAGGGTATATCGAGACAGGGCATCGATGCACCAGAGTAGACTAGCGTATACGCATCTTGACCCATATGATGGGCGATGGATGATTCCATATCCATCGGTGTTTGACATCAAGGATGGTGTACGGGTGCTCAGTGGAGACTGGGTACACTAGACGGACTCGCCGAGAACTCTCAGATGGTATTATACCTCACGTCAGATGGCAGTTCTCCGGTGACACTGGTACAGAGTAGTCTGTTGACCCGAGATCGTCATAGAGTCTTGTGTGATTCCCACTGTGCTTTGATTTCCATCATACCACGTCCAAGAGGGCGTGCAAAAAGGTGGCTTTTGGGTACAGTCCCGAATCACATGGAGGCAATGAGCGATAGGAGGGGATTCGTCTCTCCCGGTATAGGGAGTTGATGTTGTGCTGTGTTCGATTGGCTATAACCAGAAATCCCTGGCCAGGGTTGCTGAGATCTACTGGTAAGTGTTATCAGTAGTTTCTCGAACAGTTATAGACCTCATATCGACACGACTTATCAAGCTACTGGGGTCTGACGTTTACCACCCCTAGGCGAGATATGCGACATATCAGACGACGAGACCGGACTGTACGGGAGTGTTACTGTTTGGATTCACAGGAGAATGTACAGGCTTGCTTGTTGATCTTCTGAGTGCTCAATACCTGGGTAGCTGTTACGTTTAGCTGACCGCTTGCAGCTTGTGGGTGTTTGATATGATCATCACCTACTGCCGGCGTATTGACGATTCTTTAGAGTCCTACACAGAGGTTTCTCGGCTCAGGAAAAACGGAGTAGGGGCACATATGTGATATGTGCGGGACCGAGGATAATGCGATATGAGATACCATATTATATTCTCGCGATATTTGATATCAGCCGGGTCATCAGATCAAGTGTTGATTCGATGAATCGGTACGGATAAATATTAGTCGGTTATATGCGATATAGCCGGATTGTCGGATCAAGTGTTGATTCGATAATTTAATGTATAATAATATATATGATATATTAAATTACATTAACTAATATTATCTCACTAAAAGATTCTTTTTCTCACTCGGTTAATACATTGATATATATGCGATATATGTTAATTGTATTATTTTATTTTGTTACGATAAATATTATATATGTGATATATAATATTGTAACATGATATGATTATTAATGCAACAAGTTTAGTGGAGATTAAACATGGTTAGGGTTTGATTAGGGTTAAGCATTTCTAGATGTTTCTAGAAGGTTTTCTTTTTTGTTTTGGAAAAGATATTTTTGCATGATATTTCTTAACCCAACCACACCCCTTAACCCTAGTTCAATCTCTACAAAGGTTACTTGACCATGGTTGCATTATTCTTCATATTAATCCTTTCACTATTCATCACAAAAGGATAATTCTATTATTCTTCATCTTCTTCCTGCAGGGTTCCTAGGCACTCTAGTGAGGTCTCCCAAGCCATCAACCATGGCAATTTCAAAAATTATGGTGCCTACAAACCCTAAAGTACGGATCGATAACTAGATGTCTAGGCGAACAAGAACTAGTTAACAATTAACTACTGAGAATACGGAAATACAACCTTTGTAGATCCGGTCCTCCACCTCCACGGCTCCGCAACGAGGTCGTCTCCGCTGTCCAAATCAAATCCGGGCTCTAAGATCGGCTTCGTCGGAGAATGGGCAAGCTAGGTCGTCGATGTCCATGCCGAAGATGATCTACGTCGAGGCATCGATGAATCAAGCTCCACCTTCACCAAACCCTAAAATCTTGTGAAGGAAACACACTCTACTACTTGGCAAGAGGTAGAGGATGAAGAAATAGGAAGTGGGTTAACTTTAGAATTGGATTTCTCACTCATTTCCAACAATCACCATTGATGGACCTTACTTTTCTTCACTTGAAAAATGAAGAAGAAGAAGAAAGATATTATGATAAGTTATTAGAAAAAGAAAAGAAAATGAATTCTTATCATAATTCTAACCATGGTCAAGTGTAGAGAATGAATCATGGTTAGTTTGAATGGTTAGGGTTAAGGATGAGATAAGGATGGTTGACTTGAACAAAGCTTCATGAAGCTTCAACTAAAGTCCAAATCTAGCAACCATTCTTTTCTCTTTTCTTTTTATTTTCCAAAGTGAATAAACAAATAAATAAATGAATAAATAAGTAATGGAAAATAAAACCCTAACCATTCTTTTAACCATGGTTTATTCTTTGCACTTAACCAAGTAAACTTGTATCATCAAACATGATACAATCAAGTGCACAAAATCATATCGCATATGTAATGTGCACACCCGAGCGAGAAAATCCATCTTAAGTAAACGGATACTAGTTGATGCAAAGCAATATATCAAATATATAAATATGCATTAAATCATTAAATCAACATTTGATTCAATGATCCGGTCATGCGCACATAACCGACTGGTATCTAATATATCGGCTTATCGAATCAACGCTTGAATCGATAACTAGGTTATATCGCATACAACCTTTCGATATATTTATCGCGAGAATAGAATACGGTATCACATACACGCATTATTCTCGGTCCCGCACATATCTCATATGCGCTCCTATTTCGTTTCGCTTGACCCAGGAAACCTCTGTGTAGGACTCTAAAGACTCGTCAATACGCCGGCAGCGGATGATGATCATATCAAACATCCACAAGCCGCAAGCGGTCTGCTAAACGTAACGGCCACCCGGGTATTGAGCGATCTGAAGATCGACGAGCAAGCCCGCTCACACTCCAGTGAATCCGACCAGTAACACTACCGTACAGTCCGGTCTGATCGTCTGATATGTCGCATATCTCGCCTAGGGGTGGTAAACGTCAGACCCCAATAGCTCAATAAGTCGTGTCGATATGAGGTCTATAACTGTTTGAGAAACTACTGGTAACACTTACCAGTAAATCTCAGCAACCCTGGCCAGGGATTTCCTGTTATAGCCAATCGAACACAGCGCAACATCAACCCCCATATACCGGGAGAGACGAATCCCCTCCTATCGCTCATTGCCTCCATGTGACTCGGGACTGTACCCAAAAACCACCGTTTTGCACGCCCTCTTGGACGTGGTAAGATGGAAATCAAAGCACAGTGGGAACCACACAAGACTCTATGACGATCTTGGGTCAACAGACTACTCTGTACCAGTGTCACCAGAGAACTGCCATCTGACGTGAGGTATAATACCATCTGGGAGTTCTCGGCGAGTCCGTCCAGTGTACCCAGTCTCTACTGAGCACCCGTATATCATCTCCGATGTCAAACACCAATGGATATGGGATCATCCATCGCCCATCTGTATGGGTCGAGAAGGTATACGCTAGTCTACTCTGGTGTATCGATGCCCCGTCTCGATACACCCACGACTAGGGACTTTGAAGGATGTACTTATGGACTACCATGTCCCCACTAGTATGATCCTCATCATAGTCCAGGTAGTCAAGTACAGATCCTAAGGGCTTTACCAACATGTAACAGAGAGACAATCAGTATACACGTTAAGGTAAAGGTCAACCAGATAGCATACTATCATGTCGAGCAAGAAAGTCCTCCCTATATATGTCCCAGCATCCACTACAATATACATCCTATGTATAGTAATGGCCTCTAGGGCATACATATAACTAACAATCTCCCACTTGCACTAGGGCCATCTGTAGCAGTGGTTTGAAGTATCTCATACTCAACCATCCCATAAAAGTCTCTCTCTGGGAACAGGCCTTTGTGAGTGGATCCGCTGTGTTGTCCTCTGAGTCTACTCTCCAAACCTCGATCACCCTGGAGATCAACTATCTCCATGATCAGGCGATGCTGCTTTAGAATATGTCTGGATCACTGATGGGACGGACGTTCCTTGGCATAAGCCACAACTCCATTGTCTCACAATGGTAGGAACATAGTTCATCTCATGAACCATTATATATACCCAAACATCCTCTTTGGTAGCATCTTAAGTAGCGATGTATCCAGCCTTTATCGTCTAGTATGTCACGGTATCTAGCTTGGAACTCTTCCAACATACCGTCCCTTTACTGAGGGTAAAGACAATGCCTGTGACTGACACTCAGTCGTCTTTATCACCCTGGAACACTTCCAGTGATTCTTCCCAGGATCGGTTGATACCGTCTCACTACAACTAGTGAGAATCCTAATATCCAATTAGATCTATCTCATAGATCCAAAATCCAGGATTTAGTAGGTATCACTTTAATCCTATATGGAGAATCTTTGTGATAAGCGGAGATTGATCGAGCGTAGCATAAGAAACTCCTTTCTTATCAAGAGTATGTCATCCACGTACTCTACGAGGATCGTCACCATACTCCCTACTACCTTCTTGTTTATACAAGGTTCATCTACCATTTTGATGATGTCAAACTCTTTGACTAATTCATCAAAACAGACGTTCCAACTCCGCGATGCCTGCTTTATCATATAAAACATCTTGCACACGTTTCCGCTGCTCCCACTGTCTACGAAGCCCTCTGGCTGTGTACTTATAGACGCTCTCTTCTAAATCATCATTTAGAAAAGCAGTCAAGACACCCAACCACCAGATATCGCAGTCATGGTATGTAGCCGTGACAAGTAGGATCTGGATGGACTTAAGCATAGTCACTTGAAAAGGTTTCATCATGATCCACGCCTGGTCGATGACGAAAAGCTTTAATAAGTCTAGCTTTGAAAGTCTCAACTTTTCCATCTACACCAAGTAATCTTCTCAAGATATACTTGCTCCTGATGGGGATTTAACCCTTCAGATATAGCAACCAAAGTCCATACTTTGTTGGTGTATAAGGATTCCATCTCAGATCGCTAAACATCCAGCCATTCTTACGGAGTCTTACTCCTGATGGCCAGCTCGAAACTAGTTGGGTCATCATCTCATGATGCAATCCTCGCTCCCACTGTCATAGAGAAACCGAAGTATCTCTCAGGTGGGTGAGGAACCCTACTAGATCGGCGGAGAGGCTGAGGTTCGTTGGAATCTACTGAATCCTTTGGTTCTATCAAATCATCTGCTGTAGTTCGTATAGCTGGAACATTTCCAGTTGTACATAACAGATCTTGCCTCGAGTTTGTCCAGATTATGCTTTTAAACATAGGCCGGACAACCCCAAATCTTAACTAACTTAAGATATGGGCTCTTCCCTTTCCATATCACATATGAAGTGGTAGGCAACTGATTTGATTCGAACCCTATTCAATAGGTATGCATCTTCGTAAGTGCATAACTCCCAAAAGGAAAAAGGTAACTCAATATTACTCATCATAGAGCACACCATATCAAATAGGGTGTATCTGCTCCGCCCCGATATACCATCGTGCTATGGTGTATTCGGAGGAGTAATGCTGAGAGAGAATCTCATTCTCCTTTAGAATAATCCAGGAATTCCGTGCTCAAGTATTCTCCTCCTTGATCACATCAAAGGACATAATACTTATACCCGTATTTTGGTTCTCTACTTCTAACTTATATTCTGTGAATATCTCAAAAGGTTCGGACTTGTGTTTCAACAGGAACATAGGTCTGAAACTCGAAAGATCATCAGAGAACGTAATGAAGTACAAAGAACCAGTCCTGGCATTTGTAGACAGGGGACCTAACATACATCAACATGTATCATCCCAAGAGTTCACTAACTCTTTCTCTGTTTCCAATAAACAGAGCTAGTGTCATTATATCTTTGTGACATGACTGGCGAGTTTCACAAGATGTAAATTCAAACTAATTTAAATATGCATCTATATGTAACTCTAGCCAGTCGGGTCGCATTGATCTGACCTAGTCTACAATACCTCAAGAAGGATTTGTTCATTTCTGAACTCTTCCTCTTGTGTGTGTTCCATATATTAAGAACTGTAGTTTGATTTAGAACATTAATGCTTTTAGATAACGTGCCTGAACCGATCAACTTTTGATATAGGAAATGTTCAAAACATTATCCAACTATACAAAATTTTATCATTTCTTTACTAATAAAAAGACTGATATGATTTTGTATATCAGGTTCGGTATCTAACAACATTCGTTCAGAATCAATGTATCGGTAATACAGGGTGACAGTGACCGACAGACTTGGCTGCAACATTTGCCCCGTTTTCTGCCTCATGAAACTTTTCACCCGTTCTCAGTTCTCTACCTATCTGTAGCCCTATGTAACAGATTACATATCTGGGATCCTGATCCGGTATCATATACCCAGGACGTAAAGGATACTGAGAAACAGTTCTGTATAATGAACACATCCGAAGATGATGCATCAACATGCACTCTCTTCGTTTGGGCGGCACGGGAATTCTGGTAATCCCCAATTTCCTGCTCTGTCTTATAACAATTATAAGTTGGAGCGGGACCAACGTTCCCCAGCTCAGTATAACAAGCGGGTTCGGTCAATAATCCGTTTTATTATCTTGATTAAGGCGTGATATGGTCGCTACCTGGAGAGAGAGAGAAGAAAACACTCAGCGTGCGCTCTTGCAAGAATAGATTGGTTATTATTTTATCTAATCAGGATGGCTCCCACTGCTTTTTATCAAATCTTCCTTCAAACCCTAAAAGGAAAGACTAGCCGGGATTAATTACACACTACAGGTTCGCCAATCTTTCAGCCAGGCCAGTGTCGGTACTTTGAGGGAGGTCCTCCGTGCTTTCGCACGAACCTAATTAATGTAAACCTCGTTTTCCCAGAGGCGTAACCTCGTTAACACCTTTCTAGACACCTACTTGATCGGCTAATTGTAATGTATAAAACTCTCCCAGGAGTAACACTTACTCGCAGCGGGTATCGGGATCCAACTATCTCATAGAAGGTATGCAATCTCATTGCAAATTTCAACACTTGAAATTCCCGATAATATTTTGCCCCTAACCTCCTATGACCTTGACAAAGGCCAACAAACCATAGGATGCTAGTCAAGTTCAACCCGTCATTTCCTGATTGAATTAAACCCACCCGCACGGCCCTTGACAAAGGCCAACAAGGTCGCACGACTACCCTAACTCAATCTGCATCATATGCATAAGCAGATAAGCACCAGTTAGCTACCGCACACTGCGCCTTGACAAAGGCCAACAAACGCAGCACGAATACTAACTACTACTTATCTGAAATGACGGAGGGCTACGACAGGTTTTTCTGAAAACCTATTGCGTAATGAACTTGATATCGTTGTAGGATCGAATGAATTTTGAAATGGAGTGTTTTTGAGGCTTTTCTAGTTTTGCTAAAGGAGTCACTCCCGGTGAAGGGATCGTCGGTCCTTTCCTCGTCGAATGAGGTGCGGGATATATCATATATATCGCTGTGCAAAGCAGAACTCTTAAAAGCAATCAAAAGACAAACCGAGTGTGTAGCATCTGCCAGTTGTTGCTAAAGGAATCACTCCCGGTGAAGGGATCTCGGTCCTTTCCTCATCGAATAAGGTGCAGGATATATCACATATACCGCTGTGCAAAGAAAGAACTGTAGCTACCTGTTTTATTTTGAAATTCGATTCTACAACATCTTAGGTTTCTTTTATTTCATTAATCACATTAATGAAGTCCCATCATTTAAGTACCTAATCATCACAGATAGATATGACGTACACTTATGCCATCCGCATTCGCCTCGATGTCCCCTCGTGCACCGTTAGGTTAGGTAACTAACGACAGAGCAGGGCAGGGCTAGCGCGGGTGTAAAACATAAGTAACGTCTATATAATATATCATATATACTATATATTTTATATCCATCACAGAAACATCACATGATCTCATCACAGATATCGCAGCAGAAGAAATATATGAAATATTGGATATACTAGGACGTCCGTGTTTTCAATACGAGCCAGTATAAAACACGGATTCCACGGTCGTGATGAATAGCCAAACCCACACCCCTAGACCCCTACGAGAGCGGCAAGCAACCCTGCCAATTCTAGAGTTAGGAGACCCGGACTCGACTCCTCGAGTTGGTCTCCCACTGGACTCCAGAACCCGGTTACTTGTGCTCCCCTCCTTGGGTCTATCCTAGTGCGGAAAAGTAAATAATATACAACAGGTGACAACTCCCGCAACCTGGAAGCGCCCCAATAAAAGAATATTACATACAAGTTTTTACATGAATGAAAATGAAAAACACTCATCTCACATAAAAACCCCCCGGCTATTCAAACACGACGATCCAATATAACATATCCAGCAACACATAACATCACATGTCATCAACGTAAGTAAATATGTCCATCCCAATTGTCGTTGACATATAGCAACGAAACCGGCGATATCACATATTACACTTACGGTCATAGAAAAGAAAGTGTAAAACTACAACAGTTGGAATCCGCAACCTCCTCAGACATCGCATGCCTGACCAAATGAATTACTTAGACATCGCATGCCTAACAATTATAAACCCCGCATTTTAGTCTCAAAATCGAAAACACTTTTCAATATCAAGTCGGGCAATTCAACAAGATTCCCGACATTCTGATCGAATGCTCGTCGCAAACTTCAGTAGACGGCTGCACCCCCGATACCGTCGACGAAGTGCACCAAGGCGGAACACCGCTACCGCGAGCACCCGAACGGATGCTTTCGGCGACGGGGTTCTCCTACAGTCATTTGGTCGGGGCTATGGAGTGAGGCTGTCTATTAAGTTTACCCGGCGAGTATCCGCGTACGCTACGTGATTGCGACGGACTTTTGATCACATCAAAATTCCGTGGCAACCGATCAAGTGAGACTAAATTGCTACGTTTATAACATTCATTTAGTTATCTCATAACTTTTGTGAATTCCAATTATTGTATCCCATTCCAGATAAATAGAAAATGTTAAACTTTCCGATCGAACAATCAAACACCCAAGTTTTCCCGATACATCTCAACACATGAAACTAGTCTAACAACATTCAGTTCGTACCTCAGTACCAACGGTCCAGCCGTAGAAGGGTCAAGCCAACGCCTCACATGTGGCACGCCGTACTGCCCCAAACCCGAAGGTTCAAAGGGCAGTTCAAGATGGTCACATAATCGAGTTAAGGTTTGTGTCTTCTAGAGGGACCATCGCGTTACTTGCACTACTTAGAACGTCGTTAAACTACGGAAAAATCCAACACTTGGAAATTTCCCGAGAGGGGAAAAGTTGGGTATTTATATCCGGTCGAACTTTTTAACATATTCTAAGATTTATCCGGAAAGCCACACAGACAAAATTTGATATCCCGATCGAAACACCGAATCCCCAAATCAACTCAGAAAAATTCAACTCTGGAATAAATATTAAAAATACCCAGAAAATCCAGAATTAATAATTATGAGATACTGTGTAAAAATTATTTAATAAAGTGGCCGTACCGCCGCGCAACCGCCGCACGAGGCTAGCTCGTGCCGCGGAAGCGCGGCAAGAAGAATGAATTAGTTGCACGAATTTCACAGTATATCATATATTAACCTGCTGATTTTTCTGAACATTTTTAATGTGGAAAAAGACCAGATTTTAAAAATTGTACAGAGAGCAACTTTGAATCGGGGTTTCGGGTTCGTTCGGACTTCAATTTCCGTCTGGACTTCGCCTAAGGCTCTAGCTAGGCTCTGATACCACTGCAGGGTTCCTAGGCACTCTAGTGAGGTCTCCCAAGCCATCAACCATGGCAATTTCAAAAATTATGGTGCCTACAAACCCTAAAGTACGGATCGATAACTAGATGTCTAGGCGAACAAGAACTAGTTAACAATTAACTACTGAGAATACGGAAATACAACCTTTGTAGATCCGGTCCTCCACCTCCACGGCTCCGCAACGAGGTCATCTCCGCTGTCCAAATCAAATCCGGGCTCTAAGATCGGCTTCGTCGGAGAATGGGCAAGCTAGGTCGTCGATGTCCATGCCGAAGATGATCTACGTCGAGGCATCGATGAATCAAGCTCCACCTTCACCAAACCCTAAAATCTTGTGAAGGAAACACACTCTACTACTTGGCAAGAGGTAGAGGATGAAGAAATAGGAAGTGGGTTAACTTTAGAATTGGATTTCTCACTCATTTCCAACAATCACCATTGATGGACCTTACTTTTCTTCACTTGAAAAATGAAGAAGAAGAAGAAAGATATTATGATAAGTTATTAGAAAAAGAAAAGAAAATGAATTCTTATCATAATTCTAACCATGGTCAAGTGTAGAGAATGAATCATGGTTAGTGTGAATGGTTAGGGTTAAGGATGAGATAAGGATGGTTGACTTGAACAAAGCTTCATGAAGCTTCAACTAAAGTCCAAATCTAGCAACCATTCTTTTCTCTTTTCTTTTTATTTTCCAAAGTGAATAAACAAATAAATAAATGAATAAATAAGTAATGGAAAATAAAACCCTAACCATTCTTTTAACCATGGTTTATTCTTTGCACTTAACCAAGTAAACTTGTATCATCAAACATGATACAATCAAGTGCACAAAATCATATCGCATATGTAATGTGCACACCCGAGCGAGAAAATCCATCTTAAGTAAACGGATACTAGTTGATGCAAAGCAATATATCAAATATATAAATATGCATTAAATCATTAAATCAACATTTGATTCAATGATCCGGTCATGCGCACATAACCGACTGGTATCTAATATATCGGCTTATCGAATCAACGCTTGAATCGATAACTAGGTTATATCGCATACAACCTTTCGATATATTTATCGCGAGAATAGAATACGGTATCACATACACGCATTATTCTCGGTCCCGCACATATCTCATATGCGCTCCTATTTCGTTTCGCTTGACCCAGGAAACCTCTGTGTAGGACTCTAAAGACTCGTCAATACGCCGGCAGCGGATGATGATCATATCAAACATCCACAAGCCGCAAGCGGTCTGCTAAACGTAACGGCCACCCGGGTATTGAGCGATCTGAAGATCGACGAGCAAGCCCGCTCACACTCCAGTGAATCCGACCAGTAACACTACCGTACAGTCCGGTCTGATCGTCTGATATGTCGCATATCTCGCCTAGGGGTGGTAAACGTCAGACCCCAATAGCTCAATAAGTCGTGTCGATATGAGGTCTATAACTGTTTGAGAAACTACTGGTAACACTTACCAGTAAATCTCAGCAACCCTGGCCAGGGATTTCCTGTTATAGCCAATCGAACACAGCGCAACATCAACCCCCATATACCGGGAGAGACGAATCCCCTCATATCGCTCATTGCCTCCATGTGACTCGGGACTGTACCCAAAAACCACCGTTTTGCACGCCCTCTTGGACGTGGTAAGATGGAAATCAAAGCACAGTGGGAACCACACAAGACTCTATGACGATCTTGGGTCAACAGACTACTCTGTACCAGTGTCACCAGAGAACTGCCATCTGACGTGAGGTATAATACCATCTGGGAGTTCTCGGCGAGTCCGTCCAGTGTACCCAGTCTCTACTGAGCACCCGTATATCATCTCCGATGTCAAACACCAATGGATATGGGATCATCCATCGCCCATCTGTATGGGTCGAGAAGGTATACGCTAGTCTACTCTGGTGTATCGATGCCCCGTCTCGATACACCCACGACTAGGGACTTTGAAGGATGTACTTATGGACTACCATGTCCCCACTAGTATGATCCTCATCATAGTCCAGGTAGTCAAGTACAGATCCTAAGGGCTTTACCAACATGTAACAGAGAGACAATCAGTATACACGTTAAGGTAAAGGTCAACCAGATAGCATACTATCATGTCGAGCAAGAAAGTCCTCCCTATATATGTCCCAGCATCCACTACAATATACATCCTATGTATAGTAATGGCCTCTAGGGCATACATATAACTAACACTTCCTTCTTCCTTCTTCTTTCTTCATGGAAAAAGCTTACTAGCTTTTTTCCAAGTGATGAATAAATGTGAGAAAAAGATAAATAAAGAGAGCAAAAATCCTACTTCATCATCCTCATCTTCCCTTGCCCTTTAGATGAGGGTGTTCACTCAATTTTAGTGAGTGTTAGCTTGTGTTAACGAAACTTCAAGTTAGATCATCTTTGTATCGAAGATCGGAAGTAAGACTGCATCTTTCTCTTCGTGGAACCTCTCGAGAGTCCGGAACCCGATGATCGCAGCGAAGGGACCACAACACGGAGCTTATGAAGTGAAGGACCGGATCTACAAAGGTTGTGATCCCTCTCACTTAGTGTTAAAGTGCTTAACATGTTAGTTTTCGCCTAAACCCTAGTTTAAAGATCCGGCTTCGGGTTGTTCGGCATGGCTAATTTTTTAATTGGGCATGGTTGATGCCTCGTAGACCCTTGTGCGCATGCCCAGCAACCCTACAATAGGGAGGTTCTTGTTTACCCAGACTTGCCATTGCTGTTGTTCCAGACCGTGAGACCCGGCAGGAGGATGAGTATAGTGTCGTTCTAAACAAGCTTTAGAAATGCACGTGTATATGACTCTGCCAGAGGGTTGTCGTAGTCAGTGGGAGCAGCGGAAGCATAGTGGACAAGTGGCTTATGTCCATTCATAGACTAAAGCGGTAATAGCGGAATTAGATCATCTATTTCTGATGTGACAGTCATAGATTTGACTTCATCAGAATAGGGGATGGATCTGTTAAGAAGATAGTAGGGTATCATGTCCTGGTATTTGGATGATATACACATAGTAGGAAGTGATATTCCTGCACTATGATCGGTTATACTTTGGTTGTCTCATAGTGGTTTCTCCACATAGGACTTGGACATTATATCAGACATTCTAGTTACTAGATCTATTATTTTAGATCTAGATTTGGGTAGTATCCCAATCTGGGTACTTAAACAGCATTCTATAGGTGTTTTAGAATGAACGACTCTTGGCACAGTAGTATACCTGCAGATGATGGAGTCTCCCTCTCTAAAGGTGTCTTACAGACTAAAGGGGAGAGGGATGTGCATGATCGGCAGATCACTTGCTTAGGCATTGAGTTGATCATGAGATGTCAAGTACCACACCAGATGTTGTTTTTGCTCGAGATGCAATAAGTTTATATTAATCCAATCCTGGAGAAACATTCGGAAGCAGTTTAGAACATAAGTTGATGTTCTGGGGATATGATAACAACATCCTCCTTCGGGAGACAGTTATCATTCCAGGCTTCCAAGGTGACCTGGATGACAGAGTGGCTGTCAGAGTTATAGTTTTCCCTCTGACGAGGGGCAGTATTTGTAAGTCCATGCTACCTCACCCGGTACTTACGGGCTAGCGGAACTGATGAAAAACGATTTTTCAAGAGGTGGTAACATGGACTCAAAATACGGATCTTTGTTAAACAACTACCTAACAACCTAACTAGGAGTTTTACCTACTCGGTTAGGGGGTTATACCTTTCTTGAACTCCTTCTTCTTCAACTCTTTATGGTGTCCGGATCGCCCTCACCTCGTCGTCTCCTCGTGCCGAAGATGGATCCACCCGAAAGCTTCTACCTTTTGGCTTCTCTTCAAACTTGAAGAAACTAGAACACTTGGTTTGCTAAGCCTTGTGAACTAGGATGAGTAGAGGAGTGTGTTGGGTTTTTTTTATCTCAATAGTTCTTGCTTCTCAACACATGAGACAAGTGAACCATGAACTAGAGAGAGAGCAAGAGGAAGAGGGAGAGCTCAAGCAAGAGAGAGAAAGGAAATGAGAGAATGAGCAAGCCTTTTTTCAACCTCTCTCTCATAATAAAAAAAAGAATAATAATAATAATAATAATTGAGTATTATGTGATGGTTCATATCATATCAAGTGGCATTATCATTTCATGCACTCATTTTGCAAAGCACAACAAGCAAGCAAAAGTCTTTGCATGAAATGACAACCATTGTAATGATGATGGTCAACTAGTCCAACCTAGTCAACCAGTCAACCAAGTCAAGAAGTCAACAAAGTCAACCTTCATCCCAACCATGACACAATAATACTTAATTAATATTATCATTAATCATATTTCTTATTCTCATTAGGGTTTAGCAAAAGTCAATAGTCAACAGTCAACAACCCTAATGAGAATCCTCTGCCTCTGTCTCTCTGTCAATCGTGCATACACACCCGCATCCGCGTTCCGGGGAACACGAATGCAAATGAGATAAAATCAATCCCAAAACGTATACTAGGATCTGGCTTAAACCAAAGCCCGCTAGTAATAACTGCCCGGTCACTAAATGCGCACAAGTGCACGGATGTGTCCGAACCCTGTCGCAAAACCATGCGACCTGTCGCAAAACCATACGACCTCTACTCTTTTGCTTAAAGGCGAATAGCTCTCTGTGTGGGACTCTAAAGACTCGACACTACGCTGGCAGTGGGTTTAACCACAGACCGCAAGCGGCACTAGCTGTGCGTAACGGCCCCCAGGTAGATGCCGATAAGAAGACGGACGAGGTGAAACCCATCTGAACTACTACTGAGCCTGAAGGTGACAGTCTCCGTACAGTCCGGTCTGTTCGTCTGATACATCGCATGGCGGGCCTAGGGGGGCGGTAAACGTCAGTCCCCTAATAGAGGTACAAGTCGTGTCGGAGTGTAGCCCAGAACACCCTGAGATAACACTGGAAACATACCAGTATATCTCGCTTGCCCTGGCCAGGGACTACTTGTGTAATGGCTCTCCTAGACACAGCACAATGTCAACCCCCAATACCGGGAGAGACGAATCCTGTTTAACCGTCACTGCCTCCAAGTGCTTCGGGACTGCACCCAACTACTACCTGTTTGCACGACTCCTTTGAGCCGTGTAGGGTTCCTAGGCACACTATGGAGGTCTCACAAGGCATCGAACATGCCAATTTAAAATTTTATGGGTGCCGAGAAACCCTAATACGGATCGTCGGCTAGATTTCTAGGCGAAACTATAAACTAGTTAACACTTTAACTAAAAGTTAGATGCTACAACCTTTGTAGATCCGGATATCCACTTCCTTAGCTCCACGTAGTCATCCTCTCGCTGTCCTTTTCGAATCCTAGACTCATTCGTCGGCTTCATCGGGAAAATGAGCGGAATAGGTCGTCGGCTTCGTGTCAAAGACGATCTACGTCGAGGCATCACAAGTTCAAGCTCCGACTTCACAAAGTTGTGAAACTTGTGAAGAAAACACCCAAAACAACTTGGCAAGAGGTAGAGGGTGAAGAAATAGGAGGTGGGTTCACTTTAGAATTTAATTTCACTCACTTTTGCTCAAGTTGCCATTGATGGCATCTAGTTTTCTCTCTTGAAGAAGAAGGAGAAGATGAAGCTAGTTTATGATAAGTGTTATCATAAATTGAAAAAGAAATCAATACTTATCATAATCTAACCTTAGTTGAGTGTAGAGAATGGACCATGGTTACTTGGATGAGTTAGGGTTAAGCATGAAGACAAGAATGGTCACTAAGGTCAAAGCTTCATGAAGCTTCAACATAAAACAAATAAAGCCACCATTCTTATCTTAATCCATTTCAAATAAATAAATAAATAGATAAATGAATTTGCAAAACCCTAATCAACACTTAACCATGGTTTAATTCTTTACACTTAACCAAAAGAGCAAGTATCATCAAACATGATACAAACATGTGTACAAAAGTATATCACATATACAACTTGCACATTAAGTGAGAAAATCCATTTAAAGTGAACCTATACTAGCTAATGCAAAGTAATATATCAAATATATAATTATACATTAAATCATTAAATCAACATTTGATTCAATGATCCGGTCATGTCGCACATAACCGACTAGTATTCAATGTATCGATTTATCGAATCAACGATTCGATAACTAGGTCATATCGAATATAACCAATTGAAACATATATCGCGAGAATGAAATGCGGTATCACATACACGCATTATTCTCGGTCCTGCACATATCTCATATGCGCTCCTATTTCGTTTCGCTTGAGCCAGGAAACCTCTGTGTAGGACTCTAAAGACTCGTCAATACGCCGGTAGCAGATGATGATCATATCAAGCATCCACAAGCCGCAAGCGGTCTGCTAAACGTAACGGCCATCCGGGTATTGAGCGATCAGAAGATCGACGAGCTAGCCCGCTCACACTCCTGTGAATCCAACCAGTAACACTTACCGTACAGTCCGGTCTGTTCGTCTGATACGTCGCATATCAAGTCTAGGGGTGGTATACGTCAGACCCCAATAACCGATAAGTCGTGCCGATGTGAGGCTCATAACGGGTCGAGAAACTACTGGTAACACTTACCAGCAAATCTCTGATCAGCCCTGGCCAGGGACTTCCCTGTTACGGCCAATCGAGCACAGCGCAACATCAACTCCCAATACCGGGAGAGACGAAACCCCTCCTATCGCTCATTGCCTCCATGTGACTCGGGACTGTACCCAAAGACCACCGTTTTGCACGCCCTCATGGACGTGGTAAGGTGGAGATCAAAGCACAGTGGGAATCACACAAGACTCTATGACGATCTCGGGTCTACAGACTAACCTGTACAAGTGTCACCTGAGAACTGCCATCTGACGTGAGGTATAATACCATCTGGGAGTTCTCGGCGAGTCCGTCCAGTGTACCCAGTCTGCACTGAGCACCAGTACACCATCTCTGATGTCAAACACCAATGGATGTGGGATCATCCATCGCCCATCTCATGGGTCGAGAAGCGTATACGCTAGTCTACACTGGTATATCGATGCCCCGTCTCGATACACCAACGACTAGGGACCTTGAAGGATGTACTTATGGACTACCATGTCCCCACTAGTATGATCTGCATCATAGTCCAGGTAGTTAAGTACACACCCTAAGGGCTTTACCAACATGTAACCATAAGACAGTTTAAAGAGACTAGTGTACATGTTAAGATAAAGAGTAACCAGATAGCATACTATCATATCGAGCAAGAAAGTCATCTCTATATATGTCCAAGCATCCAATATAATATACATCATCTGTACAATACTGGCCTCTAGGGCATACATACAACTAACAAGCCGTGGTAGGGTAGTAATCAAAGTACAGTGGGAACACACTCGAGGCGATGTGACAGTGTCAAGTCAGCGGACTAAGCTGTACTCATGTCACCTGGGAACTGATAACTGATGATAGGTATAATATCAACCAATCAGTTCCCGACGAGTCCTGTCCAGTGTACTCGTAACCTAACGAGCACCCGCATACTATCTCAAGTACAACATACTGACGGCTGTGGGACAGACCGTCTCCCCTGCTGGGATGAGAAGCGCATACGCTTGTCTACTCCGGAGTATCGATGCCCTGTCTCGATAGTCCTACGACTAGGGACCTGTATAAGGATGTGCTTGTAGATTACCTAGCCCCCACTAGTGTGATTGCCATCACAACGCTGGTAATCAAGCAAAGATCCTAAGGGCTCTACTAATATGTATAAGCGATATGCTAAAAAGAAACACTTGCACATATTGAAGTAGAGACAAACCAAGTAGCATACTACCATTTTGAGCAAGATTGTCTATACAAGGTGAATATCCTAAGCTTCCATTAAGTAATATACAAACTAGTATGATACAGTAATGGCCTCTAGGGCATATACACTAACAATCTCCCACTTGCACTAAGGCCATGTACTGGCGTATCGAAGACCTATCATCTCAATCAGCCGCTCGAACTGAGTCTGGGGTAAGGCCTTCGTGAGTGGATCAGCAGTGTTATCTTCCGTATTTACTCTCTTCACCTCGATCTCCTGGCGATCTACGATCTCCCTGATCAGGTGGCACCGCCTCAAAATGTGCCTGGACTTCTGATGGGACCTGGGTTCCTTCGCTAAAGCTATAGTGCCGTTGTTGTCACAATACAGCGGTATTGGATCAACAATGGTAGGAACCACCTGAAACTCCATGAGGAACTTCTTCATCCAGATAGCTTCCTTTGCGACATCGCAAGCAGCTATGTACTCCGCTTCCATTGTTGAGTCAGCAACGGTTTCCTGCTTGGAGCTCTTCCAGCAAACCGCCCCTCCATTGAGGGTAAAGACATAACCCGACATGGAATTGGAGTCATCCTTGTCACTCTGGAAGCTGGAGTCAGCAAAGGCCTCGATCTGGAGGTCTTTTCCGCCATACACCAAGAACATCTCCTTAGTCCTTCTCAGGTACTTGAGAATGTTCTTTACCGCAATCCAGTGTTTCTCCCCTGGGTCCGACTGATACCGTCTTACAAAGCTCAATGCGTATGCTACATCTGGTCTGGTACACAACATCACATACATAATAGAGCCTCTCGCAGATGCGTAGGGTATTGATGACATGCGAGCCTTTTCCAAATCAGTCTTGGGAGACATCTCTTTGGAGAGGGTGATTCCGTGACAAGCCGGTAGATTACCGCGCTTGGAATCATCCATACTGAATCGTTTCAGTATGGTGTCAATGTACCTGGACTGTGAAAGTCCCAACGTCCTTTTAGATCTATCACGATAGATCTGGATCCCCAGAATGTAGTTGGCATCGCCCAGGTCCTTCATGGAGAACCTCTGTGACAAGAATCCTTTGACTGACTGTAACATAGGAATATCATTTCCTATTAGGAGAATGTCATCCACGTGCAAGACGAGGAATACTACAGTTTTCCCTACAATCTTACTGTAAATGCATGGTTCATCTGGGTTTTTGATAAAGTCGAATTCTTTGACAGTATCATCAAAGCAGATGTTCCAACTCCGCGATGCCTGCTTCAGTCCATAGATGGACTTGAGCAACTTGTACACTTTACCGCTGCTCCCACTCTGAATGAATCCCTCTGGCTGATCCATATAGACGCACTCTTCCAAATTTCCATTTAGGAAAGCCGTAATTACGTCCATCTGCCAGATCTCATAATCGTGGAAGGCAGCCATGGCAAGAAGGATCCGAATGGATTTGAGCATAGCTACAGGAGAAAAGGTCTCGTCATAGTCCAAACCAGGTCTTTGACGAAAACCCTTTGCAACTAGCCTAGCTTTATAGGTTTCAACCTGCCCATCTACACCAATCTTCTTTCTGAAGATCCATTTGCAGCCTACGGGTTTTACCCCTTCTGGAGCAAAGTCCAAAGTCCAAACTTTGTTGGTGTACATGGACTCCATCTCGGTCCGCATTGCATCCAGCCATCTTACCGAGTCACCGCTCTGAATGGCTTGCTGGAAGCTAGTAGGCTTATCATAATCTACCGTGCAATCCTCTCTATCCCCGTCTATGAGAAAACCGTAGTATCTCTCGGGCGGATGAGACTGCCTACTACTCCTGCGGAGTGGCGCAGGAATGTCCGGTTCTCCTGAATCTTCTGGCTCTTCCAAGCTTTCAGTAATAGCTTGTGGTTCTGGAATTTCTTCCAGTTCTACTACGCTCCCACTTGTACCTTTTTCTAAAAACTGATGTTCCAGAAAGTGGGCATGACGAGAAACAAAAACCTTTTGATCCTCTGCGTAATAGAAAAAATACCCCATGGAGTTCTTTGGGTATCCCACAAACATACACAGTACTGAGCGTGCCTCGAGTTTGTCCGCATGCTGCTTTTTAACAAAAGCTGGACATCCCCATATCTTCAGATATTGAAGACAGGGTTTCTTCCCACACCACATCTGATATGGTGGGGTAGGCACAGTCTTAGATGGAACCTTGTTCAAAAGATATGCAGCCGATTCTAGTGCATAACCCCCGAAGGATCGTGGTAACTCAGCTTTACTCATCATGGAACGAACCATATCCAATAGGGTTCGATTTCGCCTTTCCGATACACCGTTGTGTTGTGGTGTGTATGGAGGAGTAAGCCGCGAGAGAATTCCATTCTCTTTTAAGTAGTCCAGAAACTCGGCACTCAAGTATTCTCCACCTCGATCAGATCTCAGTGTCTTGATACTTTTGCCTGTTTGTTTTTCAATTTCATTCTTGTATTCCCGAAATTTCTCAAAGGCCTCGGATTTGTGCTTCATTAAGAAGACATGTCCATACCTAGAGAAATCATCTGTGAAAGTAATAAAGTATGAATAACCACTTCGCGCATGCGTAGACATTGGACCACACACGTCACTGTGTATGAGTCCCAAGGGCTCGCTCGCTCTTACTCCGTGTCCAGTGAACGGAGTCTTTGTCATCTTTCCCATGTGACAAGATTCACAAGTGGCATAAGACTGATACTCGAAAGGATTCAAGTATCCTTCTTTATATAACTTTGTTAACCGTGTCTCATTAATGTGACCCAGTCTACAATGCCATAAGAAAGCCTGATTTAATTCCGGAGACTTTCTTTTAAGTGTGTTCTGGACACTGAAAATCTGAGCTTGATTCAATACGTATATCCTGTTATTTAATGTACCTGACCCAATCGATTTATGTGGATGTGTACCACATCGCTTACAAAAGTAAAATCATATCCTTCCTTAGAAAGTAAGGATACAGATATGATATTACAAGTCGCACCTGGTACATACAAACAGTCATGCAGAATCAATATCTGCCCAGTTGTCAGTCCAAGATGATACTCCCCTACGGATTCAGCATCCATGCTCATTCCGTTAGCAACCCTGAGAGTCATATCACCTTTCTTGATAACCCTACGGTTTCTCAGAGCCTGTAATGAATTACAGATGTGAGATCCTGATCTGGTATCCAATACCCAGGAAGTAGGGTTAACTGACATACAGTTCTCTATTACGAACACACCCGAAGCCGAAGCCACAACATGCTTCGAATCCTGGCTACTGGCTTTGCTAGCCCTGCAATCCTTCTGCCAATGTTCATTCCCGTTACAATAGGAACGTCCCTCTTTTACTACATCAAGTCCCGAAACTTTTGCCCTTCCTTTTCTTTCTTCTTCCCTGGTTTCCTTCAGGGTATAAGAAGAGGGCAGGGACTGTAGAATCAAGTCAGTACTTGACTCGTTCTTCAACATGGTCTTCAGGTCCGTGAGCTCAAAATAGCTGGTCTCTGTAAGGACGTTGCCCCCTACAGATGACCCGATAGCCAACTTCGCTTGAAGCAATTCGTTCGAGGTCTCATATATTGCGATACGAGATTGCTCTCCATATAAATCTTTGTTATGGAGGAAGATAGAAACTAAGTCCATCTTCTTGTGCTGCCTCTGGTTTGCACCATCAACTGAGGCTAACACGAGGCACTTGGCTTTTGAACAGTCTTTTTTCGATGTCTTATGGATGTCACTATCCATGACAGGGGAAACTGGTCCTGAGACGGCAGGGGTTTGATCAGTTAAGAGGTGTCCCAGCTTGTCATGGGCAATGGACATCTGGACAGACCTTTGCCAATCATAACAGTCAGGTTCAGTCATTTTATTATCTAGATGTAACCTATGTGTGGTCACTGGGTCGCTGCAATTAAGAGAGAGAGAAGAAAACACTTAGCATGATGCTCTTGCAAGTTTAGATTAGTTTTTAATTTATTTAAACAGGATGGCTCCCACTGTCTCTCGAATCCCTCCTCAAACCATAAAGGAAGAATTAGTCGGGATCAATCTCACCGTACAATACTTGCTTAACCGTTCAGCCAGGCCAGTGTCGGTACTTCGAGGGAGGTTTTCCAACGCTTTCGCGAAGTTCCTTAATTAAATAACCTCTTTTCCCTATGGGCGTAACCCCGCTAACACTTTTCTAGACACCTACTTGGTTTATAGCATTGATCGTTAAGTGAGAAAGTTCCGGAGGAGTAGCATATACTCACAGTAGGATCGGGATCCAAATATCATTGCGTGACAAAACTGAAGGAATCCTACCAGAATCATCACACTCCAAATGGTATGCAGCACTAACAAGTTTCAGGTTCTTTTGAAACTCCCGATGTGGATTTTTGCCCCATGCTCTTATGACCTTAACGAAGGCCAACATATCATAAGTCGTATGTCAAGTTCTACCCGTCATTATCCAGGTTAATTTGAACCCACCCATACATACCCTTGACGAAGGCCAAAATAGTAGTACGACTGTCCCAAACCAACGCATCTATCTATGCTACAGATAAATATTCAGCAGCTACCAATCACTTTGCCTTGGCGAAGGTCAAAATACATAGCTTGAATACTACTGAATATTTAACTGAAATGACGGAGGGCTACGAATGGTTTTGGCGAAACCGTGAACGTAGTGAACTTGATATAATCGATGGACCCTTGATAGCTTTTAAAAGGAGTGACTTAAGCTCCGCGTTTAAAAGTTGTTTTTGAAAAGAAACCGAGTGGTTTTTGAAATTGTTCCAACGACTTTTACTTGGTTTATTTTCTTGCATTAATTTTTTTTTAATGCGTCCCATCATTTAATCCTACCATTGCAAAAAACAACCAAAATATGACGTACGCTTATGCCATCCGCATTCGCCACAGGGCCCCGTCATTACCCGTTAGGTTACTTAACTAACGACAGAGCGGGGGCTGGACTAGCGCGGATGCAAAACATAAGCAACGCCTAAATAGTTATCATATATAGATATATTGCAATGATAGCCAATTCAGATCACAAATGAACACATTGGATATACTAGGAATCCGCAATTCGTACGAGCCTGTAACGAAAAGAGGATTACACGGTCGCGGTGAATAGCCAATACCCCACCCAAGACCCCTACGGTTGCGGCAAACTACCCGCCAAGTACCCAAACGAAGCAACCTCCCTCAACACCGTGAGTAGGCCACTCGGCACTTCGAGATACCCGGTAGTTTGTGCACCCCCTCCATGGGTCTATCCTAGGAGCAAAAACAGTAAAAGAAATTATACAATGACGGCTACAACCTCATCCCGGTTGTGCGGCCAAATAAATAATATTACATCAATTACAAATTACATGAATTGAAAGAAAAGAAAAACTCTCGTCTCACAACCCCCTGGCTATTCACCCGTGACAATCCAATGAATTCATATACACATACCATCGACATTACAGATCACAGATATGTATAACCCCTACTAATCGACGTATAGCGATTAGCAGACGTTCAATACATATAACACATCACAGATATTAACCCGTTAGCCATAGTCTTTAGAAGTTCGATCAAAATACGGTTTTTTAACCCCCAAAAACAAATTTTGCTTTCTGGAAAATCTGGGCAGAAAAAACATATTGTAAAAATCCCAAAACACCCCTATGACCTCACTGCAAGAAAAATAGTCTACGGCCGAGTCAGCTCCGCCGCGGGTCCGCGGCGGGAGCAAGCTCCGCCGCGGTTCCGCGGCGGGAGCAAGCTCCGCCGCGGTTCCGCGGCGCGTTGATGGGCTCTCTGGACCATTTTTCTACAGTGAGATGTAAAAACCCTGAGTCGAATTTTATGGCAAGATTTATTATTTTTGGAACAGAGGAAAAATTCGACAGAAAGTATGCAACCCGGGTGTTTTTCGCGACTTTTTCTAAGATCGAACTTCTACTTACATTGCTAACATGTTAGATAGTGTTTAACTAGGCTCTGATACCACTGTAAGTCCATGCTACCTCTCCCGATACTTACGGGCTAGCGGAAATGATGAAAAACGATTTTTCAAGAGGTGGTAACATGGACTCAAAATACGGATCTTTGTTAAACAACTACCTAACAACCTAACTGGGAGTTTTACCTACTCGGTTAGGGGGTTATACCTTTCTTGAACTTCTTCGTCTTCAACTCTTTGCGGTGTCCGGATCGCCCTCACCTCGTCGTCTCCTTGCGCCGAAGATGGATCCACCCGAAAGCTTCTACCTTTTGGCTTCTCTTCAAACTTGAAGAAACTAGAACACTTGGTTTGCTAAACCTTGTGAACTAGGATGAGTAGAGGAGTGTGTTGGGTTTTTTTATCTCAATGGTTCTTGCTTCTCAACACATGAGACAAGTGAACCATGAACTAGAGAGAGAGCAAGAGGAAGAGTGAGAGCTCAAGCAAGAGAGAGAAAGGAAATGAGAGAATGAGCAAGCCTTTTTTCAACCTCTATCTCATAATAAAAAAAAGAATAATAATAATAATAATTGAGTATTATGTGATGGTTCATATCATATCAAGTGGCATTATCATTTCATGCACTCATTTTGCAAAGCACAACAAGCAAGCAAAAGTCTTTGCATGAAATGACAACCATTGTAATGATGATGGTCAACTAGTCCAACCTAGTCAACCGGTCAACCAAGTCTAGAAGTCAACAAAGTCAACCTTCATCCCAACCATGACACAATAATACTTAATTAATATTATTATTAATCATATTTCTTATTCTCATTAGGGTTTAGCAAAAGTCAATAGTCAACAGTCAACAACCCTAATGAGAATCCCCTGCCTCTATCTCTCTGTCAATCGTGCATACACACCCGCATCCGCGTTCCGGGGAACACGAATGCAAACGAGATAAAATCAATCCCAAAACGTATACTAGGATCTGGCTTAAACCAAAGCCCGCTAGTAATAACTGCCCGGTCACTAAACGCGCACAAGTGCACGGATGTGTCCGAACCCTCTACTCTTTTGCCTAAAGGCAAATAGCTCTCTGTGTGGGACTCTAAAGACTCGACACTACGCTAGCAGTGGGTTTAACCACAGACCGCAAGCGGCACTAGCTGTGCGTAACGGCCCCCAGGTAGATGCCGATAAGAAGACGGACGAGGTGAAACCCATCTGAACTCCTACTGAGCCTGAATGTGACAGTCTCCGTACAGTCCGGTCTGTTCGTCTGATACATCGCATGGCGGGCCTAGGGGGTGGTAAACGTCAGTCCCCTAATAGCGGTACAAGTCGTGTCGGAGTGTAGCCCAGAACACCCTGAGATAACACTGGGAACCTACCAGTATATCTCGCTTGCCCTGGCCAGGGACTACTTGTGTAATGGCTCTCCTAGACACAGCACGATGTCAACCCACAATACCGGGAGAGACGAATCCTGTCTAACCGTCACTGCCTCCAAGTGCTTCGGGACTGCACCCAACTACTACCTGTTTGCACGACTCCTTTGAGCCGTGGCAGGTTAGTAATCAAAGTACAGTGGGAACACACTCGAGGCGAAGTGACAGTGTCAAGTCAGCGGACTAAGCTGTACTCATGTCACCTGGGAACTGATAACTGACGATAGGTATAATACCAACCAATCAGTTCCTGACGAGTCCTGTCCAGTGTACTCGTAACCTAACGAGCACCCGCATACTATCTCAAGTACGACGTACTGACGGCTGTGGGACAGACCGTCTCCCCTGCTGGGATGAGAAGCGCATACGCCAGTCTACTCCGGAGTATCGATGCCTTGTCTCGATAGTCCTACGACTAGGGACCTGTATAAGGATGTGCTTGTAGATTACCCAGCCCCCACTAGTGTGATTGCCATCACAACGCTGATAATCAAGCAAAGATCCTAAGGGCTTTACTAATATGTATAAGCGATATGCTAAAAAGAAACACATGCACATATTGAAGTAGAGACAAACCAAGTAGCATACTACCATTTTGAGCAAGATTGTCTATACAAGGTGAATATCCCAAGCTTTCATTAAGTAATATACAAACTAGTATGATACAGTAATGGCCTCTAGGGCATATGTAAGTCTACGGTAGCGCCCCAGCCGTCTACAGACGCCAAATGCGGAACAAAAACTTTTAACTGGCGCTATCGTATACTTTAACCCGGATCTGCCATTATTGCTAAACTAACAAACTGTAAAGTGTGTAGAAAGGTTATACCGAACGATCCGAGTCCTTCGTTCTTTAACCATCATCCCACGCTCCGTTGCGGCTGCTCCGATCTCATCGATCTCCAATATGCTCGTCTAGGTGGCACCACATCACTGATTCTTTAAACGGGCTCCCGCCTCTGACTCGAGGCAACTCGGTCGTCAAGTTTGCTAAAAGAGACGACCAAGAATGATGTAGAGAATGAGTAGATGACTTTGTCTCACTTCGTCCAATATCGTGGACGATCGGTTAATGAAGTTGCCGAGGGAATCGGGTGATGGAATGAAATGAGCTGTGAATTCCATACACCCCAAAATCTATCATAATCTTTTCAAGTGAAACATCAAGTGTTTGAGAGAGAGGAGGGGCCGGCCATATATAGGGAAGAGGGTGAGTGTAGGAGAGAAGAGGGTGACCTTAAGAAAAATATCATGTGTGAACACATGAAAATATCAAGCACAAATATCTTAAGCAAAACAAGAATACATTGAAATCAAAGCATGAGTCACAATCCTTGTCACCGCTTTCTAGAAACTTCTAGAACCTTCTAGAAGCATGACTCACCCTCATCCAAGAAAAGATAAATCCGTCTTTAACCGAATGTTAAAAGACGGCTGATAGAAAACTGGAAACTGGCAACTTCCAAAAGTGATCCTGAAACGAATTTCAGGACAACCCCGAAACTGTATAAATATACCCGCATTTGTATTACGACCGAATACAAATGCAACTGAGACAAAGATATTATATCTACTCAATATAATACTTGGATCCGGCTTAAACCAAAGCCGATCAGTATCATTTGCCCGAAAAATAACACGTGCGTAAACGCACGTGCATTTTCCGAACCCTGCCATATAACCATACGGCCTCTGCAACGTTTCGCCCGAACTTGGGAAACTGTCTGTGGGGGACTCTAATGACTCGTCAGTACCCTGGCAGTGGGTTTAACCACAAATCGTTAGCGGCACTAGCAATGCATAACGGCTGCCCATGGGCTGACCTCAAAGGAGGCCGATGAGCGAACTCATCCGGAAACCCTACTGAGCCTAACAGTGACAATGTATATACAGTCCGGTCCATTCGTCTATGAGTATCGCATATCTGCCTAGGGGGCTAGAAACGTCAGACCCCCAATAGCAGTGTAAGTCGTGTCGGAGTGTAGCCCAATAACACCCTGAGATACTACTGGAGTACCTACCAGTAAATCTCCTGCCACGGCCGTGGGCTTTGTGTAATGGCTCTCCTAGACACAGCACGATCTCGCCCCCAATACCGGGAGAGACGAATCCCCTGCCGATCCGCTCACGTGCCTCCATATGGCTCGGGACTGTACCCAAAAACTACCTGTTTGCACGACTCCTTTGAGCCATGGTAGGGTAGAAATCAAAGCACAGTGGGAACTCACACGAGACAAATGACGACCTCAGGTCGATGAACTAACCTGTACACATGTCACCAGGGAACTGCTATCTGACGATAGGTATAGTACTAACTAGCAGATTCCCGGCGAGTCCTGTCCGGTGTACTCATAACCCAATGAGCACCTGTATACATCTTAGGTGATCCAACTGACACCAGTGGCTTGTGAGACCGGCCACCGCCCCTCGTCGGGGTCTCGACTGTACACACTAGTCTACTCCGGAGTATCGATGCCCTGTCTCGAAACTCCTACGACTAGGGACAACAATTAAGGATATGCATATAAACTACCCAACTCTCACGTATATGATCGCCATCATACTGTTGGTAGTAAAGCAAGATCCTAAGGGCTCTATCAAAGTGTAACATGTAATCAGTCACCTGAACATGTACACGACTGATAAAGGCAAACCAGATAGCATACTATCATCTCGAGTAAGACTGTCCTACTGGTATAGGTCCTCCGCAATCATTGCAATCACGTACCTGCGATCCAATAATTGACTATGAGGGCACTATCTCCAACAATCTCCTACTTGCACTCAAGGCTAATTCTTGCGATGTCGACTACTCACAGCCCGTGTGAAACTGAACATCCAACTCCTCTACTAATCAGTTTCACAAAGCCCGTCTGTAAAACTATTGTGTTCGAGAAATAGCCTCAGTGAGTGGATCCGCCTAGATGTTTCTTTCTATATCTCTCTTAATCTCAAGTTCGCGGAGAAAGCCATCTCCCGAATTGAGTAATACCTATCTTAGAATATGTCTGGATATCTGATGGGACCTAGTCCATAAATGAACTCCAAATCCAAACTTCTTAGACTGTATCGATCACTGAACCTAATCGGTATCCGGCACTATGCCACCCACAGTATCCTCTTGGACCACCTGTCCATAATACTGTCCCTCTTCGTCAGAGGGAAAAACTATAACTCTGACAATCACTCTGTCAACCATGTCACCTTTGAAGCCTGTATTGATAACCGTCTCCCGAAAGATGCTGCCGTCATCAAATCCGTAGAACATGTACTTATGTTCTAAAACTGCTTCCTTATGTTTCTCCAGGATTGGATTAATATAAACTTATCGCATCTAGTGCAAAAACAACATCTGGTGTGGTACCTGACATCTCATGATTGACTCAGTTGCCTAAGCAAGTGATCTGTCAATCATGCACATCCCTCTCCCCTTTAGTCTATACGACACCTTTAGAGAGGGTGACTCCATCACCTGCAGGTACACCACCATGCTAGGAGTCAACTATTCTAAAAACCATTAGAATATCTGTCAAAGTACCCACATTGGGAAACTACCCAAATCCAGATCTAAAACCATAGATCTAGAAACCAGAATGTCTGATATTATATCCATATCCTTTCTGGAGAAACAACTGTGTGACGACCAAAGTACAACCGATCGTAGTATAGGAATTTTACTTCCTACTCTGTGTATGTCATCCAAATACCATGCCATCACACCCTACTACCTTCTTAACAGATCCATCCCCTATTCTGATTGAAGTCAAACCCATGACTGTCATATCAAAACTAGATGATCTATCTCCGCTATAACTGCTCAAGTCTATAAATAGATATAAGCATCTTGCCCACTATGCTTCCGCTGCTCCCACTGACTATGACAACCCTCCTACCGGGTCTCATATCCTGGAACAACAGTAGTGTCAAGTTTGGATAAACAAGATCCTCCCTGTCACCGTCCTTGAGGCTACCGGAGTACCTCTCGGGTGTCTGAGGTTACCCATCATATCTGCGGAGTGGCTTATTTGAATGTCAAACCTGATTGAATATATAGGTCCTATTAAATTTTCCGTAATCGTTCGCGGTTCTGGAATCACTTCCAGTTCTACCATATTCCCACTACTGTTTTCTGAAAAAATCCATTTTTACTAAAACTGTGGCGAGTCAAGAACAATATCACTATTGATCTTCCAAATGGTAGAATATCAACCTTCGTCATAGCCAGGGTCAACCCACAAACAGCCATTACAGAAACGTGCCCTGAGTTATCCAGAGTCTGGTTTTAAGCATAAGCTGGACAACTCCCCGTACCTTAACATCTTTTAAGGTACGAACCATTCTATATCCAGTATAGAAACTTTGGCACTTATTTAATTGGAACCATATTCAAATCATGCAGCTGTCTCCAGTGCATATCAACTTAATGGAAAGAGGCTAATCAGCATTACTCAACTTAGGAATCCATCCAATTATGAGTAACCTGAAAGAGAAACACGTTTCTCAAAACCATCACTATTATCTGAATACCAATCACAAGAATTTACATCTTCGATCTCTTTGAAGAATCCCGATACTTGTGATACCTGGTTCTCTACTTTATTCTTATACCCACAACTTCTCAAAACTTAGACCTTGTATTTCTACGAAACACTTGTCTAAATACTAGAGAAGTTATAAGTAAACAGAACATAGTACGAGGACCTACCCCTTTTGTCCTGATGGACACTTGGACAACATACAATACTCTGTATAAGTCCGCTGAGTTAAACAACTCAAAACCTGTGCGTCGTAGGTTGAAAACTGTACCCTGGTGATTTCCTCAAATATCACCAATTACAACGAATTCCGATATAATGAGGATAATCACCTAATTCCCAATAACTTACTCCCACTCATCATCTGTAAAACCATACAGATATGAGAATGAAACCTGGTAAATACATACCCTTGGAGTAAGTGTCTAATCGGGAAAACAGTTTTTCTTTAACAATGCACTGAAACATGAAAATGTTTCGTAGGGGTATCCTGGTATTCATAGCAATGCCTCTTCCATAATCCAATTCATGACTTCAACCGTATATTTTATTGCCGTCTCTCCAAATCCCTTTATTTTTCTTTAGTCGTTACCTTCTGTACACCATCGTTAGGCTAAATGGTTTTCTTCCTTCCCTACCGTTCGGCACCAGCCTATGGTTTGGAAGAAGACTATCCAGTAAGCATAATAGGTGTACCCTCCTAAACCAAGGAGTACTCGTATCTTGAGAGAAGGTGATGATAAAAGACAACTGAATAATACCTTATTCCTTTAAAGGTGAAATAGGAGTGGCAATGAAGTACGCGGTTTTGGTCGTGAATGATATCAGTCGCAATTTACTTTGCCCTCTTTCTAATCCCATTATTTTGTCTTTACATATTACCTTCTGCACACCCTACTTAGGCTAATTGGTTTTCTTCTTTCCCTACCTTTCGGCACTTGCCTATGGTTTGGAATAAGACTATCCAATAAGCGTAATAGGTGTACTCTCCTAAACCAAGGAGCTCTCGCAACCTGAGAGAAGGTGATAATAAAAGACAACTGAATAAACCAATTCTATTTCTCCTGAACCTGGATCCATCCTCGAAGAAGTCCCTTCGAGTTCGTATATAACCATACGATGGATATATCCAATGGAAGTGGATGTCCGTAATAAAATGGGTTTTCTGAGAAATGCAAAGGGTAGAAGAAGGAGTGGCAATGACTTATGCAACACAGACAATCCAAAAGCCAGTATTTTAAGAAGGTTCGGTCAACTTGGTCACTGAGTCATAGTCTAGGGTCGGTCAAAGGTCGCTGCCAAAGAGAGAGAGAAAAGAAACACTCTGCGTGCACTCTAACCTAGATCAGAATGGTCATCACTTTATCTAATCCGGAAACCTCCCACTGTCCTGTCAAATTCTGCCCCAAACCTGAAAGAAGAATCAATCGGGATCACCCGAAGAGTAAACCAACTCATCAGTGGGAATCGGGATCCAACTCTCATCGCATGATAACGTGATGGAATGCGTCCACGTTACTCATACTCCAGAAGGTATGCGCATACTTGGCAAGTTTCAGTTTCTTTAGAAACTCCCGATATGATTTATGCCCCATGCTCTTATGACCTTGGCGTATGTCAACAAATCATAAGTCACATGTCAAGTTCTGCCCGTCATTATCTTGTTAATTTGAACCCACCCGTACATACCCTTGACGTATGCCAACAAGGTAATACGACTGTCCCAAACCAACTCATCTATCTATGCAACAAATGAATACCCAGCAGCTACCAAACACTATGCCTTGACGTAAGCCAACAAACATAGCTTGAATACTACTGACCATCCATAAGAAACGACGGAGGGCTACGACTGGTTTTTGGCGAAAAACCTTTAACGTAACGAACTTGATATCGCTGAAGGAACCTGATAGCTTTTTTAAAATATAGTGGCGAAAACCTTTTGCTAAAGAGGTCACTCCCGGTGAAGGGATCTCGGCTCTTTCCTCGTGGAATGAGGTGCAGGATATTCCACTGAATACCGCTATGGAAAGCAACTTGTAATCGACTATAGTGAAGTTATTACCCTGACGCAAACTTCTGCCCAAGGAGTCAGTCCTGGTGAAGGGATATCGGCCCTTGCCCCGTCGAATGAGGTGCAGGATATTCCACTGAATACCGCTATGCAAAACAAAAGGAAACGTCTTTGCAATAACACTTTTTAAATTTGTTCCAACAACTGTAAATAGGTTTGCTTTACTTTGCATTGATCAGAATCAACGCAGTCCCACCATTTAATCACACCAGAAAAGAACGAAAAATAAAATGTACGTATATGCCATCCGCATTCGTCACTGGGTCCCGTCATCACCCGTTAGGTTACTTAACTAACGACAGAGCGGGGACTGGACTAGCGCGGGTGTAAAACATATACAACATCTAATAGTATATAAACCAATATACAATAATCGCACCAGGCGTGATAATATGCAACATTACAGAAAAGTAATAAGCATCACAGAACAATACAGATAATCTGGGATCCCCGGGTTTCACAGAGCCACTGCTGAAACCCGACGTTCCCCTGTCGTGTGGATAGCCTGTGCAACGAAACCTAGACCCCTACGGGTGCGGCAAGTTACCCGCCAAAACCTGAAGCGAGGCAGCCCCATACAGCAAAGTGAATGGACTACCCAGCACTTCACGGAATCCGGTAATCTTGGGCACCCCTCCTTGGGTCAACTTGTACCCCCTACGAATGAGGCGAATAGTCTGCCAATTTTAGAGTGGGGCCCCTCTGCCTCTCAAAGCCATGAGATGCGGACCCGTTGCCCTCCAGAACCCGGCTATCCGTGCACTCCATCGCGGGGCAAAACCTAGTACAGTAATGAAAAATAGTACAATAGGTACATCGACCGCAACCTGGTCGTGCCCCAAAAGAATATTATACAATAGGCAGTGACGGCAGTCCACATGTTGGACGCTCGCCCCGCAATATCAGATGTACAAATAAACTCAAATTGCACTACCATTGCACACTGCTATCCACCACGACAAATCCGCAACATCACAGCACAATACAGAACATCAACGCGAATGTCACGTTCGCAAACCCGTCTAAAAGAACTATAGCAATCAGACGCGGTTTCCCGATCAAATGACATTCCCGGTCGGAGATATAATGTAAGCACTGTAAACTAACATGTTTAAATTTCGATCGACTAAATTTCCCGAAGTGGGCCCCACTGAAATCTGCTGCACAGTAACAAAATCTGGGCCCAAAATATATATACCAAAAACCCCAATTTCCAACATAGAATCCACTGTAGAAAATTGAGTGAGTGATCCCACTTTCTTGCGGCGGATCCGTGGCAAAACCCTAGCTGGGGCCGCGGATCCGCGGCGGAACAGTGGAATCACTTCCTCGAATTTCTACAGTATTCCTCAAAAACCTTGCTTGATTTTCTGGTATGGTCAAAATGACATTTGGACCAGTTTGAAAATTAACAGAAACTTTAATACTAGAAATTGCGATTTTCGAAATATCCGTTCGATCGATCTTTTAAACGCGTTAGCACAAGTTAGTATAGCAAAATGGTGAGGCTCTGATACCAATGTAAGTCTACGGTAGCGCCCCGGCCGTCTACAGACGCCAAATGCGGAACAAAAACTTTTAACTGGAGCTATCGTATAATTTAACCCGGATCTGCCATTATTGCTAAACTAACAAACTGTAAAGAGTGTAGAAAGGTTATACCGAACGATCCGAGTCCTTCGTTCTTTAACCATCATCCCACGCTCCGTTGCGGCTGCTCCGATCTCATCGATCTCCAATATGCTCGTCTAGGTGGCACCACATCACTGATTCTTTAAACGGGCTCCCGCCTCTGACTCGAGGCAACTCGGTCGTCAAGTTTGCTAAAAGAGATGACCAAGAATGATGTAGAGAATGAGTAGATGACTTTGTCTCACTTCGTCCAATATCGTGGACGATCGGTTAATGAAGTTGCCGAGGGAATCGGGTGATGAAATGAAATGAGCTGTGAATTCCATACACCCCAAAATCTATCATAATCTTTTCAAGTGAAACATCAAGTGTTTGAGAGAGAGGAGGGGCCGGCCATATATAGGGAAGAGGGTGAGTGTAGGAGAGAAGAGGGTGACCTTAAGAAAAATATCATGTGTGAACACATGAAAATATCAAGCACAAATATCTTAAGGAAAACAAGAATACATTGAAATCAAAGCATGAGTCACAATCCTTGTCACCGCTTTCTAGAAACTTCTAGAACCTTCTAGAAGCATGACTCACCCTCATCCAAGAAAAGATAAATCCGTCTTTAACCGAATATTAAAAGACGGCTGATAGAAAACTGGAAACTGGCAACTTCCAAAAGTGATCCTGAAACGAATTTCAGGACAACCCCGAAACTGTATAAATATACCCGCATTTGTATTACGACCGAATACAAATGCAACTGAGACAAAGATATTATATCTACTCAATATAATACTTGGATCCGGCTTACACCAAAGCCGATCAGTATCATCTGCCCGAAAAATAACACGTACGTAAATGCACGTGCATTTTCCGAACCCTGCCATATAACCATACGGCCTCTACAACGTTTCGCCTGAACTTGGGAAACTGTCTGTGGGGGACTCTAATGACTCGTCAGTACCCTGGCAGTGGGTTTAACCAAAAACCGTCAGCGGCACTAGCAATGCGTAACGGCTGCCCATGGACTGACCTCAAGGGAGGCCGATGAACGAACTCATCCGGAAACCCTACTGAGCCTAACAGTGACAATGTATATACAGTCCGGTCCGTTCGTCTATGAGTATCGCATATCTGCCTAGGGGGCTAGAAACGTCAGACCCCCAATAGCAGTATAAGTCGTGTCGGAGTGTAGCCCAATAACACCCTGAGATACTACTGGAGTACCTACCAGTAAATCTTCTGCCACGGCCGTGGGCTTTGTGTAATGGCTCTCCTAGACACAGCACGATCTCGCCCCCAATACCGGGAGAGACGAATCCCCTGCCGATCCGCTCACGTGCCTCCATATGGCTCGGGACTGTACCTAAAAACTACCTGTTTGCACGACTCCTTTGAGCCGTGGTAGGGTAGAAATCAAAGCACAGTGGGAACTCACACGAGACAAATGACGACCTCAGGTCGATGAACTAACCTGTACACATGTCACCAGGGAACTGCTATCTGACGATAGGTATAGTACTAACTAGCAGATTCCCGGCGAGTCCTGTCCGGTGTACTCATAACCCAATGAGCACCTGTATACATCTTAGGTGATCCAACTGACACCAGTGGCTTGTGAGACCGGCCACAGCCCCTCGTCGGGGTCTCGACTGTATACACTAGTCTACTCCGGAGTATCGATGCCCTGTCTCGAAACTCCCACGACTAGGGACCACAATTAAGGATATGCATATAAACTACCCAACTCTCACATATATGATCGCCATCATACTGTTGGTAGTAAAGCAAGATCCTAAAGGCTCTATCAAAGTGTAACATGTAATCAGTCACCTGAACATGTACACGACTGATAAAGGCAAACCAGATAGCATACTATCATCTCGAGTAAGACTGTCCTACCGGTATAGGCCCTCCGCAATCATTGCAATCACGTACCTGCGATCCAATAATTGACTATGAGGGCACTATCTCCAACAGCATATACACTAACAGTATTTTGGACAGGTGGTCCAAGCGGATACTGAGGGAGGCATGGCGCAGGATACTGATTGGTTTCAGTTGACGATACAGTCTAAGAAGTTTGGATTTGGAGTTCATTTATGAACTAGGTCCCATCAGATATCCAGACATATTCTAACACAGGTATTGCTCATTTCGGGAGATGGCTTTCTCCGCGAACTTGAGATAAAGAGAGACAAAGAAAGAAACATCAGGGCGGATCCACCAGCTGAGGCTATTTCTCGAACGCAATAGTTTCCCAAACGAGCTTTGTGAGACTGATTAGTAGAGGAGTTGGGTGTTCAGTATCACATGGGCTGTGAGTATGCGACATCGCAATAATTAGCCTTGAGTGCAAGTGGGAGATTGTTGGATATAGTGCCCTCAGAGTCAATTATTGGATCGCAGGCACGTGATTGCAATGATTGAGGGAGGACCTATACCGTTAGGACAGTCTTACTCGAGAGATTTGTATACTATCTGGTTTGTCTTTATCATCGTATACATTCTTTAGGTGACATTGTAGTTCACTATTATACGTTGATAGAGAATAGTATGCTACTATAGTTTGTCTTTATCAGTCGTGTACAGCTTTAGCTGACATGTTCACTATTACACGTTGATAGATCCCTTAGGATCTTGCTTGACTAGCAACAGTATGATGGTGATCATATACGTGAGAGTTGGGTAGTCCATAAGCACATCCTAAAATGTGGTCCCTAGTCGTGGGAGTTTCGAGACAGGGCATCGATACTCCGGAGTAGACTAGTGTATACAATCGAGACCCCGACGAGGGGCGGTGATCGGTCTCATAAGCCATTGGTGTCAGTTGGTTCACCTAAGATGTATACAAGTGCTCATTGGGTTATGAGTACACCGGACAGGACTCGCCGGGAACATGCTAGTTGGTATTATACCTGACGTCAGATAGCAGTTCCCTGGTGACATGTGTACAGGTTAGTTCATCGACCTGAGATTGTCATTTGTCTCGAGTGAGTTCCCACCGTGCTTTGATTACTACCCTACCACGGCTCAAAGGAGTCGTGCAAACAGGTTTTAGTTGGGTACAGTCCCGAGCCACATGGAAGCAAGTGAGCGGATCGGCAGGGGATTCGTCTCTCCCGGTATTGGGGGTGAGATCGCGCTGTGTCTAGGAGAGCCATTACACAAAGCCCTCGGCCGAGGCAGGAGATTTACTGGTAGGTATTCCAGTAGTATCTCAGAGTGTTCTGGGCTACACTCCGACACGACTTGTACCGCTTTTGGGGGTCTGACTTTTACCAACCCCCTAGGCCCGCCATGCGATGCTCATAGACGAACGGACCGGACTGTACGGAAATTGTCACTGACAGGCTCAGTAGGGTATCAGGATGAGTTTGCTCATCGACCTCCCTTTTGGTCAATACCTGGTAACCCGTTACGTACGGCTAATACCTCTGACGTGCTAGTGGTTAAATCCACAGCCAAAGTATTGACGAGTCTTTAGAGTCCCCCACAGACAGTTTCTCAAGTTTCGGGCGAAACATTGTAGAGGCCGTATGATATATGGCAGGGTTCGATCATATACGTGCGGTATTGCACGGATCATGATCGGACGGATCATACTAGTGGGCTTTGGTTTAAGCTGGATCCAAGTATTAGATTTGTTGGATTACTTTAGTCTCATCGCATTCGCATTCGGTCGGAATGCGGATGCAGGTATGTATATACAGGTGAGGGGTATCCTTGTGATCCGTCACGAGTTTACTTTAGATATTGCCATATCTTTTTATTGTTGCAAACATTTGGATTAATGTTTGTTAATGGAAATTGTGAGCTTAAGCCATCATTTTGTGCATTAAATGATACATGTACTTCATGGGTGACTCATGGTATCATTTCTTATGCAAATGTCACATATTGTGATTGATTTGTGTTGATATGATAACAAGAGAGAGAGGGGCTGCTATGACGTATGGTTGGTCTTGTAATGTTTGAGATCTCATACTCTCTCTTTTTTATCATAAGAAACACAAAAAAAGGCTCTTTGTTTCTTCTTCTTCCTCTAGCTCAAAACTTCCATCAATGGCTTCATCTCTAACCTCCATCCATCTCATGGATGAAAGAGACAAAGTGATCACTAACATTCTCTACATCACCTTGGACACGTCGGTTAGCACACTTCGTGCCCGAGTTGTTTCGGATGAAGCGGGAGCCCGTAAAAGGAATCGATGATGTGGTGCCCTTTCTGATGATGAGATCAAGACCAGAGATGCCGCGAAGAGCTTGGGATGGTGGCCAAAGACCGAAGGACACAGATCGATCGATATAGCTTTCCAACCCTCTCTCTAGTTAGCTAGTTGTAGGTTAATGGTTCGATCCGGGTTTTAAGCATACGACAGCGCCGGTTTTCTAGTTTAGAAAAAATTTCGTTTTCGCATTTTGGCCTTGGAAAGACGGTCGGGGCGCCACCGTAGTCCTACACTACCCCGTTTTGCCTGAGCCAGGAAACCTCTGTGTTGGACTCTAAAGAATCGTCATTACGCCGACAGTAGGTGATGATCATATCAAACACCCACAAGCTGTAAGCGGTCAGCTAAACGTAACAGCCACCCAGGTATTGAGCGATCAGAAGATCAACAAGCAAGCCTGTACTTTCTCCCGTAAATCCAATCAGTAACACTCCCGTACAGTCCGGTCTCTTCGTCTGATATGTCGCACATCTCGCCTAGGGGTGGTATACGTCAGACCCCTGTAGCTTGATAAGTCGTGCCGATATGAGGTCTATAACAGTTCGAGAATATACTGATAACACTTACCAGTAAATCTCAGCAACCCTGGCCAGGGATTTCTAGTTATAACTAATCGAACACAGAGCAACATCAACTCCCTATACCGGGAGAGAAGAATCCCTTCCTATCGCTCATTGCCTCCATGTGATTCGGGATTGTACCCAAAAGCCACCTTTTTGCATGCCCTCTTGGACATGGTATGATGGAAATCAAAGCACAGTGGGAATCACACAAGACTCTATGATGATCCCGGGTCTACAGACTAACCTGTACCAGTGTCACCAGAGAACTGCCATCTGACGTGAGGTATAATACCATCTGGGAGTTCTCGGCGAGTCCGTCCAGTGTACCCAGTCTCTACTGAGCACCCATATACCTTCTCTGATGTCAAACACTAATGGATATGGGATCATCCATCGCCCATCATATGGGTCAAGAAGCGCATACGCTAGTCTACTCAGGTATATCGATGCCCTGTCTCGATACACCCACGACTAGGAACATTTGAAGGATGTACTTGGCGACTACACTGTCCCCACTAGTATGATCCGCATCATAGTCCTGGTAGTCAAGTACTCATCCTAAGGGCTTTATCAACATGTAACATAGAGACAATCAGAGTACATGTTAAGATAAAGAGCAACCAGATAGCATACTATCATGTCGAGCAAGAAAGTCCTCCCTATATATGTCCAAGCATCCACTACAATATACATCGTGTGTACAGTAATGGCCTCTAGGGTATACATATAACTAACAATCTCCCACTTGCACTAGGGCCATCTGTTGTGGTATCGCATACCCAACAATTATCTGTGGTTGAAGTATCTCATACTCAACCATCCCATAAAAATCTCTACTGGGAAAAAGGCCTTTGTGAGTGGATCCGTGCTGTTGTCCTCTGTGTCTACTCTCCTAACCTTGATCTCCTCGGAGATCAACCATCTCCATGATTAGGTGATACTGCCTAAGATTTATATCCGGATTTCTGATGCGACGGGGTTTCCTTGGCATAAGCCACAACTCCATTGTCACACAATGGTTGGAACGAAGTTCATCTTATGAACTAAAATATATCCAGACTGTCTCTTTGGTAGCATCATTGGTAACGATATATCTTGCCTTTAATCATCTAGTATGTCACGGTATCTAGCTTGGAACTCTTCCAACATACGGTCCCTCTACTGAGGGTAAAGACAATGCCTGCGACTGACATTCAGTCGTCCTTATCACCCTCGAACTTTTCCTGTGATTCTCCCCAAGATCGATTGATACCATCTCACTGTACCTAGTGAGAATCCTAACATCCAATTAGATCTGTCTCATAGATCCAAAACCCAGGATTCAGGATGTATCGATTTGATCCTATATGGAGAATCCTTGTGATAAGCGGAGATTGACCGAGCGTAGCATAGGAAACTCCTTCCCTATCAAGAGTATGTCATCCACGTACTCTACGAGGATCACCACCATACTCCCTACTACCTTTTTGCATATACAAGGTTCATCTACCATTTTGATGAAGTCAAACTCTTTGACTATCACATCAAAACTGACGTTCCAACTCCGCGTTGCCTGTTTTATCGCATGAAACAACTTGCACATGTTTCCGCTGCTCCCACTGTCTATGAAGCCCTCTGGCTGTATACTTATAGACTCTCTCTTCTAAAATATCATTTAGAAAAGCAGTCATGACACCCAACCACCAGATATCGTAGTCTTGGTATGTAGCCGTGGCAAGTAGGATCTGGATGGACTTGAGCATAGCTTTGAAAGTCAACTTTTCCATGTACACCAAGTAATCTTCTCAAGATATACTTCCTCCTGATAGGGGTTTAACCCTTCAGATAAAGCAACCATAGTCCATACTTTGTTGGTGTATAAGGATTCCATCTCAGATCGCTAAGCATCCAGCCATTCTTATAGAGTCCCACTCCTAATGGCCAGCTCGAAACTAGTTGGGTCATCATCTCATGATGCAATCCTCTCTCCCACTGTCATAGAGAAACCGAAGTATCTCTCAGGTGGGTGAGGAACCCTACTAGATCGGTGGAGAGGTTAAGGTTCGTTGGTTACTATTGAATCCTTTGGTTCTACCAAATCATCAGCTGCAGTTTGTATAGCTGGAACTCTTTCCAGTTCTACGTCATGACCATTAATTTTTCACAAGAAATTCCCATTCACAAAGGTGGCATGCTGAGAAACAAAACATCTTTTGTTCCTTGGTTTGGTAGAAGATATTCCTTTGCGAATGCTTGGGATATCCAACAAACTTCTACAGAACCGACTTTGCCTCGAGCTTGTCCGGATTATGCTTTTAGACATAGGCTGGACAACCCTAAATCTTAACATACTTAAGATATGGGCTCTTCCCGTTCCATATTACATATGAAGTGGTAGGCAACTGATTTGATTTGAACCTTATTCAATAGGTATGCAACTTCTCAAGTGCATAACTCCCAAAAGGAAATAGGAAACTCAGTAGTACTCATCATAGAGCGCACTATATCTAATAGAGTGAGATTGCTCCGCCCCGATACACCATCGTTCTATGGTGTATACGGAGGAGTAATGCTGAGAGAGAATCTCATTCTAATTTAGAATAGTCCAGGAATCCCGTGCACAAGTATTCTCCTCCCTGATCACATCAAAGGACATAATACTTATACCTGTTTTGGTTCTTTACTTCTAACTCATATTCATTGAATTTCTCAAAAGGTTCAGACTTGTGTTTCAACAGGAACATTTGTCCGAATCTTGAGAGATAAACAGTGAATGTAATGAAGTATAAAGAACCGGTCTTGGCATGTGTAGACAGGGGACCTCATACATCATCATGTATCAATCCCAAGAGTTCACTAACTCTTTCTTTGTTTCCAATAAACAGAGCTGTGGTTATCTTATCTTTGTGACATGACCGACAAGTTTCACAAGATGTAAATTCAAACTAATTTAAATATGCATCTAAATGTAACTTAGCTAGTCGGGTCGCATTGATATGACGTAGTCTACAATACCTCAAGAAGGATTTGTTCATTTCTGAACTTTTCCTCTTGTGTGTGTTCTGTATACTAAGAACTGTAGTTTGATTTAGAACGTCAATGCTTTTAGATAACGTGCCTGAACCGATCAACTCTTGATATAGGAAATGTTCAAAAGATTATCCAACAATACAAAATTATATCCTTCATTACTAATAAAGAGACTGATATGATGTTGTACATCAGGTTCGGTATCTAATAACATTCGTTCAGAATCAATGTATTTGTTAATACAGAGTGATAGTTACCAACAGACTTGGCTGCAACACTTGCACTGTTTCTATCTCATGAAACTTATCACCCGTTCTCAGTTCTCTACCTATCTGTAGCCCATGTAACAAATTACATTTGCGGGATCCTGATCCGGTATTATATACCCAGGATGTAAAGGATATTGAGAAACAGTTATGTGTAATGAACACACCCGAAGAAGATGCATCAACATGTACTTTCTTCGTTTGAGCGGTACGGGAATTCTGGTAATCCCCAATTTCCTGCTCTGTCTTATAACATTTATAAGTTGGAGTGGGACTAACGTTCCCTAGCGCAGTATAACAAGCGGGTTCGGTCAATACATCCGTATTATTATCTTGATTAAGGCGTGACATAGTCGCAACCAGGAGAGAGAGAGAGAAGAAAACACTCAGCGTATGCTCTTGCAAGATTAGATTGGTTATTAATATATCTAATCAGGATGTCTCCCACTGTTTTAGTCAAATCTTCCTTCAAAACCTAAAAGGAAAAACTAGCCGGGATTAATTACACCTTACAAGTTCATCAATCTTTCAGCCAGGCCAGTGCCGGTACTTTGAGGGAGGTTCCCCGTGCTTTCGCACGGATCTAATTAAAGTAAACCTCGTTTTTCCAGGGGCGTAACCCCGTTAACACCTTTCTAGACACCTACTTGATCGGCTAATTGTAATGTGTAAAACTCTTCCAGGAGTAACTCTTACTCGCAGCGGGTATCGGGATCCAACTATCTCATAGAAGGTATGCAATCTCATTGCAAATTTCAACACTTGAAATTCCCAATAATATTTTACCCCTAGCGTCCTATGACCTTGACGGAGAACAAACTACCCATAGGGCGCTAGTCAAGTTCAACCCGTTCATTTCTTGATTGAATTAAACCCACCCGTACGACCCTTGACGAAGGCCAAACTACGCCGTACGAATACCCTAATCCAATCGCATCGTATGCTAGCAGATAAGCACTAGTTAGCTACTGTACACTACACCTTGACGGAGGCTAAACTACTGCAGCACGAATACTAAGTAGTACTTATCTGAAATGACGGAGGGTTACGCAGGTTTTAAGAAAACCATGAGCGTAATGAACTTGATATCGTTGTAGAATCGAGTGAATTTAAATGGAGTGTCTTTTAGGCTTTTACTAGTTTTGCTAAAGAGGTCACTCCCGGTGAAGGGATCGTCGGCTCTTTTCTCATCGAATAAGGTGCAGGATATTTCACAAATACCACTATGCAAAGCAAAAACTATAGAAGCAATCAAAAGACAAACCGAGTATGCAGCATCTGCTAGTTTCGCTAAAGAGGTCACTCCCGGAGAAGGGATCTCGGCTCTTTCCTTATCGAATAAGGTGCTGGATGTTCTACAAGGAACACCGCTATGCAAAGCAAGAACTAGAGCTACCGGTTTTTAAACAAGTTTCTACAACATCTTTAGGTTTCTTTTCTTTCATTAATCTCATTAATGAAGTCCCATTTTATTATGCTTCACAAGCATCAAATTTGAAACGAAATCAACAATATACAATATATATCTCATATATATAATATTAACATTCGTCCCAAGCAGTAATATGATCTCATCACAGAACATTGCAGCAGAAGAACATATATGAAATATTGGATATACTAGGAGGTCCGTGTTTTAATACGAGCATGTATAAAACATGGATTCCACGGTCGCGATGAATAGCCAAAACCCACATCCCTAGATCCCTACGAGAGCGGCAAGTAACACTGCCAATTCTAGGGTTAGGAGACCCGGTCTCGACTCCTCGAGATGGTCTCCCACTGGACCCTAGAACCCGGTTACTTATGCTCCCCGCCTTGGGTCTGTCCTAATGCGGAAAAGTAAATAATATACAATGGTAACATCATCCTCAGTCCGGAAGTGCCCCAATAAAAGAATATTACATACAAATGAATTTTACATGAATGAAAAAGAAAAACTCTCATCTCACAAAAACCCCCGGCGATTCAAAAACGCGACGATCCAATATAACATATCACAGCAACACATAATATCACATATCATCAACGTAAGTAAATATGCGTATCACAGTTGTCGTTGATGTATAGCAACGAAACTGGCGATACACCACATATTACACTTACGGTCGCAGAAAAGAAAGTGTAAAACTACAACAGTTGGAATCCGCAACCTCCTTAGATATCGCATCCCTAACCAAATGAATTCCTTAGACAACTCATGCCTAACAATTATAAACCCCGCATTTTAGTCTCTATATCGAAAACACTTTTCAATATCAATTCGGGCAATTCAACAAGATTCCAGACATCCTGATCGAATGCTCGTCGCAAACTTTAGTAGACGGCCGCACCCCCGGATGCCGTCGACGAAGTGCACTAAGGCGGAACACCTCTACCGCGAGCACCCGAACAGATGCTTTTGGCGACGGGGTTCTCCTACAGTCACTTGGTTGGGGCTATGGAGCGTGGCTGTCTATTAAGTTTACCCGGCGAGTATCCGCGTACGCTACGTGATTGCGACGGACTTTTGATCACATCAAAATCCCATGGTAACCGATCAAATGAGACTAAACTGCTAAATTTATAACATTCAAATTAGTTATCTCATAACTACTTATGGATTCCAAATATTGTATCACATTCCAGATAAATAGACAGTGTTAAACTTTCTGATCGAATAAACAAACACCCAAGATTTCCTAAATAGCTCAACACAAAAATAAAATATTATTTTTGGGAATTTTTTTAATTAAATAATATTATATTGAATATTTTAATATTTCGGTATAACTAAATACCGATAAATTGGGAAAAATTTTGGAAAATTATGGAAAATTCTAAAAGAGGGTGTTTTATGGAATTATACCATTTTTAATGTTTTTATGTTTAATTATATGCTAATTTAGCGCTAATCGCGATTAAAAATCGCTAATCGCGCTTTAAGCGTATTTGGACAAAACATGCACCGTATCTTTTTCTACACTTGTTACATATTTTCCCATGGCTTCCTACATGTTTTATCATGGTTGATGAGTTATTAGAAAGAGGAAAAGAAAAGGAAAGGAAAAGGATTTAGGATATAATATTAGGTATGGTGAAGAGAGAGAAAGAGTGGGTGAGAGTCAACTAGGGTTTTGAACCATTCCTACACCATCATCTCACTCATTTCCTCTCCCCTCCTCAAGTTGCTGCTACTGCTGCTTCCCCTCTCCTTCTCCTCCATCTTCAACCCCCAGATCTCCATGAAAATCACCTCAAAACCCCACTCCCATTTCACAAAAAGTGTGCACAAGCTCATGGAAAACGCTTTAGACCAAGAAAGAAAAGGTTTTGGAGACTTGGGGCAACTCAAGAAAGTTCTTGAGTTGCCAAATGAGATAATTTCTGCACTCTTGGTATTGTATTTAGATTTCCTTAGCACCCATATAAGTTTAGAGGTGTTTTATATCGGTTTAGTGAACCTTGAAGTTTTCTTGAGAGGGTTTGGGTTAAATTGAGTTGTGATTGTGAATTGAGCTTTAGTGGTGACCCTTAAAACCCCCCTTGGTGCTAAGAACCCAGATCCAACACAATACCAAACCTGAAACCCAAAACAAAAATAGTCCATGTCGGTTTGTGAGGAATTGGAGCGTGCAGGGAAATCCGGAGTGATCCGGGGTCAATACAAGAAAAATAAACAACTCTAGAGGGCAAATGGGACCAGTATGAGACCACCTTACCAATACGAGACCGTTTTACCACTACAAAACCGAGCTCATTGGTTTTGGGGGTATGTCTCCGGGTCATTTGTGGAGTTTTGGGCCCAAGTTGCTTCTGTAGCTCATATACCTCCTATATAACACCCAAGTACTGTTTGCTTATCTTTTTTTCACCTGAGACAAAATCTGGGACCACTTTTTTGGATTGATGCCATGTGTTTCATGATGCTTATGGATTTAAGATTTGATATTTGTGTTTTTACTCGGTCACTTGACGTTTGTACGTCTATCCCGAGTGTTATTGGGTTGATTTGCGAGAGCAAACTATAGGTTCTAACCTTTAGGCTTTTAAGCGCGTCGTTTTGGTTTTCGTGTGTCATTTTGGTTTCGATTTGGTTTTAATGTGATGCGATACGTGTGACATGTAGGTACCCCCACGGTGATCCAAGACGACGAAGAAGATGGTGGCGACATCGACACCGACACGCAGGATGCAAGGTGAGTAGATTATATCTACGGGGGAAGTCGGGTGGATGGCATATAGCACCCTCGCAGTTCGATGTCTAGTATACTATATATATTATATATATGATAGCTTATTGTGTGTCGTGGATATTGAGATGAAATTAGGTGTACTATGATTAGATTAGGGCGTAAAAGTAAACTAGTATAATACCTAGTTGCGAACCCTAGAATAGGTTTACACCTATACGCACACACATACTTGCTTGTATACTTATACTGTGATGATGAGGATAGTGGATGATAATTGTTGATGAGTCAATGATATTGGGCATAGTGCCGTGAGATCGGTGATATATTGTGATTTGTATTTGGGATACGATATGTGATTTCAGCGGGCCTTTGGGCGTGTGTTCCACACACGCATTCATATTTATATAGATGGTATCGATTTGTACTAGACTTAGATCAGTACCCCAGATCATGAGATATGATGATAATGATACCTGATATTTGATGAGAGGAATGTGATATTGACCCGTACCCAGCTTTTGGGATGCCGTACGATGATTTACCGTACGAGCTTTATATTGATGATAGATCCGCACTCATGACTTGAGGATGTCATATGATATTGTATCGTACGCGGTACCTTTGAGGCGGGATCACCGACTATTATATTTATATTTATATTTATATATATACATATATATCGACTCAGATGTAGGTGGTTTCCATACCCCTCCCGATTAGCTTATTTGCTAGATCTGTAGTTGCTTAGTAGATGTTAGACTAGGCCGATATTATACCTATTTCAAAACTAAAAAATCGTGGGTATTTTAAAAGACAAGCCAAGGATTCTACGGATATTTCAAAGGACGTATCTTTTCTTAAAAACACCGTAGCCCTTATTTCCAAAACACCGTGATTCGTGTTATTTCAAAAGGCACTACTGTATGACTTATATTTATATTAAATGCAGATTAGTTATCATTGTGTTTATCATTCAGCTCCCGCACATTATTGCTGTTCGCTCCGCATTGCATATTTATATTGTGATTTCATATACCATTATTAAACTCATGCTGTTAGGACACCAGCACCATTATCAATGATGCATATGTTCCACGTACACCTGCTTGCCGGCTCACACACTTCATCATCGATAATTGCCATGTCACTACACTGTAGTACCGTTGCATTCAGGATATGATCTCTTGCATGGCATACTTGTGTAGATACCCATTGTACACCCATATTTATATACATAAGTATTTGCACATACATAAATGATTCTGGCTTGATTAGAGATTTGGGAACCGCAAAATACTCCTTAAAACTGATTCATTTTAAAGGAGCGGTTTTCCCTCAATATGTGCATATTACTATTCCATATTGCATGATATACTGATATGCTTACATTTCTTTTACATGTCGCATACATCATGCTATTGATTATACGCATTGAGATATGTTGTTTCCATGATATTTCTGGATTTGGGAACCGTGGATATATCAAAAGAGAGTATGTAATTGTTTTAAAAACCCGGTTACCCTTGATATGATATTTCAGTCGTCCACCATGCGTTTTCTCGGTTCTGAGACGTGTGCTTGAAACCCGATTCGAGGAGTTGGATGATCCGTTTGCGGGTTCATGGTGGACCCGGTATGGTTCCCCGGGGCGAGAAATGTTTTTCGTGGAGCAGACGATGAGCCTGGCAAGGTGGCGAGTACCTACCGGTGATATTATTTGGGCTCGGCGGATATCCGGAGGATACCGACCGGAGTCGAGAGATGATAGGGGCCGATCCAGACTGACGGAGCCCGATATATGAGGATTTACGTGTCGATGATAGGCACAGGTTTCATGATGTTTTCGAGTGTCGATGCTTGACATTCAGGTTCCATGATTTTGATATGTCACGAGCGATACCTGTTGATTTACATCCTCATACTTCCATGCATATGTTTATGATATTTACATGCATGATGCTTATTGTCATTGGGTGACGCGTGGACGATTTCCATATACATATATTGACATTGATGATATTGATTACATAATTGGATGATATCCACTTTTTCGTAGACTTCATGATATAGTCGACATTGATCATACCACATATTTATGATATGTTATTACCTGAGGCACTGGCACGAGTACTTGGCACTACACTCATGTATAGATGTTACATTGCTACCTTATCATGCTTCAGACTTATTTATTTGAGGATTATATATATATATCTGATCGTATTGACCTAGGATTGTGTCATACAAGCGATTTCTGCTCTGTGATGTTTTCTATTCACGAGTTGGCAACTCACCCCCGTTGTGCCACAGTTTCTTGCAGGTTTTGCCGTATAGGTTTCATTGCGGCTTTTCTGGCACACCGCTTCCTTTTTGGGTGATTGCATTGGTAGGTGGGTTCACTCGCATCGTGACCATCCTTGTATTTATTTTATTCAGTTGTATCTAGTAAATCTATCAACCAAAACTTGTATATTGTTCAGACTTAGAAACTAGTTATGTATTATTTCAACCTTAGAGTCGCGCGTTGTAGTATTATGGTTTTTATGTTGATTTTGAGTTCTTTTTGAGTTTTGATCCTCGTCCTTCGGCGTTGTATATTATATTGCTTGTGTGGTTGTGACCGTCGATTGACGAAAAGCTAGCTCCCGCTTGAGAATGCCTTTTATCATTGCATATATATTATTCTTGTTGTACCCCGTTCGGGGCCAGTATTTACAAAGGAAACTCTGCCAAAATCTTTAGAAAAAATTGGAGGATTTAAAATGCATATTCGGCTTTCCTATTTTAAAACCCTTGTTTTAAAAAAAACCTGTTTTCTTCACTTCTTAAAAAATAGTTTCTTATTTACTTCTTAAAATGGTTTTAGATTTCTGGGTTTTGAGCTTACTTGAATTAGATGGGGTCCTATAGGCTTCATACGATTCAGGTGCCAGTCACGGGCTATCTTGGGTTGTGACACACTTGAGCGGAGTTCAAAAAGTATCCATCACATGCCACAGTACCAATGGTCCAGCCGTAGAAGGGTCAGACCAACGTCTCACATGTGGCAACGCCGTACTGCCCCAAACCCTAAAGTTTAGAGACGGTTCAGACGGTCACATAATCGAGTTAAGGTTTGTGTTCTTCTAGAGGGTCCACCGTATTACTTGCACGACTAAGAATGTTCTTAAACTACAGAAAAATCCAACACTTGGAAATTTTCCGGCAGGGGAAAAAGTGAGTTATTGATATCCGTTCGAACTTTTTATCACTTTCTAAAATTACCCGGAAAAACTAAACGAAGTTAAACTTTCCGATCGAATCAACGAGTTCTCAATACAACCCAGAAAACTCAACACTTGAGTAGAATTAAAAATTCCCAGAAGAATCAGGAAATACATACAGATATTACTGTACAAAAATAAAACCCTAATTCCTCAGTGCCGCCGTGGAACCGCCGCGCAAGGCATGTCCTTGCCGCGGTTCCGTGGCTCTTTAATGGTATTAGTGGATCATTTTTCACAGATATCCTTATAATTCCCTGCTTATATTTCTGGGTATTTTTAATATGAAAAAAATCAACATTTTTAAAAATTTCCAGAGAAGGGGTTCGTGTCGGGGTTTCGGAGTTCGATCGGACTTTGAACTTCGCCTAGAGTTCGCCTAAAGCTCTAGCATGGCTCTGATACCACTATGGGGTTATTAGGCACTCTCACAAGGTTCTACAAGGCATCAACCATGCCCGATTTAAATTTTAGACGTGCCGAACAACCCTAACCAAGATCTTAAACTAGAGATTAGGCGAAACAAAGCAAGTAAACAACTTTACTTCTAAGAGTTTGGGATTACAACCTTTATAGTCCGGTCCTTCACTTTTAAAGCTCCGTGTTGAGGTCCCTTCGCTGCGATCATCGAGTATTCGGACTCTGGAGAGGCTCCACAAAGAGAAAGATGCAAGCTTGCTTCCGATCTTCGATAACTAAGATGATCTACCTTGAAGTTTCTTTAACACAAGCTCTCACTCACTAAATGAAGTGAACACCATAATCTAATTGGAAAGAATAGATCAGGATGATGAAGTAGGAATTTAGCTCTCATTTGTTTTCTTAATCTCACTCATTTTCATCACAAAGAAAAAAGCTAGAGAACTTTTCACCAAGGAAGAAGAAGAAGAATATCCAAAACCTTTTTTGATGAAAAATGAATCCATAGTGAGGTTAGAAATGCAACCATGGTTGATAAAAGAAAAGCTAACCATTGTAGAGAGTTAACTAGGGTTAAAGGGTTGGGTTGGGTTAAACAAATATCTCACAAAATATCATAGCAAATATCTTTGCTTAAAACAAAAGCAAAGTTTCTAGAAGCCACTAGAAAGTTTAACCCAAATCAAACCCTAACCATGTTTAATCTCCACTAATCATGTTGCATTTATAACCATAACATGTTACAATATTATATATCACATATACAATATTTATTGTAACAAAATAAAATAATACAATTAACATATATCGCATATATATCAATGTATTACCCGAGTGAGAAAAAGAATCTTTTAGTGAACTTATATTAGTTAATGTAATTTAATATATCAAATATATAATTATACATTAAATTATCGAATCAACACTTGATTCGATAATCCGGCTATTTTACAAATAACCGACTAATATAATCTATATCAGTTCATCGAATCAACACTTGATCCGATGACCCGGCTATATCTCATATACCCGGCCGATAACTCATATCGCGAGAATCTAATACAGTATCACATAAAAATATTGTTCTCGGTCCCGCACATATCATATATGTGCTCCTACTCCGTTTTTCCTGAGCCAGGAAACCTCTGTGTAGGACTCTAAAGAATCGTCAATACGCTGGCAGTAGGTGATGATCATATCAAACACCCACAAGCTGCAAGCGGTCAGCTAAACGTAACAGCCACCCAGGTATTGAGCAATCAGAAGATCAACAAGCAAGCCTGTACTTTCTCCCGTGAATCCAATCAGACACTCCCGTACAGTCCGGTCTCTTCGTCTGATATGTCGCATATCTCGTCTAGGGGTGGTATACGTCTGACCCCAGTAGCTTGATAAGTCGTGTCGATATGAGGTCTATAATAGTTCGAGAAACTACTGATAACACTTACCAGTAAATCTCACCAACCCTGGCCAGGGATTTCTAGTTATAGCCAATCGAACACAGCGCAACATCAACTCCCTATACCGGGAGAGACGAATCCCCTCCTATCGCTCATTGCCTCCATATGATTCGGGACTGTACCCAAAAGCCACCTTTTTGCATGCCCTCTTGGACGTGGTATGATGGAAATCAAAGCACAGTGGGAATCACACAAGACTCTATGACGATCTCGGGTCTACAGACTAACATGTACCAGTGTCACCAGAGAACTGCCATCTGACGTGAGGTATAATACCATCTGGGAGTTCTCGGCGAGTCTGTCCAGTGTACCCAGTCTCCACTGAGCACCCGTATACCTTCTCTGATGTCAAACACCAATGGATATGGGATTATCCATCGCCCATCATATGGGTCAAGAAGCGCATACGCTAGTCTACTCTGGTATATCGATGCCCTGTCTCAATACACCCACGACTAAGAATATTTGAAGGATATACTTGGCGACTACACTGTCCCCACTAGTATGATCCGCAACATAGTCCTGGTAGTCAAGTACTCATCCTAAAGGCTTTATCAACATGTAACATAGAAACAATCAAAGTACATGTTAAGATAAAGAGCAACCAGATAGCATACTATCATGTCGAGCAAGAAATTCCTCCCTATATATGTCCAAGCATCCACTACAATATACATCGTATATACAGTAATGGCCTCTAGGGCATACATATAACTAACACCACCAATATCCAGTCTTCTATTCAGTCTCTGGTGCAACACACAGCTGCACACGGGCAAAGCATCAAGACCATTGAAGCCCAGATTGCAAGCTGAACGCGGCATTAAGCGAGCGAGAGAAAGGAAGGCTTCCATCTCAACCACTCCCAAATCCTGGTCACCCACATAATGTACATCTTGCTCTTGAACAACAGAACCATAATATGAGTGCCGTGACAACATTGAGATCTGGAAGAATGCTGAACAACAACATCGACACACGAATTGTGTTAGTTGTATGTATGCCCTAGAGGCCAGTATTGTACAGATGATGTATATTATATTGGATGCTTGGACATATATAGAGATGACTTTCTTGCTCGACATGATAGTATGCTATCTGGTTGCCATTTATCTTAACATGTACACTAGTCTCTTTATACTGTCTTATAGTTACATGTTGGTAAAGCCCTTAGGATTTGTACTTGACTACCTAGACTATGATGCAGATCATACTAGTGGGAACATGGTAGTCCATAAGTACATCCTTCAAGGTCCCTAGTCGTGGGTATCTCGAGACGGGGCATCGATTTACCAGAGTAGACTAGCGTATACGCTTCTCGACCCATGTGATGGGCGATGGATGATCCCATATCCATTGGTGTTTGACATCAGAGATGGTATACGGGTGCTCAGTGGAAACTGGGTACACTGGACGGACTCGCCGAGAACTCCCAGATGGTATTATACCTCACGTCAGATGGCAGTTCTCAGGTGACACTTGTACAGGTTAGTCTGTAGACCCGAGATCGTCATAGAGTCTTGTGTGATTCCCACTGTGCTTTGATCTCCACCTTACCACGTCCATGAGGGCGTGCAAAACGGTGGTCTTTGGGTACAGTCCCGAATCACATGGAGGCAATGAGCGATAGGAGGGGTTTCGTCTCTCCCGGTATTGGGGGTTGATGTTGCGCAGTGCTCGATTGGCCGTAACAGGGAAGTCCCTGGCCAGGGCTGATCAGAGATTTGCTGGTAAGTGTTACCAGTAGTTTCTCGACCCGTTACGAGCCTCATATCAGCACGACTTATCAGGTTATTGGGGTCTGACGTATACCACCCCTAGACTTGATATGCGACGTATCTGACGAAGAGACTTGACTGTATGGTAAGTGTTACTGGTCGGATTCGCAGGAGTGTGAGCGGGCTAGCTCGTCGATCTTCTGATCGCTCAATACCCGGGTGGCCGTTACGTTTAGCAGACCGCTTGCGGCTTGTGGGTGCTTGATATGATCATCATCTGCTACCGGCGTATTGACGAGTCTTTAGAGTCCTACACAGAGGTTTCCTGGCTCAAGCGAAACGAAATAGGAGCGCATATGAGATAAGTGCAGGACCGAGAATAATGCGTGTATGTGATACGGCATTTCATTCTCGCGATATATGTTTCGATTGGTTATATTCGATATGACCTAGTTATCGAATCATTGATTCGATAAATCGATGCATTGCATACTAGTCGGTTGTATGCGATATAACCGGATCATTGAATCAAGTGTTGATTTAATGATTTAATGTATAATTATATATTTGATATATTACTTTGCATTAACTAGTATTGGTTCACTTTAAACGGATTTTTCTCACTTGGATTGCACATTGTATATGTGATATACTTATGTGCACTTTTTGTATCATGTTTGATGATACTTGATCATTAGTTAAGTTTATAGAATTAATCCATGGTTAATTGATAATTAGGGTTTTGCATATTTGTTTATTTATTTTTTTATTCATTTATTTATTTGAAATAAGTTATGATAAGAATGGTGGCTAAGTTTGTTTTATGTTGAAGCTTCATGAAGCTTTAACTTTGCTAACCATCCTTATCTTCATGCTTAACCCTAACCCATCAAAGTGACCATGGTTAATTCTCTACACTTAACCCTAGTTCAAGTTATGATAAGTATTTGATTTATATTTATTTTTATCAGAAGACTTATCATAATCTTTTCTTGAGCTCATCTTCTTCTTCTTCTTCAAGCTTGCTACTCCAATGGCAACTTGAGCTTTAGTGAGTTAAATCCAAATCCAAAGTGAACCCACCTCCTATTTCTTCACCCTCTACCTCTTGCCAAGTTGTTTTGGGTGTTTTCTTCACAAGTTTCATAAGTTTGTGAAGTCGGAGCTTGAGTTTGTGCAACCTCGACGTAGATCGTCTTTGACACAAAGCCGACGAGCTATTCCGCTTGCTTTCCCGATGAAGCCGATGATCGAGTCGAGGATTCATGATGGACAGCGAGGACATGACGTTGCGGAGCCGTGGAGGTGGAAATCCGGATCTACAAAGGTTGTATATCCGTATCATAGTAGTTAACTGTTAACTAGCTTTCTATTTTCGCCTAAACATCTAGTTAAAGATCCGTAGTCTAGGGTTTCTCGGCACTAAAAATTTTAATTTGGCATGTTCGATGCTTTGTGAGACCTTACTAGGGTGCCTAGGAACCTTTCACTGGTATCAGAGCCAAGCTAGAGCCTTAGGCGAAGTCCCGACGACGTTTGAAGTCCGAACGAACTCGAAACCCTATAATTTTAGAGCTCTCTGGACATTTTCATAAATCTGGGAATTTTTGATATTAAAAATGTCTAAAAAATTCAGCATAGAATTCTAAGCATTACTGTGCAAAACGATCCCATCAACTGTTCATTCTGCCGCGGAAGCGCGGCAGAAGCATGCTTTCTCCCGCCCTTCCGCGGTCAAATAGTGACGTCATCCCATTTTTTTTGCACAGTAATACCTGATAAATTCTGGTGAGTTTTATGGATATTTTTAAATTAATTTAAGGGTTGAGTGCTCTGGAGTTATATTGGGAATCGATGAATTTGATCGGAATATCAAACTTTGTCTAAGTGTTTTTCCAGATAACTGTAGAATATGTTAAAGAGTTCGACCGGATAAAAATACCCAGGTTTTCCCCTGCCAAAATATCCAAGTGTTGGATTATTGTGTGGTTAAAAGACGTTCTGAGTAGAGCAAGTAACGCGATGGTCCCTCTAGAAGACACAAACCTTAACTCGATTATGTGACCGTCTTGAACTGCCCTTTGAACCTTCGGGTTTGGGGCAGTACGGCGTGCCACATGTGAGGCGTTGGCTTGACCCTTCTACGGCTGGACCGTTGGTACTGAGGTATAAAGTGAATGTCTTTGAACCTATTTCATGTGTTGATCGGTGTCGGGAAAACTTGGGTGTTCGAAAGTTCGATCGGAAAGTTTGATATATTCTATTTATCCGGAATTGGATACAATAATTGGAATTCACAAAAGGCTATGAGATAACTGGATGAATGTTATAGATCTAGCAGTTTAGTTTCACAAGATATCGAAAAGATTTTTCGATGATGGGACTAAAATGCGGGATTTATAACTGTTAGGCATGTGATGTCTAAAGAGATTGCGGATTCCAATTGTTGTAGTTTTACACTTTCTTTTCTGTGACCGTAAGTGTAGTATGTTCATATCGCCGGTTTCGTTGCTATACGTCAACGACAATTGGGGTATGCATACTTACTTACGTTGATGACATGTGATGTTATGTGTTGCTGGATATGTTATATTGGATCGTCGTATTTGAATAGCCGGGGGTTTTTATGTGAGATGAGTGTTTTTCATTTTCATTCATGTAAAAACTTATATGTAATATTCTTTTATTCGGGGCACTTCCAGGATGCGGGAGTTGTCACCCTTTGTATATTATTTACTTTTCTGCACTAGGATAGACCCAAGGAGGGGAGCACAAGTAACCGGGTTCTGGGGTCCAGTGGGAGACCAACTCGAGGTGTCGAGTCCGGGTCTCCTAACCCTAGAATTGGCAGGGTTGCTTGCCGCTCTCGTAGGGGTCTAGGGGTGTGGGATTGGCTATTCATCACGACCGTGGAATCCGTGTTTTATACTGGCTCGTATTGAAAACACGGACGTCCTAGTATATCCAATATTTCATATGTTTATTCTGCTGCGATATCTGTGTTGTGATTCTGAGATGGATATAGTATATAGTATATATGATATATTATATAGACGTTACTTATGTTTTACACCCGCGCTAGCCCTGCCCTACTCTGTCGTTAGTTACCTAACCTAACGGTGCACGAGGGGACATCGAGACGAATGCGGATGGCATAAGTGTACGTCATATCTATCTGTGATGTTTAGGTATTAAATGATGGGACTTCATTAATGTGATTAATGAAAGATAAGAAACCTAAGATGTTGTGGAATCAAATTTTAAAATAAAACAGGTAGCTACAGTTCTTGCTTTGCATAGCGGTATATATGATATACCCCGCACCTTATTCGATGAGGAAAGGACCGAGATCCCTTCACCGGGAGTGACTCCTTTAGCAATAACTTGCAGATGCTACACACTCGGTTTGCTTTTGATTGCTTTTGAGTTTTTGCTTTGCACAGCGATATATATGATATATCCCGCACCTCATTCGACGAGGAAAGGACCGAGATCCCTTCACCGGGAGTGACTCCTTTAGCAAAACCAGAAAAGCCTCAAAATCACTCCATTTCAAAACTTCATTTAATTCTACAACGATATCAAGTTCATTACGCAATAGGTTTTCAGAAAAACCTAGCGTAGCCCTCCGTCATTTCAGATAAGTCCTGTTTAGTATTCGTGCTGCGTTTGTTGACCTTGTCAAGGCGCAGTGTGCGGTAGCTAACCAGTATTTATCTGCTTATGCATATGATGCAGATTGAGTTAGGGTAGTCGTACGGTCTTGTTGACCTTGTCAAGGGTCGTGCGGGTAGGTTTGATTCAATCAAGAAATGACGGGTTGAACTTGACTTGCGGTCTATGGTTTGTTGACCTTGTCAAGGTCATAGATCGTTCGGGGCAAAATATTATCGGGAATTTCAAGTGTTGAAATTTGCAATGAGATTGCATACCTTCTATGAGATAGTTGGATCCCGATACCCGCTGCGAGTAAGAGTTACTCCTGGGAGAGTTTTACACATTGCAATTAGCCGATCAAGTAGGTGTCTAGAAAGGTGTCAACAGGGTTACGCCTCTGGGAAAACGAGGTTTACAGTAATTAGGTTCGTGCGAAAGCACGGGGGACCTCCCTCAAAGTACCGACACTGGCCTGGCTGAAAGATTGGCGAACTTGTAGTGTGTAATTAATCCCGGCTAGTCTTTCCTTTTAGGGTTTGGAGGAAGATTTGATAAAAAGCAGTGGGAGCCATCCTGATTAGATAAGATAATAACCAATCTGATCTTGCACGAGCATACGCTAAAGTGTTTTCTTCTCTCTCTCTCCAGGTAGCGACCATTTCATGCCTTAATAAAGATAATAAAATGGATGTATTGACCGAACCCGCATGTTATACTGTGCTGGGGAACGTTGGTTCCGTTCTTTCCTATAAGAGTTATAGGACTGAACAGGATATAGGGGAATACCAGGATTCCCATGCCACCCGAATGAAGAAAGTACATGATGATGCATTTTCTTCGGGTGTGTTCGTTACTGAGAACTGTTTCTCCATTTGCTCTACGTCCTGGGTATTGGATACCGGGTCAGGATCCCATATATGTAATCAGTTACATGGGCTTAGGAAAGGTAGAGAACTTGGAGAAGGTGATAAAGACATAAGAGTTGGAAATGGTGCAATTGTTGCAGCTAAGACTGTCGGGGAATATCACCTTGTATTACCAACTGGTAATACATTGGTTCTGAACGAATGCTATTACATGCCGAACCTGATATGCAACATTATATCGGTTTCTTTATTAAGTAAAGAGGGATATAATTTTGTATTACAGGACAATGTTATGAACATTTTCCGTAACCAAAAGTTGGTTGGATCAGGCACGTTGTGCAATGGCATTTATGTTCTAAATCAATCAACAGTTCTGAGCATAACAAACACACACAAGAGGAAGAGTTCTGAACTCAATGAATCCTTCTTGTGGCATTGTAGACTGGGTCACATCAATGCGACACGACTAGCTAAGTTGCATAAAGATGGATATTTAAATCCGTTTGAATTTTCATCCTATGACACTTGCCAGTCATGTCTCAAAGGCAAGATGACCAAGACTCCGTTTACGGGACACGGAGAAAGAGTTACCGAACTCTTAGGACTAATACATAGTGATGTATGCGGTCCCATGTCTACACATGCCAGGGATGGTTCTTCATACTTCATTACATTCACTGACGATCTCTCTAGGTTCGGGTATGTGTTCCTGATGAAACACAAATCAGAAGCTTTTGAGAAATTTAGGGAATATAAACAAGAAGTTGAGAACCAAACCGGAAAAAGTATTAAAATCCTTCGATCTGATCGAGGAGGTGAATACTTGAGCAATGAATTCCTGGACTTTCTAAAAGAGAATGGGATTCTCTCTCAGCTGACTCCTCCATATACACCACAGCACAACGGTGTATCTGAACGGAGGAACCGCACCCTATTAGATATGGTGCGCTCTATGATGAGCACAGCTGAGTTACCTATTTCCTTCTGGGGATATGCGCTGGAGACAGCAGCATATCTATTGAATCAAGTTCCATCTAAATCTGTACCTACCACACCATATGAGATATGGAGTGGGAAGAGACCATATTTTAAACGAGTTAAGATATGGGGTTGTCCGGCCTATGTCAAAAGACAAAATCCGGACAAGCTCGAGGCACGGTCAGTTCTCTGCAAGTTTGTGGGATATCCAAAGAATTCTTATGGGTATTTTTTCTACCACAGTGAGGAACAAAAAGTGTTTGTTGCTCAACATGCCACCTTTTTAGAAAAGGAATTTCTTGCAAAGGAGATTAGTGGCTCTGAGGTAGAACTGGAAGAAGTTCCAGAAACACAAACAATAACTGAAGATTTAGTGGAACCAGAAGATTCGGTAGTACCCGACCAACCCCAGCCTCTCCGCCGATCTAGTAGGGTTCCTCGCCAGCCTGAGAGATACTACGGTTTTCTTATGGATGGTGGAAGCGAGGATTGCATCATGGAGGATGATGACCCAACTAGCTTCGAGCAGGCCATCACGAGTGGGGACTCAGTGAAATGGCTGGATGCTATGCGGTCCGAGATGGATTCCATGTACACCAACAAAGTATGGACTTTGGAAGTTGCTCCTGAAGGGGTAAAACCCATTGGGAGCAAATGGATCTTCAAGAAGAAATTTGGTGTAGATGGGAAAGTGGAGACTTTCAAAGCTAGACTTGTAGCAAAGGGTTTTCGTCAAAGACCAGGTGTGGACTATGACGAAACCTTTTCTCCAGTGGCTATGCTTAAATCCATCCGAATCATGCTTGCCATTGCTGCCTTTCATGACTACGAAATCTGGCAAATGGATGTTAAGACCGCCTTTCTAAATGGTGATTTAGAAGAGTGCGTGTACATGACTCAGCCAGAGGGCTTCGTAGACAGTGGGAGCAGCGGGAAGGTGTGCAAGCTGCTTAAATCCATTTATGGATTAAAGCAAGCATCGCGGAGTTGGAACATCTGCTTTGACGTCGTTATCAAAGAGTTTGATTTTGTCAAAAATCCAGATGAACCTTGTATCTACAAGAAGGTGGCAGAGAGTAAGGTAGTCTTCCTCGTATTGTACGTGGACGACATACTCTTGATAGGAAATGACATTCCTATGCTGCAATCGGTCAAGCTCTTCTTATCACAAAGATTCTCAATGAAAGATCTTGGTGATGCCTCCTGCATATTGGGGATCAGGATCTATAGAGATAGATCCAAACGGATTTTGGGATTGTCCCAATCCAGGTACATTGACACCATACTAAAGAGGTTTAGTATGGAAGAGTCCAAGCGTGGGAACATGCCCACGATCTCTGGAGTCACTCTCTCCAAAGAGATGTCTCCCAAGACTGATTTGGAGAGAGCTCGCATGCAAGGGATACCCTATGCTTCGGCAGTAGGCTCTATCATGTATGCGATGCTATGTACCAGACCCGATGTAGCATACTCACTAAGTGTAGTGAGCAGGTATCAAGCTGATCCTGGAGAGAGTCACTGGACAGCTGTGAAGAGCATTCTCAAGTACTTGCGAAGGACTAGAGAAATGTTCTTGGTGTATGGTAACGGCGAACTCCAAGTGGAGTCCTTTACCGATTCCAGCTTCCAGAGTGATAAGGACGACTCTAAGTCGCAGTCGGGTTTTGTCTTTACCCTTTACGGAGGGGCGGTTAGCTGGAAGAGTTCCAAGCAGGAAACCGTGGCAGACTCGACGATGGAGGCTGAATACATCGCTGCCAACGATGCTGCCAAAGAGGCTGTCTGGATCAAGAAGTTCATTACTGAACTTGGAGTGGTTCCATCCATTGAGCATCCAATACCTTTGTATTGCGATAACAATGGAGCGGTGGCTTTGGCCAAGGAACCCAGGTCCCATCAGCGGTCTAGGCATATTCTGAGGCGGTATCACCTGATCCGGGAGATAGTTGATCGCCGGGAGATCGAGGTCAGGAGAGTTGACACGAAGAACAACACGGCGGATCCACTCACGAAGGCCATTCCCCAGATACAGTTTGAGAGACTCTTCGGGATGCTCGGTATGAGATACTACAGCAGCTGGCCCTAGTGCAAGTGGGAGATTATTAGTTGTATGTATGCCCTAGAGGCCAGTATTGTACAGATGATGTATATTATATTGGATGCTTGGACATATATAGAGATGACTTTCTTGCTCGACATGATAGTATGCTATCTGGTTGCCATTTATCTTAACATGTACACTAGTCTCTTTATACTGTCTTATAGTTACATGTTGGTAAAGCCCTTAGGATTTGTACTTGACTACCTAGACTATGATGCAGATCATACTAGTGGGAACATGGTAGTCCATAAGTACATCCTTCAAGGTCCCTAGTCGTGGGTATCTCGAGACGGGGCATCGATTTACCAGAGTAGACTAGCGTATACGCTTCTCGACCCATGTGATGGGCGATGGATGATCCCATATCCATTGGTGTTTGACATCAGAGATGGTATACGGGTGCTCAGTGGAAACTGGGTACACTGGACGGACTCACCGAGAACTCCCAGATGGTATTATACCTCACGTCAGATGGCAGTTCTCAGGTGACACTTGTACAGGTTAGTCTGTAGACCCGAGATCGTCATAGAGTCTTGTGTGATTCCCACTGTGCTTTGATCTCCACCTTACCACGTCCATGAGGGCGTGCAAAACGGTGGTCTTTGGGTACAGTCCCGAATCACATGGAGGCAATGAGCGATAGGAGGGGTTTCGTCTCTCCCGGTATTGGGGGTTGATGTTGCGCAGTGCTCGATTGGCCGTAACAGGGAAGTCCCTGGCCAGGGCTGATCAGAGATTTGCTGGTAAGTGTTACCAGTAGTTTCTCGACCCGTTACGAGCCTCATATCAGCACGACTTATCGGGTTATTGGGGTCTGACGTATACCACCCCTAGACTTGATATGCGACGTATCTGACGAAGAGACTTGACTGTATGGTAAGTGTTACTGGTCGGATTCGCAGGAGTGTGAGCGGGCTAGCTCGTCGATCTTCTGATCGCTCAATACCCGGGTGGCCGTTACATTTAGCAGACCGCTTGCGGCTTGTGGGTGCTTGATATGATCATCATCTGCTACCGGCGTATTGACGAGTCTTTAGAGTCCTACACAGAGGTTTCCTGGCTCAAGCGAAACGAAATAGGAGCGCATATGAGATATGTGCAGGACCGAGAATAATGCGTGTATGTGATACGGCATTTCATTCTCGCGATATATGTTTCGATTGGTTATATTCGATATGACCTAGTTATCGAATCATTGATTCGATAAATCGATGCATTGCATACTAGTCGGTTGTATGCGATATAACCGGATCATTGAATCAAGTGTTGATTTAATGATTTAATGTATAATTATATATTTGATATATTACTTTGCATTAACTAGTATTGGTTCACTTTAAACGGATTTTTCTCACTTGGATTGCACATTGTATATGTGATATACTTATGTGCACTTTTTGTATCATGTTTGATGATACTTGATCATTAGTTAAGTTTATAGAATTAATCCATGGTTAATTGATAATTAGGGTTTTGCATATTTGTTTATTTATTTTTTTATTCATTTATTTATTTGAAATAAGTTATGATAAGAATGGTGGCTAAGTTTGTTTTATGTTGAAGCTTCATGAAGCTTTGACTTTGCTAACCATCCTTATCTTCATGCTTAACCCTAACCCATCAAAGTGACCATGGTTAATTCTCTACACTTAACCCTAGTTCAAGTTATGATAAGTATTTGATTTATATTTATTTTTATCAGAAGACTTATCATAATCTTTTCTTGAGCTCATCTTCTTCTTCTTTTTCAAGCTTGCTACTCCAATGGCAACTTGAGCTTTAGTGAGTTAAATCCAAATCCAAAGTGAACCCACCTCCTATTTCTTCACCCTCTACCTCTTGCCAAGTTGTTTTGGATGTTTTCTTCACAGTTTCACAAGTTTGTGAAGTCGGAGCTTGAGTTTGTGCAACCTCGACGTAGATCGTCTTTGACACAAAGCCGACGAGCTATTCCGCTTGCTTTCCCGATGAAGCCGATGATCGAGTCGAGGATTCATGATGGACAGCGAGGACATGACGTTGCGGAGCCGTGGAGGTGGAAATCCGGATCTACAAAGGTTGTATATCCGTATCATAGTAGTTAACTGTTAACTAGCTTTCTATTTTCGCCTAAACATCTAGTTAAAGATCCGTAGTCTAGGGTTTCTCGGCACTAAAAATTTTAATTTGGCATGTTCGATGCTTTGTGAGACCTTACTAGGGTGCCTAGGAACCTTTCAAATTGATGATGATGACACCCCGGCCGTTTCTTCTACTCTTTCTTCTTCTGATCCTATTCTCCATTCTTCAAAAGGCTCTTCTTCTTCAATCGCTGCTCCAAACAGATCCACATCTCACTCCACTCAAACTCCGGTTTTGGGATCCATTCCAACTCTATAATCTCCTCCATAAGCATTGGACTCAACCAATTTCAAAAATGTTCCATTTCCAAACCGGTTTAGATCCAATAAACAAAATCCACAAATGGAGAAGATTCTGGAGTTGTTTAAACAGGTTAACATCAACATTCCCCTCTTAGATGCAATTCAGCAAGTCCCGTCTTACGCAAAATTTTTGAAAGACTTGTGCACTAAGAAGAGGAAATCTCAGGAACCAAAGAAAGTTTTCTTGGCTAGTAACGTGAGTGATGCTCTTACCCAAAATTTACAACAAAAACGGAAGGACCCTGACTGTCTTACTGTTGGAGATAGTGCCCTCAGAGTCAATTATTGGATCACAGGCACGTGATTGCAATGATTGAGGGATGACCTATCCCGGTAGGACAGTCTTACTCAAGATGATAGTATACTATCTGGTTTACCTTTATCATCGTGTACTGCTTTAGGTGACCTTACAGGTCACTATTGCACGCTGATAGAGCCTCTAGGATTCTTGCTTGACTGCCAGCAGTATGAGGGCGATCATATACGTGGGAGCTGGTAGTCTATAAGCACATCCTTAAAAGGTCCCTAGTCGTGGGAGTTTCGAGACAGGGCATCGATACTCCAGAGTAGACTGGTGTATACAGTCGAGACCCCGACGAGGGGCGGTGGCCGGTATCACAAGCCACTGGTGTCAGTTGGTTCACCTAAGATGTATACAGGTGCTCATTGGGTTATGAGTACACCGGACAGGACTCGCCGGGAACATGCTAGTTGGTCTTATACCTGACGTCAGATAGCAGTTCCCTGGTGACATGTGTACAGGTTAGTTCATCGACCTGAGGATCGTCATTTGTCTCGTGTGAGTTCCCACTGTACTTTGATTACTACCCTACCACGCTCAAAGGAGACGTGCAAACAGGTTTTAGTTGGGTACAGTCCCGAACCACATGGAGGCAGTGAGCGGATCTCCAGGGGTTCGTCTCTCCCGGTATTGGGGGTGAGGTCGCGCTGTGTCTAGGAGAGCCATTACACGAAGTCCTTGGCCAAGGCAGGAGATTTACTGGTAGGTATTCCAGTAGTATCTCAGGGTGTTCTGGGCTACACTCCGACACGACTTGTACTGCTTTTAGGGGTCTGACTTTTACCAACCCCCTAGGCCCGCCATGCGATGCTTATAGACGAACGGACAGGACTGTACGGATATTGTCACTGACAGGCTCAGTAGGGTGTCAGGCTGAGTTCGCTCACAGTCGTCTCTTTTGGTCAATAGCTGGTAGCCCGTCACGTATGGCTAATACCTCTGACGTGCTAGTGGTTAAATCCACAGCCATAGTATTGACGAGTTTTTAGAGTCCCCCACATTCAGTTGCTCAAGTTTCGGGCGAAACGCTGTAGAGGCCATATGGAGATATGGCAGGGTTCGATCAGATACGTGCGGCATTGCACGGATCATGATCGGACAGTTAATACTAGCGGGCTTTGGTTTAAGCCAGATCCTAGTATTGCACAGTGTAGATTTTATCTCATTGCATTTGTATTTCGGTCGGAATACAAATGCGGGTGTGTATACACAGTTGCGGGGTTTTCCTGTAATTTATTACGGGACCAGTTTTATGGAGTTGCCAGTTTGTTTTCCGTTTCGGCCAATTTTTCTTTGTATCTTTCTTTTGCTGAAGATTGGTGGAGGAGGGCTTATTTGCATTTGTGCAAATAAGCAATTTGGAGGGTTGTCTTTGCATATTGTTGCTTCATGATAGCTCTTGTTTTGACCTTGACTTCTTGACTTCATGATGGTTCATGATGGCTTGACCTTTGTTGTTATGATTAGTTTGTGGAGTGTTGGATTTGGTGGGTGATGATTTCTTCTCATCATTTTTCCTCTCCCTTGCATTATGGTTGCCCTCCCTCATTTTTCATACACCCCACTCTCTCTCACTCCCTTCACCACATGAGTGGCCGGCCAAGCCAAGAGGGGCTGCCCATTTTTGGTGTAAGAATTTTTGGTTCTCTTGATGCTAGAAAAATCCCACAAGTTCCATCTCCATTAGCTTGTATCATTCCTCCACCAAAAAGGCAACTCCATACAAACCTCAAATGAGACATGAGTTCTACTGTCAACCTACAGCAACCTTGGGCACGTCGGCTCGCCAACTTCGTGCCCAAGTTGCCTCGATCCAGAGGTGGGAGCCCGTAAAAGAAGCCGGCGACGTGGTGCCCTTCCGGCGACGTGGTGGAGACCGGAGATTCCGCGGGGAGATCGGGACGACGACGAGAAGACCGAAGGACACGGATCGCTCGGTATATCTCTCTACCCTTCTCTTGATAGCTAGGACTAGTTTAATGGCCCAATCCAGGATTTTAGTGCGCGGTGGTGCCGGTTCAAAAAGTTAAAGTAAATCATCGCTTCCGCATTTTGGCCTCGGATTGACGGCCGGTACGCCGCCGTGCCACTTACACCTACAATTTCAATAACCATTGGGGATAAGAACATCAATCGCGCTCTTTTGTATCTTGGTGCTAACCTGCTTCCTTATTCTATATATGAGCAACTAGGTGTAGGAGAACTGAAACCTACACATTGTACTCTTCAAATGGCCGACCGATCTATCACCCATCTTAGGGGTGAGCTAGAGGATGTGTTAATATGTTGGCTATAGTGCTTTCAAGGCAATTATCGTAGTCGCAGGCAGGTGATTATGATGATTGAGGGAGGACCTATACTGGTATAACAGTCTTACTCGAGATGATAGTATGCTATCTAGTTTGTCTTTATCATCACTATTACATGTTGATAGAGCCTATAGGATTCTTGCTTGACTTCCAGCATTATGATGGAGATCATATATATGGGAGCTGAGGGTCTATAAGCAAATCCTTAAATGTCCCTAGTCATGGGAGTTTCGAGATTGGGCATCGATACTCCAGTGTAGACTAGTGTATACTGATCGAGACCCCGACGAAGGGCGGTGGCCAGGTCTCACAAGCCATTGGTGTTAGTTTGTTCACCTAAGATAGTATATAGGTGCTCATTGGGTTATGAGTACACTGGACGGACGCGCCGGGAACCTGCTAGTTGGTATTATACCTATTGTCAGATAGCAGTTCTTAGGTGACATGTGTACAAGTTAGTCTGTTGACCCAAGATCGTCATTTGTCTCGTGTGACTTCCTACGGTGCTTTGATTACTACCCTACCACGGCTCAAAGGAGTCGTGCAGTCCCGAGCCACATGGAAGCAGTGAGCGGATCGTCGGGGATTCAACTCTCCCGGTATTGGGGGTTGATGTCATGTTGTGCACGAGTGGCCATCACCAGAAATCCTCGGCCGGGGTTGACGAGAATTATCGATCCAGGATCGATAATTTCTCAGGTGGTGATGGGTTACATATCGACACGAATTATTGTTGGAGATAGTGCCCTCATAGTCAATTATTGGATCGCAGGTACGTGATTGCAATGATTGCGGAGGACCTATACCGGTAGGACAGTCTTACTCGAGATGATAGTATGCTATCTGGTTTGCCTTTATCAGTCGTGTACATGTTCAGGTGACTGATTACATGTTACACTTTGATAGAGCCCTTAGGATCTTGCTTTACTACCAACAGTATGATGGCGATCATATACGTGAGAGTTGGGTAGTTTATATGCATATCCTTAATTGTGGTCCCTAGTCATGGGAGTTTCGAGACAGGGCATCGATACTCCGGAGTAGACTAGTGTATAGAGTCGAGATCCCGACGAGGGGCGGTGGCCGGTCTCACAAGCCACTGGTGTCAGTTGGATCACCTAAGATGTATACAGGTGCTCATTGGGTTATGAGTACACCGGACAGGACTCGCCGGGAATCTGCTAGTTAGTACTATACCTATCTTCAGATAGCAGTTCCCTGGTGACATGTGTACAGGTTAGTTCATCGACCTGAGGTCGTCATTTGTCTCGTGTGAGTTCCCACTGTGCTTTGATTTCTACCCTACCACGGCTCAAAGGAGTCGTGCAAACAGGTAGTTTTTGGGTACAGTCCCGAGCCATATGGAGGCACGTGAGCGGATCGGCAGGGGATTCATCTCTCCCGGTATTGGGGGCAAGGTCGTGCTGTGTCTAGGAGAGCCATTACACCTAGTCCATGGCCATGGCAGGAGATTTACTGGTAGGTACTCCAGTAGTATCTCAGGGTGTTATTGGGCTACACTCCGACACGACTTATACTGCTATTGGGGGTCTGACGTTACTAGCCCCCTAGGCAGATATGCGATACTCATAGACGAACGGACCGGACTGTATATACATTGTCACTGTTAGGCTCAGTAGGGTTTCCGGATGAGTTCGCTCATCGGCCTCCCTTGAGGTCAGTCCGTGGGCAGCCGTTACGCATTGCTAGTGCCGCTGACGGTTTGTGGTTAAACCCACTGCCAGGGTACTGACGAGTCATTAGAGTTCCCCACAGACAGTTTCCCAAGTTCGGGCGAAACGTTGTAGAGGCCGTATGGTTTTATGGCAGGGTTCGGAAAATGCACGTGCGTTTACGCACGTGTTATTTTTCCGGCAGATAATACTGGTCGGCTTTGGTTTAAGCCGGATCCAAGTATTATATTGAGTAGGTGTAATATCTTTGTCTCAGTTGCATTTGTATTCGGTCGTAATGCAAATGCGGGTATATTTATACAGTTACGGGGTTATCCTGAAAGTTGTTTCAGGATCACTTTTGGAAGTTGCCAGTTTCCAGTTTTCTATCAGCCGTCTTTTAACATTCGGTTAAAGACGGATTTATCTTTTCTTGGATGAGGGTGAGTCATGCTTCTAGAAGGTTCTAGAAGTTTCTAGGATGGTGACTAGATTCATGCATCTTTCTTTGCATTTATTAAATGGTGACTAGGTTTTTGTGTCTCATGGTTTTAATTAATGTCTTTTGGATTGCTTAAGATCTTTGGTTATGATAAGGATCATTTCTTATGGTCACCACTTGCTCCTACACTCACCTCCCTCTTGGTTAAATAGTGGCCGGCCCCTCTCTCCTCCACACTCACTCATTTGAGAAATTATGGTTGCTAAAAAGAAAAGACTAAAGTTTGGATGCATGGAAATTTCATAGTTCATTTCATGTTCCATTTCATTTCCATCGGCAACTTCATTTACCGATCGTCCACGGATTTGGACGAAGTGAGACAAATTCATCTACTCATTCTCTACATCATTCTTGGTCGTCTCTTTTAGCAAACTTGACGATCGAATTGCCTCGAGTCAGAGGCGGGAGCCCGTTTAAAGAATCAGTGATGTGGTGCCACCTAGACGAGCATATTGGAGATCGATGAGATCGAAGCAGCCGCAACGGAGCGTGGGATGATGGTTGAAGAACGAAGGACTCGGATCGTTCGGTATAACCTTTCTACACTCTTTACAGTTTGTTAGTTTAGTAATAATGGCAGATCCGGGTTAAAGTATACGATAGCGCCAGTTAAAAAGTTTTTGTTCCGCATTTGGCGTCTGTAGACGGCCGAGGCGCTAACGTAGACTTACAGTGGTATCAGAGCCTAACCATTTTGCTATACTAACTTGTGCTAACGCGTTTAAAACATTGATCGAACCGGAAATCAAAAACTGCAAAATCCAAGCTTGACAGTTTCTGTTGATTTTAAATGGTCTCCTAAAAATATTTCACACATCTCAGAAAACTGTGCAGGGTTTTTTAAGAACGACGTAGAAATTTGAGCACGTTAATCGACAAGACAGCCGCGGAAACGCGGCCAAACCCATGGTTTGGCCGCGCATCCGCGGCCGTTCTGAGCGATCGTGCCCCCAAATTTGTACAGTGTGTTCCCCTCTGGAAATTGGGGTTTTTGGTATATATCTTTTGGGCCCAGGTTTTGTTACTGTTCTGCAGATTTGCGTGGGGCCCACTTTGTGATATTTTGTCGATCGAAATTTAAACATGTTAGTTTACAGTGCTTACATTATATCTCCGACCGGGAATGTCATTTGATCGGTAAACCGCGTCTGATTGCTATAGTTCTTTTAGACGGGTTTGCGAACGTGACATTCGCGTTGATGTTCTGTGTTGTGCTGTGATGTTGCGGATTTGTCGTGGTGGATAGCAGTGTGCAATGGTAGTGCAGTTTGAGTTTATTTGTACATTTGATATTGCGGGGCGAGCGTCCAACTTGTGGACTGCCGTCACTGCCTGTTGTATAATATTCTTTTGGGGCACGACCAGGTTGCGGTCGATGTACCTGTTGTACTATTTTTCATTACTGTACTAGGTTTTGCCCCGCGATGGAGTGCACGGATAGCCGGGTTCTGAAGGGCTAACGGGTCCGCATCTCATGGCTTTGAGAGGCAGAGGGGCCTCACTCTAGAATTGGCAGACTATTCGCCGCACTCGTAGAGGGTACAGGTTGACCCAAGGAGGGGTGCTCAATTTACCGGATTCCGCGAAGTGCCGGGTGTTCCATTCATTATGCTGGTGGGGACTACCTCGCTTCAGGTTTTGGCGGGTAACTTGCCGCACCCGTAGGGGTCTAGGTTTCATTGCACAGGCTATCCACACGACAGGGGAACGTCGGGTTTCAGCAGCGGCTCTGTGAAACCCGGGGATCCCAGTTATCTGTATTGTTCTGTGATGCTTATTACTTTTCTGTAATGTTGCATATTATCATGCCTGGAGCGATTATTGTATATTGGTTTATATACTATTAGATGTTGTATATGTTTTACACCCGCGCTAGTCCAGTCCCCGCTCTGTCGTTAGTTAAGTAACCTAATGGGTGATGACGGGACCCAGTGACGAATGCGGATGGCATATACGTACATTTTATTTTCGTTCTTTTCTGGTGTGATTGATTGATGGGACTGCGTTGATTCTGATCAATGCAAAATTAAGCAAACCTGTTTGCAGTTGTTGGAACAAATTTAAAAAGTGTTATTGCAAAGACGTTTCCTTTTGTTTTGCATAGCGGTATTCAGTGGAATATCCTGCACCTCATTCGACGGGGCAAGGGCCGATATCCCTTCACCGGGACTGACCCCTTGGGCAGAAGTTTGCGTCAGGGTAATAACTCCACTATAGTCGATTACAAGTTGCTTTGCATAGCGGTATTCAGTGGAATATCCTGCACCTCATTCCACGAGGAAAGAGCCGAGATCCCTTTACCGGGAGTGACCTCTTTAGCAAAAGGTTTTCGCCACTATATTTTAAAAAAGCTATCAGGTTCCTTCAGCGATATCAAGTTCACTACGTTAAAGGTTTTTCGCCAAAAACCAGCCGTAGCCCTCGTCGTTTCTTATAGATGGTCAGTAGTATTCAAGCTATGTTTGTTGGCTTACGTCAAGGCATAGTGTTTGGTAGCTGCTGGGTATTCATTTGTTGCATAGATAGATGAGTTGGTTTGGGACAGTCGTATTACCTTGTTGGCATACGTCAAGGGTATGTACGGGTGGGTTCAAATTAACAAGATAATGACGGGCAGAACTTGACATGTGACTTATGATTTATTGACATACGCCAAGGTTATAAGAGCATGGGGCAAAAATCGTATCGGGAGTTTCTAAAGAAACTGAAACTTGCCAAGTATGCGCATACCTTCTGGAGTATGAGTAACGTGGATGCATTCCATCACGTTATCATGCGATGAGAGTTGGATCCCGATTCCCACTGATGAGTTGGTTTACTCTTCGGGTGATCCCGATTGATTCTTTTTTAGGTTTGGAGGAGAATTTGACAGGACAGTGGGAGGTTTCCGGATTAGATAAAGTGATAACCATTCTGATCTAGGTTAGAGTGCACGCAGAGTGTTTCTTTTCTCTCTCTCTTTGGCAGCGACCTTTGACCGGCCCTAGACTATGACTCAGTGACCAGGTTGACCGAACCTTCTTAAAATACTGGCTTTTGGATTGTCTATGTTGCATAAGTCATTGCCACTCCTTCTTTTACCCTTTGCATTTCTCAGAACACCCGTTTTACTATGGATATCCACTTCCATTGGATAGATCTATCGTATGGTTTTATACGAACTCGAAGGGACTTCTTCGAGGATGGATCCAGGTTCAGGAAAAATAGAATTGGTTTATTCAGTTGTCTTTTATTATCACCTTCTCTCAGGTTGCGAGAGCTCCTTGGTTTAGGAGGGTACACCTATTACGCTTATTGGATAGTCTTATTCCAAACCATAGGCAGGTGCCGAAAGGTAGGGAATGAAGAAAACCAATTAGCCTAAATAGGGTGTGCAGAAGGTAATATGTAAAGACAAAATAAAGGGATTAGAAAGAGGGCAAAGTAAATTGCGACTGTTATCATTCACGACCAAACCGCGTACTTCATCGCCACTCCTATTTCACCTTTAAAAGAATAAGGTATTATTCAGTTGTCTTTTATCATCACCTTCTCTCAAGATACGAGTACTCCTTGGTTTAGGAGGGTACACCTATTATGCTTACTGGATAGTCTTCTTCCAAACCATAGGCTGGTGCCGAACGGTAGGGAAGGAAGAAAACCATTTAGCCTAACGATGGTGTACAGAAGGTAACGACTAAAGACAAATAAAGGGATTTGGAGAGATGGCAATAAAATATACGGTTGAAGTCATGAATTGGATTATGGAAGAGGCATTGCTATGAATACCAGGATACCCCTACGAAACATTTTCATGTTTCAGTGCATTGTTAAATAAAAACTGTTTTCCCGATTAGATACTTACTCCAAGGGTATGTATTTACCAGGTTTCATTCTCATATCTGTATGGTTTTACAGATGATGAGTAGGAGTAAGTTATTGGGAATTAGGTGATTATCCTCATTATATCGGAATTCGTTGTAATTGGTGATATTTGAGGAAATCGCCAGGGTACAGTTTTCAACCTATGACGCACAGGCTTTGAGTTGTTTAACTCAGCGGACTTATACAGAGTATTGTATGTTGTCCAAGTGTCCATCAGGACAAAGGGGTAGGTCCTCGTACTATGTTCTGTTTACTTATAACTTCTCTAGTATTTAGACAAGTGTTTCGTAGAAATACAAGGTCAAAGTTTTGAGAAGTTGTGGGTATAAGAATAAAGTAGAGAACCAAGTATCACAAGTATCGGGATTCTTCAAAGAGATCGAAGATGTAGATTCTTATGATTGGTATTCAGATTATAGTGATGGTTTTTGAGAAACGTGTTTCTCTTTCAGGTTACTCATAATTGGATGGATTCCTAAGTTGAGTAATGCTGATTAGCCTCTTTCCATTAAGTTGATATGCACTGGAGACAGCTGCATGATTTGAATATGGTTCCAATTAAATAAGTGCCAAAGTTTCTATATTGGATATAGAATAGTTCGTACCTTAAAAGATGTTAAGGTACGGGGAGTTGTCCATCTTATGCTTAAAACCAGACTCTGGATAACTCAGGGCACGTTTCTGTTATGGCTGTTTGTGGGTTGACCCTGGCTATGACGAGGGTTGATATTCTACCATTTGGAAGATCAATAGTGATATTGTTCTTGACTCGCCACAGTTTTAGTAAAAATGGATTTTTTCAGAAAACAGTAGTGGGAGTATGGTAGAACTGGAAGTGATTCCAGAACCGCGAACGATTATGGAAAATTTAATAGGACCTAAATATTCAATTAGGTTTGACATTCCATTAGCCACTCCGCAGATATTGTGGGTAACCTCAGACACCCGAGAGGTACTCCGGTAGCCTCAAGGACGGTGACAGGGAGGTTCTTATCTACCCAGACTTGACACTACTGATGTTCCAGGCTATGAAACACGGTAGGAGGGTTGTCGTAGTCATGGGAGCAGCAGAAGCATAGTGGGCAAGTAGCTTATGTCTATTTATAGACTAGAGCAGTAATAGCGGAGATAGATCATCTAATTTTGATGTGACAGTCATAGGTTTGACTTCATCAGAATAGGGGATGGATCTGTTAAGAAGGTAGTAAGGTGTGTGTTCATATCAGATTTTTGCATTTTCATACCGCCCAATTTTTATCACATTACATGTCGGTAGATACTCTTGAGCCGTGTTTGCTAGTCAATTGCAGGATACAGGTTCCCGGTTCTCAAACGGAGAAATTCATGGAAAACACGACAAAAATCCGGTTCCTGCCAACCACAGATAAAACACGGTCTCCGCTCTTCATCCGTATGCTGCCAGATACCAGCTTAGGAAGACAAAATGTCAAATCAATGTCGTTTTCAGGCACAAGGCTCAATGGTAGCACAAGATCCAAGAGATCTACACGGAGCTCGAGACAATCATGACAAAATGTTAACAAAAAGTCCACCTTTCCTTCAACAGAAATTCTGGAAAAATCGTGAAAACAAATGGAGAAAATACATATGCCAGAATAAAGTACTCAGAAAACCAGGCTACCAGAAAAAGGCCCAAAGCCCAACTCCACAATACGGCCGCGGAAGAGCGGCCAAAGGGGGGTCTTGGCCGCGCTTCCGCGGCCGTTCTGGCGCCAGAAAATTAGGGTTTTCAGGGGGTGTTTTGTAATTTCATATGGGCCAGTATTTTTGCCCTAGTTTCTCATTTTACAGCCTATAAATACCCCAGAATTCTGTGAAGGAAAGGGTCCATAATCTTGTATTTCTTTTGCTAGGTTTTAGTTACATGTTCTTCTTCCTCTTCTCACCTCTTCTCCATTAAACTTGTAAGTGAGCTTTTGAGTGAAGAGTGATGAATAAAGAAGACCATTTTCATTATCATGCTTGTCTCTTTCTTTACTTGTTATAATTGTTGTAATTTTAATTGTTAAGTAGTTGTTGTTATTTCCTTGTTGTTTGTTTCTTCTCTCTTTTTCTTTATCCTTACATACGACAATGATACTTACGCTTGATCCTCGCCAAGGTGAGGTCGCAAACAGTTAGTCGTATTCTTCTAATCTCCTTCTTTCTATCTTCCTCTTTTGTGTTGTTTTATTTTTCCGTATTATGAAGTGTGAGTAGTTCTATACTTGTTAGGGTAGGATAAGGGAAGTTTGAGAGAAGGAAATCTCTCTCACTCTTTCCTTGCCCAACAACTTAAATCAACTCCCGTTAACCCAACCACAATCCGCTCCTTACGGCACCCTATCCTACATGATAGCGGTGATTCCGTAGTGAGACCGGTCGTGGTTGAATTAACCGGAGGTTATGGATAAGAGCCAAGAACGGACGGACAAGCACCAAAAGGAAGGACTATGCGTTGGAAAGCCTAGCTTATACTCGCAAGTTCCTTCCTAGTCGTGCTAATCCCCGTTGTTGCCGATTACCGTAACACCGATATTAAGTGGGGCAACGAAAGATGTGGAGACTTCTAACTCAAACTAATCTAATCCTAACCCTAACAAGCTCTCTTTAAATATCAACTCAACACTTAGATAACTACACACAAAATCTGAACAACCGGACTTAACTCGTCGAAAAACACATAGAAAAAGATTCCCATCTCCCTGCGGACGACCCGTACTCAACCGGCTAGCTACGTGCGAAACCGTCTTGATTGCGGTATTTAGAACTAAACTTGACACGCTCGTACTCTACCAATCAAATGGCGCCGTTGCCGGGGAGACGGTAGTCTATTTCTAAGTGAAATTTCGGGTTAATTTGTGAATATAAAAACAACCAAAAAAACCAAAAAAAAAAAATATATACTTTGTAAAAATCATCTTGTTATTCTTGATTAGTTTTTGTGCAAGTGTGCAGGAAATACGAAGCTCAAGATCGACGCCAAAGACGTTGGAAATACGGAGTTCAAGTACAGTGCCAAAGACGTGGGAAGATAGACCCACATTTTCGCGGCTACACCGCGACGTACAAAAAACAAAGCATACGGTCTACTGTACAAATCTGGAGCTGTTTCAGTGAGCAAATCCAAATTCAGAACATCCAGACAACCAGAGGACACCTAACAGAGCCCACTCAAGAAATATGGTGCATCAACTCCTCATTTCCGCCGCAGAACCGCGGCATTAGAGCCTTATTGCCGTGCAACCGCGGCCATTTGGTGGGGTCAGTGTGCCATCTTCTCTCTGTAAGTCCCTCTGCCTCTCTCCACTTCTCTGAACTCCAATAAACTGTGTTTTCTGCAGCTTTCTTTGCGCAAATTCTTCTCCCCCTTCCAATAAACTGTTCTTGTGCAGGATTCTTTGCGCCGCAAATAAAAATTGTTTGCTGTTGATATTGTTACTGCTTTGCATTCTTTAATACGGACTTAAGGGGCTTGAAACCAATCCAGATTGGGTGGGGATTTCATCACCCTTCCCAGGACCCCAAAAATCACTAAAGCATATGCATTGTCCATTGTAAATTAAAAAAATACTAGACTTCAGCCCTAAGGACTTCGCGCTCATTAGGAGAAGATAAACCTTGTTTAGAACCTTGCTTAACCGTATATTGTTTACGGGGTGTCTAGGAAAGTGTTAAAGGCGCAACCGCCGAAAGAGAAAGGGTTATTTAATTAAGGAACTTCGCGAAAGCGTTGGACAACCTCCCCTTATCTCTGCACTTACCTGGCCTCGTGATCAGTGTATTTTTAAGCCTGTTTCTCGACACTGTTTAACTTCGACAATCAAGTTCAGGAGCAGGTCTAGTAGACCTAGGTTACCCTAGATCTAGGTGTGATTGTGAATATCTTGTTTGTGATTGCTTAAGCCGTATTTCCGTACATACTTCTGTAAATCTCTTTCTAAAAAAAAAAAGAAAAAAAAAAGAAAAAAATCAAAAACTTTTATAAAAACTTGCCCTTTTGACGCCAAATCCATTTTCACCCAACACCCATCGCCTTTCTTCATTGACGTTTTCTTACCCTCACCTTCTCCGCTTTGACTATACTAAACTCGTTTAGTGTATGTCCGCTTGGACTCGGGACACTAGCGCCCGTCTAGTCCGCGTTACGTTAGTCGCGACCGACTACGCGATCGACTCCGAAGTCGATACTCCGCCCACTCCTCTTTCACCCCTTCCTTTGCCGGCCAACTCCGACGTTGACCGGAATTCTGTTCATACATCTTCACCTTCACCTTCACCTTCACCAACCTCTTCTTCCGCGATGTCGGGATTTAATCCGAACATCTCGTTGACCACCCCTGGATTGGCTCCACCTCCTATGGAGACCAATCTCCCACCACCTCCGCCTGTTGTAGCGCCGCAGCGAATTGCGCTCCAGGATCGTTTCTACCCTACCCGTTCTGCACTTCCAACCTGCCTTTCTCTTCCTCCGGCCAATGGGGACAACTTTGAAATTAAGCCCCATTTCATCTACATGCTTCCACGTTTTCATAGGCTTGAATCTGAAGATGCCTATATCTTCATTAACAAATTTCAAAACGTCTGTGCCATGATGAAAACAACCCAGCTGTCGGACGATGCTATACATCTACGGGTCATTCCGTTCACTTTATGCGATCTCGCAGAAAAATGGCTGTATAGCACCGCTTCCCACTCAATCACCAGCTGGGACGAGTTTGTTAAAGCGTTTCTGAAAAAATTCTACCCAAATCATAAGACCGCAAGAATTCGAAATGAGATTAACCAATTCTCCCAGCTTCCTTCTGAACCCTTTTGGAAGTGCTTTGACCGATACAAAGACCTTCTTGTTCAGTGTCCTCACCACGGTATAGAGAAATGGCAACTCTGCCAAACCTTATACGAGGGACTGAACCCAGCAACGAAGCAGTTGCTGGAAACCATCTGTCAGGGCCACTTCCTATCCAAATCTGACGAGGAAGCGTGGCAGTTCTTTGACGATCTTGCGGAGCAAACGCTACAGTGGGAGAGCACCAGACCGACTCCTTCTTCTTCTTCTACCTCCACTTCTACCGGTCAGTCTAGGGTAGGAATTCACCAGCTTGATGTCTCTATTGCGATGAGAGCTGAAATGGCTGCAATAACAAAAAAGCTTGAAGCAATAGAGAGCAAATTTTCTTCTCCTACTCCTGCCCCTGTTCTCCCCCTTCGTACCATCTGCGCTTGTTGTTCCGATCCGTCCCACTTAACTGAAGAGTGTCCTTACAATCCACCCTCGCAAGGACAGGATCAGGTTAATGCATTCCAGCAAAGACCGAGGAATGATCCATACTCTTCCACTTTCAATCCCGGTTGGAAGAACCACCCCAATTTCGCCTGGAATCAGAATCAGAATCAATTCCAGGGCAACAATTTCCAAAGGGCCCCTCCACCGCAACAACAAGCGCAACAACAAACTCAGTATCAGCAGCCCTTCCAACCCCAGCCTTACCAAAACCAGACGAACAACTTTGCACCGAACAATTCCTTTCCACCAAACAACTTTGTTCCGTCGAACAACGATAAGGTTTCCTCGCTCGAGCGAAGTCTGGATGCGTTTGTTAAACAATCGACTCAATCCACCGCCAACATCCAGTCTTCGATCCAATCTTTAGTGCAACACACCGCCGCACACGGGCAGAGCATCAAGACCATCGAGGCCCAGATTGCACAGCTGAACGCGGCCTTGAGCGAGCGAGAGAAGGGGAAGCTCCCGTCCCAGCCACTTCCAAATCCCGGCCACCCACATAATGCACATGTTGCTCTTGAACAACAAAACCATAATGTGAGTGCCGTGACCACACTGAGATCAGGGAGGGTGCTGCAAAACAACATTGGCAAGCAAATCAACGATGACACCCCGGCCGCTTCTTCTTCTTCTTCTTCTCCTGCTTCTTCTTCTTCGTCTTCCGAGCCTATTCTCCGTTCTTCACAAGGCTCTCCTTCCACTTCTTCTCTAAACGGACCCGCTTCTCACTCCACGAAAACACCTATTCTGGGATCCGTTCCAACTCCAAAATCTCCTCCTCCAGCATTAGACTCAACCAATTTTCAAAATGTTCCATTTCCAAACCGGTTGAGATCTAACAAACAAAATCCACAAATGGAGAAGATTTTGGAGTTATTCAAGCAAGTTAACATTAACATTCCTCTTTTAGATGCTGTCCAACAAGTCCCTTCTTACGCGAAAATCTTAAAGGACTTGTGCAAGAAAAAGAGGAAGTCTCAGGTACCCAAGAAAGTTTTCTTGGCTAGTGCTGTGAGTGATGCCCTTACCCAATCTTTACCACAAAAACGGAAGGACCCTGGCTGTCCTACGATTTCAATTACTATTGGGGATAAGAACATCAACCGCGCACTATTAGATCTTGGTGCCAGTGTTAACTTGCTTCCGTATTCAGTATACGAGCAATTAGGCGTCGGAGAGCTGAAACCCACACACTGCACTCTCCAGATGGCCGACCGATCGATCACCCATCCTAGGGGTGAGCTAGAGGATGTGTTAATCAAAGTCGGGGACTTCATATTCCCCGTCGACTTCATTGTCTTAGATACACAGCCTGTAGCTAACCCCCGGAATCAAATTCCGGTGATACTCGGTCGCCCATTTCTCGCAACCTCAAATGCTGTGATCAATTGTCGCAATGGTTCAATGAACCTCTCTTTTGGAAATATGACAATTGAACTCAACATTTTTAGGTTGGGGAATCAGCCCGCCGAACCTAATGCTCATATACTGGATGTTTGCTCGATCCAGGAGATCACCCCCGAAGAGTGTGAATTCGAGGAGTTTTTGTTTGAATACGATAATCTTGACGCCACTAGTGCGTGTCTCGTCGAACCTGCTGCTGTTTCTGCGCCCGATAACGACTACGAGTGTTTCACATTCACGAACGATCTTAGCCGCGCACAACCCGAGTTTGAATCTTTCGCCTTTTCGGATGAGTTACCTGAACCATCCGACTCGGTTGCCTACACTCGTTTTGAACCTTTGCTGGAGTCCTTTGAGTTCGAGACCTTTGCACCAGTCTTGCCTTCCATCATTTCACCTCCAACGCTCGAACTCAAGCCGTTGCCGTCTCACCTTAAGTATGCTTACTTAGGTGAGAACGAGACCCTCCCTGTCATCATCTCGGCTTCTCTAGCTCCCGAGCAAGAGAAAGCCCTTCTCACGGTCTTGCACGGCAACAGGCAAGCTTTTGGCTGGTCCATGGCGGACATCAAGGGGATTAGTCCCCTGATCGTTGAGCATCACATTCATCTGATGGAAGATGCCAAACCAGTCCGGGATCCACAAAGACGTCTTAATCCAGTCATGAAGGAGGCTGTGAAGAAGGAAATCGTCAAATGTCTAGATAGTGGTATCATTTACCCTATCTCTGATAGCCAGTGGGTTAGCCCCATTCACGTTGTCCCCAAGAAGTCGGGCATCACGGTCATAACCAACGAGGCGAATGAGTTAATCCCTACTCGCACCCAAACTGGGTGGCGAGTTTGCATTGATTACAGAAAACTCAACGCCGCAACGCGGAAAGACCACTTTCCGCTACCTTTCATTGACCAGATGCTGGAACGATTGGCCGGACATGAGTACTATTGTTTTCTTGATGGCTACTCTGGCTATAATCAAATTCCCATCGCCGAAAAAGACCAGGACAAGACCACTTTCACTTGTCCTTTCGGCACGTTTGCATATCGACGCATGCCCTTTGGGTTATGCAATGCGCCCGCTACCTTCCAGCGGTGTATGATGGGGATTTTCTCAGACATGGTTGAGAAATTTCTGGAGATTTTCATGGATGACTTCTCCATTTTCGGCGACTCCTTTGACGAGTGTTTGCTGCATCTTGACGCTGTCCTTACACGATGTAAGGACAAGAATCTCACTTTGAACTGGGAGAAATGCCACTTCATGGTGCGTGAAGGTATTGTCTTAGGACATATCATCTCGCAAAATGGCATAGAGGTAGACAAAGCAAAGATTGAGGTCATTTCCAATCTGCCTCCTCCCCGATGCGTCAGAGATATCCGAGCCTTCCTTGGCCATGCCGGTTTCTATAGATGGTTTATCAAGGACTTTAGCAAGATTGCTAGGCCCTTGACACTTTTGCTGGCTAAGGACACGCCTTTCGACTTCAACTCGAGCTGTGTGACTGCATTCGAGTCACTAAAACGCTCACTCACTTCTGCTCCCGTTCTTTCTTCTCCTGACTGGACGCACCCATTCGAGATCATGTGCGATGCATCCGACTTTGCCATCGGTGCTGTCCTTGGACAGCACATCAACAAGATGCCGCACGTAATCTATTACGCGAGCCGAACCCTGAACGACGCCCAACTTAACTATACAACAACTGAGAAGGAATTCTTAGCTGTTGTATTTGCCTTAGAAAAGTTCAGGCCCTACCTCATCGGCTCTCCAGTCATTGTCTACACTGACCACTCAGCTCTGCGCCATCTTTTTGCGAAGAAAGATGCCAAATCTCGGTTAATCCGTTGGATCCTCTTGCTTCAAGAGTTTGACCTTGTCATTAAGGACAAACGGGGATGTGAAAACGTGGTTGCCGACCATCTCTCGCGACTTCCTTCTTCGCCTTCGCTTCCAATTCCGATAAACGACGTTTTCCCGGATGAACAACTCTTGACAGTATCTTGCGAACCCTGGTTCGCAGATATTGTGAACTATTTGGCCACGGGATTGCTACCGACCGAATGGTCACGTCAGGACAGACTTCGCTTCTTATCCCAAGTAAAACACTTTTACTGGGACGAACCCTACTTGTTCAAGTACTGTCCCGACCAGATTATTCGTCGGTGTGTCCCAGATGAGGAATTCAAGAGTGTGCTGTCATTTTGCCACGACCAAGCATGTGGCGGGCATTTTGGGCCCAGAAAGACAGCTGAGAAGATCTTGCAATGTGGTTTCTACTGGCCACAACTTTTCAAAGACGCTCACGATTATTGCAAGACTTGCTCCCGGTGCCAACACATGGGCCGGATATCCCGGAGGAATGAGATGCCGCTCCAACCGATCTTGGTTGTGGAGATTTTCGATGTTTGGGGGATAGACTTCATGGGGCCGTTTCCCAGCTCTTTTGGGAACTTGTACATCCTTCTAGCTGTTGATTACGTCTCTAAATGGGTCGAGGCTGTGCCCAGCCGAACTAACGACAACAAGGTTGTCGTTAGGTTCCTTAAAGAAAACATTTTCTCACGGTTTGGGCACCCCCGAGCGATCATTAGCGACAATGGAAGTCATTTCTGCAATAGGACTTTCGAGGCCTTGATGCGGAAATACTCCATTAATCATAAGCTTTCTACGCCCTACCACCCCCAAACCTGCGGGCAGGCCGAAGTTTCAAATCGGCAAATCAAGCAGATACTGGAGAAAACGGTTTCCAAGAACCGTAAGGATTGGTCTTTGAAACTCACTGATGCCCTTTGGGCATTTAGAACCGCTTATAAGACCGACCTTGGCATGTCTCCCTATCGGCTTGTGTACGGAAAAGCCTGCCACCTTCCTGTCGAAATCGAGCATCGCGCGTTTTAGGCGATAAAAGAGCTGAATCTGTCTCTGGAGGACGCGGGCAGCCATCGGAAGCTGCAGCTGAACGAACTGAGCGAGCTTAGGGATGAGGCTTACGACAACGCGGTTGTCGTTAAGAATCGAACGAAGGTGTTTCATGATAAACACCTTGTGCGCAAAACCTTCGTACCTGGTCAGCAGGTACTTCTTTACGACACCCGACTTCACTTCCATCCTGGAAAGCTCCGATCTCGCTGGAAAGGGCCGTATTTTGTGCGGACTGTGTATCCGCAGGGCGCTGTGGATTTGGAAAATCCAAAGGACGGTTCACTCTTCAAAGTGAACGGACACCGATGCAAACCGTACCTTAGCGCCGAACCAACAGAGGAGCTCCTGTTCTTACAGGAGCCGGTTTACCTTGCTTGATCTTCCTCTGCCTACCTCCAAACTTCGGTTATCCAGCCAAGAACAGTGGACACTGTTCCAAATAAGTTTGGGGGTATGTACAAACCATTTTGTTTATATTTGTGTATATTCTTTTTCTTTTCTTTCAAAACAAAAATAAATAAAAATTGTGTATCGCTAACCAACAATTTTGAACCTTCAAACTACTCTCTTCATGCAATGACAGTGAGGACACTGTCCAGTTTAAGTTTGGGGGTACGCTCGGTACGCATTTCTTACCTTCGCATTCATATGTATATTTTGCATCTGCATATTAAATCCATAAAAACCATAAAAATTTGAAAATTTTCCAAAAATATAAAAACTTTTTTGTCAAGTTAGCTTGTGGATGAACTCTGATTCAACATTCGACGGTTTTTGTTTGAAAAAATAGGAATAACTAGATCTTATGTTTGGATTTTGAAAACCTGAAAGATAACTCTCCTTTGAAGTTAACTATAGCTGATATACGTCTTTACATCACACTACACGTGTCGTGAGTTTTGGGAATTAGATGACAAGTCTTTCATGTTCAAACTTTTAAACAGATAAATGATTTTCTGAGGATCAAATAGGTTTGTTCTGAAATAAGTAATGTCAAGAATAGTTTATGAAGTAAAGCGAATATGAAGGAATGTTATTGATGCCGTAATAGGAGCTAAGTCTGAAAAATAACCCATCTAAAACTTGATTGGAATGATTACACACCAAACCCACTAGACACGTCTTTTATCCAAAAAAATATTTGAACTGCCGGTTATATCTCCGTTCGTATTAAATCATCTGATTTTCACGCCAAACTGTCTTTTGTTTTTGGACCTAGGTAACTTGAGTAATTAAGTCCGCTGGGGTGTTTCTACACCTAATGCCCTAAAACCAACTGGTTTGGGTGCATTGGCCCAAAGCTCGCTAAGAAGCCTAGAAAGTCCAGTTTAAAACAAAGTCAAGCAAGTGTTCTCTCCGAGTTAAAATTCCTAACGGTTCTTTGTGTGAGAATAATCTTGATAAAAGACAGGCTTTTAAAAAAAATTTAACGGAGATATGAAGGTTTTACTCTTTGATAAAGACTATTGCACGTTCACAGTGGTGTGTATGAAATGAAAACAAGAAAAGGTGGAGTGAAAAATACGACTTAGTTTCCTGTTAAGGAAGATAGAAATTCTGAAGTTGAAACCTTACTGGAAAACGAAACTTGAAAAAAGCTTAACTCGTTATAAAACTTATGTGATCCTTTTAAAATTATTATCTGGGCTTTATTGTGCGACATGATGACTCTAATCGATCCTTCTGGAACTTAACGACACTATCCGCACTGCACGTAAAGACATATAAAATCTGTAGTGAAATAAGATGTGAGGTGTGAAAAATAAAGGTTCGATAGTCTAGACTAAGGATTATAGAATTGTTATTTTCTAAAACAAAACTTTAGGGTTTGAAACTTAGTCATTTTTACAAACCAACTTGACCGGATTTTGTGGGTAGTATCCGCTGAAAACCCTAAGGAGACAACACTCCTCCTACTAGGGACACCTAGAGGTTTAACGGCTTGTTGCACATGCTCAGTGCAATCGCGTTCCCCGCGAAAGTGAGGTTAGGAAATTTTTTTGTGAATAAATGGACTTTGCTCGGGACGAGCAAATGATAAGTTTGGGGGTATTTGTTCATATCAGATTTTTGCATTTTCATACCGCCCAATTTTTATCACATTACATGTCGGTAGATACTCTTGAGCCGTGTTTGCTAGTCAATTGCAGGATACAGGTTCCCGGTTCTCAAACGGAGAAATTCATGGAAAACACGACAAAAATCCGGTTCCTGCCAACCACAGATAAAACACGGTCTCCGCTCTTCATCCGTATGCTGCCAGATACCAGCTTAGGAAGACAAAATGTCAAATCAATGTCGTTTTCAGGCACAAGGCTCAATGGTAGCACAAGATCCAAGAGATCTACGCGGAGCTCGAGACAATCATGACAAAATCTTAACAAAAAGTCCACCTTTCCTTCAACAGAAATTCTGGAAAAATCGTGAAAACAAATGGAGAAAATACATATGCCAGAATAAAGTACTCAGAAAACCAGGCTACCAGAAAAAGGCCCAAAGCCCAACTCCACAATACGGCCGCGGAAGAGCGGCCAAAGGGGGGTCTTGGCCGCGCTTCCGCGGCCGTTCTGGCGCCAGAAAATTAGGGTTTTCAGGGGGTGTTTTGTAATTTCATATGGGCCAGTATTTTTGCCCTAGTTTCTCATTTTACAGCCTATAAATACCCCAGAATTCTGTGAAGGAAAGGGTCCATAATCTTGTATTTCTTTTGCTAGGTTTTAGTTACATGTTCTTCTTCCTCTTCTCACCTCTTCTCCATTAAACTTGTAAGTGAGCTTTTGAGTGAAGAGTGATGAATAAAGAAGACCATTTTCATTATCATGCTTGTCTCTTTCTTTACTTGTTATAATTGTTGTAATTTTAATTGTTAAGTAGTTGTTGTTATTTCCTTGTTGTTTGTTTCTTCTCTCTTTTTCTTTATCCTTACATACGACAATGATACTTACGCTTGATCCTCGCCAAGGTGAGGTCGCAAACAGTTAGTCGTATTCTTCTAATCTCCTTCTTTCTATCTTCCTCTTTTGTGTTGTTTTATTTTTCCGTATTATGAAGTGTGAGTAGTTCTATACTTGTTAGGGTAGGATAAGGGAAGTTTGAGAGAAGGAAATCTCTCTCACTCTTTCCTTGCCCAACAACTTAAATCAACTCCCGTTAACCCAACCACAATCCGCTCCTTACGGCACCCTATCCTACATGATAGCGGTGATTCCGTAGTGAGACCGGTCGTGGTTGAATTAACCGGAGGTTATGGATAAGAGCCAAGAACGGACGGACAAGCACCAAAAGGAAGGACTATGCGTTGGAAAGCCTAACTTATACTCGCAAGTTCCTTCCTAGTCGTGCTAATCCCCGTTGTTGCCGATTACCGTAACACCGATATTAAGTGGGGCAACGAAAGATGTGGAGACTCCTAACTCAAACTAACCTAATCCTAACCCTAACAAGCTCTCTTTAAATATCAACTCAACACTTAGATAACTACACACAAAATCTGAACAACCGGACTTAACTCGTCGAAAAACACATAGAAAAAGATTCCCATCTCCCTGCGGACGACCGTACTCAACCGTCTAGCTACGTGCGAAACCGTCTTGATTGCGGTATTTAGAACTAAACTTGACACGCTCGTACTCTACCAATCAGTGTGATGTCATGGTATTTGGATGACATACACAGAGTAGGAAGTAAAATTCCTATACTACGATCGGTTGTACTATGGTCGTCACACAGTTGTTTCTCCAGACAGGATATGGATATAATATTTGACATTCTGGTTTCTGGATCTATGGTTTTAGATCTAGATTTGGGTAGTTTCCCAATGTGGGTACTTTGACAGATATTCTAATGGTTTTTAGAATAGTTGACTCCTAGCATGGTGGTGTACCTGCAGGTGATGGAGTCACCCTCTCTAAAGGTGTCGTATAGACTAAAGGGGAGAGGGATGTGCATGATTGACAGATCACTTGCTTAGGCAATTGAGTCAATCGTGAGATGTCAAGTACCACACCAGATGTTGTTTTTTGCACTAGATGCGATGAGTTTATATTAATCCAATCCTGGAGAAACATAAGGAAACAGTTTTAGAACATAAGTGCATGTTCTACGGATTTGATGACGGCAGCCTCCTTCGGGAGACGATTATCATTCCAGGCTTCAAAGGTGACATGGTTGACAGAGTGATTGTCAGAGTTATAGTTTTTCCCTCTGATGAAGAGGGACAGTATTATGGACAGGTGGTCCAAGAGGATACTGTGGGTGGCATGGTGCCGGATACTGATTAGGTTCAGTGATCGATACAGTCTAAGAAGTTTGGATTTGGAGTTCATTTATGAACTAGGTCCCATCAGGTATCCAGACATATTCTAAGACAGGTATTACTCAATTCGGGAGATGGCTTTCTCCGCGAACTTGAGATTTAGAGAGATATAGAAAGAAACATCTAGGCGGATCCACTCACTGAGGCTATTTCTCGAACACAATAGTTTTACAAACGGGCTTTGTGAAACTGATTAGTAGAGGAGTTGGATGTTCGGTTTCACACGGGCTGTGAGTAGTCGACATCGCAATAATTAGCCTTGAGTGCAAGTGGGAGATTGTTGGAGATAGTGCCCTCATAGTCAATTATTGGATCGCAGGTACGTGATTGCAATGATTGCGGAGGACCTATACCGGTAGGACTGTCTTACTCGAGATGATAGTATGCTATCTGGTTTGCCTTTATCAGTCGTGTACATGTTCAGGTGACTGATTACATGTTACACTTTGATAGAGCCCTTAGGATCTTGCTTTACTACCAACAGTATGATGGCGATCATATACGTGAGAGTTGGGTAGTTTATATGCATGTCCTTAATTGTGGTCCCTAGTCGTGGGAGTTTCGAGACAGGGCATCGATACTCCGGAGTAGATTAGTGTATACAGTCGAGACCCCGACGAGGGGCGGTGGCCGGTCTCACAAGCCACTGGTGTCAGTTGGATCACCTAAGATGTATACAGGTGCTCATTGGGTTATGAGTACACCGGACAGGACTCGCCGGGAATCTGCTAGTTAGTACTATACCTATCGTCAGATAGCAGTTCCCTGGTGACATGTGTACAGGTTAGTTCATCGACCTGAGGTCGTCATTTGTCTCGTGTGAGTTCCCACTGTGCTTTGATTTCTACCCTACCACGGCTCAAAGGAGTCGTGCAAACAGGTAGTTTTTGGGTACAGTCCCGAGCCATATGGAGGCACATGAGCGGATCGGCAGGGGATTCGTCTCTCCCGGTATTGGGGGCGAGGTCGTGCTGTGTCTAGGAGAGCCATTACACATAGTCCATGGCCATGGCAGGAGATTTACTGGTAGGTACTCCAGTAGTATCTCAGGGTGTTATTGGGCTACACTCCGACACGACTTATACTGCTATTGGGGGTCTGACGTTACTAGCCCCCTAGGCAGATATGCGATACTCATAGACGAACGGACCGGACTGTATATACATTGTCACTGTTAGGCTCAGTAGGGTTTCCGGATGAGTTCGCTCATCGGCCTCCCTTGAGGTCAGTCCGTGGACAGCCGTTACGCATTGCTAGTGCCGCTGACGGTTTGTGGTTAAACCCACTGCCAGGGTACTGACGAGTCATTAGAGTTCCCCACAGACAGTTTCCCAAGTTCGGACGAAACGTTGTAGAGGCCGTATGGTTTTATGGCAGGGTTCGGAAAATGCACGTGCGTTTACGCACGTGTTATTTTTCGGGCAGATAATACTGGTCGGCTTTGGTTTAAGCCGGATCCAAGTATTATATTGAGTAGGTATAATATCTTTGTCTCAGTTGCATTTGTATTCGGTCGTAATGCAAATGCGGATATATTTATACAGTTACGGGGTTATCCTGAAAGTTGTTTCAGGATCACTTTTAGAAGTTGCCAGTTTCCAGTTTTCTATCAGCCGTCTTTTAACATTCGGTTAAAGACGGATTTATCTTTTCTTGGATGAGGGTGAGTCGTGCTTCTAGAAGGTTCTAGAAGTTTCTAGGATGGTGACTAGATTCATGCATCTTTCTTTGCATTTATTAAATGGTGACTAGGTTTTTGTGACTCATGGTTTTAATTAATGTCTTTTGGATTGCTTAAGATCTTTTGTTATGATAAGGATCATTTCTTATGGTCACCACTTGCTCCTACACTCACCTCCCTCTTGGTTAAATAGTGGCCGGCCCCTCTCTCCTCCACACTCACTCATTTGAGAAATTATGGTTGCTAAAAAGAAAAGACTAAAGTTTTGGATGCATGGAAATTTCATAGTTCATTTCATGTTCCATTTCATTTCCATCGGCAACTTCATTTACCGATCGTCCACGGATTTGGACGAAGTGAGACAAAGTCATCTACTCATTCTCTACATCATTCTTGGTCGTCTCTTTTAGCAAACTTGACGATCGAGTTGCCTCGAGTCAGAGGCGGGAGCCCGTTTAAAGAATCAGTGATGTGGTGCCACCTAGACGAGCATATTGGAGATCGATGAGATCGGAGCAGCCGCAACGGAGCGTGGGATGATGGTTGAAGAACGAAGGACTCGGATCGTTCGGTATAACCTTTCTACACTCTTTACAGTTTGTTAGTTTAGTAATAATGGCAGATCCGGGTTAAAGTATACGATAGCGCCAGTTAAAAAGTTTTTGTTCCGCATTTGGCGTCTGTAGACGGCCGGGGCGCTAACGTAGACTTACAATTATCACGTCAGTAGGTGTCTGACTTTATCCACCCCTGGACTCGATATGCGATAATCATAGACGAACATACCGGACTGTACGGATATTGTCACTGTCAGGCTCAGTAGGGGTTTGGATGAGTTTGCTCGTTGGCCTTCCTTTCGCTCAATACCTGGGTAGCCGTTACGTACAGCTAGTGCCACTGACGTGTTTGTTGTTAAACCCGGTGCCAGCGTATTGATGAGTCTTTAGAGTCCCACACAGAGGGTTTTCACGGTTCAGGAGATATGGTGTAGATGACGAATGTTGGTACATACAGGTGTCCGATTAAATATGTGTACATGCAGAACAGACTTTAATCGGACGGTTGATAATACTAGCGGTTTAGGATTAAGCCGGATTATTAAATCAGGTTTTGATTTAATAATTTATATATATGTATTCTAGTATTATTGTTTACTATTCATTTTCTCTCTTGGCAATTCATATTTTGGTACGAATACGCGTATATGTATTTCGATACGTGTATCGGGAAGTATTCCGTATTTATACGGAATAGCTTCTAGAAGATGGCCACCTCATTATTGATTTTCTTTTTAGAAAATCGTTTTGGAAATGAGGTGGAGGGGTAAGTTAGCATGAGCATGGGTTTGGCATATAGAGAGGCATGCCTCTCATTTGTTTATTTGAAAAAAGAGATGAGATATTTTTTGTTGGATGATTGAGAGAGAGAGAAGGCAGCCACTTGTTTTGGTGGATGGGGCTTGCTCAATTTTTTTGACTTGATTCATTCTATTCTCACTTGGACACTTAGCCATTTTTCTTTAGTTGCTCATACCATATGTTTCCTCACCTCCTCTTCATCTTCTTAAGTTGCTCTTGGAGCATTTGTGATGAGGGAAAAATTATAGTGATACATTCCTACACCTCCACTCTCCATTGCTAGCAACCTTGGAGCGTCGGTTACCTCGCTTGGCGAGGTTGAAGCTTGCGTCGTTTCCCTCAGGTGTATCATCGTAGATGGAGGAAGACCAGCAACCAAACACGATCTGCAACCTCTAGGATCTTGGGATGAAGGTTGAAGACCGAAGGACACAGATCAACTAGGTATAACCATTCCTAACTTCCTTTATATTTCTTGCTAGTATAAGGTTTAGGGTAGATCCGGGCATCGGGTTATGGTACCGCCAATTTTGTAAATCTTTGTTCCGAATTTGGCCACGGTTTCATGTTCGGGGCGCTCCGTAACCCAACATGGTATCAGAGCCAACCCGTAAACCCTTAGCTAGCTTGTTTAGACGAAACCGAAAAAACTACGAAACAATACCATGAATATTTCAGTTTCTGTTGATTTTTCAAAGTCTTTAAAAAAAATTTTAAGCAATTGCAGAAGGCTATTTATGACACAACTAGAACACCCTACAAAAATGAGCCCCATCCGCCGGATTTGACCAGGTGAGAATTGCAAAAAAACGGGTGACACCGGTTTTTTATTGGAGTTGGACTTGAATTTTGCAGGGTAATCTAGTCTCTGGAATATTGGTTTAGTGGTATTGCTTGTTTTGCCCATTTTGGATATTATGTTATCTTTTGTTCAGGGGCAATTCGGGGTGTTTCGAAGTCGATAATTTAACACTGTTTAAATATTTATCAGTATATGCATTACTATCTGCGACTGTGAATGTCATTCGAGCGGTACAACTCGTTTAATTGCTATATGTTCTTTTAGACAGGTTTGCGAACGTGACATTCACATTGATGTTCTGTGTTGTGCTGTGATTGTGGTTGGATCGTCGTGGTGGATAGTAGGGGTGCAATGTTAGTACAGTTTAGACTCATTTGTACTTTTGATATTACGGGGCGAGCGTCCGGCATGTGGACTGCCGTCACTGCCCGTTTGTATATTATTTGTTTGGGGCACGACCGGGTTGAAGTCGATGTCACTCTTGTACATATTATTGTTCTTTTATGTACTAGGATAACCCCGCGGTGGAGTGCACGAATAGCCGGGTTATAGAGGGAAACGGATCCGCATCTCATGGCGTTGAGATGGAGGGGACCTTACTCTAGAATTGGCGGGCTATTCGCCGCACTCGTAGGGGGTATAGGTTGACCCACGGAGGGGTGCTCAAGTTACCGGATTCCATGAAGTGCTGGGTGGCCCATTCAAGTTATTGATTGGGGTCACCTCACTTCTAGGATTGGCGGGTAACTTACCACACTCGTAGGGGTCTAGGTTTTCATTGCACAGGCTATCCACACGATAGGGAACGTTGGTTCTCATTTGCGGCTCAAGTGAAACCCGGGGATCCAGGACTATCCACCACTCTGTGTTGTTGGCTGAGATTCTGTGAAGATGCTTTATATCATGCCTGGGACGATTGTTATTTATATTTATATATATACTAGTAGATGTTGTATATGTTTTGCACCCGCGCTAGTCCAGTCCCTGCTCTGTCGTTAGTTAAGTAACCTAACAAGTGATTACGGGACCCGGTGGCGAATGCGGATGGCATATACATACATTTTATTTTCGTTCTTTTCTAGTGTGATTAGTTGATGAGACTGCGTTGTTTCTGATCAATGCAAGGATAAAATAAACCTATATGATGTTGTAGGAACCAATTTTTAAAAACTTACATTACAGACGTTCTCTTTTGCTTTGCACAGTGGTATTCAGTTATGAATATCCTGCACCTCATTCGACGAGGCAAGGGCCGAGATCCCTTCATCGGGAGTGACCCCTTGAGCAAAAGTTTGTGTCAGCGTAATAATTTCACTATAGTCGTTTTTTTTTCTTTGCATCGTGGTATACAGTTTGGAATATCTTGCACCTTATTCGACGAGAAAAGAGCCGAGATCCCTTCATAGGGAGTGACCTCTTTAGCAAAAGTTTTCTCCACCATATATTTGTAAAACCACTTGGTTCCTTCAACGATATCAAGTTCATTACGTTAAAGGTTTTTCGTCAAAAACCAGCCGTAGCCCTCCATCATTTCTTATAAGTACTATTTAGTATTCGTGCTATGTTTGTTAGCAAGCGTCAAGGCATAATATACGGCAGCTGAATAATACTTATTTGTAGCATGGATATGCGATTGATCAGGATAGTCATACAGCTTTGTTGGCAAGCGTCAAGGGTTTGTGCGGGTGGGTTCGAGTTAATCCAGGATAATGACGGGTTGAACTTGACTAGTGGCCTATAACTTGTTGGCAAGCGTCAAGGTTATAGGTCGTTAGGGGTAAAAATCACATCGGGAGTTTCAAATATACAGGAAAATTGCCAGGCTTGCGCATACCTTCTGGAGTGTGGTAACTTGAGTGGATTCCATCAAGTTATCATGCGATGAAAGTTGGATCCCGATTCCCACTGATGAGTAGGATTACTTCTCGGGTGATTTTAGATGATTCCGACTAATTCTCCTTTAGGGTTTGGAGGAGAATTCGAAGAAACAGTGGGAGCCATCCTGATTAAATAAAGTGATTAACCATTCTGATCTAGGTTAGAGTGTATGCTGAGTATTTCTTTTCTCTCTCTCTGGCAGCGACTATGGCCCGACCCTAAACTAAAACTCATGAACCAAGTTAACCGAACCTTCTTAAAATACTTTAGCTTTTGGAATGTCACGGTGTCGCATATATCATTGCCACTTCTATATCACCTTTGAGTTTCTCCAGAACACCCCGTATCACTACGAAGATCCACACTTATTGGATAATCCATCGTATAGTTACATACGAACTCGAAGGAACTTGTTCCAGATTCGAGGATGGATTCTGGTTCCAGAGAGATTGGATCGGATTATTCGGTTGTCTTTTCTCTTTACCTTCTCTCAGGTTGTGAGGGCTCCTAGGATTAGGAGATGGTACACCTATTTAACTTATTAGATAGTCTTCCTCCAGACCATAGGCAGGTGCCGAAAGGTTGGGAAGGAAGAAAACCAATTAGCCTAAAGGTGGTGTATAGAAGGTAATAAGTAAAGACATATAAAGGATTAGAATAACGACAAAGAAAATTGCGACTGCTATCATTCACGACAAAACCGTGTATACCCCTGCCACTCCCACATCCACTTTGGATTTCTCCAGAAAACTTCGTATCACTACGAATGTTCATAATGCTTGGAGATGCCATCGTATAGTTACATACGAACTCGAAGGAATTCGTTCCAGATTCGAGGATGGTTTCGGGTTCAGGAGAAATAGAATAGGATTATTCAGATGTCTTTTCCCATTACCTTCTCTCAGGTTGCGAGGGCTCCTGGAATAAGGAGTGTACACCTATTACGCTTATTGGATAGTCTTCTTCCAAAGCTTAGGCTGGTGCCGAAGGGTAGGAAAGGAAGAAAACCAATTAGCCAAAAAAAGGTGTACAGAAAGTAATAAGTAAATGCATAATAAAAATATTGGAGTGAGGGCATGGAAGTATACGGTTACAGTCATGAATTAGGATAGTGGAAGAGGCATTACTAGGAATACCCTGTTAACCCCTTTGAAACATTTTCATGTTTTAGTTTCACTGTGCGATGTTAATTGAAAACTATTTTCCGAATTGGAATCTAACTCCAGGGTATGTATTTACCAGATCAGTTTCTCACAACTGTTAATTATTACAGATGGTGAGTGGGAGTAAGATATTGGGAATTAGGTGATTATATCCTCATTATATCAGAATTCGTTGTAATTGGTGATATTAGAGGAAATCACCTGGGTTTTTGCCAGATGGCAATTATTTGGTATTGAATATTCGTTGTTATGCACCAATTTCAAACTGATATATTTGTATATTTATTTTATAAAGTGAGATATAACTTTTTGAAATTATGTCTGTGACATTTACCTATATTAGTTGATGGTTAGGTAAGGTGCATTCAACAGCGGTGTAATTCTTCTTAACCATAGTACAGTTTTCAACCTACGACGCACAAGATTTGAGTTATTGAACTCAGGGGACTTATACAAAGTATTGTATGTTGTCCAGTGTCTATTAGGACAATAGGGTTGGTATTCGTACTATATTCTGTTTACTTATGACTTCTCCAATTCTAGACAAGCATTTCGTTGAAATACAAGGTCCAGATTTTAAGAAGCTATAGGTATAAGAATAAGGAAGAGAACCATTTGTTGGAAGTATCAGGATTATTTGAGGTAGTCGAAGATGTAGATACTTATGTTTGGTATTCCGTTGATAGTAATGGTTTTGAGAACTTACTTCTTTTTCAGGTTACACATATATGGATGCACTCCTAGATGAGTAATGCTGATTGGCCTCTTTCCATTTTGTTGATATGCACTGGAGACAGCTGCATGATTTGAATCTGGTTCCAATTAAATCAGTGCCTTTGTTTCTATATTGTATATAGAATGGTTCATATCTTAACGATGTTAAGGTATATGGAGTTGTCCGGCTTATGCTTAAAACAAGACTTTGGACATACTCAAGGCACGTTTCAGTAATGGCAGTTTGTGGGTTATCCCGGGTTTTGACGAGGGTTAACTTTCTACCATCAGGAAGATCAATAGTGATATTGTTCTTGACTCGCCACAGTTTTAGTAAAATGGATTTTTTCAGAAAACAGAAGTGGGAGTATGGTAGAACTGGAAGTGATTCCAGAACCACAAACGATTACTGAAAATTTAATAGAACCTAAGGATTCAATTGGATCTGTCATTCCATTAGCCACTCCGCAGATTTGGTGGATAACCTCAGGCACCCGAGAGGTACTTCGGTCTTCTCAAAGACGGTGATAGGGAGGTTCTAGTTTACCCAGACTTGCCATTACTGTTGTTCTAGACTACGAGACCCGGCAAGAGGATGTGTATAGAGTCGTTCTAAACTAGATTTAGAAGTGCACGTGTATATGACTCTGCCATAGGGTTGTTGTAGTCAGTGGGAGTAGTGGAAGCATAGTGGGCAAGTAGCTTATGTCTATTTATAGACTAAAGCGGGTATAGTGGAAATAGATCATCTATTTTTGATATGACAATCATTGGCTTTGACTTCATCATAATAGGAGATGGATCTGGTAAGAAGGTAGTAGGGTGTCATGTCCTGGTATTTGGAATGACATGCACTTTATAGGAAGTGAAATTCCTATATTACGATCGGTTATAGTGTGGTTGTGAGACAGTTGTTTCTCCACATAGGACATGGATATAATATCAGTGTTTCTGGTTACTAGATCTATGGTTTTAGATCTAGATTTGGGAAGTGTCCCAATTTGGGTACTTGACACTATTCTAAAGTGTTTTAGAATGGACGACTCCTAGCATGGTGGTGTACTTGCAGGTGATGGAGTCACCCTCTCTAAAGGATGTATTACGGACTGAAGGGGAGGGGGATTTGCATGATTGGCATATCACTTGCTTACGCAATTGAGTCAATCATGTGATGTCAAGTACCACACCAAATATTGTTTTTACACTAGTTGCAATAAATATATATTAATCCAATCCTAGAGAAATGTAAGGAAGCCATTTATGAACATAAATGGATGTTCTAGGGATATTGTAACGGCAGCCTCCTTCAGGAGACGGTTATCATTTCAGGCTTCCAAGGTGACCTGGATGACAGAGTGGCTGTCTAAGTTCTAGATTTTCCCTCTTTTGAGGGACAGTATGTTGGACAGGTGGTCCAAGCGGATACTGTGGAAGGCATGGCGCAGGATACTGATTAAGTTCAGTGGATGATACTGTCTAAGAAGTTTGCTGGATTTAGAGTTCATTTGTGAACTGGGTCCTATCAGATATCCAGACAAATTCTAAGACAAGGTATTGCTCATTTCGGAAGATGGTTATTCTCCGCAAAGTTGAGATATAGAGAGATAAAGATAGAGACATTGGAGCGGATCTTCTCACTGAGACTATTTCTCGAACACAATAGTTTCACAAACGAGCTTTGCGAAACTGCTTAGTAAAGAAGTTGGGTGTTCGGTATCACACGAGCTGTGAGTATGCGACACCGCAATAATTGGCCTTAAATGCAAGTGGGAGATTGTTGGCTATAGTGCCCTCAAGGCAATTATCGTAGTCGCAGGCAGGTGATTATGATGATTGAGAGAGAACCTATACCGGTAGAACAGTCTTACTCGAGATGATAGTATGCTATCTGCTTTGTCTTTATCATCACTATTACATGTTGATAGAGCCCATAGGATTCTTGCTTGACTACCAGTATTATGATGGCGATCATATATGTGGGAGCTGGGGGTCTATAAGCAAATCCTTAAATGTTCTTAGTCTTAGGAGTTTCGAGACTGGGCATTGATACTCCAGTGTAGACTAATGAATACTGATCGAGACCCCGACGAGGGGCGGTGGCCAGGTCTCACAAGCCATTGGTGTTAGTTTGTTCACCTAAGATAGTATACAGGTGCTCATTGGGTTATGAGTACACTGGACGGACTCGCCGGGAACCTGCTACTTTGTATTATATCTATTGTCAGATAGCAGTTCCCAGGTGACATGTGTACAGGTTAGTCTGTCGACCTGAGATCGTCATTTTTCTCATGTGAGTTCCCACTGTGCTTTGATTACTACCCTACCACGGCTCAAAAGAGTCGTGCAAACAGGTTTTAGTTGGGTACAGTCCCGAGCCACATGGAAGCAGTGAGCAGATCGTCGGGGATTCGCCTCTCCCGGTATTGGAGGTTGATGTCGCGTTGTGCACTGGTGGACATCACCAGAAATCCTCGGCCGGGGTTGACGAGAATTACCGATCCAGGATTGATAGTTTCTCAGGTGGTGATGGGTTACATACCGACACGAATTATCGCGTTAGTAGGGGTCAGACTTTATCCACCCCCTAGACTCGATATGCGATACTCTTAGACGAACAAACCGGACTGTACGGATATTGTCACTGTCAGGCTCAGGAGGGGTTTGGATGAGTTTGCTCGTCGGCTTTCCTTTCGCTCAATACATGGATAGCCGCTACGTACAGCTAGTGCCGCTGACGTGCTTGTAGTTAAACCCACTGCCAGCGTATTGACGAGTCTTTAGAGTCCCACACAGAGGGTTTTCATGGTTCAGGCGATATGGTGTAGATGACGTATGTTAGTACATACAGGTGTCCGATTAAATAGGTGTACAGGCTGCACAGACTTTAATCGGACGGTTGATAATACTAGCAGCTTAGGATTAAGCCGGATTATTAAATCAGGTTTTTATTTAATAATTTATATATATGTATTTATATATATATATGTATTCTACTATTATTGTTCACTATTCATTTTCTCTCTTGGCTATTCGTATTTTGATACGAATACGCATATATGTACTTCGATACGTGTACCGAGAAGTATTCCGTATTTATACGGAATAACTTCTAGAAGATGGCCACATCATTATTGATTTTATTTTTAGAAAATCATTTTGGAAATGAGGTGGAGGGTTGAGTTGGCATGAGCATGGGTTTGGCATGTAGAGAGGCGTGGCTCTCATTTGTTCATTTGAAAAAAGAGATGAGATATTTTTTGTTGGATGATTGAGAGAGAGAGAGGGAAGCCACTTGTTTTAGGGTATGGGGCTTGCTCATTTTTTTGACTCGATTCATTGTACTCTCACTTGGAGACTTAGCCATTTTTTCTTTAGTTGCTCATGCCACATGTTTGCTCACCTCCTCTTCATCTTCTTAAGTTGCTCTTGGAGTATTTGTGATGAGAGAAAAATTATAGTGATACATTCCTACACCTCCACTCTCCATTGCTAGCAACCTTGGAGCGTCGGTTACCTCGCTTGGCGAGATTGAAGCTTGCGCCGTTTCCCTCAGGTGGATCATCGTAGATAGAGGAAGACCGGAACCAAACACAGTCCGCAACCTCTAGGAGCTTGGGATGAAGGTTGAAGACCGAAAGACACGGATCAATTAGGTATAACCATTCTTAACTTCCTTTATATTGCTTGCTAGTATAGGGTTTAGGGTTGATCCGGGCATCGGGTTGTGGTAGCGCCAGTTTTGTAAATTTTGTTCCGCATTTTGCCACGGATTGATGGCTGGGGCGCTGCCGTAACCCAACATAATAATGGTCAGGGACTTCTTATTCCCCGTTGACTTCCTTGTTTTAGATACACAACCTGTAGCTAACCTCCGGAATCAAATTCCGGTGATACTCGGTTGTCCATTACTTACAACCTCAAATGCTGTGATTAATTGTCGAAATGGTTTGATGAACCTATCTTTTTGGCAACATGACAATTGAACTCTACATTTTTAGGTTAGGGAATAAGCCATCCGAACTAAGTGCTCATATACTAGATGTTTATTCCTTCCAGGAGATCGCCCCAGAGGACTGTGAATTTGAGGAATTCTTGTTTGATCATAATAATCTTGACGCCACTAGTGCGTTCCTCTTTGAACCTAATGCTGCTTCCGCTTCCAACAACGATTACGAGTGCTTCACATTTTCGAACGAGCTTGGCTTATCGCCATCCGAGTTTGAATCTTTCGAATTTTCGGATGCTTTAGTTGAACCATCTGACTCGGTCGTATACACTCACTTTGAGCCCATGTTGGAATCTTTTGAGTTCAAGACATTTTCTCCAATCTTGCCTTCATTCATTTCACCTCTTATGCTCGAACTCAAGCCTCTGCCATCTCATCTTAAGTATGCTTACTTAAGTGAGAACGAGACCCTCCCAGTAATCATCTCGGCTTCTCTAGCTCTAAAGCAAGAGAAAGCCTTTCTCACGGTCTTGCAATTCAATCGGCAAGCATTCGGCTGGACGATGGCGGATATCAAGGGGATTAGTCCCCTGATCATTGAACATCACATTCACCTAATGGATGATTCCAAATCAGCTAGGGATCCACAGAGGCGATTAAATCCAGTAATGAAGGAGGCTGTGAAAAAGGAAATCGTCAAGTGTTTGGATAGTGGTATCATTTACCCTATTTCAGACAGCCAATGGGTCAGTCCTATATACGTTGTCCCTAAGAAGTCGGGCATTTTAGTCATCGCAAAGGAGGTGAATGAGTTGATCCCTACTCGCATCCAAACCGGATGGCGAGTGTGCATTGATTATCGAAAACTCAACGCCGCAACGCGGAAGGATCACTTTCCGCTGCCATTCATTGACCAAATGCTCGTAAGATTAGCTGGACATGAGTATTACTGGTTTCTGGACGGTTACTCAGGCTACAACCAGATTTCCATCGCTGAGAAAGACCAGGACAAAACCACATTCACTTATCCTTTCGGCACATTCGCATATCGCCGCATGCCCTTTGGGCTATGCAATGCTCCCGCTACCTTCCAGCGGTGTATGATGGGAATTTTCTCTGACATGGTTGAAAAATTTCTGGAGATATTCATGGATGATTTCTCCATCTTTGGCAATTCTTTTGACGAGTGTCTGCAACATCTTGACGCTGTCCTTACCCGATGTAAGGATAAAAATCTCACTTTAAACTGGGAAAAATGCCACTTCATGGTGCGTGAAGGAATTGTTTTAGGACATATCATTTCGCGAAATGGCATCGAGGTTGACAATGCAAAGAATGATGTCATTTCCAACCTCCCTCCTCCCAAATGCGTCAGAGATATTCGAGCTTTTCTTGGCCATGCCGGTTTCTACAGATGGCTTATCAAGGACTTCAGCAAGATTGCTAGACCCTTGACTCTTCTTCTGGCCAAGGATACCACATTCAATTTCGACTCGAGTTGTTCGAATGCTTTCGAATCACTGCGAAGCTCACTCACCACAGCTCTCGTTCTTTCTTCACTTGACTGGACGCATCCTTTTGAGATTATGTGCGATGCATCCGACTTTGCTATCGGTGCAGTCCTAGGACAACACATCGATAAGATGTCGCACGTAATCTATTATGCAAGAAGGACCCTGAATGACGCCCAAATGTATTACACAACAATCGAGAAAGAGTTCTTGGCTGTTGTGTTTGCTTTAGAAAAATTCAGGCCCTATCTGAACGGCTCCCTAGTCATTGTCTACACCAATCATTCAGCTCTGCGATATCTTTTTGCGAAAAAAGGATGCAAAATCGTGGTTAATACGTTAGATCCTCTTACTTTAAGAATTTGACCTTGTCATTAAGGCCAAAAGAGGATGTGAAAATGTAGTAGTCGATCATCTTTCACAACTTCCTTCTTCGTCGACGCTCCCTCTCCCAATCAACAATACTTTCCCTGATGAGCAACTCTTAACGGTATCTTGCGAACCGTGGTTTGCAGATATTGTGAACTACCTGGCGACTGGACTCATACATAACGATTGGTCGAGTCAGGACAGACTTAGATTTTTATCCCAAGTAAAACACTTTTATTGGGATGAATCCTACCTGTTCAAGTACTGTCCAGACCAAATCATCTACCGGTGTGTCCTGGAAAATGAATTCAAGAGCGTGTTGTCTTTTTGCCATGATCAAGCATGTGGCGGGCAGTTTGGCCCAAGAAAGAAAGCTGAGAAAGTCTTGCAATGTGGTTTTTACTAGCCAAAACTTTTCAAAGATGCACATGAATACTGCAAGACTTGCTCCCGGTGCCAACATTTGGGTCGGATTTCCAGGCGAAATGAGATGCCGCTCCAACCAATCTTGGTTGTTGAGTTGTTCGATGTTTGGGGGATTGATTTCATGGGCCCGTTTCCCAACTCTTTTAGGAACCTGTACATTCTCTTAGCTGTTGATTATGTCTCAAATAGGGTTAAGGCGGTATCAAGCCGGACGAACGACAAAAAGGTTATCGTTAAATTCCTGAAAGAAAACATCTTTTCTCGATTTGGGCACCCTCGCGCTATCATTAGCGACAATGGGACGCATTTCTGCAATAGGACTTTCGAGGCCTTGATGCGGAAATACTCAATTAATGATAACCTGTCCATGCCCTACCATCCCCAAACATGTGGGCAAGCCGAAGTTTCGAATCGGCAGATCAAGCAGATTTTAGAGAAAACGATTTCCAAGAATCGTAAAGATTGGTCTTTGAAATTAACCGATGCCCTTTGGGCATTTCGAACTGCATATAAGACTTATCTTGGCTTGTCTCCCTATCGGCTTATGTATGGAAAAGCTTGCCACCTACCCGTGGAAATCGAACATCGTGCTATTTGGGCGATAAAGGTGCTGAATCTCAATCTTGAAGCTGCGGGCAGCTATCGGAAGCTGCAACTGAATGAACTGAACGAGCTTCGGGATGAGGCCTACGAGAACGCGGTTGTTATAAAGAACCGAATGAAGGTGTTTCATGATAAACACCTTACGCGCAAAACCTTCACGCCTGGACAACAGGTACTTCTTTATGAAACCCGACTCCATTTCCATCCGGGTAAACTTCGATCTCGCTGGAAGGAACCTTTTCTTGTGCGGTGTGTGTACCCGCACGGCACAGTGGATTTGGAGAATCCAAAGGACAGTTCATTTTTCAAAGTAAACGGACACAGATTTAAACCGTTCCTCAGCGCAGAACCATCAGAGGAGCTCCTGATATTGCAGGAGCCGGCTTACCCTGCATAATCTTCCTCTGTTTACCACCAAACTTCGGTTATCCATCCATAAACAGTAGAAACACTGTTTCAAGTAAGTTTGGCGGTATGTATATACTATTTTTTGTATATCTATGTGGATATTATTGTCTTGTGCATACCCATTTTTCTTTTTGACGAGCAATCCTATCTGGTGATGCTCAGTCTTTGTTCATACAAAAAAAGGAAAAAAAGAAAGAGGAGAATCGCCGCTTTTGATCCTTCAACAATTTTTCCCTCTTCATGTACATTGACACTGAGGGCACTGTCCAGTTTATGTTTGGGGGTATGCTCGGTAAGCTTTCTCCCTTCGCATTCATTTGTATATTCTACATTTGCCTACATATTTAAAAACCCATAAAAATAAAAAAAAATTTGCAAAAGTATAAAAACTTTGTTGTCAAGTTAGCTAGTGGGAGAACTTAGATTTGATATTTCGACGGTTTTGTTTGATAAAATAGGAACAACTAGATCCTATTTTTAGATTTTGAAAACCTTAAAGTTAACCTTCTTTTGAGTTTAACTATAGCTAATATACATCTTTACATCACATTACACGTATCGTGAGTTTTGAAAATTTGATGACAAGTCTAATATGTCTGAAAACTTTTAAATTGATAAACTATTTTTTTAGGATCTTATAGGTTTGTTCTGAAATAAATAATAATCAAGAATAGTTTTGAAAGTAAAGTGGATATGAAAGGATATTATAGATACTTTAATAGGAACTAATTCTAAAAAATAACCCATCTGGAACTTGATTAGAGTGATTACACACCTGATCCACTAAACACGTCTTTTATCCTAAAAAAAAATTTGAACAACTGGTTATATCTCCGTTCGCATTAAATCGTTATGATTTTCACACCAAAATGGGTCCTTTTGTTTTAGGGTCTAGGTAACTTGAGCAATTAAGTCCGCCGGGGTGTCTCTATACCTAATGCCTTAAAACCAATTGGTTTGGGAGCATTGGCCCAAAGCTCGATAAGAAACCTAGAAAGTCCAAATTAAAACAAAGTCAAGCAAGTGTTCTCTTCGAGTTAAAATTCCTAACGGTTCTTTGTGTGAGAATAATCTTGACAAAAGATGGGTTTTTATAAAAATATTTTTAACGGAGATTTGAAGGTCTTATCCTATGATGAAGACTATTGCACGTTCACAAAGGTGTGTATGAAACAAAAACAAGTAAAAGGTGGAGTGAAAAATAAGACCTAGTTTCCTATTAAGGAAGATAGAAATTTTGAATTTGAAACCTAGCTTGAAAACGAAACTTGAGAAGTACCTAACTCTTTATAAAACTTGTGTGATCCTTTTTACGTTTTTATCTGGGCTTTATTTTGTGACATGACGACTTTAATCGATCCTTTTTGAAAATTAACGACACTATTTGCACCACACGTAAAGACATATAGGATCTTAAGTTAAATAAGAAGCGAGATGTGAAAAATAAAGGTTTGATATTTCTAACTTAGGATAATAGAATTGCTAGTTTTGAAACAAAACCTTAGGGTTAGAAGCATAGTTATTTCGCAAAACTAGCTTGACGGGATTTTATGGGTGAAATCCACTGAAAACCCTCCGGAGACAACACTCCTCCTACTAGGGACACCTAGAGATTTAACGGCTTATTGCACGAGCTCAGTGAAACCGCGTTCCCTGCGAAAATGAGGTCAGGAGTTTTGTTTTTCTCGGAACGAGCAAAAGATAAGTTTGGGGGTATTTGTTCATCACAGAAAACTGCATCTTAATAACACTCATTCATTATCTATTCTGTTATTTATCGGTACTATTAACCAGTGTCTGCTCAGTAAATACAGATTACAGGTATTCGTGACAAAATATTGGAAACACACACAAATTCACGGATATGACATTTGTGAGCCGACGTTGCAATCAGAACAGATATCCGATCGATATCCAAAGAGTTCTTTTGCAACAAATAAAGTGTACACAATTTTGGTCCATCACAATACAAGTGTACACATAACTCTTTGATGCTTGGACCTAGGTGGGGGGCTGCCCAAGGCACAAGTGAGTGTGATATGCATTAAATGCTAAAGGATGTGATGTGATTTAAAGCATCATGATTTCCTTCCAAAAGCTACTAAGCAACCCATGTTGTTATCAAAAAATCAAGCAATGCCAGTAGACTTATGGAGTGCACTCATGATCACCACATCAAAACGGGTCCAAAACTCAACAAATAAATTGGCAACATCAAGCAAATGGCCGGCGGCGCCGGGTCCACCAAGGAGAAATGGCTTCATCTTTTGTATGTTCACTTATTGTTGTCCCATCTTCCTATTTTTATTATTTGTTTATTTCGATTTTTAGCCTATAAATACCAGATCATGGGCAAGGGGAGAGGATACTTTTTTCTTTAGTTTTAGTCTAGAACAATTGTAATTTGTCTTACTTTTGAACTCTTGAGCTCTTGCCAATTTGTCTTGACCCTACAACTTCTTCATTGAACTTGCAAGCTTAAGATTTAGGTTCTTGAATTCAAGATTAGTTGTAGCTTACTTGAAAATCAATAAAAAGTTCTCATTATTCATTTCACTGTGTCTTGCTTTCTACAAACTTCAAACTTGTGAAATCTTTGCCTTGCTTTGATCTTGCAACCTCTTAAGTGAACTTGCAACATTAAAATTTGGTATTTTTATTTCACATTGGTACGGGCTTATAAGAACATTTGAAGAAATTTGCACGTTGACTTAATCGGTTCTTAACTTTCCTTTTTCTTGCAATTTTTGTTATGTTTCTAACTTTTCTCTTTTCTTTATTTTTCTTTATAAATATGTGTGAGTAATCGATTTACTTGTTAAGGATAAAATATGGTTAGTTTGTGTTAGGAGATGTGTTTGCTAAAACCTTAAAAAACCTTAACTTTGCAATTGAAATTCCGACCAAATGACTAGCAATTCCGCTCCGTTAGGCACCCTATCCTACTACGATAGCGGTGAATCCTAATCGTGACCAAATTGCGAGTGGTTTGCCAAAGGCTAAGATCAAGAGACAACAATGGAAGGACAAGGGACAAGAAATACGGATTTAGCACTCAAACACAAATACCGTATTTCAAGTTCCCCAATCCATATTGTTGCCTATTGCCTTAGTGTCAATATCAAAATTAGGTCTATAAGGAGACGGCAAATATCATCCTTACACAAGCTAACCTAAAACTATCCTTAACAAGTATTTTTATTGAACATATCATAGTTACAACACTTTGTATAAACAACAACTCAAGATACAACATTAACTCGTTAATACAAGCTAAAAGCCTACCATCTCCCTACGGATGACCCGTACTCATCGCGGCTCGCTACACACAACACCGTCTTTGATTGTGGTAATTTCAAATTCTTTCTGAATACGACACGGTCAAAACTTGTTAATCAGGTTGCATAGCTCTCTAGGTTTTTTGAAATTGCGTACTTGATGCCCCATAAATCCTAGTTAGGGTGCTATGGAACCCAGCAGTGGTATCAAAGCCAAGCTAGAGAATTAGGAGCTGTTTTGACAATGTTAGATGAATTGCAAAACCATAACAACTCCGAAACCCTGACACAATTCTATTGGTGAATTCTGGCCGAAACCTATGTGATAGGTTTGGCTTCGATTTTTTTTGTTTCGGGGCTCTGGAGTTTAGTATTTCTTAGTCATAATTTTAACATCGTTTTGGGTAATTTAGACGACGTTAAAAAGTTCGAACGAATATTAATAACTCATTTTTCACCCCTCTCTGGAAATTTTCCAAAAGTTGGAATTTTTGGGTTTAAAAATATTCAAAAATTATGCAAGTAATTCTATAGACCCTCTAGAAGAACGATACCCAAACCCGACTTTTTCCCCACGGAACAGCGACCAACCCTTAGGGTTTGCGGCAGTTCCGCGGCGCCATGAGTGAGGCGTGGTCAGCCCTTCTACAGTTGCTCCATACGTACTATAGCATGTTTTGAGTATTTTTTAAACTGTGCTCAAGTGTTGAGCTCTCTGGGAAATTTTGGGTGTTTGTTGATTCGATCGAAATGTTTAACATCGTCTAACTATCTGTGTTGTGATATAATATTTGGAATCTACACTAATTAGTTTTATGAAAATTGATTAGTTGCTTGTAAATTTAACATTTCGGTCTCGGAAGGAATCGGGAATCTTGTTGAATTACCCGATTTCTTTTGAAAAGATGTTTTCATGAATGAGACCCAAATATAAGATTTGCAATGTTAGGCATGAAATCTGAAATATGAGTTATACCGGGTTTATGATGTCTAAGGGCAGTGTCGATTCCAAATGTTGTAGTTTGACATTTTCTTTTCTGCGACCGTATGTGTAATGTGGTGTATCGCCGGTTTCATTGCTATATGTCAATGTTAATTGGGATGCGCATATTTACTTACGTTGATGACATGTGATGTTATGTGTTGCTGGGATATGTTATATTGGATCGTCGTGTTTTGAATAGCCGGGGTTTTTTGCTTGAGATGAGAGTTTTTTCATTTTTATTCATGTAAAAACTTATATGTAATATTCTTTTATTAGGGCACTTCCGGGTTGAGGATGATGTCAACATTGATGTATATTATTTACTTTTCCGTATTTGGATAGACCCAAGGAGGGGAGCACAAGTAACCGGGTTCTAGGATCCAGTGGGAGACCATCTCAAGGAGTCGAGACCGGGTCTCCTAACTATAGAATTGGGAGGGTTGCTTGCTGCTCTCGTAGGGGTCTAGGGATGTGGGTTTGGCTATTCATCGCGACCGTGGAATCCGTGTATTTTACTGGATTAATTTAAAACACGGAATTCCTAGTATATCAATATTTCATATGTGTTCTTCTGCTGCTGATATTTTGTGATGTGATCACTTATGATGAGATGAATGTTGTTATCATATATATGATATATAATAGACGTTTCTTATGTTTTGCACCCATGCTAGTCCCGGCCCGCTATGCCGTTAGTTAAGTAACTTAACGGTGCATAACGGGACACTGTGGTGAATGCGGATCGTATAAGCGTACGTTCTATTTTCGTTTCATTATCTGTGATGCTTAGGAACATAATTGATGGGACTTCATTAATGTGATTAATGAAAGGAAAGAAACCCAAGATGTTGTAGAATCAAATTTTCAAAAAGGATAGCACTAGTTTTTGCTTTGTATAGCGGTATTCCTTGTAGAATATCCAGCACCTCATTTGATGAGGAAAGAGCCGAGATCCCTTCACCAGGAGTGACCCCTTTAGAAAAAAGCTAGCAAATGTTACAACTCACTCGGTTTTGTCTTTTGATTGCTTCTTTAGTTCTTGCTTTACATAGTGGTATTCATGAATATCCAGCACCTCATTCGATGAGGAAAAAGCCGAGATCCCTTCACCGGGAGTGAACTCTTTAGCAAAACTAGCAAAAGCCTAAAAAACACTCCTTTTCAAAATCACTCGATTCTACAACGATATCAAGTTCATTAAGCAAAAGGTTTTATTAAAAACCTATCGTAGCCCTCCGTCATTTCAGATAAGGACTATTTAGTAATCGTGTTGCGTTTGTTGACCATAGCCAAGGCGTAGTGTGCGGTAGCCAATTAATGCTTATCTGCAACCATATGATGCGATTGAGTTAGGGTAGTCATACAGCTTTGTTGACCTTAGCCAAAGGTCGTACGGGTGGGTTTAATTCAATCATAAAATGACGGGTTGAACTTGGCTAGCACTTATGATTTGTTGACCATAGCCAAGGTCATAAGTTGCTAGGGGCAAACTATTATCGGAAATTTCAAGTGTTGAAATTTGCAATGAGATTGCATACCTTCTATGAGATAGTTGGATCCCGATACCCACTGCGAGTAAGTGTTACTCCTGGGAGAGTTTTGCACATTACAATTAGCCGATCAAAGTAGGTGTCTAAAAAGGTGTTAACGGGGTTACGCCCCTGGGAAAACGAGGTTTATTTTAATTAGGTCCGTACGAAAGCACGAGGAACCTCCCTCAAAGTACCGACACTGGCCTGGCTGAAATATTAGCGAACTTGTAGCTTGTAATTAATCGCGGCTAGTCTTACCTTTTAGGGTTTGAAGGATGATTTGATAAAAACAGTGGGAGCCATCCTGATTAGGTAAAATAACAACCAATCTAATCTTGCAAGAGCATACGCGGAGTGTTTTCTTCTCTCTCTCTCCTGGTAGCGACCGTGACATGCCTTAATCAAGATATTAATATGGATATATTGACCGAACCTGCTTATTATACTATGCTAGGGTACTTTGGTTCTGCTCTACCTTATAATTGTTATAAGTCTGAGCAGGAAATACGGGAATACCAGGATTCCCGTGCCACCCAATAGAGGAAAAACATATTGATGCATATTCTTCGGGTGTGTCCGTTACCGAGAACTGTTTCTCAGTATCCTCTACATCCTAGGTATGAGATACCGGATCAGGATTCCACATATGTAATATGTTATATGGGCTACAGAAAGGTAGAGAACCAGGATTGGGTGATATGTCTCTAAGTGTAGAGAATCGTGCAAGTGTTGCATGTTGGATATATGTATGCCCTAGAGGCCATTATATGATAGTGGTTGTATCTATACATGTATATATATATATATTCAGTATGCGTTCTTGCTCGACATGATAGTATGCTATCTGGTTCTTCTTTATCTGACATGTTGATTTGATCATGCTTTTATTCATTCATACATGCTGATAAAGCCCTGAGGATATTGGCTTGACTGCTCTGATTATGATAGAGATCATACTAGTGGGACATCTGTAGTCTATAAGCATATCCTAGAAAGTCCCTAGTCATAGGGATATCGTGATATACCAGAGTAGACTAGCGTATATGATACTAAACCCATACGATGGGCGATGAATGTTCCCACATTCATCGATGTTTGACATCAAGGTCATATACGGGTGCTCAGTGGTGACTGGGTACACTGGACGGACTCACCGAGAATTCCTATATGGAATTATATCTATCGTCGGATAGCAGTTCTCAGGTAACACTGGTACAGGTTAGTCTGTAGACCCGAGATCGTCATAAAGTCTTGTGTGTTCTCCCACTGTACTTTGATTGCCACCCTACCACGGCTCTACTGAGTCGTGCAAACAGGTGGCCGTTGGGTACAGTCCCGAGACACATGAAGGCAATGAGCGATAGGAGGGGTTTCGTCTCTCCCGGTATTGGGAGTTGATACTGTGCTGTGCCCGACTGGTTATATCAGTAAATCCCTGGCCAGGGCTGCTGAGATTTGCTGATAAGTGTTATCAGTAGTTTCTCGATCTGTTATAGACCATTCACAGGAACGACTTATTGAGTTATTAGGGTCGACGTGACCATCCCTAGGCTCGATATGCAGCATATCTGACGAAGAGACCGGACTGTACGGTAGTGTTGCCGGTTGGCTCGACGGGAGTTGTAGCAGGTTCGCTTGTTTTCTTCTGATCGCTCAATACCCGGGTGGCCGTTACGTTTAGCTGACCGCTTGCGGCTTGGGGGTGCTTGATATGATCATCACCCTCTGCCGGCGTATTGACGAGTCTTAGAGTCCCACACAGGAGTTACCTAGTCCAGGCGAAACGTTGTGGTGCGCGTATGCGATATGTGCATGGACCCGATTAAAATGCGCGTATATGATACCGTATATTGATCGGGCGGCTTGCTTTTGGTAGGGTCATATGTGATATGGGCGGATTGATAAATCAAGTGTTGATTTATTATTTAACCTTTAGCTTTCTCACTTAAAACCTTTTCTTATATATATGATGGATGTATGCATGCATGTATGTTTTTCTTTCTTTTAGTTTCATGCACATATGGATGTGCATACACACATACATACATACATACATCATCCTTCATGGTTGCTTATACATGGAATATGATGGCAATATAAGACTCACACCATGGTTGAATATATGGATTTTTATTTGATTTATTGTTTAAAACAAAATAGAAAAGATAAGGATAATTCTTGCTTGCTTCTACATTCTTCTTTAAACCTAACCATGCTCACCTACTTCTAACCATGAGTTATCCTTCTCTTTGTGTTTTAAACTCAAGTTAAATAATGTCTCCATCATCTAACCATGGTTTGAGATGAGGATTAAAAAATATATATATACATATATTTTCTTTTTCCTTCAAGAGAGTTATCTTTTTTTCTACTCTTATTAAAACAAAAAGCCATCATCTTCCTCTTTCTTCTTCATTTTTTGCTTTCTAGGTTTTTCTAGTGAGTAAAACACAACCAAAGAAAGGTTTTTGAAGTGAGAATCTAAACCACAATATCATTCTACACAAGTTTAGCCAACTTGTTTAGAGTGTTCTCTTCGTTTCTCATCGTGATAATCGAAGTTGCGAGCTTGGACGAGGGACTCCGGGTGGATCGTCGTGGACGTGAGAGGACTTCAAGAGGACCTTATTCCAACACCCAAGAGACCAAAGAGTCCAGCGAAAGGGAGCTACAAAGGTTGTAGTCTCGAAACCCTAGTTTTTATTCGCTTTAACTTTCGAAACCCTAATTTTCTAGGATCGATTACTTTGTATGCTTGTTTAGCACCATAAAAATCTAAACCTTGAGACATGTGATGCTTCAAAACTCTACATAGGGTGCTAGGCAAACCTTTCATTGGTATCAGAGCCGACCTAGAACATTAGGAGACGCTTTTACGAAGTAAAAATCCCGATCGGACAAAAATACGACATTTTAAGACCCTCTCTGGACAAATTTTAAAATATGACATTTTTCAGGATTAAAAATACTTAAAAAATACAGCAGGTAAAACTAAGAATTATGGTGAAATTCGATGCCATGAACAGTACAAATGGCCGCGGAACCGCGGCAATTCCTTGCTTAGGCCGCGGCTCCGCGGCCGTACAGAGGTATCATTGCATCTAATTTACACTGTAATTATTATTACTTCTTGTACAGTGTTTTAGGTATGTTTAATCTGAATATAGTACTGTATTTTCTGGAGATGGTTTTGGACGCGTAGATTCGATCGGAATTTTCATTTCGTTGCTTTTACGGGTAAATTAGAAAGTATTGAAGTGTTTGAACAAGTATCATTTGCTCACTATTCACGGGGTTTAAATACTTTGGAGATACGTGCAAGTCTTTTTGTGGTGGACCCTCTAGAAGACAACAAACCATAACTCGATTATGTGACCGTCTTGAACTGCCCTTTGAACCTTAGGGTTTGGGGCAGTACGGCGTGCCACATGTGAGGCGTTGGCTTGACCCTTCTACGGCTAGACCGCTACTACTGTGTCACACTCCGGATTTTTGAACCCTGCTCAAGTGTTGAGCTTTAGTGAATCTTGGGTACTTGATCGTTCGTTCGAAAACTTTAATACTGTCTGTTTATCTGGAATGTGATACAATATGTGGAATTCATATAGTTTAGGCATGAAATACGAAATATGTGATATTTCGCATTTATGATGTCTAAAGAGAATGTGGATTCCAAATATTGTAGTTTTACATTTTCTTTTCTGTGACCGTAAGTGTAGTATGTACGATATTGTCAGTTTCGTTTCTATACATCAACAACAATTGGGGTATGCATACTTACTTACGTTGATGATATGAGATATTATGTGTTGCTGAGATATGATGTGCAGGATTGTCGCGATTGAATAGCCCGGGGGTTTTTATATGAGATGAGAGTTTTATATTTTCATTCATGTAAATTCAAATGTAATGTAATATTCTTTTATTTGGGGCACTTCCGGGTTGAGGTTGTGCACCAGTGTTGTATATTATTTACTTTTCCGCATTAGGATGGACCCAAGGAGGGGAGCACAGGTGACCGGGTTCTGGGGTTCAGTGGGAGGCCATCTCGAGGAGTCGAGACCGGGTCTCCTAAACTCCAGAATTGGTAGGGTCACTTGCCGCTCTCGTAGGGGTCCAGGGTGTGGGCTTGGCTATTCATCGCGACTGTGGAATCCGTATTTTCTATTCTGGCTAAATACTAAATACGGACGTCCTAGTATATCCCACTTTATATCTATGTTTCTGCTGCCTGTGTTCTGTGATATCTGAGACGAATGACATATTATATATATGATATATAGTAGACGTTGCTTATGTTTTACACCCGCGCTAGTCCCGTCCCGGTATGCCGTTAGTTAAGTAACGTAACGGTGCATAACGGAACATTGCGGCGAATGCGGATGGCATAAGCGTACGTGTTATTTTCGTTTCTTTTCTGTGATTGGCTTAAGGACTTAAATGATGGGATTACATTAATGTGATTAATGTAAAGAAAATAAACCTAAAAAGATGTTGTAGAATCGGATTTGAAAACCACTCGGCTATTTATGAAAAAGCTATATTTCAAAACTGCAGAGCTTAAGCCACTCCTTTTGAAAACCATTTGATTCTACAACGATATCAAGTTCAAAGCGTTAAATATTTTCTTAAAAAATCATCCGCAACCCTCCGTCATTTTAGGAAGTAGAGTACTTAGTATTCGTGCTACGTTTGTTGACTATAGTTAAGGCGTAGTGTACGGTAGCTAAGTGATGTCTTCCTACATTGCATATGATGCAGATTAATTAGGACATTCTTATGACTTTGTTGACCTTAGTTAAGGGTCATATGAGTGGGTCTAATTAATCAAGAAATAACGGGTAGAACTTGACTGGTACTTATGATTTGTTGACCATAGTTAAGGTCATAAGTGCTAGGGGTAAAAACCACATCGGGAATTTCAATAGTTGAAATTTGCAATGAGATTGCATACCTTCCATGTGATGGTTGGATCCCAATCCCACTGTGGGCAATAGTTGCTCCTAGGAGAGTTTTACAGTTTACAATTAGCTAACTCATTAGGTGTCTAGAAAGGTGTTAACGGGGCTCCGCCTCTGGGGAAATGAGGTTTACTCTAATTAGGTCCGTGCGAAAGCACGGGGAACCTCCCTCAAGTACCGACACTGGCCTGGCTGAACGGTTAGCGAAGTTGTAGACTGTAATTAATCCTGGCTAGTTTTTCTTTTTAAGGTTTGAAAGAAAAACTCGATAAAAGCAGTGGGAAACATCGATTAGACAACATAATAACCAATCTGATCTATGCAAGAGCTTTCGCTGTGTGTATTCTTTTCTCTCTCTTAATGGAAGATACCCATGACTGGACTTAAGCTTCTACTAGATAAAAAAAACTGAATGGGACCAACTATAAAGACTGGCTGAGGAATCTGAAAATCGCCTTGACTTATGACACTACTACAAATAAGGGTTGCCCCTACGGATTTATCGGTAGGGGCAACCCACTGCCCCTACGGATATATACGTAGGGGCGAAAAAGGACCCCGTAGGTGCAAAGGCCGCAGGTGCAAGTTGAGGCCCTGAACTTGCCCCTACGGACAAATTCATGCCCCTACAGATAACTCGGTAGGTGTTATAGCCCCTACGGAGTACCCCGTAGGGGTAATAAAATCATATATTTAATTTTTTTTTGAATATATTGTATATACCTACGGATACATCCGTAGGGGATAGAAATTAGCCCCTACGGACTTATCCGTAGGGGCGACTCCCAACACCCTGCACTGAGATCGGGGGGAAAAATATCAGGAAACCTGATATTTTGCCCCTACGAATTTATCCGTAGGGGATAAACAGTGGCCCCTACGGACATATCCGTAGGGGCACCCCCAACACCCTGCACTGATATCAGGTGCGAAAATATCAGGTTTCCTGATAGTTTGCCCCTACGGATAACTCCGTAGGGGCAAAGTATATACCTACGGCTTAATCCGTAGGTACATATTGTCTGTATTTTTTTTTTAAATATGGGCTGCTAGATTTTTTCCCGCCCTGTGCACAATACTATATACATCAATCAAATCATATATTGCAGTATTCATAATCACATCTCACGCATATATATAATATACAAAAGAAACCCAAAAACTGAATATGATATAAATACAAACCAATATCAATATCGTTTCAAAATGTAGTACAATGTGATATAAATACATGTTTCAAAAAATAAGAACCAAAAAGCTACCCTAGTTCGGTCCAGCTCCACCTCCGAATAACGTTAGAATAACGCGCGCCTGCTCCTCGGTCAATACACTCTGCAATGCTACATATAAGGGAGTCTGAGCGGCATGTGGAGCTGGCGATGTGGTCTGCGCAGCCGCCGTCGAGGTAGTCGCTTGCGGAGCCGTGGCTGCGGGAGTCTGAGTGGGTGGTGGAGCTACAGGAGCTGTCTGCGGAACCGCAGCCGATGTAGTAGCTTGCGGAGCCGCAGCCGAAGGAGATGCATGTGGAGGCTCGGCCGATCTACCCTGTCGCGTCTGGACATAACGTGTGTAAGAAGCGTGTAAGAACTGTGCATTATTCGAATTCGTTTCATTATTAAGTTATTTCGAAACCCTGTTTGGATATCTAGTTTGGAAAAGCGTTGTTTATTTTAATTACATATGTATATATGATTAATCAGACTTAAGTCTAAAACCAAATAAGCTCAAGCTACGTACTAATTATGGATATGTTGATATGTATATAATATGAAATGATATTTTACTATAAAGTAGTATACATACCAGCATCTCCTTCAACTCCTGAACGGTGGCCCTCAAGCTATCCAGTTCCTGATGGACATGCCGGTCACTGGAGACGGAGGAAGTAACCGCCGGGGTGGAGTCCAACCTCATATGGGCCCTGCTAGGGCCCAATCCCCGGCCTCTCTCCCAACCTCCGTGGTGCCCTCCGTGTGCGGCGTCCAGAACTGGGGTCAGCAGCCTCGGATCGTTCTGTCCGGTAAAATCGATCCCCGAGGCCTGGGCCTGCTCAACCACCCGCTCCTACACCCACATTAAGCAGTAAAGTATAAGTATAAAATTTAAACTTGAACCTTCCAAAACTAAAATTTCAAATTTGGGTAGAAAAAATATTAACACTTACGCAGTACTCCTGGGTAGCGACGTCGGGACATCGAAGCTCGCCCGTGGCGGGATCTGTCGAGGTGCCGTGGACGGCAAGATATGCGGACAGCACGCTCGGTGTACCACCTGACGCCACGGTCCGAGATGTCTGCAATATTAGAAAGTAACTCTTAATATTAGAAATATTAGAGAATAACTCTTAATATTGCAGAATATTAGAGAATAACTCTTAATTTACCGATAACTCCATGGCTCGAGTAATGTTCCTCGAGCCACCTGTGTAAGTGGGGCGACCCCTCTTCGCCGACTTCCTGTTCTCCATATTCTGAGCGGCCTGTTTCTGCACAACGCATTAACATTTAGTTTTCTAATTAAGAAACACAAAGAAATAAATTATATCATAAATAATGAATTAAATTTAAAATACATACTTGTTTGCGTTCGGAGTCGAAATAAGCGCACAATAGAGGCCATGTCTCTACGTCGACTCTCGCAAACGCCGGAGTAGATAGGAGGGCCGCTCTCTCTGCCTCGGGGGTCGCTATCCACAGCGAGTAGCAGTCAGCCTTCAGCTCATTCCTGTTGTATCGGACCTTGGCCTGCATGTTCTTCATCAGGCCATTGTACAGAGCATGAAGGTCGAGCACCCTCCCCGAGTGATCAGGGTCGGCTACAGGCTGAAAATCATAATCCAACTGAAAATACAAAAAAAAACATTGTTATTAGATTGCAAGTGTTAATAATAAATATATTGGATAGATCAAATGAAAATATATATTAATACATACCCGAGCCTGATCAAAGAAGAGGGCGAATGAGCGCTGGTGCTGCTCGCCCCACTCAACGTGAAGTGGATAGTTCTTCACGATCCGGCTCTCGTCCCCCAAATACCGGCCGAACCTCTCGGCATGAGGACCGGTATAGCGATAGTCAAGGGTAAAAAATAGGGGGAATGCTGCCTCCCCCCTAGCTCTATCAGGCCTCAGCCTATGGGACTGATTCGGGCCTCGAGTCCCCCTCTGGGGATGGAGAGGCCCTGCGTCTGCACGAAATATCAAGACAATCAATAATAAGACAAAGTTGTATTAAGAAATCAAGGTTAAACAAAAATTCAAGTGTGATATATACCTCCGGTGATTAGAGCACGAGCCTGGGCCCGAGCAGCAGCACGAGCGGGACGATAGTTCCTCCGGTGAGGAACAACCGGGGTCCCGGACCCAGACGCATCCCCTCCAACTATAAAATAAACATCGACGCTAAATCTCCATGAAGTTCATATTTATTCTATATAGCATATGTAAAATAAATAAATATTTTAAATTTATTCATACTAACCTGCAGACGATGCGGAGGGTACGGAAGCGGCAGGAGTGGCCCCTGTGGAAGGTGTGGACGCACTACCTATAATTAGACAATTAAAAATAGATTTTATAAGTAATTGCAAAAAGAATGTGTAGATCAATAATATAACGTTCTAAATCAATATGCATGAACTATAGGACATATAAACATACCCGCAGGTGCGGTGGTGTCACCACCTACAGCTAGACAATAATAAAAAATGCTAAGTAAGAGCAAAAGGAATGTGTATATTTATGATATAGCATTCTAAATCAATATACATACACTATATGATATATAAACATACCTGGAGGAGCGGGGGTGGCCTCTGTCCCAGATGTGGACGCAGGACCAACAACTAGACAATTAAAAATAGATTTTATAAGTAATTGCAAAAAGAATGTGTAGATCAATAATATAACGTTCTAAATCAATATGCATGCACTATAGGACATATAAATATACCCGCAGGTGCGGTGGTGTCACCACCTACAGCTAGACAATAATAAAAATTGCTAAGTAAGAGCAAAAGGAATGTGTATATTTATGATATAGCATTCTAAATCAATATACATACACTATATGATATATAAACATACCTGGAGGAGCGGGGGTGGCCTCTGTCCCAGATGTGGACGCAGGACCAACAACTAGACAATCAAACATTGACAATATAAGTAATTTTGACATAAACATGCATGAATATCTGTAATATTACATTGAAAATGGATATGCGTGCAGTATACCTGGAGGTGTGGCAAAATCCACACGGAAGGAGGCATCCGAAGGGGTCTCCGATCTGGGTGCAAGACCGGCCCTCTGAAGCTCCCTACGGAGCTCTCCGGGCGGCAGAACCGCTCTGCCTCTGCCTCTGCCTCTGCCGCGGCTGGAGCTCCTGCCGCCCCTCGCTGCTCCCGACATCGTCATCAAATCTAGATAAACGGTTCGTGGACGCATTAGACAATCATTAAAAGTATTGACTATATATGATCTAGAGCGTAAAATGTGAAGTAATAATATAACATTACTGATAATCTTTTTCGTTTCGTGGGCGCATCATACATATCTACTTGGATTTCATCGTCGATGTCATTTCTAACCCACGTAACTTCATGATCGGTCGAAGACAACCCGTCCTTCGAAACAGTCGGTCGGAGCACTTTAAGCCTTCTCTCTTCTTCGTCCTCATCGCTGTCCTCGTATTCTGGGACATCGTAGACATCTCTAGGTTTCCATCGGCATACAACACTCCACCCCGGATGCTTCAAACACTGTGAGTAGTATACTTGGAACGCTTGGTTCGGAAAGATAAACGGATCGTCCTGACCGTAAAATCGAAGTGTGTTCACACTGGTCAATCCATATTCATCTTTCCAAGTCCCAAGACTGCTTCTCCACCTGTCTGTATTGGTTCGCGGATCGTACCAAGTACAGTGGAATATATAAAAGGGTTCTGATCGTCCGGGATAGTGGATGCCGAGTATACAATTTAAGTACCCATAGTAAATCACACCGTCCGATCCTACCGTCGCAATCCCACTATTCTGAGTGATTCTAGATGTTTCTATGTCCTTAACTTCGAATTTGTATCCAAGGACACCAAATCCTTTGTAATGTGCAACCTCCATACTAGGAAATTGAGCTAAACATCTTGAATCACTCTCAAATGATGCAGACAAGTTCGGATCGTGGATCTAAGAAAACAAATTTTACGATAAATACATAACGATACAAGTTTAGATTAAAACTGATAGCAATAAAATGTAATTCGAATAACTTACATGCTCTGTGACCCAATCACAAAAATTATCCTGATGGTATTTTTCCAAACGCTCTTCGTTCCAATCAGGATGCCCCTCACGTACCTCGTTAAAATGAGTTCTGTTTTCGACAAATAATTGTGACATTAATATTATGTCATTTCATACACACACAAACACAGATATAACAATTAATCCAAAAGAACTTACTCTCTAATTTGTTCAAGACATACGCAATTAAGCAAGATAAACCGGTATATCTTGTTGATAAACATAGTGTCTACCCTCTTATACTCGGCTTTACCATATGGCCCGTCTTGAATTCTTCGTGGTCGGTTAAGCCTTGTCTCAATGTTCTCGTCCAGATAGCGGGAACAAAATGTGGTTGCTTCATCAAGAAGATAACCTTGCATGATAGAACCCTCTGGTCGATTTTTATTGCGTATATACTTCTTAAGAGTGTAAAGGTACCTAATGAGAATATGTTGAATAAATAAACACGGGCATACATGACAAAAATAAATTTATAAATTGCGCGAAACGAAAAATTACACGTACCTCTCGACGGGATACATCCATCGATATTGTACCGGTCCGGCTAACTTCGCCTCAGTTGCAAGATGAACCGTCAAGTGTATTATGATATCGAAGAATGACTGTGGGAAAATACGCTCAAACTTGCAAAGTATCAACGCAATAGAATTTTCTAGTTTATCCAGCGTCGCAACCTCCAGCGTTTTAGCACACAACTCCCTGAAAGAACAACATAGGTCGTTGATTACTAGACCAACCGAGTCGGGGAGAGAAGTCCTGAGGGCTAATGGAAGAAGGTGCTCCACGATAACATGGTGGTCATGACTTTTCAGCCCATCGATCTTTCCCTTCACAATTTTTATTTTCTTGCTGAATGATCCTGAGAAACCTGTGGGGACTTTCAAATCATGCAACACCTGCAGGAATCTTTTCTTCTCCGGTTGTGACATATGATAAGCGGCATTGGGAAGTACAAACTTGCCCGGTTTACCCGCTACCGGTTTAGGGTGCAGTTCACTTCTTATTCCCCACTCTTGTAGATCCATCCGGGCATTCATGTTGTCTTTCGATTTCCCGTCTTTACACAGAAGCAAGTTAAGTATGTGCTCTGATACTCCCTTCTCTATATGCATGACGTCCAGACAATGACGCACTGAATTTGTAGACCAGTACGGAAGCTCGAAGAAAATGCTTAACTTGTTCCAATATTGTGGTTTGACCTGTCTCGTCGGATCCATCCCGAAGGTCACGTTATTGTAACCATCCCATTTAGCAGTCACGTCCTCTCCGGACAATGGGGATGGAGGCCCAAGAAGCTCCTGATGACCATCAAAGTGAACCGTGTCTAACCTATAGGGGTGGTCTGGAGGCAGAAAACGTCGATGGCCGCAATAACAAACCTTCCTGCTAAAATTCAAAAATTTTGATGTTGTGTGTTCATGGCAATGAGGACATGCTTTGTGACCATGTACGGACCAACCTGAAAGCATTCCATACGCAGGAAAGTCATTAATTGTCCACATTAAAGCCGCACGCAGTATGAAGGTTGTATTTGTGTTTGAATCATATGTCTCTACACCATCAATGAACAAAGTTTTCAGCTCCTCAATCAGAGGTCGGAGATAGACGTCGATATTGTTCCCCGGTGAGTTTGGTCCGTCGATAAGAAGAGGCATCATAAAGTATGATTGGTCCATAGCCAACCAAGGCGACAGATTATAAATCATCATTACAACGGGCAATGTACTGTGACTTCCAGCCATATAGTTGAATGGGCAGAAGCCATCGGCAGCCAGTCCGAGCCGGACATTGCGAGGATCGCTACTGAATATTGCGTGCCTCCTATCGAAATCCTTCCATGCCGGTGAATCTCTTGAATGGCTCATTTTTCCATTTTCGCTTGGAGGAGCACGGTGATGCCAAATCATTGCCTCGGCTGTTTTCTTGCACCTGAATAGCCTCTGTAGCCTCTGTGTTATGGGAAAATATCGTGCTATCTTCACAGGTATATCAGGTTTCTTATCAGAATCTTTCGGCTTATACCTGGCCTCTCCGCATGTTGGACACTCTTTCAAATCTGAATTCTCTTTCCGGTACAACACGCAATTTTTAGGACATGCTTGAATCTTCTCGCACTTTAGACCCAAATCAGACATCATTTTCTGGGCTTCGTACCAGCTTTCGGGCACATTATTTCCCGGAGGCATAGAATCTTTCAAGAACGAAAGAAGCATTGTGAATGACTTGTTGCTCCATCCATTTAGGCACTTAATTTGGAAAAGTTGGACGAACCATGAGAGGGTGGAATACTTCGCATTCTCATAAATTGGTTTCCTAGCATCATTCATGAAATTTTCATATTTATCCGCACGCGGTCCTTGACCGGAAGGAATGTCATCTTCGGTACGAATAGATTCACCTAGGGCAGCCTCTACCATATCCTCCATTTCTTCTGATGGAAATAAATTTCCGTATCCTGCCGTATTATCGAATTCTTCTTCTTCTCCTGCCGCATTATCGTGTTCTCCTTCTTCTACCGCAGTACTGCATTCTTCTCCTTCCCCGTGATATTTCCAAGTTGAATAAAGTCTAGTAAACCCATGTTTTACAATATGAAGCTCTGCTAATTCTACCTTCTGCAAGTACTTATTGCCACATCTATCGCACGGACAGAGAATCTTCTCTATTATGATCTTATTATGTGCTCGTGCAAATTCAAGGAAAGCAGCAACTCCTGCGACAAACTTAGGTTGCATACGTTGTTTCCAATCCACATACATCCAGTCCTTAACTCTGACGTACTCATGGGCCATGTTAGACTGAATAACATATAAATTGTAGGTTATGCTGACTATATTGAGAAATATAAGAACGGGATAGTTACTGACAAAGGAGAAAATCCATGTATATGCTTTGTGTGTGCGTTTGTCGTTGAAAAGAATAAATTATCGCACGTTATGTTGACCGATAGACGGGGACTAAGTGGCGCTTTTAGTTTCATATATGGGTATCGATGGGAATATGAAGGTTTCATATTATCATATATTGGTTTTAACCCGAACATCTCGAATCGCTCTCTGATTATGCGTTTGTATGTATGTGTTCCGGCTGTCGGGGGTAGGCTTCTATCCCATTAAGAATGTATAGAGCGAACGCCCATCACTTGTGCTTTCAACCGTTTCGAGTAAATTTCGGCAGCACCTTCCCGCTGTTCTCCGAGTACACTGTAATAGAATAGATAATCATTTCAAAGCTGTGAAACAACGTTGAAATGAACATCTAATCTATCTTTGTACACGGAGAACCAGCGGAAAGATACCGACGAAATATCTCGAAACGGATGAAAACACAAGTGAATGAAGGCGTTTGCTTTATACATTCTTAACTTGTCCACACGGGACAAATCTATGGGTTACCATACGATTGAATTTTCTTGTCGCGTAGACTATACGACGGTTGTTAGTATCGAGCTATACTGTCCGATATTTAACAACCTTCGTATAGTTCTAGGTCACGACGAGCATCGCACGTATGTTAACCGATAGACGGGGACTAAGTGGCGCTTTTAGTTTCATATATGGGTATCGATGGGAATATGAAGGTTTCATATTATCATCGAGTATCATATATTGGTTTTAACCCGAACATCTCGAATCGCTCTCTAATTATGCGTTTGTATGTATGTGTTCCGGCTGTCGGGGGTAGGCTTCTATCCCATTAAGAATGTATAGAGCGAACGCCCATCACTTGTGCTTTCAACCGTTTCGAGTAAATTTCGGCAGCACCTCCCCGCTGTTCTCCGAGTACACTGTAATAGAATAGATAATCATTTCAAAGCTGTGAAACAACGTTGAAATGAACATCTAATCTATCTTTGTACACGGAGAACCAGCGGAAAGGTACCGACAAAATATCTCGAAACGGATGAAAACACAAGTGAATGAAGGCGTTTGCTTTATACATTCTTAACTTGTCCACACGGGACAAATCTATGGGTTACCATACGATTGAATTTTCTCGTCGCGTAGACTATACGACGGTTGTTAGTATCGAGCTATACTGTCCGATATTTAACAACCTTCGTATAGTTCTAGGTCACGACGAGCATCGCACGTATGTTAACCGATAGACGGGGACTAAGTGGCGCTTTTAGTTTCATATACGGGTATCGATGGGAATATGAAGGTTTCATATCATCATCGAGTATCATATATTGGTTTTAACCCGAATATCTCGAGTCGCTCTCTAATTATGCGTTTGTTGTGCATTCGTGTTGTATGTGTAACATGATTTTAAACCATTGAGATCAAGATTGATAGAACTGATCATCCTACATTGCAATAGCATTCATCAACCAAAAACTATTATTGCAATGGTATACATCTATAACAATCAACAATTAAAACTATAAATATAGGATACTGATATCATAAAGCGTTATGAGACACCTCATCTGCCACGTGTCGTGATCATGGAAATCGCTAATATTGAGTTATGAGACACCTCATCTGCCATGTGTCATGGAAATAGCATGCATGGTGTGTTCAATGTATGATAAACAAGTACACTTCTAATAGTTTTTAAATTTGAGAAGTCCAGAGTGTATGGAAGGAGTTGAATAACAGAAGCATAAGGGGCACAACATTTTTTTCTTAAATTCTGGATACATTCTAAAATCTTCAACAGCAATTGGAGTGTATTTCGCTGTGAGAGACTCTTCAAAGAAATGGAGGAAGAAGCACTAAAGAAAAAAGAGAGAAAAATAAGAATATAAAGTTGAAACTAAACTTGAGCTATCCGCTGAAATCATAAAGCATAGGAAAGTTGATTGAGTCTTGATCTATTGCTCTTTCTTTGCATTATCTCGTATGTCCATTTATAGATTTTAATGCCACATGAGATGTATAATCTGTCAGCTCCCTATGGTTGTATTAATGTCAGCTCTTACACAATATGGGTATCTGCCTTACCATTAAGACAACTATGGAATATGTTAATTTAAAATGTAAGGCTAGCTATCTATGTATTCTGAGGGACTGCTTGCATAGAACTTAGCTTGATCCTCTCAATTATTACACATAAATATGCTGACATGCCTCTCATAACCCTAACCCGAGCCCCACAGTAACCCTAACCCCAGCCCCAACCCTAACCCCAGCCCACCGTAACCCTACCCCAGCCCCACAGTAACCCTAACCCCAGCCCCACAGTAACCCTAACCCCAGCCCCACCCCAGCAGCAGCCGAACCCCAACCCTAACCCTACCCCGACCCCGACCCCGACCCCGACCGCCACCGCGCCCCTGCCCAAACCCAACTCTCGCGCGCGCAACCCAGACCTAGCCATGAATAATCCAAAAATGCTTTAATTTACCTAGAGATTTATACCTGAACGGGTGCGCTGGTGGGCTGGAGCGACGACGGTGGCGAATTGGCGAAGAAACCGGCGGTGGCAACGACGAAACCGGCGGTGGCGACGACGGTGGCGACGAAATCGGCGGTGGCGACGACGGTGGCGACTCTGCCCAACGACGGTGGCGACGCGACGGTGGCGATTTGGGGTTTTTCGCGCGCGTTTGAGGGAGAGAGAGAAAATGAGCGTAGGCTTTTCGATCTGGCTTTATTTTAAAACGATATTTACTTTCCCCTTCGGATATACCCGTAGGTCCTTTGTTTGCGCCTCCGTAGGGGCAAACACCAAATTAAGAATTAATATTTTTATTCTTGGACGTCAGTGCCCGTAGGGGCAAGCTTTTAGCCCTACGGATTAATCCGTAGGGCCAAGTTAAATATGCCCCTGCGGATATTTCCATCCGTAGGGGCAACCCCCTATTTTACTAGTGTGATAAAGTATCATATGTCCTCACGGCTTCAGCCCCGCCCGTCCCAGGTCCAAAATCTTCAGTTGCGGACGTTGAAGTCCGCAAGACATGGGACGCTGACTGTGCCACGGCCAAATGCCTCGCACTTGTATCGATGGACAACACACATCAAAAGCAGCACGAGGACATGGACATTCACGGTATATTTCTTCATACAAAGGAGTTGTATGGAGAGCAATCCCGCGTATTACGATACGAAGCATCAAAGAAATTGTTTCAGATGCGAATGGCCCCTGGCACACCAGTAGGAGACTATGTTCTGAAGATGATAGCTCTTATAGAAGAGCTTGAGGACCTTGGATGGACGATGGACAATGAACAATATATAGATATTATTCCGCAGTCCCTTCCTTCCACCTTTGCTCAGTTCATAGTGAACTTCAACATGCATGGCATGGAGAAGGAACTCCCTGAACTCCTTAATATGTTAAGGAGTGCAGAGAGCACTATGAAGTCAGCAAGAACTCCCGTTATGACTATTGGACAATCTTCTTCTTCTCGCCCGAAACCTAAGGCTAAGGGAAAGAAAAAGAAGAAGCCCACCAATCCTAAAGGTGGAGTTAAAAAGGTGAAGGGAAAGGAAAAGTCCAAGGCTGGAGACTCGGGGAAGGACGAATGTTTTCATTACCACAAGACAGGACATTGGAAGCGCAACTGCACGGAGTACTTAAGTCTCAAGAAGAAGTATGGGGATGCTTCTGCTTCAGGTGCGTTTGTGACAGAAAACTGTTTTTCAATAAACTCTGCTTCCTGGGTATTGGATACCGTTTCAGGTTCTCACATTTGCAATTCTATGCAGGGGCTGAGAAATAGCAAGGTTTTGAAGACAGGTGACCATACTCTCTGCGTTGGAAATGGTTCCAATGTACATACAGTTGCAGTGGGAGAGTATCACTTGGGGTTGCCATCTGGATGTATTTTGGTTTTGAATCCATGTTATTTTGTACCAAGTATGCTATGTAATATAATATCCGTTTCTTTGTTGGACAATGAAGGATATAATTTTGTATTGCAGAACAATGTTATGAACATTCACCTAAATCAAATGTTGGTTGGGTATGGTACGCTTAATAACGGAATATATGTCCTAAATCAACACACAGTTTTCAGTATACAACACACTAATAAATGAAAACTTTCAGAATTAAATGAAGCTTTTCTTTGGCACTGTAGACTTGGTCATATTAACGAAACAAGACTAAACAAGTTACACAAAGATGGATATTTAAACTCTTTTGAATATAAATCTTATGAGACTTGCCAGTCTTGTATCAAGGGTAAAATGACCAAAACTCCGTTTACCGGACACGGAGAAAGATCTACTCAGCTCCTAGGCCTCATATATAGTGATGTATGTGGGCCGATGTCTACACAGGCTAGAGGCGGTTTTTCATACTTCATTACATTCACTGACGATTTCTCAAGATTCGTTCATGTATTTTTATTAAAGCACAAGTCCGATGCTTTCGAGAAATTCATTGAATATAAACAAGAAGTAGAAAAACAAACCGGCTTGAGTATTAAGATGCTTCGATCAGATCGAGGTGGTGAGTATCTCAGTACAGAATTTGCAAACTTCCTAAAAGAGAATGGGATTCTCTCTCAGCTCACTCCTCCTTACACACCACAGCACAACGGTGTGTCAGAACGACGGAATAGGACCCTATTAGATATGGTCCGGTCCATGATGAGTGACGCTGAGTTACCAGTCTCGTTTTGGGGGCATGCATTGGAGACTGCAGCGTTTCTGTTAAACAGGGTTCCAACCAAAGCCGTGTCTACCACGTCATATGAGATATGGCATGGGAAGAGACCATCTCTTAAGAGAATTAAGATTTAGGGTTGCCCGGCCTATGTTAAAAAGCAGAATCCGGACAAACTCGAGACACGGTCAGTCATGTGTAACTTTGTGGGATATCCAAAGAATTCTTATGGATATCTGTTCTACCACAAAGAGGAACAAAAAGTGTTTGTTTCTCAGTATACCACATTCTTGGAAAAAGAGTTTTTCACAGATAAAGATGGTGGCAAGGTGGTGGATCTAGAAGAGGTTCTGAAGACACAAACTACAAATGACGATTTGGTTGAACCGGCTGTTACAATAGAAACTGAAGAACCTTGGCCACTCCGTAGGTCTGGTAGGACTTCTCGCCCACCGGAGAGGTACTAAGGTTTCCTCATTGATGGTGACAGAGAAGACTGTATCATGGATAATGATGATCCTACCAGTTTTCAGCAAGCTATCACGAGTAGAGAATCTGTGAAGTGGCTAGATGCCATGAGATCCGAAATGGAGTCTATGTACACCAACAAAGTATGGACTTTGGACGTTGTACCCCCTGGGGTAAAACCTGTGGGGTGCAAATGGATCTTTAAAAGAAAGATTGGTGTAGATGGGCAGGTGGAGAACTATAAGGCAAGACTTGTGGCGAAGGGTTTTCGTCAAAGACCAGGTTTGGACTATGACGAGACTTTTTCTCCCGTAGCCATGCTTAAATCCATTCGGATCTTACTTGCTATTGCTGCTCACTACGACTTTGAAATCTGGTAGATGGACGTTAAAACTGCATTTCTAAATGGAAATTTAGAAGAATGCGTTTATATGGATCAGCCAGAGGGCTTCATTGACAGTGGGAGCAGCGGGAAAGCATGTAAATTGCTTAAATCCATTTATAGGTTAAAGCAGGCATCACGGAGTTGGAATATCTGTTTCGATGATGTCATCAAAGAGTTTGATTTCATCAAAAATCGAGATGAACCTTGTGTTTATAAGAAGGCTGTAGGGAGAGCTGTCACATTCCTCGTATTGTACGTGGACGACATTCTTCTGATAGGAAATGATATTCCTATGCTACAGTCGGTCAAATATATCTTATCACTGAGGTTCTCCATGAAGGACCTGGGTGATGCCACATACATTCTGGGCATAAGGATCTATAGGGATAGATCCAAAAGGTTATTGGGATTGTCCCAAACCAGGTACATTGACACCATCCTAAAAAGGTTTAGTATGGAAGACTCCAAGCGGGGTGCCTTACTCGCTTGCCATGGAGTCACTCTTTCCAAGGATTCTTGTCCAAAGACCGATGAAAAGAGAGCTCGCATGAGTGTTATACCCTATGCTTCGGCAGTAGGATCTATAATGTATGCGATGTTATGTACACACCCAGATGTATCTTATGCACTTAGTGTTGTAAGCAGGTATCAATCCAACCCAGGGGAGAATCACTGGACATCTGTGAAGAACATTCTTAAGTACTTATGATGGACTAAAGAATTGTTCTTGGTGTATGGTAATGGAGATCTCCAAATGGAGGCCTTTACCGATTCGAGCTTCCAGAGCGATAATGACGACAGAAAATCTATCTCTGGGTTTGTATTTACCCTCAATGGAGGGGCGGTGAGTTGGAAGAGTTCTAAACAAGATACCGTTGCAGACTCCACGATGGAAGCTGAGTATATTGCTGCAAATGATGCCGCCAAGGAAGCCGTCTGGATGAAGAAGTTCGTCTCGGAGCTAGGAGTAGTTCCAACCATTATTGATCCAATACCTTTGTATTGTGATAATAATGGGGCTATGGCGCTAGCCAAGGAGCCCAGATCCCATCAGCGGTCCTGACACATCCTGAGGCATTTTCATTTGATCCGGGAGATTGTAGATCGCCGCGAGATCGAGATTAGGAGAGTAGACACAAAGAATAACGCCGCGGATCCATTCACCAAGGCCCTCCCTCAGCCGCAGCATGATCGACTTTTTGAGATGTTGGGTATGAGATAGCCAATAACTGGCCTTAGTGCAAGTGGGAGATTGTTGGATATATGTATGCCCTATAGGCCATTATATGATAGTGGTTGTATCTATACATGTATATATATATTCAGTATGCATTCTTGCTCGACATGATAGTATGCTATCTGGTTCTTCTTTATCTGACATGTTGATTTGATCATGCTTTTATTCATTCATACATGCTGATAAAGCCCTGAGGATATCGGCTTGACTGCTCTGATTATGATAGAGATCATACAAGTGGGATATATGTAGTCTATAAGCATATCCTGGAAAGTTCCTAGTTGTAGGTATATCGAGATGGGGTATTGATATACCAGAGTAGACTAGCGTATATGATACTAGACCCATACGATGGGCGATGAATGTTCCCACATTCATCGATGTTTGACATCAAGGTCATATACGGGTGCTCAGTGGTGACTGGGTACACTGGACGGACTCACCGAGAACTCCTATATGGAATTATATCTATCGTCGGATAGCAGTTCTCAGGTAACACTGGTACAGGTTAGTCTGTAGACCTGAGATCGTCATAGAGTCTTGTGTGTTCTCCCACTGTACTTTGATTGCCACCCTACCACGGCTCTACTGAGTCGTGCAAACAGGTGGCCGTTGGGTACAGTCCCGAGACACACGAAGGCAATGAGCGATAGGAGGGGTTTCTTCTCTCCCGGTATTGGGAGTTGATGCTGTGCTGTGCCCGACTGGTTATATCAGTAAGTCTCTGGCCAAGGCTGCTGAGATTTGCTGATAAGTGTTATCAGTAGTTTCTCGATCTGTTATAGACCATTCACCGGCACGACTTATTGAGTTATTAGGGTCGACGTGACCATCCCTAGGCTCGATATGCAGCATATCTGACGAAGAGACCGGACTGTACGGTAGTGTTGCCGGTTGGCTCGACGGGAGTTGTAGCAGGTTCGCTTGTTTTCTTCTGATCGCTCAATACCCGGGTGGCCGTTACGTTTAGCTGACCGCTTGCGGCTTGGGGGTGCTTGATATGATCATCACCCTCTGCCGGCGTATTGACGAGTCTTAGAGTCCCATACAGGAGTTACCTAGTCCAGGCGAAACGTTGTGGTGCACGTATGCGATATGCGCATGGACCCGATTAAAATGCGCGTATATGATACCGTATATTGATCGGGCGGCTTGCTTTTGGTAGGGTCATATGTGATATGGGCGGATTGATAAATCAAGTGTTGATTTATCATTTAACCATTAGCTTTCTCACTTAAAACCTTTTCTTATATATATGATGGATGTATGCATGCATGTATGTTTTTCTTTCTTTTAGTTTCATGCACATATGGATGTGCATACACACATACATACATACATCATCCTTCATGGTTGCTTATACATGGAATATGATGGCAATATAAGACTCACACCATGGTTGAATATATGGATTATTATTTGATTTATTGTTTAAAACAAAATAGAAAAGATAAGGATAATTCTTGCTTGCTTCTACATTGTTCTTTAAACCTAACCATGCTCACCTACTTCTAACCATGAGTTATCATTCTCTTTGTGTTTTAAACTCAAGTTAAATAATGTCTCCATCATCTAACCATGGTTTGAGATGAGGATTAAAAAATATATATATACATATATTTTCTTTTTCCTTCAAGAGAGTTATCTTTTTTTCTACTCTTGTTAAAACAAAAAGCCATCATCTTCCTCCTTCTTCCTTTTGCTCTCTAGTTTTTTCTAGTGAGTAAAACACAAATAAAGAAAGGTTTTTGAAGTGAGAATCTAAACCACAACATCATTCTACACAAGTTTAGCCAACTTGTTTAGAGTGTTCTCTTCGTTTCTCATCGTGATAATCGAAGTTGCGAGCTTGGACGAGGGACTCCGGGTGGATCGTCGTGGACGTGAGAGGAGTTCAAGAGGACCTTCTTCCAACACCCAAGAGACCAAAGAGTCCAGCGAAAGGGAGCTACAAAGGTTGTAGTCTCGAAACCCTAGTTTTTATTCGCTTTAACTTTCGAAACCCTAATTTTCTAGGATCGATTCCTTTGTATGCTTGTTTAGCACCATAAAAATCAAAACCTTGAGACATGTGATGCTTCAAAACTCTACATAGGGTGCTAGGCAAACCTTTCATTGCAGCCAAACTAGTTGGCAAATATCACCTTGTATTACCAAATGGTTAATACATTGATTCTGAACGAATGTTATTACATACCGAACCTGATATACAACATTACATTAGTTTCTTTATTAAGTTAAAGAAGGATATAATTTTGTAATGCAGGATAATGTTGTGAACATTTTCCTTAATCAAGAGTTGATTACATCAGGCACGTTATGTAATGGTATATACGTTCTAAATCAAACCACAACTCAAAGTATATAAAACACACACAAGAGGAGTAATTCAGAAATGAACGAATCCCTTTTATGGCATTGTACACTAAGTCATATGAATGCGACATGACTAGCTAAGTTACATAAGGATGACTATTTTAATCCGTTCGAATTTTCATCTTATGATACTTGCCATTCTTGTCTCAAAGGTAAAATGACCAATACTTCATTTACTGGAAACGGAGAAAGAGTTATTGAACTCTAAGGACAGATACATGGTGATGTATACGATCCTATGTCTACACATGCCAGGGATGGTTCCTCGTACTTCATTATGTTCACTGGCTATCTCTCAAGATTCGGACGTGTATTTCTATTGAAACACAAGTCTGAAACTTTTGATAAATTCAAGGAATATAAGTACGAAGTAGAGAACCAAACGGGTAGAAGTATTAAAGTCCTTCGATGTGATCGGGAAGGAGAATACTTGAGCACGGAGTTCTTGGATTATTTAAAAGAGAATAGGATTCTCTCTCAGCTTACTCCTTCGTATACACCACAGAACAACAGTGTATCGGGGTGGAGGTATCGCGCCCTATGAGATATGGTGCGCTCTATGATGAGTACTGCTGAGTTGCCTGTTTCCTTTTGGAGTTATGCACTTGAGAAGCTGCATACCTATTGAATTAGGATCCAACCAAATCAAGTGCCTACTACTCTATATGCGATATGGTATGGGAAGAGACCATGTCTTAAACGAGTTAAGATATTGGGTTGTCCGGCCTATGTTGAAAAGAAAAATCCGGACAAACTCGAGGCAAGGTCAGTTCTATAAGTTTGTTGGATATCACAAACATTCGCAAGGGAATATCTTCTACCAAACCGAGGAACAAAAGGTGTTTTGTTTCTCAACATGCCACCTTGTTTAGAAAAAGGAATTTCTTGAAAAAAAATTAGTGGTCATGAGGTAGAACTGGAAGGAGTTCCAGCTATACAAACTAGGACTGATGATTTAGTCGAACCAAAGGATTCGATAGTTTCCAACGAACCTCAGCCTCTCCATGAATCTGGTAGGGTTCCTCAACCACCAGAGAGATACTACGGTTTTCTCAGTGATGGTGGGAGCGAGGAATGCATAATGGTAGATGATGACCCAACTAGGTTCAGGCAGGCCATCATGAGTAGGGACTCTGTGAAATGGTTGGATGGAACATCTATTTTGATATGGAAGTCAAAGAGTTTGACTTCAACAAAAATACAGATGAACCTTGTTTATACAAGAAGGTTGTAGAGAGTAAGACTGTCTTCCTCGGATTGTACGTAGATGACATACTCTTGATAGGAAATGATGATCCCTTACTACACTCGGTCAAGCTCCTCTTATCACGAGGATTCTCTAAGAAAGATCTGGATGATACCTATTACATTTTATGGATTTTGATCTATGGTGATAGATCTAAGTGGATGTTGGGAGTGTCCCAAATTCAGGTATATTAACACCATACTAAAAAGGTTTAGTATGCATGATTCTAAGCATGGTGATTCGTCCACTTACTCTGGAATCACTCTATCCAAAAAGATGTCTTCCTAGACTGATTTGGAGAGAGCTCGTGTGCAAGGGATACCCTATGCTTCGGCGGTAGGATTTATCATGTATGCGATGTTATGTACCAGACTAGATGTAGCTAACTCACTAGGTGTAGTGATCAGGAATCAATCAGATCTTGGGAGAATCACTGGACAGCTGTGAAGGACATTCTTAAGTACTTGAGAAGCACTGAAGTAATGTTCATGGTGTTTGGTAACGGTGAACTCCAGTAGGAGTTCTTTATCGATTCGAGCTTCCAGAGTGATAAGGTCGACTGAAAGTCAGTTTCAGGCTTTGTCTTTATCCTCAGTGGAGGGAAGGTATGTTGGAAGAGTTCCAAGCTAAATACCATGGCAAACTAGACGATAAAGGATGAGTACATCGCTACCAACGATGCTGGCAAAGTGGATGTCTGGATATTTCTTGTTCATAAGATGAACATGGTTCCTACCATTGAGCATCTAATAACTGTTATTGCTACAACAATGGAGTTGTGGCTTTGGCCTAGGAACCCCGGTCCCATCAGCGATCCAGACATATTCTGAGGCAGAATCACCTGATCAAGGAGATGGTTGATCTCCAAGGGATCGAGGTTATTGTTAGTGTATATTCCCTAGAGGCCATTACTGTATCATACTAGTTTGTATATTACTTGATGGAAGCTTGGGATATTCACAGTTGTATAGACAATCTTTCTCGAAATGGTAGTATGCTACTTGGTTTGTTTCTACTTTAATACGTGCATGTGTTTCTTATAGCATATCTCTTATACATATTAGTAGATCCCTTAGGATCTTTGCTTGATTACCAGCGTTGTGATGGCAGTCACACTTGTAGGGGCTGGGTAATCTATAAGCACATCCTTATACAGGTCCCTAGTCGTAGGATTATCGAGACAGGGCATCGATACTCCGGAGTAGACTAGCGTATGCGCTTCTCATCCCAGCAGGGGAGATGGTCTGTCCCATAGCCATCAGTACGTCGTACTGGAGATACTGGAGATAGTATGCGGGTGCTCATTAGGTTATGAGTACACTGGACAGGACTCGTCGGGAACTGTTGGTTGGTACTATACCTATCGTCAATTATCAGTTCCCAGGTGACATGAGTACAGCTTAGTCCGCTGACTTGACACCGTCACTTCGCCTCGAGTGTGTTCCCACTGTTCTTTGATTACTACCCTACCACGGCTCAAAGGAGTCGTGCAAACAGGTAGTAGTTGGGTGCAGTCCCGAAGCACTTGGAGGCAGTGACGGTTAGACAGGATTCGTCTCTCCCAGTATTAGGGGTTTATATCGCGCTGTGTCTAGGAGAGCCATTACACAAAGTCCCTGGCCAGGGCAAGCGAGATATACTGGTAGGTTTCCAGTGTTATCTCAGGGTGTTCTGGGCTACACTCCGACACGACTTGTACCGCTATTAGGGGACTGACGTTTACCACCCCCTAGGCTTGCCATGCGATATTCTCAGACGAACAGACCGGACTGTACGAAGATTGTCACATTCAGGCTCAGTAGAAGTTCGAATGGGTTCACCTCATCAGTCTTCTTATCGGCATCTACCTGGGGACCGTTACGTACAGCTAGTACCACTTGCGGCCTGTGGTTAAACCCACTGCCAGCGTAGTGTCGAGTCTTTAGAGTCCCACACATAGGGTTATTCGTCTTTGGGCAAAACAGAGTAGAGGTCGCATGGTTTTGCGACGGGGTTCGTTTACATCCGCGCATTTGTGCACGTTTGGTGTCCAGACAGTTATTACTAGCGGGCTTTGGTTTAAGCCAGATCCTAGTATATGTTTTGGGATTGATTTTATCTCATTGTATTCGTGTTCCTCGGAACATGGATGCGGGTGTGTATGCACAGTTGACAGAGGCAGAGGCAGAGGATTCTCATTAGGGTTGATGACCGTTGTCTTTTTCCAAACCCTAATGAATATGTGAAATATGATTAATAATATTAATTAAAGATAATTGTGTTATGGTTAGGGTTGTTGACCATTTGACCTTGGTTGACTTGTTGACCCAAGTTGAAATATTGACCATCATCATTTCACATGAAAGATGCTCTTTGATTCTAGCAAAATTCATTAAATGTGAAATGATAATGGTCATTTCAAATGAACCATCACCATTTTCTTTTAATTATTATTGTTAATTCATAATTCACATATATGTGAGAATGGTTGATATTTTTCTCTCATTCTCTCTTGCTCATTCTCTCTCATCCTCTTCCTCTCTCTCAAAGCACTAATCTCTCATGTGTTGAGAACCATTTGCTTTTGAGATAAAACACCAAAACTCCTCTCTACTCATTCTAAGGTTCTAGGTTTAGCAAGCCAAGCACTTTTGTTACCTCTAGGTTGAGGTAGGAGCTCAAGGTAGAGGCCCTCGGGTGGATTTTTCTTCAGCAAGAGAAGGCGACGAGGAGGAACCAATCAACCCACTCCAAAGGAGCAAGAAGAGAAGGAGTTCAAGACTTAGGTATAACCCTCTAACCGAGTAGGTAAAATTTGTAGTTAGTTGCTAGGTTTTTGTTTAGAAAAGATCCTCTTTTCAAGTCCATGTTACCGAGCCATAAAAAATCATTTTTTACCGTTTCCGCATATCTGTAAGAACCGGGAAGGGTAACGTGGACTTACAGTGGTATCAGAGCCTAGCTAAACACAAACTAGCATGTTAGCAAAGTATTTAGAATTTCGATCGGAGAAAAAATCACAAAACACGTCCGGAAAATGAACTTTCTGCCGATTTTTAAACCTGTTCAAAAAATAATTCCACATACACTAAAAATCGGCTCAGGGTTTTTTAAGAACCATCAGCAAAAACGATCCACTGACTCGGTCAACGCACCGCGGTACCGCGGCAAGAACATGCTTCTTGCCGCGGATCCGCGGCCGAGTTGACTCGGCCGTGACTCGTTTTTGCTGCAGTGTTTTTAGTGAGATGTTTTGGGATTTTTAGGATAATTTGTTTCTGCCCAGAATTTCCAGAGAACAAAGTTATGGTTGGGGTGGTTACAAATCCGTATTTTGATCGAAGTTCCGTAGACTTTAGCTAATGGGTTATATCTGTGATGTGATATATGCACTGAACGTCAACTAATCGCTATACATCGATTAGTGGGGGTTGTGCATATCTGTGATCTGTAATGTTGATGGTTTGTGTATATGAATTCGTTGGATTGTCGCGGATGAATAGCCGGGGGGGTTGTGAGATGAGAGTTTTCTTTATCTTTCATTTGACGTAATATGCAAATTGATGTAATATTATTTGTATGGCCGCACATCCGGGATGAGGTTGTAGCCGCCATTGTATATTATTTCTTTTACTGTTTTTGCTCCTAGGATAGACCCAAGGTGGGGTGCACAAACTACCGGGTACCTTGAAGTGCTGAGTGGCCTACTCACGTTGTTGAGGGAGGTTGCTTCGCTTCGGGTACTTAGCGGGTAGTTTGCCGCACCCGTAGGGGTCTAGGGGGGTTTTGGCTATTCATCGCGACCGTGTAATCCGCTTTTCGTTGCAGGCTCGAACGAAACGCGGATTCCTAGTATATCCAATGTGTTCATCTGTGATCTGGAATGGCTATCATTGCATCTGACGAATGTATATATCTATATATGATATCTATTAGGCGTTGCTTATGTTTTGCATCCGCGCTAGTCCAGCCCCCGCTCCGTCGTTAGTTAAGTAACCTAATGGGTGATGACGGGGCCCCATGGCGAATGCGGATGGCATAAGCGTACGTCATATTTTCATTGTTTTCTGCAATGGTAGGATTAAATGATGGGACACATTAAATTAATGCAAGAAAATAAACCAAAGTTAAGACGTTGGAACAATTTCAAAACCACTCGGTTTCTTTTCAAAAACAACTTTTAAACGCGGAGCTTAAACCACTCCTTTTAAAAGCTATCAAGGTTCCTTCGATTATATCAAGTTCACTACGTTCACGGTTTCGCCAAAACCATTCGTAGCCCTCTGTCATTTCATATGAATATTCAATAGTATTCAAGCTATGTTTGTTGACCTTCGTCAAGGCATAGTGATTGGTAGCTGTTGGGTGTTCATATGTAGCATAGATAGATGCGTTAGTTTAGGACAGTCGTATTACCTTGTTGACCTTCGTCAACGGTATATACGGGTGGGTTCAAATTAACCTGGACAATGACGGGTAGAACTTGACATGTGACTAATGATTTGTTGACCTTCGTCAAGGTCATAAGAGCATGGGGCAAAAAATCCACATCGGGAGTTTCTAAAGAAACTGAAACTTGCCAGTGCTGCATACCATTTGGAGTGTGATGATTCTGGTACGATTCCTTCAGTTTTATCACATGATGATATTTGGATCTCGATCCTACTGTGAGTATATGCTACTCCTCGGGAACTTTCTCACTTAACGATCAATGCTATAAACCAAGTAGGTGTCTAGAAAAGTGTTAGCGGGGCTACGCCCATAGGGAAAAGAGGTTACTTAATTAAGGAACTTTGTGAAAGCGTTGGAAAACCTCTATCGAAGTACCAACACTGGCCTGGCTGAACGGTTAAGCAAGTATTGTACGGTGAGATTGATCCCGACTAATTCTTCCTTTTTGGTTTGAGGAGGGTTTCGAGAAACAGTAGGAGCCATCCTGTTTAGATAAATTAAAAACCAATTTAAACTTGCAAGAGCATCATGCTGAGTGTTTTCTTCTCTCTCTCTTAATTGCAGCGACCCAGTGACCACACATAGGTTACATCTAGATAATAAAATGACTGAATCTGACTGTTATGATTGGCAAAGGTCTGTCCAGATGTCCATTGCCCATGACAAGTTGGGACACCTCTTAACTAATCAAACCCCTGCCGTCTCAGGACCAGTTTCCCCAGTCACGGATATTGATATCCGTAAGACATCGGAAAAAGACTGTGCGAAAGCCAAGTGCCTCGTGTTAGCCTCAGTTGATGGTGCATACCAGAGGCAGCACGAGAAGATGGACTTAGTTTCTATCTTCCTCCATAACAAAGATTTATATGAAGAGCAATCTCGTATCGTAAGATATGAGACCTCGAACGAATTGCTTCAAGTGAGGTTGGCTGTCGGGTCATCTGTAGGGGGCAACGTACTTACAGAGACCAGCTATTTTGAGCTCACGGACCTGAAGACCACGTTGAAGGATGGGTCAAATACTGACTTGATTCTACACTCTCTGCCCTCTACTTATACCCTGAAGGAAACCAGGGCAGAAGAAGGAAAGGGAAGGGCAAAAGTTTCGGGACTGGATATAGTAAAGGAGGGACGTTCCTATTGTTACGGGAATGAACATTGGCAGAAGGATTGCAGGGCTAGCAAAGCCAGTAGCCAGGATTCGAAGCATGTTGTGGCTTCGGCTTCGGGTGTATTTGTGGTAGAGAACTGTATGTCAGTTAACCCTACTTCCTGGGTATTGGATACCGGATCAGGATCTCACATCTGTAATTCGTTACAGGCTCTGAGAAACCGTAGGGTTATCAAGATAGGTGATATGACTCTCAAGGTTGCTAACGGAATGAGCATGGACGCTGAATCCGTAGGGGAATATCATCTTAGACTGACAACCGGGCAGATATTGATTCTGCGTAACTGTTTGTATGTACCAGGTGCGACTTGTATTATCATATCTGTATCCTTACTTTCTAAGGAAGGATATGATTTTACTTTTGTAAGTGATGTGGTCCACATCCACCTAAATCAAGTTCTGATTGGGTCAGGTACATTAGAAAACGGGATATACGTATTGAATCAAGCTCAGATTTTCAGTGTCCAGAACACACTTAAAAGAAAGTCTCCGGAATTAAATCAGGCTTTCTTATGGCATTGTAGACTGGGTCACATTAATGAGACACGGTTAACTAAGTTACATAAAGAGGGATACTTGAATCCGTTCGAGTATCAGTCTTATGCCACTTGTGAATCTTGTCTCATGGGAAAGATGAAAAAGACTCCGTTCACTGGACACGGAGAAAGAGCAAGCGAGCTCTTGGGACTCATACACAGTGATGTGTGTGGTCCAATGTCTACACATGCGCGAAGTGGTTATTCATACTTCATTACTTTCACAGATGATTTCTCTAGGTATGGACATGTCTTCCTGATGAAGCATAAATCCGAGGCCTTTGAGAAAATTCGGGAATACAAGAATGAAGTTGAAAAACAAACAGGCAAAAGTATTAAGACACTGAGATCTGATCGAGGTGGTGAATACTTGAGTGCCGAGTTTCTAGACTACTTAAAAGAGAATGGAATTCTCTCGCAGCTTACTCCTCCATACACACCACAACACAACGGTGTATCGGAAAGATGGAATCGAACTCTATTGGATATGGTTCGTTCCATGATGAGTAAGGATGAGTTGTCGCGATCTTTATGGGGTTATGCACTAGAAACAGCTGCATATCTTTTGAACAAGGCTCCAACCAAGACTGTGCCTACGACCCCATATCAGATATGGAGTGGGAAGAAACCCTGTCTTAAGTATCTTAAGACATGGGGATGTCCAGCTTTTGTAAAGAAGCAGCATGCGGACAAGCTCGAGGCATGCTCAGTACTGTGTAAGTTTGTTGGATACCCCAGGAACTCCAGGGGGTATCTTTTTGTTGGAGATAGTGCCCTCAAAGTCAATTATTAGGTCACAGGTACGTGATTGTAATGATTGAGGGAGGACCTATCCCGGTAGGACAGTCTTACTCGAGATGATAGTATGCTATCTGGTTTATCTTTATCATCGTGTACTGCTTTAGGTGACATGACACGTCGCTATTACACGTTGATAGAGCCCCTAGGATTCTTGCTTGACCACCAGCAGTATGAGGGCGATCATATAAGTGGGAGCTGGGGGTCTACAAGCATATCCTTAAAAGGTCCCTAGTCGTGGGAGTTTCGAGACCGGGCATCGATACTCCATTAGTAGACTAGTGTATACAGTCGAGACCCCGACGAGGGGCGGTGGCTGGTCTCACAAGCCACTGGTGTCAGTTGGATCACCTAAGATGTATACAGGTGCTCATTGGGTTATGAGTACACCGGACAGGACTCGCCGGGAACATGCTAGTTGGTCATATACCAGACGTCAGATGGCAGTTCCCTGGTGACATGTGTGCAGGTTAGTTCATCGACCTGGGGATCGTCATTTGTCTCGTGTGAGTTCCCACTGTACTTTGATTACTACCCTACCACGGCTCAAAGGAGTCGTGCAAACAGGTTTTAGTTGGGTACAGTCCCGAGCCACATGGAGGCAGTGAGCGTATCTTCAGGGGTTCGTCTCTCCCGGTATTGGGGGTGAGGTCGTGCTGTGTCTAGGAGAGCCATTACACAAAGTCCTTGGCCAAGGCAAGGAGATTTACTGGTAGGTATTCCAGTAGTATCTCAGGGTGTTCTGGGCTACACTCCGACACGACTTGTACCGCTTTTGGGGGTCTGACTTTTACCAACCCCCTAGGCCCGCCATGCGATACTCATAGACGAACGGACCGGACTGCACGGATATTGTCACTGACAGGCTCAGTTGGGTGTCGGGGTGAGCTTCCTCATCGACGTCCCTTTTGGTCAATAGCTGGTGGCCCGTCACGTATTGGCTAATACCTCTGACGTGCTAGTGGTTAAATCCACAGCCATAGTATTGACGAGTCTTTAGAGTCCACCACACTTTCAGTTACTCAGCTTTCGGGCGAAACGTTGTAGAGGCCGTATGGAGATATGGCAAGGTCCGATCAGATACGTGCGGTATTGCACGGATCAGGATCGGACAGTTTTGTACTAGTGGCCGTATAGTTATATGGCAGGGTTTGATCTGATACGTGCGGTATTGCACGGATCAGGATCGAACGGATTTAACTAGCCGGCTTTGGCTTAAGCTGGTCTTAGTTTAGTACAGTGTAGATTTTGTCTCATTGCATTTGTATCCGGACGGAATACAGATGCGGGTGTGTATGCACAGTATCGGGGTTTTTCCTGTAATTTATTACGGGACCAGTTTTCTGGAGTTGCCAGTTTGCATTCCGTTCCAGCCGGTTTTCCTTTGTTCTTTCCCGGCCGGACTTTTCCGATGGAGGGGGTAATTTGCAGTTTTGCAAATTACATTTATGGAGGGGTTTTATTGAATAAAGGTTGATTATGATAGCTATCATTTTCTTTTCCACCATGCTTTGGCTTTATGAGATTTGATGGTGATAAAGTGAGGGTATGGGTTCAATAGTAACAAGCATGGTGTATGTTTCTTTGTCCCTTGATGTGGTCACCTCTTCTCATCTCCTACACTCACCTCCCTTAATGCTTCATATTCAATCCTCCACCCATTTTCTAGGTGAATAAGTTTTTCATTAGAAAAGAAGAAGAAGAAAAAGAAAGAGAGGAAGAAAAAGAGAGAGCTTCATTCTTGAGAGTTTCTTTCTTGATCTCTTTTCATGCCAAGAAAAATGCAAGCACCATTTTTCTTCTTGATTCCTCCATCATCTACAAATGGCAACAAACCCCAAAGTGAGACATGCACTCTACACTACACTTCCTACAGCATATCTTGAGCATGTCGAGTTGCCGGCTTCATGCGCGAGTTGCCTCGGTATTGAGGTGGGAGCCCGTAAAAGTACCCGGCTTCGTGGTGCCCTTTCCGACGAGGAGGAGACGAACGGAGATCCCGCGAGGAGATCGGAGTGGAGATGAAGACCGGAGGACTTGGATCGTCGGTATACATCTCTTCCCTTTTTTTTTAGTAGCGTAGACTTGTTAATGGTTTCGATCCGGAGTTTAGTGCGCGGTGGTGCCGGTTTGCAAAGTCCGCAAAATTTAAGTTTATCACCGTTTCCGCATTCCGGCGTCAGATTGACGGCCGGGGCGCCGCCGTGCACTTACAGTGGTATCAGAGCCACGCCATTAACTTCGTCTAGCTTTTGTGTAATGTGTTTTACGTTTCCGATCGAACAAAATCCCGAAAACCCGTATTTTTTTGCACATCAGTTTCTGTCGAATTTTTTTTGAGTCCAAAAATTTTTCAGGTGGCCTCAGAATGATGTGCAGGGAAAACTAAGCACACTGTAAAAATTTGGTACCTCGATCTCCCCATACCGCCGCGTAAGGGCGGCCAAAGCAGGGCTTTGGCCGCTCTTCCGCCGCGGATATTACTGTTCACCACCCCAAATTTTTTCAGTGTGTTTCTGAGTGATAATTGTGGTTTTTGGAATATTAAAATTGGGCCCAGGTTTTCTGTGGTTGCTACAGTTTTGTTTGGGGGCCCACTTGTTAATGTTTGATCAATCGGAAAATTTTAAACACATTTTTCACAGTATTTACATTATATCTGCGACCGTGAATGTCACTCGATCGGTAAATCCGGTCTAACTGCTATAGCCCGGTTAGACGGATTTGCGAACGTGACTTTCACGTTGATGTTCTATGTATTTGCTGTGATGTTGCGGATCGGTCGTGGGGGATAGCCTGGATGCAATGCTAGTACTGTGCTGTTGTATCATGTACATTTGATATTGCGGGGCGAGCGTCCGACATGTGGACTGCCGTCACTGCCTGATTGTATTATTCTTTTGGGGCACGACCTGGTTGCGGTCGATGTACCCGGTGTATGTATATTTTACTTTCTGTACTAGGATTGCCCCGCGGAGGGGTGCACGGATAGCCGGGTTCTGGAGGGCAACAAGCCCGCATCTCATGGCATTGAGACGGAGGGGGCTTCGCTCTAGGATTGGCGGGCTATTCGCCGCACTCGTAGGGGGTACAGGTTGACCCAGGAGGGGTGCCCAAGTTGCCGGATTCCGTGAAGTGCTGGGTGGTCCATTCACGGCGCTGAAGGGGGCTGCCTCGCTTCAGGTTTTGGCGGGTGACTTGCCGCGCCCGTAGGGGTCTAGGATTTCATTGCACAGGCTATCCACACGACCAGGGGAACGTCGGGTTTCAGTAGTGGCTCTGTGAAACCCGGGGATCCCAAATATCTGTATTGTTTCTGTGATGCTGTTCATTATCTGTGATGTTGCATTTCATTCACGCCTTGAGCGAATATAATATATTGGTATATATATTAGTAGATGTTGTATATGTTTTACATCCGCGCTAGTCCAGTCCCCGCTCTGTCGTTAGTTAGCTAACCTAACGGGTAATGACGGGACCCAGTGGCGAATGCGGATGGCATATACGTACATCAGTATATTTTCGTTCTTTTTGGTGTGATCAATTGATGGGACTGCATTGATTCGGATCAATGCAAGTTAAACAAACCTAATCTGATGTTGTTGGAACACTTTTCAAAAAGCTGTTATTGCAAGGACGTTCACTTTTGTTTTGCATCGTGGTATTCAGTTGGAATATCCTGCTCCTCAGTCGACGAGGCAAGGGCCGAGATCCCTTCACCGGGAGTGACCCCTTGGACAAAAGTTTGCGTCAGGGCATTAACTTCACTATAGCCGATTACTTTTGCTTTGCACCGTGGTATTCAGTTGGAATATCCTGCACCCCATTCTACGGGGAAAGAGCCGAGATCCCTTCACCGGGAGTGACCTCTTTAGTAAAGGTTTTCGTCACTATATTTTCTAAAAAGCTATCCGTTCCTTCAACGATATCAAGTTCATTATGTTAAAGGTTTTCGCCAGAAACCATTCGTAGCCCTCCGTCGTTTCATATGGGTAGTCAATAGTATTCAAGCTGTGTTTGTTGGCCTTAGTCAAGGCACAGTGTTTGGTAGCTATTGGGTATTCATATGCTGCATAGATAGATGCGTTGGTTTGGGACAGTCGTATAGCCTTGTTGGCCTTAGTCAAGGGCTTGTACGGGTGGGTTCAAATCAACCTGGACAATGACGGGTAGAACTTGACATGTGACTTATGATTTGTTGGCCTTAGTCAAGGTCATAAGAGCATGGGGCAGAAATCACATCGGGAGTTTCAAAAGAACTGAAACTTGCCAGATATGCGCATACCTTCTGGAGTGTGATGACGTGAGCGGATTCCGTCACGTTATCATGCGATGAGAGTTGGATCCCGATTCCCACTGATGAGTTAGTTTACTCCTCGGGTGACCCCGACTAATTCTTCTTTCAGGTTTGGAGGAGAATTTGAGGTACAGTGGGAGGATTCCAGATTAGATAAATTGGTAACCATTCTGATCTAGGTTAGAGTGCACGCTGAGTGTTTCTTTTCTCTCTCTATCTGGCAGCAACCATTGACCCGACCCTAGACTATGACTCAGTGACCAAGTTGACCGAACCTTCTTAAACACCGGCTTTTGGATTGTCATAGTTGCAGACCTCATTGCCACTCCTACTTTTACCCTTTTCTCCAGGACACCCCGTATTACTACGAACGTCCACTTCCATTGGATAAAACCATCGTATGGTTAGATACGAACTCGAAGGGATTCGAGGATGGTTTCCGGTTCTGGAGAAAACGGATAGGATTATTCAGTTGTCTTTTCCTTCTACCCTCTCTCAGGTTACGAGTACTCCTTGGTTTAGGGGTAGTACACCTATTACGCAAATTGGATTGTCTTCTTCCAAACCTTAGGCTGGTGCCGACCGGTAGGGAATGAAGAAAACCAATTAGCATAACGATGGTGTGCAGAAGGTATTAAGTTCAGACAAAGCAAGGGATTAGTAAGAGGGCAAAGTAAATTGCAACAGATATTCACGACCAAACCAAATATTTCGTTACCACTCCCACATCACCTTTGTATTTCTCCAGGACACTCCGTATCACTACGAAGATCCACAGTTTATTTGGATACTCCATCGTATGGTTATATACGAACTCGAAAGGAACTTGTTCCAGTTCGGGGATGGATCCTGGTTCAGGAGAAATAGGAATAAAGTACATTCGGGTGTCTTTTATCTTCACCTTCTCTCGTGTTGCGAGTGTTCCTAAGATTGGGACAGTACTCCCATTATGCTTATTGGATAGTCTTCTTCCAAACTATAGGCTGGTGCCGAACGGTAGGGAAGGAAGAAAACCATTTGGCTTAAGGGGTGTACAGAAGGTAAAGACTAAAGACATATGAAGGGATTTGGAGAGGTGGCAAAGAACTATACGGTTACAGTCGTGAATCTGGAAGAGGCATTACTAGGAATACCAGGATACCCCAACGAAACATTTCAATGTTTCAGTTTCACTGTGTACTATTAAAAGAAAACTGATTTCCCAATTAGACACTTACTCCAGGGTATGTATTTACCAGGTATGATTCTCACATCTGTATGGTTTTACAGATGATGAGTGGGAGTAGGTTATTGGGAATTGGGTGATTATCCTCATTATATCGGGATTCGTTGTAATCGGTGATATTTGAGGAAATCACCTGGCCTGTTTGCCGGTCGGCAAATATTTGGTTTTGAATATCCGCTGTTATGCACCAATTTCAAATTGATATATCTGTACGTCTATTTTCATAGAGTGAGATATACCTTTCTGAAATTATGTCTACGACATTTACCTATATCAGTGGATGGTTAGGTAAGGAGCATTAAACAGCGGTGTAATTCTTCTTAACCATAAGTACAGTTTTCAACCTACGACACACAGTGAATGAGTTATCAGACTCAAGGGACTTGTACAGAGTATTGTATGTTGTCCAGGGTCCATCAGGACAGAGGGGTTGGTCCTCGTACTATATTCGGTTTACTTATGACTTCTCTAGTTTTTAGACAGGTGTTTCGTGGAAACACAGGGTCCGAATTTGGAGAAGTTATTGGTATTTGAATAGAGTAGAGAACCAGGTATAGCAAGTATCGGGATTCTTCAAAGAGATCGAAGATGTAGATACTTGTGTATGGTATTCAGTTGATAGTAATGATAAAGAGATCTTGCTTCTCTTTCAGGTTACTCATAATTGGAAGTATTCCTAAGTTGAGTAACGCTGATCGGCCTCCTTCCATTTAGTTGACATGCGCTGGGGACAGCTGCATGATTTGAATCTGGTTCAATTATATCAGTGCCTCTGTTTCTATATTGGATATAGAACAGTTCATATCTTAACGATGTTAAGGTACGGGGAGTTGTTCGGTTTATGCTTAAAACCAGACTCTGGATAACTCAAGGCACGTTTCTGTAATGGCTGTTTGTGGGTTGACCCAGGCTATGACGAGGGTTGACTTTCTACCATCTGGATGAACAATAGCGATATTGTTCTAGACTCGCCACAGTTTTATTAAAAATGGATTTTTTCAGAAAACAGTAGTGGGAGTATGGTAGAACTGGAAGTGATTCCAGAACCACAAACGATTACTGAAGATTTGATAAGGAACCTAAAGATTCAATCTGGATTGACATTCCATTGGCCACTCCGCAGATAAGGTGGGTAATTTCAGGCACCCGAGAGGTACTCCGGTAGCCTCAAGGACGGTGACAGGGAAGTTCTTGTTTACCCACAATTGCCATTGCTGTTGTTCCAGGTTACGAGACCCGGCGGGAGGATGAGTATAGCGTCGTTCTAAACCAGTTTTAGAAGTGTACGTCTATATGACTCTGCCAGAGGGTTGTCGTAGTCAGTGGGAGCAGCGGAAGCATTGGTGGACAAGTAGCTTATGTCTATTTATAGACTAAAGCAGATGTTGCGGAGATAGATCATCTATTTCTGACGTGACAGTCATAGGTTTGACTTCATCAGAATAGAGGATGGATCTATTGAGAAGGTAGTAGGGTGTGATATCCTGGTATTTGGATGTTATACACAGAGTAGGAAAAGAAACTCCTACACTACAATCGGTTATACTTTGGTCGTCACACAGTGGTTTCTCCAAAAAGGAAATGGATTTTATCAAACATACTGGTTACTAGATCTATGGTTTTAGATCTAGATTTGGGTGGTTTCCCAATCAGGGTACTTGACAGCATTCTGAGAGTATTTAGGATGGACGACTCCTGGCACGGTAGTGTACCTGCAGGTAATGGAGTCACCCTCTCTAAAGGTGTCTTACAGACTAAAGGGGAGAGGGACGTGCATGATTGGCAGATCACTTGCTTAGGCAAGTGAGTCAATCATGAGATGTCAAGTACCACACCAGATGTTGTTCTTGTACTAGATGCAATAAGTTGACATTAATCCAATCCTGGAGAAACAGTCGGAAGCAGTTTTAGAACATAAGTGGATGTTCTAGGGATATGATAACGACAGCCTCATTCAGGAGACGGTTATCATTCCAGGCTTCCAAGGTGACATGGATGACAAGGAGGTTGTCAGAGGGATGACAAGGAGGTTGTCAGAGTTATAGTTTTCCCTCTGATGTAGGGCAGTATTTTGGACAGGTGATCCAAGGCAATACTGAGGGAGGCATGGCGCGCAGGACACTGATTAAGTTCAGTTGTCAATACAGTCTAAGAAGTTTGGATTTGGAGTTCATTTATGAGCTACGTCCCATCAGACATCCAGACATATTCTAAGACTGATTTTGCTCATTTCGGGAGATGGCTTTCTCCACGAACTTGAGATATAGAGAGACATAGAAAGAAACAACTAAGCGGATCCGCTCACTGAGGCTATTCCTCGAACGCAATAGTTCCGCAAACGAGCTTTGTGAGACTGACTAGTAGAGGAGTTGGATGTTCGGTATCACACGGGCTGTGAGTATGCGACATCGCAATAATTAGCCTTGAGTGCAAGTGGGAGATTGTTGGAGATAGTGCCCTCAAAGTCAATTATTAGGTCACAGGTACGTGATTGTAATGATTAAGGGAGGACCTATCCCGGTAGGACAGTCTTACTCGAGATGATAGTATGCTATCTGGTTTATCTTTATCATCGTGTACTGCTTTAGGTGACATGACACGTCGCTATTACACGTTGATAGAGCCCCTAGGATTCTTGCTTGACCACCAGCAGTATGAGGGCGATCATATAAGTGGGAGCTGGGGGTCTACAAGCATATCCTTAAAAGGTCCCTAGTCGTGGGAGTTTCGAGACCGGGCATCGATACTCCATTAGTAGACTAGTGTATACAGTCGAGACCCCGACGAGGGGCGGTGGCTGGTCTCACAAGCCACTGGTGTCAGTTGGATCACCTAAGATGTATACAGGTGCTCATTGGGTTATGAGTACACCGAACAGGACTCGCCGGGAACATGCTAGTTGGTCATATACCAGACGTCAGATGGCAGTTCCCTGGTGACATGTGTGCAGGTTAGTTCATCGACCTGGGGATCGTCATTTGTCTCGTGTGAGTTCCCACTGTACTTTGATTACTACCCTACCACGGCTCAAAGGAGTCGTGCAAACAGGTTTTAGTTGGGTACAGTCCCGAGCCACATGGAGGCAGTGAGCGTATCTTCAGGGGTTCGTCTCTCCCGGTATTGGGGGTGAGGTCGTGCTGTGTCTAGGAGAGCCATTACACAAAGTCCTTGGCCAAGGCAAGGAGATTTACTGGTAGGTATTCCAGTAGTATCTCAGGGTGTTCTGGGCTACACTCCGACACGACTTGTACCGCTTTTGGGGGTCTGACTTTTACCAACCCCCTAGGCCCGCCATGCGATACTCATAGACGAACGGACCGGACTGCACGGATATTGTCACTGACAGGCTCAGTTGGGTGTCGGGGTGAGCTTCCTCATCGACGTCCCTTTTGGTCAATAGCTGGTGGCCCGTCACGTATTGGCTAATACCTCTGACGTGCTAGTGGTTAAATCCACAGCCATAGTATTGACGAGTCTTTAGAGTCCACCACACTTTCAGTTACTCAGCTTTCGGGCGAAACGCTGTAGAGGCCGTATGGAGATATGGCAAGGTCCGATCAGATACGTGCGGTATTGCACGGATCAGGATCGGACAGTTTTGTACTAGTGGCCGTATAGTTATATGGCAGGGTTTGATCTGATACGTGCGGTATTGCACGGATCAGGATCGAACGGATTTAACTAGCCGGCTTTGGCTTAAGCTGGTCTTAGTTTAGTACAGTGTAGATTTTGTCTCATTGCATTTGTATCCGGACGGAATACAGATGCGGGTATGTATGCACAGTATCGGGGTTTTTCCTGTAATTTATTACGGGACCAGTTTTCTGGAGTTGCCAGTTTGCATTCCGTTCCAGCCGGTTTTCCTTTGTTCTTTCCCGGCCGGACTTTTCCGATGGAGGGGGTAATTTGCAGTTTTGCAAATTACATTTGTGGAGGGGTTTTATTGAATAAAGGTTGATTATGATAGCTATCATTTTCTTTTCCACCATGCTTTGGCTTTATGAGATTTGATGGTGATAAAGTGAGGGTATGGGTTCAATAGTAACAAGCATGGTGTATGTTTCTTTGTCCCTTGATGTGGTCACCTCTTCTCATCTCCTACACTCACCTCCCTTAATGCTTCATATTCAATCCTCCACCCTTTTTCTAGGTGAATAAGTTTTTCATTAGAAAAGAAGAAGAAGAAAAAGAAAGAGAGGAAGAAGAAGAGAGAGCTTCATTCTTGAGAGTTTCTTTCTTGATCTCTTTTCATGCCAAGAAAAATGCAAGCACCATTTTTCTTCTTGATTCCTCCATCATCTACAAATGGCAACAAACCCCAAAGTGAGACATGCACTCTACACTACACTTCCTACAGCATATCTTGAGCATGTCGAGTTGCCGGCTTCATGCGCGAGTTGCCTCGGTATTGAGGTGGGAGCCCGTAAAAGTACCCGGCTTCGTGGTGCCCTTTCCGACGAGGAGGAGACGAACGGAGATCCCGCGAGGAGATCGGAGTGGAGATGAAGACCGGAGGACTTGGATCGTCGGTATACATCTCTTCCCTTTCTTTTTAGTAGCGTAGACTTGTTAATGGTTTCGATCCGGAGTTTAGTGCGCGGTGGTGCCGGTTTGCAAAGTCCGCAAAATTTAAGTTTATCACCGTTTCCGCATTCCGGTGTCGGATTGACGGCCGGGGCGCCGCCGTGCACTTACACTTTTCTATTCCGCAGAGGAACAAAAGGTTTTTGTTTCTCAGCATGCCCACTTCTTGGAAACTGAATTTTTAGAAAGTCAGATAAGTGGGAGCGCAATAGAACTGGAAGAAATTCCAGAACCACAAGCTAATACTGAAAGCTTGGAAGAACCAGAAGTTTCAGGAGAACTGGACATCCCAACGCTACTCCGCAGGAGTAGTAGGCAGTCTCATCTGCCCGAGAGATACTACGGTTTTCTCATAGACGGGGATAGAGAGGATTGCACTATTGATTATGATGGGCCTACTAGCTTCCAACAAGCCATTCAGAGCGGTGACTCAGTAAAATGGCTGGATGCAATGCGGATCGAGATGGAGTCCATGTACACCAACAAAGTTTGGACTTTGGACTTTGCTCTAGAAGGGGTAAAACCCGTAGGCTGCAAATGGATCTTCAGAAAGAAGATTGGTGTAGATGGGCAGGTTGAAACCTATAAAGCTAGACTTGTTACAAAGGGTTTTCGTCAAAGACCTGGTTTGGACTATGACGAGACTTTTTCTCCAGTGGCTATGCTCAAATCCATTCGGATCCTTCTTGCCATTGCTGCCTTCCACGATTATGAGATCTGGCAGATGGACGTAAAGACGGCTTTCATAAATGGAAATTTAGAAGAGTGCGTCTATATGGATCAGCCGGAGGGATTCAATCAGAGTGGGAGCAGCGGTAAAGTGTGCAAGTTGCTCAAGTCCATTTATGGACTGAAGCAGGCATCGCGGAGTTAGAACATCTGCTTTGATGATACTGTCAAGGAATTCGACTTTATCAAAAACCCAGATGAACCATGAATTTACAGTAAGATTGTAGGGAGAACTGTGGTATTCCTCGTCTTATACATGGATGGCATTCTCCTAATAGGAAATGATATTCCTATGCTACAGTCAGTCAAAGGATTCTTGTCACAGAGGTTCTCCATGAAGGACCTGGGCGATGCCAACTACATTCAGGGGATCCAGATCTATCGTGATAGATCTAAAAGGATGTTGGGACTTTCGCAGTCCAGGTACATCGACACCATACTGAAACGATTCAGTATGGAAGATTCAAAGCGCGGTAATCTACCGGCTTGTCACGGAATCACCCTCTCCAAAGATATGTCTCCCAAGACTGATTTGGAAAGGGCTCGCATGTCATCTATACCCTACGCATCAGCGGTAAGCTCTATAATGTATGCGATGTTGTGTACCAGACCAGATGTAGCATACGCATTGAGCGTTGTAAGCCGGTATCAGTCGGACCCAGGGAAGAAACACTTGATAGCAGTAAAGAACATTCTCAAGTACCTGAGGAGGACTAAGGAGATGTTCTTGGTGTATGGCGGAAAAGACCTCCAGATCGAGGCCTTTGCTGACTCCAGCTTCCAGAGTGACAAGGATGACTCCAAGTCCATGTCGGGTTATGTCTTTACCCTCAATGGAATGGCGATTTACTGGAAGAGTTCCAAGCAGGAAACCGTTGCTGACTCAACTATGGAAGCGGAGTACATAGCTGCTTGCGATGCCGCAAAGGAAGCTGTCTGGATGAAGAAGTTCCTCACGGAGCTTCAGGTGGTTCCTACCATTGTTGATCCAATACCGCTGTATTGTGACAACAACGGCGTTATAGCTTTAGCGAAGAAACCCCGGTCCCATCAGAAGTCCAGGCACATTTTGAGGCGGTACCACCTGATCAGGGAGATCGTAGATCGCCAGGAGATCGAGGTGAAGGGAGTAAATTCGGAGAATAACACTGCAGATCCATTCACGAAGGCCATACCCCAGACTCAATTCGAGCGGCAGATCGAGATGATAGGTCTTCGATACGCCAGTACATGGCTATAGTGCAAGTGGGAGATTGTTAGTGTATATGCCCTAGAGGCCTTTACTGTATCATACTAGTTTGTATATTACTTGATGGAAGCTTGGGATATTCACAGTTGTATAGACAATCTTGCTCGAAATGGTAGTATGCTACTTGGTTTGTTTCTACTTTAATATGTGCATGTATTTCTTTTAGCATATCGCTTATACATATTAGTAGAGCCCTTAGGATCTTTGCTTGATTACCAGCGTTGTGATGGCAGTCACACTTGTGGGGGCAGGATAATCTATAAGCACATCCTTATACAGGTCCCTTGTCGTAGGATTATCGAGACAAGGTATCGATACTCCGGAGTAGACTAGCGTATGCGCTTCTCATCCCAGCAGGGGAGATGGTCTGTCCCACAGCCATCAGTACGTCGTACTGGAGATACTGGAGATAGTATGCGGGTGCTCGTTAGGTTACGAGTACACTGGACAGGACTCGTCGGGAACTGTTGGTTGGTACTATACCTATCATCAGTTATCAATTCCCAGGTGATATGAGTACAGCTTAGTCCGCTGACTTGACACCGTCACTTCGCCTCGAATGTGTTCCCACTGTTCTTTGATTACTACCCTACCACGGCTCAAAGGAGTCGTGCAAACAGGTAGTAGTTGGGTGCAGTCCCGAAGCACTTGGAGGCAGTGACGGTTAGACAGGATTTGTCTCTTCCGGTATTGGGGGTTGATATCGCGCTGTGTCTAGGAGAGCCATTACACAAAGTCCCTGGCCAAGGCAAGCGAGATATACTGGTAGGTTTCCAGTGTTATCTCAGGGTGTTCTGGGCTACACTCTGACACGACTTGTACTGCTATTAGGGGACTGACGTTTACCACCCCTAGGCCCGCCATGCGATATTCTCAGATGAATAGACCGGACTGTACGAAGATTGTCACATTCAGGCTCAGTAGGAGTTCGGATGGGTTCACCTCATCAGTCTTCTTATCGGCATCTACCTGGGGACCGTTACGTATAGCTAGTACCGCTTGTGGCCTGTAATTAAACCCACTGCCAGCGTAGTGTCGAGTCTTTAGAATCCCACACAGAGGGTTATTCGCCTTTGGGCAAAACAAAGTAGAGGTCGCATGGTTTTGCGACGGGGTTCGTTCACATCCATGCACTTGTGAACGTTTGGTGTCCGGACAGTTATTACTAGCGGGCTTTGGTTTAAGCCAGATCCTAGTATATGTTTTGGGATTGATTTTATCTCATTGTATTCGTGTTCCTCGGAACATGGATGCGGGTGTGTATGCACAGTTGACAGAGGCAGAGGCAGAGGATTCTCATTAGGGTTGATGATCGTTGTCTTTTTCCAAACCCTAATGAATATGTAAAATATGATTAATAATATTAATTAAAGATAATTGTGTTATGGTTAGGGTTGTTGACCATTTGACCTTGGTTGACTTGTTGACCCAAGTTGAAATATTGACCATCATCATTTCACATGAAAGATGCTCTTTGATTCTAGCAAAATTCATTAAATGTGAAATGATAATGGTCATTTCAAATGAACCATCACCATTTTCTTTTAATTATTATTGTTAATTCATAATTCACATATATGTGAGAATGGTTGATATTTTTCTCTCATTCTCTCTTGCTCATTCTCTCTCATCCTCTTCCTCTCTCTCAAAGCACTAATCTCTCATGTGTTGAGAACCATTTGCTTTTGAGATAAAACACCAAAATTCCTCTCTACTCATTCTAAGGTTCTAGATTTAGCAAGCCAAGCACTTTTGTTACCTCTAGGTTGAGGTAGGAGCTCAAGGTAGAGGCCCTCGGGTGGATCTTTCTTCGGCAAAAGAAGGCGACGAGGAGGAACCATTCAACCCACTCCAAAGGAGCAAGAAAAGAAGGAGTTCAAGACTTAGGTATAACCCTCTAACCGAGTAGGTAAAAATTGTAGTTAGTTGCTAGGTTTTTGTTTAGAAAAGATCCTCTTTTCAAGTTCATGTTACCTAGCCATAAAAAAATGTATTTTACCGTTTTCGCATACCCGTAAGAACCGGGAAGGGTAATGTAGACTTACAGTTATGAGAGTTGATGTGAAGGATAACACGGCCTATCCACTGACAAATGCCTTTCCCTAGAGAGACTTTTATCGGACGTTGAGTATGGGATACTACAAAAAATGGCCTTAGTGCAAGTAGGAGATTGTTAGTTGTATGTGTAAGTGCACGGCGGCGCCCCGGCCTCCATCCCGAGGCCAAATGCGGAAGCAATGGTTAACTTTAATTTTCTTGAACCGGCACCACCGCGCAATAAAACCCGGATCGAACCATTAACTAGTCCTAGCTAACTACAAGATGGGGAAGAGAGATATACCGACTGATCCGTGTCCTCCGGTCTTCTCGTCGTCGTCCCGATCTCCCGCGGAAGCTCCGGTCTCCACCTCGTCGTCGGAAGGGCACCACGTCGCCGGCTTCTTTTACGGGCTCCCACCTCTATACCGAGGCAACTCGGGCAAGAAGTTGGCGAGTCGACGTGCCCAAGATTTGCTGTAGAATGTAGTGTGGAACTCATGTCTCATTTTGGGGTTGTAGGATTTGCCATATGGTGGAGGAAAAATACAAGCTTTTGGAGGAGGAGCTAATATGATTTTTGCCAAGCCAAATGAGTGTAAATCCCTACACCAAAAATTAGGACAGCCCACCTAGAGCTTGGCCGGCCATGATCTTGGAGAGGAGAGAATGAGTGGAGAGTGTGAATGGAATGTGTGGTGTATGGATGATGGAACCACTATCATAATGCAAGAAAGAAAAGAAAGGTGATAAGAAACAATCATCACAAACAAATCCATACTCCACCAACAACCATCATCAAAACCATGATGACTCCAAAAAGTCAAGCAATGATGAAGTGAACAAGTCAAGGTCAACAAGAGCTATCATGAAGCAACAAAATGCAAAGAACCCCCTCCACTAATGCTTATTTGCACAAATGCAAATAAGCCCTCCTCCACCAATCTCTTCGGCCAATGAAAGATACAAAGAAATATGGCCGAAACGGAAAGCAAACTGGCAACTCCAGAAAACTGGTCCCGTAATAAATTACAGGAAAACCCCGATACTGTGTATACACACTCGCATCTGTATTCTGACCGGATACAAATGCAATGAGACAAAATCTACACTGTACAATACTAGGATCCGGCTTAAACCAAAGCCCGCTAGTATTAACCGTCCGATCCTGATACGTGCAATACCGCACTTATCTGATCGAACCCTGCCATATCTCCATACGGCCTCTACAGCTTTTCGCACCGAAAACTTAAGCAACTGAATGTGGGGGACTCTAAAGACTCGTCAACACCTTGGTTGTGGATTTAACCACTACCACGTCAGAGGTATAAGCCAATACGTAACGGGCTACCAGGTATTGACCAAAAGAGACGTTGATGAGCGAACTCATCCTGACACCCTACTGAGCCTGTTGGTGACAATATCCGTACAGTCCGGTCCGTTCGTCTATAAGCATCACATGGCGGGCCTAGGGGGTTGGTAAAAGTCAGACCCCCAAAAGCGGTACAAGTCGTGTCGGAGTGTATCCCAGAACACCCTGAGATACTACTGGAATACCTACCAGTAAATCTCCTGCCTCGGCCGAGGGCTTCGTGTAATGGCTCTCCTAGACACAGCGCGATCTCACCCCCCAATACCGGGAGAGACGAACCCCTGAAGATCTGCTCACTGCCTCCATGTGGCTCGGGACTGTACCCAACTAAAACCTGTTTGCACGTCTCCTTTGAGCGTGGTAGGGTAGTAATCAAAGTACAGTGGGAACTCACACGAGACAAATGACGATCCCCATGTCGATGAACTAACCTGTACACATGTCACCAGGGAACTGCTATCTGACGTCAGGTATAAGACCAAATAGCAGGTTCCCGGCGAGTCCTGTCCGGTGTACTCATAACCCAATAAGCACCTGTATACATCTTAGGTGAACCAACTGACACCAGTGGCTTGTGAGACCGGCCACCGCCCCTCGTCAGGGTCTCGACTGTATATACTAGTCTACTCTGGAGTATCGATGCCCTGTCTCGAAACTCCCACGACTAGGGACCTTTTAAGTATGTGCTTATAGACCCCAGCTCCCACTTATATGATCGCCCTCATACTGCTGGTGGTCAAGCAAGAATCCTAGGGTCTCTATCAACGTGTAATAGCGACATGTCAGGTCACCTAAAGCAGTACACGATGATAAAAATAAACCAGATAGCATACTATCATCTCTGAGTAAGACTGTCCTACCGGGATAGGTCCTCCATCAATCATTGCAATCACGTGCCTGTGATCCAATAATTGACTCTGAGGGCACTATCTCCAACAATCTCCTACTTGCACTCAAGTCTAATTATTGCGATGTCGCATACTCACAGCCCGTGTGATACCGAACACCCAACTCCTCTACTAGTCAGTCTCACAAATCCCGTTTGCGAAACTATTGCATTCGAGGAATAGCCTTAGTGAGTGGATCCGCTTTGATGTTTCTTTCTATGTCTCTCTATATCTCAAGTTCGCGGAGAAAGCCATCTCCCGAAATGAGCAATACCTGTCTTAGAATGCGTCTGGATATCTGATGGGACTTAGCTCATAAATGAACTCCAAATCCAAACTTTTTAGACTGTATCGTCAATTGAACTTAATCAGTATCCTGCGCCATGCCTCCCTCAGTATTGCCTTGGACCACCTGTCCAAAATACTGCCCCTCATCAGAAGGAAAAACTATAACTCTGACAACCTCCTTATCGCCCAGGTCACCTTGGAAGCTTGGAATGATAACTGTCTCCCGAATGAGGTTGTCGTTATCATATCCCTAGAACATCCACTTATGCTCTAAAGCTGCTTCCGACTGTTTCTCCAGGATTGGATCAATGTCAACTTATTACATCTAGTGCAAGAACAACATCTGGTGTGGTACTTGATATCTCATGATTGACTTAATTGCCTGAGCAAGTGATCTGCCAATCATGCACATCCCTCTCCCCTTTAGTCTGTAAGACACCTCTAGAGAGGGTGACTCCATTACTTGCAGGTACACTACCGTGCCAGGAGTCGTCCATTCTAAATACTCTTAGAATGCTGTCTAAGTACCCAGATTGGGAAACCACCCAAATCTAGATCTAAAACCATAGATCTAGTAACCAGTATGTTTGATATAATGTCCAAGTCCCATATGGAGAAACTACTGTGTGACGACCAAAGTATAACCGATCGTAGTATAGGAATATCACTTCCGACTCTGTGTATGTCATCCAAATACCATGACATCACACCCTACTACCTTCTCAACAGATCCATCCCCTATTCTGATGAAGTCAAACCTATGACTGTCACATCAGAAATTGATGATCTATCTCCGCTACATCTGCTTTAGTCTATAAATAGACATAAGCCACTTGCCTACCAGTGCTTCCGCTGCTCCCACTGATTACGACAACCCTCCGGCAGAGTCATACAGACGTACACTTCTAAAGCCAGTTTAGAATGACGCTATACTCATCCTCCTGCCGGGTCTCACAGTCTGGAACAACAGCAATGGCAAGTCTGGGTAAACAAGAACTTCCCTGTCACCATCCTTGAGGCTACCGGAGTACCTCTCGGGTGCCTGAAGTTACCCACCTTATCTGCGGAGTGGCCAATGGAATGTCAATCCAGATTGAATCTTTAGGTTCCAATCAAATCTTCAGTAATCGTTTGTGGTTCTGGAATCACTTCCAGTTCTACCATACTCCCACTACTGTTTTCTAAAAAAATCCATTTTTATTAAAACTGTGGAGAGTCTAGAATAATATCGCTATTGATCTTCCAGATGGTAGAAAGTCAACCCTCATCATAGCCTGGGTCAACCCACAAACAGCCATTACAGAAACGTGCCATGAGTTATCCAGAGTCTGGTTTTAATCATAAGCCGGACAACTCCCCGTACCTTAACATCGTTAAGATATGAACTGTTCTATATCCAATATAGAACCAGAGGCACTGATTTAATTGAACCAGATTCAAATCATGCAGCTGTCTCCAGTGCATGTCAACTAAATGGAAAAAGGCCGATCAGCGTTACTCAACTTAGGAATACTTCCAATTATGAGTAACCCGAAAGAGAAGCAAGTTCTCTTAATCACTACTATCAACTGAATACCATACTCAAGTATCTACATCTTCGATCAACTTGAAGAATCCCGATACTTGCAATACCTGGTTCTCTACTTTATTCAAATACCTATAACTTCTCAAAATTCGGACCCTGTGTTTCCACGAAACACCTGTCTAAAAACTAGAGAAGTCATAAGTAAACCGAATATAGTACGAGAACCAACCCCTCTGTCCTGATGGACCCTGGACAACATACAATACTCTGTATAAGTCCGTTGAGTCTGATAACTCATTCCCTGTGTGTCGTAGGTTGAAAACTGTACTTATGGTTAAGAAGAATTACACCGCTGTTTAATGCTCCTTACCTAACCATCCACTGATTTAGATAAATGTCACTGACATAATTTCAAAAAGATATATCTCACTCTATAAAAATAGACGTACAGATGTATAAATTTGAAATTGGTCCATAACAGCGGATATTCAAAACCAAATATTTGCCGTCCGGCAACCAACCCAGTTGACTTCCTCAAATATCACCGATTACAACGAATCCCGATATAATGAGGATGATCACCCAATTCCCAATAGCTTACTCCCACTCATCATCTGTAAAACCATACAGATGTGAGAATCATACCTGGTAAATACATACCCTGGAGCAAGTGTCTAACTGGGAAATCAGTTTTCCTTTAACAGTACAAACTGAAACTGAAACATTGAAATGTTTTGATGGGGTATCCGGTATTCTTAGTAATGCCTCTTCCAGATTCACGACTGTAACCGTATAATTCTTTGCCACCTCTCCAAATCCCTTTATATGTCTTTACTCATTACCTTCTGCACACCCCTTAGGCCAATTGGTTTTCTTCCTTCCCTACCGTTCAGCACCAGCCTATGGTTTGGAAGAAGACTATCCAATAAGCATAATGGGTGTACTGTCCTAATCTTAGGAGCACTCGCAATGCGAGAGAAGGTGAAGATAAAAGACAACCAAATAAACCTTATTCCTATTTCTCCTGAACCAGAATCCATCCCCGAACTGGAACAAGTTCCTTTCGAGTTCGTATATAACCATACGATGGAGTATCCAGTAAACTGTGGATCTTCGTAGTGATACGGAGTGTCCTGGAGAAATACAAAGGTGATTTAGGATTGGCGAAGGAATACTTGGTTTGGTCGTGAATATCTGTTGCAGTTTACTTTGCCCTCTTACTAATCCCTTGCTTTGTCTTAACTTAATACCTTCAGTACACCATCGTTAGGCTAATTGGTTTTCTTCATTCCCTACCGGTCGGCACCTGCCTATGGTTTGGAATAAGACTATCTAATTTGCGTAATAGGTGTACTATCTCCTAAACCAAGGAGTACTCACAACTCGAGAGAAGGTAAAAGGAAAAGACAACTGAATAATCCTATCCGTTTTCTCCAGAACCTGAAGCCATCCTCGAATAAATTCCTTCGAGTTCATATATAACCATACGATGGTTTTGTCCAATGGAAGTGGACGTTCGTAGTAATACGGGGTGTCCTGGAGAAAAGGGTAAAAGTAGGAGTGGCAATGAGGTCTGCAACTCTGACAATCCAAAAGTCAGTGTTAAAGAAGGTTCGGTCAACTTGGTCACTGAGTCATAATCTAGGGTCGGGTCAATGGTCGCCGCCAAAGAGAGAGAGAAAAGAAACACTCAGCGTGCACTCTAACCTAGATCAGAATGGTTACCAATTTATCTAATCTGGAAACCTCCCACTGTCACCTCAAATTCTCCTCCAAACCTGAAAGAAGAATTAGTCGGGGTCACCCGAAGAGTAACCTAACTCATCAGTGGGAATCGGGATCCAACTATCATCGCATGATAACGTGACGGAATCCGCTCACGCTATCACACTCCAGAAGGTATGCGCATATCTGGCAAGTTTCAATTCTTTTGAAACTCCCAATATGATTTTTACCCCATGCTCTTATGACCTTGGTGTGAGGTCAAAATATCATAAGTCACATGTCAAGTTCTACCCGTCATTATCCAGGTTAATTTGAACCCACCCGTACATACCCTTGACGTAGGCCAAAATAGTAGTACGACTGTCCCAAACCAACGCATCTATCTATGCAACAGATAAATACCTGGGAGCTACCAATCACTATGCCTTGGCGTGAGGTCAAAATACATAGCTTGAATACTACCGAATATTTAACTGAAATGACGGAGGGCTACGAATGGTTTCTGGCGAAAACCTTTAACGTAATGAACTTGATATCGTTGAAGGAACGGATAGCTTTTAAAAATATAGTGACGAAAACCTTTGCTAAAGAGGTCACTCCCGGTGAAGAGATCTCGGCTCTTTCCCCGTAGAATGAGGTGCAGGATATTCCAACTGAATACCACAGTGCAAAGCAAAAGTAATCGGCTATAGTGAAGTTAATGCCCTGACGCAAACTTTTTGTCCAAGGGGTCACTCCCGGTGAAGGGATCTCGGCCCTTGCCTCGTCGACTGAGGAGCAGAATATTCCAACTGAATACCACGATGCTAAACAAAAGAGAACGTCCTTGCAATAACAGCTTTTTGAAAAGTGTTCCAACAACATCAGATTAGGTTTGTTTTTAACTTGCATTGATCCGAATCAACGCAGTCCCATCAATTGATCACACCAAAAAGAACGAAAATATACTGATGTACGTATATGCCATCCGCATTCTCCACTGGGTCCCGTCATTACCCGTTAGGTTAGCTAACTAACGACAGAGCGGGGACTGGACTAGCGCGGATGCAAAACATATACAACATCTACTAATATATATACCAATATATAATATTTCGCTCAAGGCGTGATAAAAATGCAACATCACAGAAATGTACAGCATCACAGAACAATACAGATATCTGGGATCCCCGGGTTTCACAGAGCCACTACTGAAACCCGACGTTCCCCTGGTCGTGTGGATAGCCTGTGCAATGAAATCCCTAGACCCCTACGGACGCGGCAAGTTACCCGCCAAAACCTGAAGCGAGGCAGCCCCCTTCAGCACCGTGAATGGACCACCCAACACTTCACGGAATCCGGTAACTTGGGCACCCCTCCTGGGTCAACCTGTACCCCCTACGAGTGCGGCGAATAGCCCGCCAATTCTATAGTGAAGCCCCTCCGTCTCAATGCCATGAGATGCGGGCTCGTTGCCCTCTAGAATCCGGCTATCCGTGCACCCCTCCGGGGGCAATCCTAGTACAGAAAGTAAAATATACATAGAACGGGTACATCGACCGCAACATGGTCGTGCCCCAAAATAATAATACAAACAGGCAGTGACGGCAGTCCACATGTCGGACGCTCGCCCCGCAATATCAAATGTACATAATACAACAAAAACTGTACTAGCATTGCATCCAGGCTATCCTCCACGACCAATCCGCAATATCACAGCAAAATCACAGAACATCAACGTGAATGTCACGTTCGCAAATCCGTCTAACCGGGCTATAGCAGTTAGACAGGATTTACCGATCAAGTGACATTCACGGTCGCAGATATAATGTAAATACTGTGAAATAATGTGTTTAAAATATCCGATCGATCAAATTTTAACAAGTGGGCCACAAGTACTACTGTAGCACATCAAGAAATTCTGGGCCCAAAATTAATATTCCAAAACCCCTATTTTCATCACAGGAGGCCTCTGTAAAAAATTGGTGCACTGATCACTCAAAACAGCGGCGGAACCGCGGCCCAAGCATGGGTTTGGCCGCGGTTCCGCGGTCGAATAATGAGATCTCGTGACCAAATTTCTACAGTAGGCTTATACTCCCCTGCACAGTATTCTGAGACCACCTGAAAAAAATTTCGAGACAAAAAAATTTCGACAGAAAACTGTTGTTTTGAAAAACACGGTTTTGGAACATTTGTTCGATCGGAAATGTAAAACACATTAGACAAAGCTAGACTATGTTAATGGCGAGGCTCTGATACCACTGTAAGTGCACGGCGGCGTCCCGGCCTCCATCCCGAGGCCAAATGCGGAAGCGATGGTTAACTTTAATTTTCTTGAACCGGCACCACCGCGCACTAAAACCCGGATCGAACCATTAACTAGTCCTAGCTAACTACAAGATGGGGAAGAGAGATATACCGACTGATCCGTGTCCTCCGGTCTTCTCGTCGTCGTCCCGATCTCCCGCGGAAGCTCCGGTCTCCACCTCGTCGCCGGAAGGGCACCACGTCGCCGGCTTCTTTTACGGGCTCCCACCTCTATACCGAGGCAACTCGGGCACGAAGCTGGCGAGTCGACGTGCCCAAGATTTGCTATAGAATGTAGTGTGGAACTCATGTCTCATTTTGGGGTTGTAGGATTTGCCATATGGTGGAGGAAAAATACAAGCTTTTGGAGGAGGAGCTAATATGATTTTTGCCAAGCCAAATGAGTGTAAATCCCTACACCAAAAATTGGGACAGCCCACCTAGAGCTTGGCTGGACATGATCTTGGAGAGGAGAGAATGAGTGGAGAGTGTGAATGGAATGTGTGGTGTATGGATGATGGAACCACTATCATAATACAAGAGAGAAAAGAAAGGTGATAAGAAACAATCATCACAAACAAATCCATACTCCACCAACAACCATCATCAAAACCATGATGACTCCAAAAAGTCAAGCAATGATGAAGTGAACAAGTCAAGGTCAACAAGAGCTATCATGAAGCAACAAAATGCAAAGAACCCCCTCCACTAATGCTTATTTGCACAAATGCAAATAAGCCCTCCTCCACCAATCTTCGGCCAATGAAAGATACAAAGAAATATGGCCAAAACGGAAAGCAAACTGGCAACTCCAGAAAACTAGTCCCATAATAAATTACAGGAAAACCCCGATACTGTGTATACACACCCGCATCTGTATTCCGACCGGATACAAATGCAATGAGACAAAATCTACACTGTACAATACTAGGATCCGGCTTAAACCAAAGCCCGCTAGTATTAACCGTCCGATCCTGATACGTGCAATACTGCACTTATCTGATCGAACCCTGCCATATCTCCATACGGCCTGTACAGCTTTTCGCCCGAAAACTTGAGCAACTGAATGTGGGGGACTCTAAAGACTCGTCAACACCTTGGTTGTGGATTTAACCACTAGCACGTCAGAGGTATAAGCCAATACGTAACGGGCTACCAGGTATTGGCCAAAAGGGACGTCGATGAGCGAACTCATCCTGACACCCTACTGAGCCTGTCAGTGACAATATCCGTACAGTCCGGTCCGTTCGTCTATAAGCATCGCATGGCGGGCCTAGGGGGTTGGTAAAAGTCAGACCCTCAAAAGCGGTACAAGTCGTGTCGGAGTGTAGCCCAGAACACCCTGTGATACTACTGGAATACCTACCAGTAAATCTCCTGCCTCGGCCGAGGGCTTCGTGTAATGGCTCTCCTAGACACAGCGTGATCTCACCCCCAATACCGGGAGAGACGAACCTCTGAAGATCCGCTCACTGCCTCCATGTGGCTCGGGACTGTACCCAACTAAAACCTGTTTGCACGTCTCCTTTGAGCGTGGTAGGGTAGTAATCAAAGTACAGTGGGAACTCACACGAGACAAATGAAGATCCCCAGGTCGATAAACTAACCTGTACACATGTCACCAGGGAACTGCTATCTGACGTCAGGTATAAGACCAACTAGCAGGTTCCCGGCGAGTCCTGTCCGGTGTACTCATAACCCAATGAGCACATGTATACATCTTAGGTGAACCAACTGACACCAGTGGCTTGTGAGACCGGCCACCACCCCTCGTCGGGGTCTCGACTGTATACACTAGTCTACTCTGGAGTATCGATGCCCTGTCTCGAAACTCCCACGACTAGGGACCTTTTAAGGATGTGCTTATAGACCCCAGCTCCCACTTATATGATCGCCCTCATACTGCTGGTGGTCAAGCAAGAATCCTAGGGGCTCTATCAACGTGTAATAGCGACATGTCAGGTCACCTAAAGCAGTACACGATGATAAAGATAAACCAGATAGCATACTATCATCTCTGAGTAAGACTGTCCTACCGGGATAGGTCCTCCATCAATCATTGCAATCACGTGCCTGTGATCCAATAATTGACTCTGAGGGCACTATCTCCAACAGTATGTATGCCCTAGAGGCCATTATTATACATATGATGTATATTATAGTGGATGCTTGGACATATATAGGGAGGACTTTCTCACTCGACATGATATTATGCTATCTGGTTGCACTTTTTCTTAACATGTACACTTATTGTCTCTCTGTTACATATTGATAAAGCCCTTAGGATGTGTACTTGACTACCTGGATTATGATGCAGATCATACTAGTGTAACAAGGGTAGTTCATAAGTACATCCTTCAATTGTTCTTAGTCGTGGGAGTATCAAGACGGGGTGTTGATATTCCAAAGTATACTAGCGTATACGTTTCTTGACCAATATGATGGGCAATGGATGATCCCACATCCATTGGTGTTTGACATCAAAGATTGTATACAGGTGCTCAGTGGAGACTGGATACACTGAACAGGACTCGCCGAGAACTCCTAGATGGTATTATACCTCGTGTCAGATAGCAGTTCTCTGGTGACACTGGTACAGGTTATTCTGTTGAACCAAGATTGTCATAGAGTCTTGTGTGATTTCCACTGTGCTTTGATTTCCACCTTACAACATTCAAAAGAACGTGCAAAATGGTGGTTTTTGGGTACAGTCCCGAGTCACATGGAGGCAATGAGCGATAGAAGGGGATTTCGTCTCTCCCGGTATTGGGGGTTGATGTTGCGCTGTGCTCGATTGGCCATAACAAGAAATCCCTGGCCAGGGTTGCTGAGATTTACTGGAAAGTGTTATCATTAGTTTCTCGAACCGTTATGGGTCTCAGATCGGCATGACTTATCAAGCTATTGGGGTCTGACGTTTACCACCCCCAGGCTGGATATGCGACATATCAGACGAAGAGACCGGACTGTACGATAGTGTTACTTATTGGATTCATAGGAGTATGAGCAGGCTTGCTTGTTGATTTTCTGATCGCTCAATACCCGGGTAGCCGTTATGTGCAGCTAGTACCGCTGACGGCTTGTGAGTGACTGATATAATCATCACCTACTGCCGGCGTATTGACGAGTCTTTAGAGTCCTACACAGAGGTTTTCTGGCTCAGGCGAAACGATGTAGGAGCACATATGTGATATGTGCGGGACCGAGATTAATACGAGTATGTGATACCGTATTCTAATCTCGCGATATGTGATATCGGTCAGTTATATGTGATATAGCCGGGTTATCGAATCAAGTGTTGATTCGATAAGTTGATACAAATAATAATAGTCGGTTATATGTGATATATCCGGATTATTAAATTAAGTGTTGATTTAATAATTTAATGTATCATTATATATTTGATATATTAATTTTAAATTAACTAATATAAGCTCACTTAAGCATTTGTTTTTCTCACTTCTCTATAATATGTATGTGATATATATTATTGTGTCATGCTTGATGATACATTGTTCATGGGTGTATGAGACTCACACCATTCCATAGATAATTAAGGGTATTTATTTATTTAAGGTAATTCAAAATTAGGTGGAAAAGTCACATGGTTTGAAGCTTGGAGAAGCTTATAGAAACATTGACCATGTCCACTAATTTTGTTTTATCATAAGATATTTTTTAACCTAATCATTATTTTTAGCCATGGTTAAGTCTCTACAAGAGTTATATGAGATATTATCTCACCCATAGTTGATATTCTCACTCATTGATTCTCATTCCATTCACAACTTCATCTTCTTCTTCATTCCAATTTTGCTCTCTAACTTTTTGGAAAGTGAAGAAATATAGTGAGGAAAATTATTCTAAAGTGAGCAAAAATCCTACTTCATCAACCTACACTAGATTAGCCATTTAGTTTAGGTTGTTTGCTTCACTAATTCCTAATTAGTGAAGAGATAGCTTGAGTTAGTGTCTTCTCGACGTAGACCATCTTCGGCCTCGAAGACTTCAAGAAAGCTTGTTCAATTCACCTTGTGGAGCCTTACTAGAGTCCGGGAGATCACTACTAGGAGCGAAGGGACTACTACACGGAGCTTTTGAAGTGAAGGACCGGTCTATAAAGGTTGTATTCCTTGTTCACTTAGATGTAATGTTTGATTACATGCTAGCTTACTCCTAATTTTCTAGTTAGATCCTTGGTATGGGTTGCATAGCTCTCTAGGTTTTTTAAAATTGCATGCTTGGTGCCCCATAAATCCAAGTTAGGGTGCTATGGAACCCAGCACATACAAGCTAGTTAGCCTATGAAAAGGTAGAAGAGGGATGTGTGAACTTCGTGGCATCGTGGGATCGTCGGAAAAGTTTCGATTCTTTGCTGGAAGTTGACCGCTTGCTAACTTCTCTTCTACTCCACTTGTACTTAGAAAATTTTGAGAGTTTTGGCTAGAATTTTCAGAATGAGGAAGGGCTAGGGCATGGGGTAGTATTTATAGTATAGAATTAGGGTTTTGGAATTAAAATGGTGAATAAAAATGCATTAAAATGATGATAAATGGGGAATTGAAAGGTCTCTGTTTGATTGCAGAGCAATCAAATAGTGCAGGGAAGTTAGGGGTAGAGGAAAGGTTTTGTATGCAAAGCCCGGGCCTCATTGGGCTTGGGCCGACCGTCGATATCGGTTGAAATGGCCTTTTGGCCGGTCGATTAGGAGCTTTGGTGCTCCGGATTTTGGCCACGTGTACTTGTCTGTATTTAAATCCTTGTGCACATGTTTGATTTTTCTGTCTTTTCGTTTTTGTGTGTATGCATGTGTAAACTTTTGGGCTTCCAAAAAGTTTTAAAAAAATCAGAAAAATAATGTGTCTGATGGGATTCGAACATAGTGTCTACGTCGCAGCAGTGCAAGGCTTTACCAGTGAGCTACAAGTTGTTTCTTACTGTTCTTAAACAAAATACACTTATAACTTGTACTCAGGCTTGTAAACTCCTTTCTGTACATTAAATTGAAAAATTTTGTACAGTAAATTCAGAGTCGTTACATTCTACCCTCCTTATAAAATTTCGTCCTTGAAATTTACATTTATATATGGACTAATTTACAAATAAGTGAGGGTATTTTGCACGCATGTCTTCTCGTTCCCACATTGATTCTCCTGGTGAATCTTCTCTCCATATCACTCGGACCAAGTTTACTTCCTTGTTCCGCAGTGACTTCACCTTTCGATTTAGGATTTCAACGGGTTATTGCTCGCAAGTCAGGTCAGTCTGGACTGTGAGCTCTGAGTGATCAAGGATGCGGCTGGGGTCACTCAAATATCTTCGTAGCTAGGATATGTGGAACACATTGTGCACGCCTTTCAATGAGGGTGGTAGTGCTAAACGGTAGGCCACTTCTCCGACTCGTTCGAGAATGTCGAACGGTCCTATATATCTCGGACTGAGCTTACCCCTCTTACTAAAGTGGATCACTCCTCTGTTTTGAGAAATCTTCAGAAAACATAGTCTCCAGGTTGGAACTCCAGGTGTCGGCACTTTGCATCAGCCTAAAGCTTCTGTCGGTCTTGAGTTATGCGCATTCTTTCCCTGATCGTGCGAACTATGTCCACAGTTGCCACGATCATCTCTAGTCCAAGGAGTTCACGATCTCTGATGTCGTCCTAACTTAGTGGTGAACGACACTTCCTTCCGTAGAGTGCTGCGAATGGTGCCGTTCTAATGCTCGCCTGATAGATGTTGTTGTATGAAAACTCCACAAGGTGTAGGTGATCTTTCCACGAACCTCCGAAGTCTAACATACAAGCTCTTAGCATATCTTCTAGATTCTGAATTGTTCGCTCGGACTGTCCGTCTTTTTATAGATTGTAAGCCATGTTGAAGTTCAGTGTCACAACCAGAAAAAATAGCTCGTGACCGGAATTTAAATCACGCAACGTCTAAAGGCGTAATGTAATTCAAGTAAGCCGAAACCCAGAAAATCTAAACCTTTTTGAAAAAAAAATGTGAAGTTTTGAAATAAAGGTACAATGAAATCGATGTTTTCAAAAATGCATAAGTAAGAAACATGACAATGCAAGTGGAATTTATTAGTTTGAAAACATGTTTTTCTTTTAAAAATTTGGGCAGCACCTCCTTTGTATTTTTTGATCCAAAACCACAATACATGATAATATAAAAGGCATCCCCAAGCGGGAGTTAGCTCTTCGCCAATCGGCGGATCCACTACCACGCAAGCATAAATATAAGTATACGACGTCCAACGGAGAAGATCACCACAAAAGATAATGAATAAAGAGAGATCTCAAAACCACAAGTAGCGGAAAACCCCTCACTCTAAGTCTCGCAACAACAAGTGTCACTAAGTCTCAATACTTATACAATTATAAATTTTGATTGATGGAGTTGACTAGATACAATATGAATAATAATACGAGAGTGGGTACGATACAAATGTCCCACCTACCAAGCGAAACACCCAAATGAATCTATATGCTAGCGATGCCGCTACGGATCCATACGGTCAACCTGCAAGAACTGTGGCACAATGGGGGTGAGTTGCCAACTCGTGAGAAGAAAAACATCTACAAGTAGAAATCGAATAAACAATGACTCCTAGGTCAACTATATCATGAAGGTAATACTATGATATCTAGGGTGACCGTATCTGTATATGTGCCTGCACTAGAAGTAAATGCCTATCAACATGTGGATATCATCCAACAATTGTTAATTATATGTATGCCCTAGAGGCCATTACTGTACATACGATGTATATTGTAATGGATGCTTGGACATATATAAGGAGGACTTTCTTGCTCGACATGATAGTACGCTATCTGGTTGTACTTTATCTTAACATATACTCTGATTGTCTCTATATTACATGTTGATAAAGCCCTTAGGATATGTACTCGACTACTAGGACTATGATGAGATCATACTAGTGGGGCCACGGTAGTCGATGAGTACATCCTATAACTGTTCCTAGTCGAGGGTGTATCGAGACAGGGCATCGATACACCAGAGTAGACTAGCGTATACACATCTTGACCCATATGATGGGCGATGGATGATCCCATATCCATCGGTGTTTGACATCAAGGATGGTGTACGGGTGCTCAGTAGAGACTGGGTACACTGGACGGACTCGCCGAGAACTCCCAGATGGTATTATACCCCACGTCAGATGGCAGTTCTCCGGTGACACTAGTACAGAGTAGTCTGTTGACCCGAGATCGTCATAGAGTCTTGTGTGATTCCCACTGTGCTTTGATTTCCATCATACCACGTTCAAGAGGGCATGCAAAAAGGTGGCTTTTGGGTACAGTCCCGATCACATGGAGGCAATGAGCGATAGGAGGGGATTCGTCTCTCCCGGTATAGGGAGTTGATGTTGTGCTGTGTTCGATTGGCTATAACCGGAAATCCCTGGCCAGGGTTGCTGAGATTTACTGGTAAGTGTTATCAGTAGTTTCTCGAACTGTTATAGACCTCATATCGACACGACTTATCGAGCTACTGGGGTCTGAGGTTTACCACCCCTAGGCGAGATGTGCAACATATCAGATGACGAGACCGGACTGTACGGGAGTGTTACTGTTTGGATTCACAGGAGAATGTACAGGCTTGCTTGTTGATCTTCTGAGCGCTCAATACCTGGGTGGCTGTTACGTTTAGCTGACCGCTTGCAGCTTGTGGGTGTTTGATATGATCATCACCTACTGCCGGCGTATTGACGATTCTTTAGAGTCCTACACAGAGCTTTCTTGGCTCAGGAAAAATGGAGTAGGGGCACATATGTGATATGTGCGGGACCGAGGATAATGCGATATGAGATACCGTATTCTATTCTTGCGATATATGATATCAGCCGGGTCATCGGATCAAGTGTTGATTCGATGAATCGGTACGGATAAATATTAGTCGGTTATATGCGATATAGCCGGATTGTCGGATCAAGTGTTGATTCGATAATTTAATGTATAATAATATATATGATATATTAAATTACATTAACTAATATTAGCTCACGAAAAGATTCTTTTTCTCACTCGGGTAATACATTGATATATATGCGATATATGTTAATTGTATTATTTTATTTTGTTACAATAAATATTATATATGTGATATATAATATTTTAATATGATATGGTTATTAATGCAACATGTTTAGTAGAGATTAAATATGGTTAGGGTTTGATTAGGGTTAATCATTTCTAAAAGTTTCTAGAAGGTTTTCTTTTTGTTTTGGAAAAGATATTTTGCAAGATATTTCTTTAACTCAACCCTAAACCCTAACCCTAGTTAATTCTCTACAATGGTTACTTGAACCATGGTTGCATTTCTAACCTTATCAAAGTCTATCATTGTTCATCACAAAAGGAATTCTATCATCATTCTTCATCTCCTTCCTTCTTTTTTCTTCATGGAAAAAGCTTACTGGCTTTTTTCCAAGTGATGAATAAATGTGAGAAAAAGATAAATAAAGAGAGCAAAAATCCTACTTTATCATCCCCATCTTCCCTTGCCCTTTAGATGAGAGTGTTCATTCAATTTTAGTGAGTGTTAGCTTGTGTTAATGAAACTTCAAGGTAGATCATCTTTGTATCGAAGATCGGAAGCAAAGGTTGCATCATTCTCTTCGTGAAGCCTCTCGAGAGTCCAGAACACGATGATCGCAGCGAAGGGACCTCAACATGGAGCTTAAGAAGTGAAGGACCGGATCTACAAAGGTTGTAATCCCTCTCACTTAGTGTTAAACTGTTTAGCATGTTCGTTTTCGCCTAATCTCTAGTTTAAAGATCCGACTTCGGGTTGTTCGGCACGGCTAATTTTTTAATCGGGCATGGTTGATGCCTCGTAGAACCTTGTGTACGTGCCTAGCAACCCTACAGTGGTATCAGAGCCAAGTTAGAGCTTTAGGCGAAGTCTAGGCGAAGTTAAAAGTCCGATCGAACTCCGAATACCCGATATTAACCCCTCTCTGTACATTTTTCAAAAATGTGGTTTCTTCTGAATTAAAAATTCTCTGAAAAACAAGCAGGAAAAACTAAGAATAACTGTGAAGTACGGACCTCTAATTCAAAAATTTGATCACGGAACTGCGGCGAAACCAAGGGTTTGGCGGCGGTTCCGCGGCCAAAATTGTGACTTAGTCCCTGGAATTTCATGTAATTATTCTTAGGGCCTTTCTTGTTATTTTTTTCTGTAAATATTTTAATTCCACTCAACTGTTGAGTTTTCTAGGGTTGTATTAGGGACTCGTTGATTCGATCGGATAATTTAACTTTGTTTAGTTTTGTCCGGATAATTTTTAGAAACTGTTAAAAAGTTCGAACGGATATCAATAACTCACTTTTTCCCCAGTCGGAAATTTTTTCAAAAGTTGGATTTTTTCTCGAGTTTAAGAACGTTCTAAGTCGTGCAAGTAACGCGGTGGACCCTCTAGAAGACAACAAACCTTAACTCGATTATGTGACCGTCTTGAACTGTCTCTAAACCTTAGGGTTTGGGGCAGTACGGCATGCCACATGTGAGGCGTTGGCTTGACCCTTCTACGGCTGGACCATTGGTACTGTGGCATGTGATGGATATTTTTAAACTGATTTCAGGTGTTGAGATATATTGGGGAAATCTTGGGTGTTTGATTATTCGATCGGAAAGTTTAACATTGTCTATTTATCTGGAATGTGATACAATATTTGGAATCCACAAGTAGTTATGAGATAACTAATTTGAATATTATAAACATAGCAGTTTAGTCTTAGATGATCGGTTGCCATGGAATTTTGATGTGATCAAAAGTCCGTCGCAATCACGTAGCGTACGCGGATACTCACCGGGTAAACTTAATAGACAGCTACGCCCCACAGCCCCGACCAAGTGACTGTAGGAGAACCCCGTCGCCAAAAGCATCCGCTCGGGTGCTTGCGGCAGCGGTGTTCCGCCTTAGTGCACTTTGTCGACGGCATCCGGGGGTGCGGCCGTCTACTAAAGTTTGCGACGAGCATTCGATCAGAATGTCGGGAATCTTATTGCATTGCCCGACTTGATATTGAAAAGAGTTTTCGATAATGAGACTAAAATGCGGGGTTTATAATTGTTAGGCATGCGATGTCTAAGGAATTCATTTGGTTAGGCATGCGATGTCTAAGGAGGTTGCGGATTCCATCTGTTGTAGTTTTACACTTTCTTTTCTGTGACCGTAAGCGTAGTATGTTGTGTATCGCCGGCTTCGTTGCTATACATCAACGACAATCGGGATACGCATACTTGCTTACGTTGATGATATGAGATATTATTTGTTGCTGTGATATGTTGTATTGGATCGTCGTGTTTGAATAGCCGGGGGTTTTATGTGAGATGAGAGTTTTTTTCTTTTTCATTCATGTAAAATTCATTTGTATGTAATATTCTTTTATTGGGGCACTTCCGGGATGAAGTTGATGTCACCCTTGTATATTATTTACTTTTCCTCACTAGGATAGACCCAAGGCGGGGAGCACAAGTAACCGGGTTCTAGGGTCCAGTGGGAGACCATCTCGAGGAGTCGAGACCGGGTCTCCTAACCCTAGAATTGGCAGTGTTGCTTGCCGCTCTCGTAGGGGTCTAGGGATGTGGGTTTGGCTATTCATCGCGACCGTGGAATCCGTGTTTTATACAGGCTCGTATTAAAAACACGGACGTCCTAGGATATCCAATATTTCATATATGTTTCTTCTGCTGCAATGTTCTGTGATGAGATTATATTACTGCCTGAGACGAATGTTTATATTATATATATGAGATATATGTTATATTGCAGATTTCGTTTCATATCTGATGCTTGTGAAGCACAATAAAAATGGGACTTCATTAATGAGATTAATGAAACTAAAAGAAACCTAAGATGTTGTAGAAACTTGTTTAAATAAAAACTGGTAGCTCTAGTTCTTACTTTGCATAGCGGTGTTCCTTGTAGAACATCCAGCACCTTATTCGATAAGGAAAGAGCCGAGATCCCTTCACCGGGAGTGACCTCTTTAGTGAAACTAGCAGATGCTACAAACTCGGTTTGTCTTTTGATTGCTTCTATAGTTCTTGCTTTGCATAGTGATATTTGTGAAATATCCTGCACCTTATTCGATGAGGAAAGGGCCGACGATCCCTTCACCGGGAGTGACCCCTTTAGCAAAACTAGAAAAGCCTCAAAAACACTCCATTTAAAATCACTCGATTCTACGACGATATCAAGTTCATTACGCAAAAGGTTTTCTTAAAAACCTGTCGTAGCCCTCCGTCATTTCAGATAAGTACTAGTTAGTATTCGTGCTACGTTTGTTGACCATGTTAAGGCGTAGTGTGCGGTAGCTGATTAGTGCTTATCTATATAAGCATATGATGCGATTGGATTAGGGTAGTCGCGCGACTTTGTTGACCATGTTAAGGGTCATGCGGGTGGGTTTAATTCAATCGGGAAATGACGGGTTGAACTTGACTAGCACTTATGATTTGTTGACCATGTTAAGGTCATATAGCTGCTAGGGGTAAAATATTATTGGGAATTTCAAGTTTTGAAATTTGCAATGAGATTGCATACCTTCTATGAGATAGTTGGATCCCGATACCCGCTGCGAGTAAGAGTTATTCCTGGGAGAGTTTTACACATTACAATTAGCCAATCAAGTAGGTGTCTAGAAAGGTGTTAACGGGGTTACGCCTCTGGGAAAACGAGGTTTACTTTAATTAGGTTCGTGTGAAAGCACGGGGGACCTCCCTCAAAGTACCGACACTGGCCTGGCTGAAAGATTGGCGAACTTGTAGCGTGTAATTAATCCCAGCTAGTCTTTCCTTTTAGGGTTTGAAGGAAGATTTTTCTAAAATAGTGGGAGACATCCTGATTAGATATATTAGATAACCAATCTAATCTTGCAAGAGCATACGCTGAGTGTTTTCTTCTCTCTCTCTCCTGGTAGCGACCATATCATGCCTTAATCAAGATAATAATACGGATGTATTGACCGAACCCGCTTGTTATACTGAGCTGGGGAACGTTGGTCCCGCTCCAACTTATAATTGTTATAAGACAGAACAGGAAATTGGGGAATACCAGATTTCTCGTGCCGCCCAAACGAAGAAAGTGCATGCTGATGCATCTTCTTCGGGTGTGTTCATTACAGAGAACTGTTTCTCAGTATCCTTTACGTCCTGGGTATGAGATACCGGATCAGGATCCCGCATATGTAATCTGTTACATGGGCTACAGATAGGTAGAGAACTGAGAACGGGTGATAAGTTTCATGAGATAGAAAACGGTGCAAGTGTTGCAGCCAAGTCTGTTGGTCACTATCACCCTGTATTACCAGAATACATTGATTCTGAATGAATGTTATTAGATACCGAATCTGATATACAACATCATATCATTCTCTTTATTAGTAAAGAAAGGATATAATTTTGTATTGTTGGATAATGTTTTGAATATTTCCTATATCAAGAGCTGATCGGTTCAGGCACGTTATCTAAAAGCATTGACGTTCTAAATCAAACTACAGTTCTTAGTATAAAGAACACACACAAGAGGAAGAGTTCAGAAATGAACGAATCCTTCTTGAGGCATTGTAGACTAGGTCATATCCATGCGACCCGACTAGCTGAAGTTACATTTAGATGTATATTTAAATCTGTTTGAATTTACATCTTGTGAAACTTGCCGGTCATGTCACAAAGATAAGATGACCATAGCTCTGTTTATTGGAAACTGAGAAAGAGTTAGTGAACTCTTGGGATTGATACATGCTGATGTATGAAGGTCCCCTGTCTCCACATGCCAAGACCGGTTCTTTGTACTTCATTAGATTCTCTGATGATCTCTCAAGATTCAGACATATGTTCCTGTTGAAACACAAGTCCGAACCTTTTGAGATATTCACAGAATATAAGTTAGAAGTAGAGAACCAACAACGGGTATAAGTATTATGTCCTTTGATGAGATCAGGGAGGAGAATACTTGAGCACGGAATTCCTGGACTATTCTAAAGGAGAATGAGATTCTCTCTCGGCATTGCTCCTCCGTATACACCATAGCACGATGGTATATCGGGGCGGAGCAATAGCACCTTATGTGATATGGTGTGCTCTATGATGAGTACTACTGAGTTTCCTATTTCCTTTTGGGGAGTTATGCACTTGAGAAGTTGCATACCTATTGAATATGGTTCAAATCAAATCAGTTGCCTACCACTTCATATATGATATGGAAAAGGAAGAGCCCATATCTTAAGTTTGTTAAGATTTTGGGTTGTCCGGCCTATGTCTAAAAGCAAAATCCGGAAAAGCTCGAGACAAGGTCTGTTATGTAGAACTGGAAATGTTCCAGCTATACAAACTGCAGCTGATGATTTGGTAGAACCAAAGGATTCAATAGTTTCCAACGAATCTCAGCCTCTCCGCCGATCTAGTAGGGTTCCTCACCCACCTGAGAGATACTTCGGTTTCTCTATAACAGTGGGAGCAAGGATTGCATCATGAGATGATGACCCAGCTAGTTTCGAGCTGGCCATCAGGAGTGGGACTCTGTAAGAATGGCTGGATGCTTATCGATCTGAGATGCAATTCTTATACACCAACAAAGTATGGACTTTGGTTGCTTTATCTGAAGGGTTAAATCCCCATCAGGAGCAAGTATATCTTGAGAAGATTGCTTGGTGTACATAGAAAAGTTGAGACTTTCAAAGCTATGCTTAAGTCCATCCAGATCCTACTTGCTACGGCTACATACCATGACTACGATATCTGGTGGTTGGGTGTCATGACTGCTTTTCTAAATGATGTTTTAGAAAAGTGCGTCTATAAGTACACAGCCAGAGGGCTTCGTAGACAGTGGGAGCAGCGGAAACGTGTGCAAGATGTTTTATGTGATAAAACAGGCATCGCGGAGTTAGAACATCTGTTTTGATGTGGTAGTCAAAGAGTTTGACTTCATCAAAATGGTAGATGAACCTTGTATATACAAAAAGGTAGTGGGGAGTATGGTGGTGATCCTCGTAGAGTACGTGGATGACATACTCTTGATAGGGAAGGAGTTTTCTATGCTACGCTCGGTCAATCTCCGCTTATCACAAGGATTCTCCATATAGGATCAAAATAATACCTCCTAAATCCTGGGTTTTGGATCTATGAGATAGATCTAATAGGATGTTAGAATTCTCACTAGTTGTAGTGAGATGGTATCAATCGATCCTGGGGTGAATCACTGGAAAAGTTCCAGGGTGATAAGAATGACTGAATGTCAGTCGCAGGCATTGTCTATACCCTCAGTGGAGGGACGGTATGTTGGAAGAGTTCCAAGCTAGATACTGTGACATACTAGACGATTAAAGGCAAGATACATCGTTACCAAAGATGCTACCAAAGAGGCAGTCTGGATACATATTAGTTCATGAGATGAACTTCGTTCCTACCATTGTGTGACAATGGAGTTGTGGCTTTAGCCAAGGAACTACCGTCCCATCAGAAATCCAGATATAATTCTTAGGCAGTATCATCTGATCATGGAGATGGTTGATCTCCAGGGAGATCGAGGTTAGGAGAGTAGACACAGAGGACGACAGCGCGGATCCACTCACAAAGGCCTTTTTCCCAGTGGAGACTTTTTTGGGATGGTTGAGTATGAGATACTTCAACCGTAGCTAATTGTTGGGTATGCGATACTACAACAGATGGACCTAGTGCAAGTGGGAGATTGTTAGTTATATGTATGCCCTAGAGGCCATTACTGTACATACGATGTATATTGTAATGGATGCTTGGACATATATAGGGAGGACTTTCTTGCTCGACATGATAGTACGCTATCTGGTTGTACTTTATCTTAACATGTACTCTGATTGTCTCTATATTACATGTTGATAAAGCCCTTAGGATATGTACTCGACTACTGGGACTATGATGAGATCATACTAGTGGGGCCACGGTAGTCGATGAGTACGTCCTATAACTGTTCCTAGTCGAGGGTGTATCGAAACAGGGCATCGATACACCAGAGTAGACTAACGTATACGCATCTTGACCCATATGATGGGCGATGGATGATACCATATCCATCGGTGTTTGACATCAAGGATGGTGTACGGGTGCTCAGTAGAGACTGGGTACACTGGATGGACTCGCCGAGAACTCCCAGATGGTATTATACCTCACGTCAGATAGCAGTTCTCCAGTGACACTGGTACAGAGTAGTCTGTTGACCCGAGATCGTCATAGAGTCTTGTGTGATTCCCACTGTGCTTTGATTTCCATCATACCACGTCCAAGAGGGCGTGCAAAAAGGTGGCTTTTGGGTACAGTCCCGAATCACATGGAGGCAATGAGCGATAGGAGGGGATTCGTCTCTCCCGGTATAGGGAGTTGATGTTGTGCTGTGTTCGATTGGCTATAACCGGAAATCCCTGGCCAGGGTTACTGAGATTTACTGGTAAGTGTTATCAGTAGTTTCTCGAACTGTTATAGACCTCATATCGACACGACTTATCGAGCTACTGGGGTCTAACGTTTACCACCCCTAGGCGAGATATGTAACATATCAGACGACGAGACCGGACTGTACGGGAGTGTTACTGTTTGGATTCACGGGAGAATGTACAGGATTGCTTATTGATCTTCTGAGCGCTCAATACCTGGGTGGCTGTTACGTTTAGCTGACCGCTTGCAGCTTGTGGGTGTTTGATATGATCATCACCTACTGCCGGCGTATTGACGATTCTTTAGAGTCCTACACAGAGCTTTCTTGGCTCAGGCAAAACGGAGTAGGGGCACATATGTGATATGTGCGGGACCAAGGATAATACGATATGAGATACCGTATTCTATTCTCGCGATATATGATATCAGCCGGGTCATCGGATCAAGTGTTGATTCGATGAATCGGTACGGATAAATATTAGTCGGTTATATACGATATAGCCGGATTGTCGAATTAAGTGTTGATTCAATAATTTAATGTATAATAATATATATATGATATATTAAATTACATTAACTAATATTAGCTCACTAAAAGATTCTTTTTCTCACTCGGGTAATACATTGATATATATGCGATATATGTTAATTGTATTATTTTATTTTGTTACAATACATATCATATATGTGATATATAATATTTTAATATGATATGGTTATTAATGCAACATGTTTAGTAGAGATTAAATATGGTTAGGGTTTGATTAGGGTTAATCATTTCTAGAAGTTTCTAGAAGGTTTTCTTTTTGTTTTGGAAAAGATATTTTGCAAGATATTTCTTTAACTCAACCCTAAACCCTAACCCTAGTTAATTCTCTACAATGGTTACTTGAACCATGGTTGCATTTCTAACCTTATCAAAGTCTATCATTGTTCATCACAAAAGGAATTCTATCATCATTCTTCATCTCCTTCCTTCTTTTTTCTTCATGGAAAAAGCTTACTAGCTTTTTTCCAAGTGATGAATAAATGTGAGAAAAAGATAAATAAAGAGGGCAAAAATCCTACTTCATCATCCTCATCTTCCCTTACCCTTTAGATGAGAGTGTTCACTCAATTTTAGTGAGTGTTAGCTTGTGTTAATGAAACTTCAAGGTAGATCATCTTTGTATCGAAGATCGGAAGCAAAGGTTGCATCATTCTCTTCGTGAAGCCTCTCGAGAGTCCAGAACACGATGATCGCAGCGAAGGGACCTCAACATGGAGCTTAAGAAGTGAAGGACCAGATCTACAAAGGTTGTAATCCCTCTCACTTAGTGTTAAACTGTTTAGCTTGTTCGTTTTCGCCTAATCTCTACTTTAAATATCCGGCTTCGGGTTGTTCGGCACGGATAATTTTTTAATCGGGCATGGTTGATGCCTCGTAGAACCTTGTGCGCGTGCCTAGCAACCCTATAACCATATAATCAATGAATGTATGCATGTGGATCTTGTCCAACCATATGATCAATGTATGTATGCAAGTGGATCCCGTCTACGTGTCAACCGATGACACCACAACATCATGCAAGTAAATATCATAAAAGCATATGCATGAAAATATAAGGATATAAATCAACGTGTGTCCCTCGCGACACATCAAAATCATGGAACCTGAGTGTCCAACATCGACACTCGAAACATCATGAAACCCGTGCCCAGCATCGGCACGTAAATCCTCATATCTCTCGGGCTCTGTCAGTCTGGATTAGCTCATATCATCTCTCGACTCCGATCGGTATCCTCTGGATAGCCGCCAGGTCCAACCAATCACCGGTAGGTACTCACCACCCTGCTAAGCTCATCATCTACTCCACAAAAACATTCTCGCCTTGGGGAACCATACCGGGTCCACCATGAACCCGCAAACGGATCATCCGCCTCCTCGAATCGGGTTTCACATATCACACGTCTCAGAACCGAGAAAACGCATTGTGGACGTACTGAAATATCATGTCAAGAGAAACCGTTTTTTTTAAAAACAATACATACTTTCCTTTGAAATATCCACGGTTCTCAAATCCAGAAATCTCATGAAAACAGCATATCTCAATGCGTATAATCGTAAAGCATGATGTATGCGACACATAACAGAAATGTAAACATATCCGCATATCATGCAACATGGAACAATGATATGTACATAACGAGGGAAAACCGCTCTTTTAAATGAATCCAGTTTAAAAATATATCCCGCGGTTCCCAATTTCACCAAGGTCTAATGCAACATCGTATAAAAGTGCATATGCAACTATAGCAAGTAAGTCCTGCAAGGAGTCATATCATGCTGCAGCAAATCCTACTATGTAGTGACATGGCAATTATCGATGATGAAGTGTGTGAGCCGGCAGATCTATGTGCGTGTAACATACGCATCATCGATAATGGTGTAAGTGTACTAGCACAGGTATATTCGATGCAATGAGAATAACATGAATGCAGCATAAGGTAAATCATATGCAAATGCTGACAGGTATACGTATCTAGTATGACCAAGTCGGTGAATCTATCAGTCGGCATCCAGCCTCACAAAAATTGGCATCCAGCCTCACACATCACGTACGGTATAAACCATCGTACGGCATCCTCTAGATAAGGGTATGAATCAATCCTCAAGTCAAACTCATCACGTACGGAAAATCATCGGCATTAAACCAATAGGGATCCTATAAACCTATATGACAATGAGGGTTACGGATCTAACGTCAAGTACGACATATCACTCACGATTCACCACAATATATATATATATACCTATGCCCCAGGTCACATCCATAACAATCTCATATCAGGGGACCGACAAGGTATTAATCAGCACAAATGGCTCACATCCGTATACCATCATATCATCGGATCACATATCAAATCGTATTCTCTTCTCATCGCATTTATATCTCGCAATAAGTCAATTTACATATGCAATCTACACTATACATCAAAGGTCATGATATTCTAAACTCATACTGATTCTAGGGTAATTACATAGCTATAAGTCGTGATTCACAATTCGCTTTTTCTTATCCCCAAAGCTTCAACTCATATCCCAAAATATATATTCAATCATCACTAACTATCTTCTAGTTTATAATATGTTTTCTCTAACTATCTTTAATTCTAACCCTCATTTTCTATTAAAGGTTTTCTTAACCATAAATTATGAATCGGTTGTAGGGTTCCTAGGCACACTAATGAAGTCTCACAAGTGATCACACATGGCTAATTCAAATTTTACGAGTGCCTACAAATCCTAATACGGATCGTTAACTAGATATATAGGCTATGCGATGCAAGTTAACAACTTTAACGCTAAAGGAAAGGGGCTACAACCTTTGTAGATCCGGTCCACCACTTCCTAAGCTCCGCGATGATGTCCCTCCGCTGTCCAAATCGGATTCCGGACTCTAGCATCGACTTCATCGAAGAAATGGGCGGGCTTGATCGTCGGCTTCGATGCCGAAGATGATCTACGTCGAGGCATCACAAGATCAAGCTCCAACTTCACCAAGCCATGAAAACTTGTGAAGGAAACACCCTATACTACTTGGCAAGAGGTAGAGGATGAAGAAATAGGAGGTGGTTTCACTTTAGAATTGGATTTCTCACTCATTTTGGCTAGTTGCCATTGTTGGTTGCAAGCTTTTTCATGTTGATGATGAAGAAGAAGATGAGAAAGAATTATGATAAGTTATTTAAAATATAAAGTAAAATGATACTTATCATATCTTTAACCTTAGTTAGGTGTAGAGAATTGACTAAGGTTAGTTTGAAGGGTTAGGGTTAAGCATGAAGACAAAATGGTCACTTAGTCAAAGTTTCAAGAAGCTTCAACTACAAACAAATCAAGCCACCATTTCATTTTCTTTTCTTTTGCCAATAATAAATAAATAAATCAATAAATAGATAAAAGAATAAGTAAATAAAATGAAACCCTAACCATTCATATAACCATGGTCAATTCTTTACACAAACCCAAGCTTGCATGTATCATCAAACATGATACAATCTTGTGCACAAAAGTATATCTCATATACAACTTGTGCATATCAAGTGAGTAAATCCATTTAAAGTGAACCAATACTAGTTAATGCAAAGTAATATATCAAATATATAATTATACATTAAATCATTAAATCAACACTTGATTCAATGATCCGGTCATGTCGCATATAACCGGCTAGTATCCAATGTATCGGCTTATCGAATCAATCCTTGATTCGATAACTAGGTTATATCGCATATAACCAATCGATACATTAATCGCAAGAATGGAATACGGTATCACATACACGCATTATTCTCGGTCCCGCACATATCTCATATGCGCTCCTATTTCGTTTCGCTTGAGCCAGGAAACCTCTGTGTAGGACTCTAAAGACTCGTCAATACGCCGGCAGCAGATGATGATCATATCAAACACCCACAAGCCGCAAGCGGTCTGCTAAACGTAACGGCCACCCGGGTATTGAGCGATCAGAAGATCGACGAGCAAGCCCGCTCACACACCTGTGAAGCCAACCAGTAACACTTACCGTACAGTCCGGTCTGTTCGTCTGATATGTCGCATATCTCGCCTAGGGGTGGTAAACGTCAGACCCCAATAGCTTGATAAGTCATGCTGACGTAGGGTCCATAACTTTCGTGAAACTACTGATAACTCTTACCAGTATATCACAGCAACCCTGGCCAGGGATTTCTTGTTATGGCCAGTCGAGCATAGCGCAACATCAACCCCCAATACCGGGAGAAACGAATCCCCTCCTATCGCTCATTGCCTTCATGTGAATCGGGACTGTACCCAAAAACCACCTGTTTGCACGACTCAGTAGAGCCGTGGTAGGGTGGAAATCAAAGCACAGTGGGAGACACACAAGACTCTATGACGATCTCGGGTCAACAGACTAAGCTGTACCAGTGGCACCAGAGAACTGCCATCTGACGTGAGGTATAATACCATCTGGGAGTTCTTGGCGAGTCCGTTCAGTGTACCCAGTCTCCACTGAGCACCCGCATACCTTCTCCGATGTCAAACACCAATGGATATGGGATCATCCATCGCCCATCACATGGGTCGAGAAGATATACGCTAGTCTACTCTGGAATATCGATGCCCCGTCTCGATATTCCCACGACTAGGAACATTGAAGGATGTACTCATTGACTACCCAGGCCCCACTAGTATGATCTTCATCATAGTCCTGGAAGTCGAGTACACATCCTAAGGGCTTTATCAACATGTAATCAGAGAGACAGAAAGTATACATGTTAAGATAAAGAGCAACCAGATAGCGTACTATCATGTCGAGCAAGAAAGTCCTACCTATATATGTCCCAGCATCCACTACAATATACATCCAATGTACAGTAATGGCCTCTAGGGCATACATATAACTAACAATCTCCCACTTGCACTAGGGCCATCTGTAACAGTAGTTGTAGTATCTAATACTCAACCATCCCCTAAAAGTCTCTCTTTGGGAAAAGGCCTTCGTGAGTGGATCCGCCGTGTTGTCCTCTGAGTCTACTCTCCTAACCTCGATCACCCTGGAGATCAACTATCTCCATGATCAGGTGATGCTGCCTCAGAATATGTCTGGGTCACTGATGGGACCAGGGTTCCAGAGCCAAAGCCACACTTCCATTGTCACACAATGGTGGGAACCTAGTTCATCTTATGAACCAATATACACCCAAACTGCCTCTTTGGTAGTATCTTAAATAGCGATGTTACCAGCCTTTATCGTCTAGTTTGCCACGGTATCTAGCTTGGAACTCTTCCAACATACCGTCCCTTTACTGAGGGTAAAGACAATGCCTGCGACTGACATTCAGTCGTCTTTATCACCATGGAACACTTCCATTGATTCTCCCCAGGATCGACTGATACTATCTCACTATAGCTAGTGAGAATCCTAAAATCTATTTAGATCTATCTCATAGATCCAAATCCCAGGATTTAGGAGGTATCACTTTGATCCTTTATGGAGAATCTATGTGACAAGAGGAGATCGACCGATCGTAGCATAGGAAATTCCTTTCCTATCAAGAGTATGTTGTCCACGTACAATACGAGGATGACCACCTTACTCTCTACTACCGTTTTGTATATACAAGGTTCATCTACTATTTTGATGAAGTCTAATACTTTGACTACCACATCAAAACAGATGTTCCAACTCCGCGATGCCTGCTTTATCCTGTAATGCAACTTGCACACGTTTCCGCTACTCCCACTGTTTACGAAGCCCTCTGGCTGTGTTCTTATAGACTCTCTTTTCTAAATCAATATTTAGAAAAGTAGTCATGGCACCCAACCACCAGATATCGTAGTCATGGTATGTAGCCGTGGAAAGTAGGATCTGGATGGACTTAAACATAGTCCCTAGAAAAGGTTTCATCATTATCCGTGCCTGGTTGATGACGAAAACCTTTAACAAGTCTAGCTTTGAAAGTCTCAACTTTTCCATCTACACCAAGTAATCTTCTCAAGATATACTTGCTCCCGATGGGGATTTAACCCTTCAGATATAGCAACCAAAGTCCATACTTTGTTGGTGTATATGGATTCCATCTCAGATCGCTAAGCATCCAGCCATTCTTACAAAGTCCCTACTCTTGATGGCCTGCTCGAATCTAGTTGGGTCATCATCTCATGATGCATTCCTTGCTCCCACTGTCATCGAGAAACCGAGGTATCTCTCAGGCAGGCGAGGAACCCTACCAGATCGGCGGAGAGGCTGAGGTTCGTCGGGGACTATAGAATCCTTTGGTTCTGTCAAATCTTCAGCTGTAGTTTCGTATAGCTGGAACCTTTCCAGTTCTACAGAACTGACCTTGCCTCGATCTTGTCCGGATTTTGCTTTTGACATAGGCCGGACAATCCCAAATCTTAACTTACTTAAGAGATAGGATCTTCCCACACCATATCTTATATGGAGTGGTAGGCACTGATTTGATTCGAACCTAATTCAATAGGTATGCAGCTTCTCAAGTGCACAACCCCAAAAGGAATTAGGTAACTCAGTAATACTCATCATAGAGCACACCATATCTAATATTGTGCGATTGCTCCGCCCTGATGCACCGTTGTGCTGTGGTGTATTCAGAGGAGTAATACGGAGAGAGAATCTCATTCTCCTTTAGAATGGTCCAGGAATGCCATGCACAAGTATTCTCCTCCCTGATCTTATCATAGGACATAATACTTATACCCGTATTGGTTCTCTACTTCTAGCTTATATTCTGTGAATATCTCAAAAGGTTTGGACTTATGTTTCAACAGGAACATATGTCTGAATCTTGAGAGATTATCAGAGAACGTAATGAAGTATAAAGAACCAGTCCTGGCATGTGTAGACAGGAGACCTCACATACATCATCATGTATCAGTCCCAAGAGTTTTACAAACTCTTTCCCTGTTTCCAATAAACAGAGCTATGGTCATCTTATCTTTGTGACATGACTGGCAAGTTTCACAAGATGTAAATTCAAACTGATTTAAATATGCATCTAAAATGTAACTTCAGCCAGTCGGGTCGCATTGATATGACCTAGTCTACAATGCCTCAAGAATGATTCGTTCATTTCTGAACTCTTCCTCTTGTGTGTGTTCTGTATACGAGGAACTGTAGTTTGATTTAGAACGTCAATGCTTTTAGATAACGTGCCTGAACCGATCAACTTTTGATATAGGAAATGTTCAAAACATTATCCATCAATACAAAATTTTATCAATTCTTTACTTATAAAGAGACTGATATGATTTTGTATATCAGGTTCGGTATCTAATAGCATTTGTTCAGAATCAATGTATTAGTAATACAGGGTGACAGTGACCAACAGACTTGGCTGCAACACTTGCCCCGTTTTCTGTCTCATGAAACTTATCACCCGTTCTCAGTTTTTCTACCCTTTTGTAGCCCTATGTAACAGATTACATATCTGGGATCCTGATCCGGTATCATATACCCAGGATGCAGAGGATACTGAGAAACAGTTCTTTGTAATGAACACACCCGAAGGAGATGCATCATATGTACTTTCTTCGTTTGGGCGGCATGGGAATCCTGGTATTCCCCTAATTCCTGCTCTGTCTTATAACAATTATAAGTTGGAGCGGGACTAACGTTCCCCAGCTCAGTATAACAAGCGGGTTCGGTCAATACAACCATATTATTATCTTGATTAAGGCGTGATATGGTCGCTATCAGGAGAGAGAGAGAAGAAAACACTCAGCGTGCGCTCTTGCAAGAATAGATTGGTTATTTATTTTATCTAATCAAGATGGCTCCCACTGTTTTTATCAAATCTTCCTTCAAACCTTAAAAGGAAAGACTAGCCGGGATTAATTACACTCTACAAGTTCGCCAATCTTTCAGCCAGGCCAGTGTCGGTACTTTGAGGGAGGTTCCCCGTGCTTTCGCACGGACCTAATTACTGCAAACCTCGCTTTCCCAGAGGCGTAACCCCGTTGACGCCTTTCTAGACACCTACTTGATCGGCTAATTGTAAAGTGCAAAACTCTCCCAGGAGTAACAATTACTCGCAGTGGGTATCAAGATCCAACTATCACATAGAAAGTATGCAATCTCATTGCAAATTTCAACACTTGAAACTCCCGATAAAGATTTTTACCCCTAGCACTTATGACCTTAACTATGGTCAACAAATCATAAGCACTAGTCAAGTTCTACCCGTCATTTCGTGATTAATTAGACCCACCCACATGACCCTTAACTAAGGTCAACAAAGTCACGCGACTGTCCTAACTAATCGCATCATATGCGGTGTAGGAAGACATCACTTAGCTACCGTACACTGTGCCTTGACTATGGTCAACAAACACAGCACGAATACTAAGTACTCTACTTCCTAAAATGACGGAGGGTTGCGAATGGTTTTTGTGAAAACCTTTAACGCTTTGAACTTGATCGCGTTGCGGAATCAAATGGTTTTTAAATGGAATGTTTTTTAGGCTTTTCTAGTTTTGCTAAAGGGGTCACTCCCGGTGAAAGGATCGTCGGCCCTTTCCTCGTCGAATGAGGTGCGGGATATATTATATATATCACTGTGCAAAGCAGAAACTATAGAAGCGATCAAAAGACAAACCGAGGGTTGTAGCATCTGCCAGTTATTGCTAAAGGAGTACTCCCGGTGAAGGGATCTCGGTCCTTTCCTCATCGAATAAGGTGCAGGATGTTCTACAATGAACACCGCGATGCAAAGCAAGAACTGTAGCTACCTGTTTTATTTTTGAAATTCGATTCCACAACATCAATTAGGTTTATTTTCTTTCATTAATCTCATTAATGAATATCCCATCATTTAAGTCCACCTAAACATCACAGATAAATATAACGTACGCTTATGCCATCCGCATTCGCCTCGATGTCCCGTCTGCACCGTTAGGTTAGGTAACTAACGCCAGAGCGAGGCAGGGCTAGCGCGGGTGTAAAACATAAGCAACTTCTATATAATATATCATATATACTATATATGATATCTGTCACAGAACATCACAGATAACACAGCAGAAAATATCATATGAAATATTGGATATACTAGGACGTCCGTGTTTTTAATACGAGCCAGTATAAAACACGGATTCCACGGTCGTGATGAACAGCCAATCCCACACCCCTAGACCCCTACGAGAGCGGCAAGCAACCCTACCAATTCTAGGGTTAGGAGACCCGGACTCGACTCCTCGAGATGGTCTCCCTCTGGACCCCAGAACCCGGTTACTTGTGCTCCCCTCCTTGGGTCTATCCTAATGCGGAAAGGAAAATAATATACAATGGGTGACATCTTCCGCAACCTGGAAGTGCCCCAATAAAAGAATATTACATACAAGTTTTTACACGAATGAAAATGGAAAAACACTCATCTCACATAAAAACCCCCGGCTATTCAAACACGACGATCCAATATAACATATCCAGCAACACATAACATCACATGTCATCAACGTAAGTAAATATGCCTATCCCAATTGTCGTTGACATATAGCAACGAAACCGGCGATATCACATATTACACTTACGGTCACAGAAAAGAAAGTGTAAAACTACAACAGTTGGAATCCGCAACCTCTTTAGACATCACATGCCTAATCAAATGAAATACTTAGACATCACATGCCTAACAATTATAAACCCCGCATTTTAGTCTCATTATCGAAAACTCTTTTCAATATCAAGTCGGGCAATTCAACAAGATTCCCGACATCCTGATCGAATGCTCGTCGCAAACTTCAGTAGGCAGTCGCACCCCCGATGCCGTCGACGAAGTGCACCAAGGCGGAACACCGCTGCCGCGAGCACCCGAACGGATGCTTTCGGCGACGGGGTTCTCCTACAGTCACTTGGTCAGGGCTATGGGTGAGGCTATCTATTAAGTTTACCCGGCGAGTATCCGCGTACACTACGTGATTGCGACGGACTTTTGATCACATCAAAATTCCGTGGCAACCGATCAAGTGAGACTAAACCACTATGTTTATAATATTCATTCAGTTATCTCATAACTACTTGTGAATTCCAAGTATTGTATCTCATTCCGGATAAGACAGAAAATGTTAAACTTTCCGATCGAACAATCGAACACCCAAGTTTTTCCGATACAGCTCAACACATGAAATAAGTCTAACAACATTCAGTTCGTGCCTCAGTACCAACGGTCCAGCCGTAGAAGGGTCAAGCCAACGCCTCACATGTGGCACGCCGTACTGCCCCAAACCCTAAGGTTCAAAGGGCAGTTCAAGACGGTTACATAATCGAGTTAAGGTTTGTTGTCTTCTAGAGGGACCATCGCGTTACATGCACTACTTAGAACGTCATTAAACTACGGAAAAATCCAACACATGGAAATTTTCCGGCAGGGGAAAAAGTGGGTATCTATATTCGGTCGAACTTTTTAACAGTTTCTAAAATATCCGGAAAAACATAAACGAAGTTAAATTATCCGATCAAATTAACGAATCCCCAATAAAACCCTAGAAAACTCAACACTTGAGTGGAATTAAAAAATTCACATAAAAAATTGCCAAGAAAGGACCTAAGAATAAATATATGAAATTTGAGGGACTAAGTCCAAATTTGGGCCGCGGAAGCGCCGCCAAACCCCTATTTTGGCCGCGGTTCCGCGGTCGAATTATGGAATTAGGGGCCCAAACTTCACAGTAATTCTTAGTTTTTCCTGCTTACTTTTCTGCATATTTTTAATTCACAAAAATCCACGAATTTCAAAAATGTACAGAGAGCATTTTAGGGTTTGGGTTTCGGTTCGATCGGACTTCTAATTCCGTCTACGCATCGCCTAAGGCTCTAGATAGGCTCTGATACCACTGTAGGGTTCCTAGGCACACTAATGAAGTCTCACAAGTGATCACACATGGCTAATTCAAATTTTACGAGTGCCTACAAACCCTAATACGGATCGTTAACTAGATATATAGGCTATGCGATGCAAGTTAACGACTTTAACGCTAAAGGAAAGGGGCTACAACCTTTGTAGATCTGGTCCACCACTTCCTAAGCTCCGCGATGATGTCCCTCCGCTGTCCAAATCGAATTCCGGACTCTAGCATCGACTTCATCGAAGAAATGGGCGGGCTTGATCGTCGGCTTCGATGCCGAAGATGATCTACGTCGAGGCATCACAAGATCAAGCTCCAACTTCACCAAGCCATGAAAACTTGTGAACGAAACACCCTATACTACTTGGCAAGAGGTAGAGGATGAAGAAATAGGAGGTGGGTTCACTTTAGAATTGGATTTCTCACTCATTTTGGCTAGTTGCCATTGTTGGTTGCAAGCTTTTTCATGTTGATGATGAAGAAGAAGATGAGAAAGAATTATGATAAGTTATTTAAAATATAAAGTAAAATGATACTTATCATATCTTTAACCTTAGTTAGGTGTAGAAAATTGACTAAGGTTAGTTTGAAGGGTTAGGGGTAAGCATGAAGACAAAATGGTCACTTAGTCAAAGTTTCAAGAAGCTTCAACTACAAACAAATCAAGCCACCATTTCATTTTCTTTTCTTTTGCCAATAATAAATAAATAAATCAATAAATAGATAAAAGAATAAGTAAATAAAATGAAACCCTAACCATTCATATAACCATGGTCAATTCTTTACACAAACCCAAGCTTTGCATGTATCATCAAACATGATACAATCTTGTGCACAAAAGTATATCTCATATACAACTTGTGCATATCAAGTGAGTAAATCCATTTAAAGTGAACCAATACTAGTTAATGCAAAGTAATATATCAAATATATAATTATACATTAAATCATTAAATCAACACTTGATTCAATGATCCGGTCATGTCGCATATAACCGGCTAGTATCCAATGTATCGGCTTATCGAATCAATCCTTGATTCGATAACTAGGTTATATCGCATATAACCAATCGATACATTAATCGCAAGAATGGAATACGGTATCACATACACGCATTATTCTCGGTCCCGCACATATCTCATATGCGCTCCTATTTCGTTTCGCTTGAGCCAGGAAACCTCTGTGTAGGACTCTAAAGACTCGTCAATACGCCGGCAGCAGATGATGATCATATCAAACACCCACAAGCCGCAAGCGGTCTGCTAAACGTAACGGCCACCCGGGTATTGAGCGATCAGAAGATCGACGAGCAAGCCCGCTCACACACCTGTGAAGCCAACCAATAACACTTACCGTACAGTCCGGTCTGTTCGTCTGATATGTCGCATATCTCGCCTAAGGGTGGTAAACGTCAGACCCCAATAGCTTGATAAGTCATGCTGACGTAGGGTCTATAACTTTCGTGAAACTACTGATAACTCTTACCAGTATATCACAGCAACTCTTGTAAGTCTACGCTAGCGCCCCGGCCGTCTACAGACGCCAAATGCGGAACAAAAACTTTTTAACTGGCGCTATCGTGTACTTTAACCCGGATCTGCCATTATTGCTAAACTAACAAACTGTAAAGAGTGTAGAAAGGTTATACCGAACGATCCGAGTCCTTCGTTCTTTAACCATCATCCCACGCTCCGTTGCGGCTGCTCCGATCTCGTCGATCTCCGATCTCTTCGTCGAGGTGGCACCACGTCGACGATTCTTTAAACGGGCTCCCGCCTCTGACTCGAGGCAACTCGGTCGTCAAGTTTGCTAAAAGAGACGACCAAGAATGATGTAGAGAATGAGTAGATGACTTTGTCTCACTTCGTCCAAAGCCGTGGACGATCGGTTAATGAAGTTGCCGATGGAAATGAAATGGAACAAGAAATGAACTATGAAATTTCCATGCATCCAAAACTTTAGTCTTTTCTTTTTAGCAACCATAATTTTCTCAAGTGAGAGAGTGAGGGAGGAGAGAGAGGGCCGGCCACTATATAGCAAAGAGGGAGGTGAGTGTAGGAGAGGGGAGAGTAACCCTAAGAACAAATATCATATGTGAACACAAAATAAAATATCTTAAGGAAAACAAGAATTATTTGAAATCAAAGCATGAGTCATAATCCTTGTCACCACATTCTAGAAACTTCTAGAACCTTCTAGAAGCATGACTCACCCTCATCCAAGAAAAGATAAATCCGTCTTTAACCGAATGTTAAAAGACGGCTGATAGAAAACTGGAAACTGGCAACTTCCAAAAGTGATCCTGAAACGACTTTCAGGATAACCCCGAAACTGTATAAATATACTCGCAATTGTATTACGACCGAATACAAATGCAACTGAGACAAAGATATTATATCTACTCAATATAATACTTGGATCCGGCTTAAACCAAAGCCGACCAGTATCATCTGCCCGAAAAATAACACGTGCGTAAACGCACGTGCATTTTCCGAACCCTGCCATAAAACCATACGGCCTCTACAACGTTTCGCCCGAACTTGGGAAACTGTCTGTGGGGGGCTCTAATGACTCGTCAGTACCCTGGCAGTGGGTTTAACCACAAACCGTCAGCGGCACTAGCAATGCGTAACGGCTGCCCATGGACTGACCTCAAGGGAGGCCGATGAGCGAACTCATCCGGAAACCCTACTGAGCCTAACAGTGACAATGTATATACAGTCCGGTCCGTTTGTCTATGAGTATCGCATATCTGCCTAGGGGCTAGTAACGTCAGACCCCCAATAGAAGTATAAGTCGTGTCGGAGTGAAGCCCAATAACACCCTGAGATACTACTGGAGTACCTACCAGTAAATCTCCTGCCACGGCTGTGGGCTATGTGTAATGGCTCTCCTAGACACAGCACGATCTCGCCCCCAATACCGGGAGAGACGAATCCCCTGCCGATCCGCTCACATGCCTCCATATGGCTCGGGACTGTACCCAAAAACTACCTGTTTGCACGACTCCTTTGAGCCGTGGTAGGGTAGAAATCAAAGCACAGTGGGAACTCACACGAGACAAATGACGACCTCAGGTCGATGAACTAACCTGTACACATGTCACCAGGGAACTGCTATCTGACGATAGGTATAGTACTAACTAGCAGATTCCCGGCGAGTCCTGTCCGGTGTACTCATAACCCAATGAGCACCTGTATACATCTTAGGTGATCCAACTGACACCAGTGGCTTGTGAGACCGGCCACCGCCCCTCGTCGGGGTCTCGACTGTATACACTAGTCTACTCCGGAGTATCGATGCCCTGTCTCGAAACTCCCACGACTAGGGACCACAATTAAGGATATGCATATAAACCACCCAACTCTCACGTATATGATCGCCATCATACTGTTGGTGGTAAAGCAAGATCCTAAGGGCTCTATCAAAGTGTAACATGTAATCAGTCACCTGAACATGTACACGACTGATAAAGGCAAACCAGATAGCATACTATCATCTCGAGTAAGACTATCCTACCGGTATAGGTCCTCCGCAATCATTGCAATCACGTATCTGCGATCCAATAATTGACTATGAGGGCACTATCTCCAACAATCTCCCACTTGCACTCAAGGCTAATTATTGCAATGTCGACTACTCACAGCCCGTGTGAAACCGAACATCCAACTCCTCTACTAATCAGTTTCACAAAGCCCGTTTGTAAAACTATTGTGTTCGAGAAATAGCCTCAGTGAGTGGATCCGCCTAGATGTTTCTTTCTATATCTCTCTTAATCTCAAGTTCGCGGAGAAAGCCATCTCCCGAATTGAGTGATACCTGTCTTAGAATATGTCTGGATATCTGATGGGACCTAGTTCATAAATGAACTCCAAATCCAAACTTTTTAGACTGTATCAATCACTGAACTTAATCAGTATCCGGCACCATGCCACCCACAGTATCCTCTTAGACCACCTGTCCATAATACTGTCCCTCATCGGAGGGAAAAACTATAACTCTGACAATCATTCTGTCAACCATGTCACCTTTGAAGCCTGGAATGATAATCGTCTCCTGAAGGAGGCTGCCGTCATCAAATCCGTAGAACATGTACTTATGTTCTAAAACTGCTTCCTTATGTTTCTCCAGGATTGGATTAATACAAACTTATTGCATCTAGTGCAAAAACAACATCTGATGTGGTACTTGACATCTCATGATTGACTCAATTGCCTAAGCAAGTGATCTGCCAATCATGCACATCCCTCTCCACTTTAGTCTGTAAGACACCTTTAGAGAGGGTGACTCCATCGCCTGCAGGTACACCACCAAGATAGGAGTCATCTATTCTAAAAACCATTAGAATACCGTCAAAGTACCCACATTGGGAAACTACCCAAATCTAGATCTAAAATCATAGATCTAGAAACCAGAATGTCAAATATTATATCCATATCCTGTCTGGAGAAACAACTGTGTGACGACTACAGTACAACCGATCGTAGTATAGGAATTTTACTTCCTACTTTGTGTATGTCATCCAGATACCATGACATCACACCCTACTACCTTCTTAACAGATCCATCCCCTATTCTGATTGAAGTCAAACCCATGACTGTCATATCAAAATTAGATGATCTATCTCCGCTATAACTGCTCTAGTCTACAAATAGACATAAGCTACTTGCCCACTATGTTTCCGATGCTCCCACTGACTACGACAACCCTCCTACCGGGTCTCATAGCCTGGAACAACAGTAGTGTCAAGTCTGGGTAAATAAGAACCTCCCTGTCACCGTCCTTGAGGCTACCGAAGTACCTCTCGGGTGTCTGAGGTTACCCACCATATCTGCGGAGTGGCTATTGGAATGTCAAACCTGATTGAATATATAGGTCCTATTAAATTTTCCGTAATCGTTTGCGGTTCTGGAATCACTTCCAGTTCTACCATACTCCCACTACTGTTTTCTGAAAAAGATCCATTTTACTAAAACTGTGGCGAGTCAAGAACAATATCACTATTGATCTTCCAAATGGTAGAATATCAACCCTCGTCATAGCCAGGGTCAACCCACAAACAGCCATTACAGAAACGTGCCCTGAGTTATCCAGAGTCTGGTTTTAAGCATAAGCTAGACAACTCCCCGTACCTTAACATCCTTTAAGGTACGAACTATTCTATATCCAATATAGAAACTTTGGCACTTATTTAATTGGAACCATATTCAAACCATGCAGCTGTCTCCAGTGCATATCAACTTAATGGAAAGAGGTTAATCAGCATTACTCAACTTAGGAATCCATCCAATTATGAGTAACCTGAAAGAGAAACACGTTTCTCAAAACCATCACTATCATCTGAATACCAATCACAAGAATCTACATCTTCGATCTCTTTGAAGAATCCCGATACTTGTGATACCTGGTTCTCTACTTTATTCTTATACCCATAACTTCTCAAAACTTAGACCTTGTATTTCAACGAAACACTTGTCTAAATACTAGAGAAGTTATAAGTAAACAGAACATAGTACGAGGACCTACCCCTTTGTCCTGATGGACACTGGACAACATACAATACTCTGTATAAGTCCGCTGAGTTGAACAACTCAAAACTTGTGCGTCGTAGGTTGAAAATTGTACCCTGGCGATTTTCTCAAATATCACCAATTACAACGAATTCCGATATAATGAGGATAATCACCTAATTCCCAATAACTTACTCCTACTCATCATCTGTAAAACCATACAGATATGAGAATGAAACCTGGTAAATACATACCCTTGGAGTAAGTGTCTAATCGGGAAAACAGTATTTCTTTAACAATGCACTGAAACATGAAAATGTTTCGTAGGGGTATCCAGGTATTCATAGTAATGCCTCTTCCATAATCCAATTCATGACTTCAACCGTATATTTTATTGCCATCTCTCCAAACCCCTTTATTTGTCTTTAGTCGTTACCTTCTGTACACCATTGTTAGGCTAAATGGTTTTCTTCCTTCCCTACCGTTCGGCACCAGCCTATGGTTTGGAAGAAGACTATCCAGTAAGCATAATAGGTGTACCCTCCTAAACCAAGGAGTACTCGTATCTTGAGAGAAGGTGATGATAAAAGACAACTGAATAATACCTTATTCTTTTAAAGGTGAAATAGGAGTGGCGATGAAGTACGCGGTTTTGGTCGTGAATGATATCAGTCGCAATTTACTTTGCCCTCTTTCTAATCCCTTTATTTTGTCTTTACATATTACCTTCTGCACACCCTACTTAGGCTAATTGGTTTTCTTCATTCCCTACCTTTCGGCACCTGCCTATGGTTTGGAATAAGACTATCCAATAAGCGTAATAGGTGTACTCTCCTAAACTAAGGAGCTCTCGCAACCTGAGAGAAGGTGATAATAAAAGACAACTGAATAAACCAATTCTATTTCTCCTGAACCTTGATCTATCCTCGAAGAAGTCCCTTCGAGTTCGTATATAACCATATGATGGATCTATCCAATGGAAGTGGATATCTGTAGTAATACGGGTGTTTTGAGAAATTCAAAGGGTAAAAGAAGGAGTGGCAATGACTTATGCAACATAGACAATCCAAAAGCCAGTATTTTAAGAAGGTTCGGTCAACTTGGTCACTGAGTCATAGTCTAGGGTCGGTCAAAGGTCGTTGCCAAAGAGAGAGAGAAAAGAAATACTCTGCGTGCACTCTAACCTAGATCAGAATGGTTATCACTTTATCTAATCCGGAAACCTCCCACTGTCCTGTCAAATTCTCCCCCAAACCTGAAAGAAGAATCAATCGGGATCACCCGAAGAGTAAACCAACTCATCAGTGGGAATCGAGATCCAACTCTCATCGCATGATAACGTGATGGAATGCATCCACGTTACTCATACTCCAGAAGATATGCGTATACTTGGCAAGTTTCAGTTTCTTTAGAAACTCCCGATATGATTTTTGCCCCATGCTCTTATGACCTTGGCGTAAGTCAACAAATCATAAGTCACATGTCAAGTTCTGCCCGTCATTATCTTGTTAATTTGAACCCACCCGTACATACCCTTGACGTAAGCCAACAAGATAATACGACTGTCCCAAACCAACTCATCTATCTATGCAACAAATGAATACCCAGCAGCTACCAAACACTATGCCTTGACGTAAGCCAACAAACATAGCTTGAATACTACTGACCATCCATAAGAAACGACGGAGGGCTACGGCTGGTTTTTGGCGAAAAACCTTTAACGTAGTGAACTTGATCTCGTTGAAGGAACCTGATAGCTTTTTAAAATATAGTGGCGAAAACCTTTTGCTAAAGAGGTCACTCCCGGTAAAGGGATCTCGGCTCTTTCCTCGTGGAATGAGGTGCAGGATATTCCACTGAATACCCTATGCAAAGCAACTTGTAATCGACTATAGTGAAGTTATTACCCTGACGCAAACTTCTGCCCAAGGGGTCAGTCCCGGTGAAGGGATATCGGCCCTTGCCCCGTCAAATGAGGTGCAGGATATTCCACTGAATACCGCTATGCAAAACAAAAGAAAACGTCTTTGCAATAACACTTTTTAAATTTGTTCCAACAACTGTAAACAGGTTTGTTTTACTTTGCATTGATCAGAATCAACGCAGTCCCATCAATTAATCACACCAGAAAAGAACGAAAAATAAAATGTACGTATATGCCACCCGCATTCGTCACTGGGTCCCGTCATCACTCGTTAGGTTACTTAACTAACGACAGAGCGGGGACTGGACTAGCGCGGGTGTAAAACATATACAACATCTAATAGTATATAAACCAATATACAATAATCACTCCAGGCGTGATAATATGCAACATTACAGAAAAGTAATAAGTATCACAGAACAATACAGATAATCTAGGATCCCCGGGTTTCACAGAGCCGCTGCTGAAACCCGACGTTCCCCTGCCGTGGGGATAGCCTGTGCAATGAAACCTAGACCCCTACGGGTGCGGCAAGTTACCCGCCAAAACCTGAAGCGAGGCAGCCCCCTACAGCATAGTGAATGGACCACCCGGCACTTCACGGAATCCGGTAACTTGAGCACCCCTCCTTGGGTCAACCTGTACCCCCTACGAGTGCGGCGAATAGTCTGCCAATTCTAGAGTGGGACCCCTCTGCCTCTCAAAGCCATGAGATGCGGACCCGTTGCCCCCCAGAACCCGGCTATCCGTGCACTCCGTCGCGGGGCAAAACCTAGTACAGTAATGAAAAATAGTACAACAGGTACATCGACCGCAACCTGGTCGTGCCCCAAAAGAATATTATACAACAGGCAGTGACGGAAGTCCACAAGTTGGACGCTCGCCCGGCAATATCAAATGTACAAATAAACTCAAACTGTGCTACCATTGCACACTGCTATCCACCGCGACAAATCCGCAACATCACAGCACAACACAGAACATCAACGCGAATGTCACGTTCGCAAACCCGTCTAAAAGAACTATAGCAATCAGACGCGGTTTACCGATCAAATGACATTCCCGGTCGGAGATATAATGTAAGCACTGTAAACTAACGTGTTTAAATTTCGATCAACTAAATATCACAAAGTGGGCCCCACGCAAATCTGTTGAACAGTAATAAAATCTGGGCCCAAAAGATATATACCAAAAACACCAATTTCCAACATAGAATGCACTGTAGAAAATTGGCTAAGTGATGTCACTTTCTTGCGGCGGATCCGCGGCCAAACCCATGCTTGGGCCGCGGATCCGCGGCGGAACAGTCGAATCACTTGGTCGAATTTCTCCAGTATTCCTAAAAAACCCTGCTTGATTTTCTGGTATGGTCAAAATGACATTTGGACCAGTTTGAAAATTAACAGAAACTGTCAAATTGAAAAATTGCGATTTTTGATTTCCGGTTCAATCGATATTTTAAACGCGTTAGCACAAGTTAGTATAGCAAAATAGTGAGGCTCTGATACCACTGTAAGTCTACGCTAGCGCCCCGGCCGTCTACAGACGCCAAATGCGGAACAAAAACTTTTTAACTGAGGCTATCGTGTACTTTAACCCGGATCTGCCATTATTGCTAAACTAACAAACTGTAAAGAGTGTAGAAAGGTTATACCGAACGATCCGAGTCCTTCGTTCTTTAACCATCATCCCACGCTCCGTTGCGGCTGCTCCGATCTCGTCGATCTCCGATCTCTTCATCGAGGTGGCACCACGTCGACGATTCTTTAAACGGGCTCCCGCCTCTGACTCGAGGCAACTCGGTCGTCAAGTTTGCTAAAAGAGACGACCAAGAATGATGTAGAGAATGAGTAGATGACTTTGTCTCACTTCTTCCAAAGCCGTGGACGATCGGTTAATGAAGTTGCCGATGGAAATGAAATGGAACAAGAAATGAACTATGAAATTTCCATGCATCCAAAACTTTAGTCTTTTCTTTTTAGCAACCATAATTTTCTCAAGTGAGAGAGTGAGGGAGGAGAGAGAGGGCCGGCCACTATATAGCAAAGAGGGAGGTGAGTGTAGGAGAGGGGAGAGTAACCCTAAGAACAAATATCATATGTGAACACAAAATAAAATATCTTAAGGAAAACAAGAATTATTTGAAATCAAAGCATGAGTCATAATCCTTGTCACCACATTCTAGAAACTTCTAGAACCTTCTAGAAGCATGACTCACCCTCATCCAAGAAAAGATAAATCCGTCTTTAACCGAATGTTAAAAGACGGCTGATAGAAAACTGGAAACTGGCAATTTCCAAAAGTGATCCTGAAACGACTTTCAGGATAACCCCGAAACTGTATAAATATACCCGCAATTGTATTACGACCGAATACAAATGCAACTGAGACAAAGATATTATACCTACTCAATATAATACTTGGATCCGGCTTAAACCAAAGCCGACCAGTATCATCTGCCCGAAAAATAACACGTGCGTAAACGCACGTGCATTTTCCGAACCCTGCCATAAAACCATACGGCCTCTACAACGTTTCGCCCGAACTTGGGAAACTGTCTGTGGGGGGCTCTAATGACTCGTCAGTACCCTGGCAGTGGGTTTAACCACAAACCGTCAGCGGCACTAGCAATGCGTAACGGCTGCCCATGGACTGACCTCAAGGGAGGCCGATGAGCGAACTCATCCGGAAACCCTACTGAGCCTAACACTGACAATGTATATACAGTCCGGTCCGTTCGTCTATGAGTATCGCATATCTGCCTAGGGGGCTAGTAACGTCAGACCCCCAATAGAAGTATAAGTCGTGTCGGAGTGAAGCCCAATAACACCCTGAGATACTACTGGAGTACCTACCAGTAAATCTCCTGCCACGGCCGTGGGCTATGTGTAATGGCTCTCCTAGACACAGCACGATCTCGCCCCCAATACCGGGAGAGACGAATCCCCTGCCGATCCGTTCACGTGCCTCCATATGGCTCGAGACTGTACCCAAAAACTACCTGTTTGCACGACTCCTTTGAGCCGTGGTAGGGTAGAAATCAAAGCACAGTGGGAACTCACACGAGACAAATGACGACCTCAGGTCGATGAACTAACCTGTACACATGTCACCAGGGAACTGCTATCTGACGATAGGTATAGTACTAACTAGCAGATTCCCGGCGAGTCCTGTCCGGTGTACTCATAACCCAATGAGCACCTGTATACATCTTAGGTGATCCAACTGACACCAGTGGCTTGTGAGACCGGCCACCGCCCCTCGTCGGGGTCTCGACTGTATACACTAGTCTACTCCGGAGTATCGATGCCCTGTCTCGAAACTCCCACGACTAGGGACCACAATTAAGGATATGCATATAAACCACCCAACTCTCACGTATATGATCGCCATCATACTGTTGGTGGTAAAGCAAGATCCTAAGGGCTCTATCAAAGTGTAACATGTAATCAGTCACCTGAACATGTACATGACTGATAAAGGCAAACCAGATAGCATACTATCATCTCGAGTAAGACTGTCCTACCTGTATAGGTCCTCCGCAATCATTGCAATCACGTACCTGCGATCCAATAATTGACTATGAGGGCACTATCTCCAACAACCCTGGCCAGGGATTTCCTGTTATGGCCAGTCGAGCATAGCGCAACATCAACCCCCAATACCGGGAGAGACGAATCCCCTCCTATCGCTCATTGCCTCCATGTGAATCGGGACTGTACCCAAAAACCACCTGTTTGCACGACTCAGTAGAGCCGTGGTAGGGTGGAAATCAAAGCACAGTGGGAGACACACAAGACTCTATGACGATCTCGGGTCAACAGACTAAGCTGTACCAGTGTCACCAGAGAACTGCCATCTGACGTGAGGTATAATACCATCTGGGAGTTCTCGGCGAGTCCGTTCAGTGTACCCAGTCTCCACTGAGCACCCGCATACCATCTCCGATGTCAAACACCAATGGATATGGGATCATCCATCGCCCATCACATGGGTCGAGAAGATATACGCTAGTCTACTCTGGAATATCGATGCCCCGTCTCGATATTCCCACGACTAGGAACATTGAAGGATGTACTCATTGACTACCCAGGCCCCACTAGTATGATCTTCATCATAGTCCTGGAAGTCGAGTACACATCCTAAGGGCTTTATCAACATGTAATCAGAGAGACAGAAAGTATACATGTTAGGATAAAGAGCAACCAGATAGCGTACTATCATGTCGAGCAAGAAAGTCCTACCTATATATATCCCAGAATCCACTACAATATACATCCAATGTACAGTAATGGCCTCTAGGGCATACATATAACTAACATCGGTTTCCATCAAAAACTTGCGGGGGTGCTATACGCCTTCCACCCGACTTCCTTCGTGGATATAGATCCACTCACCTGATCCAAGCTTGCCGAAGTCGATGTGCTTGTCGTCTCGGGATCCACACGAGGGTACCTACAACAAATACACAATCGTAATGCACATTAAAATCAAGTCGGAAAACCAAAACGGCAAACGTTTCGCCTATAGGTCAAAACCTATAGCCTCGCATGCAAAAAACGACCAATAGTCCTAGTGGTTGGCATTCAAACGCCACACGACGGAAACACAATATCAAATACCAAAACCAATTTCATTAAAAGTCGCAAAACGAAATCGGAAACTTACAAATATGCTCCATATTTTACCCTATAAGAAGTTAGCCAATTTTGCATATGTAAAGGGTCTAGTTAATTGATAAACGAGCCACAAAACAAACACAAGACACATTTGCCAAGACCTGGCTGCAATTTGCAGCCAGAAGGCATTAATTTGCGGCCAAGAAGAGGGTGCAGGAGCTAGGGTCTTGGGATTATCATCTAAGTTGCCTGCACTACTCACTGTACTTGCTAAATAATTTTCAGGTCACCCGGGTGTTAGCAGATATCCAAAACTCATCAAAATTCTCATAATTTCCCGATATTGAGGTTTCTAAGTTTGGGTTAAGGGGTTCTAGTCTCTGTTTTTGTCCCTAAAACTAACACTAAAGGGGGTTTAAGGTCACCACTACACTCAGTTGCACCCTTAGAATCAATTCCAAACCCTAACCTCAACTTTAAATTTTCAAAGTTCACATTTCTTCACTAAATCGGTTCTAACAAATATGGGTGCTAAATTAAATGAAATACAATGCAATTGGTATAGGAATTATCTTATTTGGCAACTCAAGAATTTTCTTAAGTTGCCCCAAGTCTCCAAAATGCAAACTTTCTTGGTCCAAAGTGATTGTAATAGTCTTGTGCATGTTTTTTGTGAAATGGAGATGGAGTTTCGAGTTGATTTTAGGGGTGTTTTGAATCTTGAAGAGGGGGAGGGAGTGAAGGCAGCAACCCTAGAAAGGAGAGGGAGAAGGAAGGATGAAGATGATGGATAAAACAAAGGGCCAAGACCAAGGTTTGACCCCTCACCTCTCTCTTCTTTCTCATGCCCATACTTCTATATTATATTCCCTTTTCTTTTCATTTCTTTTATTTTCTTTTCATTTAAACCAAAACATGCTTGAAAATGAAGAAAAGCTATGCTAGGAAAAATGTAAAAATGCCAAAAATGACATGTGCATGTCATGTGCACAAAACACGCTTAATGCGCGATTAGCGATATTTAATCGCGATTAGCATTAAAATAGTGTCAAATAAATCATAAAATTTCACAATTTGCATAAATCAAATAAAACACACTCTTTTTAGTAATTTCCACAATTTCCCAAATTTTTCCCAATTTATCGGTATTTAATTATGCCGCAATATTAAAATATTCAATATAATTATTATTAAATTATAAAAATTCCCAAAAATAATATTTTATTTTTCTGAAATTTTACAATCTTCCCCCCTTAAAGACATTCGATCCCCGAATTTAAATTTAAAACTCCTCCAATACTAAAACATTTCAGTAAAAAGGTCAAGTCGTAGGGGCTCTGAAATCATCAATACATAAATCACATCGTAGCGCAATGCATGCGCAAGAAAAACGGGTATATAAACCAAAAATCAAAACTTCGTCAAGCATCCCGCAAATCATCGGAGTTATAGCGAAGACGCCAATGTCAAATCCCGAAACGAAAATCAACATGATATGCATCGAAACAATAATTCGTACATAGTATGCGTCGGTGTAAATTCGTCAAAACATCTGAAAGAAATGCATGCCGAACCCTTTTCAAGTCGCTGGGCGATGTGTGTATCACTGCACAGTGGCGGACGTCCATTGTGAGAAAATAACTCTATATACATATATATATATACTTGTTTAACATTCACGTCCCGCCGTTTTGAAAATAATTTAGATGGGTTTGCTTTATAAAATGTTTCGTGTCGTCCCGGACATATAGGTAAATACTGAGACTATAGCTCCTTTTTGGAAATCCCTTCGATAACTATCAATGCATGTAAAAAATTATTCAGGTACTGTCCTCGGAGTAGTCCTGTTCGGCTACTATGTAACATAATGCTCAACATGAAAACAAGGTGCTCAAAAGCAAAATCAGCCTCGAAAGGCGTATCCAACAATCACGTGCGTCTGGTGCACACGAAAATCAAATCCAAATACAAGTGCTACGAATGTGCACAAAACCAAACTAAGTGCAACGGGTGTGCACGACAACAAAATCAAGTGCATCTAGAGTGCACGAAAATCTCAATCCAGTGCAACTAACATGCACGAACGAAAATCCCAATATCAAGTGCCAAACATGCGCAAAAGTCCTATCTAAGCATGTCAAATATGCGTAAGAATCCAATCTGGTACACAAGGTACACAAAATAAATATCGAGTATTACAATCGAAATCGACGGTATCTAACACATTTCCATCCAAATCCAAATCAGGTATACCGTGGTATATAACCTCACAACCATGTGCATCAGCGTGCATAAAATACGTATCAAATGTTAAAAGTCTATGAAAACTATGCCGAAAGTATAAGTCGAATCATATACATGCCCTAGGCATGAAATCAAAATCAATATCTCGAATGACATAAAAACGAAGTCAGGTGCAACTGTGGTGCACAAAATACATATCAATGCACTGCAAGCATATGCGAACTATACCGAGTGCGAAAACCAAATCGTGTGCGTACCATACGCACAAAATCAAATCAATTGTATGAAATCCACGAAATCATAAACACATGCCACTAAGGCACAAAATCGACATCAAGTGCAATAAATACGCACAAATCGCAAATCAACACAATATATCATGTGCAACAACTATGCACAAAATGTAAATACCAAGTAGGTGCAACCATGGTGCATGAAAACAATATCATGAAACTCAAATCCAAGCGATATAAGCGTGATACTCGGATCACAACGCAAACCGCAACAAAGGATATTGAGGTACACCTCCTACAATGTCGAAAATGTATCGGTGCGCCCAAAACTGGCAGAGCAAGGACATCCACTTGCCTCCTGCTCACGGTCTAACATCTTCTGTCTCTAGGTCCTCATTTTCACTTTGGATTACCAATCTCGCAATCCATCGGCTCATCGGCCCGGTCAGGTGTGCTAACGGAAATGATTCCGCTCTGGCACTTCTCTGGTCATTTCTCGGCCAATTATCATGACCACTCGTAAATCAGCACGTCACTGGCGTCGGCCTCTGGCCCTCTGAATACACGCGACACAACTGATCCTCCCGTGCAAATCTTATTGCTGCAGTGTCCTGGAAGGAACCTGCTCAGGGTCTCTTCCAATCTCGCCTATGCCGAACTATACGGAGGCTGGTACTCTTGCATAATCCTTTCTCATTTTCTAGACATCTGTGTTCAGTGCAGCATTTCCTCGGGAACTGGTCGCATCCTAACGCCTATGTAGACATATCCGATCTCTAATCTCAACGGGGAGTAACAACAGCTCATCAGCATCTCGCACGAACCTCTTGTTCCAATCGTCTTTATCATCGTGCACTTCGACGTCACATCACTTATCTTCATACTGCAATGTCCTCGGCTACAGTCAATCCGGAGTCTCTCGCATGGACTTGAAGTCACGAACTTGGTATCTTCATCACTCTGTAGAAGATATCTAGCCGAACACGTCCTCGGGGACTCGTCCCAACCATCGGAGGAATACTCAATACTCGTCCGCTCTCGATCAACTCACAACGCATCTGGGTGAGGTCTTCTATCCGAAGCTGGTTAGCTTACTGGTCTCTTATCACATGATATTCAGACGATGTTAAACGTTTCGATCGAGTCATCGAGGTCCCAAAATTTTCCGAAGGCTCAACACCTGAGCACAGTCTAAAAAATATCTGGTACATACCACAGTACTTCTGGACCAGCCATAGAAGGGCAAACCCAAGTCTCACTGATAGCACCGCTAAACTACCGCAAACCCTGTAGGGTTACAAGGCACTGTCACAAGGGTCTATAAGGCATCAACCATGCCCGATTTAAAATTTAGACGTGCCGAACAACCTAAAGCGAGGATCTTTGCTAGATAATTAGGGTTAAACATGCAAGTAAACAACTTTACTTCTAAGAGTTAGGGATTACAACCTTTGTAGTCCATTCCTTCACTTCTAAAGCTCTGTGTTGAGGTCCCTTCGCTGCGATCATCGAGTACCCGGACTCTAGAGAGGCTCCATGAAGAGAAAGATGCAATCTTCCTTCCGATCTTCAATAACAAAGATGATCTACCATGAAGAAACTCAAACCCAAGCTCTTGCTTTGCTAATCAAGTATTAGCAAAGCAAACACTCTAATCTAAGCGGCTAGAATAGATGAGGATGATGAAGTAGGAATTTAGCACTCTTTTATTTCAATTTCTCACTCATTATCATCACTTTGCAGAAAGCTAGAAAGCCTTTTTTTTGAGGAGGAGGAAGAAGAATCTATTTGTGATGAATAATGAATTGTGGTCATAATTGCAAATGCAACCCATGGTAAAAAATCAAAAGGGCTAACCATTGTAGAAATTTAACTAGGGTAAAGGGTTTGGGTTGGGTTGGGTTAGGAAATATCTCCAAAATATCAACACATAATATCTTAGCTTAAAACAAAACAAAAGCTACTAGAAGCCTCATGAAAGAGCTAACCCAAATCAAACCCTAACTATGTTTAATCTCCACTAATCATGTTGCATTTGTAATCATAACTTGTTACAATATTATATATCACATATACAATATTTATTGTAACAAAATAAAATAATACAATTAACATATATCACATATATATCAATGTATTACCCGAGTGAGAAAAAGAATCTTTAAGTGAGCTTAAATTAGTTAATGTAATTTAATATATCAAATATATAATTATACATTAAATTATCGAATCAACACTTTATCCGATAATCCGGCTATTTCATAAATAACCGACTAATATAATCTGTATCAGCTCATCAAATCAACACTTGATCCGATGACCCGGCTATATCACGTATACCCGGTCGATATCTCATATCGCGAGAATCTAATACGGTATCACATATACGTATTGTTCTCGGTCCCGCACATATCATATATGTGCTCCTACTCCATTTTGGCTGAGCCAGGAAACCTCTGTGTAGGACTCTAAAGAATCGTCAATACGCCGGCAGTAGGTGACGATCATATCAAACACCCACAAGCTGCAAGCGGTCAGCTAAACGTAACAGCCACCCAGGTATTGAGCAATCAGAAGATCAACAAGCAATCCTGTACTTTCTCCCGTGAATCCATCCAGTAACACTCCCGTACAGTCCGGTCTCTTCGTCTGATATGTCGCATATCTCGCTTAGGGGTGGTAAACGTCAGAACCCAATAGCTTGATAAGTCGTGTCGATGTGAGGCCCATAACAGTTCGAGAAACTACTGATAACACTTACCAGAAAATCTCAGCAACCCTGGCCAGGGATTTCCAGTTATAACCAATCGAACACAGCGCAACATCAACTCCCTATACCGGGAGAGACGAAACCTCTCCTATCGCTCATTGCCTCTATGTGATTCGGGACTGTACCCAAAAGCCACCGTTTTTCATGCCCTCTTGGACATGGTATGATGGAAATCAAAACACAGTGGGAATCACACAAGACTCTATGACGATCTCGGGTCTACAGACTAACCTGTACCAGTGTCACCAGAGAACTTCCATCTGACGTGAGGTATAATACCATCTGGGAGTTCTCGGCGAGTCCGTCCAGTATACCCAGTCTCCAGTGAGCACCCGTATACCTTCTCTGATGTCAAACACCAATAGATATGGGATCATCCATCGCCCATCATATGGGTCAAGAAGCGCATACGCTAGTCTACTCTGGAGTATCGATGCCCTGTCTTGGCACTCCCACGAATAGGAACATTTGAAGGATGTACTTGGCGACTACACTGTCCCCACTAATATGATCTGCATCATAGTCCTGGTAGTTAAGTACTCATCCTAAGGGCTTTATCAACATGTAACATAGAGACAATCAGAGTACATGTTTAGATAAAGTGTAACCAGATAGCATACTATCATGTCGAGCAAGAAAGTCTTCCCTATATATGTCCAAGCATACACTACAATATTCAACGTATGTACAGTAATGGCCTCTAGGGCATATATATAACTAATTCTAGGGTTCAAAGCGGTTCCAAGGTCATCCTGTCGAGTTAGGGCTTCATTCTTCTAGGGGGTCCACATAATTCCTTGCATGTTTTTCCAATTATTTTAAACTTGGAAAAATGGGCTTCTGACATTCGATCATACTTTTTAACTTCGCCTAGACGACATGTGAATACCCTTCGTCCGCATGCTAAAGAATGCCTCTATCTTCCACAAAGGACGGTGCATCACGGTCATCTCTGGATCGGTCATCTCTAGACCTGAGTAAGACTTTCCACACTGAAAATCTTCAACTCAACTGGGCCTGCGTCAGCGCATCAATCTGACGAAACACCTTCATCTCTCAACTCGAGGTAGACTAGCTATCACCTGTCGCAGCTCTGCCTGAAAGCTCCAGCGATCTCAGCTCGTATGCTCTGGAAGCGACATCCTATCATTCTCAGCAACAGCTGGGTCATCTGTCTGTACGGTAGACGACATCACCATCTCTGAGGTAGGCTGTACATCAACAGTCCTCTCGCAACTGGCAGCTCTAACAATGGCCCGATCATCCGGTGTAAAACCAAACACTCGCCTCTATAAGAGGTCACAACTCAACACTACATCGAGACGTTCCCATGTCACCGGAAAACACAATGGTCAGTCCTTATCCACGACGAGCTCACCCTGACCGCAACACTAGAAGTAGCTCAATCTGCGCTCTAACCATGGTGACAGGAATCTCAATCGTGTGTCGATGAAAACAGATCAAGGGCATGGAAGGAAACAATAGATCCAGAATGGATACATGATCATAAGAAGAAACATCATTAATGAAAGTATGATCATGGAAACGAACAGAATCAATGATCTCAAATGGATGTATAATCATGGGTACGAATAGAATCACAGATCCCAGAATATGTACATCCTAAGGTTTCTTAAGTGGAGTATCGTATCGTAAATATGCCGCGGAGCATACGTACGGTACGTCACTCTACCCAAGCTACCTACTCCATCAATCAGGGCCAGCCTATGAAACGAAAGTTCGGGTCTAATACCCCTCGTTCAAGTCTAAGTTCCGTAAGGTCAAGCCTAGGTTCCGAAATATACATATGCCCTAGACTCTGCATAGTCAAACATAGACTCGAACCCAGGTTAAACCTAGCAGCTCTGATACAAACTTTGTCACGACCCGAAATAATAGCTCGTGACCGGCTCTTAGATCACGCAACGTCTAAACGCGTAACGTAATTCAAGTAAGCCGAAACCCAGAAAATCTAAACCTTTTTGAAAATAAAAGAGGTGAGGTATTGAAATAAAGGTACAATGAAATCGATGTTTTCATAAATGCATAAGTAAGAAATATGACAATGCAAGTGGAATTTATTAGTTTGAAAACATGTTTGTCTTTTAAAAATTTGGGCAGCACCTCCTTTGTATTTTTTGAACCAAAACCACAATACATGATAATATAAAAGGCACCCCAAGCGGGAGCAAGCTCTTCGCCAATCGGCGGATCCACAACCACGCAAGCATAAATATAAGTATACGATGCCCAACGGCGAAGATCACCACAAAAGATAATGAATAAAGAGAGATATCAAAACCATAAGTAGCGAAAAAAAACCGCTCTAAGTCTCGCAACCACAAGTCTCACTAAGTCTCAATACTTATACAATTACAAATTTTGATTGATGGAGTTGACTAGATACAATATGAATAATAATACGAGAGTGGGTACGATACAAATGTCCCACCTACCAAGCAAAACACCCAAATGAATCTATGTGCCAGCGATGCCACTACGGATCCATACGGTCAACCTGCAAGAACTGTGGCACAACGGGGGTGAATTGCCAACTCGTGAGTAGAAAAACATCTACAAGTAGAAATCGAATAAACAATGACTCCTAGGTCAATTATATCATGAAGGTAATACTATGATATCTAGGATGACCGTATCTGTATATGTGCCTGCATTAGAAGTAAATACCTATCAACATGTGAATATCATCCAACAATATAATCAATAAATGTATACATGTTGATCTTGTCCAACCATATGATCAATGTATGTATGTAAGTGGATCCCGTCCACGTGTCAACTGATGACACCACAACATCATGCATGTAAATATCATAAAAGCATATGCATGAAAATATGAGGATATAAATCAACGTGTTTCCCTCGTGACACATCAAAATCATGGAATCTGAGTGCCCAATATTGACACTCGAAACATCATGAAACCCGTGCCCATCATCGGCACGTAAATCCTCATATCTTTCGGGCTCCGTCAGTCCGGATTGGCCCATATCATCTATCGACTCCTGTCGGTATCCTCCAGATAGCCACCAGGTCCAACCAATCATCGGTAGGTACTTGATCAGTCGAAAATAATGTATTTTTAACACGTCAATTTCCCTACCATTTGCACTCATATAGAGGTGTTCGGTATGAATATAGCACATATTAGCAAAACAGCCGTAAAATACCAAATAACATGTGCTATAGATTAAAACCAACATTTTGAGGGAAATTGAGTGTTTATCATGGCATCGCATCATCTTTGTGTAGCGCAACACTTGTCTCGAGAATCTGTGCTGGAAATTCCAGGAATAGGGCCGAAAATGTGAAAAGTGCTGATAAAAATGCGCCAAGTCTAAGATTTTTGATCTGACAGTGATATAGAAAGAATTATAAGATTATACACATCAGAAGATACACCAAAAGTCAGTACAAAGAAGTACAAGAAAATGCAGGCACAGATACCACTAAAGGGCCGTGGATCCACGGCCAGAGCCCCATTCCCACGGCGGATCCGCGGCCACGTCAGCATGTCGTCGGCAGCTTTTTCCCCCAGCAAAGCTTTAGGTTCAAGCTAAACATCCTCAAGCTTCTCAAATAACCACCTAAGCCTAGAAGCTTCTCCCTAACCTCCAAGCTTATGAAGGAAGCAAACCCTAACTAACTACCTCTAGAACCTTCTACCAAACTACCAAACTTACAAGGGAAGCTAAAAAAAACCTAGCTTCTAAAGGAAGCTAATCTAAAGATCAAGGCTATAAAAGGGACACTAAGGCTTCACTTCTAAGGTTGTTGAGTTGTTGATCCTTCCATCAATTCGCAACATAAGTTGAGTGACACAACTTGTAAACCTAAACCTAATTCAAAATCCAAGCTAAAATCAAGAACACCGAGTACCAAATCAAGCGAGCCTTCAACCATCCTTTTGGAGCGAAGCCGATTTTCATCCGAGCAAGTGATCCTAGACGATCCGCGGCTCACGGAGATGATGCGACGCTAAATTCGACGATCTCGTTCTCTCCTCAATTTCTTGTAATCCTTGAGCGAAGTGTAACAAATTGTTGAATAATAAAGGTGAAGATCTTTAATCTTGCTTTCTTTACATTCTTGCATCATGATTTTATCTCAATTCTTGATTGTGTTTCTTGTTATGATGTTTGAGTAAAACTCCGCTCGTGAAGGAGTCGAGAGAATCAATAGATGATGATGATTACAAATTGTGAAACAATTCTTAAGTCCTATGAGTTTTGTAAACTTTAGTAAATTGAAGAATCGACAACCTAGTTTCGAGCGATACTTTCTTGATTATGTTTGCTCTTAATTAGTGATCCACGATCGATTCTTGAATTTACTAGAGGCTAGAATGTGAATGAAATCAACGAAAGGACAAGGGATAGATGATGAAACCCTAGTTTCCGCAAGAAATCCCTAATTCTGGTTGATCGTCATTGATCTAGTATCAAATCATTAATGGATAAGAAAACGTAATCAATAGTTTTTATCACGTCTATAGATTCAATCGATTCCTACGAGCCTCACTTCGATTCTTGATTACTATTTGGATTTGATATCATCAATTCTTAATTCTTGATTTTAAATGTTTTCTTGATTTTAGATTTAGATCTAGATAATTCTTGAACTTCAATTTTATAAATCTTGAATTGAATTGTCTTTTCTCTTTTCTTTAATTTTCAATTCATCTAATTCGAATTCGAACGAATCACACTTTCCCTGTGGACGATCCGCACTCGCTAACGCGCTACATACGACACCGTTATTGATTGCAGTCAAAAATTTCTTTGGTTGTGATTTCTATACATTTTCTATCTACACACCGAGAATTCATTCAACCAAATGGCGCCGTTGCCGGGGATAGTGCGCTAATTCGTTTGTTTTTGAAATTTGATTTGAAAAATTTATTCCATAAGAATTTTTAGATCTAAACTCGCACAAACACTAAACGATTCGTTGATTTGTTGCAAGGAAATCTGGAAACTGTGGAGCTTGAGAAAAAAATATTTTGAATTTTCCAGAGAGCTCAGGAGGTGAACAGAGGCATTCTGTAAAAATTTTGTGTAGTGATCTTGTAGAACCACGGCGGAAGCACGGCATTAGGCGATCATTGCGGTGGAACTGCGGTGATACTGTTACTTCTCTGTACGAAAATTCTCAGGTGACTTCTTAACTTTCTTATCTCTTCCTCAATCTGCTCCAATAACAAATTTGCTGCAGGTTTCTTTGCAAATAATTCGCAGCGCCGCAAAAAAGCAATAAAAAGTGTGCGTGTTTTAATTCTTGGTTGTTTGCATATTAATACGGAACTTAAGGGGCACGACCAAATTCAGATTAGGTGAGGAGTTCATTACGCTTCTTAAGGCCCGAAAATCACAAAATTGCATCCGCATTACCCTCATTAACTAAAAGAAATCTAGACATGACTCTAAGGACCGTCGTGCTCACTTAGGACAGGAGAAGATCGTGGGTAATCTATTGCTTATCCGCGTTTCTTTTGTGGTGTCTAAGGCAAGTATGTCTAAGGTAAGTGGTTACTTAATTAGGCCTACTACTTACGTAGTGGAGAACCTCCCACTTACCTAGCACTTACCTGGCTACAGGAGGGACAAAGAGGCAGTGGAGGATTGATCCTGCGATTTGTCTTTCGGCAGTTAGGAGCGGTCTAGAGCCTTGACCTAGGTGACCACTAGACTTAGGGTTGTTTATTGCATTTGTTGTGATTTGCATCATTTTTTCAAAAAAAAATCCATATATTTTTCAAAACAAACACCACTTCATTCATTTCCCCTAATTATATTAATGCTGCCACTTGTACTAAACCCTTTTAGTGCAAGATAGGCTGGACACGGGATTGTAGTGCCCGACTTGTCCGCGTTCCCCCGATCGACTCCGAAGTCGGTATTTCTACATTTACTTCTTCTTTACCTACCACTACACCCACTTCGATGGACGGTTCTCCATCGAACTTCTTTACCACTACTCTGCCGCCATCCGCAGGTGCGCAGAATCCACCCCGCATCTCTCTCCAAGAGAGGTGCTATCATATGCGAGGTCCTCTTTCGACCTGTCTATCCATTCCACCAGCCAACGGGGACAATTTTGAAATAAAACCCCAATACATCAACCTTCTACCCAAATATCACGGTCTCGAGTCTGAAGACGCATATGTCTTTATTACAAAATTTGAAAATGTATGTGCAATGATGGGTACCTCACAGCTTTCTGTGGATGCTATGCGTCTACGTCTTCTCCCATTTACTTTGTGCGATATAGCCGAGAAGTGGCTTTATAACACAACCGCACATTCCATTTCGAACTGGGGAGAATTCGTAAAAGCATTCCTAAAGAAATTTTACCCCAATCATAAGACAGCTCGAGTCCGTAGCGAAATCAATCATTTCACCCAGCTTCCCAATGAAACATTCTCGAAGTGTTTTGAACGCTTCAAGGATCTGTTAGTCCAATGTCCATATCACGGAATCCCTAGATGGGATTTGTGCAGAATCATATATGAGGGGATTAATCCTAACACAAAACAGACCCTTGAATCCATGTGTCAAGGCACCTTCATGACCAAAGATGATGGGGAAGCCTGGAAATTCCTAGAAGATTTCGCTGAAAAATCTTTACAGTGGGAGTGTGGGAGTCAATCGTCTAGGGGTGGCAATAACCAGTCGGATGTTTCCATAGGAGTTAGAGCTGAAATGTCAGCAATGCAAAAGAAACTCGAAACTATGGAAAACAAATTTTTAGCCGCCGCCCTAAATCAAATGTCACTTTCCAAAACTGTATGTGGATGCTGTTCTGATCCGTCTCATCTCACAGAAGAATGTCCACTAAATTCTCCGTTTCAAGGTCACGAGCATACCAATGCTACTTTTCAAAGACCTAGAAATGATCCGTATTCTTCTACATATAATCAGGGTTGGAGGAATCGCCCTAATTTTGCTTGGAACCAATCACAAACTCAAAACACGGTTATCTTCTGCTGCTGATATTCTGTGATGTGATCACTTTATATGCGTGAGACGAATGCTTTATTATTGTAAATATGATATATAATAAACGTTGCTTATGTTTTACACCCGTGCTAGTCCTACCCCGCTATACCGTTAGTTAAGTAACCTAACGGTGTATAACGGGATACTGTGGCGAAAGCGGATGGCATAAGCGTATGTTATATTTTCGTTTCTTCTGTGATGCTTAGGAAGCATAAATGATGGGATTTCATTAATGAGATTAATGAAAAGAAAAGAAACCTAAAAGATGTTGTAGAATCATATTTTCAAAAAAGGTAGCTCTAGTTTTTTGCTTTGCATAGCGGTATTCCTTGTAGAATATCCAGCACCTTATTCGATAAGGAAAAAGCCAAGATCCCTTCACCGGGAGTGACCTCTTTAGCAAAACTAGAAGATGCTACAACCCACTCGGTTTTGTTTGTTGATTTTTTCTTTTAGTTTTTGCTTTGCATAGCGGTATTTATGAAATATCATGTACCTTATTCGATAACGAAAGAGCCGAGATCCCTTCATCGGGAGTGGCCTCTTTAGCAAAACTAGTAAAAAGCCTCAAAAACATTTCTTTTCAAAAATCACTTGTTTCTACAACTATATCAAGTTCATTACGCTCATGGTTTTCTTACAAACCTGCATAGCCCTCCGACATTTCAGATAAGTAATATTTAGTATTCGTACTACGTTTGTTGACCTTGTCAAGGCGTAGTACACGGTAGCTAATTAGTGCTTATCTGCTAAAGCATGAGATGCGATTGGATTAAGGTATTCGTATGGCCTTGTTGACCTTTTCAAGGGTCGTGCGGGTGGGTTTAATTCAATCATGAAATGTACGAGTTGAACTTGACTTGCGATTTATGGTTTGTTGACCTTGTCAAGGTCATAGATCGCTTGGGGTAAAAGCATTAACGGGAATTTCAAGTGTTGAAATTTCCAATGAGATTGCATACCTTCTATGACATAGTTGGATCTCAATTCCCACTGAGAGCAAAAGTTGCTCCCGGGAGAATTTTGCACTTTACAATTAGCTAAGTCATTAGGTGTCTAGAAAGGTGTCAATGGGGCTACGCCTCTGGGAAAATGAGGTTTATTTTAATTAGGTCCGTGCGAAAGCACGGGGAACCTCCCTCAGAAGTACTGGCACTGGCCTGGCTGAACGGTTAGCGAAGTTGTAGAATGCAATTAATCCTGGCTGAATTTTCTTTTTAAAGGTTTGAAGGAAAATTTGAGAATAGCAGTGGGAGACATCGATTAGATAAGATAAATAACCAATCCGATCTTTGCAAGAGCATACGCTAAGTTTTCTTCTCTCTCTCTCCAGGTAGAGACCATGTCAGGCCTTAATCAAGATAATAATATGGATGTATTAACCGAACCCACTTTTTATGCTGAGCAGGGAAACGTTAGTTCCGCTCCAACTTATAATTGTTATAAGCCCGAGCAGGAAGTAGGAAAATATCCGGATTTACACGCCACCCAAACGAAGAATGAGTATGTTGATGCATCTTCTTCGGGTGTGTTAGTCACCCAGAACTGTTTCTCAGTACATTCTACGTCATGGGTATTAGATACTGGATCAGGATCCTATATATGTAATATGTTACATGGGCTAAGGAAAGGTAGAGAACTGAGAGTAGGTGATCATTCCGTACTAGTAGGGAATGGTGCAAATGTTGCAGCCAAAGCAGTTGGCGAATATCATCTTGTATTAGCAAATAGTAATACATTGATTCTGAACGAATGCTATTACATACCGACCCTGATATGCAATCTTATGTCAGTTTTTTTATTAAGTAAAGAAGGATATAATTTTATAGTACAGGATAATATTATGAACATCTTCCTCAATCAAAAGTTGATTGGATCAGAATCATTAAATAATGGCATATACATTCTAAATCAAACCACAGTTCTTAATGTACAAAACACACACAAGAGGAAGAGTTCAGAAATGAACGTATCCTTCTTGTGGCATTGTAGACTAGGTCATATCAATGCAACACGACTAGCTAAGTTACATAAAGATGGATATTTAAAACCATTCGAATTTTCATCTTATGACACTTGCCAGTCATGTCTTAAAGGCAAAATGACCAAGACTCGGTTTAGTGGACACGGAGAAAGAGTTACGGAACTCTTAGGACTGATACATAGAGATGTATGTGGTCCCATGTCTACACATGCCAGGAATGGTTCTTCATACTTCATTACATTCACTAACGATCCCTCAAGATACGAACATGTGTTCCTGTTGAAACACAAGTCTGAAGCTTTTGAGAAATTCAAAGAATATAAGCATAAAGTTGAGAACCAGACGGGCAAAAGTATTAAAATCCTGCGATCCGATCGGGGAGGAGAATACTTGAGCACGGAATTTCATGACTGTCTAAAAGAGAATGGGATTCTCTCTCGGCTCACTCCTCTATGTACACCACAGCACAACGGTGTATCGGAACGGAGGAATCGCACCCTATTGGATATGGCGCGCTCTATGATGAGCACTGCTGAATTACCTATTTCCTTTTAGGGTTATGCGCTGGAGACAGCAGCATATCTATTGAATCAAGTTCCATCTAAATCTATACCTACCACACCATATGACATATGGAGTGGGGAAGAGACCATATTTTAAACGAGTTAAGATATGGGGTTGTCCGTGTAAGCCGGCGGGGGCGCCCCGGCCGTCGATCCGACGCCGGAAACGCGGAAAACAAAAACTTTGCGAACTTTGCAAAACGGCACCACCGCGGACTTTTTACCCGGATCGGGCCATTAACCTAGCTAGCTAGCAAAATAGAAAAGAGTAGAGAAGTTATACCAAGCGATCCGTGTCCTTCGGTCTTCATCTCCACTCCGATCTCTTGCGGAATCTCCGTCACCTCCTCGCTCGTCGGAAAGGAGCACCACGTAGCCGGAATCTTTTACGGGCTCCCGCCTCTTGACCGAGGCAACTCGGGCGCGAAGTTGGCTAGCCGACGCGTCCAAGGCTTGCTATAGAAATAGTGTAGAAGCTTGTCTCTTGGGGTTTATGAGGTTGCCATGAAATGGTGGAGGTAAAGAAAGCAACTCAAAAAAGTGCTTATGAACTTGGTAGCATGAAAAAGGATATGAAACATTTTTCCTCACTCAAAAGGAAATGATCCTCTCTCTCTAGCCAAAGTGGCCAGCCCCCTCTCCATAGAATTAGATTGGAGAGAGAAAAGAGAATTGCATAAAACAATATATCAAAAAGATAATATAAACCTCACATCCTTTCTCACTCATCTCACAAATCAATCCCTTTTCTAAACCATCAAATGAAAAGCCATCAAATGGACAAGAAAGGAATCTCATGATTATGAAGCCACACATATGCAAAGAAACCCCTCACAAAATGTTAATTGCGAACTTGCAATTAACACTCTCCAATAAGAAAGTCCGACCGAGAAGGAATGAAGGAAAACCGGCCGGAACGGAATGCAAACTGGCAACTTCATAAAACCGATCCCGTAATAAATTACAGGAAAACCCCGCTACTGCAAATACATGCCCGCATTTGTATTCGCACTGAACACAAATGCAAAGAGATAAAATCTACACTATCTAATACTAGTATCCGGCTTAAGCCAAAGCCGGCTAGTAAAAAACTGTCCGATCACGATCCGTGCAATACCACACATATCTGATCGAACCCTGCCATATCTCCATACGGCCTCTACAGCGTTTCGCCCGAAACTTGAGTAACTGTCTGTGGTGGACTCTAAAGACTCGTCAATACCTTGGCTGTGGATTTAACCACTAGCACGTCAGAGGTATAAGCCAATACGTGACGGGCCACCAGGTATTTGACCAAATGGGACGTCGATGAGGAAGCTCACCCCGACACCCAACTGAGCCTGTCAGTGACAATATCCGTACAGTCCGGTCCGTTCGTCTATGAGCATCGCATGGCGGGCCTAGGGGGTTGGTAAAAGTCAGACCCCCAAAAGCGGTACAAGTCGTGTCGGAGTGTAGCCCAGAACACCCTGAGATACTACTGGAATACCTACCAGCAAATCTCCTGCCTTGGCCAAGGACTTTTCATGTTCTGGCTCTCCTAGACACAGCACGACCTCACCCCCAATACCGGGAGAGACGAACCCCTGCAGATCCGCTCACTGCCTCCATGTGGCTCGGGACTGTACCCAACTAAAACCTGTTTGCACGACTCCTTTGAGCCGTGGTAGGGTAGTAATCAAAGTACAGTGGGAACTCACACGAGACAAATGACGATCCCAGGTCGATGAACTAACCTGTACACATGTCACCTGGGAACTGCTATCTGACGTCTGGTATATCCCAACTAGCAGGTTCCCGGCGAGTCCTGTCCGGTGTACTCATAACCCAATGAGCACCTGTATACATCTTAGGTGAACCAACTGACACCAGTGGCTTGTGAGACCGGCCACCGCCCCTCGTCGGGGTCTCGACTGTATACACTAGTCTACTCTGGAGAAACGATGCCCTGTCTCGAATCTCCCACGACTAGGGACCTTTTAAGGATGTGCTTGTAGACCCCCAGCTCCCACTTATATGATCGCCCTCATACTGCTGGAAGTCAAGCAAGAATCCTAGGGGCTTTATCAACGTGTAATAGCGACTCGTCAGGTCACCTAAAGCAGTACACGATGATAAAGATAAACCAGATAGCATACTATCATCTCGAGTAAGACTGTCCTACCGGGATAGGTCCTCCCCTCAATCATTGCAATCACGTGCCTGTGACCCAATAATTGACTCTGAGGGCACTATCTCCAACAATCTCCCACTTGCACTCAAGGCTAATTATTGCGATGTCGCATACTCACAGCCCGTGTGATACCGAACACCCAACTCCTCTACTAGTCAGTCTCACAAAGCTCGTTTGCGAAACTATTGCGTTCGAGGAATAGCCTCAGTGAGTGGATCCGCTTTGATGTTTCTTTCTATGTCTCTCTATATCCCATGTTCGCGGAGAAAGCTATCTCCCGAAATGAGCAATACCTGTCTTAGAATGTCTGGATGTCTGATGGGACCTAGCTCATAAGTGAACTCCAAATCCAAACTTCTTAGACTGTATCGACAACTGAACTTAATCAGTGTCCTGCGCCATGCCTTCCCTCAGTTTCCACCTGGACCACCTGTCCAAAATACTGCCCCTCGTTAGAGGGAAAACTATAACTCTGACAGCCACTCTGCCATCCAGGTCACCTTGGAAGCCTGGAATGATAACCGTCTCGTAAAGGAGGCTGCCGTTATCATATCCCTAGAACATCAACTTATGTTCTAAAACTGCTTCCGACTGTTTCTCCAGGATTGGATCAATATCAACTTATTGCACCTACTGCAAGAACAACATCTGGTGTGGTACTTGACATCTCATGATTGACTCAGTTGCCTAAGCAAGTGATCTGTCAATTATGCGTGTCCCTCTCCCCTTTAGTTTGTAAGACACCTTTAGAGAGGGTGACTCCATTACCTGCAGGTACACTACCGTGCCAGGAGTCGTCCATTCTAAATACTCATAGAATGCGGTCAAAGTACCCAGATTGGGAAACCACCCAAATCTAGATCTAAAACCATAGATCTAGTAACCAGAATGTCTGATATAATATCCAAGTCCTATGTGGAGAAACTACTGTGTGACGACCAAAGTATAACCGATCGTAGTATAGGAATATCACTTCCTACTCCGTGTATGTCATCAAATACCAGGACATCACACCCTACTACCTTCTCAACAGATCCATCTCCTATTCTGATGAAGTCAAACCTATGACTGTCACATCAGAAATAGATGATCTATCTCCGCAATATCTGCTATAGTCTATAAATAGACATAAGCTTGATGTCCACCAATGCTTCCGCTGCTCCCACTGACTACGACAACCCTCAGGCAGAGTCATATAGGCGTACACTTCTAAAGCTAGTTTAGAATGACGCTATACTCATCCTCCCGCCGGGTCTCGCAGCCTGGAACAACAGCAATGGCAAGTGTGGGTAAACAAGAACCTCCCTGCCACCGTCCTTGAGCATACCGAAGTACCTCTCGAGTGCCTGAGGTTACCCACCATATCTGCGGAGTGGCCAATGGAATGTCAAACCAGATTGAATCTTTAGGTTCTTATCAAATCTTCAGTAATCGTTTGCGGTTCTGGAATCACTTCCAGTTCTACCATACTCCCACTCCTGTTTTTCTGAAAAAATCCATTTTTGATAAAACTGTGGCGAGTCAAGAACAATATCACTATTGATCTTCCAGATGGTAGAAAGTCAACCCTCGTCATAGCCCGGGTCAACCCACAAACAGCCACTACTGAAACGTGCCTTGAGTTGTCCAGTGTCTGGTTTTAAGCATAAGCCGGACAACTCCCCGTATCTTAACAATGTCAAGATATGAACTGTTCTAAATCCAAGAACCAGAGGCACTGATTTAATTGAACCAGATTCAAATCATGCAGCTGTCTCCAGTGCATGTCAAGTAAATGGAAGAGAGGCCGATCAGCGTTACTCAACTTAGGAGTACTTCCAATTATGAGTAACCTGAAAGAGAAGCTAGTTCTCTTAATCATTACTATCAACTGAATACCATTCACAAGTATCTACATCTTCGATCTCCTTGAAGAATCCCGATACTTGCAACACTTGGTTCTCTACTTTACTCTTATACCTATAACTCCTCAAAACTTAGACCCTGTGTTTCTACGAAACACATGTCTAAGAACTAGAGAAGTTAAAAGTAAACAGAATATAGTACGAGGACCAACCCCTCTGTCCTAATGGACACTGGACAATATACAATACTCTGTATAAGTCCCCTGAGTCTAGTGACTCATTCACTGTGTGTCGTAGGTTGAAAACTGTACTTTTGGTTAAGAAGAATTACACCGTTGTTCAATGCTCCTTACCTAACCATCCACTGGTATAGGTAAATGTCATAGACATAATTTCAGAAAGGTATATCTCACTCTATAAAAATAGACGTACAGATATATCAATTTGAAATTGGTGCATAACAACGGATATTCAAAACCAAATATTTGCCGACCGGCAAACAACCCAGGTGACTTCCTCAAATATCACCGATTACAACGAATCCCGATATAATGAGGATGGTCACCTAATTCCCAATAACTTACTCCCACTCATCATCTGTAAAACCATACAGATGTGAGAATCCAACCTGGTAAATACATACCCTGGAGTAAGTGTCTAATCGGGAAATCAGTTTTCTTTTAACAGTACACAGTGGAACTGAAACATTGAAATGTTTCGATGGGGTATCCTGGTATTCTTAGTAATGCCTCTTCCATTATCCAGATTCACAACTATAACCGTATAATTCTTTGCCACCTCTCCAAATCCCTTTATATGTCTTTAGTCATTACCTTCTGTACACCCCTTTAGGCCAAATGGTTTTCTTCCTTCCCTACCGTTCGGCACCAGCCTATGGTTTGGAAGAAGACTATCCAATAAGCATAAAGGGTGTACTGTCCTAATCCTAGGAGCACTCGCAACGCAAGAGAAGGTGAAGATAAAAGACACCTGAATGAACTTAATTCATAGGTGATTTAGGATTGACAAAGAAGTACATGGTTTGGTCGTGAATAGCAGTCGCAATTTACTTTGCCCTCTAACTAATCCCTTGCTTTGTCTGAACTTAATACCTTCTGTACACCGTTTAGGCTAATTGGCTTTCTTCATTCCCTACCGGTCGGCACCAGCCTAAGGTTTGGAAGAAGACTATCCAATTTGCGTAATAGGTGTACTATCTCCTAAACCAAGGAGTACTCGCAACCTGAGAGAAGGTAAAAGGTAAAGACAACTGAATAGTCCTATTCGTTTTCTCCAGAACCGGAAACCATCCTCGAAGTCCTTCGAGTTCGTATATAACCATACGATGGTTTTGTCCAATGGAAGTGGACGTTCGTAGTAATACGGGGTGTCCCGGAGAAAAGGGTAAAAGTAGGAGTGGCAAAGAGGTTTGCAACTCTGACAATCCAAAAGCCAGTGTTAAGGAGGTTCGGTCAACTTGGTCACTGAGTCATAGTCTAGGGTCGGGTCAATGGTCGCTGCCAGAGAGAGAGAGAAAAGAAACACTCAGCGTGCACTCTAACCTAGATCAGAATGGTTACCAATTTATCTAATCTGGAAACCTCCCACTGTAACGTCAAATTCTTCCCCAAACCTGAAAGAAGAATTAGCCGGGATAACCCGAGGAGTAAACCAACTCATCAGTGGGAATCGGGATCCAACTCTCATCGCATGATAACGTGACGGAATCCGCTCACGTTATCACACTCCAGAAGGTATGCGCATATCTGGCAAGTTTCAGTACTTTTGAAACTCCCGATGTGATTTCTGCCCCATGCTCTTATGACCTTGACGAAGGCCAACAAATCATAAGTCACATGTCAAGTTCTACCCGTCATTCTCCAGGTTGATTTGAACCCACCCTCACAAGCCCTTGACGAAGGCCAACAAGGCTATACGACTGTCCCAAACCAACGCATCTATCTATGCTGCAGAAAGGCAACAAGCAGCTACCATACACTATGCCTTGACGAAGGCCAACAAACATAGCATGAATACTACGTGCTACCCGTCTGAAACGACGGAGGGCTACGAATGGTTTCTGGCGAAAACCTTTAACGTAATGAACTTGATATCGTTGAAGGAACTGATAGCTTTATAAAAAAAATATAGTGACGACAACCTTTGCTAAAGAGGTCACTCCCGGTGAAGGGATCTCGGCTCTTTCCCCGTAGAATGAGGTGCAGGATATTCCAACTGAATACCACGGTGCAAAGCAAAAGTAATCGGCTATAGTGAAGTTATTGCCCTGACGCAAACTTTTGTCCAAGGGGTCACTCCCGGTGAAGGGATCTCGGCCCTTGCCTCGTCGACTGAGGAGCAGGATATTCCAACTGAATACCACGGTGCAAAACAAAAGTGAACGCCCTTGCAATAACAGCTTTTTGAAAAAGTGTTCCAACAACATCAGAATAGGTTTGTTTAACTTGCATTGATCCGAATCAATGCAGTCCCATCAATTGATCACACCACAAAGAACGAAAATATACTGACGTACGTATATGCCATCCGCATTCGCCACTGGGTCCCGTCATCACCCGTTAGGTTAGCTAACTAACGACAGAGCGGGGACTGGACTAGCGCGGATGAAAAACATATACAACATCTACTAATATATATACCAATATATAGTATTCGCTCAAGGCGTGATAAAAGCAACACAGAAATGTATAGTAACACAGATCAATACAGATATCTGGGATCCCCGGGTTTCACAGAGCCGCTGCTGAAACCCGACGTTCCCCTGGTCGTGTGGATAGCCTGTGCAATGAAAATCCTAGACCCCTACGGGCGCGGCAAGTTACCCGCCAAAACCTGAAGCCGGGCAGCCCCCTTCAGCAACGTGAATGGACCACCCAGCACTTCACGGAATCCGGTAACTTGGGCACCCCTCCTGGGTCAACCCTATACCCCCTACGAGTGCGGCGAATAGCCCGCCAATTCTAGAGTGAAGCCCCTCCGCCTCAATGCCATGAGATGCGGGCTTGTTGCCCTCTAGAATCCGGCTATCCGTGCACCCCTCCGCGGGGTAATCCTAGTACAGAAAGTAAAATATACATACAACGGGTACATCGACCGCAACCAGGTCGTGCCCCAAAATAATAATACAAACAGGCAGTGACGGCAGTCCACATGTCGGACGCTCGCCCCGCAATATCAAATGTACATAATACAACAGAACTGTACTACCACTGCAACCAGGCTATCCCCCACGACCGATCCGCAACAACACAGTACAATCACAGAACATCAACGTGAAAGTCACGTTCGCAAATCCGTCTAACCGGGCTATAGCAGTTAGACGGGATTTACCGATCAAATGACATTCACGGTCGCAGATATAATGTAAAAACTGTGAACTAGCATGTTTAAAATATCCGATCGAACAAATTTATCAAAGTGGGCCCCCAAAAAGAACTGTAGCACTTACAGAAAACCTGGGCCCAAATAAAATATCCCAAAAGCCCTATTTCTAACTCATAAGCTTACTGGGAAAATAGGGTGCCAAGATTCCTCCTATCCGCCGCGGAAGCGCGGCCAAACCGAGGTTTTGGCCGCCCTTCCGCGGTCGAAGTGAAGAATCATTGGATCGTATTTTCCCATAATTCTTATAATTGCTTGTACATGCCTCTGCAACAACCTGAAAAATTTTAGGAGCTCAAAAAATTTCAACAGAGAACATATGTGCACAAAAATACGGTTTTTGGGGATTTTGTTCGATCGGGTTCTAAACGCGCTAGAGCAAGCTAGGGTAGGTTAACGGCGTGGCTCTGATACCAATGTAAGCCGGCGGGGGCGCCCCGGCCGTCGATCCGACGCCGGAAACGCGGAAAACAAAAACTTTGCGAACTTTGCAAAACGGCACCACCGCGGACTTTTTACCCGGATCGGGCCATTAACCTAGCTAGCTAGCAAAATAGAAAAGAGTAGAGAAGTTATACCAAGCGATCCGTGTCCTTCGGTCTTCATCTCCACTCCGATCTCTTGCGGAATCTCCGTCACCTCCTCGCTCGTCGGAAAGGGGCACCACGTAGCCGGAATCTTTTACGGGCTCCCGCCTCTTGACCGAGGCAACTCGGGCGCGAAGTTGGCTAGCCGACGCGTCCAAGGCTTGCTATAGAAATAGTGTAGAAGCTTGTCTCTTAGGGTTTATGAGGTTGCCATGAAATGGTGGAGGTAAAGAAAGCAACTCAAAAAAGTGCTTATGAACTTGGTAGCATGAAAAAGGATATGAAACATTTTTCCTCACTCAAAAGGAAATGATCCTCTCTCTCTAGCCAAAGTGGCCGGCCCCCTCTCCATAGAATTAGATTGGAGAGAGAAAAGAGAATTGCATAAAACAATATATCAAAAAGATAATATAAACCTCACATCCTTTCTCACTCATCTCACAAATCAATCCCTTTTCTAAACCATCAAATGAAAAGCCATCAAATGGACAAGAAAGGAATCTCATGATTATGAAGCCACACATATGCAAAGAAACCCCTCACAAAATGTTAATTGCGAACTTGCAATTAACACTCTCCAATAAGAAAGTCCGACCGAGAAGGAATGAAGGAAAACCGGCCGGAACGGAATGCAAACTGGCAACTTCATAAAACCGATCCCGTAATAAATTACAGGAAAACCCCGCTACTGCAAATACATGCCCGCATTTGTATTCGCACTGAACACAAATGCAAAGAGATAAAATCTACACTATCTAATACTAGTATCCGGCTTAAGCCAAAGCCGGCTAGTAAAAAACTGTCCGATCACGATCCGTGCAATACCGCACATATCTGATCGAACCCTGCCATATCTCCATACGGCCTCTACAGCGTTTCGCCCGAAACTTGAGTAACTGTCTGTGGTGGACTCTAAAGACTCGTCAATACCTTGGCTGTGGATTTAACCACTAGCACGTCAGAGGTATAAGCCAATACGTGACGGGCCACCAGGTATTTGACCAAATGGGACGTCGATGAGGAAGCTCACCCCGACACCCAACTGAGCCTGTCAGTGACAATATCCGTACAGTCCGGTCCGTTCGTCTATGAGCATCGCATGGCGGGCCTAGGGGGTTGGTAAAAGTCAGACCCCCAAAAGCGGTACAAGTCGTGTCGGAGTGTAGCCCAGAACACCCTGAGATACTACTGGAATACCTACCAGCAAATCTCCTGCCTTGGCCAAGGACTTTTCATGTTCTGGCTCTCCTAGACACAGCACGACCTCACCCCCAATACCGGGAGAGACGAACCCCTGCAGATCCGCTCACTGCCTCCATGTGGCTCGGGACTGTACCCAACTAAAACCTGTTTGCACGACTCCTTTGAGCCGTGGTAGGGTAGTAATCAAAGTACAGTGGGAACTCACACGAGATAAATGACGATCCCAGGTCGATGAACTAACCTGTACACATGTCACCTGGGAACTGCTATCTGACGTCTGGTATATCCCAACTAGCAGGTTCCCGGCGAGTCCTGTCCGGTGTACTCATAACCCAATGAGCACCTGTATACATCTTAGGTGAACCAACTGACACCAGTGGCTTGTGAGACCGGCCACCGCCCCTCGTCGGGGTCTCGACTGTATACACTAGTCTACTCTGGAGAAACGATGCCCTGTCTCGAATCTCCCACGACTAGGGACCTTTTAAGGATGTGCTTGTAGACCCCCAGCTCCCACTTATATGATCGCCCTCATACTGCTGGAAGTCAAGCAAGAATCCTAGGGGCTTTATCAACGTGTAATAGCGACTCGTCAGGTCACCTAAAGCAGTACACGATGATAAAGATAAACCAGATAGCATACTATCATCTCGAGTAAGACTGTCCTACCGGGATAGGTCCTCCCCTCAATCATTGCAATCACGTGCCTGTGACCCAATAATTGACTCTGAGGGCACTATCTCCAACAGTCCGGCCTATGTCAAAAGGCAAAATCCGGACAAATTCGAGGCACGATCAGTTCTCTGCAAGTTTGTGGGATATCCAAAGAATTCATATGGATATTATTTCTACCACAGTGAGGAACAAAAGGTGTTTGTTGCTCAACATGCCACCTTTTTAGAAAAGGAATTTCTTGCAAAAGAAATTAGTGGTGAAGAGGTAGAGCTGGAAGAAGTTCCAGCAGCACAAACTGCAACTAATGATTTAGTGGAACCAGAGGATTCGATAGTTCCCAACGAATCTTAGCCTCTCCGCTGATCTAATAGGGTTCCTCATCCACCTGAGAGATACTACGGTTTTCTCATAGACGGTGGGAGCGAGGATTGTATCATGGTAGATGATGACCCAACTAGTTTCGAGCAGACCATCACGAGTGAGGACTCTGTGAAATGGCTGGATGTAATGAGATCTGAGATGGAATCCATGTACACCAATAAAGTACGGACTTTGGAAGTTGCTCCAGAATGGGTAAAACCCATCGGGAGCAAATGGATCTTTAAGAAGAAACTTGGTGTAGATGGAAAAGTTGAGACTTTCAAAGCTAGACTAGTTGCAAAAGGTTTTCATCAACGACCAGGAGTGGACTATGATGAAACCTTTTCTCCAGTGGCTATACTTAAGTCCATCCGGATCCTACTTACCATTGCTGCATACCATGACTGCGAAATCTGGCAAATGGATGTTAAGACCGCCTTTCTAAATGGTGATTTAGAAGAGTGCGTGTACATGACTCAGCCAGAGGGCTTCGTAGACAGTGGGAGCAGCGGGAAGGTGTGCAAGCTGTTTAAATCCATTTATGGGTTAAAGCAAGCATCACGGAGTTGGAACATCGTTTTTGATGTTGTAGTCAAAGAGTTTGACTTCATCAAAAATGTAGATGAACCTTACATATACAAGAAGGTTGCAGAGAGTAAGGTTGTCTTCCTCGTATTGTACGTGGATGACATACTCTTGATAGGAAATGATGTTCCTATGCTGCAATCGGTCAAGCTCTTCTTATCACAAAGATTCTCAATGAAAGATCTAGGGGATGCCTCCTACATCTTAGGGATTAAGATAGATCTAAATGGATACTGATATTGTCCCAATCCAGGTACATAGACACCATACTAAAGAGGTTTAGTATGGAAGAATCCAAGCGTGGGAATTTATCCACGATCACAGGACTCACTCTCTCCAAAGAGATATCTCCCAAGACTGATTTGGAGAGAGCTCGCATGCAAGGGATACCCTATGCTTCGGCAGTAGGCTCTATCATGTATACGATGTTATGTACCAGACCCGATGTAGCATACTCACTAAGTATAGTGAGTAGGTATCAAGCAGATCCAGGAGAGAGATACTGGACAGCTGTGAAGAACATTCTCAAGTACTTGAGAAGGACCAAAGAGATGTTCTTGGTATATGGTAACGGAGAGCTCCAAGTAGAGTCCTTTACCGATTCGAGCTTCCAAAGTGATAAGGATGACTCTAAGTCGCACTCGGGATTTGTCTTTACCCTAAATGGATGGAAGGTTTGTTGGAAGAGTTTCAAACAGGAAACCGTGGCAGACTCAACGATGGAGGCTGAATACATCGCTGCCAATGATGCTGCCAAAGAGGCTGTCTGGATGAAGAAGTTCATAACTGAACTTGGTGTGGTTCCATCCATTGAGCGTCCAATACTTTTGTATTACAATAACAATAGAGCAGTGGCCTTGGCCAAAGAACCCAGGTCCTATCAGCGATCCAGGCATATTCTGAGGCGGTATCACCTAATCCGGAAGATAGTTGATCGCCGGGAGATCGAGGTCAGGAGAGTTGACACGAAGGACAACACGGTAGATCCACTCACCAAGGCCATTCCCCAGATACAATTTGAGAGACTCTTCGGGATGTTGGGTATGAGATACGACAACAACTGGCCTTAGTGCAAGTGGGAGATTGTTAGTTATATGTAAGCCTTAGAAGTCATTATTGTACATATGATGTATATTATAGTGGATGCTTGGATATATATAGAGAGGACTTTCTTGCTCGACATGATAGTATGCTATCTGGTTGCATATTATCTTAACATGTTGACTTGTATATGTAATGTCGTCTTGCTCTCACATGTTGATAAAGCCCTTAGGTTGTGTACTTGACTACTAGGACTGCGATGGAGATCATACTAGTGGGGCCAAGGATAGTCCGCAAGTACACCCTAAAATTGTTCCTAGTCGAGGGTGTATCGAGACAGGGCATCGATATTCCAGAGTAGACTAGCGTATACGCATCTTGACCCATATGATAGGCGATGGATGTTCCCACATCCATTGATGTTTGACATCAAAGATGGTGTACAGATACTCAGTGGAGACTGAGTACACTGAACGGACTCACCGAGAACTCCTAGTTGGTATTATACCTATCATCAGATAGCAGTTCTCTGGTGACACTGGTACAGCTTAGTCTATAGACCCGAGATCGTCATAGAGTCTTGTGTGATTCCCATTGTGCTTTGATTTTCACCTTACTACATTCAACAGAACGTGCAAAACGGTGGCTTTTGGGTACAGTCCCAAATCACATGGAGGCAATGAGCGATAGGAGGGGATTTGTCTCTCTCGGTATTGGGGTTTGATATTGCGCTGTGCTTGATTGGCCATAACGATAAGTCCCTGGCCAGGGATGCTACGGAGATTTACTGATAAGTGTTATCAGTAGTTTCTCGACCCGTTATAAGCCACACATCGGCACGACTTATCGATTATTGGGTTCTGACGTTTACCGCCCCTATACTGGATATGCGACATATCAGACGAAAAGACCGGACTGTACGGTAGTGTTACTGTCAGGCTTTTGCAGGAGTTAGAGCGGGCTTGCTTGCTGATCTTCTGATCGTTCAATACCCGGATAGCCGTTACGTCCAGCTAGTACTGCTGACGGCTTGTGGGTGCTTGATGTGATCATCACCTACTACCAGCGTATTGACGAGTCTTTAGAGTCCCACACAGAGGTTTCACTGGCTCAGGCAAAACGAAGTAAGAGCACATATGTGATATGTGCGGGACCGAGATTAATACGAGTAGGTGATACCGTATTCTATTCTCGCGATATAAGGTATCGATCGGTTATATGAGATATAGCCGGGTTATCGAATCAAGTGTTGATTCGATAAGTCGATACTGTATCGGTCGGTTATATCTGATATAGCCAGGTTATCGAATCAAGTGTTGATTCGATAAGCTGATACAAATAATATTAGTCGTGTAAGTCAACGTTACACACCCCACGAGATGCGGGGAGGCGGAATAGGTAAAACAATCATTTTGTTCAAAATAACATCGACTATCAAACGGATCTTTGCTAAACCCTAACTAACAAACTATCTAGAAGTAGTTAACTACTATGATAGATGATTATACCTCAAGATACTAGTCCTTCTTGTTCTTGTTGTTCACCTCCCTGTCGGCCTCCTCGATGTAATAGAAGATCCACCCGAGAGTTCCTTCTTTAAGCTTTAACCTCTAACTTGAGGTAACTAAGTAGTTAGGATTGCTAATCCAAGTGACCTAGAGGATATAGAGATTGATTAAGGATCTATTAGTCTTGCTAACCCTATGGTTCTCAACTCATAAGAGGATTAGGGTTAAGATGAAGAAGATGAGAGCTTGAGGAAAGAGAATGTATTTGTGATAATGAAATGAACTTTAGTCATTTGGATAATATCATGAAGCATGAAAATATTTAAGAAATAATATATTAAATTATCAACCATGCTTCATTAATTACCTTGAGATGAATCACCTCATGACTCATGGTCCAATTAATGAAAATAACACATCTTCTCTCCACCTCATTAAGTTTAATTCATAAATAAATTAAAACTAAATGAGTCACCTTTCTTCTAGAAGCTTCCCGACTAATTACGAGAATGCCCCTCCCATCCGTATTCACGAAAAACACGGATATACTGAGACTGCATAAATCCAAGAATCTAATACTAGAATCTGGCTTAACCAAAGCCTGCTAGTATAACCTGTCCGAATATAATATGTGCACAAGTACACGTATATGTCCGAACCCTGTCGTAAAACCATACGACCTCTATATCGTTTCTCCTGAAGCAGGGAAACCCTCTGTGTGGGACTCTAAAGACTCGACACTATACTGGCAGTGGGTTTAACCATAGGTCGCAAGCGGTACCAGCTGTACGTAACGGTCCTCAGGTAGATGTCGATAAGAAGGTCGATGAGGAAACCTATCCGAACTCCTGCTAAGCCTGATGTGACAATCTCCATACAGTCCGGTCTGTTCGTCTAAGACTATCGCATATCGAGCCTAGGGGGCGGCAAGCGTCAGTCCCCTAAAAGCGGTATAAGTCGTGTCGGAGTGAAGCCCATTACATCTTGAGAAACTACTGAAACACCTACCAGTAAATCTCGCTTGCCCTGGCCAGGGACCTTGCGTAATGGCTCTCCAAACACAGCGCGATATCAACTCCCAATACCGAGAGAGACAAATCCTATCTAACCGCCACTACCTCCAAGTGCTTCGGGACTGCACCCAACTGCTACCTGTTTGCACGACTCAGTCGAGCCGTGGTAGGGTAGCAATCTAAGAACAGTGGGAACACACTCGAGGCGAAGCAGCAGTGTCAAGTCTACGGACTATGATGTACTCATGTCACCTGGGAACTGTTAACTGACAACGGGTATAATACCAACCAACAGTTCCCTGCGAGTCCTATCCGGTGTACCCGTAACCCAACGAGCACCTGCATACTATCTCCAGTACAACGTACTAATGGCTGTGGGACAGGCCATCTCCCCTGCTGGGATAAGAAGCGTATACACTAGTCTACTCCGGAGTATTGATGCCCTGTCTCGATAATCCTATGACTAGGGACCTAAAAAAGGATGTGCTTGTAGACTACCCAGCCCCCACTAGTGTGACTGCCATCACAACGCTGGTAGTCAAGAAAGATCCTAAGGGCTCTATCAATATGTATTCGCGATATGCTAAAAGAAACATATATACATATTAAGATAGATATAAACCAAGTAGCATACTACTATGTTGAGCAAGACTGTTAATACAACTGTGAATATCCCAAGCTTCCATTAAGTTATATACAAGCTAGTATGATACAATAATGGCCCTTAGGGCATATACACTAACAATCTCCCACTTGCACTAGGGCCATGTACTGGCGTATCGCAGACCTATCATCTCGAATAGCCTCTCGAACTGTGTCTGAGGTAAGGCCTTTGTGAATGGATCTGCAGTGTTCTCCTTTGTAGCAACTCTCCGGATCTCGATCTCTCGGCGATCTATGATCTCCCTGATCGGGTGATACCGCCTTAAGATGTGTCTGGACTTTTGATGGGACCTGGGTTCCTTCGCTAAAGTTATAGCCCCGTTGTTGTCACAATACAGAGTTATTGGATAAACAATGGATGGAACCACCTGAAGTTCTGTTAAGAACTTCTTTACCCAGACTGCTTCTTTTGCGGCATCAGAAGCTGTGATATACTCCGCTTCCATCGTCGAGTCAGCAACGGTGTCCTGCTTGGAACTCTTCCAGCACAACGCCCCTCTATTGAGGGTAAAGACATAACCTGACATGGACTTGGAGTCATCCTTGTCACTCTGGAAGCTGGAGTCAGCAAAAGCCTCGATCTGGAGGTCTTTTCCGCCGTAAACCAAGAACATATCCTTAGTCCTTCTCAGGTACTTGAGAATGTTCTTTACTGCTATGCAGTGCTTCTCCCCTGGGTCTAACTGATACCGGCTTACCGCTTAGTGCGTAAGCTACATCTGGTCTGGTATACAACATCGCATACATTATAGAGCCTACCGTAGAAGCGTAGGGTATAATCGACATGCGATCCCTTTCCAAACAGTCTTGAGAGACATCTCTTTGGAGAGGGTGATTCCGTGACAAGCCGGTAAATTACCGCGCTTTGAATCTTCCATACTGAATCTTTTCAGTATAGTGTTGATATACCTGGACTGCGAAAGTCCCAACATCCTCTTAGATCTATCATGATAGATCTAGATCCCCAGAATGTAAGAGGCATCACCCAGGTCTTTCATGGAGAACCTGTGTGACAAGAATCCTTTGACAGATTGTAGCATAGAAATATCATTTCCTATCAAGAGAATGCCATCCACGTACAAGACGAGGAATACGACAGTTCGTGCTACAATCTTACTATATATACATGGCTCATCTGGATTTTTTATAAATTCATATTCTTTGACCGTTTCATTAAACAGATGTTCCAACTCTGCGATGCCTGCTTTAGTCCATAAATGGACTTAAGCAACTTGCACACTTTCCCGCTGCTCCCACTCTGATTGAAACCTTCTGGCTGATCCATATAGACGCACTCGTCCAAATTTCCATTTAGAAAAGCCATCTTTACGTCCATCTGCCAGATCTCATAATCATGGAAGGCAGCAATGGCAAGAAGGATCCGAATGGATTTGAGCATAGCCACTGGAGAAAAAGTTTCGTCATAGTCCAAACCAGGACTTTGACGAAAACCTTTTGCAACAAGTCTAGCCTTATAGGTTTCCACCTGTCCATCTACACCAATCTACTTTCTGAAGATCCACTTGCATCCTATGAGTTTTACCCCATCTGGAGCAAAGTCCAAAGTCCATACTTTGTTGGTTTACATGGACTCCATCTCGGTCTGCATTGCATCCAGCCATCTTACCGAGTCGCCGCTCTGAATGGCTTGCTGGAAGATAGTAGGTTCATCATTATCAATGGCGCAATCCTCTCTATCCCCGTCTATGAGAAAACCGTAGTATCTCTCAGGCAGATGAGATGGCCTACTACTCCTGTGGAGGGGTGCGTGAATGTCCTGTTCTTCTGGAACTTCTGGTTCTACCAAGCTTTCAGTAGTAGCTTGTGGTTCTGGAATTTCTTCCAGTTCTATTGCGCACACACTTGTTTCCTTTTCTAAAAACTGCTGTTCTAGAAAACGGGCATTACGAGAAACAAAAACCTTTTGTTCCTCTACGTAATAGAAAAAATACCCCTTGGAGTTCTTTGGATATCCCACAAACTTACACTGTACTGAGCGTGCCTCGAGTTTGTCTGCATGCTGCTTTTTAACAAAAGCTAGACATCCCCTGTCACGACCCAAAGTTCGGTCCGTGACCGGCACTTAACCACGTAACGTCTACAAGCGTAACGCGACTAAGTAAGCCGAAACCCAGAAATCAAAACCATTTAAAATATAGAGTGTTAAAACATTTTAGTAGAAACATTTGTATAATATTTAGAAAACCTTAAGTAATTTAGTAGAAATCCTTTTTAGTTCAAGAGTTATTTTTAATAATTTTGGCGACATTTCCCTTATAAAAATTTGTCCCGAAATTGGGTAAAAGGAAAGATATAAGTCAAATGGCATGTGAAATGAATAGAGCATCCCAAATGGAAGAATCGCGCCCAACGGCGGAACAATCACCACAATATGATATACGACGCCGTAGCGAAGAATGAGCAGTAAAAATGAAAACAAATATCATAAAAGGTTAAGACTGCATAAATAAAGTCGGCTCACAACGAGCTCGACACCAGAGTACAAAATAATATACATTGTCCTCACAACTAGTCTCTAAGTCAATACATGAAAGTAGATGGAGAGTACTAGATACATCAATGTACAACTGAAAAGTAAACAGATACCGCACAAAACCCACCTAATAGCAAAAGGGCTAGCACGCCTCAGCAGTGGTATCTGTGTCAAAAGATGCGATAAACAGCCAGCCGCGACTACTCCAAAGGGCAACCTGCAAGCACTGTGGCACAACGGGGGTGAGTTGCCAACTCGTGAATAGTAGATAACATATAAAGGTAGGTATGCACAAAAGTGAGTATACAGTGTGCATGGTATGAATATAACATATGCTAATATGCGGCAAATCATGACAAACATCAATAAAGCGGAATCAACCTGATATATGATTTATAGCAATCCTATAATGTGAGTGTCATGGCAATCACTAACGGTGTGAGTGTAGCATATAAATCGAGCTCGTGCAACTTGAACCGTTAGTGACAGTGCCGTGTTCTATACTACCAGTTCTATATGTAACAGAAGGTATACTGCTAGTATATCCAAATGAACACACAAGGCTAAATATCCTAATACGCCCTGACGCTTAACGCCATACGGGCGATTTCCCCGTAGATGTTAAATCTACTCACCTGGTCGCGTGCTAAGTATAGCCGACCACCTGCTTTTCTTTTCTGGTGGCGTCTGACGTACCCGCCTGCGAACCTGGAATTTACACAATGAACCCCTATATATGCAAATATCTCGCAAATACGTGATATCAAAATCAAATGCGAATCCCGCGTCGCGAACTAAATGCGCGCGTATACGTAACGTGTGTGCATACGCCAAAACCCAACGCGACACGCGGTGGCACACAACGACAAGCTGTGATTCACAGCAAACCAACTCGACACGTATCGTACGTGTCGCGCAAGTTCCGCTACGCTAAAAAAAAATAGGTAAACGGTCCCAGATTTAATCTAGAGCAAAAACAAGTAAAGCAAACAAGGTCAAATCTATCACAATACGTACAGACACCTATCTAACCTAAAACCAACACAAACCTACACTATTGGGCCGGCGGCATAGGAGGGCCGGCCAAATTCCGGTGGCATGGGTCTAGGTTGATACACTAGGGTCCTAACACAGTTTATATCCTAATGTATATATTTGCTTACTAAAAAGGTTACCTTAATAACAGTAGATTTCAAATATCACTAAGGGTTTAGTTTAAGCACCAAGTGTGCAACACTTGGGTATTCTAAGGATCTGGGTCAATTAACAGGAAACAAATGATACCAACAGTATAAATTAAGGTAAATCTAACTACAAACACCCTGAAACTCCCTGTTCTCCAACAAAATTACCCAAGTTAACATCAAAGTCCACCAAAACACAATAATATGGATACACAAACCCAGATTTTGTCTCAGGTAAAAACTCAAAAAGGAAACAATACTAATCACAGCAAATCTCCACATACACCCACATACACAAGACACACACACTCATCTCAACAGGGGGCCGGCGTCGCCGGTCCGGAAAGAGGAGGCCGCCGGTCTACCTCCGGTGGGAGGGGCTCGAACTCCAACACAACACCCTAAAAACCCTGCACACTATTCTAAAACTGTTTGCTAATCTAGGAAAGGGCCAGAAAAGTAGCAGATCCTAATATCCTATGATATGTGTCAAAAACCGTATTTTAAAGTTTCAAGTTTTGCGACTTAAGGCTATCTAGCTAATTCTAGTGACACCACTAGGCTAAAACAGAATAACTAACACCTAATAGGGCTGATTTAGCTATAAACACTCTAACTTAACTAGATCTAACATCAAAGCACAAATCTAGCACTAAAACTCCATTTAATCACTAAATAAGCTAAACTAACACACAATCTAGCGAACATGGAAACGGAGCCCAGAAGTTATACCTTACTCGACCCTACAACGCCGGGTCTGGAGAAGAAGGGGAAGGGAAGAAGCTGCTACTGCTTGCTTCTCCTGCTGTTGCTGTTGCTGCTCCTGATGCTGTTGCTGTTGATGTTGTTGTTGTTGATGTTGCTGTTGTTGATGTTGTTGTTGTTGTGCTGGGGCTGCTGGTGCTGATGCTGCTGTGTTGCGGCTGCTGCTACATGTGCTGTTGCTGTTGCAAGGAGCTGCTGCTACTGCTTGGTGTTGCTGATGCTTGCAACTGCTGTTGGGGCTGAAGCTGCTGCTGATGGAGCTGCTGTTGCTGAAGCTGATGCTGTTGCTTCAGCTGAGGCTGTGTGTGTGAGAGAGAGAGTGAGAGTGTGAGAAATATGAGAGTGTGCAACAAAAGAAAATGATACTACAAGAGAGTCAACCCCCATCTCTCTCTTGCCTCATTAAATGCAAGCATGGGCTTGCCATGATGCACTCCCTCTCTCTCTCATTTAATGCAAGCATGGCATTGCCATGATGCATTCTCTCTCTCTCATTCTCTCAAGTCAACATAAGAAATAACTTAAATCCCATTTCATTTTTCTTTAAAAGAAAAAAAATACCCTTAAATTAAATCATTTTATCTTAACAAGGAGGGGTTAATCTACCATGGTTGTTAAACATGGTTTAACCCAAATTCTAACCCTAGTTTACATGCACATGTTTGTGCAAGCTTAGGAAAATTCTAGAAAAATATTTATAAATTTTGAAAAAATATTTGAAAATCAATTTGGTAAACTTTTTATTAAAATCACATATTAAATATAATTAGTCACTAAACGCATTCTAAAATGTTACAATCTTCCCCCCATAAAGAAATTCGTCCCCGAATTTAAAATATAAAGCTACGCATACCTTCAAAAAGATGAGGGAACTTCTTCCGCATCTCGCCCTCGGCTTCCCAAGTGATCTCTTTACCATTCGGGCTGTGCCAAAGCACCTTTACTGATGGCAAGACCTTCGATCTAAGTTTCTTCACCTGCCGGTCCAAAATCACGACTGGTTGCTCGGTGAACGAAAGATCGCGCTCGAGATGAACGGTCTGATGCTGAACCATGTGCGAAGGGTCATGTAGGTATCTGCGAAGCATCGATACGTGGAATACGGGGTGAACATCTGTAAAGTCGGGTGGAAGAGCTAAACGGTATCCTACTGCACCCACACGCTCGAGGATCTCGAAAGGACCTATGAATCTGGGGCTAAGCTTCCCCTTCCGTCCAAACATCATCACTCCCTTCATTGGAGAGACCTTCAAAAAAACGTGATCGCCAACTGCGAACTCTAATCTGCAGCGGCGTCTGTCAGCATACGATTTCTGCCTGCTCTGAGCTGTCCTCAACCTGTCTCGAATCATCTGTATCTTCTCGGTCGTCTTCTATACGATCTGTGGCCCCAAAATACTGCTCTCACTAAGCTCTGTCCAACAGACGGGCGATCTACATCTCCTCCCACACAAAGAATCGAAAGGTGCCATCTGAATAGTATCCTGGAAACTATTGTTGTAGGAGAACTCCACCAAGGGTAAATGATGATCCCAGCTACCACCAAAGTCTAAAACGCACGCTCGGAGCATGTCCTCGAGAGTCTGAATAGTCCGCTCTGACTGACCCTCGGTCTGCGGATGAAATGTTGTGCTGAAACTCAAGCGGGTGCCCAAGGCCTCCTGAAGCCTCTGCCATAGTCAGCTGGTAAACTGGGTGCCTCGGTCGTACACAATACATGTCGGGACTCCATGCAGTCGTACAATCTCGTCGATGTAAATCTGGGCGTACTGAGCAAATCCGAAAGTCGTCTTCACTGGCAAGAAGTGAGCCGCTTTTGTCAAACGATCCACGATCACCCAAATGGAGTCATGCCCTCGCCTAGTCCTAGGTAGACCCACAACGATATCCATCGAAATCTGTTCCCATTTCCACTTCGGAATGGGTAACGGCTGCAACTCTCCTGCGGGCCTCTGGTGCTCGGTCTTGACTTGCTGACAAGTCAGGCATCTCGATATGAAGTCTGCGATGTCCCTCTTCATTCCGTCCCACCAGTAGACCTCTCTTATATCATGATACATCTTGGTGGAACCGGGATGGACACTGTACACCGATCAATATGCCTCCTCAAGAATATCGTACCGCAGTCCCTCAGCATCTGGTACGCACAGTCTAGATCCAAATCGTAATATCCCCTGATCATCGATCACGAACTCGGAGAATCTACCCTGTCCAATCTATGCCATGATCTCTGAACAACGATCATCGCTGTACTGCACCTCATGTATACGGTCAAGCAACTGTAGGCGTGCACGGACATGCGCAAGCTGTCCCTCGATCTGCGTGAACTCGAACCGCACTCGGATGTCGCATAAAGTCTGCCAATCTGCCGACGACTGCCTCTGTACTGCGCTCAAGCAAGATAGACTACCCTCGGTTCTCCTGCTCAAAGCATCTGCCACTACATTAGCCTTGCCCGGGTGATATAAGATCTCGCAATCGTATTCCTTTACTAGCTCCATCCAACGGCGCCGTCGGAGATTGAGGTCCCGCTGCTGAAATATATACTTTAAGCTCTTGTGATCAGTGAATATCTGGCATGACTCGCCGTATAGGTAATGTCGCCAGATCTTAAGTGCAAAGACCACTGCAGCCATCTCCAAATCGTGAGTGGGGTAGTTCTGTTCATGTTTCTTCAATTGTCGCGAAGCATATACGATCGCCTTGTCATGCTGCATCAATACGCACCCTAGCCCTACTCGTGAAGCGTCACAATAGACCACAAAACCGTCTGATCCTGAAGGCAATGATAACACTGGCGCCGTAGTCAAACAAGTCCGTAGCTGCTGAAAACTGTGCTCGCACTCCTCCGTCCAATCGAACGGAACTCCCTTCCGGGTCAATCCGGTCAAGGGTGCAGCAATACGGGAGAAATCCTGTACAAATCGCCTGTAGTAGCCTGCCAGCCCTAGAAAGCTGCGAATCTCCGTAACGGATGTAGGTCTGGGCCAACTCTGAACGGCCTCAATCTTCCTCGGGTCCACACATATTCCATCTCGTGTAATCACGTGACCCAAGAAGTCTACGCTGTCCAGCCAGAACGCGCACTTGGAGAATTTTGCAAAAAGCCGGTGTTCCCTCAAAGTCTGCAGTGTGATCCGCAGGTGCTGCTCGTGCTCCTCTCTACTCCGGGAATACACCAAGATATCGTCAATGAATACGATGATGAACAAGTCAAGGTACGGCCTGAATATACGGTTCATCAAGTCCATGAATGCTGCTGGCGCATTGATGAGTCCGAACGACATCACCAAAAACTCATAATGGCCGTAGCGCATGCGGAAAGCTGTCCTCGGTATGTCCTCCTGTCGAACCTGCAGCTGATGGTATCCTGATCGCAAATCGATCCTCGAAAAATATCCTGCCCCTTGAAGCTGGTCGAACAAATTGTCGATGCGTGGCAACGGATATCTGTTCCGCACGGTCACCCTATTTAGCTGGCGGTAGTCGATACACAAATGTAACTTCCGTCCTTCTTCTTGACAAACAGGACCGGAGCACCCCAAGGAGAAACACTGGGTCGAATAAGTCCCTTATCCAGCAAATCCTGCAACTGACTCTTCAACTCACAAAGCTCCGCCGGGGCCATCCGATAAGGCGGTATAGAAATAGGCCCCGTGCCGGGAATCAAATCAATATAGAAGGCAATGTCGCGCTCAGGCGGTAGCCTAGGAAGCTCGTCAGGGAAAACATCAAGGAACTCGCGAACAATCGGAACCTGGTCCAACGGAACATCTGTAGCTCTAGTATCGCAAACATAGGCTAGAAATCCCTGACATCCCTTCCTCAAAAGCTGTCCAGCGCGAAGAGAAGAAATCAATCTGTAAGGGGCGGCACCACGGTCCCCCTGCACCATAAAAGCTGACTCGCCGGGAAAACAAAATCTAACTGTCTTCTCACGGCAATCTACAGACGCATAGCACGTGGCTAACCAATCCATGCCCAAAAGAACGTCGAAGTCCAACATCTCAAGAAGGATCAAGTTGACAGGCAAATCTCTCTCGCCAATACGGACAACACAGGATCGGAACACGTGCCTAGCCACAAACGACTCTCCCACGGGAGTGGTCACAACAAGCGGCTGATTAAGCAACCCAGACTCTCTACCCAAACTCGGCACAAAATGTGTGGAGACATACGAGTGTGAGGATCCGGGATCGAACAACACGTGTGCGTCAACAGAACATACTGATAGGGTACCTGAGACCACCGCATTGGACGCCTGCGCGTCCTGATGCGTCAACGCGAAAACCCGTGCCTGTCCTCCACCTGCGACTGACGGTCCCCTACTAGCAACTGGCTGCACTCTGCCGATAGCTGGCTGTCCTCTGCCTCGGCCACCACCTCCTCTAGGAACAAACCCTCCGCGACCACGGCCTCTCTGTGCGTGGGTCTGACACGGAGCAACTGTGGGTACAATAGGCCACGCCCTGTGGGGTAGGGAAGGTGGAAATGTGACATGCGGTACTACTGGCTCCCTCCGGCGTGTCTCGGTACAATCTCTGACGCGGTGATGGAGACTACCACATCCAAAGCATCCACGGGACGACTGCTGACCCTCCTGGGGATAAGAGCTAAATATCTGACCTCGCCCCGAGTCTCTGCCACCTGTACGACGTCTATCACGGCGTCTAAATTGATGTCTCTGTGCTGCTGTATCAGTACGAACCCTCTTCGGCCCTGGAACTACCGAAGTCTCTGCAAGGCGCTCCTCGACTAGTAGGGATGCGTCTACAACTGTTGCATATGTCTCATAATGCTGTACGCTGATCGCAAGGAACACTGGTGTAAGCAAGCCTCGGACAAATCTCTTGACTCGCAGTTCCTCAGTAGCCATTAGGTACGGAGCATAAACTGATAGCTCGGTGAACAGCACATCGTACTCTGCCACTGTCATCTCTGGCGTCTGGCGTAAGGACTCAAATCTGCGTGCACGGGCATCTTTAACACTCTGGGGAAGGAAGCGGGCAAGGAACACCATCACGAACTCTGTCCAGGTCATCGGAGGAAGACCTGCTGCTCTACCCTTCTCGACCGATTCGCACCATTTCTGCGCAAGTCTTTCCAGGCAAAAGCTCGCGAACTCTACCCATCTCGAATCTGAGCATCTAAGGGAACGGCATATCCGGGCCATCCTATCAATGAAAGACTGTGGGTCCTCGGCTGCATCGGTGCCTGTGAAGACCGGAGGCTTCAGCCTCATGAAATCTGATAGCGATACTGCAATCACCTCCATAGCTACAGGGGCAACGGCCTGTACTGTAGGCACCATCGCGGTCCTCGTGACTGGTGAAGCTACCTCTGGTCGCTGCGCTCAAAGCGTCTCAACTAGCGATCCTATCATCTGGCACATCTCCTGCATGCTGGATCCCACCGTCTGGCGCATCTCCTGCATACCAGAACCTAGCGTGGCGATCTGATCTGTCATAGGAGGAACAGTCCGCTATGGTACAACGGGTGCACTGCCCGGAACAGTCCTCGTCTCGGACGAGTCAACACGAATCTCGACTCTCGCAGCCGCTTTCTGTGCCCTCGTAATCTTTGGCGGCATAATGGCTGAAAGGAAAGGTAGGATTCGATGAGGATACGGAAATCGAATCACGAGAATATATATATAATCAAGAAGGAATTTCAATCATTAAGTCCTAAGGTCGCTTAGGCGGAGTACCGCGTCGTGAGTATGCCGCGGAACATACACACGCTACGCCACTCTGCTTCAGCTACCTACTCCATCATACCGGGGTCATCCTACACTCCAAAGGTAAAACCTACGCTCTGATACCAACTTTGTCACGACCCAAAGTTCGGCCCGTGACCGGCACTTAACCACGTAACGTCTACAGGCGTAACGCGACTAAGTAAGCCGAAACCCAGAAATCAAAACCATTTAAAATATAGAGTGTTAAAATATTTTAGTAGAAACATTTGTATAATGTTTAGAAAACCTTAAGTTATTTAGTAGAAATACTTTTTAGTTCAAGAGTTATTTTAAATAATTTTGGCAACATTTTCCTTATAAAAATTTGTCCCGAAATCGGGTAAAAGGAAAGATATAAGTCAAATGTCATGTGAAATGAATAGAGCATCCCAAATGGAAGAATCGCGCCCAACGGCGGAACAATCACCACAATATGATATACGACGCCGTAGCGAAGAATGAGCAGTAAAAATGAAAACAAATATCATAAAAGGATAAGACTGCATAAATAAAGTCGCCTCACAACGAGCTCGACACCAGAGTACAAAATAATATATATCGTCCTCACAACTGGTCTCTAAGTCAATACATGAAAGTAGATGGAGAGTACTAGATATATTAATGTACAACTAAAAAGTAAACAGATACCGCACAAAACCCACCTAATAGCAAAAGAGGTAGCACGCCTCAGCGGTGGTATCTGTGTCAAAAGATGCGATAAACAGCCAGCCGCGACCACTCCAAAGGGCAACCTGCAAGCACTGTGGCACAATGGGGGTGAGTTGCCAACTCGTGAATAGTAGATAACATATAAAGGTAGGTATGCACAAAAGTGAGTATACAGTGTGCATGGTATGAATATAGCATATGCTAATATGCGGCAAATCATAACAAATATCAATAAAGCGGAATCAACCTGATATATGATTTATAGCAATCCTATAATGTGAGTGTCATGGCAATCACTAACAGTGTGAGTGTAGCATATAAATCGTGCTCGTGCAACTTGAACCGTTAGTAACAGTGCAGTGTTCTATACTACCAGTTCTATATGTAACAGAAGGTATGCTACTAGTGTATCCAAATGAACACACATGGCTAAATATCCTAATACGCCCTGACACTTAACGCCATACGGGCGATTTCCCCGTAGATGTTAAATCTACTCACCTGGTCGCGTGCTAAGTATAGCCGACCACCTGCTTCCCTTTTCTGGCGGCGTCTGACATACCCGCCTGCGAACCTGGAATTTACACAATGAACCCCTATATAAGCAAATATCTCGCAAATACGCGATATCAAAATCAAATGTGAATCCCGCGTCGCGAACTAAATGCGCGTATACGTAACGTGTGTGCATACGCCAAAACCCGACGCGACACGTGGTGGCACACAGCGACACGCTGTGATTCATAGAAAACCAACTCGACACGTATCGTACATGTCGCGCAAGTCCCGCTACGCTAAAAAAAATAGGTAAACGGTCTCAGATTTAATCTGGAGCAAAAACAAGTAAAGCAAACAAGGCCAAATCTATCACAATACCTACAGACACCTATCTAACCTAAAACCAACACAAACCTACACTATTGGTCCGGCGGCATAGGAGGGGCCGGCCAAATTCCGGTGGCATGGGTCCAGGTTGCTACACTAGGGTCCTAACACAGTTTATATCCTAATGTATATATTTGCTTACTAAAAAGGTTACCCTAATAACAGCAGATTTCAAATATCAATAAGGGTTTAGTTTAAGCACCAAGTGTGCAACACTAGGGTATTCTAAGGATCTGGGTCAATTAATGGGAAACAAGTGATACCAATAGTATAAATTAGGGTAAATCTAACTACAAACACCCTGAAACTCCCTGTTCTCCAACAAAATTACCCAAGTTAACATCAAAGTCCACCAAAACACAATAATATGGCTACACAAACCCAGATTTTGTCTCAGGTAAAAACTCAAAAAGGAAACAATACTAATCACAGTAAATCTCCACATACAGCCACATACACAAGACACACACACTCATCTCAACAGGGGGCCGGCGTCGTCGGTCCGGAAAGAGGAGGCCGCCGGTCTACCTCCGGTGGGAAGGGCTCGAACTCTAACACAATACTCTAAAAACCCTGCACACTATTCTAAAACTGTTTGCTAATCTAGGAAAGGGCCAGAAATGTAGCAGATCCTAATATCCTATGATATGTGTCAAAAACCGTATTTTAAAGTATCAAGTTTTGCCACTTAAGGCTGTCTAGCTAATTCTAGCGACACCACTAGGCTAAAACAGAATAACTAACACCTAATAGGGTTGATTTAGCTATAAACACTCTAACTTAACTAGATCTAACATCAAAGCACAAATCTAGCACTAAAACTCCATTTAATCACTAAATAAGCTAAACTAACACACAATCTAGCGAACATGGAAACGGAGCCCAGAAGTTATACCTTACTCGACCCTACAACGCCGGGTCTGGAGAAGAAGGGGAAGGGAAGAAGCTACTACTGCTTGCTTCTCCTGCTGTTGCTGTTGCTGCTCCTGATGCTGTTGCTGTTGATGTTGTTGTTGTTGTTGAGTTGTTGTTGATGTTGTTATTGTTGATTGTTGTTGTTGTTGTGCTGGGGTTGCTGGTGCTGATGCTGCTGTGCTGGGGATGCTGCTACATGTGCTGTTGCTGTTGCAAGGAGCTGCTGCTGCTGCTTGGTGTTGCTGATGCTTGCAACTGCTGTTGGGGCTGAAGCTGCTGCTGATGGAGCTGCTGTTGCTGAAACTGATGCTGTTGCTTCAGCTGAGGCTGTGTGTGTGTGAGAGAGAGAGTGAGAGTGTGAGAAATATGAGAGTGTGCAACAAAAGAAAATGATACTACAAGAGAGTCAACCCCCATCTCTCTCTTGCCTCATTAAATGCAAGCATGGGCTTGCCATGATGCACTCCCTCTCTCTCTTATTTAATGCAAGCATGGCATTGCCATGATGCATTCTCTCTCTCTCATTCTCTCAAGTCAACACAAGAAATAACTTAAATCCCATTTCATTTTTTTTTTAAAGAAAAAAAAATACCCTTAAATTAAATCATTTTATCTTAACAAGGAGGGGTTAATCTACCATGGTTGTTAAACATGGTTTAATCCAAATTCTAACCCTAGTTTACTTGCACATGTTTGTGCAAGCTTAGGAAAATTCTAGAAAAATATTTATAAATTTTGAAAAAATATTTGAAAATCAATTTGGTAAACTTTTTATTAAAATCACATATTAAATATAATTAGTCACTAAACGCATTCTAAAGTATTACATCCCCATATCTTAAGATATTGAAGATAGGGCTTCTTCCTACTCCACATCTGATATGGTGTGGTAGGAACAGTCTCTGTAGGAACTCTGTTAAAAAGATATGCAGTTGATTCTAGTGCATAACTCCAGAAAGATCGCGGTAACTCAGCATTACTCATCATGGAACATACCATATCCAATAGGGTTCGGTTCCGTCTCTCCGATACACCGTTGTGTTGTGGAGTGTATGGAGAAGTAAGCTGAGAGAGAATTCCTTTCTCTTTTAGGTAATCCAGGAACTCGGCACTTAAGTATTCACCACCTCGATCAGATCTCAGTGTCTTAATACTTTTGCCGGTTTGGTTTTCTACTTCATTCTTATATTCTCGGAATTTCTCAAAGGCCTCGGATTTATATTTCATCAAGAAAATGAATCCATACCTAGAGAAATCATCCGTAAAAGTAATGAAATATGTGTTAGTTATATGTATGCCCTAGAGGCCATTGTTGTAAATATGATGTATTATAGTGGATGCTTGGATATATATAGAGAGGACTTTCTTGCTCGATATGATAGTATGCTGTCTGGTTTCGCTTTATCTAAACATGTTAACGAATACTGTTTTGTGATCACGTGTTGATAAAGCCCTTGGGATATGTACTTGACTACTAGGACTATGATGAGATCATACTAGTGGGGCCAGGGTAGTCAACGAGTACATCTTATAACAGTTCCTAGTCGAGGGTGTATCGAGACAGGGCATCGATACTCCAGAGTAGACTAGCGTACACGCATCTTGACCCATATGATGGGCGATGGATGATCCCATATCCATTGATGTTGGACATCAAAGATGGTGTACGGGTGCTCAGTGGAGACTGGGTACACTGAACGGACTCGCCGAGAACTCCTAGATGGTATTATACCTATCGTCAGATAGCAGTTCTCCGGTGACACTGGTACAGGTTAGTCTGTAAACCCGAGATCGTCATAGAATCTTGTGTCATTCCCACTGTGCTTTGATTTCCACCTTACCACATCCAAGAGGGCGTGCAAAATGGTGGCTTTTAGGTACAGTCCCGAATCGCATGGAAGCAATGAGCGATAGGAGGGCTATCGTCTCTCCCGGTATAGGGAGTTGATGTTGTGCTGTGTTCGATTGGCTATAACTGGAAGTCCCTGGCCAGGGCTGATGATCAGTCAAAAATATTGCATTTTTAACACATCAATTTCCCTACTATTTGCAATCATCTAAAAGTGTTCGGTATGAATATAGCACATATTAGCAAAACATCTGTAAAATACCAAATAACTTGTGTTATGTATTTTAACCGACACTTTGAGGGAAATTGAGTGCTTATCATTGCACGCATAATCTTTGTATATCGCAACACTTGTCTCGAGAATCTGTGCAGGAAATTCCAAGAAAAGAGCCGAAACAGCTAACAGTGCTGATAAAAATACGCCAAGTCCAAGACTTGTGATCTGGCAGTGATGTAGAAAGAAATATGAGATTCCACACATAAGAAACATACCATAAGGCCAACACAAGGCAGCCCAACAAATTTGATCCACAGATGCCTTCAATGGGCCGCGGATCCACGGCCGAATAGCCCTTCCCGCGGCGGATCCGCGACCACGTAAGGATGACGTCAGCAGTTTGATGGTTCAGGCTTCTCCTTTCAATTGGAAAACTCATTTAAGCCAATGTAAATTCCAGAGATCTCCAGAAGCTTCTGTCCGAATAGAAAAGCTTTTTGTTCAAGCTAAACATTTCCAAGCTTCTTAAGCAAGCCACATAGCTAGCAACCTAGAAGGTTCTTCCTAACAACCAAGCTTCTAAAGGAAGCTAGCTAACTAACTAACTCTAGAATTTTCTACCTAACTACCAAGCTTGCAAGAGAAGCTAATCTTAACCTAGCTTCTAAAGGAAGCTAATCCTAATCAAGCTTCTAGGGGAAGCTAAAGGAGAGGGCTATAAAAGGAGACCTAAGGAAGGTTGTTGAAGAGTTGTTGAAAATTGAGCCAAAATTCCACAAGTTGAGTGACACAACTTGTGCATTCAAACCCTGACCCTAATCCAATCACCAAAGCCAAATTGATCTCCGAGTACAAATCAAGCAAGAAGCCATCAACCTTTTAGAAGCGACGCCGATCTTCAACCGAGCAAGTGATCCAAGACGATCCGCGACTCACGGAGACGATGCGAAGCTAATTCGACAATCAAGTTCTTTCCTCAAATTCTTGTAATTCTTGAGCGAATTGTAACGGAATTGTTGAATAATAAAAGGTGAAATTTCTTTATCTTGCTTATCTTTATATTTGAGCATTATGATGAGTTTTCGATTCTTGATTTTCTTTGTCGTGATGTTTGAGTAGAAACTCCGCTCGTGGAGGAGTCGAGAGAATAGATAGATGATGATGATTACAATCTTGAAACGATTCTTAATTCCTATGAGTTTTGTAAACTCTTGTAGATTGAATCATCGACAATCTAGTTTCAAGCGAGATGCTTTCTTGAATATTTTCGCTCTTAATTAGAGATCAACGATCGATAATTCAATTTACTAGAGGCTAGCACTTGAATGATAATCAACGAAAGGACAAAGGATGAGATGAAGAAACCCTAGTTCCTTCAATAGATCCTTAAACCTCGTTGATCGTCATCGATCTAGCAACAAATCATCAATGGATAAGAATACGTAATCACAAGTCTTCATCCTCACTATCGATTTGATCGATTCCTACGAGCCTCATTACAAATCTTGATTACTCATTCAAATTGGATATCATCAATTCTTGATTCTTGATTTTTAGTATTTCTTGATATTAGATCTAGGTTTTGATAATTCTTGAAATTCACTTTTAAATCTTGAATCGAATTCTCTTTTCTTTTCTCTTTAATTTTCAATTCATCTAAATCAATTACGATCAAATCACACTTTCCCTATGGACGATCCGCACTCGCTAACGAAGCTACAATTGACATCGTTATTAATTGCGGTTTACAAATTTCTTTGGTTGTGATTTCTATACATTTTCTACCTACACACCGAGAATCATTCAATCAAATGGTGTCGTTGCCGGGGATCGTGTGCTAATTTGTTCGTTTTTGAAATTTGAGTTGAAAATTTTATTCCATCAAAAAAATTTAGATCAAAATTCGCACAAACACTAAACGATTTTTTATGATTTGTTGCGAGGAAATCTGGAATCTGTGGAGCGAGAGGAAAAATTTTCTGAATATTCCAGAGAGTTCAGTGAGTAAACAGGAGCAGCTGCAAGAAATTTTGTGCAGGTATCGCGTCATATCACCGCGCATCCGCGGTCGAAGAAGGCTAATCGCGGCTGATCCACTGCTCGTTTAGGGTTTCAGTGCACTAAATTTCTCAGGTATAATTCTCACTTTCTTATCTCCTCCTTGATCTGCTCCATTAACCAATTTCTGCAGGTTTCTTTGCAAAAATTCGCAGTGCCGCAAAAAATAAAAATTGTGCGTGTTTGATCTTGGTTGTTTGTATTTTTAATACGGAAATTAAGGGGCAAAGACCAAATTCAGATTAGGTGGGGAGATCATTACCCTTCCTAAGCCCCAAAAATCACAAAACTGCATCCGCATTACCCTCATTAACTAAAAAATATCTATACATGACTCTAAAGGACCGTCGAGCTCACTTAGGATAGAAGGAGGTCGTGGGTAATCTATTGCTTATCCGCGTTTCTTTTGTGGTGTCTAAGGCAAGTGTGTCTAAGGCAAGTGGTTACTTAATTAGGCCCACTACTTACGTAGTGGAGAACCTCCCACTTACCTGACACTTACCTGGCCACAGGAGGGACAAAGAGATAGTAGAGGATTGATCCTGCGATTTGTCTTCTAGCAGTTAGGAGCGGTCTAGAGACTTGACCTAGGTGACCATTAGATTTAGGGTTATGTGTGCATTTTTTGTGATTTGCATTTTTTTTCAAAAATCCGTATCTTTTTCAAAACAAACACCAATCCACATTTTCCTTAATTATCTTAACGCTGCCATTTGTGATAAACCTATTAGTGCATGCTCGGCTGGACACGGGATTCTAGTGGCCGTCTTGTCCGCGTTCCCCCTATCGACTCCGAAGTCGGTATTTCTACGTCTACTTTTTCTTTATCCACCACCACACCCACGTCGATGGACGGTTCTCCATCGAACTTCTTTACCACTACTCTGCCACCGTCCGTAGGTGCGCAGAATCCACCCCACATCTCTCTCAAAGAGAGATGCTATCCTATGCGAGGTCCTCTTTCGACCTGTCTCACTATTCCACCAGCCAACGGGGACAATTTTGAAATAAAACTCCAATACATCAATCTTCTACCCAAATATCACGGTCTTGAGTCTGAAGACACATATGTCTTTATTACCAAATTTGAAAATGTATCCGCAATGATAGGTACTTCATAGCTTTCTGTGGATGCTATGCGTCTCCGTCTTCTCCCATTTACCTTGTGCGATATAGCCGAGAAGTGGCTTTATAACACAACTGCACATTCTATTTCGAATTGGGAAGAATTCATCGCAGCATTCCTAAAGAAATTCTACCCCAATCATAAAACAGCTCGAGTCCGTAGCAAAATAAATCAATTCACCCAGCTTCCAAATGAACCATTCTTGAAGTGTTTTGAACGCTTTAAGGATCTGTTAGTTCAATGTCCACATCACGGAATCCCTAGATGGGATCTATGCAGAATCATATATGAGAGCATTAATCCTACCACAAAACAGACCCTTGAATCCATGTGTCAAGGAACTTTCATGACTAAGGATGATGGTGAAGCCTGGAAATTTTTAGAAGATTTTGCTGAAAGATCTTTACAGTGGGAGGGTGTAAGTCAATCGTCTAGGGGGGCAATAACCAGTCTGATGTTTCCATAGGAGTTAGAGCTGAAATGTCAGCAATGCAAAAGAAACTCGAAACTATGGAAAACAAATTTTTAGCCACCGCCCTAAATCAAATGTCACTTTCCAAAACTGTATGTGGATGCTGTTCTGATCCTTCTCATTTGACGGAAGAATGTCCATTGAATTCTCCGTTTCAAGGTCATGAGCATATCAATTCTGCTTTCCAACTAAGATCGAGAAATGATCCATTTTCTTCCACTTATAATCAGGGTTGGAGGAATCACCCTAATTTTGCTTGGAACCAATCACAAACTCAAAACACGGTTCTAAACCAAAACAATTTCCAAAAGGCACTTCCACCACAACAGCAACCACTTCAATTGAGTCAGCACCCCTACCAATCACAAAACTTCCAAAATCCGGTCAACACACCTGCACCGTATAATCCATTGCAGTTGACCGGGATTGATGAATCCTCTTCATTTGCACAAAACATGAATTTGCTCCTGACAAATATCATGCAAGTGTCGGCTGAGTTGAAGTCTTCCGTCGATGACATGAAAAGAAACTCTGTTTCTCAAAATGAGACTATAAAATCGATGGAAGAACAAATTGCACAATTAAAAGCCGAATTGAGTGCGAGAGAGAAAGGGAAACTTCCAGCTCAACCTTTACCTAATCCTGGCTATTCACATCATGTGAATGCTATCACCACGCTGAGATCTGGAAGAGTGCTTGACAATCATGTCGGTGAGGAGATTGATAATAATGAAGAATCAATCGATGATACCCCGGCTGAGACTTTTCCTTCCACTTCTACTTCTAATTCTGACCCCAGTTCGTCTACCCCACCATTTTCTTCTGAGCCTATTCTCCGTTTTCCCCAAGGATCGACACCTCAGCCCACCTCTTCTAGTCCACCAAAAACGATCCCCACTCCTATTCTTAGATCGTTCCCACCCACATGATCTTCTCCAATGTTGGACCCCGACCTTATTGCTCAAGCTTCTTATCCGAATCGGTTAAGGGGAAACAGACCAAGTCCACAAATGGAGAAGATCACTGAAATCTTGAAACAGGTTAACATCAACATCCCTCTTCTAGATGCTATCCAACAAGTCCCCGCTTATGCGAAAATTCTCAAAGACTTGTGCACTAGAAAGAGGAAGACTCAAGTGCCAAAAAAGGTATTCATGTCAAAGACTGTAGACACAGCTTTTCCCCAACAATTACCGAGGAAACATAAGGATCCTGGCTATCCTACTATTTCTATTTCGATTGGGGATAAACACATCAACCGTGCTCTACTTGACCTTGGCGCAAGTGTTAACCTTCTTCCTTTCTCGGTTTACGAGCAGTTAGGGATTGGAGAGTTGAAACCAGCCCACTGCATTCTCCAGATGGCTGACCGATCAATCACCAAACCTAGGGGTGAACTAGAGGATGTGTTAATAAAAATCAGGGAATTTGTATTCCCTGTGGACTTTATTGTACTTGATACACAGCCTGTAGCAAACCCACGGAATCAAATTCCAGTGATTCTTGGTCGCCCCTTTTTGGCCACTTCCAATGCTAACATCAACTGTCGTAATGGTTCTATGACCCTATCCTTCGGGAATAGTTCAATTGAGCTGAACATTTACAAGTTGGGAAGTGTACCCTCTGAACCTACTGCTCAGGTCTGTTCTGTCGAATTAATGGATGTCGACAGCAGCGAATTTACGATCCTCATGATACCGATCTAGACTCTTTTCATATGTTGTTGTTTGACCCAACTATGTATCATACACATACGGACTCTTCTACCGAGTTGTCCGGGTCAACATCTAACACTAATTATGAACCGTTTTTGGAGTCTGAAGATCACCCCGCACTTTGTGATGACATTATTCTTCGGGGTATCGATGAAAGCTTTGAGGAAATTTTCGCTGATGAGCTTGTATTTTTAGTAAATATGGGTGTTGAGATGAATCATCTCCCAAACAAAGAAATTGAACCTCCATCCCTTCTTCTGGACTGTAAAGAGAATGCGAGTAATCCATCACAATCACTGCGTCGTCTCTCCAAAATGAGACGCAAACACATTCTATTCCACCACTTACCCTTTCCCTACTTCTTATTCCACCAACCGGTGCACTACACTGATAAAATCTTCGAATGGTTGGTGTTGACTTTCGGTCTTTGCAAAGCTTGGCATCGACCAATAATTTTGACCCCCTCTTATGATTTTCAAAGCTTAACATTGTTTAACTCAAGTTTGGGAGGGTATAATCTGGCTCTTGAAAATAAAATTTTTACTTAAAATTGTGAGCCAAAAATAAGTTTGGGGGAGGATTTTCACGATCATATATATTGCCCCCATTAATAAATTTCCTCCCAGGCTTATAGGTTTTTGTGATATAGCGGATGGCAATAGTGAGGACACTGTTGAAAACAAGTTTGGGGGAGGTTTGTGCTTATTTTCGCATCATTTGCATCATACTTTGCATAAGCACAAAACATTTAAAAAACCTATAAAAATTTAAAAAATTTCAAAAGATAAAAATATTTAATATTTAATTTTGTACATAAATAAGATAATAAAAGGTTAGATAGTGAAAAATTATATCCAAAAGATTGGAAAAATTTAAGAAAACTAAGAAAATTAGAAGTTTTCTTAAACGAACTAGTAATAAGTAGTTATGAGCCGTTGTCCCAAGGGTTAGTAAGATGAAGGAAGTCACTAATCTGAGGATAAAAATAAGTCTGAAAAATAGTTTCTATTCTGGAAGCCAAACATTTGAACGTTGATACCCTACTATACGCACTTACACACGTCTTGAAACTCGGGATAATAGAGGATACCTTGAAATGCTCTTGTCTAAAAGCCAAAGTATGAAGGAAATAATAAATGAAGAAAAGATAAAATGGTGAAGGAAAAATGAACACTGGTTTTGTTATCGCCAAGGCAGCAATAAAAAAATATAGCGATGGTACTTTATCACCTAGTGCCTTAGACTAACTGGTCTGGGAGTCACTGTTAAGCCTTAAGTGGTGCAAGACGAGGAAAATACACCAAATAAGTAAGCACATGAGTAATCGGTCGGTTAGTACCTCAAGAAGTATTAACGGTTGCATGAAAATGTGTGAGCAAATTCATATTCATTAATTAAAAAGTACTGAGATGGATGGACAAGAGTATGATAGCTTGAATTGAATTCTCCGAGTGTAGGGATGTTCTTTACACACACGTAGGGTTATATGATCGATGTTTGGAAGAAAGGTAGGAATGAAAAATAAAGACGATGTTGAGAGATGATGTGATTTCTAACATTTTTTCATGACTATTAAGATAGGGCACATGACAACCGAAAAGCTAGTATAGTTGGAAACTCTAATTTTCAAAATCTTTCTTTTACAATTCTTATCTTTACATGTAACTTTCACGATCTTCCTTTTATTATGGGATTTTATGGGTGCAATCCGCTGAAAACCCTCAGGAGACAACACTTCTCCTACTAGGGACACCTAGAGGTTTAAAGGCCTGTTGCACATGCTCAGTGCAATCGTGTTGCCTACGAAAGTGTGCTAGTTAGTTTTTCTTTTTCTTTATTTTCTCCTTCTCTTTCCAATAAAACAATTTGCTCGAGATGACCAAAAATAAGTTTGGGGGAATTTGATCAGTCGAAATATTGCATTTTTAACACATCAATTTCCCTACTATTTGCAATTATCAAAAGGTGTTCGGTATGAATATAGCACATATTAGCAAAACATCTATAAAATACCAAATAACTTGTGTTATGTATTTTAACCGACACTTTGAGAGAAATTGAGTGTTTATCATTACACACATAATCTTTGTATAGCGCAACACTTGTCTCGAGAATCTGTGCAGGAAATTCCAAGAAAAGAGCCAAAACAGCTAACAATGCTGATAAAAATACGCCAAGTCCAAGACTTGTGATCTGGCAGTGATGTAGAAAGAAATATGAGATTCCACATATCAGAAACATACCAAAGGCCAACACAAGGAAGCCCAGGAAATTTGATCCACAGATGCCTTCAATGGGCCGCGGATCCGCGACCGAATAGCCCTTCCCACGGAGGATGCGCGGCCACGTAAGGATGACGTCAGAAGTTTGATGGTTCAGGCTTCTCCTTTCAATTGGAAGACTCATTTAAGCCAATGTAAATTCCAGAGATCTCCAGAAGCTTCTTTCCGAACATCAAAGCTTTTTGTTCAAGCTAAACATTTCTAAGCTTCTTAAGCAAGCCACATAGCTAGCTAAACCTAGAAGGTTCTTCCTAACAACCAAGCTTCTAAAGGAAGCTAGCTAACTAACTAACTCTAGAATCTTCTACCTAACTACCAAGCTTGCAAGAGAAGCTAATCCTAACCTAGCTTCTAAAGGAAGCTAATCCTAATCAAGCTTCTAGGGGGAGCTAAAGGAGAGGGCTATAAAAGGAGACCCAAGGAAGGTTGTTGAAGAGTTGTTGAAAATTGAGCCAAAATTCCCCAAGTTGAGTGACACAACTTGTGCATTCAAACCCTAACCCTAATCCAATCACCAAAGCCAAATTCAAGATCTCCGAGTACAAATCAAGCAAGAAGCCATCAACCTTTTAGAAGCGACACCGATCTTCAACCGAGCAAGTGATCCAAGACGATCCGCGACTCACGGAGACGATGCGAAGCTAATTCGACGATCGAGTTCTTTCCTCAAATTCTTGTAGTTCTTGAGCGAATTGTAACGGAATTGTTGAATAATAAAAGGTGAAATTTCTTTATCTTGCTTATCTTTATATTTGAGCATTATGATGAGTTTTCGATTCTTGATTGATTTCTATGTCATGATGTTTGAGTAGAAACTCCGCTCGTGGAGGAGTCGAGAGAATAGATAGATGATGATGATTACAATCTTGAAACGATTCTTAATTCCAAAGAGTTTTGTAAACTCTTGTAGATTGAATCATCGACAATCTAGTTTCAAGCGAGATGCTTTCTTGAATGTTTTCGCTCTTAATTAGAGATCAACGATCGATAATTCAATTTACTAGAGGCTAGCACTTGAATGATAATCAACGAAAGGATAAAGGATGAGATGAAGAAACCCTAGTTCCTTCAATAGATCCTTAAATCTCGTTGATCGTCATCGATCTAGCAACAAATCATCAATGGATAAGAATACGTAATCACAAGTCTTCATCCTCACTATCGATTCGGTCGATTCCTACGAGCCTCATTACAATCTTGATTACTCATTCAAATTGGATATCATCAATTCTTGATTCTTGATTTTTAGTATTTCTTGATATTAGATCTAGGTTTTGATAATTCTTGAAATTCACTTTTAAATCTTGAATCGAATTCTCTTTTCTTTTCTCTTTAATTTTCAATTCATCTAAATCAATTACGATCAAATCACACTTTCCCTGTGGACGATCCGCACTCGCTAACGAAGCTACAATTGACATCGTTATTGATTGCGGTTTACAAATTTCTTTAGTTGTGATTTCTATACATTTTCTACCCACACACCGAGAATCATTCAATCAGCTGATATGGAGATTTACTGGTAAGTATTATCAGTAGTTTCTCAACCCGTTATGAGCCTTACATCGACACGACTTATCGGTTACTAGGGTCTGACGTTTACCACCCTTAGACTACATATGCAACATATCAGACGAAGAGATCGGACTGTACAGTAGTGTTTACTGATTGGATTTGCAGGAGAATGTACAGGCTTGCTTGTTGATCTTCTGATCGCTCAATACCTGGGTGGCTGTTACGTTTTGCTGACCGCTTGCAGCTTGTGGGTGTTTGATATGATCATCACCTACTGCCGGCGTATTGACGATTCTTTAGAGTCCTACACAGAGGTTTCCTGGCTCAGGCAAAACGGAGTAGGAGCACATATGTGATATGTACGGGACCGAGAATATTACGACATGAGATATCGTATTCCATTCTCGCGATATATGATATCGGCCGGGTATATGTGATATAGCCGGGTCATCGGATCAAGTGTTGATTCGATGAATCGGTACATGTTATATTAGTCGAGTATATGCGATATAGCCGGATTGTCGGATCAAGTGTTGATTCGATAATTTAATGCATAATTATATATGTGATATATTACATTACATTAACTAATATAAGCTCGCTTTATTGATTCATTTTCTCACCGGATAATACTTGATATATATGCGATATATGTTAATTGTATTATTTTCTTTTGTTACAAAAATATATTATATATGTGATATATAATATTGTAACAAGTTGTGATTACAAATACAACATGATTTGTGGGGATTAAAAAAGTTAGGGTTTGATTTGGGTTAGCATTTGGGTTAGCTTTTTCATGAAGCTTCTAGAATCTTTATTTTGTTTTAAGCTTAGATATTTTGTATTGATATTTTGTGAAGATATTTCTTAACCCAACCCAAACCCTTTACCCTAGTTTATTCTCTACAAGGGTTAAGCCTTCATTCTTAACCAAGGGTTGCAATTGTAACCATAACAATAATTCATTATTCATCACAAAAGCTTTCTTCTTTTTCTTCCTCCTTGAAAAAGCTTGCTAGCTTTTTATATGTGATGATTTAGTGTGAGAAATTGAAAACAAAAGAGAGCTAAATTCCTACATCATCATCCTCATCTATTCTAGCCACTTAGATTAGGGTTTTCACTTGACTAATACTTGATTAGAGAAGTGAGAGCTTGAGTTTGTGATTCTTCAAGGTAGATCATCTTCGAAAAGAAAGACTTCAAGCAAGAATGGATCATTCGACTTGTGGAGCCTCTCTTGAGTCCGGGAGATCATGGATCGCGCAAAAGGGACTACTAGTCGGAGCTTATGAAGCGAAGGAATGGACTACAAAGGTTGTAATCACTCTCTCTTAGATGTAAAATAGTTTACATGCATAGTTTACCCTAATTCTCTAGTTAAGATCTTGGTTAAGGTTTGTTTAGCACCCCAAAAATTTTAATATAGCATGTTTGATACTTGCCAAAACCTCGCTAAGGTGTTAAGCTAACCCTACAGTGGTATCAGAGCCAAGCTAGAGCATTAGGCGTTGTCTAGACGAAATTAGAAGTCCGATCGAACCCCGAAACCCCGAAACGACCCCTTTTCTGGATATTTTTCAAAAAGTTGACATTTTTCATATTAAAAATACTCAGAAAATCATGCAAGGAATTCTATGGACCCACCTAAAAAACGAGTCCCTAACTCGCTACAATGACCACGTAACCGCGGCCAAAATCTGGTTTTGGCGGCGGTTCCGCGGCGCCACTGTGGAGGCTTGGGACGGGCCCTTCAGCGACGGTCCGTAGGTGCTGGGGCATGCTACTGGGAATTTTTATTTCTGCTCAAGTGTTGAGCTCACTGGGGTATTTTAGGAATTCGTTGTATCTATCGAATTATCTAACTTTGCCTACTTATCTGTGATGTTTATGTATTGCTGTGGTATGTCATATTGGATCATTGTGTATTGAATAGCCGGGGGTTTTATGTGAGATGAGAGTTTTTTTTCATTCATGTAAAATTCATTTGTATGTAATATTCTTTTATTGGGGTACTTCCGGGTTGAGGATGATATCACTATTGTATATTATTTACTTTTCCATATTAGGATAGACCCAAGTCGGAGAGCACAAGTAACCGGGTTCTAGGGTACAGTGGGAGGCCATCTCGAGGAGTCGAGACCGGGTCTCCTAACCCTAGAATTGCCAGGGTTACTTGCCGCTCTCATAGGGGTCTAGGGATATGGGTTTGGCTATTCATCGCGACTGTGGAATCCGTGTTTTATAAAGGCTCAAAATAAAACACGAATGTCCTAGTATATCCAATATTTCATATGTTGACTTCTGCTATAATGTTCTGTGATGAGATCATATTACTGCCTGAGACGAATGCTTATACTATATGCTGATATATAAATATTGCTACTTTCGTTTCTTCTGTGATGCTTAGGAAGCGTAAATGATGGGATTTATTAATGAGATTAATAAAAGAAAATAAACCTAAAAGATGTTGTAGAATCAAATTTTCAAAAAAAAAAAAGAGGGTAGCTACAGTTTTTGCTTTGCATAGCGGTATTCCTTGAAGAATATCCAGCACCTTATTCGATAAGGAAAGAGCCGAGATCCCTTCACCGGGAGTGACCTCTTCAGCAAAACTGGAAGATGCTACAAACTCACGGTTTAGTTTTTGATTGCTTCTATAGTTCTTGCTTTGCACAGCGGTATTTATATTCCGCACCTTATTTGATGAGGAAAGAGCCGAGATCCCTTCACCGGGATGACTTCTTCAGCAAAACTAGAAAAGCCTCAAAAACACTCCTTTTCAAAATCACTTGTTTCTACAACGATATCAAGTTTATTGCGCTCATGGTTTTCAGAAAAACCTGCGTAGCCCTCCGACATTTCAGATAAGTAATATTCATTATTCGTACTACGTTTGTTGGCTTTCGTCAAGGCGTAGTGTGCGGTAGCTATTTACTGCTTATCTGCAGCATATGATGCGATTGGGTTAGGGTAGTCGTACGGCTTTGTTGGCTTTCGTTAAGGGTCGTGCGGGTGGGTTTAATTCAATCAAGAAATGTAAGGGTTGAACTTGACTAGCGGACTATGGTTTGTTGGCATTCGTCAAGGTCATAGCATGTTAGGTGTAAAAGATATTATCAGGAATTTCAAGTGTTGAAATTTGCAATGAGATTGCATACCTTCTATGAGATAGATGGATCCCGATACCCACTACGAGTAAGAGTTACTCCTGGGAGAATTTTACACATAACAATTAGCCGATCAAGTAGGTGTCTAGAAAGGTGTTAACGGGGTTATGCCTCTGGGAAAATGAGGTTTATTTTAATTAGGTCCGTGCGAAAGCACGGGGAACCTCTCTCAAAGTACCAACACTGATCTGGCTGAAAGATTGGCGAACTTGTAGGGTGTAATTAATCCCGGCTAATCTTACCTTTTAGGGTTTGAAGGAAGATTTGATTAAAACAGTGGGAGCCATCCTGATTAGATAAGATAATAACCAATCTAATCTTGCAAGAGCGCACGGTAAAGTGTTTCCTTCTCTCTCTCTCCAGGTAGCGACAATGTCAGGCCTTAATCAAGATAATAATATGGATGTATTGACCGAACCCACTTGTTATACTGAGCAGGAGAACGTTGGTTCCGTTCTTTCTTATAATCGTTATAAAACTGAACAGGAAATAGGGGAATACCAGAATTCACACGCCGCCCAAACGAAGAAAAAACATGTTGATGTATCATCTTCGGATGTATTAGTTACCGAGAACTGTTTCTCAGTTCACTCTACGTCCTGGGCATTAGATACCGGATTAGGATCCCATATATGCAATATATTGCATAGGCTAAAGAAAGGTAGAGAACTGGGAATGGGTGATCATTCCGTAAGAGTAGGGAATGGTGCAAATGTTACAGCCAAAGCAGTTGGCGGATAACACCTTATATTACTAAGTGGTAATACATTGATTCTGAACGAATGCTATTATATACCGAACATGATATGCAACATTATATCAGTTTCTTTATTAAATAAAGAAAGATATAATTTTGTAATACAGGATAATATTATGAACATCTTCCTAAATCAAAAATTGATTGGATCAGGCTCGTTAAATAATGGCATATACATTCTAAATCATAACACGGTTCTTAATATACAGAACACACACAAGAGGAAACGTTCAGAAATGAACGAATCCTTCTTGTGGTATTGTAGACTTGGTCATATCAATGTGACACGACTTGCTAAGTTACATAAAGATGGTTATTTAAATACGTTAGAATTATCATCTTATGAAACCTGCCATTCATGTCTCAAAGGAAAAATGACTAAAACTCCGTTTAATGGACACGGAGAAAGAGTTACAGAACTCTTGGGACTGATACATAGTGATGTATGCGGTCCCATGTCTACACATGCCAGGAATGGTTTCTCGTACTTCATTACATTCATTGACGATCTCTCAAGATACGGACATGTATTCCTGTTGAAATACAAGTCTGAAGCTTTTGAGAAATTCAGAGAATATAAGAACGAAGTAGAGAACCAAACGGGTAAAAGTATTAAGATCCTTCGATCTGATCGAGGAGGAGAATACTTGAGCAATGAGTTCCTAGATTATCTAAAAGAGAATGGGATTCTCTCTCAGCTTACTCCTCCCTATACACCACAGCACAACGGTGTATCGGAGCGGAGGAATCGCACCTTATTAGATATGGTGCGCTCTATGATGGGCAATACTAAGTTGCCTATTTCCTTCTGGGGGTATGCGCTTTAGACAGCCATACACCTATTGAATATGGTTCCTACCAAATCAGTGCCTACCACTCCATATGAGATATGGAAGGGGAAGAGACCATCTCTTAAGTATGTTAAGATATGGAGTTGTCCGGCCTATGTCAAAAGGCACAATCCGGACAAACTCGAGGCAAGGTCTGTCCTGTGCAAGTTTGTAGGATATCCCAAGAACTCACAAGGGTATATCTTCTACCACACTGAGGAACAAAAGGTGTTTATTTCTCGACATGCCACCTTTTTAGAAAAGGAATTTCTTACAAAGGAAATTAGTGGCGAGGAGGTAGAACTGGAAGAAGTTCCAGCAACACAAACTACGACAGAAGATTTGGTGGAACCGGAGGATTCAGTAGTCCCCGACGAACCCCAGCCTCTCCGCCGATCTATTAGGGTTCCTCATCCACCAGAGAGATACTACGGTTTTCTCATTGATGGTGGGAGCAAGGATTGCATCATGGAAGATGATGACCCGACTAGTTTCGAGCAGGCCATCACGAGTGGTGACTCTGTGAAATGGCTGGATGCAATGCGATCTGAGATGGAATCCATGTACACCAACAAAGTATGGACTTTGGAAGTTGCTCCTGAAGGGGTAAAACCTATTGGGAGCAAATGGATCTTTAAGAAGAAATTTGGTGTAGATGGAAAATTTGAGACTTTCAAAGCTAGACTTGTTGCAAAAGGTTTTCGTCAACGACCAGGTGTGGATTATGACGAAACCTTTTCTCCAGTGGCTATGCTTAAGTCCATCCAGATCTTACTTGCCATTGCTGCATACCATGACTACGAAATCTGGCAAATGGATGTTAAGACTGGCTTTCTAAATGGTGATTTGGAAGAGTGCGTGTATATGACTCAGCCGGAAGGCTTCGTAGACAGTGGGTGCAGCGGAAAGGTGTGCAAGCTGCTTAAATCCATCTACGGGTTAAAGCAGGTATCGCAGAGTTGGAACATCTGTTTTGATGTGGTAGTCAAAGAGTTTGACTTCATCAAAAACATAGATGAACCTTGTATATACAAAAAGGTTGCAGAGAGTAAGGTTGTCTTCCTCGTATTGTACATGGATGACATACTCTTGATAGGAAATGATATTCCTATACTTCACTCGGTCAAGCTCTTCTTATCACATAGATTCTCAATGAAAGATCTAGGTGATGCCTCCTGCATTTTGGGGATTAAGATCTATAGAGATAGATCTAGACAGATACTGGGATTGTCCCAATCCAGGTACATTGATACCATACTAAAGAGGTTTAGTATGGAAGAATCCAAGCGTAGGAACTTACCCACGATCTCTGGACTCACTCTCTGCAAAGAGATGTCTCCCAAGACTGATTTGGAAAGAGCTCGCATGCAAGGGATACCCTATGCTTCGGCAGTAGGTTCTATCATGTATGCGATGCTATGTACCAGACCCGATATAGCATACTCACTAAGTGTAGTGGGTAGGTATCAAGCAGATCCTGGAAAGAATCACTGGACAGCTGTGAAGAACATTCTCAAGTACTTGAGAAGGACTAAAGAGATGTTCTTGGTGTATGGTAATGGAGAACTCCAGGTGGAGTCCTTTACCGATTCGAGCTTCCAAAGTGATAAGGACGACTCTAAGTCGCACTCGAGATTTGTCTTTACCCTAAATAGAGGGGCGGTTTGTTGGAAGAGTTCCAAACAGGAAACCGTGGCAGACTCGACGATGGAGGCTGAATACATCGCTGCCAACGATGCTGCCAAAGAGGCTGTCTGGATAAAGAAGTTCATCACTGAACTTGGTGTGGTTCCGTCCATTTAGTATCCAATACCTCTGTATTGTGATAACAATGGAGCTGTGGTTTTGGCCAAGGAACCCAGGTCCCATCAGAAATCCATACATATTCTGAGGCGGTATCACCTGATCCGGGAGATAGTTGATCGCCGGGAGATCGAATTCAGGAGAGTTGATACGAAGGACAACACTGCGAATCCACTCACAAAAGCCATTCCTCAGATACAATTTGAGAGACTCTTCGGGATGTTGGGTATAAGATACTACAACAGCTGGCCTTAGTGCAAGTGGGAGATTGTTAGTTATATGTATGCCTTAGAGACCATTGTTGTACATATGATGTATATTATAGTGGATGCTTGGATATATATAGAGAGGACTTTCTTGCTCGATATGATAGTATGCTGTCTGATTTCACTTTATCTAAACATGTTAACGAATACTGTTTTGTGATCACGTGTTGATAAAACCCTTGGGATATGTACTTGACTACTAGGACTATGATGAGATCATACTAGTGGGGCCAGGGTAGTCAATGAGTACATCCTATAACAGTTCCTAGTCGAGGGTGTATCGAGACAGGGTATCGATACTCCAGAGTAGACTAGCGTACACGCATCTTGACCCATGTGATGGGCGATGCATGATCCCATATCCATTGATGTTGGACATCAAAGATGGTGTACGGGTGCTCAGTGGAGACTGGGTATACTTAACGGACTCGCCGAGAACTCCTGGATGGTATTATACCTATCGTCAGATAGCAGTTCTCCGGTGACACTGGTACAGGTTAGTCTGTAGACCCGAGATCGTCATAGAGTCTTGTGTCATTCCCACTGTGCTTTGATTTCCACCTTACCACGTCCAAGAGGGCGTGCAAAACGATGGCTTTTGGGTACAGTCCCGAATCACATGGAGGGAATGAGCGATAGGAGGGGTTTCGTCTCTCCCGGTATAGGGAGTTGATGTTGTGCTGTGTTCGATTGGCTATAACTGAAAGTCCCTGGCCAGGGCTGATATGGAGATTTACTGGTAAGTGTTATTGATCAGTCGAAAATATTGCATCTTTAAACCGGAAATTTCCCTATCATTTGCATTCATATAGAAGTATTCGGCATTCATATCGCACATATTAGCAAATCAATCGTTAAATATCAGATTGCATGTGATAGACTCTTAAACCGGCACTATGAAGGAAATTGACTGCATTTCATAGCATGGCATCATTCCTATATATCGCAACTTGTGTTCCGAAGTTTATGCAGGAAAATCCAGAAGAATGGTCAATTTACAAAACAAAGACTGCTAAAGAATACGCCAACTCAAGGATTTTGAATCTGGTATTGTTCTAAGAAGCATTCAGAGATTTAACATATCAGAAAATACATCAAAATACAGAAGAAGCCAACACTAGAAGTTTGAAGCCCTAAGGCAGCCAAATGGCCGTGGAACCGCGGCCGGAGCCGCCTTGCGCCGCGGTTCCGCGGCGGCTTGTCCACGTCAGTACCTCAAAATTGCTTCATAACTCTTCCCTCAGCTCCTACATCTCATAAAACCACTGCAAATTCCAGAAAGATCCTGAAGCTTCTGCCAGATCAGCAAGCCATTAGGTTCCTAACTAAACACCCAAGCTTCTTCAACAAGCTTCACTTAAACTCTATTAAGGACCTAGAACCTTCCCCCTAACCTCCTAGCTTAGGGTAGAAGCTAATCCCCTAACTAACTACTTCTAGAAGCCTCTTCCTCTAACTAACTTTTAGAGGGAAAACTCAAATTTGAATTCCTAGACCTAGGGTTTGGAAAACCTATAAATAGACCCTTAGGCTCACTTGTTGAGGTTGTTAAATCTTTGGTTGTGGAAAGCTAACTTCTTCAACCTTCATCTTCCCTAATTTCCACCCAGAAGTCTAGTGACAAGGCTTGTGTCAAAACCCTAACCCTAATCCAATCAATCAAGATTCCAAATTTAAGATCCATGGAGTTCAATCAAAGCAAGTCTTCAACCATCCTTTAGAAGCGAAGCCGGCATTCATCGGAGCACGAGATCCAAGCCGATCCACGACTCAAGGAGCCGATGCAACGCTAGATTCGACAATTTTGTTCCTTCTCAAATTCTTGTAGTCTCTTGAGCAATGTGTAACAATTTGTGGAATAAATAAAGGTGAAGATTCTTTAAACTTGCCTTTATTTCAATTCAAGCATTATGATTCGTATTCAATTCTTGACTGTATTCTTTGTGATGATGCGCGAATAAACTCCGCTCGTGGAGGAATCGAAACAATTGTAAAATGATGATGTTGATGAATTGTTAAACGTTTTCTTAAGTCTTAAAACAATTGTAAATTCTTGAAAATCGATTGATCGATGATCTAGATCGATGCTAATGTATTCTTGATTCCTTTCGCACGATCTAGAGATCGACAATTGATCATTCAACTTTCAAAAAGCTATCTAGTGAATGTTATTCCTCGAAAGGACAAAGGATAGGATGAGGAACCCTAATTCCTCGCAAGATCCTTGATCCTCGATGAATTCGACATCGATTTAGCATCAATTTGTTACTAGATAAGAAATCGTAATCTTGAATCTTCATCACATCTACAATTTACTCGATTCCTACGAGTTTTACTTCAAATCTTGAAACCTTAAAGTGATTGGAATTCTATCGAAACTCGATTCTCGATGTTTATCATTTACTTGATTCTTGATTAGAATAGTGATACTTGAAACCATCGATAAAAATCTTGAATCATGTTTTCTTTTCTTTTCTTTTCACTTTTCGATTCAAACAAATCAAAATACAAACGAATCGCACAATCCCTATGGACGATCCGCACTCGCTAACAATCTATACACGACACCATTATTGATTGCGGTCAAATAATTCTTTGATTGTGAATTCTATTCATTTTCTAAACCGACACAAAGATAAAGATCAATCAAATGACACCGCTACCGGGGATCATTTGATTTACACACACAATCGGAAAATTCATTCAATCAAATGGCGCCGTTGCCGGGGATCGCGCGCTACTTCGTTCTATATTGAAATTTGAATTGAAAGATTTATTCCATTACAATTTTGAGATCAAAATTCACGCAAAATCTAAACAATTTGTTGTGGTTTGTTGCAAGGAGATCTGGAGCTTGCTGTGCAATTAAAATAATTTTTGGAGATTTCCAGAGAGCTGAGGGAGTATACAGTAGCTTTCTGCTGAATTTTGGTGAAGTGAGCAGTACCTAGGCCGCCCTTCCGCGGTCTAAGCCGTCTATTGCCGCGGTTCCGCGCCTTGGTAAAGGCTTCGCTGCATGAAATTTTCTCTGTAAGTCTATAACTTTCTTATCTCTCTCTCAATCTGCTCCAATTAACAAATTTCTGCAGGCTTCTTTGCAAAAATCGCAGCGCCGCAAAAAGCAAATTAAAATTGTGCGTGTTTTTTTTTCTTGGTTGTTTGCATTCTAATACGGATATTAAGGGACACGGCCAAATTCAGATTAGGTGGGGAGTTCATTACCCTTCCTAAGCCCCAAAAATCACAAACATGCATCCGCATTGACCCTCATTAATTAAAAAATATCTAGAGATGACTCTAAGGACCGTCACGCTCACTTAGGACAGAAGAAGGCCGTGGGTAATTCATTGCTTATCCGCGTTTCTTTTGTGGTGTCTAAGGCAAGTGTGTCGAAGGCTAGTGGTTACTTAATTAGGCCCACTACTTACGTAGTGGAGAACCTCCCACTTACCTGGCACTTACCTGGCCACAGGAGAGACAAAGAGGCAGTGGAGGATTTATCCTACGACTTGTCTTTTGGCAGTTAGGAGCGGTCTAGAGCTTTGACCTAGGTGACCATATATTTTTAGGGTATTGCTTGTTGCATTTGTTGTGCTTGCATCATATTTTCAAAAATTCATATCATTTTTCAAAGCAAACACCAACACTTCATTCATTCTCCTAATTATAAATTCACGCTGCCACTTGTACTAACCCTTTTTAGTGCAAGATAGGCTGGACAACGGGATTCTAGTGCCTGTTTAGTCCGCGTCTCTTCGATCGACCCTAAAGTCGGTATTTCTACATTTACCCTTTCTTTACCCACCACCACACCCACATCGATGGATCCTACTCCATCAAATTTCTTTACCACTACTCTGCCGCCGTCCGTTGGTGCGCAGAATCCACCCCGCATCTCTCTCCAAGAGAGGTGCTATCCTAGGCGAGGTCCTCTTTCGACCTGCTTATCCATTCCACCAGCCAACGGGGAAAATTTTGAAATTAAACCCCAATACATCAACCTTCTACCCAAATACCACGGTCTCGAGACTGAGGACGCATACGTGTTTATCATGAAATTTGAAAATGTATGCTTAATGATGGGTACTTCACAGCTTTCTGTGGATGCTATGCGTCTACGTCTTCTTCCATTTACCTTGTGCGATATAGCCGAGAAGTGGCTGTATAACACTACCGCACATTCCATTACGAATTAGGAAGAATTCGTTGCAGCATTCCTTAAGAAATTCTACCATAATCACAAGACAGCTCGAGTCCGCAGCGAAATAAATCAATTCACCCAGCTTCCAAATGAACCATTTTCAAAATATCTTGACCGCTTCAAGGATCTGTTAGTTCAATGCCCACATCACGGAATCCCGAGATGGGAACTGTGCCGAATCATATATGAGGGCAATAACCCTAACACTAAACAGAGTCTTGAAAACATGTGTCAAGGAACTTTTATGACTAAGGATGATGGGGAAGCTTGGAAATACTTAGAAGATTTCGCTGAAAAATCTTTACAGTGGGAAAGTCCATCATTTAGGGGTGGCAATAACCAATCGGATGTTTCCATAGGAGTTAGAGGTGACATTTCAGCTATACACAAAAAACTCGAGACTATGGAAAACAAATTTTTAGCTGCCGCCCTAAATCAAATGTCACTTCCCAAAACTGTATGTGGCTGCTGTTCTGATCCTTCACATCTCACGGAAGATTGTCCAAGAAATTCCCCGTTTCAAGGACATGAGCATATCAATTTTGCTTACCAACAAAGACCTAGAAACGACCCATTTTCTTCCACATATAATCAGGGTTGGAGGAATCACCCTAACTTTGCTTGGAACCAATCACAATCTCAAAACACGGTTCCAAGCCAAAACAATTTCCAAAGGGTCCCTCCACCACAATAGCAACCACAACTTCAATTGAGTCAGCACCCCTTCTAAGCACATAACTTTAAAAATCCGGTCAACACACCCGCACCGTCTAGTCCTTTACAGTTGACCGGGACTGATGAATCATCTTCATTCATAAACATGCTTCTGACAAATCTCATGCAGGTATCGGCTGAAATAAAGACTTTCGTCGATGATATTAAGTAAAACTCAGCGTCTCAAGCTGAGAGTATCAAATCGATGGAAGCAGAAATTGCACGATTAAAAGCCGAAATGAGTGCAAGAGAGAAAGGGAAACTTCCAGCTCAACCCTTACCCAATCCTGGCTATTCACATCATGTGAATGCAATCACCACGTTGAGATCTGGAAGAGTGCTTGACAATCAAGTTGGGGAAGAGATTGATGATACGGAAAAATCTATCAATGATACCCCGGCTGAGACCTTTCCTTCCACTTCTACTTCTAATTCTGACCCCAGTTCTTCTACCCCACCACCTTCTTGCGAGCCTATTCTTCGTTTCCTAAAAGGCTCGCCACCTCAGTCCACCTCTTCTAGTTCTTCACAGACGGTCCCCACTCCTCTTTTGGGATCATGTCTGCCCGCTCTTCCTTCTCCTATGATGGACCCTGAGCTTATTGCTAAAGCACCTTATCCTAATCGGTTAAGGGCTAACACACCAAGTCCACATATGGAGAAGATCACTGAGATGTTTAAACAGGTTAACATAAACATCCCTCTTCTAGATGCTATTCAACAAGTCCCCGCGTATGTGAAAGTTCTTAAAGACTTGTGCACTAGAAAGAGGAAGAAACAAATACCCAAGAAGATATTCATAGCAAAGACTGTAGACACGGCTTTCCCCCAGCAATTACCAAGGAAATGTAAGGATCCAGGCTATCCTACGATTTCCATCTCTATTGGGGAGAAACACATCAACCGTGCTCTACTAGACCTTGGGGCAAGTGTTAACCTGCTTCCTTTCTCAGTCTATGAGCAGTTAGGGATCGGAGAGTTGAAACCATCTCCTTGCACTCTCCAGATGGTTGACCGATCAATCACCAAACCTAGGGGTGAACTGGAGGATGTGCTAATAAAAATCGGGGAATTTATATTCCCTGTGGACTTTATTGTAATTGATACACAACCTGTAGCGAACCCACGGAATCAAATTCCAGTGATTTTAGGTCGCCCCTTTTTGGCCACTTCCAATGCAATAATCAACTGTCGTAATGGTTCTATGACCCAATCCTTCGGGAATAAGACAATTGAACTGAACATTTACAAGTTAGGAAGTGTACCTTCCGAACCTACTGCTCAGGTTTGTTCTGTCGACTTAATGGATGTCGATAGCAGCGAAATTGATGATCCTTATGATAATGATCTTGACTCTTTTCATACGTTATTGTTTGACCCTACTATGTATCATACACATACGGACTCTTCCACCGAGATGTCCGGATCAACAATTAACACTGATTATGAACTGTTCTTAGAGTCTGAAGATCACCCCGCACTTTGTGATGACATTATTCTTCGGGGTATAGATGAAACTTTTGAGGTGATCTTCGCTGATGAACTCGCATTTCTGAAAAGCACGGGTGTTGAGATGAATCATGTCCAAATCAATGAAATTGAACCTCCACCCCTTCATATGGACTGTAAAAAGAATGTGAGTAATCCATCACATTCACTGCATCGTCTCTCCAAAACGAGACGCACACACACTCTCTTCCACCACTTACCTTTTCCCCACATCTTCTTCCACCAACCCGAGCACTGCATTGATAAAATTTTTGAATGGTTGGTGTTGGCATTCGGTCTTTGCAAAGCTTGGTATCGACCAATTATTTTTGACCCCCCTCATGTGATTTTCAAAGCTTAACATTGCATAACTCAAGTTTGGGGGGACATTTTTTCTAGCTCTTGGAAAGAAAATTTTTACAAAATTTTGAGCCAAAAATAAGTTTGGGGGAGGTTTTTCATTTAAATATTTTGCCCCCACTAATAAATTCCTCCCAAGCTTACAGGTTTTTTGAGATTTAGCAGAAGGCAACAGTGAGGACACTGTTGAAAACAAGTTTGGGGGAGGTTTGTGCTTATTTGCGCATCATTTACATCATACTTTGCAAAAGCACAAAACATTTTTTTGAAAACCTATAAAAATTTAAAAATTTTAAAAAGATAAAAACATTTTTGTATATAAATAAGATAATAAAAGTTTAGATAGTGAACAATTACATCCATGAGATTAGAAAAATTTAAGAAAACTAAGAAAATTAGAAGTTTTCTTATACGAACTAGTAATAAGTAGTTATGAGCCGTTGTCCCAAGGGTTAGAAAGATGAAGGAAGTCACTAATCTGAGGATAAAATTAAGTCTGAAAAATAGTTTCTATTCTGGAAGCCAAACATTTTGAACGTTGATACCCTGCTATTCGCACTTACACACGTCTTAAAACCTGGGATAGTAGAGGATACCTTGAAATGCTCTTGTCTTAAAGCCGATGTATGAAGGAAATAAAAAAAAAGTGAATAAAAAAAATATAAAGTGGTGAGAAAAATGGACACTGGTTTTGTTATCACCGAGGGCAATAAAAAATATATAGCGAGGGTGCCTCTTCACCTAGTGCCCTAAGGCCAACTGGTCTGGGAGTCACTGCTATGCCTTAGGTGGTGCAAGACGAGGAAAATACACCAAATAAGCAAGCACATGAGTAATCGGTCGGTTAGTATCTCAAGAAGTATTAACGGTCGCATGAAAGTGTGTGAGCAATCCTAAATATTCATTAATTAAAAAGTACTGAGGTTGATGGGCAAGAGTATGATAGCTTGAATTGAATTCTCCGGGTGTAGGGATGTCTTTACACACACGCAGGGTTATATGATCGATGTTTGGAAGAAAGATAGGAATGAAGAATAAGACGATGTTTTATTGAGGGAGGACGTGATTTCTGACATTTTTTCATGACCATTAAGATAGGGCTCATGACAACCGAAAAGCTAGCTTAGTTAGAAACCCTAATTTTCAAGGCTTTTCTTTTACAATTCTTTTCTTTAAATGTAATATTCATGATCTTCCTTTTATTATTGGATTTTGTGGGTGTAATCCGCTGAAAACCCTCAGGAGACAACACTCCTCCTACTAGGAACACCTAGAGGTTCAAAGGCTTGTTGCACGTGCTCAGTGCAATCGTGTTGCCTACGAAAGTGTGCTAGTTAGTTTTTCTCTTTCTTTATTTTCTCCTTCTCTTTTTAATAAAAAGTTCGCTCGAGACGATCGAAAATAAGTTTGGGGGAATTTGATCAGTCGAAAATATTGCATCTTTAAACAGGCAATTTCCCTATCATTTGCACTCATATAGAAGTGTTCGGCATTCATATCGTACATATTAGCAAATCAATCGTTAAATATCAGATTGCATGTGTTAGACTCTAAAACCGGCACTATGAAGGAAATTGACTGCATTTCATAGCATGGCATCATTCCTATATATCGCAACTTGTGTTCCGAAGTTTGTGCAGGAAAATCCAGAAGAATGGTCAATTTACAAAACAAAGACTGCTAAAGAATACGCCAACTCAAGGATTTTGAATCTGGTATTGTTCTAAGAAGCATTCAGAGATTTAACATATCAGAAAATACATCAAAATACAGAAGAAGCCAACATTGGAAGTTTGAAGCCCTAAGGCAGCCAAATAGCCGCGGAACCGCGGCCGGAGCCGACTTGCGCCGCTGTTCCGCGGCGTCTTGTCCACGTCAGCACCTCAAAATTGCTTCATAACTCTTCCCTCAGCTCCTACATCTTATAAAACCACTGCAAATTCCAGAAAGATCCTGAAGCTTCTGCCAGATCAGCAAGCCATTAGGTTCCTAACTAAACACCCAAGCTTCTTCAACAAGCTTCACTTAAACTCTATTAAGGACCTAGAACCTTCCCCCTAACCTCCTAACTTAGGGTAGAAGCTAATCCCCTTACTAACTACTTCTAGAAGCCTCTTCCTCTAACTAACTTTTGGAGGGAAAACTCAAATTTGAATTCCTAGACCTAGGGTTTGGAAAACATATAAATAGACCCCTAAGCTCACTTGTTGAGGTTGTTAAATCTTTGGTTGTGGAAAGCTAACTTCTTCTTCAACCTTCATCTTCCCCAATTTCCACCCACAAGTCTAGTGACAAGGCTTGTGTCAAAACCATAACCCTAATCCAATCAATCAAGATTCCAAATTCAAGATCCATGGAGTTCAAGCAAAGCAAGTCTTCAACCATCCTTTAGAAGCGAAGCAGGCATTCATCGGAGCACGAGATCCAAGCCGATCCACGACTCAAGGAGCCGATGCAACGCTAGATTCGACAATTTTGTTCCTTCTCAAATTCTTGTAGTCTCTTGAGCAATGTGTAACAATTTGTGGAATAAATAAAGGTGAAGATTCTTTAAACTTGCTTTTATTTCAATTCAAGCATTATGATTCGTATTCAATTCTTGACCGTGTTCTTTGTGATGGTGCGTGAATAAACTCCGCTTGTGGAGGAATCGAAACAATTGTAAAATGATGATGTTGATGAATTGTTAAACGTTTTCTTAAGTCTTAAAACAATTGTAAATTCTTGAAAATCGATTGATCGATGATCTAGATCAATGCGAATATGTTCTCGATTCCTTTCGCACGATCTAGAGATCGATAATTGATCATTCAACTTTCAAGAAGCTATCTAGTGAATGTTATTCCTCGAAAGGACAAAGGATAGGATGAGGAACCCTAATTCCTCGCAAGATCCTTGATCCTCGATGAATTCGACATCGATTTAGCATCAATTTATTACTAAATAAGAAATCGTAATCTTGAGTCTTCATCACATCTACAATTTACTCGATTCCTACGAGTTTTACTTCAAATCTTGAAACCCTAAAGTGATTGGAATTCTATCGAAACTCGATTCTCGATGTTTATCATTTACTTGATTCTTGATTAGAATAGTGATACTTGAAACCATCGATAAAAATCTTCAATCATGTTTTCTTTTCTTTTCTATTAACTTTTCGATTCAAACAAATCAAAATACAAACGAATCGCACAATCCCTGTGGACGATCCGCACTCGCTAACAATCTATACACGACACCGTTATTGATTGCGGTCAAATAATTCTTTGATTGTGAATTCTATTCATTTTCTAAACCGACACAAAGATAAAGATCAATCAAATGACACCGTTACCGGGGATCATTTGATTTACACACACAATCGGAAAATTCATTCAATCAGTTATCAGTAGTTTCTCAACCCGTTATGAGCCTTACATCGACACGACTTATCGGTTACTAGGGTCTGACGTTTACCACCCCTAGACTAGATATGCAACATATCAGACGAAGAGATCAGACTGTACGGTAGTGTTTACTGATTGGATTTGCAGGAGAATGTACAGGCTTGCTTGTTGATCTTCTGATCGCTCAATACCTGGGTGGCTGTTACATTTAGCTGACCGCTTGCAGCTTGTGGGTGTTTGATATGATCATCACCTACTGTCGGCGTATTGACGATTCTTTAGAGTCCTACACAGAGGTTTCCTGGCTCAAGCAAAACGGAGTAGGAGCACATATGTGATATGTCCGGGACCGAGAATATTATGATATGAGATATCGTATTCCATTCTCGCGATATATGATATCGGCCGGCTATATGTGATATAGCCGGGTCATCGGATCAAGTGTTGTTTCGATGAATCGGTACATGTTATATTAGTCGGGTATATGCGATATAGCCGGATTGTCGGATCAAGTGTTGATTCGATAATTTAATGCATAATTATATATGTGATATATTACATTACATTAACTAATATAAGCTCGCTTTATTGATTCATTTTCTCACCGGATAATACATTGATATATATGCGATATATGTTAATTGTATTATTTTCTTTTGTTACAAAAATATATTATATATGTGATATATAATATTTTAACAAGTTGTGATTACAAATACAACATGATTTGTGGAGATTAAACAAGTTAGGGTTTGATTTGGGTTAGCTTTCTCATGAAGGTTCTAGAAGTTTTATTTTGTTTTAAGCTTAGATATTTTGTGAAGATATTTTATGAAGATATTTCTTAACCCAACCCAAACCCTTTACCCTAGTTTATTCTCTACAAGGGTTAAGCCTTCATTCTTAACTAAGGGTTGCAATTATAACCATAACAATAATTCATTATTCATCACAAAAGCTTTCTTCTTCTTCTTCCTTCTTGAAAAAGCTTGCTAGCTTTTTACATGTGATGATTTAGTGTGAGAAATTGAAAACAAAAGAGAGCTAAATTCCTACCTCATCATCCTCATCTATTCTAGTCACTTAGATTAGGGTTTTCACTTCACTAATACTTGATTAGAGAAGTGAGAGCTTGAGTTTGTGATTCTTCAAGGTAGATCATCTTCGAAAAGGAAGACTTCAAGCAAGAATGGATCATTCGACCTGTGGAGCCTCTCTTGAGTCCGGGAGATCATGGATCGCGGAAAAGGGACTACTACTCGGAGCTTATGAAGCGAAGGAACGGACTACAAAGGTTGTAATCCCTTTCTCTTAGATGTAAAATAGTTTACATGCATAGTTAACCCTAATTCTCTAGTTAAGATCTTGGTTAGGGTTTGTTTAGCACCCCAAAAATTTTAATATAGCATGTTTGATGTTTGCCAAAACCTTGCTAAGGTGTTAAGCTAACCCTACAATATGAAAAACCGCTTCTTGCATGTGTAGACATTGGACCACATATATTGCTGTGTATGAGTCCTAAGAGCTCGCTCGCTCTTACTCCATGCCCAGTGAATGGAGTCTTTGTCATCTTTCCTTTGAGACATGATTGACAAGTGGCATACGATTGATATTTGAACAGATCGAAATATCCTTCTTTATGTAACTTAGTTAACCTTGTCTCATTGATGTGACCTAGATTACAATGCCATAAGAAAACCTGATTTATATCTGGAGATTTTCTTTTTAGTGTGTTCTGGACATTGAAAATCTGCAATTGGTTTAACACGTATATTCCGTTATCTAGTGTACCGGACCCAATCAAACCATGATTAAGGTGGATATTAACAATATCGCTTACAAACGTGAAATCATAACCTTCTTTTGATAACAAGGATACTGATATGATATTACACGTTAAGCTAGGTACTCAAAAACAGTTGCGCAAAACCAAAATATGTCCACTCGTCAATCCAAGGTGATAATCCCCTACGGACACAGCATTCACGCTCGCTCCGTTAGCAGCCTTGAGGGTCATATCACCAACCTTCAGTACTCTACGGCTTCTCAGTGCCTGCAATGAATTGCATATATGAGATCCTGATCCGGTATCCAATACCCAGGAAATAGAGTTGATTGACAGACAATTTCTAATTACAAACACACCTGAAGCCGAAGCCACAACTTGCCTCGGGTCCTGGTTCTTGGCATTCCAAGCTTTGCAAACCTTCTTCCAATGGCCTTTCCTACGACAGTGGAAGCACTCGTCCTTTGCTACTACCGGTACCGCAACCTTTGCCTTTTCCTTGACTCCCACCTTTCCAACACCACCTCTCGGTTTGGTAGCGGCCTTCTTCTTCCTTCCTTTGGCCCTTGCCTTGGACCTGGAAGAGAAAGCACAACGAACAAATATAGCGGGTGTTTCCCTTGCTTTCTGTAAGGTGCCCTCTGCACTCCTCAACATGTTAAGGAGTTCTGGAAGTTCAACTTCTTTACCTTGAATATTGAAATTCAAGATAAACTGGGCGTAGGTGGAAGGAAGGGACTGGAGAACCAAGTCTGTATACAGCTCGTTCTCTAATGTTGTCCCGAGATCCGTGAACTCCTCAATGTAGCCAATCATCATAAAGACATGTTCCCCTACAGATGATCCGACGGCCAGTCTCGACTGAAACAAGTTCTTCGAGGTCTCGTATCTAGCTATACGAGATTGCTCTCCATACAGTTCCTTGGTGTGGAGAAATATGGATTCAAGATCCATATTCTCGTGCCTCCTCTGATGTTCATTATTCATAGAGGCAAGCACGATGCATTTGGCCTTCGCACAGTCTATCTCCCAGGTCTTGTGGATTTCCTTATCCGTAACACTGGATTCTGGACCTGGGACGGCAGGGCTTTAGTAGTAAGGACATACCACAATTTGTCATAGGTGATTGCCATCTTGACATTCCTGAACCAATCTTTATAATTTGGCCCTGTCAAAATATTTTTATCTAATAATAACTTAAAGCCCTTCATGTTCTTGATCGCTGCAATTTAGGAGAGAGAGAAGAGAACACTTTAGCATGATGCTCTTGTAAGTTTAGAGTGGTTTTTAGTTTATCTAAACAGGATGGCTCCCACTGTTTCTCGAATCCTTCCTCAAACCATAAAAGAAGAACTAGTCAGGACTATTCTCACCGTACAATACTTACTTAACCGTTCAGCCAGGCAAGTGTCGGTACTTCGAGGGAAGTTTTATGACGCTTTTGCAAAATTCCTTAATTAAATAACCTCTTTTTCCTGGGGGCGTAGCCCCGCTGACACCTTTCTCGACACCTACTTGGTTATAGCATTGATCTTTAAGTGAAAGAATCTCCCGATGAGTAACATACACTCACAGTAGGATCGGGATCCAAATATCATCGTGTGATAAAACCGAAGGAATCCTACCAAAATTATCACACTCCAAATGGTATGCAACTCTAGCAAGTTTCAGTTTCTTTATAAACTCCCGATATTGATTTTTGCCCCATGCTCTTATGACCTTGACGTTGGCCAACATATCATAAGTCACATGTCAAGTTCTACCCATCATTATCTTGTTAATTTGAACCCACCCGTACATACCCTGACGTTGGCGAAATGGCAGTAGGACTATCCCAAACCAACTCATATATCTATGCAACAGATGAATACCCAGCAGCTACCAAACACTATGTCTTGGCGTTGGTCAAAATACATAGCTTGAATACTACTGAATACCCAAATGAAATGACGGGGGGCTACGAATGGTTTTGTCCCGACCCGAAAGTACGGAACGTGACCGTCACTTAAATTACGAAACGTCTAAAAGCGTAACGTAATCTTAGTAAGACGAAGCCCGGAAATCTAAACCATTAAAAGAAGAAGTGTAGGAAAACATGTTTTAAAAGCAACATCAAATTTCTTAAAAATTTCGGCATAGTCTTGATTTTATGTCAAAAACTATTTCTAAACCGCAATCAAGAACGGCGTCGCATGAAGCTAGCCGGTGAGTACGGGTCGGTCCACAGGGATTTTGTGAATCTCCTAGTCGCTCTAACGAGTTAATTCCAAAGGGTGTTCGAATTGGTTATTAAATCTAAAATCCTAATTATTCTACCTAGGGCAATTAATTGAAAGTTATAATTAGGGCAGATAAATAAAATCTATATTAGGGCAGGAATTGAAATTACCTAGGGCAAGAAAATAAATAAATCTACTTACTTTACAGATGGATCTCTCCAAACATGTACGCAGGGTTGTCAGATCCGAATAGATGAATTGAAGAGAGACACCGATGCTCACCATAAAGGGATCTGGATTTTATTATTAAAAGGAGGCATGAGAAATTACAATGCTTTAGAGTTCCTATTTATAGAGAATAGGAAACCCTAGGGTTACAATGACTCGGATGTCTGAATTTACAAAAATAGCCCTAATAAAAGACCTATTCAGCGTCGCCTCAGACTTTGGAAAAAATTCTCGAAGTACGGGCATTATACGGCCGCGGAACCGCGGCAATGGCGGGCTTGGGCCGCGGTTCCGCGGCCCTTTGGAAGGATTAGGTGCTGAAACTTTTGGGTTATGTTCTTGGTCTTCTTGGGCCTCTGGTTCTTTGTTTCTTCAATCAATTGGGCTTCTACATTGGTTCCAGATCTTCAGTGAACAATTTGCAATGGATTTTTAACCGTTCGCTTTGTATTCTTGGACCTTGCATTGCCTTGTTCATTGTGAACTTTATCTTTGATGTAGGCTTGATCAAGAGTCTTCTGTTTGTTGGTCAAAGTCCACTTTTTGCATCGTCTTTTCATCATTTTCACTGTTTTCTGTCCAAGAACCTGTAACCTGTAACATATAGCAGACATGCGTCAAAAGCACCTGTTTATTTATAAAAAGAATAAGAATGGGGAATATAATAATGCAATATTATGGTGTGAACAAATACCCCCAAACCTATCTTTTGCTCGTCCTCGAGCAAACTTATTTTTTATTCACTAAAATCCTAACCGCACTTTCGCAGGGAAACGCGATTGCACTGAGCACGTGCAACAAGCCGTTAAACCTCTAGGTGTCCCTAGTAAGAGGAGTGTTGTCTCCTGAGGGTTTTCAGCGGATACTACCCACAAAATCCTATCAATTTGGCTTTTCGACTTTAATTCTCCAATTAGGTTTTCTAACAAGGAATTCTATTATCGTCGACCCGTAAATTATCCACCCATATTCTTCACACTTCCTCATTATTTAACTTAAGATTATACATGTTCTATAGACTTACTTAGCTTTCGGCATCTCGTAAGTTTTCCTTCTAGGGTTCCATCTCCACTTAGGAATTTCTATCAACTTTACTAAAGATACAAGTTCTATTCTTCACTCCTTTCTCTCATCTAAATCCCAATCGCATATCCCTACGTGTGTGTATATATCACCCCTACACTTGGAAATTCAAATCAAGCAATCGTACTCTTGTCCGTTGTCCAAAGCACTTCTTAATTGGTGAATTTTTTTAAATGAATTTTGCTTACACATCCTTCATGCGACCGTTAATACTTCTTGAGGTACCAACAACCGATTTCAAGATGTGTTTGCACATTAAAGCGTAATTCCTAGTCTTGCAACACCCAAGGCTTTAGCAGTGACTCCCAAACCAGTTGGTCTAAGGCACTAGGTGATGAAGCACCCTCGCTAAATATTTTTCTATTTTTGCAGCCTTAAGTAATCACAAAAACCAGTGTTCATTTTTTTCTATATTCACACTTTTTTTTCTTTTTTTTCATTGAACTAAGGACTTTAGACAAGAGCATTTCAAGGTCTCCTCTACTATTCCAAGTTTCAAGGTGCGTGATTGTGCAATTTGTAGGGTATATGTTTTCAGAATCTAGACTTAAGCTAGGAATTATTTTTCAAACTTATACTCTAATAAAAGTTTCAATACTTTTCCTTTGTTTCGACTTAGCCCAAAAAGTTAACTCAAAATTTGCCTATTTCTAAATAAACTACAAAGACATATACTTTCTACCGTTAAACTTTAAGGAAGGTTATTTTTAAGGCTTTTAATTTACTAAGTCTAAGATCTAGTTGTTCCTAACTAGTTAACCTATCTGTCAAACTCTAGTCAAATAAGTCAAAATTGAATACAATAATTTTTATAATTTTTCAAAAATTTTCAATTTTTATGGATTTTCAAATAAATATGCAAATGCAAAAATATGTACAAATGAATGCGAAGGAAGAAAACGTACCGAGCATACCCCCAAACTTGAACTTGACAGTGTCCTCACTGTCATACTGAACCAAGAGGGTCAAAATGTCGGCACTCCCCTGTTTATTTATTTACAATTTTTTTTGTTTTTATTTTTTTTGAATTTTTTTTATTATAAAAAGAAAACAAAAAAAATATATATGTACATATATACAAAGGTCCCCCCCCCCCAAACTTAAGCTTGGCCTTACACAAGCCAAAGGTTAGCACCAACCATTCAAAAATCTTATCATGGTAAAGGTATAGTCGGTGCAAGAATGGGGTGGAAATGAAAGAAATGAGAAACACGCGAGACCGTGTGGAAAGACGAATGGTAGAATATGGTCTCGATGGGGGGAAAGAAGGGCGGAAAGGAGAAAGAAGGATCGCGCGAACTTGAGGGTGTAAATCGAGTGAATAAATTAGCGCAATATGTGATGATCGATATGTTATAAGCGATTGCGCTAACCTATCAACCCGTCGGGAAATGGGGTCAAATCCCTCAAGATTCGCAAGAAAACATGGGTACGCCGAACTTGGTATAGGAGATGAAAGCGTAACGGTCTCTTGTTCGGTCGGAACAATGGGAAAGACGAAAGGAAATGAATTAGGGATAGTATCATTCTCACCGTAATAAACTGTCTCGAACTGGAAAGATTCCATTAATGGTTCAAAACTACTGTAATCAACCGAGTCTGATTGTTCAACTAACCCATCTGAAAATGTAAAGGACTCAAACTCGGACGGTGAGTCATCAATATCGTTCGAAAAAGTGAAACACTCGTAGGTGTTATCGTCTGTGAGAACTGTGTTAGATTCAAAGGAAAAATTTTCAAGCTCACAGTCTTCAAGCGGGGTCGGAACAATGGGAAGGAAGGAGGGTGATATAACAGTCAAAGGTTCAGGAGGATAAATTGGGAAATCAGACACATCAAACAAAAATGATTCAACCTCAATATTATCCTCAAGACTCTCCTCAATACTATCCTCAATATTTAACTCATCCATGCCGTTATCATCAAAATCTAGACGCATATGAGATTCGGGAGAAACATTTAATAACTCAGGATGATGATTTGAACATAAAATCTCGATTAAATCGACAGGTTCATCATCCGAAATATTCCCGGCGTCTATATCCTCAATCAAGTGAAAATCAATTTCCTTAGACACCTCATCAAAAGCATGGATATTTATCGATTTAGGTTCTAGATGGGAGGTGTAAAGATCGAAAGGATTAGGTGTGGTTTCACTTGAAAGGGGTTCTTCACAGTTGGGCAAATCAAATACTACAAAATCACACAACTCATTTTTATTTTCAACAGGTGAACTATTTAGGGCAATCGATGGAAAACAGGAGTTGTGGGCTTCAATTGGGTAAGGGTAGGTTTGATTTGGCAATTCTCTCTCATTCTCACTCTGTCCAACTGCCGCCTTATACATTAAAAAATTTTGAGCTAGCGGGAAACTAGCTACCGGTTCACTAGGTTGCATAAGGGCGGCCACGGACGCTTCCACATTCCTAGTCATTTTATTTGTTGCTGCAATGTACGCTTCCAACGACTCTTCCAAACTAGACTTGGGTGGTAAGAGGGTTTCGGTAAAAAATTCGAAATTGTTTGGATATGTGAAACTCCCTAATGACTGTGTTGAAACAGTGTCTAGTGAAGGTGGGAACGTCGAGTATGACTGGTAGGAAGTGGGTGATTGGACAGGGGTTGGGTCAACATATGGATAAAAAGGTGAATAATAGTGTGGATCCCTAGAACTAAATGTGTGGAGAGGGGTGAAAGATCGGCTACGAGATTGAGCAATATGCTCAGCAATGGACATCGGCTTAGGAGTTACAGCTGAACTTGAAAAAGTGGTGTCAACATACGAAGGTGGTGAAGGTTGACTTGGTTGACACAAAGTGGGTTGAAAAGTCAAACTGTTTCTCCTAGACGCCTCTATGTGATCTTTCAAAGATTTTTTAGGCATGGAGGGATCGTCTTTAAATTGACCGAACAAATTAACGTACGACGCAAGATTAGGTTCGGGATACCAAAGTTCGGCTAATGATTTATTATGTGGGGTACCCATGTTAGAAGAAGGGGAAAGGAAAGAAAATTTGTCGTGCAAGGATTTATTTGCGGCTAAAGAACTTTGCAAGTTTCTACAAAATTTTCCTTATTCTTTTTTTATTCTTTTTCTCTTTATTAGGAAAAATTTGTTGCAAAAAGATTTTCAACACAAGATATGCAACAGCAAAATATTACTTGCAATCTAATTTCATTTTAAGCAAGGCACAAAAATCCTGCACAAGATTGTTATTTTGGAAAGGAATGTATTTTTAAAGCGCACGGAATCTTGCAGGAATTTCCAGAAAAGATATATGGGGATTTGCAGAGGGGAGAATTAGAAATCAAACCGTGCAAATATTTTGCGAGGAACAGTCCAAACAGCCGCGGTTCCGCGGTTTTTGCCTCATCAAGGCCGCGGTTCCGCGGTTGTTCTGCGAGATCGGGTCCTGAAAAAAATTGTACGGCCCTGTGGTGGCACTCTCCCTCTGTTCTGATGTACCCTTTTCTGATTTGCCTTCTGGAAATTTCCAGACCCGTCTTTGTGTAGATCCTGCAAGATTCAAACAACACAGTATCCCTTCCAAAAATAACAATTGATATATTTTTATAATTTTTGGGGGTTTTCAGATTTTTATGATTTTTTAATTTAAGATTAACCCGAAATTGCAAAAAGGAAATTTCTACGCCATCCCCGGCAACGGCGCCATTTGATTTTATGTCAAAAACTATTTCTAAACCGCAATCAAGAACGGCGTCGCATGAAGCTAGCCGGTGAGTACGGGTCGGTCCACAGGGATTCTGTGAATCTCCTAGTCGCTCTAACGAGTTAATTCCGAAGGGTGTTCGAATTGGTTATTAAATCTAAAATCCTAATTATTCTACCTAGGGCAATTAATTGAAAGTTATAATTAGGGCAGATAAATAAAATCTATATTAGGGCAGGAATTGAAATTACCTAGGGCAAGAAAATAAATAAATCTACTTACTTTACAGATGGATCTCTCCAAACATGTACGCAGGGTTGTCAGATCCGAATAGATGAATTGAAGAGAGACACCGATGCTCTCCATAAAGGGATCTGGATTTTATTATTAAAAGGAGGCATGAGAAATTACAATGCTTTAGAGTTCCTATTTATAGAGAATAGGAAACCCTAGAGTTACAATGACTCGCATGTCTGAATTTACAAAAATAGCCCTAATAAAAGACCTATTCAGCGTCGCCTCAGACTTTGGAAAAAATTCTCGAAGTACGGGCATTATACGGCCGAGGAACCGCGGCAATGGCGGGCTTAGGCCGCGGTTCCGCGGCCCTTTGGAAGGATTAGGTGCTGAAACTTTTGGGTTATGTTCTTGGTCTTCTTGGGCCTCTGGTTCTTTGGTTCTTCTATCAATTGGGCTTCTACATTGGTTCCAGATCTTCAGTGAACAATTTGCAATGGATTTTTAACCGTTCGCTTTGTATTCTTGGACCTTGCATTGCCTTGTTCATTGTGACTTTATCTTTGATGTAGGCTTGATCAAGAGTCTTCTGTTTGTTGGTCAAAGTCCACTTTTTGCATCGTCTTTTCATCATTTTCACTGTTTTCTGTCCAAGAACCTGTAACCTGTAACATATAGCAGACATGCGTTCAAAGCACCTGTTTATTTATAAAAAGAATAAGAATGGGGAATATAATAATGCAATATTATGGTGTGAACAAATACCCCCAAACTTATCTTTTGCTCGTCTTCGAGCAAACTTATTTTTTATTCACTAAAATCCTAACCGCACTTTCGCAGGGAAACGCGATTGCACTGAGCACGTGCAACAAGCCGTTAAACCTCTAGGTGTCCCTAGTAAGAGGAGTGTTGTCTCCTGAGGGTTTTCAGCGGATACTACCCACAAAATCCTATCAATTTGGCTTTTCGACTTTAATTCTCCAATTAGGTTTTCTAACAAGGAATTCTATTATCGTCGACCCGTAAATTATCCACCCATATTCTTCACACTTCCTCATTATTTAACTTAAGATTATACATGTTCTATAGACTTACTTAGCTTTCGGCATCTCGTAAGTTTTCCTTCTAGGGTTCCATCTCCACTTAGGAATTTCTATCAACTTTACTAAAGATACAAGTTCTATTCTTCACTCCTTTCTCTCATCTAAATCCCAATCGCATATCCCTACGTGTGTGTATATATCACCCCTACACTTGAAAATTCAAATCAAGCAATCGTACTCTTGTCCGTTGTCCAAAGCACTTCTTAATTGGTGAATTTTTTTAAATGAATTTTGCTTACACATCCTTCATGCGACCGTTAATACTTCTTGAGGTACCAACAACCGATTTCAAGATGTGTTTGCACATTAAAGCGTAATTCCTAGTCTTGCAACACCCAAGGCTTTAGCAGTGACTCCCAAACCAGTTGGTCTAAGGCACTAGGTGATGAAGCACCCTCGCTAAATATTTTTCTATTTTTGCAGCCTTAAGTAATCACAAAAACCAGTGTTCATTTTTTTCTATATTCACACTTTTTTTTCTTTTTTTTCATTGAACTAAGGACTTTAGACAAGAGCATTTCAAGGTCTCCTCTACTATTCCAAGTTTCAAGGTGCGTGATTGTGCAATTTGTAGGGTATATGTTTTCAGAATCTAGACTTAAGCTAGGAATTATTTTTCAAACTTATACTCTAATAAAAGTTTCAATACTTTTCCTTTGTTTCGACTTAACCCAAAAAGTTAACTCAAAATTTGCCTATTTCTAAATAAACTACAAAGACATATACTTTCTACCGTTAAACTTTAAGGAAGGTTATTTTTAAGGCTTTTAATTTACTAAGTCTAAGATCTAGTTGTTCCTAGCTAGTTAACCTATCTGTCAAACTCTAGTCAAATAAGTCAAAATTGAATACAATAATTTTTATAATTTTTCAAAAATTTTCAATTTTTATGGATTTTCAAATAAATATGCAAATGCAAAAATATGTACAAATGAATGCGAAGAAAGAAGACGTACCGAGCATACCCCCAAACTTGAACTTGACAGTGTCCTCACTGTCATACTGAACCAAGAGGGTCAAAATGTCGGCACTCCCCTGTTTATTTATTTACAATTTTTTTTTGTTTTTATTTCTTTTGAATTTTTTTTATTATAAAAAGAAAACAAAAAAAATATATATGTACATATATACAAAGGTCCCCCCCCCAAACTTAAGCTTGGCCTTACACAAGCCAAAGGTTAGCACCAACCATTCAAAAATCTTATCATAGTAAAGGTATAGTCGGTGCAAGAATGGGGTGGAAATGAAAGAAATGAGAAACACGCGAGACCGTGTGGAAAGACGAATGGTAGAATATGGTCTCGGTGGGGGGAAAGAAGGGCGGAATGGAGAAAGAAGGATCGCGCGAACTTGAGGGTGTAAATCGAGTGAATAAATTAGCGCAATATGTGATGATCGATATGTTATAAGCGATTGCGCTAACCTATCAACCCGTCGGGAAATGGGGTCAAATCCCTCAAGATTCGCAAGAAAACATGGGTACGCCGAACTTGGTATAGGAGATGAAAGCGTAACGGTCTCTTGTTCGGTCGGAACAATGGGAAAGACGAAAGGAAATGAATTAGGGATAGTATCATTCTCACCGTAATAAACTGTCTCGAACTGGAAAGATTCCATTAATGGTTCAAAACTACTGTAATCAACCGAGTCTGATTGTTCAACTAACCCATCTGAAAATGTAAAGGACTCAAACTCGGACGGTGAGTCATCAATATCGTCCGAAAAAGTGAAACACTCGTAGGTGTTATCGTCTGTGAGAACTGTGTTAGATTCAAAGAAAAAAATTTCAAGCTCACAGTCTTCAAGCGGGGTCGGAACAATGGGAAGGAGGGAGGGTGATATAACAGTCAAAGGTTCAGGAGGATAAATTGGGAAATCAGACACATCAAACAAAAATGATTCAACCTCAATATTATCCTTAAGACTCTCCTCAATACTATCCTCAATATTTAACTCATCCATGCCGTTATCATCAAAATCTAGACGCATATGAGATTCGGGAGAAACATTTAATAACTCAGGATGATGATTTGAACATAAAATCTCGATTAAATCGACAGGTTCATCATCCGAAATATTCCCGGCGTCTATATCCTCAATCAATTGAAAATCAATTTCCTTAGACACCTCATCAAAAGCATGGATATTTATCGATTTAGGTTCTAGATGGGAGGTGTAAAGATCGAAAGGATTAGGTGTGGTTTCACTTGAAAGGGGTTCTTCACAGTTGGGCAAATCAAATACTACAAAATCACACAACTCATTTTTATTTTCAACAGGTGAACTATTTAGGGCAATCGATGGAAAACAGGAGTTGTGGGCTTCAATTGGGTAAGGGTAGGTTTGATTTGGCAATTCTCTCTCATTCTCACTCTGTCCAACTGCCGCCTTATACATTAAAAAATTTTGAGCTAGCGGGAAACTAGCTACCGGTTCACTAGGTTGCATAAGGGCGGCCACGGACGCTTCCACATTCCTAGTCATTTTATTTGTTGCTGCAATGTACGCTTCCAACGACTCTTCCAAACTAGACTTGGGTGGTAAGAGGGTTTCGGTAAAAAATTCGAAATTGTTTGGATATGTGAAACTCCCTAATGACTGTGTTGAAACAGTGTCTAGTGAAGGTGGGAACGTCGAGTATGACTGGTAGGAAGTGGGTGATTGGACAGGGGTAGGGTCAACATATGGATAAAAAGGTGAATAATAGTGTGGATCCCTAGAACTAAATGTGTGGAGAGGGGTGAAAGATCGGCTACGAGATTGAGCAATATGCTCAGCAATGGACATCGGCTTAGGAGTTACAGCTGAACTTGAAAAAGTGGTGTCAACATACGAAGGTGGTGAAGGTTGACTTGGTTGACACAAAGTGGGTTGAAAAGTCAAACTGTTTCTCCTAGACGCCTCTATGTGATCTTTCAAAGATTTTTTAGGCATGGAGGGATCGTCTTTAAATTGACCGAACAAATTAACGTACGACGCAAGATTAGGTTCGGGATACCAAAGTTCGGCTAATGATTTATTATGTGGGGTACCCATGTTAGAAGAAGGGGAAAGGAAAGAAAATTTGTCGTGCAAGGATTTATTTGCGGCTAAAGAACTTTGCAAGTTTCTACAAAATTTTCCTTATTCTTTTTTTATTCTTTTTCTCTTTATTAGGAAAATTTTGTTGCAAAAAGATTTTCAACACAAGATATGCAACAGCAAAATATTACTTGCAGTCTAATTTCATTTTAAGCAAGGCACAAAAATCCTGCACAAGATTGTTATTTTGGAAAGGAATGTATTTTTAAAGTGCACAGAATCTTGCAGGAATTTCCAGAAAAGATATATGGGGATTTGCAGAGGGGAGAATTAGAAATCAAACCGTGCAAATATTTTGCGAGGAACAGTCCAAACAGCCGCGGTTCCGCGGTTTTTTGCTCATCAAGGCCGCGGTTCCGCGGTTGTTCTGCGAGATCGGGTCCTGAAAAAAATTGTACGGCCCTGTGGTGGCACTCTCCCTCTGTTCTGATGTACCCTTTTCTGATTTGCCTTCTGGAAATTTCCAGACCCGTCTTTGTGTAGATCCTGCAAGATTCAAACAACACAGTATCCCTTCCAAAAATAACAATTGATATATTTTTATAATTTTTGGGGGTTTTCAGATTTTTATGATTTTTTAATTTAAGATTAACCCGAAATTGCAAAAAGGAAATTTCTACGCCATCCCCGGCAACGGCGCCATTTGATTTTATGTCAAAAACTATTTCTAAACCGCAATCAAGAACGGCGTCGCATGAAGCTAGCCGGTGAGTACGGGTCGGTCCACAGGGATTCTGTGAATCTCCTAGTCGCTCTAACGAGTTAATTCCGAAGGGTGTTCGAATTGGTTATTAAATCTAAAATCCTAATTATTCTACCTAGGGCAATTAATTGAAAGTTATAATTAGGGAAGATAAATAAAATCTATATTAGGGCAGGAATTGAAATTACCTAGGGCAAGAAAATAAATAAATCTACTTACTTTACAGATGGATCTCTCCAAACATGTACGCAGGGTTGTCAGATTCGAATAGATGAATTGAAGAGAGACACCGATGCTCTCCATAAAGGGATCTGGATTTTATTATTAAAAGGAGGCATGAGAAATTACAATGCTTTAGAGTTCCTATTTATAGAGAATAGGAAACCCTAGAGTTACAATGACTCACATGTCTGAATTTACAAAAATAGCCCTAATAAAAGACCTATTCAGCGTCGCCTCAGACTTTGGAAAAAATTCTCGAAGTACGGGCATTATACGGCCGCGGAACCGCGGCAATGGCGGGCTTGGGCCGCGGTTCCGCGGCCCTTTGGAAGGATTAGGTGCTGAAACTTTTGGGTTATGTTCTTGGTCTTCTTGGGCCTCTGGTTCTTTGGTTCTTCTATCAATTGGGCTTCTACATTGGTTCCAGATCTTCAGTGAACAATTTGCAATGGATTTTTAACCGTTCGCTTTGTATTCTTGGACCTTGCATTGCCTTGTTCATTGTGACTTTATCTTTGATGTAGGCTTGATCAAGAGTCTTCTGTTTGTTGGTCAAAGTCCACTTTTTGCATCGTCTTTTCATCATTTTCACTGTTTTCTGTCCAAGAACCTGTAACCTGTAACATATAGCAGACATGCGTCAAAAGCACCTGTTTATTTATAAAAAGAATAAGAATGGGGAATATAATAATGCAATATTATGGTGTGAACAAATACCCCCAAACTTATCTTTTGCTCGTCCTCGAGCAAACTTATTTTTTATTCACTAAAATCCTAACCGCACTTTCGCAGGGAAACGCGATTGCACTGAGCACGTGCAACAAGCCGTTAAACCTCTAGGTGTCCCTAGTAAGAGGAGTGTTGTCTCCTGAGGGTTTTCAGCGGATACTACCCACAAAATCCTATCAATTTGGCTTTTCGACTTTAATTCTCCAATTAGGTTTTCTAACAAGGAATTCTATTATCGTCGACCCGTAAATTATCCACCCATATTCTTCACACTTCCTCATTATTTAACTTAAGATTATACATGTTCTATAGACTTACTTAGCTTTCGGCATCTCGTAAGTTTTCCTTCTAGGGTTCCATCTCCACTTAGGAATTTCTATCAACTTTACTAAAGATACAAGTTCTATTCTTCACTCCTTTCTCTCATCTAAATCCCAATCGCATATCCCTACGTGTGTGTATATATCACCCCTACACTTGGAAATTCAAATCAAGCAATCGTACTCTTGTCCGTTGTCCAAAGCACTTCTTAATTGGTGAATTTTTTTAAATGAATTTTGCTTACACATCCTTCATGCGACCGTTAATACTTCTTGAGGTACCAACAACCGATTTCAAGATGTGTTTGCACATTAAAGCGTAATTCCTATTCTTGCAACACCCAAGGCTTTAGCAGTGACTCCCAAACCAGTTGGTCTAAGGCACTAGGTGATGAAGCACCCTCGCTAAATATTTTTCTATTTTTGCAGCCTTAAGTAATCACAAAAACTAGTGTTCATTTTTTTCTATATTCACACTTTTTTTTCTTTTTTTTCATTGAATTAAGGACTTTAGACAAGAGCATTTCAAGGTCTCCTCTACTATTCCAAGTTTCAAGGTGCGTGATTGTGCAATTTGTAGGGTATATGTTTTCAGAATCTAGACTTAAGCTAGGAATTATTTTTCAAACTTATACTCTAATAAAAGTTTCAATACTTTTCCTTTGTTTCGACTTAGCCCAAAAAGTTAACTCAAAATTTGCCTATTTCTAAATAAACTACAAAGACATATACTTTCTACCGTTAAACTTTAAGGAAGGTTATTTTTAAGGCTTTTAATTTACTAAGTCTAAGATCTAGTTGTTCCTAGCTAGTTAACCTATCTGTCAAACTCTAGTCAAATAAGTCAAAATTGAATACAATAATTTTTATAATTTTTCAAAAATTTTCAATTTTTATGGATTTTCAAATAAATATGCAAATGCAAAAATATGTACAAATGAATGCGAAGGAAGAAAACGTACCGAGCATACCCCCAAACTTGAACTTGACAGTGTCCTCACTGTCATACTGAACCAAGAGGGTCAAAATGTCGGCACTCCCCTGTTTATTTATTTACAATTTTTTTTGTTTTTATTTTTTTTGAATTTTTTTTATTATAAAAAGAAAACAAAAAAAATATATATGTACATATATACAAAGGTCCCCCCCCCAAACTTAAGCTTGGCCTTACACAAGCCAAAGGTTAGCACCAACCATTCAAAAATCTTATCATGGTAAAGGTATAGTCGGTGCAAGAATGGGGTGGAAATGAAAGAAATGAGAAACACGCGAGACTGTGTGGAAAGAAGAATGGTATAATATGGTCTCGGTGGGGGGAAAGAAGGGCGGAAAGGAGAAAGAAGGATCGCACGAACTTGAGGGTGTAAATCGAGTGAATAAATTAGCGCAATATGTGATGATCGATATGTTATAAGCGATTGCGCTAACCTATCAACCCGTCGGGAAATGGGGTCAAATCCCTCAAGATTCGCAAGAAAACATGGGTACGCCGAACTTGGTATAAGAGATGAAAGCGTAACGGTCTCTTGTTCGGTCGGAACAATGGGAAAGACGAAAGGAAATGAATTAGGGATAGTATCATTCTCACCGTAATAAACTGTCTCGAACTGGAAAGATTCCATTAATGGTTCAAAACTACTGTAATCAACCGAGTCTGATTGTTCAACTAACCCATCTGAAAATGTAAAGGACCCAAACTCGGGCGGTGAGTCATCAACATCGTCCGAGAAAGTGAAACACTCGTAGGTGTTATCGTCTGTGAGAACTGTGTTAGATTCAAAGGAAAAATTTTCAAGCTCACAGTCTTCAAGCGGGGTCGGAACAATGGGAAGGAGGGAGGGTGATATAACAGTCAAAGGTTCAGGAGGATGAATTGGAAAATCAGACACATCAAACAAAAATGATTCAACCTCAATATTATCCTCAAGACTCTCCTCAATACTATCCTCAATATTTAACTCATCCATGCCGTTATCATCAAAATCTAGACGCATATGAGATTCGGGAGAAACATTTAATAACTCAGGATGATGATTTGAACATAAAATCTCGATTAAATCGACAGGTTCATCATCCGAAATATTCCCGGCGTCTATATCCTCAATCAAGTGAAAATCAATTTCCTTAGACACCTCATCAAAAGCATGGATATTTATCGATTTAGGTTCTAGATGGGAGGTGTAAAGATCGAAAGGATTAGGTGTGGTTTCACTTGAAAGGGGTTCTTCACAGTTGGGCAAATCAAATACTACAAAATCACACAACTCGTTTTTATTTTCAACAGGTGAACTATTTAGGGCAATCGATGGAAAACAGGAGTTGTGGGCTTCAATTGGGTAAGGATAGGTTTGATTTGGCAATTCTCTCTCATTCTCACTCTGTCCAACTGCCGCCTTATACATTAAAAAATTTTGAGCTAGCGGGAAACTAGCTACCGGTTCACTAGGTTGCATAAGGGCGGCCACGGACGCTTCCACATTCCTAGTCATTTTATTTGTTGCTGCAATGTACGCTTCCAACGACTCTTCCAAACTAGACTTGGGTGGTAAGGGGGTTTCGGTAAAAAATTCGAAATTGTTTGGATATGTGAAACTCCCTAATGACTGTGTTGAAACAGTGTCTAGTGAAGGTGGGAACGTCGAGTATGACTGGTAGGAAGTGGGTGATTGGACAAGGGTAGGGTCAACATATGGATAAAAAGGTGAATAATAGTGTGGATCCCTAGAACTAAATGTGTGGAGAGGGGTGAAAGATCGGCTACGAGATTGAGCAATATGCTCTGCAATGGACATCGGCTTAGGAGTTACAGCTGAACTTGAAAAAGTGGTGTCAACATACGAAGGTGGTGAAGGTTGACTTGGTTGACACAAAGTGGGTTGAAAAGTCAAACTGTTTCTCCTAGACGCCTCTATGTGATCTTTCAAAGATTTTTTAGGCATGGAGGGATCGTCTTTAAATTGACCGAACAAATTAACGTACGACGCAAGATTAGGTTCGGGATACCAAAGTTCGGCTAATGATTTATTATGTGGGGTACCCATGTTAGAAGAAGGGGAAAGGAAAGAAAATTTGTCGTGCAAGGATTTATTTGCGGCTAAAGAACTTTGCAAGTTTCTACAAAATTTTCCTTATTCTTTTTTTATTCTTTTTCTCTTTATTAGGAAAAATTTGTTGCAAAAAGATTTTCAACACAAGATATGCAACAGCAAAATATTATTTGCAATCTAATTTCATTTTAAGCAAGGCACAAAAATCCTGCACAAGATTGTTATTTTGGAAAGGAATGTATTTTTAAAGCGCACGGAATCTTTCAGGAATTTCCAGAAAAGATATATGGGGATTTGCAGAGGGGAGAATTAGAAATCAAACCGTGCAAATATTTTGCGATGAACAGTCCAAACAGCCGCGGTTCCGCGGTTTTTGGCTCATCAAGGCCGCGGTTCCGCCGTTGTTCTGCGAGATCGGGTCCTGAAAAAAATTGTACGGCTCTGTGGTGGCACTCTCCCTCTGTTCTGATGTACCCTTATCTGATTTGCCTTCTGGAAATTTCCAGATCCGCCTTCTGGAAATTTCCAGATCCGTCTTTGTGTAGATCCTGCAAGATTCAAACAACACAGTATCCCTTCCAAAAATAACAATTGATATATTTTTATAATTTTTGGGGTTTTTCAGATTTTTATGATTTTTTAATTTAAGATTAACCCGAAATTGCAAAAAGGAAATTTCTACGCCATCCCCGGCAACGGCGCCATTTGATTTTATGTCAAAAACTATTTCTAAACCGCAATCAAGAACGGCGTCGCATGAAGCTAGCCGGTGAGTACGGGTCGGTCCACAGGGATTTTGTGAACCTCCTAGTCGCTCTAACGAGTTAATTCCGAAGGGTGTTCGGATTGGTTATTAAATCTAAAATCCTAATTATTCTACCTAGGGCAATTAATTGAAAGTTATAATTAGGGCAGATAAATAAAATCTATATTAGGGCAGGAATTGAAATTACCTAGGGCAAGAAAATAAATAAATCTACTTACTTTACAGATGGATCTCTCCAAACATGTACGCAGGGTTGTCAGATCTGAATAGATGAATTGAAGAGAGACACCGATGCTCTCCATAAAGGGATCTGAATTTTATTATTAAAAGGAGGCATGAGAAATTACAATGCTTTAGAGTTCCTATTTATAGAGAATAGGAAACCCTAGGGTTACAATGACTCGCATGTCTGAATTTACAAAAATAGCCCTAATAAAAGACCTATTCAGCGTCGCCTCAGACTTTGGAAAAAATTCTCGAAGTACGGGCATTATACGGCCGCGGAACCGCGGCAATGGCGGGCTTGGGCCGCGGTTCCGCGGCCCTTTTGAAGGATTAGGTGCTGAAACTTTTGGGTTATGTTCTTGGTCTTCTTGGGCCTCTGGTTCTTTGGTTCTTCTATCAATTGGGCTTCTACATTGGTTCCAGATCTTCAGTGAACAATTTGCAATGGATTTTTAACCGTTCTCTTTGTATTCTTAGACCTTGCATTGCCTTGTTCATTGTGAACTTTATCTTTGATATAGGCTTGATCAAGAGTCTTCTGTTTGTTGGTCAAAGTCCACTTTTTGCATCGTCTTTTCATCATTTTCACTGTTTTCTGTCCAAGAACCTGTAACCTGTAACATGTAGCAGACATGCGTCAAAAACACCTGTTTATTTATAAAAAGAATAAGAATGGGGAATATAATAATGCAATATTATGGTATGAACAAGTCTCCTTTGTAAAACCTTGCCCCCAAACGGGTACAAATAAGAATATATACATAAGCAATAATAAAAAGGCATCCCCAAGCGGGAGCTAGCTCTACGCCAAAAGGGCGGAAACAACCACAAAATGCACTATAATATATAACGCCGAAGGGCAAGGCTCAAAACTCAAAAGAAAACCAAATCCACCAGAAACCATAATAATACAAGCGCGACTCTAAGGTCGAAATAAAACAACTAGTCTTCTAAATCTATCAATGATACAAGTCTGGTTGATGGAGCTTACTAGATACAAATAAAATAATAGAAGTACAACGGCGGTCCTGATAAAAGTGAACCAACCTACCAAGCAATTCACCCTGAATGAAATGATGTGCCAGCAAGCTGCCAAGGAAACCTGTACATCTGAACCTGTAAGAAAATTTGGCACAACGAGGGTGAGTTACCAACTCGTGAGTAGAAGACATCTGCGGGTAGAAATCACATGCACGACGCTTTCCTATGTCATAATAATACCTAATATAACACTAGTCATCTAGTAGTGGCAGGGTAATAGTCTTTGCGTAAGTGCAATGCTCAATGCTCGTGTCAGTGCCTCAAGTAGGAACATGTCATGTGTATGAGTATGCATGCACCATGAATGTAAAATAATCAACCATGAAATCTGGATATATCTGTATAAGAAATCTTTAACTTGTATCATAGTAAAATTTGTACGGTAATCTGAAACATCATCAATGAAATCCATGGAAATCCGTGTCAAGCATCGACACAAAACATGTAAATCTCAAAGTCTCAATACCTCACAGTCTCAATATCTCATAGTCTCAATATCTAGAGCTCCGTCAGTCCGGATCAGCCCATATCATCAAATCTCACGACAACGGTCGGTATTCTCCGGATATCCGCCGCGCCAGACATCACCGGTAGGTAGTCTTCCCCTGCCAGGCTCATCGTTTACAACTCGATCTTCTTGCCCCCGGGGACCATACCGGGCCTACCATGTACCCGAGACGGTTCATCCACTCCTCGAATCGAGTCTCGAAATCCAACAGAAAATATGAAATCTCATGGTGGACGAAACATACATCACGAGAAAACCGCAACTTGTATTTTAAAAATGAGAGGGGGAGAGAGAGAGAATTTTTTATATATATTCTTGCGGTTTTCCCCAAAATCCAGAAATCTCATAGAAATCCAAAATCCCAAAATCCTGAGTACATAAATAATGAGTATCGGCATAAGCCCCACAATACTGCATGATAACATGAAATGTGAATGCATGAAGTGTCTAAGTAATAAATGCAATGTCTAAACTAACACATGAGAGTAATCACACAATATTATATTGATCTAGACTTTAGCTGATTCTATCAGTAAAAAATAATATGTTTTAAAGTGTACGTGACATGGCAATTATCGATGATGATGTGTGTGAGCCGGCAAATAAGTGTACGTGTAACATGTGCATCATCGGTAATGGTGCTGGTGTCCTAACAGGCAGAGTTTCATATTAGCTAAAGAAACATATGTATGAATATGCAATGCGATGAATACAACATGAATATGATGGTGAATGTGTAGTAAACGCACAACTAGAAAATACCTACTAATTACGAGTCATACAGTTTGTTGTTTGAGAAAAAACACGATTCATTAGTTTTGAAAGTAAGTATGACTCGAGCCTAAACTAAGATCTACCTAACCAACTAAGGAACTAACTAAAGACATTAATCGATAGGTAAGATTAATCCTCCTAAAATCTGAGTAGGTATCTCTAGTAGTCGGCGATCCAGCCTCAATAGCGTCACGTACATAGTACGGTTCCTTCGAGTCAAGAGTGTGGATCAATCGTCCCATCTATACCTCGTACGGTAAAATCTATCGTACGGCATTCCAAAATCGGGGTACGGGTCAACTATCACGTATATACATCATCGTTCGTATAGTATCATCATCAAACAATATCGTGATTAAGGGTACTGTATTATAATCGCATACATCCCAATATCATCAAACATATATCATCGTCTGTGTAATTATACATCGTCAAATGATTCGCTAAAACATCATGTCATATATCATATCGTGATTAAGGCACATATTACAATCCGGGTTCTATTCTAGAATCTCGTATATTTCAATGTCATCATCACCTATTATCGTTTATGCATAAATATATTTTATATAATCTCCTTACCCAACGATCCGCTACTATCATAACACATCTCATGTCATAACTCGATCATCTATCCAATTAATCACGGCATCAAGCCTAGTCATATCGACTCATCCCTATGTATCATATAACCTCCTCATATCGCATGTATATGTTGTGTGTGTGTGTGTGTACATATACCTACATACATTCCTATATCTATATACACACACACACACACATATACACCAAGACAAGTTTAGGGGTGTGTGTGTGTGTGTGTGTCTACATGAAACCTATGAATTCCCTCCAAGGCTGTCATCCTCTGGTTAAGTCTTTCTAAATCAGTCTAGTCCAACCTAAAGTCTTCAATGGGACTCTATTTGCTAAGAATCTAAGGTCACGTCCGACTTCCTAATAACAGTACGTAATATTCTTATTCTACGTTTGCGGGGGTGCCATACGCCATCCACCCGACTTCCCCGTAGATATACATCTACTCACCTGGTCCTTGTCTGCCGAAATCGATGTCGCATCCTCTTCTTCATCGTCCGAAGTTCACGTGAGGGGCACCTATACGCAAACAAACATATATAATATCGTAAACCGAAATCGCGGATAAAACCCAAAACAACACGAAACGCGCATAGGTTAAAACCTATGACCCGCTCATGCAAAATAACCAGTTAACCCTCGATATCGGCGTACAAATGCCGATTGATCGAGATAAAACACCAACTTACAAATAGTAGTTTCAAAACTCACTAATTATAATATAAATAGGGTTTGAATCATCAAAATCTTGAAATCAATGAAATCGTTCTATTTCGCAAAAACCTAGAAAGCGTCAATTAACCATTTTACTTCAAAATTTGATGTTTAAACGAAAATAATGGCCATAATATTCACTAAATATCATAACTAGATTATATAAACCATTTCTATAATTTAATCTCATCAATTTGAATTAGGTCCAAAATTCTAGTTTGCAAAATTATCAAATTTTAACACTTTTTAAGCAAAATTCATAATTCAACAACTAAGCTAGATTTTGCATATTTTAAATTGTTAAACCACTAATGGAAACCTTAATGATGTGCTAAAACCCTAACTAGATTTTTAATCCCACATTTTTAATTAATTTCTAAAACCTAGTTTGCAAAATAGCATATTTATCACAATTTTTAAACTAACAAATAGCAACTAGTAACCAAATTAGGTTTTGCATTCAATTAACATGTTAATCTCCTCATTAACACCATAATCTAATGATAGCAACCCTCATCATAATTTATCTCACCAATATACATGATTTATAAAAATCTAGTTTACCAATAGCTTAATTTGAACAATTAAAATGTAACAATTAGTAATTTAACTATTTAGATTAGATTTTACATGTCTTTATGTGTTAATCCACTCATTAAAACCATGAACAATTGATAAAAATCCCCACTTGAATTTTATCTCACCTATTTATATGTGTTATAAAAACCTAGTTTTCAAAATTGTTTAATTTAAGCAATTTTGAAACAACAATTTACAATACAACAACTACACTAGACTTTTCATTACTTAAAATGTTAAACCACTTATTATAACCCTAATCCATTAATAAAAACCCTAACTTTATTTTAAAAACCCTTTCTTTAATTTTGAATCATAAAATTAAAATCATAATTTAGCTTCTGCTTAGGCGAGATTAAAGTAATTATCCAATAATTTAGCTCTAGGTTAAGATTTATACCTCACAATATGATGTCTAGCATGCTCACATAGCCTCCCAAATAGCTCTCTTGCCTCAAGAATCCAAGCTAAAATGAGCAAAGGATAATGGGTAGGAATTAAATTAGGAATTTGTGGATTTTTTATTGATTTTTTGATGGATTTTTGGAGATTTTTGTGATGGAAATGGGGTGGGAAAAATTTTGGGCAGCAATGAGGAGGCTCGGCCACAAGCTTGGGAGGAAAAAGAGAGAGAGAGAGAAAGTGTGTGGAAACTTGTAGAAGCCTCCCCATTTTGACCTCTTTTAAAACCCATTCTTTAATTAATTAATTTTCTTTTCTTTTGTAAACTCTTTCCTCCAATTTCTAGAACCATCTTGAAATTTTCTTTTCGTTTCAAAACAACATATTACATTTTGTTTTAGTGTGTCATGGTGCACAATTTTATAATTAACCCATTTCTAATTTATATTTATCACTAATTAAATGTATAATTAAAGCTTATGATAATATTTAAATTTAATTAATTAAGGAAAAATATTTGAGTAAACTAATAATTTATAAGTCACTAAATAAACACCATTTACTAGTAATTACATAGTTAAAATAAGCGTATTTAAATTTATATTGAAAAATAACTGTAGTTGAGTTTTACGAAAAATACGTTTTATTTTACCGATTATCAGAAAATTCACCTAAAGGGTTTTATTTATTTAATTTTTTATTTATTTATTTTTAAAACGTTACAATCTTCCCCCCTTAAAGAAATTCGGTTCCTGAATTTAAATTGAAACTCCCCCCAAATACTAAAATATTTAGCAAAACACTCAAATCGTCGGGGCTCCGAAATCATCAATACATAACTAAAAATCAACTCCGTCAAGCATAACGCAATCATCGGAGTTATGGTGAAAATAGCATGTCAAAGTCCAATACGAAAACCAACATGAAATACATCAAAACTATAACTTGTATATAATGCGCACCGTAGTAAAATCGTCCAAACATCTGAATAGAGAAGCATGCAAAAACACCTAGGTACTGGTCACAGAAAAGCCATGCTCGATTATTAAACCAAATAGTAAATATCATAAAAACATACTGCTCAAAATGAAATCAATCTCAAATACAGTATACGAGGTACCATGTGCGTCCGGTGCGCACGGAAATAGAAATCAAATACAGAAGCCACGAATATGCACAGAAACAAAACTGAGTGTAACGGGTGTGCACCAAAAACATCTGTCAAGTGCAATGGGCGTACACGACAATAATATCAAGTGCATCTAATCTACACAAAAACCAAATTTAGTGCATCTGGTGTGCACAAATCGCATCAAGTGTGTCAAGTGTGCGCAAGAATCTCAATCAAGTGCACATGGTGCACGAAAACATAAATCGAATATCCAAAATCCTGTGCAACCCATATGCACGAAATCAAATCAACATCTCAAAATGTATAAAACCAAATCGAGTGCACTGGGTATGCACAAAACAACATCAATACAACTGATATACGGAACACGAATAGAGTGTAATGAATGTACACATAGGAAATACCAATCATAAAATGAAATCATCAAAATACCAGAATCCAAATAACGGAAATGTGATATTCGAATCACCAATCGCAAATCGTTACACCGACGTCAATATGCTCCTCTTTCCTCTGGTGTCGACTGATTTGAACTCGTCTCTCCGTAGCTGTATGAACGGTGCTACAATGGCTATACTCACATCTAAAGTATCCCAAGTAATCTATCCCTTCACCTGATATCCGGACTACGTTAAACTTGTCGATCGATTCATCAAAATCCCAAAATCCCCCGAGAGATCAACACTCGAGTATAGTTTAAAAATATCCAGTACATGCCCCAGCATCTGCGGACCAGCCGTAGAAGGGCAAACCCAAGCCTTACTAATGGCACCGCGGAACTGCTGTAAACCCTAAGGTTTAAAGGCGTTCTCATGGTCATTATGTCGAGTTAAGGTTTTATTCTTCTAGAGGGTCCATAGAAATACCTGCATGTTCTTCCGAATACCTTAAACTTGGAAAAATAGGTTTCTGACATTCGTTCGAACCTTTTAACTTCATCTGGACGACATGTGAATACCCTTCATCCGCACGCTAAACAATACTTCAATCCTCAAGAATAGACGATACCCTAACGGTCATCGCATTTGAGCCGCAGCTCCCTCTACCCGTGGGACCGTGGTAACAGAAACCACCATCCGATATCGACGAAGATAGATCAAAGGACCGAATAGAATACGGTGCAAAGAAATGTACATCCTAATGCTTCTTAAGCAGAGTAGCGTATCGTAAGTATACCGCAGATCATACCCACGGTACGTCACTCTACCTAAGTCACCTACTCCATCAACCAAGGGTCATCCTAGACTTAGACAAGGGTTAAACTTAGCGCTCTGATACCAACTTTGTCACGACCCGAAAGTACGGAACGTGACCGGCACTTAAATTACGAAACGTCTAAAAGCGTAACGTAATCATAGAAAGACGAAGCCCGGAAATCTATACCATTTAAAAGAAGAAGTGTAGAAAAACATGTTTTAAAAGCAACATCAAATTTCTTAAAAATTTCGGCAGAGTCTCTTTTGTAAAAACTGGCCCCCAAACGGGTACAAATAAGAATATATACATAAGCAACAATAAAAAGGCATCCCCAAGCGGGAGCTAGCTCTACGCCAAAAGGGCGGAAACAACCACACAATGCACTATAATATACAACGCCGAAGGGCGAGGCTCAAAACTCAAAAGAAAACCAAATCCACCAGAAACCATAATAATACAAGCGCGACTCTAAGGTCGAAATAAAACAACTAGTCTTCTAAATCTATCAGTGATACAAGTCTGGTTGATGGAGCTTACTAGATACAAATGAAATAATAGAAGTACAACGGCGGTCCTGATACAAGTGAACCAACCTACCAAGCAATTCACCCTGAATGAAATGATGTGCCAGCAAGCTGCCAAGGAAACCTGTACATCTGAACCTATAAGAAAATTTGGCACAACGGGGGTGAGTTGCCAACTCGTGAGTAGAAGACATCTGCGGGTAGAAATCGCATGCACGATGCTTTCCTAGGTCATAATAATACCTAATATAACCCTAGTTATCTAGTAGTGGCAGGGTAATAGTTTATGCGTAAGTGCAATGCTCAATGCTCGTGTCAGTGCCTCAAGTAGGAACATGTCATGTGTATGAGTATGCATGCACCATGAATGTAAAACAATCAACCATGAAATCTGGATATATCTGTATAAGAAATCTCTAACTTGTATCATAGTAAAATTTGTACGGTAATCTGAAACATCATCAATGAAATCCATGGAAATCCGTGTCAAGTATCGACACAAAACATGTAAATCTCAAAATCTCAATACCTCACAGTCTCAATATCTCATAGTCTCAATATCTCGGGCTTCGTCAGTCCGGATCGGCCCATATCATCAAATCTTACGACAACGGTCGGTATCCTCCGGATATCCGCCGCGCTAGACATCACCGGTAGGTAGTCTTCCCCTGCCAGGCTCATCGTCTACAACGCGATCCTCTTGCCCCGGGGCACCATACCGGGCCCACCATGTACCCGAGACGGTTCATCCACTCCTCGAATCGGATCTCGAAATCCAACAAAAAATATGAAATCTTATGGTGGACGACACATACATCACGAGAAAACCGCAACTTGTATTTTAAAAATGAGAGGGGGAGAGAGAGAGAAGTTTTTATATATATTCTTGCGGTTTTCCCCAAAATCCAAAAATCTCATAGAAATCCAAACTCCCAAAATCTTGAGTACATAAATAATGAGTATCGGCATAAACCCCACAATACTGCATGATAACATGAAATGTGAATGCATGAAGTGTCTAAATAATAAATGCAATGTCTAAACTAGCACATGAGAGTAATCACACAATATTATATTGATCTAGCCTTTAGCTGATTCTATCAGTAAAAGCTAATATGTTTTAAAGTGTACGTGACATGGCAATTACCGATGATGATATGTGTGAGCCGGCAAATAAGTGTACGTGTAACATACGCATCATCGGTAATGGTGCTGGTGTCCTAACAGGCAGAGTTTCATATTAGCTAAAGAAACATATGTATGAATATGCAATGCGATGAATACAACATGAATATGACGATGAATGTGTAGTAAACGCACAACTAGAAAATACTTACTAATTATGAGTCATACAGTTTGTTGTTTGAAAAAAACACGATTCATTAGTTTTGAAAGTAAGTATGACTCGAGCCTAAACTAAGATCTACCTAACCAACTAAGGAATTAACTGTAAGTCTACGGTAGCGCCCCGGCCGTCTGTCCGAGGCCAAAAATGCGGAAACAAAACTTTTTTCAAACTAGAAACCGGCGCTATCGTATACTTTAAATCCGGATCGAACCATTAACCTACAACTAACAACTAGAGAAAGGGTTAGAAAGCTATACCGATCGATCCGTGTCCTTCGTTCTTTGGCTACCATCCCAAGCTCCTCGCGGCTTCTCCGGTCTTGATCTCCTCGTCGGAAAGGGCACCACATCTTCGAGTCTTTTTACGGGCTCCCGCTTCGTCCGAAGCAACTCGGACACGAAGTTCGCTAGCTGACGTGTCCAAGACGAAGTAGAGAATATTTGTGACAACTTTGTCTTTGCATCTATTGCATGGATGGAGGTTAAAGATGAAGCCATCAATGGAGGTTGTAAGCTAGAGGAAGAAGAAGAAGAGGAGCCATTTTCTTTTCCTTTTGTTATGCTATGAAAAATGAGAGTGTTATGAGAAAAATACAAGACCAAACTCTTTTCTATGGCTGCCCTCTCTCTCTCTCTTCTCATCATATCAACACAAAATCAATCACTTAATGTGACATTGGCACAAGAAAAGAGACCATGAGTCACTAATGAAGTCAATGTCACATTAAATGCACAAAATAATGATTTCTAGCTCTTAATTTCCATTTGTAAACATTAATCCAAATGTTTACAACAATAAAAAGATACAGTAACATCTAAAGTAAACTCGTGATGGATCACAAGGATACCCCTCACCTGTATATACATACCTGCATCCACATTCCGACTGAATGCGAATACGATGAGACTAAAGCAATCCAACAAATCCAATCTAGGATCCGGCTTAAACTAAAGCCAACTAGTATGATCCGTCCAATCATGATCCATGCACTACCGCACGTGTATAATCGAACCCTGCCATATATCATACGGCTTCTACAACGTTTCGCCCGAAACTTGAAAACTGTCTGTGGAGGACTCTAAAGACTCGTCAATACTTTGGCTATGGATTTAACCACTAGCACGTCAGTGGTACTAGCTGTACGTAACGAGCTACCAGGTATTGAACAAAAGGGAGGTCGATGAGGGAACTCATCCTGACACCCTACTGAGCCTGTCAGTGACAATGTCCGTACAGTCCGGTCCGTTCGTCTATGAGCATCGCATGGCGGGCCTAGGGGGTTGGTAAAAGTCAGACCCCCAAAAGCGGTACAAGTCGTGTCAGAGTGTAGCCCAGAACACCCTGAGATACTACCGGAATACCTACCAGTAAATCTCCTGCCTTAGCTAAGGACTTCGTGTAATGGCTCTCCTAGACACAGCGCGATCTCACCCCCAATACTGGGAGAGACGAAACCCCTGCCGATCCGCTCACTGCCTCCATGTGGCTCGGGACTGTACCCAACTAAAACCTGTTTGCACGACTCCTTTGAGCCGTGGTAGGGTAGTAATCAAAGCACAGTGGGAACTCACACGAGACAAATGACGATCTCAGGTCGATGAACTAACCTGTATACATGTCACTAGGGAACTGCTATCTGACGTCAGGTATAATACCAACTAGCTTGTTCCCGGCGAGTCCTGTCCTGTGTACTCATAACCCAATAAGCACCTGTATACATCTTAGGTGAACCAACTGACATCAATGGCTTGTGAGACCGGCCACCGCCCCTCGTCGGGGTCTCGACTGTATACACTAGTCTACTAATGGAGTATCGATGCCCAGTCTCGAAACTCCCACGACTAGGGACCACTTTAAGGATGTGCTTATAGACCCCAGCTCCCACGTATATGATCGCCATCATACTGCTGGCCGTCAAGCAAGAATCCTAAGGGCTCTATCAATGTGTAATAGTGACATGTAATGTCACCTAAAGCTGTACACGATGATAAAGATAAACCAGATAGCATAATATCATCCTGAGTAAGTGTTAGTTATATGTATGCCCTATAGGCCATTACTGTACATATGATGTATATTGTAATGGATGCTTGGACATATATAGGGAGGACTTTCTTGCTCGACATGATAGTACGCTATCTGGTTGCTCTTTATCTTAACATGTACTCTGATTGTTTCTATGTTACATGTTGATAAAGCCCTTAGGATATGTACTCGACTACTAGGACTATGATGAGATCATACTAGTGGGGCCACGGTAGTCGACGAGTACATCCTATAACTGTTCCTAGTCGAGGGTGCATCGAGACTGGGCATCGATACACCAGAGTAGACTAGCGTATACGCATCTTGACCCATATGATGGGCAATGGATGATCCCATATCCATCAGTGTTTGACATCAAGGATGGTGTACGGGTGCTCAGTAGAGACTGGGTACACTGGACGGACTCGCCGAGAACTCCCAGATGGTATTATACCTCACGTCAGATGGCAATTCTCTGGTGACACTGGTATAGGTTAGTCTGTAAACCCGAGATCATCATAGAGCCTTGTGTGATTCCCACTGTGCTTTGATTTCCATCATACCACGTCTAAGAGGGCGTGCAAAAGGTGGCTTTTGGGTACAGTCCCAAATCACATGGAGGCAATGAGCGATAGGAGGGGATTCGTCTCTCCCGGTATAGGGAGTTGGTGTTGCGCTGTGTTCGATTGGCTATAACTGGAAATCCCTGGCCAGGGTTGCTTAGATTTACTGGTAAGTGTTATCAGTAGTTTCTCGAACTGTTATAGACATCATATCGACATGACTTATCAAGCTACTGGGGTCTGACGTTTACCACCCTTAGGCGAGATATGCGACATATCAGACGACGAGACTGGACTGTACGGGAGTGTTACTGATTGGATTCGCAGGAGAATGTACAGACTTGCTTGTTGATCTTCTGATCGCTCAATACCTGGGTAGCTGTTACGTTTAGCTGACCGCTTGCAGCTTGTGGGTGTTTGATATGATCATCACCTACTGCCGGCGTATTGACAATTCTTTAGAGTCCTACACAGAGGTTTCTTGACTCAGGAAAAATGGAGTAGGGGCACATATGTGATATGTGCAGGACCGAGGATAATGCGATATGTGATACCGTATTCTATTCTCGCGTTATTTGATATCAGCCGGGTCATCGAATCAAGTGTTGATTCGATGAATTGGTAAATGATATATTAGTCGGTTATATGCGATATAGCCGGATTGTCGGATCAAGTGTTGATTCGATGATTTAATGTATAATAATATATATGATATATTAAATTACATTAACTAATATAAGCTCACTAAAAGATTCTTTTTCTCACTCGGGTAATACATTGATATATATGCGATATATGTTAATTGTATTATTTTATTTTGTTACAATAAATATTATATATGTGATATATAATATTGTAACATGATATGATTACTAATGCAACATGTTTAGTGGAGATTAAACAAGGTTAGGGTTTGAATTGGGTTAGTTCTTTCATGAACATTCTAGAAGGTTTTTCTTTTGTCTTGAGTTAAGATATTATGCTTGATATTTTGTAATGACTCATTCTTAACCCAACCCAAACCCTAGCCCTAGTTAAATCTCTACAAAGGTTTAGTTGACCATGGTTACATTATTAATCATATATTATTTCATTATTCATCACAAAAGAATTTTTTAATTGATTGTTCATCTTCTTCTTGGTCTTCTTCCTTGAGTTCTTCATGGAAAAGCTTTCTAGCTTTTTAAAAGGTGATGAAAATGAGTGAGAAATAGAAAACAAATGAGAGCTAAAATCCTACTTCATCATCCTAATCTATCATAGCCATTTAGATTAGGGTGTTCACTTCATTTAATGAATGAGAGCTTGTGTAAATGAAACTTCAAGGTAGATCATCTTTGTTATCGAAGATCGGAAGCAAGCTTGCATCTTTCTCTTCGTGGAGCCTCTCGAGAGTCCGAAACTTGATGATCGCAGTGAAGGGACCACAACACGGAGCTTATGAAGTGAAGGACCGGACTACAAAGGTTGTAATCCCAAACTCTTAGATGTTAAAGTGTTTAACATACTTTGTTTTGCCTAATCTCTAGTATAAAGATCTTGGTTAGGGTTGTTCAGCACGGCTAAATCTTAAATCGGGCATGGTTGATGCCTCGTAGACCCTTGTGCGTGTGCCTAGCATCCCTACAGTAAGACTGTCCTACCGGTATAGGTCCTCCCTCAATCATTGCAATCACGTGCTTGTGATCCAATAATTGACTCTGAGGGCACTATATCCCACAATCTCCCACTTGCACTCAAGGCTAATTATTGCGATGTCGCATATTCACAGCCCGTGTGATACCGAACACCCAACTCCTCTACTAATTAGTCTCACAAAGCCCATTTGCGAAACTATTGCGTTCGAGGAATAGCCTCAGTGAGTGGATCCGCTCTAATGTTTCTTTCTATGTCTCTCTTTATCTCAAGTTCGCGGAGAAAGTCATCTCCCGAAATGAACAATACCTGTCTTAGAATATGTCTGGATATCTGATGGGGCCTGGTTCATAAATGAACTCCAAATCCAAACTTCTTAGACTGTATCGTCAACTGAATTTAATCAGTATCCTACGTCATGCCTCCCTCAGTATCCACTTGGACCATCTGTCCAAACTACTGCCCCTCGTCAGATGGAAAACTATAACTCTGACAGTCACTATGTCATCTAGGTCACCTTAGAAGCCTGGAATGATAACCGTTTCCCAAAGGAGGCTGCCGTTGTCATTTCTCTAGAACATCCACTTATGTTCTAAAACTGCTTCCGAACATTTCTCCAGGATAAGATTAATATCAACTTATTGCATCTAGTGTAAAAACAACATCTGGTGTGGTACTTAACATCTCATGATTGACTCAGTTGCCTAAGCAAGTGATCTGCCAATCATGCACATCCCTCTCCCCTTTAGTCTGTAAGACACCTTTAGAGAGGGTGACTCCATCACCTGCAGGTACACTACCGTGCTAAGGGTCGTCCAATCTAAAACACCTTTAGAATGTTGTCTAAGTACCCAGATTGGGAAACTATCTAAATCTAGATCTAAAACCATAGATCTAGTAACCAGAATGCCTGATATAAAATCCATGTCCTTTGTGGAGAAACTGATGTGTGACAACCAAAGTATAACCGATCGTAGTATAGGAATTTAACTTCCTACTCTGTGTATGTCATCCAAATACCAGGACATCACACCCTACTACCTTCTTAACAGATCCATCCCCTATTCTGATGAAGTCAAACCTATGACTGTCACATCAGAAATAGATGATCTACCTCCGCAATATCTGCTTTAGTCCATAAATAGACATAAGCTACTTGTCCACTATGCTTCCGCTGCTCCCACTGACTACGACAACCCTCTGGCAGAGTCATATACACGTGCACTTCTAGAGCTAGTTTAGAACGACGCTATACTCATCCTCCTGCCGGGTCTCACAGTCTGGAACAACAGTAGTGTCAAGTTTGGGTAAACAAGAACCTCCCTGTCACCGTCCTTGAGCATACCGAAGTACCTCTCGAGTGCCTGAGGTTACCCACCATATCTGCGGAGTGGCCAATGGAATGTCAAACCAGATCGAATCTTTAGGTTCTTATCAAATTTTCAGTAATCGTTTGCGGTTCTGGAATCACTTCCAGTTCTACCATACTCCCACTACTGTTTTCTGAAAAAATCCATTTTTATCAAAACTGTGGCGAGTCAAGAACAATATCACTATTGATCTTCCAGATGGTAGAAAGTCAACCCTTGTCATAGCCTGGGTTAACCCACAAACAGCCATTATAGAAACGTGCCTTGAGTTATCCAGAGTCTGGTTTTGAGCATAAGCCGGAAAACTCCCCGTACCTTAACAATGTTAAGATATGAACTATTATATATCCAATATAGAAACAGAGGCACTGATTTAATTGGAACCGAATTCAAATCATGCAACTGTCACCAGTGCATGTCAACTAAATGGAGAGAGGCTGATCAGCATTACTCAACTTAGGAGTGCTTCCAAATATGAGTAACCAGAAAGAGAAGCAAATTCTCATAATCATTACTATCAACTGAATACCATACACAAGTATCTATATCTTCGATCGCCTTGAAGAATCCTGATACTTGCAATACCTGGTTCTCTACTTTATTCATATACCTGTAACTTCTCAAAACTTGGATCTTGTATTTCTACGAAACACATGTCTAAAAACTAGAGAAGTCACAAGTAAACAGAATATAGTACGAGAACCAACCCCTCTGTCCTAATGGACACTGGACAACATACAATACTCTGTATAAGTCCCCTGAGTCTAATAACTCAAACCCTGTGCGTCATAGGTTGAAAACTGTACTTATGGTTAAGAAGAATTACACCGCTGTTTAATACTCCTTACCTAACTATCAACTGATATAGGTAAATGTCATGGACATAATTTCAAAAAGTTATATCTCACTTTATAAAAATAAACATACAGATATATCAATTTGAAATTGGTGCATAACAACGGATATTCAAAACTAAATATTTTCCATCTGGCAAACAACCCAGGCGATTTCCTCAAATATCACCAATTACAACGAATCCCGATATAATGAGGATGATCACCCAATTCCCAATAACTTACTCCCACTCATTATCTGTAAAACCATACAGATGTGAGAATCAAACCTGGTAAAATACATACCCTGGAGTAAGGACTAATTGGGAAATCAGTTTTCTTTTAACAGTACACAGTGAAACTGAAACATGTAAGTGTTTCAGAGGGGTATCTGGGTATTCCTAGTAATGCATCTTCCATTATCAGATTCATAACTGTAACCGTATATTTCTTTGCCATCTCTCCAAATCCCTTTATATGTCTTTAGTCATTACCTTCTGTACACCCCTTTAGGCTAAATGGTTTTCTTCCCTCCCTACCGTTCGGCACCAGCCTATGGTTTGGAAGAAGACTATCCAATAAGCATAATGGGTGTACTGTCCTAATCCTAGGAGCACTCGCAACCCGAGAGAAGGTAAAGATAAAAAACAACTGAATAAAACCTTATTCCTATTTCTCCTGAACCAGAATCCATCCCCGAACTGGAACAAGTTCCTTCGAGTTCGTATATAACCATATGATAGAGTATCCAATAAACTGTGGATCTTCGTAGTGATACGGCGTGTTCCGGAGAAATACAAAGGTGATGTAGGATTGGCGAAGAAATACTTGGTTTGGTCATGAATGATAGCAGTCGCAACTTACTTTGCCCTCTTACTAATCCCTTTATTTGTCTTTACTTAATACCTTCTGTACACCTTTTAGGCTAAATGGATTTCTTCATTCCCTACCGTTCGGCACCTGCCTATGGTTTGGAAGAAGACTATCCAATTAGCGTAATAGGTGTACTGTCCTCATCGAAGGAGCACTCGCAACCTGAGAGAAAGTAAAAGGAAAAGACAACTGAATAGTCCTATTCATTTTCTCCAGAACCGGAAACCATCCTCGAATCTGGAACAAGTTCCTTCGAGTTCGTATATAACCATACGATGGTTTTATCCAATGGAAGTGGATGTTCGTAGTAATACGGGGTGTTTTGGAGAAAAGGGTAAAAGTAGGAGTGGCAATGAGGTATGCAACTCTGACAATCCAAAAGCCAGTGTTTTAAGAAAGTTCGGTTAACTTGGTCACTGAGTCATAGTCAAGGGTCGGGTCATGGTCGCTGCCAAAGAGAGAGAGAAAAGAAACACTATCCATGCACTCTAACCTAGATCAGAATGGTTATCACTTTATCTAATAAAGAAACCCCCCACTGCAACCTCAAATTCTCCTCCAAACCTGAAAGAAGAATTAGTCGGGATCACCCGAGGAGTAAACCAACTCATCAGTGGGAATCGGGATCCAACTATCATCGCATGATAACCTGATGGAGACCACTCTAGTCATCACACTCCAAAAGGTATGCACATGCCTGGCAAGTTTCAGTTTCTTTAGAAACTCCCGATGTGTGTTTTTACCCCTAGGACCCAAGTGACCTTGACACAGTCAACAAATCAAAGAGTCCTAGTCAAGTTCAACCCGTCATTATCCTGGATTGCATTAAACCCACTCGTACGAGCCCTTGACACAGTAAACAAGGCCGCACGACTGTCCTAACCAATCGCATTAATATGCCACAAACAAACACTACATAGCTACCGCACACTACGCCTTGACACAGTCAACAAACGCAGCACGAATACTAAATAATACTTGTAAGAAATGACAGAGGGCTACGGCTGGTTTTTGGTGAAAAACCTTTAACGTAATGAACTTGATATCGTTGAAGGAACCGGATAGCTTTTTATAAAAATATAGTGGCGAAAACCTTTGCTAAAGAGGTCACTCCCGATGAAGGGATCTCGGCTCTTTCCCCGTAGAATGAGGAGCAGGATATTCCAACTGAATACCACAATGCTAAGCAAGAAGTAATCGATTATAGTGAAGTTATTACCCTGATGCAAACTTCTGTCCAAAGGGTCACTCCCGGTGAAGGGATCTCGGCCCTTACCGATCAAATGACATTCACGGTCACAGATATAATGTAAATACTGTGAACTAATATGTTTAAAATTTTCGATCAACAAAATTTCCCGAAGTGGGCCCCAAGCACAATTCCCAGTACTCAAACAAATCTGGGCCCAAACACAAAATACCAGAAACCCCAATTCCAAGTCAGAGACCACTGCAGGAAATTTAATGCATTGTTGCTACAGGAGTGCGGTAGAACCGCGGCCAAAACAAGGGTCATGCCACGGTTCCGCGGCGCTACAGTGGGCTTAGGCTACCAATTTTCTGCAGTGGTCTTAGAAAAGCCTGCATGATTTTCAGACGTACTTAAAAAAAATTTTAGAGCACAAAAAAAAATTCGACAGAAACTTGATGACTTGGAATCGAGGTTTTGGAAATTTCGTTCGATCGAAGTTCTAAACACGTTAGAGCAAACTAGTAAAGGTTAATGGCGTGGCTCTGATACCATGTAAGTCTACGGTAGCGTCCCGGCCGTCTGTCCGAGGCCAAAAATGCGAAAACATCTAAAGTAAACTCGTGCAAGGCGACCTATCAGTGACAATATCCGTACAGTCCGGTCCGTTCGTCTATGAGCATCACATGGCGGGCCTAGGGGGTTGGTAAAAGTCAGACCCCCAAAAGCGGTACAAGTCGTGTCGGAGTGTAGCCCAGAACGACCTGAGATACTACTGGAATACCTACCAGTAAATCTCCTGCCTTGGCCAAGGACTTCGTGTAATGGCTCTCCTAGACACAGCGCGATCTTACCCCCAATACCGGAGAGACGAAACCCCTGCCGATCCGCTCACTGCCTCCATGTGGCTCGGGACTGTACCCAACTAAAATCTGTTTGCACGACTTCTTTGAGCTGTGGTAGGGTAGTAATCAAATCACAGTGGGAACTCACACGAGACAAATGACGATATCAGGTCGATGAACTAACCTGTACACATGTCACTAGGGAACTGCTATCTGACGTCAGGTATAATACCAACTAGCTTGTTCCCGGCGAGTCCTGTCCGGTGTACTCATAACCCAATGAGCACCTGTATACATCTTAGGTGAACCAACTGACACCAATGGCTTGTGAGACCGGCCACCGCCCCTCGTCGGGGTCTCGACTGTATACACTAGTCTACTAATGGAGTATCGATGCCCGGTCTTGAAATTCCCACGACTAGGGACCACTTTAAGGATGTGCTTATAGACCCCAGCTCCCACGTATATGATCGCCATCATACTGCTGGCCATCAAGCAAGAATCCTAAGAGCTCTATCAATGTGTAATAGTGACATGTAATGTCACCTAAAGCTGTACACAATGATAAAGATAAACCAGATAGCATACTATCATCCTGAGTAAGACTGTCCTACCGGTATAGGTCCTCCCTCAATCATTGCAATCACGTGCCTATGATCCAATAATTGACTCTGAGGGTACTATATCCAACACTAACTAAAGACATTAATCGATAGGTAAGATTAATCCTCCTAAAATCTGAGTTGATATCTCTAGTAGTCGGCGATCCAGCCTAAATAGCGTCACGTACATAGTACAATTCCCTCGAGTCAAGAGTGCGGATCAATCGTCACATCTATGCCTCGTACGGTAAAATCCATCGTACGGCATCCCAAAATCGGGGTACGGGTCAACTATCACGTATATATATCATCGTTCGTATAGTATCATCATCAAACAATATCATGATCAAGGGTACTGTACTATAATCGCATACATCCCAATATCATCAAACATATATCATCGTCTGTGTAATTATACATCGTCAAATGATCCACTAAAACATCATGTCATATATCATATCATGATTAAGTCGCATATTACAATCCGGGTTCTATTCTAGAGTCTCATTCATTTCAATGTCATCATCACCTATTATCGTTTATGCATAAATATATTTTATATAATCTCCTTGCCCAACGATCCGCTACTATCATAACACATCTCATGTCATAACTCGATCATCTATCCAATTAATCTCGGCATCAAGCTTAGTCATATCGACTCATCCCCATGTATCATATAACCTCCTCATATCACATGTATATGTTGTGTGTGTGTGTACCTACACACATTCTTATACACACACACACATACACACACACACACACACATATACACCAAGACAAGTTTAGGTGTGTGCGTGTGTGTGTGTCTACATGAAACCTACAAATTTCCTCCAAGGCAGTCATCATCTGGTTAAGTCTTTCTAAATCAGTCTAGTCCAATCTAAAGTCTTCAATAGGACCCTATTCGCCAAGAATCTAAGGTCACGTCCGACTTCCTAATAACAGTACGTAATATCCTTAGTCTACGTTTGCGGGGGTGCCATACTGAAGGGTTCTGGCAGCGCCCCGGCCATCGAAACGTGGCCAAAATGCGGAACAAAAATTTATTAAACCGGCGCTACCGTTACCCGATTTACGGATCGACCTTAAACCCTAAACTAGCAAACTAACTAAGAGTTAGAATCGTTATACCGAGTTGATCCGTGTCCTTCGGTCTTCATTCCAAGCTCCTAGTGATCCTTTGACGATGTTTGGTTGCCGGTCTTCCTCCATCTCCGATGATCCACCCGAAGGAAACAGTGCAAGCTCCAACCTCGTCGAACGAGGTAACCGACGCTCCAAAGTCGCTAGCGATGGAGAGTGGGGGTGTATGAAAGTGTCACTACAATTTTCTCTCAACTCTTATGCTCATGAGAGCAACCATAGAAGATGAATGGAGGTGATGAAGCTTTGGCATGAGGCAACAAAAATGGCTAAGTCTTTTCTTTTTGAGTGAATGAGAGAGTGGAGAGTGAAACAAGTGTAATAATCAACAAAATGGAATCCATCATCCAATCAAGTGGTCGGCCCCCCTTCTCTCATCCCCACAAAAAATATCATTTTCCAATTAATCAAATAAACAAATCCAACCATACTTTGCACCATGCTTTGACTCATGCCCATGCCTTGTCGCCTTTTCCACCTCATTTCCTAATTGATTTTCTAAAAGAAAATCAATAATGAGGTGGCATCTTCTAGAAGCTATTCCGTATAAAATACGGAATACTTCCCGGTACATGTATCGAAATACATATACGCGTATTCATACAAAAATACGAATAGCCGAGAGAGAAAACAAATAGTGAACAATAATACTAGAATACATATATACAAATACATATATAAATTATTAAATCAAAACTCGATTTAATAATCCGGCGTAATCCTAAGCCGCTAGTATTATCAACCGTCCGATTAAAGTCTGCGCAGCTCGTGCACATATTTAATCGGACACCTGTATGTATCAACATATGTCATGTACACTATATCGCCTGAACCGTGAAAACCCTCTGTGTGGGACTCTAAAGACTCGTCAATACGCTGGCAGTGGGTTTAACCACAAGCACGTCAGTGGCACTAGATATACGTAACGGCTACCGAAGTATTGAGCGAAAGGGAGGCCAACGAGCAAACTCATGCAGAACCCCTACTGAGCCTGACAGTGGCAATATCCGTACAGTCCGGTCTGTTCGTCTAAGAGTATCGCATATCGAGTCTAAGGGGGTGGATAAAGTCAGACCCCTAACAATGTGATATTTAGTGTTGGTATGAAACCCCATCACTACCTGAGAAACTATCGATCCTGGATCGATAATTCTCGTCCACCGTGGCCACGGATTTATGGTGATGGCCATCCGTACACAACGCGATATCAACCCCCAATACCGGGAGAGACGAATCCCCGACGATTCGATCACTGCCTCTATGTGGCTCGGGACTGTACCCAACTAAAACCTGTTTGCACGACTCCTTTGAGCCGTGGTAGGATAGTAATCAAAGCATAGTGGGAACTCACACGAGACAAATGACGATCTCAGGTCGACAGATTAACTTGTACACATGTCACCTGGGAACTGCTATCTGACAATAGGTATAATACCAACTAGCAGGTTCCCGACGAGTCCGTCCAGTGTACTCATAACCTAATGAGCACCTGTATACTATCTTAGGTGAACAAACTAACACCAATGGCTTGTGAGACATGGTCATCACCCCTCGTCAGGGTCTCGATCAGTATACACTAGTCTACACTGGAGTATCGATGCCCGGTCTCGATACTCCTACGACTAGGGACATTTAAGGATGTGCTTATAGACCCCAGCTCCCACATATATGATCGCCATCATAATGCTGGCAGTCAAGCAAGAATCCTATGGGCTCTATCAACACGTACATGATGATAAAGACAAACCAGATAGTATACTATCATCTTGAGTAAGACTGCTTTATCGGTATAGGTCCTTACTCAATCATCATAATCACAAGTCCACGACTATGATAATTGCCTTGAGGGCACTATAGCCAACAATCTCCCACTTGCACTTAAGGCCAATTATTGCGATGTCGCATACTCACAGCACGTGTGATACCGAACACCCAACTTCTCTACTAATCAGTTTCGCAAAGCCCATTTGCGAAAATGATTGCGTTCGAGAAATAGCCTCAGTGAGTGGATCCGCTCCAATGTTTCTTTCTGTATCTCTCTAAATCTCAACTTCGCGGAGAGAGCTGTCTCCCGAAATGAGCAATACCTGTCTTAGAATTTGTTTGGATATCTGATAGGACCCAGTTCACAAATGAACTCCAAATCCAGCAAACTTCTTAGACTGTATCATCTACTGAATTTAATCAGTATCCTGCGCCATGCCTTTCCTCAGTATCCGGTTGGACCACCTGTCCAACATACTGTCCCTCAAAAGAAGGAAAAAATCATAACTCTGACAGTCACTCTGTCATTCAGGTCACCTTGGAAGCCTGAAATGATAACCGTCTCGTGAAGGAGGCTGCCGTTACCATATCCCAAGAACATTTACTTATGTTCATAAACTGCTTCCCAATGTTTCTCCAGGATTGGATATGTTTATTGCAGCTAGTGCAAAAACAACATCTGGTGTGGTACTTGACATTTTTTGATTAACTCAATTGCCCAAGCAAGCGATATGCTAATCATGCAGATCCCTCTCCCCTTTAGTTTGTATGACACCTTTAGAAAGGTTGACTCCATCACCTGCAGGTTCACCACCATGCCAGGAGTCGTCCATTCTAAAATATCTTTAGAATAATGTTAAAGTACCCATATTGGGACACTTGCCAAATCCAGATCTAAAACCATAGATCTAGTAACCAGAAAACTTAATATTATATCCATATCCTATGTGGAGAGACAACATTGTGACAACCACAGTATAACCGATCGCAGTATAGGAATATCTCTTCCTATCAAGTGCATGTCATCCCAATACCTGGACATCACTCCCTACTACCTTCTTACCAGATCCATCTCCCATTCTGATGAAGTCAAGACTTATGACTGTCACATCAAAAATAGATGATCTATTTCCGCTATACCTGCTTTAGTCTATAAATAGACATAAGCAACTTGTCTACTATGCTTTCGCTACTCCCATTGACTACAACAACCCTCTAGCAGAATCATATATATACGTACACTTCTAAAACTAGTTTAGAACGACGCTATACTCATCCTCCTGCCGGGTCTTATAGTCTAGAACAGCAGCAATGACAAGTCTGGGTAAACAAGAACCTCCCTGTCACCGTCTCTGAGAAGACCAAAGTACCTCTCGGGTGCCTGAGGTTACCCACCAAAATCTGCGAAGTGGCTAATGGAACATCAAATCCAATTGAATTCTTAGGTTCTATTAAATTTCTAGTAATCGTTTGTGGTTCTGGAATAACTTCCAGTTCTACCATACTCCCACTTGTGTTTTTCTGAAAAAGTCCATTTTACTAAAACTGTGGCGAGTCAAGAACAATATAAATATTGATCTTCCTGATGGTAGAATGTTATCCCTCGTCAAAGCCCGGGATAACCCACAAACAGCCATTACTGAAACGTGCCTTGAGTTTATCCGGATTCTGGTTTTAAGCATCAGCCGGACAACTCCCTATACCTTAACATCGTTAAGATATAAATTGATTCTATATATATCTAATATAGAAACAAAAGCACTAATTTAATTGGAACCAGATTCAAAATCATGCAGCTGTCTCTAGTGCATATCAACCAAATGGAAAGAGGACAATCAGCATTACTCATTTAGGAGTGCATCCATATATGAGTAACCCGAAAGAGAAGCAAGTTCTCAAAACCATTACTATCAATGGAATACCAAACACAAGTATCTACATCTTCGACTTCCTCGAAGAATTCTGATACTTCTAACAAATGGTTCTCTACTTTATTCTTATACCTATAACTTCTCAATATCTGGACTTTGCATTTCATCGAAATACCTATTTAAAATAAAAGAAGTCATGAGTAAACAGAATATAGTACGAGTACCGGCCCCATTGTCCTAATGGACACTGGACAACATACAATACTTTGTATAAGTCCCCTGAGTTCAACAACTCAAACCCTGTGCGTCGTAGGTTGAAAAACTGTACTTTGGTTAAGAAGAGTTACACCGCTGTTGAATGCACCTTACCTAATCACCAACTGATATAGGTAAATGTCATAGACACAATATCAAAAAGTTATATCTCACTTTATAAAATAAATGTACAGATATATCAGTTTGAAATTGGTGCATAACAACGGATATTCAAAACCAAATATTTGCCATCCGGCAAAATCCAGATGATTTCCTCAAATATCACCAATTACTACGAATTCCGATATAATAAGGATCTAATCACCCAATTCCCAATATCTTACTCCCACTCACCATCTGTAATAACATACAGATGTGAGAAACTGATCTGATAAATACATACCCTGGAGTTAGATTTTTATTGGGAAAACAGTTTTCAATTAATATCGCATAGTAAAACTGAAACATGAAAATGTTTCAAAAGGGTTAACTGGTATTCCTAGTAACGCCTCTTCCATTATCCTGAATCATGACAGTAACCATATACTTACCTGCCCTCACTGCAATCCCTTTATTATGTCTTTACTTATTACCTTATGTACACCTCCTTTACGCTAATTGGTTTTCTTCATTCCCTACCCTTCGGTACCAGCCTAAGATTTTGAAGAAGACTATCCAATAAGCGCAATTGGTGTACTCTCATAATCCTAGGAGCCCTCGCAACCTGAGAGAAGGTAAAGAGAAAAGACATCTGAATAATCCTATTCTATTTCTCCTGAACCAGAATCCATCCCCGAAAAAGTTCCTTCGAGTTCGTATGTAACTATACGATGGATTTATCCAATGAAAGTGGATATCCGTAGTGATACGGAGTGTTCTAGAGAAAAGCAAAGTGGATGTAGGAGGGGCAGGGATATACACGATCTTTGTCGTGAATGATGGTGATCGCAATTTTCTTTGCCATTATTCTAATCCCTTTATATGTCTTTACTTATAACCTTCTGTACACCACAGTTAAGTTTGTTGGTTTTCATCCTTCCAAACCGTTCGGCACCTGCCTATGGTCTGGAGGAACACTATCCAATATGCTTAATAGGTGTACCCTTTCCTAATCCTAGGAGCCCTCATAACCTGAGAGAAGGTAAAGAAAAAAGACAACCGAATAATCCTATTCAATCTCTCCAGAACCAGAATCCATCCTCGAATCAGATCCTTTGAGTTCGTATATAACCATACGATGGATTTATCCAATGGAAGTGGATATCTGTAGTGATACGGGGTGTTCTGGAGAAATGCAAAGGTGATATAGAAGTGGCCATGATGTATACGACACCGTGACATTCCAAAAGCCAAAGTGTTTTAAGAAGGTTCGGTCAACTTGGTTTCATGAGTTTTAGTCAAAGGTCGGGTCATAGTCGCATCCACAGAGAGAGAGAAGAAACACTCAGCGTGCACTCTAACCTAAATCAGAATGGTTAATCATTTTATCTAATCAGGATGGCTCCCATTGTTTCCTCAAATTCTCCTCCAAACCCAAAAGGAGAATTAGTCGGAATCACCCGAGGAGTAATCCTACTCATCAGTGGGAATCGGGATCCAACTATCATCGCATGATAACTTGATGGAAGCCACTCAAGTTACCACACTCCAGAAGGTATGCGCAAGCCTGGCAAGTTTCCTGTATGTTTAAAACACCCGATATGATTTTTACCCCTAGGACCCAAGTGACCTTGACGAATAATCAACAAATCAAAAGGTCCTAGTCAAGTTCAACGAGTCATTATCTTGATTGCATTAAACCCACCCGCACGACCCTTGACGAATAATCAACAAAGTCGTACGACTGTCCTAACCAATCCATATATCCATACGACAGAAAAGCATTACAGAGCTACCGCACGTTACGCCTCGGCGAATAGCAACGACAAACGTAGCACGAATACAAAGCAATACTAATCTGAAATGACGGAGGGCTACGACTGGTTTTTGGCGAAAAAACTTTAACGTAATGAACTTGATATCGTTGAAGGAATCCAAGTGGTTTATAAATATATAGTGGCGAAAACGTTTGCGAAAGAGGTCACTCCCGGTGAAGGGATCTCGGCTCTTTCCCCGTCGAATGGGGTGCAGGATATCCCAAACTGAATATCACGATGCAAAGCAAAAGTAATCAACTATAGTGAAGTTATTACGTTGACGCAAACTTTTACTCAAGGGGTCACTCCCGATGAAGGGAGGTCTGCCCTTGCCTCGTCGAATGAGGTGCAGGATATTCCAAAATGAATACCACTGTGCAAAGCAAAAGAGAACGTCTGTAATGTCAGTTTTTAAATACTTATTTCCAACAACATCATATATATATAGGTTTGTTTTATCCTTACATTGATAAGAATCAACGCAGTCTCATCAATTAATCACACCAGAAAAGAACGAAAATAAAATGTATGTATATGCCATCCGCATTCGCCACTGGGTCCCGTCATCACCCGTTAGGTTACTTAACTAACGACAGAGCGGGGACTGGGCTAGCGCGGGTGCAAAACATATACAACATCTACTAGTATATATATAAATATATATAACAATCATCTCAGGCATGATATAAAGCAACATCACAGAAAAATCACAGAAGCAACAAAGAATGGTGGATAATCTGGAGCCCCGAGTTTCACTTGAGCCGCAATTGAGACTCGACGTTCTCTGTCATGTGGATAGCATGTGCAATGAAACCTAGACCCCTACGAGCGCGGCAAGTTACCCGCCAAAACCAGAAGTGAGGCAGCCCCCTTGAGCAACGTGAATGGACCACCCAGCCCTTTACGGAATCCGGTAACTTGAGCACCCCTCCTGGGTCACCTATACCCCCTACGAGTGCGGCAAATAGCCCACCAATTCTAGAGTAAGGTCCCCTCCGTCCCAACACCATAAGATGCAGACCAGTTGCCCTCTAGAACCCGTCTATTCGTGCACTCCACCGCGGGGTAATCCTAGTACAAAAAAAAAAATAATATACAAGGGTGACATCGACCTCAACCCGGTCGTGCCCCAAAAGAATAATATACAAACTGGCAGTGACGGCAGTCCACATGTCGGACGCTCGCCCCGAAATATCAAATGTACAAATGAAAATAAACTGTACTGACATTGCACCATTGCTATCCACCACGACGATCAAACCAACATCACAGCACAACACAGAACATCAACGTGAATGTCACGTTCGCAAACTCGTCTAAAAGAACATATAGCGGTTAGACAGGTTTACCGATCAAATGACATTCAAGGTCACAGATAGAAATGTATGTACTGTTAAACGCATACTTAAAATATCGATCGACTAAGTTCCAAATTGGCCCCAATAGCAAAAACAACACTGCACTGAAACCTGGGCCAAGACAGTATATGTCAAAATCACAATTCCAAGTCAGGAGGCTATAGGAAAAATTTCGAAGCTCGTCGCCACTAAATGGCCGCGGAACCGCCGCCAATAAGGGGTAAGTGCGGCGGTTCCGCGGCGATTTGGAGGCATCATAAGCCCAAATTTTTTCTGTACCATTAAAAACGCCTGCACGGATTTTTAAGCCTCTGAAAATAATTTTTTGAACATTTTTGAAAAACAACAGCAAACATAAAATTGAAGTCGTGATTTTGGCAATTTCCGTCGATCGATCTTTTAAGCACGTTTAAACAAGCTAGTAGGGTTAAAAGGGTGGCTCTAATACCATGAAGGGTTCCGGCAGCGGTCCGGCCATCGAAACGCGGCCAAAATGCGGAACAAAAATTTATTAAACCGGCGCTACCGTTACCCGATTTACGGATCGACCTTAAACCCTAAACTAGCAAACTAACTAAGAGTTAGAATCGTTATACCGAGTTAATCCGTGTCCTTTGTTCTTCATTCCAAGCTCCTAGTGATCCTTTGACGATGTTTGGTTGCCGGTCTTCCTCCATCTCTGATGATCCACCCGAAGGAAATGGCGCAAGCTCCAACCTCATCGAACGAGATAACCGACGCTCCAAAGTCGCTAGCGATGGAGAGTGGGGGTGTATGAAAGTGTCACTACAATTTTCTCTCAACTCTTGTGCTCATGAGAGCAACCATAGAAGATGAATGGAGGTGATGAAGCTTTGGCATGAGGCAACAAAAATGGCCAAGTCTTTTTCTATTTGAGTGAATGAGAGAGTGGAGAGTGAAACAAGTGTAATAATCAACAAAATGAAATCCATCATCCAATCAAGTGGTCGCCCCCCTTCTCTCATCCCCACAAAAATTATCATTCCAATTAATCAAATAAACAAATCCAACCATACTTTGCACCATGCTTTGAGTCATGCCCATGCCTTGTCACCTTTTTCACCTCGTTTCCTAATTGATTTTCTAAAAGAAAATCAATAATGAGGTGGCATCTTCTAGAAGTTATTCTGTATAAAATACGGAATACTTCCCGGTACATGTATCGAAATATATATACGCGTATTCGTACAAAAATACGAAAAACCCGAGAGAGAAAACGAATAGTGAACAATAATACTAGAATACGTATATACAAATACATATATAAATTATTAAATCAAAACTCGATTTAATAATCCGGCTTAATCCTAAGCCGCTAGTATTATCAACCGTCCGATTAAAGTCTGCGCAGCTCGTGCACATATTTAATCGGACACCTGTATGTATCAACATACGTCATGTACACCATATCGCCTGAACCGTGAAAACCCTCTGTGTGGGACTCTAAAGACTCGTCAATACGCTGGCAGTGGATTTAACCACAAGCACGTCAGCGGCACTAGCTGTACGTAACGGCTACCCAGGTATTGAGCGAAAGGGAGGCCGACGAGCAAACTCATGCAGAACCCCTACTGAGCCTGACAGTGGCAATATCCGTACAGTCCGGTCTGTTCGTCTAAGAGTATTGCATATCGAGTCTAAGGCGGTGGATAAAGTCAGACCGCTAACAACGCGATATTTAGTGTCGGTATGAAACCACATCACCACCTGAGAAACTATCGATCCTGGATCGATAATTCTCGTCCACCGTGGCCACGGATTTATGGTGATGGCCATCCATACACAACGCGACATCAACCCCCAATACCGGGAGAGACGAATCCCTGACGATCAGATCACTGCCTCCATGTGGCTCAGGACTGTACCCAACTAAAACCTATTTGCACGACTCCTTTAAGCCGTGGTAGGGTAGTAATCAAAGCACAGTGGGAACTCACACGAGACAAATGATGATCTCAGGTCGACAGACTAACCTGTACACATGTCACCTGGGAACTGCTATCTGACAATAAGTATAATACCAACTAGCAGGTTCCCGGCGAGTTCGTCCAGTATACTCATAACCCAATGAGCACCTGCATACTATCTTAGGTGAACAAACTAACACCAATGGCTTGTGAGACCTGGCCATCGCCTCTCGTCGGGGTCTCGATCAGTATACACTAGTCTACACTGGAATATCGATGCCCGGTCTCGATACTCCTACGACTAGGGACATTTAAGGATGTGCTTATAGACCCCAGCTTTCATATATATGATCGCCATCATAATGTTGGCAGTCAAGCAAGAATCCTATGGGCTCTATCAACACGTACATGATGATAAAGAAAAACCAGATAGTATACTATCATCTTGAGTAAGACTGCTTTATCGGTATAGGTCCTCACTCAATCATCATAATCACAAGTCCGCGACTATGATAATTGCCTTGAGGGCACTATAACCAACACATACGCCATCCACCCGACTTCCCCCGTAGATATACATCTACTCACCTTGTCCTTGTCTGCCGAAATCGATGCCGCATCCTCTTCTTCATCGTCCGAAGTCCACGTGAGGGGTACCTATATGCAAACAAACATATATAATATCGTAAACCGAAATCGCGGATAAAACCCAAAACAGCACACGTAACGCGCATAGGTTAAAACCTATGACCCGCTCATGCAAAATAACCGGTTAACCGTCGATATCGGCGTACAAACGCCGATTGATCGAGATAAAACACCAACTTATAAATCATAGTTCCAAAACTCACTAATTATAATATAAATAGGGTTTGAATCATCAAAACCTTAAAATTAATGAAATCGTTCTATTTCGCAAAAACCTAGAAAGCGTCAATTAACCATTTTACTTCAAAACTTGATGTTTAAACGAAACTAATGGCCATAATATTCACTAAATATCATAACTAGGTTTTATAAATCATTTCTATAATTTAATCTCATCAATTTAAATTAGGTCCAAAATTATAGTTTGCAAAATTATCAAATTTTAACACTTTTTAAGCAAAATTCACAATTCAACAACTAAGCTAGAATTTGCATATTTTAAATTGTTAAACCACTAATGGAAACCTTAATGATGTGCTAAAACCCTAACTAGATTTTTAATCCCACATTTTTAATTAATTTCTAAAACCTAGTTTGCAAAATAGCATATTTATCACAATTTTTAAACTAACAAATAGCAACTAGTAACCAAATTAGGTTTTGCATTCAATTAACATGTTAATCTCCTCATTAACACCATAATATAATGATAGCAACCCTCATCATAATTTTATCTCACCAATATACATGATTTATAAAAATCTAGTTTACCAATAGCTTAATTTGAACAATTAAAATGTAATAATTAGTAATTTAACTATTTAGATTAGATTTTACATGTCTTTATGTGTTAATCCACTCATTAAAACCATGAACAATTGATAAAAATCCCCACTTGAATTTTATCTCAGCTATTTATATGTGTTATAAAAACCTAGTTTTCAAAATTGTTTAATTTAAGCAATTTTGAAACAATAATTTATAATACAACAACTACACTAGACTTTTCATTACTTAAAATGTTAAACCACTTATTATAACCCTACTCCATTAATAAAAATCCTAACTTTATTTTAAAAACCCTTTCTTTAATTTTGAATCATAAAATTAAAATCATAATTTAGCTTCTGCTTATGCTAGATTAACGTAATTATCCAATAATTTAGCTCTAGGTTAAGATTTATACCTCACAACATGATGTCTAGCATGGTCACATAGCCTCCTAAATGGTTCTCTTGCCTCAAGAATCCAAGCTAGAATGAGCAAAGGATAATGGGTAGGAATTAAATTAGGAATTTATGGATTTTTTATTGATTTTTTGATGGATTTTTGGAGATTTTTGTGATGGAAATGGGGTGGGAAAAATTTTGGGCAGCAATGAGGAGGCTCGGACACAAGCTTGGGAGGAAAAAGAGAGAGAGAAAAAGTGTGTGGAAACTTGTAGAAGCCTCCCCATTTTGACCTCTTTTAAAACCCATTCTTTAATTAATTAATTTTCATTTCTTTTGTAAACTCTTTCCTCCAATTTCTAGAACCATCTTGAAATTTTCTTTTCATTTCAAAACAATATATTACATTTTTTTTTAGTGTGTCATGGTGCACAATTTTATAATTAACCCATTTCTAATTTATATTTATCACTAATTAAATGTATAATTAAAGCTTATGTTAATATTTAAATTTAATTAATTAAGGAAAAATATTTGAGTAAACTAATAATTTATAAGTCACTAAATAAACACCATTTATTAGTAATTACATAGTTAAAATAGGCGTATTTAAATTTATATTGAAAAATAACTGTAGTTGAGTTTTACGGAAAATACGGTTTATTTTACCGATTATCAGAAAATTCACCTAAAGGGTTTTATTTATTTAATTATTTATTTATTTTTAAAACGTTACAGGTTTTGGCGAAACCGTGAACGTAATGAACTTGATATAATCGAAGGAACCTGATAGCTTTTAAAAGGAGTGGTTTAAGCTCCGCAATTAAAAATCTGCTGTTTTAAAATAACCGAGTGGTTTCTTTTAAATTGTTCCAACGATTCAACTTTGGTTTATTTTCTTTACATTAATATAATGCGTCCCATCAATTAACCTATCATTGCAGAAAACAACGAAAATACAACGTCCGCTTATGCCATCCGTATTCGCCACTGGGCCCCGTCATTCACCCATTAGGTTACTTAACTAACGACAGAGTGGGGGCTGGGCTAGCGCGGATGCAAAGCATAAGCAACGCCTATTAGATATCATATATAGATATTGTACATTCGTCAGACGCAATAATAGGCATTCCAGATCACAGATAAACATATTGGATATTCTAGGAATCCGCATTTTTTTGAGCCTGCAATGAAAGACAGATTACATAGTCGTGATGAATAGCCAACCCCACCCTAGACCCCTATGGCTACGGCAAACTACCCGTCAAGTACCCGAAGTGAAGCGGTCTCCCTCAACGACGTGAGTAGGCTACTAAGCACTTCAAAGTACCCGATAGTTTGTGCACCCCACCTTGGGTCTATCCTAGGAGCATAAAACAGTAAATGAAATAATACAACGGTGGCTACAATCTCAACCCGGATGTGCCCCGCAAAAGAATATTACAACAATTTACAATTTACAAATGAATGAAAGAAACACTCGTCTCACATCCCCGGCTATCCATTCACGACAATCCAACAAGTTCATATTCACAAACATAAAGTAACCATTACAGAAATGTACAACCCCCTGCTAACCGACATATAGCAATTAGGGAAGATTTACGAACACATTAATCACAACACAGATATAATCCAGTTAGCCAAAACTCTTAGAATTTCGATCAATCACTACATTTGAATCTACTCCAAATACTTCTCTGTGCACAAAAATCCTGAGCAGAAACAAAATATCCCAGAAAACCCAACATCAACACAGAAGAATAACTGAGCAAATTTGGGTTGACTCGGTGTCAACTAGGCCACGGATCTGCGGCGGATCGCTTGTATCGGCCGTGGTTCCGCGGCGGTTTGGCCGAGTCACAATCCCAAATTTTTTCACAATTCTTGAAAAACCCTGCTTGTATTTTTAAGGTCTCTGAAAAAATTTAGATCTCAATTTAAGATCGGCAGAAATTTGGTGAAAATATTGTTTTTCGGGATTAAATCACGATCGAATTTCTAAAGACTATGCTAACATGTTAGTTATAGTTTAGCTAGGCTCTGATACCACTGTAAGTCAATGTTACACACCCCACGAGATACGGGGAGGCAGAATAGGTAAAACAATCATTTTGTTCAAAGTAACATCGACTATCAAACAGATCTTTGCTAAATCCTAACTAACAAACTATCTAGAATTAGTTAACTACTATGATAGATGATTATACCTCAAGATACTAGTCCTTCTTGCTCTTGTTGTTCACTTCCTCGTCGGCCTCCTCGATGTAATAGAAGATTCACCCGAGAGTTCCTTCTTCAAGTTTTAACCTCTAACTTGAGATAACTAAGTGGTTAGGATTGCTAATCCAAGTGACCTAGAGGATATAGAGATTGATTAAGGATCTCTTAGTCTTGCTAACCCTATGGTTCTCAACTCATGAGAGGATTAGGGTTAGAATGAAGAAGATGAGAGCTTGAGGAGAGAGAATGAATTTGTGATAATGAAATGAACTTGAGTCATTTGGATAATATCATGAAGCATGAAAATATCTAAGCAATAATATATTAAATTATCAATCATGCTTCATTAATTACCTTGAGATGAATCACCTCATGACTCATGGTGCAATTAATGAAAATAACACATCATCTCTCCACCTCATTAAGTTTAATTCATAAATGAATTAAAACTAAATGAGTCACATTTCTTCTAGAAGCTTCCCAACTAATTATGAGAATGTCTCTCCCATCCGTATTCACGAAAAACACGGATATACTGAGAATGCATAAATCCAAGAATCCAATACTAGAATCTGGCTTAAACCAAAGCCTGCTAGTATAATCTGTCCGAACATCATACGTGCACAAGTACACGTATATGTCCGAACCCTGTCGTAAAACCATACGACCTCTATATCGTTTCGCCTGAAGCAGGAAAACCCTCTGTGTGGGACTCTAAACACTCGACACTATGCTGGCAGTGGGTTTAACCACAGGTCACAAGCGGTACTAGCTGTACGTAATGGTCCCCAGGTAGATGTCGATAAGAAGGTCGATGAGGAAACCCATCTGAACTCTTGCTGAGCCTGATGTGACAATCTCCGTACAGTCCGATCTGTTCATCTAAGACTATCGCATATCGGGCCTAGGGGCGGCAAGCGTCGGTCCCCTAAAAGCGGTATGAGTCGTGTCGGAGTGAAGCCCATTATATCTTGAGAAACTACTGAAATACCTACCAGTAAATCTTGCTTGCCCTGGCTAGGGACCTTGCGTAATGGCTCTACAAACACAGCGCTATATCAACTCCTAATACCGGGAGAGACGAATCATATCTAACCGCCACTGCCTCCAAGTGCTTCGGGACTGCACCCAACTGCTACCTGTTTGCACGACTCAGTCGAGCCGTGGTAGGGTAGCAATCTAAGAACAGTGGGAACACACTCAAGGTGAAGCAGCAGTGTCAAGTCTACGGACTATGTTGTACTCATGTCACCTGGGAACACACTCAAGGTGAAGCAGCACTCTACGGACTATGTTGTACTCATGTCACCTGGGAACCCATCGTAAGTTAACAGTGGGAACACACTCAAGGTGAAGCAGCAGTGTCAAGTCTACGGACTATGTTGTACTCATGTCACCTGGGAACTGTTAACTTACGATGGGTATAATACCAACCAACAGTTCCCTGCGAGTCCTGTCCGGTGTACCCGTAACCCGACGAGCACCTGCATACTATCTCCAGTACAACGTACTGATTGCTGTGGGACAGACCATCTCCCCTGCTGGGACGAGAAGCGTATACACTAGTCTACTCCGGAGTATCGATGCCCTGTCTCGATAATCCTACGACTAGGGACCTGAAAAAGGATGTGCTTGTAGACTACCCAGCCCCCACTAGTGTGACTGCCATCACAACGCTGGTAGTCAAGCAAGATCCTAAGGGCTCTATCAATATGTATTCGTGATATGCTAAAAGAAATATATATACATATTAAGATAGATATAAACCAAGTAGCATACTACTATATTGAGCAAGACTGTTAATACAACTGTGAATATCCCAAGCTTCCATATTAAGTAATATACAAGCTAGTATGATACAATAATGGCCCCTAGGGCATATACACTAACAAGTCGGTTATATGAGATATAACCGGATTATTAAATCAAGTGTTGATTTAATGATTTAATGTATAATTATATATTTAATATATTAATTTACATTAACTAATATTAGCTCACTTAAATGTTTCTTTTCTCACTTAAGTGCATAAGTATATATGTGATATATATTAATGTACATTTTTTGTGTCATGGTTGATGATACATGCAATATGGGTATATGAGACTTACACCATACTAATGATAATGAAGGGTTTATTTATTTGGTGTAATTTAATTATTAGTTGGATAATGGTCACATGGCATGAAGCTTTGAGAAGCTTGAAGAACCATTGACTAGTCCACTAGTTTTATCTTAATACTAGATATTTGTTAACTCAACCATTATCTAAACCTATGGTTAACTCTCTACATGAGTGATATTAGATATTTTCTCACCCATGGTTGCCATTCATTCTCTCATCTTTCATTTTCTTCATCTTCATCAAGAGCAAGAGTGAGCTCTCTAGGTTTTTGAGAGAAGAAGAAAAAGAGTGAGAAAAGTAATTCTAAAGTGAGCAAAAATCCTACTTCATCATCCTCTACTAGATTAGCACTTTAGTATAAGGTGTTAGCTTCACTAATCCCACATTAGTGAAGAGGTAGATTGGGTTAGTGACTCCTCGACGTAGATCATCTTCGGTCTCGAAGACTTCGTGCAAGCCCGTTGCTTTCTTCTTATGGAGCCGTTCAAGAGTCCACAAGATCACTTCATTGCAGTGAAGGGATCACTACAAGGAGCTATAGAAGTGAAGGAGCGGACTACAAAGGTTGTAGTCCCTACTCACTTAGTTGTAAAGTAGCTTACACATTGTATTGTCTAAATCTTTAGTTAAGATTCTAGGGTTAGGATTGTTTTGTACGGCAAATTTTTGAAAATGGCATGGACGATGCCTCCCGAAACCTTGCTATCGTGCCGAACATTCCTACTGTAATAAACACTTTCATTTAGAATATCAATGCTCTGCCTCAATATTTCTACAACTGGGGACACTTTAAAGGATATGCTTATAGACTATCCAGCCCTCACAAGTATGACTGCCATCACAACGCTGATAGTCAAGCATATCCTACGGGCTTTATCAATATGTATAAGTAGTACGTAATAATAAGTAGAACATACGCACATGTTAAGATAAAGTCAAACCAGATAGCATACTATCATTTCGCGCAAGATTGTCCTATATATATATAGTATCCATTACAAATAATAGCATTTAGGGCACACATATATATCCTGATATATACATATCCTATAAGGCTACGCCAGTGCCCCGGCCATCAAACCGTGGCCAAATGCGGAACAAAAACTTTTAAAACTTGGCGCTAACGGAACCCTAAACGACGGATCGTACCATTAACCCTATACTAGATAACTGTAAAGAGTTTAGAGAGATTATACCGATCGATCCGTGTCCTTCGTTCTTCAACCTCTGTCCTAAGCTCATCGCGGTTACCTTGATGAAGTTCGCTCTCCGGTCTCCCTCGTCGAAGATGATCCACGTCGAGAATTAGTAATACGGGCTCCCGCTTCAAAACCGAAGCAACTCGGGCATCCGGTTTGCTAGCCTACATGCACAAGATGAAGTAGAGAGTGTGTGTGTGAATACTTTGTCTCAAAACATCCAATGATTCTCAACACATGAGATGGAATGGGTGGAGGTTGAAGAAGAAGCCAAGTGAGGAAAAGAGTGATCTCAAGTTTTGGCACAAAGAAAAACCTAGTCAAGAAAATGTATCTGTTGTTTTTCTTTTGTTGGTTGTGAAGTATTTAGTGTGAGCTCAAGTAAAGAAAAATCCCAATACAAAATATCTTACACCAAGCCCAATACCATGAGTCACCAAGTGAGCACATGCCACCATGAATGCACAAGGCCAAGACTTGCACTCATGTGTCATGCCACAATCAATGCTCAATGTACCAAAACTTAATCTCACAAATTCCACACAATAAACATTAAAACTTAATGTTTAATCAAAAAAGGAAATGGCAACCCTAAAGTAAACTCGTAACGAATTACAAGAATACCCCTCATCCGTATATACATACCTGCATCCGTATTCCGACTGAATACAAATACAATGAGACGAAAGTAATCCAACAATATAATACTAGGATCCGGCTTAAACAAAAGCCCACTAGTATTATCCGTCCAATCATGATCCGTGCACAAGTGCACGTATATGATCGAACCCTGCCATAAAACCATACGGCCTCTACAACGTTTCGCCCGAACCAGCGAAACCCTCTGTGTAGGACTCTAAAGACTCGTCAATACGCAGGCAGTGGGTTTAACCATAAGCACGTCGGCGGCACTAGCTGTACATAATGGCTACCCAGGTATTGAGCGAAAGGGATGCTGACGAGCAAACTCATCCTGAAACCCTACTGAGCCTGACAGTGACAATATCCATATAGTCCGGTCCGTTCGTCTATGAGTATCGCATATCGGGTCTAGGGGGTGGATAAAGTCAGACCCCTAATAACGCAATACTTAGTGTCAGGGTGTCGGTATGAAGCCTATCACCATCTGAGAAACTACTGATCCGAATTAGTAATTCTCGACTACCTTGGCCAAGGATTTCTGGTGATGGCCACCCGTGCACACCGCGACATCAACCCACAATACCGAGAGAGACGAATCCCCTGACGATCCGCTCACTACCTCCATATGGCTCGGGACTGTACCCAACTAATACCTGTTTGCACGACTATTTTGAGCCATGGTAGGGTAGTAATCAAAGCACGATGTGAACTCATACGAGACAAATGAAGATCTCAGGTCGATAGACTAACCTGTACACATGTCACCAGGGAACTGCTATCTGACAATAGGTATAATACCAAATAGAATGTTCCCGGCGAGTCCGTCCAGTGTACTCATAACCCAATGAGCACCTGTATACATCTTAGGTGAACCAACAGACACCAATGGCTTGTGAGACCAGCCACCGCCCCTCGTCGGGATCTCAATCCATATACACTAGTCTACTCTTGGAGTATCGATGCCCAGTGTCACGACCCAAAATTTGGCACGTGACCGGTACTTAAACCACGTAACGTCTATAGGTGTAACGCAATTTAAGTAAGCCGAAACCCAGAAATCTAAACCATCAAAAGTAGTAAGTGATGAAAACATTTGTTAAAAACATTTGGAAATCTCAAGTAAAAATCTTTAAAGTTTAAATTAAAATTTCGGAAGCACCCCCTTTGTAAAAACTAGCCCCGAAAGGATACAACATAAGATATAAGTAAAGCAACATATGATATAAGTAAAGCATCCCCAAACGGGAGCAATCACGTCCAACGGCGGAAACAACCACCACAAGAATAATATACGACGCCGTAGCGAAGAAATGGATAATATAAGTGAAAAATATCATAAAAGATAAAACTACATAATAAAAGCCGGCTCACACGAGCTCGACATCCAGAGTCACAAAATAATATACAATATCGTCCTCGCATCTCATCTCTAAGTCAATACATGAAATGGTATATGGAGAGTACTAGATACAATAAGGTGTACAATGATTATAAACGGATAATCGCAAAACCCACCTATAGCAAAACGGCTCACAGCCAACTGTAGCGGTATCCGCTGCAAAAGATACGCTAAGATAGCCTGCCGTGGCTACCCTGAGGGTCAACCTGCAAAACACTGTGGCACAACGGGGGTGAGTTGCCAACTCGTGAATAGTAAGTAACATTATACAGGTAATCGCAGGTATGCACGTACTGCGATACTCTATCACAGGCAATCTGATAGTATCAATATACTAATATGGATATGCAATAATCATGAAAGGTACTCTATCAGGTACTATAAATACATGAAGCGATGCATATCAATGAATTCTGAGTATAGGATAAAACATGTCATCATCAGTAAATCATCATCATGGAAAAACCCGGTGTCCATCAATACACCCCAAATCCCAATACCTCTGGCGTTGTCACTCTAATCGGCTCTCATATCCTGTAAATCTCATGGAATATGAGTGCCCAATATCAGCACTCAAAAACATCATGAAATACTCGTGTCCAGCATCGACACGCAAATCCACATATATCGGGCTCCGTCAATCCGGATCGGACCATAGGCTCCCTCTGTCCGAATCGGCCCTCGGGCTCCGGCAATACGGGTCGGCCCATATCCATCTCTCGACTCCGGTCGGTATCCTACGGATAACCGCCAAGTCCAACCAATCACCGGTAGGTAGTAGTCCCTCTGCCAGGCTCATCGTCTACTGCACAACCATCCATTCTCGCCCCGAGGTACCATACTGAGTCCACCATGAACCCGCAAATGGATCATCCAGCTCCTCGAATCAAGTTTCTATCACACGTCTCAGAATCGAGAAAACGCATGGTGGACGCACTGAAATATCATATCAAGAGAACCGGGTTTTCAAAACAATGCATACTTTCTTGAAATAATACCACGGTTCTCAAATCCATAAATCACATGAAATCCATATCTCAATGCGTAAATCCATGCAGTATGATCTATGCAACATCAAACCGAAATATGATCATATTAAGGGAAAACCGCTCTTTTAAATGAATTCAATTTTTAAATGTGTCATGCGGTTTCCAATTTCTCCAAAATCAAATCCAATCAACATATAGAGGTATACATGTAGCTATAGAAAGTATGTATGTACGCAAGTATATATGTACGCAAGTATGTATGTACGCATAATGCAATTCATATGCGCAATAGAACAAGAATCATGTCTAATGATAAGGTAAGCTAAGCAATGTATTATCCATGGCAATTCTATAGTGTGAGTGTCATGGCAATTACTAACGGTGTGTGTGTGGCATACAGTTTAGTACTCGTGCAAACATGAACCGTTAGTAACAGTGTTGTGTCTCATTAATACTACGTCCATATGCAACAGGAAAATGGGGTATGCAACAATGGCACACATGCGCAATCAATGTATATATATATATAAACATGCGGCTATAATATCCTATCAAGCCCTGACGCATAATGCCATACGGGTGATTTCCCCGTAGATGTTAAATCTACTCACCGGTGATCTCGAGCTAAGTATATCCAACCACCTGCTTTCCCTTCTTCGCGGCGTCCGAAGTCCCTGCCTGCGATCCTATTAACACATATCACAACATAACAAGTGCACATTAGAAACCTTTTGATAACACACGCAAACAACAGCAACAACAAACTGACTCCCCCTAAGCTCCCAAGTGTTCTCTTAGCGACTAAACGCATGCAGCAACTTCCTAGACCAGCCCTACGGTTACACATCGTACAGAACACCTAAACAATTATTGGATAATCCGCATCGCACGTTGCTGAAACGCTTGAATTTTAGCTAAAAGGTCTCAGATTTTTCTATACAAAGAATTGGTGAAAGTTGTAAGTTCCACGAGCCTAAAAACAACCCCAGAGACCCTACGACCAAGACTGGAGACACCAATCACCAGTCTGGCCGCAATTTGCGGCCAGAATCAATTAATTTGCGGCCATGTTTGGGAGGGATAGTCTCAGGTTTTGGTGATGGGTTCTAGGTCTCTAAACTAGGTCTCTATAATGGCAACTTCCTCAACAACAACCTGAGTTGATAGCAGATTCAACAAGACACCAAAACTATACCAAAATACGACATTTGAACAAAAACTGTAATTTTAGTGATCTAAACAGCATTTTACTAAGCAACACAACATAATAAACTCCTAGTTAACAGTTTAGGGCCATTACCTATTCACAGTTGCTCCAAAATCCCATCTTTCCTTGCTCCAAGTGATCCTAGTGGCTTTGGTGATGCTAAATGGAGATTTTGTTTGAGTTTGTGAGGATAGGGTTAAGGTTTTAGTTGAGGGATAAAGGGAGAGGAAGAGATGAAGGAAAATATGAGAAGGAGAAAACTAATGAGAGTGAGAGTGAGGGAATGAGGGTGTATGCATGAGAGTGAGGTGTTTGGGAATGAGGGGTGAGTTTCGCACAAGCCATGCCTCCCTCCCCTCTCTCCTCATTAAATGCATGGCATGCTTGCCATGCCTCATGATGCCCTCTCTCTCTCTCTCTTCCTCTCTCTCAAGTCAACCAAATAAGATATAAACATTTTTTTTATAATTTGAAAACTAATTAATTTAATTAATTACATATAACACTTAATGGAATGAGGTTAGATGTCATGGCTACTTAAGCATGGTTTAACCCCAAATTAACCCTAGGTTAACATGCACATGTGTGTGTAAGCCTGCAATAAATATTAATAAAATATTAATTAATTTTTGATAAAATATTTGAAAACTATTTTGCTAAACTTTTTACTAAAAATCCGTATTATCGCTTAATTAACACTAATCGCATTCTAAGATATTACAATCTTCGCCTTTTATAGAAATTCGTCCCCGAATTTAAAAATTTACTATGCGTACCTTCAAAGAGATGAGGGAATTTCTTCCGTATCTCGCTCTCGGCCTCCCAAGTGACCTCTTCACCATTTGGGCTACGCCAAAGAACTTTCACAGATGGCAAGACCTTTGACCGAAGCTTCTTCACCTGCCGATCCAATATAACTACCGGCTGCTCGGTGAACGAAAGATCGCGCTCTAGCTGAACGGTCTGGTGTTGAATCATGTGAGAAGGGTCATGAAGGTATTTGCGAAGTATCGAAACATGGAATACGGGATGAACATCCGGAAAACTGGGTGGAAGTGCCAAACGATAGGCAACGGTACCAACTCGCTCAAGGATCTTGAAAGGACCTACAAATATGGGGATAAGCTTCCCTTTCTTCCCAAATCTCATCACGCCCTTCATCGGAGAAATCTGTAGAAATACATGAATGATCCCCCACTGCGAACTCGAGCATGCGATGACGACGGTCGGCATAAGACTTCTATCTGCACTGGGCTGCTCTCATCCTATCCTGAATCAACTTAATTTTCTCCGCAGTCTCTTGAACTAGCTAGGGTCCCAAAATCCTGCTCTCGCGAAGTTCGGTCCAACAGACTGGCGATCGACACTTTCTACCATACAAAGCCTCAAAAGGTGCCATCTGAATCGTCTCCTGATAACTGTTATTGTAGGAGAACTCTATCAATGGCAAGTGACGATCCCAACTGCCAATAATCAAGCACGCACGCATGAAGCATATCCTCCAGAGTCTGTATAGTCCGCTCTGACTAACCATCGGTCTGTTGATGGAAAGCGGTGCTAAAGCTCAAATTGGTACCCAAAGCTTCCTGAAGCTTCTGCCAAAGACGGCTAGTGAACTGGCCCCTATCGGATACAATGCATGAAGGAACTCCATGCAAATGCACAATCTCATCAATGTACAACTGAGTATACTGAGCATAACTGAAAGTGGTCTTCACTGGAAGGAAGTGAGCCACTTTCGTCAACTGGTCAACAATCACCCAAATGGAGTCATACAATCGACTAGACCTAGGTAGACCTACAACGAAGTCCATGGAAATCTGCTCCCATTTCTACTCCGGAACGGGTAAAGGCTGCAACTCTTCTGCCGGTCTCTGATGCTTAGCCTTGACTTGCTGACAAGTCAGGCACCTCGAAACAAAATCCGAAACATCAATCTTCATCCCTGCCCACCAGTAGATATCTCTCAAGTCACGAACATCTTGGTGGAACCTGGGTGAACACTAAAAGCTGACTGATGGGCCTGCTCTAGGATCTCGCGTCTCAACCCATCGGTATCAGGTACACACAAACGAGTCCCAAAACGTAGCACACCCTGGTCATCAATCAAGAACTCCGAATCTCTACCCTGCCAAACATGCTCAAGAATCTCAGACAAATGGGCATCGGTGGGCTCTGCCTCATGAATACGATCTAGTAGAAGTGGAAGGGCGCGGACATGAGCAAGCTGTCCCCCAGTGGAAGTGAACTCAAACTGTACTCTGCTGTCGCACAAGATCTGCCAATCTGCAGAAGACTGCATCTGAACTGCGCTCAACTGGGACAAGCTACCCTCGGGCCTACGACTTAAAGCATCAGCTACTACATTCGCCTTGCCCGGGTGGTAAAGGATCTCACAATCATAATCCTTAACAAGCTCCATCCAACGGCGCTGTCTCAAATTCAGATCCCGCAGCTGGAAGATGTACATTAAGCTCTGGTGGTCTGTGAAAATCTGACACGACTCCCCGTACAAGTAGTGTCTCCAAATCTTAAGCGCAAAGACCACCGCAGCCATCTTAAGATCGTGAGTGGGATAATTCTGCTCGTGCTTCTTCAGCTGTCGGGAAGCATAAGCGATAACTCTATCATGCTGCATCAGTACACAACCGAGCCCCACTCGAGAAGCATCACAGTAAACGACAAAGCCGCCCGATCCAGAAGGCAAAGATAAAACTGGTGCAGTCGTCAACCGAGTCTTCAACTGCTGAAAATCAGCCCGCATGCCTCAGTCCAAAGAAAAGGAACACTCTTCCTGGTCAGTCCGGTCAGCGGTGCAGCGATACTCGAGAAGTCCTGCACGAAACGGCGGTAATATCCGGCTAAGCCCAAAAGGCCGCGGACCTCTGTCACTAATACAAGTCTGGGCCAAAGCTGTACGGCTTCGATCTTCCTCGGATCCACACGAATACCGTCTCCCGTAACCACATGACCAAGGAAGTCAACACTATCAAGCCAGAAGGCACACTTCGAGAATTTAGCAAATAGTCGGTGCTCTCCCAATGTTTGCAACGCAATTCTCAAGTGCTGCTCATGTAGGGTTGCTAGGCACGCGTACAAGGGTCTACGAGGCATCAACCATGCCCGATTAAAATTTTAGCCGTGCTAAACAACCCGAATACGGATCTTTAAACTAGGGTTTAGGCGAAAACTAGCATGCTAAACACTTTAACACTAAGTGAGAGGGATTACAACCTTTGTAGATCCGGTCCTTCACTTCATATGCTCCGTGTTGAGGTCCCTTCGCTGCGATCATCGGGTTCCGGACTCTCGAGAGGTTCCACGAAGAGAAAGATGCAGTCTTGCTTCCGATCTTCGATACAAAGATGATCTACCTTGAAGTTTCATTAACACAAGCTAACACTCACTAAAATTGAGTGAACACTCTCATCTAAAGGGCAAGAGAAGATGAGGATGATGAAGTAGGATTTTTACTCTCTTTATTTATCTTTTTCTCACATTTATTCATCACATGGAAAAAGCTAGTAAGCTTTTTCCATGAAGAAAGAAGAAGGAAGAAGATGATGAATTATGATAGAATTCCTTTTGTAATGAACAATGATAGACTTTGATAAGGTTAGAAATGCAACCATGGTTCAAGTAACCATTGTAGAGAATTAACTAGGGTTAGGGTTTAGGGTTGAGTTAAAGAAATATCTTGCAAAATATCTTTTCCAAAACAAAAAAGAAAACCTTCTAGAAACTTCTAGAAATGATTAACCCTAATCAAACCCTAACCATATTTAATCTCCACTAAACATGTTGCATTAATAACCATAAAATATTACAATATTATATATCACATATATAATATTTATTGTAACAAAATAAAATAATACAATTAACATATATCGCATATATATCAATGTATTACCCGAGTGAGAAAAAGAATCTTTTAGTGGGCTAATATTAGTTAATGTAATTTAATATATCATATATATTATTATACATTAAATTATCGAATCAACACTTGATCCGACAATCCGGCTATATCGCATATAACCGACTAATATTTATCCGTACCGATTCATCGAATCAACACTTGATCCGATGACCCGGCTGATATCATATATCGCGAGAATAGAATACGGTATCTCATATCGCATTATCCTCGGTCCCGCACATATCACATATGTGCCCCTACTCCGTTTCGCCTGAGCCAAGAAACCTCTGTGTAGGACTCTAAAGAATCGTCAATATGCCGGCAGTAGGTGATGATCATATCAAACACCCATAAGCTGCAAGCGGTCAGCTAAACGTAACAGCTACCCAGGTATTGAGCGCTCAGAAGATCAACAAGCAAGCCTGTAACTTCTCCTGTGAATCCAACCAGTAACACTCCCGTACAGTCCGGTCTCGTCGTCTGATATGTTGCATATCTCGCCTAGGGGTGGTAAACGTCAGACCCCAGTAGCTCGATAAGTCGTGTCGATTTGAGGTCTATAACAGTTCGAGAAACTACTGATAACACTTACCAGTAAATCTCAGCAACCCTGGCCAGGGATTTCCGGTTATAGCCAATCGAACACAGCACAACATCAACTCCCTATACCGGGAGAGACGAATCCCCTCTTATCGCTCATTGCCTCCATGTGATTCGGGACTGTACCCAAAAGCCACCTTTTTGCACGCCCACTTGGACGTGGTATGATGGAAATCAAAGCACAGTGGGAATCACACAAGACTCTATGACGATCTCGGGTCAACAGACTACTCTGTACCAGTGTCACCGGAGAACTGCCATCTGACGTGAGGTATAATACCATCTGGGAGTTCTCGGCGAGTCCGTCCAGTGTACCCAGTCTCCACTGAGCACCCGTACACCATCCTTGATGTCAAACACCGATGGATATGGGATCATCCATCGCCCATCATATGGGTCAAGATGTGTATACGCTAATCTACTCTGGTGCATCGATGCCCTGTCTCGATATACCCTCGACTAGGAACAGTTATAGAATGTACTCGTCGACTACCGTGGCCCCACTAGTATGATCTCATCATAGTCCCAGTAGTCGAGTACACATCCTAAGGGCTTTATCAACATGTAACATAGAGACAATCAGAGTACATGTTAAGATAAAGTACAACCAGATAGCATACTATCATGTCGAGCAAGAAAGTCCTCCCTATATATGTCCAAGCATCCATTACAATATACATCGGATGTACAGTAATGGCCTCTAGGGCATACATATAACTAACAATCTCCCACTTGCACTAAGGCTATCTGTTGTGGTATCACATACCCAACAATTAGCTGCGGTTGAAGTATCTCATAATCAACCATCCCATAAAAGTCTCTACTGGGAAAAAGGCCTTCGTGAGTGGATCCGCGCTGTTGTCCTCTGTGTCCACTCTCCTAACCTCGATCTCCCTGGAGATCAACCATCTCCATGATCAGGTGATACTGCCTAAGAATTATATCTGGATTTCTGATGGGACGGGGGTTCCTTGGCAAAAGCCACAACTCCATTGTCACACAATGTTAGGAACGAAGTTCATCTTATGAACTTATATCTATCCAGACTGCCTCTTTGGTAGCATCTTTGGTAACGATGTATCTTGCCTTTAATCGTCTAGTAAGTCACGGTATCTAGTTTGGAACTCTTCCAACATACCGTCCCTCCACTGAGGGTAAAGACAATGCCTGTGACTGACATTCAGTCGTCCTTATCACCCTGGAACCTTTCCAGTGATTCTCCCTAGGATCGATTGATACCATCTCACTACAACTAGTGAGTGTCCTAACATCCAATTAGATCTATCTCATAGATCCAAAACCCAGGATTTATGAGGTATCACTTTGATCCTATATGGAGAATCCTTGTGATAAGCGGAGATTGACCGAGCGTAGCATAGGAAACTCCTTCCCTATCAAGAGTATGCCATCCACGTACTCTACGAGGATCACCACCATACTCTCTACTACCTTTTTGTATATACAAGGTTCATCTACCATTTTGATGAAGTCAAACTCTTTGACTACAACATCAAAACAGACGTTCCAACTCCGCGATGTCTGTTTTATCACATAAAACATCTTGCATACGTTTCCGCTGCTCCCACTGTCTACGAAGCCCTCTGGCTGTGTGCTTATAGACGCAATCTTCTAAAACATAATTTAGAAAAGCAGTCATGACACCCAACCACCAGATATCGTAGTCATGGTATGTAGCCGTGGCAAGTAGGATCTGGATGGACTTAAGCATAGCTTTGAAAGTCTCAACTTTTCCATGTACACCAAGTAATCTTCTCAAGATATACTCACTCCTGATGGGGATTTAACCCTTCAGATAAAGCAACCAAAGTCCATACTTTGTTGGTGTACAAGGTTTCCATCTCAGATCGATAAGTATCCAGCCATTCTTACAGAGTCCCACTCCTGATGGCCAGCTCGAAACTAGTTGGGTCATCATCTCATGATGCAATCCTCGCTCCCACTGTCATAGAGAAACCGAAGTATCTCTCAGGTGGGTGAGGAACCCTACTTGATCGGCGGAGAGGCTGAGGTTCGTTGGTAACTATTGAATCCTTTGGTTCTACCAAATTATCAGCTGTAGTTTGTATAGCTGGAACATTTCCAGTTCTACATAACAGACCTTGCCTCGAGCTTGTCCGGATTTTGCTTTTAGACATAGGCCGGACAACCCCAAATCTTAACAAACTTAAGATATGGGCTCTTCCCTTTCCATATCACATATGAAGTGGTAGGCAACTGATTTGATTTGAACCCTATTCAATAGGTATGCAACTTCACAAGTGCATAACTCCCAAAAGGAAATAGGAAAATCAGTAGTACTCATCATAGAGCACATAGGATGCTATTGCTCCGCCCCGATATACCATCGTGCTATGGTGTATACGGAGGAGTAATGCTGAGAGAGAATCTCATTCTCCTTTAGAATAGTCCAGGAATTCCGTGCTCAAGTATTCTCCTCCCCGATCACATCAAAGGACATAATACTTATACCCGTTTTTCTGGTTCTCTACTTCTAACTTATATTCCGTGAATATCTCAAAAGGTTCGGACTTGTGTTTCAACAGGAACATATGTCTGAATCTTGAAAGATCATCAGAGATTGTAATGAAGTACAAAAAACCGGTCTTAGCATGTGTAGACAGGGGACTTACATACATCAGCATGCATCAATCCCAAGAGTTCACTAACTCTTTCTCTGTTTCCAATAAACGGAGCTGTGGTCATCTTATCTCTGTGACATGACCGGCAAGTTTCACAAGATGTAAATTCAAACTAATTTAAATATGCATCTTTATGTAACTTCAGCTAGTCGGGTCGCATTGATATGACCTAGTCTACAATACCTCAAGAAGGATTCGTTCATTTCTGAACTCTTCCTCTTGTGTGTGTTCTGTACGTTAAGAACTGTGGTTTGATTTAGAACGTCTATGCTTTTAGATAACGTGCCTGAACCGATCAACTCTTGATATAGGAAATGTTCAAAACATTATCCAACAATACAAAATTATATCATTTCTTTACTAATAAAGAGACTGATATGATGTTGTACATCAGGTTCGGTATCTAATAACATTCGTTCAGAATCAATGTATTCTGGTAATACAGGTTAACAGTGACCAACAGACTTGGCTGCAACACTTGCACCGTTTTCTGTCTCATAAAACTTATCACCCGTTCTCAGTTCTCTACCTTTCTGTAGCCCATGTAACAGATTACATATGCGGGATCCTGATCCGGTATCACATACCCAGGACGTAAAGGATACTGAAAAACAGTTCTATGTAATGAACACACCCGAAGATGATGCATCAGCATGCACTTTCTTCGTTTGGGCGGCACGGGAAATCTGGTATTCCCCAATTTCCTGCTCTGTCTTATAACAATTATAAGTTGGAGCGGCACCAACGTTCCCCAGCTCAGTATAACAAGCGGGTTCGGTCAATTCATCCGTTTTATTATCTTGATTAAGGCGTGATATGGTCGCTACCTGGAGAGAGAGAGAAGAAAACACTCAGCGTATGCTCTTGCAAGATTAGATTGGTTATCTAATATATCTAATCAGGATGTCTGCCACTGTTTTTGTCAAATCTTCCTTCAAACCCTAAAAAGAAAGACTAGCCGGGATTAATTACGCGCTACAAGTTCGCCAATCTTTCAGCCAGGCCAGTGTCGATACTTTGAGGGAGGTCCCCCGTGCTTTCGCACGAACCTAATTAATGTAAACCTCGTTTTCCCAGGGGCGTAACCCCGTTAACACCTTTCTAGACACCTACTTGATCGGCTAATTGTAATGTGTAAAACACTCCCAGGAGTAACTTTTACTCGCAGCGGGTATCGGGATCCAACTATCTCATAGAAGGAATGCAATCTCATTGCAAATTTCAACACTTGAAATCCCCAATAATATTTTACCCCTAGCGTCCCATGACCTTGACGCAGGCCAACAAACCACAGTGCGCTAGTCAAGTTCAACCCGTCATTTCTTGATTGAATTAAACCCACCCGCACGACCCTTGACGCAGGCCAACAAAGTCGCACGACTACCCTAATCCAATCTGCATCATATGCACAAACAGATAAATACTAGTTAGCTACCGCACACTACGCCTTGACGCAGGCCAACAAACGTAGCACGAATACTAAGTAGGACTTATCTGAAATGACGGAGGGCTACGACAGGTTTTTATGAAAACCCTTTGCGTAATGAACTTGATATCGTTGTAGAATCGAGTGATTTTAAATGGAGTGTTTTTTAGGCTTTTCTAGTTTTGCTAAAGGGGTCACTCCCGGTGAAGGGATCGTCGGCCCTTTCCTCATCGAATAAGGTGTAGGATATATCATGTATACCACTATGCAAAGCAAGAACTATAGAAGCAATTAAAAGACAGACCGAGTTTGTAGCATCTGCTAGTTTCACTAAAGAGGTCACTCCCGGTGAAGGGATCTCGGCTCTTTCCTTATCGAATAAGGTGCTGGATGTTCTACAAGGAACACCGCTATGCAAAGCAAGAACTAGAGCTACCAGTTTTTTTAAACAAGTTTCTACAACATCTTAGGTTTCTTTTATTTCATTAATCTCATTAATGAAGTCCCATTTTATTATGCTTCGCAAGCATCACATTTGAAAACAAAATCTGCAATATAACATATATCTCATATATATAATATAAACATTCGTATCAGGCAGTAATATGATCTCATCACAGAACATTGCAGCAGAAGAACATATATGAAATATTGGATATACTAGGACGTCCGTGTTTTCAATACGATCCTGTATAAAACACGGATTCCACGGTCGCGATGAATAGCCAAACCCACATCCCTAGACCCCTACGAGAGCGGCAAGCAACTCTGCCAATTCCAGGGTTAGGAGATCCGGTCTCGACTCCTCGAGATGGTCTCCCACTGGACCCTAGAACCCGATTACTTATGCTCCCCTCCTTGGATCTATCCTAATACGGAAAAATAAATAATATACACCAACGGTGACATCTTCCGCAACCTGGAAGTACCCCAATAAAAGAATATTACATACAAATGAATTTTACATGAATGAAAAAGAAAAACTCTCATCTCACATAAAACCCCGGGCTATTCAAAACACGACGATCCAATATAACATATCACAGCAACACATAATATCTCATATCATCAACGTAAGCAAGTATGCGTATCCCGATTGTCGTTGATGTATAGAAACGAAGCCGGCGATACACCACATACTACGCTTACGGTCACAGAAAAGAAAGTGTAAAACTACAACAGTTGGAATCCGCAACCTCTTTAGACATCGCATGCCTAACCAAATGAATTCCTTAGACATCACATGCCTAACAATTATAAACCCCGCATTTTAGTCTCATTATCGAAAACTCTTTTCAATATCAAGTCGGGCAATTCAACAAGATTCCCGATTGTCCTGATCGAATGCTCGTCGCAAACTTTAGTAGACGGCCGCACCCCCGGATGCCGTCGACGAAGCGCACTAAGGCGGAACACCGCTGCCGCGAGCACCCGAACGGATGCTTTTGGCAACGGGGTTCTCCTACGGTCACTTGGTCGGGGCTATGGGGCGTAGCTGTCTATTAAATTTACCCAGCGAGTATCCACGCACGCTACGTGATTGCGACGGACTTTTAATCACATCAAAATTCCGTGGCAACAGATTAATTTGAGACTAAACTGCTATGTTTATAATATTCAAATTAGTTATCTCATAACTACTTGTGGATTCCAAATATTGTATCATATTCCAGATAAATAGACAATGTTAAACTTTCCGATCGAATAATCAAACACCCAAGATTTCCCCAATACATCTCAACACTTGAAATCAGTTTAAAAACATCCATCACATGCCACAGTACCAATGGTCCAGCCATAGAAGGGTCAAGCCAACGCCTCACATGTGGCACGCCGTACTGCCCCAAACCCTAAGGTTCAAAAGGCAGTTCAAGACGGTCACATAATCGAGTTAAGGTTTGTTGTCTTCTAGAGGGTCCACCACGTTACTTGCACGACTTAGAACGTTCTTAAACACGAGAAAAAATCCAACTTTTGAAAAAATTTCCGACAGGGGAAAAAGTGAGTTATTGATATCCGTTCGAACTTTTTAACAGTTTCTAAAAATTATCCGGACAAAATAAACAAAGTTAAATTATCCGATCGAATCAACGAGTCCCCAATACAACCCTAGAAAACTCAACACTTGAGTGGAATTAAAATATTCCCAGAAAAAAATAACAAGAAAGGACCTAAGAATAATTAAGTGAAATTTCAGGGACTAAGTCCAAATTTTGGCCGCGGAAACGCCGCCAAACCCATGGTTTCGCCGCGGTTCCGCAGTCAAATAGTTGACTTAGGGGACCGTACTTCACAGTAATTCTTAGTTTTTCCTGCTTGTTTTTCTGAGCATTTTTAATTAAGAAAAAACCACATTTTTGAAAAATGTACAGAGAAGGGGTTTTATCGGGTTTTCCGGTTCGATCAGACTTTAAACTTCGTCTAGACTTCGCCTAAATCTCTAGCTTGGCTCTGATACCACTATAGGATTGCTAGGCACGCGCACAAGGGTCTACGAGGCATCAACCATGCCCGATTAAAATTTTAGCCGTGCCGAACAACCCGAATACGGATCTTTAAACTAGGGTTTAGGCGAAAACTAGCATGCTAAACACTTTAACACTAAGTGAGAGGGATTACAACCTTTGTAGATCCGGTCCTTCACTTCATATGCTCCGTGTTGAGGTCCCTTCGCTGCGATCATCGGGTTCCGGACTCTCGAGAGGTTGCACGAAGAGAAAGATGCAGTCTTGCTTCCGATCTTCGATACAAAGATGATCTACCTTGAAGTTTCATTAACACAAGCTAACACTCACTAAAATTGAGTGAACACTCTCATCTAAAGGGCAAGAGAAGATGAGGATGATGAAGTAGGATTTTTACTCTCTTTATTTATCTTTTTCTCACATTTATTCATCACTTGGAAAAAGCTAGTAAGCTTTTTCCATGAAGAAAGAAGAAGGAAGAAGATGATGAATTATGATAGAATTCCTTTTGTGATGAACAATGATAGACTTTGATAAGGTTAGAAATGCAACCATGGTTCAAGTAACCATTGTAGAGAATTAACTAGGGTTAGGGTTTAGGGTTGAGTTAAAGAAATATCTTGCAAAATATCTTTTCCAAAACAAAAAAGAAAACCTTCTAGAAACTTCTAGAAATGATTAACCCTAATCAAACCCTAACCATATTTAATCTCCACTAAACATGTTGCATTAATAACCATATCATATTACAATATTATATATCATATATATAATATTTATTGTAACAAAATAAAATAATACAATTAACATATATCGCATATATATCAATGTATTACCCGAGTGAGAAAAAGAATCTTTTAGTGGGCTAATATTAGTTAATGTAATTTAATATATCATATATATTATTATACATTAAATTATCGAATCAACACTTGATCCGACAATCCGGCTATATCGCATATAACCGACTAATATTTATCCGTACCGATTCATCGAATCAACACTTGATCCGATGACCCGGCTGATATCATATATCACGAGAATAGAATACGGTATCTCATATCGCATTATCCTCGGTCCCGCACATATCACATATGTGCCCCTACTCCGTTTCGCCTGAGCCAAGAAACCTCTGTGTAGGACTCTAAAGAATCGTCAATATGCCGGCAGTAGGTGATGATCATATCAAACACCGACAAGCTGCAAGCGGTCAGCTAAACGTAACAGCTACCCAGGTATTGAGCGCTCAGAAGATCAACAAGCAAGCCTGTAACTTCTCCTGTGAATCCAACCAGTAACACTCCCGTACAGTCCGGTCTCGTCGTCTGATATGTTGCATATCTCGCCTAGGGGTGGTAAACGTCAGACCCCAGTAGCTCGATAATTCATGTCGATTTGAGGTCTATAACAGTTCGAGAAACTACTGATAGCACTTACCAGTAAATCTCAGCAACCCTGGCCAGGGATTTCCGGTTATAGCCAATCGAACACAGCACAACATCAACTCCCTATACCGGGAGAGACGAATCCCCTCCTATCGCTCATTGCCTCCATGTGATTCAGGACTGTACCCAAAAGCCACCTTTTTGCATGCCCTCTTGGACGTGGTATGATGGAAATCAAAGCACAGTGGAAATCACACAAGACTCTATGACGATCTCGGGTCAACAGACTACTCTGTACCAGTGTCACCGGAGAACTGCCATCTGACGTGAGGTATAATACCATCTGGGAGTTCTCGGCGAGTCCGTCCAGTGTACCCAGTCTCCACTGAGCACCCGTACACCATCCTTGATGTCAAACACCGATGGATATGGGATCATCCATCGCCCATCATATGGGTCAAGATGCGTATACGCTAGTCTACTCTGGTGCATCGATGCCCTGTCTCGATATACCCTCGACTAGGAACAGTTATAGGATGTACTCGTCGACTACCGTGGCCCCACTAGTATGATCTCATCATAGTCCCAGTAGTCGAGTACATATCCTAAGGGCATTATCAACATATAACATAGAGACAATCAGAGTACATGTTAAGATAAAGTACAACCAGATAGCATACTATCATGTCGAGCAATAAAGTCCTCCCTATATATGTCCAAGCATCCATTACAATATACATCGTATGTACAGTAATGGCCTCTAGGGCATACATATAACTAACAGCTCATGCTCCTCACGACTCTTGGAATAAACCAGAATGTCATCAATAAACGCAATAATAAACTGGTCGAGGAACAGCCTGAAAATCCGATTCATCAAATCCATGAACATTGCTGGGGAATTGGTGAGTCTGAACGACATCACCAAAAACTCATAATGCCCGTAGCGCGTACGAAAAGCAGTCTTCAGAATGTTATCATTCCGAACCCGCAACTGATAATAACCTGATCTCAAATCAATCTTAGAAAAATATGCCGCACCCTGGAGCTGATCAAACAAATCGTCAATGCGAGGTAAAGGATACCTATTCCGCACCATAACTCGGTTCAATTGACGATAATCAATGCACAACCTCAAACTGCCGTCCTTCTTCTTGATGAACAGAACAGGAGCTCCCCAAGGCGAAACACTCGGACGTACAAGTCCCCTATCAAGCAACTCTTGCAACTGATCCTTAAGCTCCGCCGGGGCCATCCGGTAAGGCGGTATAGAAATAGGCCCCGTGCCGGGGATCAGATCAATGCAAAACTCGATCTCACGCTCTGGCGAAAATCCAGGTAACTCATCAGGAAATGCGTCGGGAAACTCTCGCACGATAGGAACCCGGTCCAACGAATCTACTGTGGCTCCGGTATCAAGAATGAAAGCCAAGAATCCCCGACATACTCTCATCAAAAGCCGACTAGCGCAAAGGGCTGAAATCAAACTGTGAAGGGCGACACCACGGCCCCCCTGCACAACAAGAACAGACTCGCTGGGAAAATAAAACCTAACTGGCTTCTCGCGGCAGTCCACAGACGCGTAGCAAGTATCTAACCAGTCCATGCCCAGGAGAACGTCGAAGTCCAACATCTCAAGAAGGATCAAGTCGACGGACAACTCTCTATCTCTAATACGGACAACACACAACCGAAGCACATGTCGTGCCATAAAAGACTCGCCAACAGGAGTGGTCATGACAAGCGGCTGATCTAGCAAACACGACTCTTGGCCCAACCTCGGCACGAAGTGTGTAGAAACATACGAGTGCGTAGATCCCGGGCCAAACAATACGTGTGCATCATAGGAACATACTGAAAGAATACCTGAAACCACTGCATTGGACGCCTGCGCGTCCTGATGAGTCAAAGAAAATACCCGTGCCTGCCCTCTACCGGCAACTGGCTGTCCTCTGCCTCTGTCACCCCGTCCTCTCTGAACAAACCCTCTGTGACCACGACCTCTCTGAACAAACGTCTGACGCGGAGCAACAACAAGCGCAAGAGGAAACGCTCTCTGAGGTGGAGAAGGTGGTAAGGTAATATGTGGTACGGCTGCCTCGTCCTCACAATTGTAGAAACTCCTGCACCGAAAACATCCAGACGATGACTGCTGACCCTCCTGGGGATATGAGCTAAACAACCGGCCTTGTCCAAAGCCTCTGCTACCTGCACGAAATCTGTCGCGGCGCCTAAACGGCTGTCTCCATGCCGATACACCAGTACGGACCCTCTTCTGTTCCAGAACGACCGACGTCTCGGAAAGACGCTTCTCGACTAATAGGGCCGCATCCACTGCTGCTGCATATGTATTACAATGCTGGGCGCTGATAGCGAGGAACAACTGGGTAAGCAAGCCTCGAACAAACCTCTTGACCCTCATCTCCTCAGTGTCCACCAAATACGGAGCATACACAGATAGCTCGGTAAACTGCACGTCGTACTCTGCCACCGTCATCCCTGGAGTCTAGCGTAACGACTCGAAACTGCGCGCTCGAGCATCCCTGACGCTCTGTGGAAGAAAACGGGCAAAAAACAACGTCACGAACTCAGCCCAGGTCATAGGAGAAAGACCTACGGCTCTGCCCCTCTCTAAGGACTCGCACCACTTTTGGGCAAGACCTTCCAGACGAAAACTCGCGTACTCTACCCATCTCGGCGAACGACATATCCTGGCCATCCGATCGATAAATGACTATGGATCCTCTGCTGCATCAGTGCCGGTGAAATCCGGAGGCTTCAGCCTCATGAACTCAGATAACGATACTGTGATCACCTCCGTAGATGCAAGTGCAACTGCCTAAACCGTAGGTACCATCGCAGTCCCCGTAGCAGGTGGGACAACCTCCTGTCTCTGCACTCTACTGGTCTCGACTAATGATCCCATCATCTGGCGTAAATCCTGCATGCCGGCCTTTAGCCTAGTAATACGATCAAGTGAAGGTGGATCAATCTTCTCATGTACATCGGGCGTACCGTCCTGGTCATTTCTCGTCTCAGACAAGCCAACTCTGACCTTGGCTCTCGCGGCTGCTCTCTGCGCCCTCATAGTCTTCGGCGGCATAATGGCTGGAAATGAAAACAGGATTCGATAAGAACACGGAAATCGAATCACAAGGATGTATATAATCACGGAATGAATTTCAACCAACAAGTCCTAAGGTCACTTAGGCGGAGTATCATGTCGTAAGTATGCCGCGGAACATACACACACTATGTCATTCTGCTTAAGCTACCTACTCCACCATACCAAGGTCATCCTACACTCCTAAAGGTAAAACCTAGCGCTATGATACCAACTTTGTCACGACCCAAAATTTGGCACGTGACCGGCACTTAAACCACGTAACGCCTATAGGCGTAACGCAATTTGAGTAAGCTGAAACCCAGAAATCTAAACCATCAAAAGTAGTAAGTGATGAAAACATTTGTTAAAAACTTTTGGAAATCTCAAGTAAAAATCTTTAAAGCTTAAATTATTTTCTTAAAAATTTCGGCAGCACCTCCTTTGTAAAAACTAGCCCCGAAACGGGTATAACATAAGATAAAAGTAATGCAACATATGATATAAGTAAAGCATCCCCAAATAGGAGCAATCACACCCAACGGCGGAAACAACCACCACAAGAATAATATACGACGCCGTAGCGAAGAAATGGACAATATAAGTGAAAAACAGCAAAAAAGATAAAACTACATAATAAAATCCGGCTCACACGAGCTCGACATCCAGAGTCACAAAACAATATACAATATCGTCCTCGCGTCTCATCTCTAAGTCAATACATGAAATGGTATATGGAGAGTACTAGATACAATAAGGTGTACAATGAATATAAATGGATAACCGCAAAACCCACCTATAGCAAAACGGCTCACAGCCAACTGTAGCAGTATCTGCTGCAAAAGATACGGTAAGATAGCCATGCCGCGACTACTCTGAGGGTCAACCTGCAAAACACTGTAGCACAACGGGAGTGAGTTGCCAACTTGTGAATAGTAAGTAACATTATACAGGTAATCGCAGGTATGCACGTACTGCGATACTCTATCACAAGCAATCTGATAGTATCAATATACTAATATGGATATGCAATAATCATGAAAGGTACTCTATCAGGTACTATAAATACATGAAGCGATGCATATCAATGAATGCTGAGTATGGGATAAAACATGTCATCATCAGTAAATCATCATCATGGAAAAACCCGGTGTCCATCAATACACCCCAAATCCCAATACTTCAGGCGCCGTCATTCTAATCGACCCTCATATCCTGTAAATCTCATAGAATATGAGTGCCCAATATCGACACTTGAAAACATCATGAAATACTCGTGTCCAGCATCGACACGCAAATCCACATATATCAGGCTCCGTCAGTCCGGATCGTCCCACGGGCTCCCTCTGTCCGGATCGGCCCTCGGGCTCCGGCAGTATGGGTCGGCCCATATCCATCTCTCGACTTCGGTCGGTATCCTCTGGATAACCGCCAGGTCCAACCAATCACCGGTAGGTAGTAGTCCTTCTGCCAGGCTCATCGTCTACTGCACAACCATCCATTTTCGCCCCGGGTTACCATATCGGGTCCACCATGAACCCGCAAACGGATCATCCAGCTCCTCGAATCGAGTTTCTATCACACGTCTCAGAACCAAGAAAACGCATGGTGGACGCACTGAAATATCATATCAAGAGAACCGGGTTTTCAAAACAATGCATACTTTCTTGAAATAATACCACGGTTCTCAAATCCATAAATCACATAAAATCCATATCTCAATGCGTAAATCCATGCAGTATGATCTATGCAACATCAAACCGAAATATGATCATATCAAGGGAAAACCGCTCTATTAAATGAATCCAGTTTTTAAATGTGTCATGCGGTTCCCAATTTCTCCAAAATCAAATCCAATCATCATATAAAGGTGTACATGTAGCTATAGCAAGTATGTATGTACGCAAGTATGTATGTACGCAAGTATGTATGTACACATAATGCAATTCATATGCGCAATAGAACAACAATCATGTCTAATGATAAAGTAAGCTAAGAAATTTATTATCCATGGCAATTCTATAGTGTGAGTGTCATGGCAATTACTAACAGTGTGTGTGGCATACAGTTTAGTGCTCGTGCAAACATGAACCGTTAGTAACAGTGTTGTGTCTCATTAATACTACATCCATATGCAACAGGAAAATGGGGTATGCAACAATGGCACATATGCACAATCAATGTGTGTGTGTGTGTGTGTGTGTGTGTGTGTGTGTGTGTGTAAACATGCGTCTATAATATTCTATCAAGCCCTGACGAATAAAGCCATACGGGCGATTTCCCCGTAGATGTTAAATCTACTCACCGGTGATCTCGAGCTAAGTATATCCAACCACCTGCTTCCCCTTCTTCACAGCATCCGAAGTCCCCGCCTACGATCCTTTTAACACATATCACAACATAACAAGTGCACATTAGAAACCTTTCGATAACACACGCAAACAACGGCAACAACAAACCGACTCCCCCTAAGCTCCCAAGTGTTCTCTTAGCGGCTAAACGCGTGCAGCAACTTCCTAGACCAGCCCTACGGTTACACATCGTACAGAACACCTAAACAATTATCGGATAATCCGCATCGCACGTTGCCCAAATGCTTGAATTTTAGCTAAAAGGTCCCAGATTTTTCTATACAAAGAATTGGTGAAAGTTGTAAGTTCCACAAGCCTAAAAACAACCCCAGAGACCCCATGACCAAGACTCGAGACACCAATCACCAGTCTGGCCGTAATTTGTGACCAGAATCAATTAATTTGTGGCCAGGTTTGGGAGGGATGGTCTCAGGTTTTGGCGATGGGTTCTAGGTCTCTAAACTAGATCTCTGTAATGGCAACTTCCTAAACAACAACCTGAGTTGATAGCAGATTCAACAGGACACCAAAACTATACCAAAATACGAAATTTGCACAAAAACTGTAACTTTAGTGATCTAAACAGCATTTTACTAAGCAACACAACATAATAAACTCCTAGTTAACAATTAGGGGCCATTACCTATTCACACTTGCTCCAAAATCCTATCTTTCCTTGCTCCAAGTGATCCTAGTGGCTTGGCTTGGCTTTGTGAAAGGTTTTAGTGATGCTATATGGAGATTTTGTTTGAGTTTGTGAGGATAAGGTTAGGGTTTCAGTTGAGGGATAAGGGAAAGGAAGAGATGAAGGAAAATATGAGAAGGAGAAAACAAATGAGAGTGAGAGTGAGGGAATGAGGGTGTATGCATGAGGGTGAGGGGTTTGGGAATGAGGGGTGAGTTCAGCACAAGCCATGCCTCCCTCCCCTCTCTCCTCATTAAATGCATGGCATGCTTGCCATGCCTCATGATGCTCTTGTAGGATTAGTTTAACACCTTAGCAAGGTTTTGGAAAGCATCAAACATGCAATTTAAAATTTTTTGGGTGCTAAACAAACCAACCAAGTAATCGAACTAGAGAATTAGGGTTAAATATGATATGTAAACAACTTTACATCTAAGTGAAGAAGGAATACAATCTTTGTAGACTGGTCCTTCACTTCAAATGCTCCGTGTAGTTGTCCTTTCGTTCCAAGTAGTGAACTCCTCGGACTCTAGAAAGGCTCCACGAGATGTACAGAACAAGCTTGCTTGATGTCGTCAAGGCCAAAGATGATCTACGTCGAGGAGACTCAAGCCCATGCTACCTCTTCACTAATGGTGAAATTAGTGAAGCAAACACCCTAAACTAAATGGCTAATAGTAGAGGATGATGACGTAGGAAGTGGGCTCACTTTAGTTTTATATTTCTCACATTATTTTCTCACTTGAAGAAAAACTACATGCTTTTTCAATGAAGAAGAAGATGAAGAAAAAATCAAGAGAGAATGAACTCATGAGGTGAGAATGTGAACCATGGGTGAGTTAGTGTCATACACTAACTCATGTAGAGACTTAACTATAGTTAGTATAATGGTTGGGTTAATAAATATCTACAAATGAAACAAAAAGAGTGGACTTGGTCAATATTTTCCACAAGCTTCTACAAGCTTGTAGACATGCCAAATATTCACCATTTTTGAATTACCTTGATAAATATAACCCTAGGATTATGCTAACTATAGTGTAAGTCTCATACACCCATGTTTTATGTATCATCAAGAATGACACAATAAAATGTACATTAATATATATATTACATATATACTATATGCACACTTGTGAGAAAAGAAATACTCAGTGAGCAAATATTAGTTAATGTAAATTTATATATCAAATATATAATTATACATTAAATTATCAAATCAATACTTGATTTAATAATCCGGCTATATCACATACAACCGACTAATATCAAATGTAACTGCTTATCGAATCAACACTTGATCCGATAACCTGGCTGTATCACATATAACCGACCAATGTCACAAGTTGCGAGAATAGAATGCGGTATCTCATACGCGCATTAATCTTGGTCCTACACATATCACATATGTGCTCCTACTCCATTTCGCATGAACCAGGAAATCTCTGTATAGGACTCTAAAGACACGTCAATACACCGGCAGTAAGTGATGATCATATCAAACACCCATAAGCCGCAAGTGATCTGCTAAACGTAACAGCCGCCCGGGTTTTGAGCGATCAGAAGATCAACAAGCAAGCCTGCTCGTATTCCTGTGAATCCAATCAGTAACACTACCGTACAGTCCAGTCTCCTCGTCTGATATGTCGCATATGGTATAACGTCAGACCCCAATAGTCTGATAAGTCATGCCGATGCAAGGTCCATAACGGTTCAAGAAACTACTGATAACACTTACCAGTAAATCTCAGCAACCCTGACCAGAGATTTCCTGTTATGGCCAATCGAGCATAGCGCAACATCAACTCCCAATACTGGGAGAGACAAAACCCCTCTTATCGCTCATTGCCTCCATGTGACTCGGGACTGTACCCAAAAACCACCTTTTTGCACGATCTCTTAACCATGGTATGGTGGAAATCAAAGCACAGTGGGAATCACACAAGACTCTATGACAATCTCGGGTTTACAGACTAACCTTTACCTGTGTCACCAGAGAACTGCTATCCGACGATTGGTATAATACCATCTAGGAGTTCTCGGCGAGTCCGTCCAGTGTACCAAGTCTCCACTGAGCACCCGTATACCTTCTTTGATGTCAAACACCAATGGATGTGGGATCATCTATCGCCCATCATATGGGTCGAGAAGCGTATACACTAGTCTACACTGGAGTATCGATGCCCTGTCTCGATACTCCCACGACTAGGAACATTTTGAAGGATGTACTTATCGACTACCCTGTCCCCACTAGTATGATCTGCATCATAATCCTGGTAGTCAAGTACTCATCCTAAGGGCTTTATCAGCATGTAATAGAGAGACAATAAGTGTACATGTTGTTAGTTATATATATGCCCTAGAGGCCATTGTTGTACATATGATGTATATTATAGTGGATGCTTGGATATATATAGAGAGGACTTTCTTGCTCGATATGATAGTATGCTATCTGGTTTCACTTTGTCTTAACATGTTGACTTGTAGTGGTTTACTGTCTTGCTCCCACATGTTGATAAAGCCCTTAGGATATGTACTCGACTACTGGGACTATGATGTAGATCATACTAGTGGGGCCAGGGTAGTCTAAGAGTACATCCTATAACAGTTCCTAGTCGAGGGTGTATCGAGACAGGGCATCGATACTCCAGAGTAGACTAGCATATACGTATCTTGACCCATATGATGGGCGATGGATGATCCCATATCCATTGGTGTTTGACATCAAAGATGGTGTACGGGTGCATCCATTAGATGTGTGACGTATATTCAGAGGATCAGAGACCGACGCCAGAGACGTGCCGCTTGATGAGTGGTCGTGCTAATTGGCCGTGAGAGGACCAGAGGAGTACTAGAGCGGATCGTTTCCGTTAGTACACCGGACCGAGCCGACGAGTCAAGGGATTGTGAGATCGGTAATTCGCAGAGAAATATGGACCCAGAGACAGAAGATGCCAGACCGTGATCAGAAAGCAAGTAGATATCTTGCTCTGCTAGCATTAGATGCACTGACACCTTCTCGACCTTAAAGGAAGGACATATCGACGACAGTATTTACGATTTGTGATTTCATGAGTTGACTATCATGTATCGGTCACTTTGGATTTCGGTATTTTAGGTGATTTATTGCATGATTGAGTTTTGATAACCGAGTTTCATGATTTTTGGGTTTGTGCACCATGGTTGCACCTACTAGGTATTTACGTTTGTGTGCATAGTTATTTCACTTGAAATATGTTTTTATACACCGTCGTATTGATTTATGATTTGTGCGTATTTATTGCACTTGATGTTGATTTTGAGTCTTGGCTGCACATATTTATGATTTCATGGATTTCATACAGTTGGGTTGATTTTGTGTATATGGTACGCACACGATTTGATTTTTGCACTCGGTATAGTTCACATATGCTTGCATTGCATTGATACATATTTTGTGCACCACAGTTGCACCTGACTTCGTTTGATGTCATTTGAGATATTGATTGTGATTTCATGCCTAGGGCATGCATATGATTTGACTTATGCCTTCGGTATAGTTTTCATGCACTTTTAGTATTTTGATTTGCTTTTGTGCACGCTGATGCATATGGTTGTGAGATTATATACCACGGTATACCTGATTTGGATTTGGATTGAAATGTGTTGTATACTGTCGATTTCGATTATGATACTCGATATTTTTTTGTGCACCTGATTGGATTCTTGCGCGTATTTGACGCGCTTGGATTGGATTCTGAGCATGTTCGGCGCTTGATATTGGATTTCGTGATTTCGTGCATGATGGATGCACCTGATTTGGATTTTCGCGCATGTTGAGCGCATGATATGAGATGCGATTTTGGTGCACGCCAGATACACTAAATCGAGATTCTTTGCATATCAGATGCACCTGATTTTGCTGTCAGACACACCCGTTGCCCTTGACAGATGTTTCGTGCACACCCGATGCACTTAGATGATGTTTCTGTGCACATGTATGGCACATTCATGGGTTTCGATTTCCGTGCGCACCAGACGCACGTAGCATTCATATGCACATTTTAGGATTGATTTCTTATGGAGCAGTACGTTTTTATGATATTTGCTATTTGTTTTCGTACTGAGCAGGACTAGTCAGAGGACAGTACCTGGATATATTTTGCATGCATTAATAGTTATCGAAGGGTTTTCCAAAAAGGGAGCTATAGTCTCAGTATTTACCTACGTGCCTGAGATGACACGAAACATTTTATAAAGGAAACCCTTCTAAATTATTTTCAAAAACGGCGGGACGTACATATTAACCAAAGGATAAGTTTATATATAGTTATTTTCTTGCAATAGATATCCGCCACTATGCAGTGTTATGCGCATCGCACAGCAACATGAAAGATTTGGCATGCATTTCATTTAGATGTTTACATGTATAGACTTGATGTTTACATGTATGGTTTTGATGTATATCATATTGGTTTCATTTTGGATTTGACATTTATGTCTTCACCATGACTCCGATGATTGCGGGATGCTTGACAGAGTTTTGTTTTCGAGTTATATGCTCATTGTTCATGCGCATGCATTGCGCTATGATGCGTTTTATGTATTGATGATTTCGGAGCCCCGACGACTTGGACTTTTACTGAAATGTTTTAGTATTTGAAGGGTTTAAATTTAAATTCGGGGACCGAGTTTCTTTAAGGGAGGAAGACTGTAACATTTCAAAAAAATAAAATATTATTTTTGGGAATTTTTATAATTAAATAATGAATATATTGAATATTTTAATAAGGCGGTATAATTAAATACCGATAAATAGGGAAATTTTTGGAAAATTATAGAAATTACTAAAAGAGGGTGCTTTATGTGATTTAAGCAAATTATGAAATTTTATGTGTTATTATACACTATTTTAATGCTAATCACGATTAAATATCGCTAATCGGACATTAAGCGTGTTTTGTGCACATGACATGCACATGTCATTTTTAACACTTGTTGCATTTTTATCATGGTCTTTTCTCCATTTTATCATGCATGGTTGTTGATTTTTTTAAAAGAGAAAAGAAAAGAAAAGAAACGAAAGAAAAAGAAAAGAAAGGATATTATAATGAGGGATGAGCATGAGAGAGAGAGGGTGAGGGGTCTCCATTGACCATGGCTTGTCTCCACACTTCATCATTCTCATCTCTTTCCTCTCTCCCTCTCACTTGGGCTGCTGCCCCATCTCCCTCCCCCTCTTCAAGCCACAAAGCACCATCAAAAACAACCCAAAACCCTATCTCCATTTCATTAAAAATGTTCACAAGCTCATGGCAAACACTTGGGACCTAGAAAGCAAGGATTTTGAAGACTTGGGGCAACTCAAGAAAATTATTGAGTTGCCAAATGAGGTATTTCCTTCACCCTTAGTATAGTTTTCCATTCACTTTAGCACCTATGTTTGTTTAGAACCGATATTGTGTAGTTTTGTGAGTTTGGAAATTTCCAAGATGAGAGTGTGAAGGATTCTTGAGTTGTGAAGCGTAATTGAGGTTCGTAGTGATCCTAAACCCCTGTTACTGATATCATATTGGACTAAAACCTGAGACTTAACCCCGGAATATGAACTCAAAAACCCCGACATCGGAAAAACTGTGAAAATATGATGGTATTTGGAAATCTGCTAACACTCGGGGACCTGAAAAATAATTTAGCAAAGACAGTGATACATGCAGGCAACCTAGGCCCCCCCACTGAAACCCTAGCCCCTAACCCTCTACCCAGGCCACAGAAAAATTCCTTCTGGCTGCAATTTGCGGCCAGGCCTGGAGCAATGGGGTTCTTGTTTTGTTCATGCCTCCATCTCCAGTAAACTAGACCCTTTATATATGCAAAATTGACTAATTTAGCCTAGGGTAAAATCTGGGACCATTTCCTTATGTTACTGTTTTGATTTGGGGTTTTGTTTTGCGTATTTTGAATTCTGGATTTTAGGAATTTGGATTTAACTCGATGGTTTGACGTTTGTACGACGATATCGAGAGTTGTTTGGTGGTTTTGAAGGCGTAGTCCGTAGGTTCGAACCTATAGGCTTTTAGCGTGTCGTTTTGGTTTTGATTTGGTTTTTAATGCGATACAATACCTTATGATGTGTAGGTACCCCCATGTGGACTTCGAGACGACAAGCAAGCGCGTGGCGATGTCGGCATCGGCAAGCGAAGATCAAGGTGAGTAAATTATATCTACGGGGGAAGTCGGGTGGATGGCGTATAGCACCCCCGCAAGTCGTAAGAAACAATGTGATGTGATATAGATATACATTTATATGTTATTAAGAGATTTGAACACTTAGCAGGAAAAGCTTTTGGAGATTATGGGTTTAGTGTTAACGAGAAGTGAAGAAAGGACTTTAGTCGATTTCTTAGTCACGAATCCCTAGAGTAAAGATTTGCATACACGCACATCCACATACTCGCATACTTTTACTTCCTTGTGCGTATTAGGGACACATATATATATTGGTATTCATGTGCTTGGATGATGAGGATGTTATCTGATACTTGAGAATGAGTCGATATGATCGGGCATGATGCCGTGAGATATTAATATGTGACCGAGATATGTCATGATGTTATAGCGGATCGTTAGACGACGATACCATGTCGATGATGATATATATATAATAGTTGACATATGATCGAGATATGTTATGATATTTATAATGGATCGCTTGGGAGATGTATATTTCTATATGATAATATGTGTTGATGACATCGGATTGTATGAGACCTTAGATCAGTAGCCAGATCAGGATATTGTTGATGATATTAGTAGTGTACTAGACTTAGATCTGTACCCCAGTTCATGACATATGATGATAAGGATACCAGATGAGTAATGAGATCAATATGATATTTGACCCGTACCCAGATTTGGGATGCCGTACGATAGATGTACCGTACGAGATATAGTTATGATGTTAGATCCGCACTCTTGACTCGAGAATGTCATATTATTTATTGTATCGTACGGGATACTATTGAGGCGAGATCACCGACTACTAGATATATATATAGATCGACTCAGACTTAGGTGAATTCCCTTACCCTTTTGACTGGGCTCGAGTCATACTCATTTTCAAAAGTGGAGGATCGTGAGTATTTTAAATACCAAACTGTATGACTCGTATATTGGATAGATATATTTTTCAGTGTTGCTATTACTACATCACTTTCTGTATATTCATGATGTTTCATCGCATTGAATGTTGGTACATATGTTATCTGTATTTATCATAAAACCCTGCTGTCAGGACACCAGCAGCATTACCGATGATGCGTATGTTCCACGTACACCTGCTTGCCGGCTCACACACATCATCATCGGTAATTGCCATGTCACATACACTTTCGAAAATACTATTTATTGACATAGCTTGCTAGTTAATAGTTGCTATACATTATAGCTTTCATATGCTAGTTAATTATTGCATGATATCAGATGCATCCATATATTCATTGGTTATGCAGTATTATGGAGATTTATGCCAGTTTTCATTGTTATTGACATGGTGACCTGATGATTTCGGATTATTCTTGATATTTTCTGGATTTGGAAACCGCATGTGAAAGTTTTGTAAACTGATGAATTATTTTAAAGAGAAAAATGTGGTTTTCCTTGATATGTTGAGTATTGTCCACCATGATGTTTTCTCGGTTCTGAGATGTTTTCGAGACCCGATTCGAGGAGTTGGATGAACCGTCTCGGGTACATGGTGGGCCCGGTAAGGTACCCCGGGGCAAGAAGCTCGAGTTGTAGACGATGAGCCCGGCAGGGGCAGACTGCCTACCGGTGATTTTATCTGGCGCGGCGGATATCCGGAGGATACCGTTCGTGGTCGTGTGATTGATGATATGGGCCGATCTAGACCGACAGAGCCCGAGGTATCGAGATATTGAGACTTGAGACACTGAGATATTGAGATTTGATGATACAGGCCAATCTGGATAGCCGGAGCCTGAAGTATTGACATACTGAGATTTATGTTTTCTGTCGATACTGGACATTGTTTTATCTGTCGATTTCATTGATGATACACGATTGATATACATACAGAAATCTCATTAAATAAAGAAAACAGTTGTCTCATTCACGATATATTCTGTTTCATTTGTAAAGCATTCATACATCATATATCTGATATATTGCTATCTGAGGTACTGACACGAGCATGTAGTATACACTTATACATAGATGGACCAGGATATTCATTTGAGGATATTAGTTGATATGACCTAGGATAGCGTCATGAATGCGATTTCTACTCATAGATGTTTTCTATTCACGAGTTGGCAACTCACCCCCGTTGTGCCACAGTTTCTTGCAGATTTTGCCGTACAGGTTTCGTTGCGGTTTTGCTGGCACACTGTGCCTTCCGGGTGATTGCTTTGGTAGGTGGGTTCTTTTGCATCAGGACCACCATTGTATATTTGTTATTTCAGTTGTATCTAGTAAAACTCCACCAACCAGACTTGTTTATTTGATAGAACTAGAAGACCAGTGTATATTCTTTCGACCTTAGAGTCGCGCTTGTATTATTATAGTTTTCTGGTGGATATGGGCTTTCTTTTGAGTTTTGATCCTCGCATTTCGGCATTATATATTATATTTCTTGCGTGGTTGTGACCGTCAATTAACGAAGAGCTAGCTCCCGCTTGGGGATGCCTTTATTCATTATACATACTTTATCAGATTTTGTACCCGTTTGGGGTCTGAATTTACAAAGGAAACTCTGCAGAAATTTTTAGAAAAGACTTGACATTTTAAAAATGCATATTTCGGCTTATGTTGTTAAACTTCTTGCTTTAAAATTGGTTTTTCCTTCACTCTACTGCTTTACTTGGTTTGGATTTCTGGGTTTTGGCTTACTTAGATTACGTACGTCTCGAAACGTTTCGTAATTTAAGTGCCGGTCATGTTCCGTACTTTTCGGGTCGTGACAGGTACACTGAACGGACTCGCCGAGAACTCCTAGATGGTATTATACCTATCGTCAGATAGCAGTTCTCCGGTGACACTGGTACAGGTTAGTCTGTAGACCCGAGATCGTCATAGAGTCTTGTGTGATTCCCACTGTGCTTTGATTTCCACCTTACCACGTTCAAGAGGACATGCAAAACAGTGGCTTTTGGGTACAGTCTCGAATCACATGGAGGCAATGAGCGATAGGAGGGGTTTCGTCTCTCCCGGTATTGGGAGTTGATGTTGCGCTGTGTTCGATTGGCTATAACTGGAAGTCCCTGGCCAGGGCTGATATGGAGATTTACTGGTAAGAGTTATCAGTAGTTTCTCGACCCGTTATGAGCCTCACATCGACACAACTTATCGGTTACTAGGGTCTAACGTTTACCACCTCTAGACTAGATATGCGGCATATCAGACGAAGAGACCGGACTGTACGTGAGTGTTATTGATTGGATTCACAGGAGTGTGTGCAGGCTTGCTTGTCGATCTTCTGATCGCTCAATACCTAGGTAGCTGTTACGTTTAGCTGACTGCTTGCAGCTTGTGGGTGTTTGATATGATCATCACCTACTGCCGGCGTATTGACAATTCTATAGAGTCCTACACAGAGGTTTCCTGGCTCAGGCAGAACGGAGTAGGAGCACATATGTGATATGTGCGGTACTAAGATTAATAAGATATGAGATACCGTATTCTATTCTCGTGATATGTGATATCGGCCGGGTATATGTGATATAGCCGGGTTATCGGATCAAGGGTTGATTCGATACAGGTACATATTATATTAGTCGGTTATATGTATTATAGCCGGGTTATTAAATCAAGTGTTGATTTAATAATTTAATGTAAATATATATATATATGTGATATATTACATTACATTAACTAATATAAGCTCACTTAAATATTTCTTTTTCTCACTTGATGATACATTGATATATATGTGATATATGTTAATTGTATTATTTTCTCTTGTTACATTATATATTATATATGTGATATATAATATTGTAATATGTTAGGGTTATAAATGCAACTAATGTTTATGAGTTAAACAATGATTAGGGTTGGGATTAGATTAATTATTTTGGTTAATTCTTAATGATGGATTAAGTTGTGGATGAGTTTTGAGGAAGCTTCATGACACTTTGACTTAGTCTACCCTCTTTAGATATTTATCAAGATATTTGTTAACCTTACCCTAACCCTAACCTATTGTTTATTCTCTACAAGGGTTAAGCATGACATGCTTAACCCTTGATTGCATTTCTAACCTCAATAATTAATTCATTCATCACAACTTCATCTTCTTCTTGCTCTTCACAAAAGCTTGCTAGATTTTTCTAAGTGATGAATAAAAGTGAGAAATAGAAAACAAAAGAGAGCAAAATTACTACTTCATCATCCTCATCTATTCTAGCCACTTAGATTAGGGTGTTCACTTCACTAATACCTCATTAGTAAAGTGAGAGCTTGAGTTTGTGATTCCTCAAAGTAGATTGTCTTGGATTTCAAAGACTTCAAGCAAGTTGTATCATTCACCTCATGGAGCCTCTCGAGAGTCCGGGAGCTTGATGATCGTAACGAAGGGACCTCAGCTCGGAGCTTATGAAGTGAAGGAACGGACTACAAGGGTTCTAATCCCTATCTCTTAGAAGTAAAGATGTTTACTTGTTCATGTTAACCCTAATTCTCTAGCAAAGATTCTTGCTTAGGTTGTTTGGCACATGAAATTTTTAAATACGGCATGTTTGATGCCTTGTGAAACTTTGTCATAGTGCCTAGTAACCTTACACATGTTAAGATAAAGAGCAACCAGATAGCATACTATCATATCGAGCAAGAAAGTCCTCTCTATATATGTCCAAGTATCCACTATAGTATGCATCGCATGTACAGTTATAGCCTCTATGGCATACATATAACTAACAATTTTCCACTTGCACTAAGACCATCTGTTGTAGTATCCAATACCCAACAATATAGCAGTAGTTGTAGTATCCCATACTCAACCATCTTATAGAAGTCTCTCTAGGGGTAAGGCCTTTGTGAGTGGATCCGCTGTGTTATCCTTCGTGTCTACTCTTCTATCCTCGATCCCTTGGAGATCATCCATCTCCCTGATCAGGTGATACATGCCTCAGAATATATCTGGAACACTGATGGGACCTTCGTTCCTAGGCCAAAACCACAACTCCATTGTTGTCACAATAACAGTTATTGGATGCTCAATGGTAGGAACCTTGTTCATCTTATGAACAAGAAATGTCCAGACAGTCACTTTGGCGGAATCATTGGTAGCAATGTATTCAGCCTTTATCGTCTAGTATGCCACGGTATCTAGCTTGGAACTCTTCCAACATACCGTCCCTCCACTGAGGCCAAAGACAATGCATGTGACAGACTTTCAGTCAACCTTATCACTCTGGAAGCTGGAACTAAGAACTTTCTTTAGTGCTTCTCAAGTACTTAAGAATGTCCTCCTCAGTTGTCCAGTGATTCTCCCAAGATCCGATTGATACCTGATCATTGTTAATTATATGTATGCCCTAGAGGCCATTATTGTACATATGATGTATATTATAGTGGATGCTTGGACATATATAGAGAGGACTTTCTTGCTCGACATGATAGTATGCTATCTGGTTACTTTTATCTTAACATGCAGACTGGTATTTATACTGTCTTGCTCTCACATGTTGATAAAGCCCTTAGGATATGTACTTGATTACCAGGACTATGATGGAGATCATACTAGTGGGGCCAGGGTAGTTCACAAGTATATCCTTTAATTGTTTCTAGTCGAGGGAATATCAAGACAGGGCATCGATATTCCATAGTAGACTAGCGTATACACTTCTTGACCCATATGATGGGCAACGGATGATCCCACATCCATTGGTGTTTAACATCAGAGATGGTATACGGGTGCTCAGTGGAGACTGGGTACACTGAACAGGACTCGCCGAGGACTCCTATGTGGTAGTATACCTATTGTCAGATAGCAGTCCTCTGGTGACACTGGTACATGTTAGTCTGTAGACCCGAGATCGTCATAGAGTCTTGTGTGGCTCCCACTATGCTTTGATTTCCTCCCTACCACTCTCAAGAGAAGTCGTGCAAACAGGTGTGTAGGGTTCCTAGGCACACTAGTGAGGTCTCACAATGCATCGAACATGCCATTTTCAAAGATTCTAGGTGCCGAGAGACCCGACTACGGATCGTTTGCTAGAAAACTAGGAGAAAAAAGCTAACTAGTTAACACTTAACTACAAGATACGGAAATACAACCTTTGTAGATCCGGTGCTCCACCTCCATAGCTCCGCAACGAGGTCCTCTCCGCTATCCAAATCAAATCCGGGCTCTAGCGTCGACTTCATCGGAGAATAAGCGAGCTAGGTCGTCGATGTCCATGCCGAAGATGATCTACGTCGAGGCATCGCTAAATCAAGCTCCACCTTCACCAAACCATGATGACTTGTGAAGGAAACACACTCTACTACTTGGCAAGAGGTAGAGGATGAAGAAATAGGAAGTGGGTAGACTTTAGAATTGGATTTCTCACTCTTTATCATCAATCACCATTGATGAAGTGGAGGTTTCTTCATGGAAGAAGATGAAGAAGAAGAAGAAAGAATTATGATAAGTTAATTAAAAAGAAAAGAATATCCAAACCTATCATAATCCTAACTATGGTTATGTGTAGAGAATTAACCAAGGTTAAAGGAATGGTTAGGGTTAAGGATGAGATAAGAATGGTGGACAAAGTCAAAGCTTCATGAAGCTTCAACTAAACAACAAATAAAGCCACCATTCTTTTCTCTTCTCTTTTATTTTCCAAATGAAATGGATAAATAAATAAGTGAATAAAACAAAACCCTAACCATAAACATGTAACCATGGTTTGATCTTTACACAAAAACCCTAGCATAACATGTATCATCAAACATGATACAATCAAGTGCACAAAAGTATATCGCATATACAATGCGCACATCCGAGTGAGAAAATCCATTTAAAGTGAACCAATATTAGTTAATGCAAAGTAATATATCAAATATATAATTATACATTAAATCATTAAATCAACACTTGATTTAACGATCCGGTCATATCGCATATAACCGGCTAATATCCAATGTATCGGCTTATCGAATCAATCCTTGATTCGATAATTAGGTTATATCGCATACAACCATTCGACACATTGATCGCGAGAATGAAATACGGTATCACATACACGCATTACTCTCGGTCCCGCACATATCTCATATGCGCTCCTATTTCGTTTCGCTTGAGCCAGGAAACCTCTGTGTAGGACTCTAAAGACTCGTCAATACGCCGCAGCGGATGATGATCATATCAAACATCCACAAGCCGCAAGCGGTCTGCTAAACATAACGGCCACCCGGGTGTTGAGCGATCTGAAGATCGACGAGCAAGCCCGCTCACACTCCAGTGAATCCGACCAGTAACACTACCGTACAGTCCGTCTGATCGTCTGATATGTCGCATATCTCGCCTAGGGGTGGTTAACGTCAGACCCCAATAGCTCGATAAGTTGTGTCGATATGAGGTCTATAACTATTCGAGAAACTACTGGTAACACTTACCAGTAAATCTCAGCAACCCTGGCTAGGGATTTCCTGTTATAGCCAATCGAACACAGCGCAACATCAACCCCCTATACCGGGAGAGACGAATCCCCTCCTATCGCTCATTGCCTCCATGTGACTCGGGACTGTACCCAAAAACCACCGTTTTGCACCGCCTCTTGGACGTGGTAAGATGGAAATCAAAGCACAGTGGGAACCACACAAGACTCTATGACGATCTCGGGTCAACAGACTACTCTGTACCAGTGTCACCTGAGAACTGCCATCTGACGTGAGGTATAATACCATCTGGGAGTTCTCGGCGAGTCCGTCCAGTGTACCCAGTCTCTACTGAGCACCCGTATATCATCTCTGATGTCAAACACCGATGGATATGGGATCATCCATAGCCCATCTGTATGGGTCGAGAAGGTATACGCTAGTCTACTCTGGTATATCGATGCCCCGTCTCGATACACCCACGACTAGGGACTTTGAAGGATGTACTTATAGACTACCATGTCCCCCACTAGTATGATCCGCATCATAGTCCAGGTAGTCAAGTACAGATCCTAAGGGCTTTACCAACATGTAACAGAGAGACAATCAGCATACACGTTAAGGTAAAGGGTAACCAGATAGCATACTATCATGTCGAGCAAGAAAGTCCTCCCTATATATGTCCCAGCATCCACTACAATATACATCCTATGTACAGTAATGGCCTCTAGGGCATACATATAACTAACAATCTCCCACTTGCACTAGGGCCATCTGTAGCAGTGGTTGTAGTATCTCATACTCAACCATCCCATAAAAGTGTCTCTCTCTGGGAACAGGCCTTTGTGAGTGGATCCGCTGTGTTGTCCTCTGAGTCTACTCTCCTAACCTCGATCCCTTAGAGATAAACCATCTCCATGATCAGGTGATACTGCCTTAGAATATGTCTGGATCACTGATGGGACCTGCGTTCCTTGGCATAAGCCACAACTCCATTGTCACACAATGGGAGGAACATAGTTCATCTCATGAACCAATATACATCCAAACAGCCTCTTTGGTATCATCTTAAGTAGCGATGTATCCTGCCTTTATCGTCTAGTATGTCACGGTATCTAGCTTGGAACTCTTCCAACATACCGTCCCTTTACTGAGGGTAAAGACAATGCCTGCGACTGACATTCAGTCGTCTTTATCACCCTGGAACCCTTCCAGTGATTCTCCCCAGGATCGGTTGATACCGTCTCACTACATCTAGTGAGAATTCTAACATCCATTTAGATCTATCTCATAGATCCAAAACCAGGATTTAGTAGGTATCATTTTGATCCTATTGGAGAATCCTTGTGATAAGCGGAGATCGACCGAGCGTAGCATAGGAAACTCCTTCCCTATCAAGAGTATGTCATCCACGTACTCTACGAGGATCGTCACCATACTCCCTACTACCTTTTTGTTTATACAAGGTTCATCTACCATTTTGATGATGTCAAACTCTTTGACTAATGCATCAAAACAGATGTTCCAACTCCGCGATGCCTGCTTTAATCCTATAAAGCATCTTGCACACGTTTCCGCTGCTCCCACTGTCTACGAAGCCCTCTGGCTGTGTACCTATAGACACTCTCTTCTAAATCATCATTTAGAAAAGCTGTCAAGACACCCACCACCAGATATCGTAGCCATGGTATGTAGCCGTGGCAAGTAGGATCTGGATGGACTTAAACATAGGTACTGGAAAAGGTTTCATCATTATCCATGCCTGGTTAATGACAAAAACCTTTAACAAGTCTAGCTTTGAAAGTCTCAACCTTTCCATGTACACCAAGTAATCTTCTCAAGATATACTTGCTCCTGATGGGGATTTAACCCTTCAGATATAGCAACCAAAGTCCATACTTTGTCGGTGTATAAGGATTCCATCTCAGATCGATAAACATCCAGCCATTCTCACAGAGTCACACTCCTGATGGCCAGCTCGAAGCTAGTTGGGTCATCATCTCATGATGCAATCCTCGCTCCCACTGTCATAGAGAAATAGGAGTATCTCTCAGGTGGGTGAGGAACCCTACTAGATCGGCGGAGAGGCTGAGGTTCGTTGGAATCTACTGAATCCTTTGGTTCTATCAAATCATCAGCTGTACTTTGTATGGCTGGAACATTTCCAGTTCTACATAACAGATTTTGTCTCGAGCTTGTCCGGATTTTGCTTTTAGACATAGGCCGGACAACCCAAATCTTAACTAGCTTAAGACATGGGCTCTTCCCTTTCCATATCACATATAAAATGGTAGGCAATGATTTGATTTGAACCCTATTCAATAGGTATGCAGCTTCTCAAGTGCATAACTCCCTAAAAGGAAATAGGTAACTCAGTAGTACTCATCATAGAGCACACCATATCAAATAGGGTGTATCTGCTCCGCCCCGATATACCATCGTGCTATGGTGTATACGGAGGAGTAATGCTGAGAGAGAATCTCATTCTCCTTTAGAATAGTCCAGGAATTCCGTGCTCAAGTATTCTCCTCCTTGATCTCATCATAGGACATAATACTTATACCCGTATTGGTTCTCTACTTCTAACTTATATTCTGTGAATATCTCAAAAGGTTCGGACTTGTGTTTCAACAGGAACATATGTCTGAATCTCGAGAGATTATCAGAGAATGTAATGAAGTACAAAGAACCGGTCTTGGCATGTGTAGACTGGGGACCTACATACATCTACATGTATCATCCCAAGAGTTCACTAACTCTTTCTCTGTTTCCAATAAACAGAGCTAGTGTCATTATATCTTTGTGACATGACTGGCAAGTTTCACAAGATGTAGATTCAAACTGATTTAATATGCATCTACATGTAACTTCAGCTAGTCGGGTCACATTGATCTGACCTAGTCTACAATACCTTAAGAAGGTTCCGTTCATTTCTGAACTCTTCCTCTTATGTGTGTTCCATATACTAAGAACTGTAGTTTGATTTAGAACATCAACGCTTTTAGATAACGTGCATGAACCGATCAACTTTTGATATAGGAAATGTTCAAAACATTATCCATCAATACAAAATTATATCCTTTCTTTTCTAACAAAGAGAGTGATATGATTTGGTATATCAGGTTCGGTATCTAATAACATTCGTTCAGAATCAATGTATTGGTAATACAGGGTGACAGTGACCGACAGACTTGGCTGCAACTCTTGCCCCGTTTTCTGCCTCATGAAACTTATCACCCGTTCTCAGTTCTCTACCTTTCTGTAGCCTTATGTAACATATTACATATCAGGGATCCTGATCCGGTATCACATACCCAGGACGTAAAGGATACTGAGAAACAGTTCTGTATAATGAACATACCCGAAGATGATGCATCAGCATGCACTCTCTTCGTTTGGGCGGCACGGGAATTCTGGTATTCCCCAATTTCCTGCTCTGTCTTATAACAATTATAAGTGGGAGCGGGACCAACGTTCCCCAGCTCAGTATAACAAGCGGGTTCGGTCAATATTCCGTATTATTATCTTGATTAAGGCGTGATATGGTCGCTACCTGGAGAGAGAGAAGAAAACACTCAGCGTGCGCTCTTGCAAGAATAGATTGGTTATTATTTTATCTAATCAGGATGGCTCCTACTGCTTTTTATCAAATCTTCCTTCAAACCCTAAAAGGAAAGACTAGCCGGGATTAATTACACACTACAAGTTCGCCAATCTTTCAGCCAGGCCAGTGTCGGTACTTTGAGGGAGGTCCCCCGTGCTTTCGCACGAACCTAATTAATGTAAACCTCGTTTTCCCAGAGGCGTAACCTCGTTAACACCTTTCTAGACACCTACTTGATCGGCTAATTGTAATGTATAAAACTCTCCCAGGAGTAACTCTTACTCGCAGCGGGTATCGGGATCCAACTATCTCATAGAAGGTATGCAATCTCATTGCAAATTTCAACACTTGAAATTCCCGATAATGTTTTGCCCCGAACGATCTATGACCTTGACAAGGTCAACAAACCATAGACCGCAAGTCAAGTTCAACCCGTCATTTCTTGATTGAATCAAACCCACCCGCACGACCCTTGACAAGGTCAACAAGGCCGCACGACTACCCTAACCCAATCTGCATCATATGCATAAGCAGATAAATACTGGTTAGCTACCGCACACTGCGCCTTGACAAGGTCAACAAACGCAGCACGAATACTAAACAGGATTTATCTGAAATGACGGAGGGCTACGACAGGTTTTTCTGAAAACCTATTGCGTAATGAACTTGATATCGTTGTAGGATCGAATGAATTTTGAAATGGAGTGTTTTTGAGGCTTTTCTAGTTTTGCTAAAGGAGTCACTCCTGGTGAAGGGATCGTCGGTCCTTTCCTCGTCGAATGAGGTGCGGGATATATCATATATATCACTATGCAAAGCAAAAACACTTAAAAGCAATCAAAAGACAAACCGAGTGTGTAGCATCTGCCAGTTATTGCTAAAGGAGTCACTCCCGGTGAAGGGATCTCGGTCCTTTCCTTATCGAATAAGGTGCAGGATATATCATATATACCGCTGTGCAAAGCAAGAACTGTAGCTACCTGTTTTAATTTTGAAATTCGATTCTACAACATCTTAGGTTTCTTTTATTTCATTAATCACATTAATGAAGTCCCATCATTTAAATACCTAAACATCACAGATAGATATGACGTACACTTATGCCATCCGCATTCGCCTCGATGTCCCCTCGTGCACCGTTAGGTTAGGTAACTAACGACAGAGCGGGGCAGGGCTAGCACGGGTGAAAAACATAAGTAACGTCTATATAATATATCATATATACTATATGATGTATCTATCACAGAACATCACATGATCACATCACAGATATCGCAGCAGAAGAAACATATGAAATATTGGATATACTAGGACGTCCGTGTTTTCAATACGAGCCAGTATAAAACACGGATTCCACGGTCGTGATGAATAGCCAAACCCACACCCCTAGACCCCTACGAGAGCGGCAAGCAACCCTACCAATTCTAGAGTTAGGAGACCCGGACTCGACTCCTCGAGTTGGTCTCCCACTGGACTCCAGAACCCGGTTACTTGTGCTCCCCTCCTTGGGTCTATCTTAGTGCGGAAAAGTAAATAATATACAACGGGTGACAACTTCCGCAACCTGGAAGCGCCCCAATAAAAGAATATTACATACAGATTTTTACATGAATGAAAATGAAAAACACTCATCTCACATAAAAAACCCCGGCTATTCAAACACGACGATCCAATATAACATATCCAGCAACACATAACATCACATGTCATCAACGTAAGTAAATATGCGCATCCCAATTGTCGTTGACATATAGCAACGAAACCGGCGATATCACATATTACACTTACGGTCACAGAAAAGAAAGTGTAAAACTACAACAGTTGGAATCCGCAACTACCTCAGACATCGCATGCCTGACCAAATGAATTCCTTAGACATCGCATGCCTAACAATTATAAACCCCGCATTTTAGTCTCATTATCGAAAACTCTTTTCAATATCGAGTCGGGCAATTCAACAAGATTCCCGACAGTGTGATCGAATACTCGTCGCAAACTTTAGTAGGCGGCCGCACCCCCGATACCGACGACGAAGTGCACCAAGGCGGAACACCGCTGCCGCGAGCACCCGAACGGATGCTTTCGGCGACGGGGTTCTCCTACAGTCACTTGGTCGGGGTTATGGAGTGAGGCTGTCTATTAAGTTTACCCGGCGAGTATCCGCGTACGCTACGTGATTGCAACAGACTTTTGATCACATCAAAATTCCGTGGCAACCGATCAAGTGAGACTAAACTGCTATGTTTATAATATTCATTTAGTTATCTCATAACTATTGTGAATTCCAATTATTGTATCCCATTCCAGATAAACAGAAAATGTTAAACTTTTCGATCGAACAATCGAACACCCAAGTTTTCCCAATACAGATCAACACATGAAACAAGTCTAACAACATTCCGTTCGTGCCTCAGTACCAACGGTCCAGCCGTAGAAGGATCAAGCCAACGCCTCACATGTGGCACGTCGTACCGCCCCAAACCCTAAGGTTCAAAGGGCAGTTCAAGACGGTCACATAATCGAGTTAAGGTTTGTTGTCTTCTAGAGGGTCCATCGCGTTACTTGAACTACTTAAAACGTCGTTAAACTACGGAAAAATCCAACACTTGGAAATTTCCCGACAAGGGAAAAATTGGGTATTTATATCCGGTCGAACTTTTAAACATATTCTAAAATTTATCCGGAAAGCCACACAGACAAAATTTGATAATCCGATCAAACTCATGAAAACCCAAAACAACCCCTGAAAACTCAACTGTATAATAAATATTAAAATATCCCAGGAAAATCAGCACAGAAATCTGAGAATTACTGTGAAAAGAAAAATGCGCAAAACGACAAAACGGCCGCGTTTCCGCCGCACTAGGCATGCTCGTGCCGCGGAAACGCGGCGCAATGATGGAATCAGGAACACGAATTTTTCAGTATTCCTTAAAATTTCCTGCTGATTTCACTGAATATTTTTAATATGGAAAAATGCACTGTTTTGAAAAAAGTACAGAGAGCAAGTTTGGTTTGGGGTTCCGGGTTCGTTCGGACTTCAAATTCCGTCTGGACTTCGCCTAAGGCTCTAGCTAGGCTCTGATACTACTGTAGGTCAGGCAGCCACCCCCATCCAATGGGGTCGCCGTGGCACCAACGGGTCCCTCAGCAGCTACTTTTTACGCATGCCCCCTCGCGAGGACTACAACCCGCCGGAACACCTTCCGGTCTCGGGACACCCTGGGGGTAAGAGCCTATGCTTCGCCACACTGTCACACAGTGAGAACCCCCCATAGGTCGACATCCAATGCCTAGTAGCTCTGATACCACTGTAGGGTTCCTAGGCACACTAGTGAGGTCTCACAATGCATCGAACATGCCATTTTCAAAGATTCTAGGTGCCGAGAGACCCGACTACGGATCGTTTGCTAGAAAACTAGGCGAAAAAGCTAACTAGTTAACACTTAACTACAAGATACGGAAATACAACCTTTGTAGATCCGGTGCTTCACCTCCATAGCTCCGCAACGAGGTCCTCTCCGCTGTCCAAATCAAATCCGGGCTCTAGCGTCGACTTCATCGGAGAATAAGCGAGCTAGGTCGTCGATGTCCATGCCGAAGATGATCTACGTCGAGGCATCGCTAAATCAAGCTCCACCTTCACCAAACCATGATGACTTGTGAAGGAAACACACTCTACTACTTGGCAAGAGGTAGAGGATGAAGAAATAGGAAGTGGGTAGACTTTAGAATTGGATTTCTCACTCTTTATCATCAATCACCATTGATGAAGTGGAGGTTTCTTCATGGAAGAAGATGAAGAAGAAGAAGAAAGAATTATGATAAGTTAATTAAAAAGAAAAGAATATCCAAAATTATCATAATCCTAACTATGGTTATGTGTAGAGAATTAACCAAGGGTTAAAGGAATGGTTAGGGTTAAGGATGAGATAAGAATGGTGGACAAAGTCAAAGCTTCATGAAGCTTCAACTAAACAACAAATAAAGCCACCATTCTTTTCTCTTCTCTTTTATTTTCCAAAATGAAATGGATAAATAAATAAGTGAATAAAACAAAACTCTAACCATAAACATGTAACCATGGTTTGATCTTTACACAAAAACCCTAGCATAACATGTATCATCAAACATGATACAATCAAGTGCACAAAAGTATATCGCATATACAATGCGCACATCCGAGTGAGAAAATCCATTTAAAGTGAACCAATATTAGTTAATGCAAAGTAATATATCAAATATATAATTATACATTAAATCATTAAATCAACACTTGATTTAACGATCCGGTCATATCGCATATAACCGGCTAATATCCAATGTATCGGCTTATCGAATCAATCCTTGATTCGATAATTAGGTTATATCGCATACAACCATTCGACACATTGATCGCGAGAATGAAATACGGTATCATATACACGCATTACTCTCGGTCCCGCACATATCTCATATGCGCTCCTATTTCGTTTCGCTTGAGCCAGGAAACCTCTGTGTAGGACTCTAAAGACTCGTCAATACGCCGGCAGCGGATGATGATCATATCAAACATCCACAAGCCGCAAGCGGTCTGCTAAACATAACGGCCACCCGGGTGTTGAGCGATCTGAAGATCGACGAGCAAGCCCGCTCACACTCCAGTGAATCCGACCAGTAACACTACCGTACAGTCCGGTCTGATCGTCTGATATGTCGCATATCTCGCCTAGGGGTGGTTAACGTCAGACCCCAATAGCTCGATAAGTCGTGTCGATATGAGGTCTATAACTATTCGAGAAACTACTGGTAACACTTACCAGTAAATCTCAGCAACCCTGGCCAGGGATTTCCTGTTATAGCCAATCGAACACAGCGCAACATCAACCCTCTATACCGGGAGAGACGAATCCCCTCCTATCGCTCATTGCCTCCATGTGACTCGGGACTGTACCCAAAAACCACCGTTTTGCACGCCCTCTTGGACGTGGTAAGATGGAAATCAAAGCACAGTGGGAACCACACAAGACTCTATGACGATCTCGGGTCAACAGACTACTCTGTACCAGTGTCACCTGAGAACTGCCATCTGACGTGAGGTATAATACCATCTGGGAGTTCTCGGCGAGTCCGTCCAGTGTACCCAGTCTCTACTGAGCACCCGTATATCATCTCTGATGTCAAACACCGATGGATATGGGATCATCCATCGCCCATCTGTATGGGTCGAGAAGGTATACGCTAGTCTACTCTGGTATATCGATGCCCCGTCTCGATACACCCACGACTAGGGACTTTGAAGGATGTACTTATAGACTACCATGTCCCCACTAGTATGATCCGCATCATAGTCCAGGTAGTTAAGTACAGATCCTAAGGGCTTTACCAACATGTAACAGAGAGACAATCAGCATACACGTTAAGGTAAAGGGTAACCAGATAGCATACTATCATGTCGAGCAAGAAAGTCCTCCCTATATATGTTCCAGCATCCACTACAATATACATCCTATGTACAGTAATGGCCTCTAGGGCATACATATAACTAACAAGGTGGATTTTGGGTACAGTCCCTAATCGTATGGAGGCAATGAGCGATAGGAGGGGTTTTGTCTCTCCCAGTATTGGGGGTTGATATTGCGCTATGTTCGATTGGTTATAACTGGAAGTCCCTGGCCAGGGCTGCTGCCGAGATATACTGATAAGTGTTATCAGTGGTTTCTCGAACCGTTATAGGCCATACATCGACATGACTTATCACGTTACTGGGGTCTGACGATTTCCACCCATAGACATGATATGCGATATATCAGACGAAGAGACCGGACTGTACGGTAGTGTTACTGATAGGTTTCATGGAGACTGTGGACAGGCTTTCTTGTTGATATTCATATCGCTCAATACCCGGGTAGCCATTACGTCCAGCTAGTACCGCTGACGGCTTGTAAGTGACTGATATGATCACCAACTACTGTCGGCGTATTGACGAGTCTTTAGAGTCCCACACAGAAGTTTCCTGGTTTAAGCGAAATGAAGTAGAACACATATGTGATATGTGTGTGGGCCTGATTAAAAACGAGTATGTGATAGCGTATTGTAATCTGGCAGTAATCTGTCATCAGTGCGGTTATATGTGATATAACCAGATTGTCAAATCAAGTGTTGATTCGATAATGTAATATACAGATAAATGATATTAGTCGGTCATATATGATATAACCGGATTATTAAATCAAATGTTGATTTAATAATGTGATATAAATTGTATGTGATATAATTACATATTAACTAATATCATTAGCTCACTAATTAATCTTCATTAAATATATATTAATATAATATATATATATATATATATATATATATATATATTATATAATGAAGCATGGCATTTAAATTTCTATTTTGTGAAAATAGAAATGAGGTGTAAAATGAAGCATGGTTGCAAGCATGGGTTATATACTTCTTTATTCATTCTTGACTCACTATTCAAGCATGGTTGCAATTTAATATTGCATAATTCCATACTTGAATGAGTGAGGGGTCTTAGCTTTTGATTCATTCTTGCTCATTCCAAAAGACTTAGCTATTTTCTCTCATGCTTGCTCTTGCTTCTTCTTCCTCCTCTTGCTTTTCCTCAAGCTTCAACCCTCACATGTGATGTGAATCATGAAACTTGAGCACAAATTAGTGGGCTCTTAACATCCCCTACTTCATCATCTCACACCATTTTAGCAAATTAGTGTGATGTGTTTTATACAGTAAAGGATTTAGTGTAGTGGTAGCTTGAACTAGTAGGAGCTTCGAGGTGGATCATCTTTGGCGCGAAGGTTACGAAGGAAGCTTATTCAAAGTCTCAAGAGAAGCCTTATGGAGTCGCGGGACTAATACACGGAGCATATTGAAGAGAAAGACCGTTTACAAAGGTTGTATTCTTGATCCTTTTAGATGTAAAGATGTTTGCGTTCTATTCCAACTAAATCTCTAGTTAACGATTCTAGCATAGGGTTCTTTGTAACAGCAAATTTTTTAAAACGGCATGGACGATGCCCCTCGAAAACCTTGCTGTCGTTGCTAGGAACCCAACAGTGGTATTAGAGCCAAACAAGAGAATTAGACAGATTGCGTAGAATTATGAAACCGAAAAACTCCGAAACTTGAAACCCTTAAATTCCAGTTTCTGTCGAATTTTAAAAATTGTCAAAAAATTATTTAAACAAGTGCAGAATGTAGTATGGGACAGTATAAGAACATAGTACAAACCTCACCCCCCGGGCTCAGATTTTGGTCGGCGACCAAGCCAAGAATTCCGGCGTCGCCGGATTTCCCATGGAGTTAGGGGATGGGTTTTGTAGTGTGTTCTGGTCTCTGGATTTTGGTGTTTCAGGTGTTGTTTATTTTTGCTAAATTTGCATGTGATATTTATTTACCAAAACAGCAACTCGGAGTATTTCGTGGTCGTGATTTTAACTATTTTCGGGCTATTTTAGACTGTGTTAAAAAGTTCGAACGAATATTAAATACCCACTTTGACCCTCGCTGGAAATTTATTCAAGAGTTGGATTTTTTTCCGTAGTTTAAAACATTCAAATATCGTGCAAGTGATTCAATGGACCCTCTAGATGAACAAAACCTTAACTCGATTATATGACCGTCAGAACCGCCACTGAACCCTCGGGTTTGTGTGTTAGTTATATGTATGCCCTAGAGGCCATTACTGTACATTTGATGTATATTGTAGTGGATGCTGGGACATATATAGGGAGGACTTTCTTGCTCGACATGATAGTATGCTATCTGGTTGATCTTTACCTTAACGTGTACACTGATTGTCTCTCTGTTACATGTTGGTAAAGCCCTTAGGATGTGTACTTGACTACCTGGACTATGATGCGGATCATACTAGTGGGGACATGGTAGTCCATAAGTACATCCTTCAAGGTCCCTAGTCGTGGGTGTATCGAGACAGGGCATCGATATACTAGAGTAGACTGGCGTATACCTTCTCGACCCATACAGATGGGCGATGGATGATCCCATATCCATTGGTGTTTGACATCAGAGATGATATACGGGTGCTCAGTGGAGACTGGGTACACTGGACGGACTCACCGAGAACTCCCAGATGGTATTATACCTTACGTCAGATGGCAGTTCTCTGGTGACACTGGTACAGAGTAGTCTGTTGACCCGAGATCGTCATAGAGTCTTGTGTGGTTCCCACTGTGCTTTGATTTCCACCTTACCACGTCCAAGAGGGCGTGCAAAATGGTGGTTTTTGGGTACAGTCCCGAATCACATGGAGGCAATGAGCGATAGGAGGGGATTCGTCTCTCCCGGTATAGGGAGTTGATGTTGCGCTGTGTTCGATTGGCTATAACCGGAAATCCCTAGCCAGGGTTGCTGAGATTTACTGGTAAGTGTTACCAGTAGTTTCTCGAATTGTTATAGACCTCATATCGACACGACTTATCGAGCTATTGGGGTCTGACGTTTACCACCCCTAGGCAAGATATGCGACATATCAGACGATCAAACCGGACTGTACGGTAAGTGTTACTGGTTGGATTCACAGGAGTATGAGCGGGCTTGCTCGTCGATCTTCTGATCGCTCAATACCCGGGTGGCCGTTACGTTTGGCAGACCGCTTGCGGCTTGTGGGTGTTTGATATGATCATCACCTGCTGCCGGCGTATTGACGAGTCTTTAGAGTCCTACACAGAGGTTTCCTGGCTCAAGCGAAAAGAAATAGGAGCGCATATGAGATATGTGCGGGACCGAGAATAATGCGTGTATGTGATACCGTATTTCATTCTCGCGATGAATGTATCGAATGGTTGTATGCGATATAACCTAGTTATCGAATCAAGGATTGATTCGATAAGCCGATACATTGGATACTAGTCGGTTATGTGCGACATGACCGGATCATTGAATCAAGTGTTGATTTGATGATTTAATGCATAATTATACATTTGATATATTACTTTGCATTAACTAGTATTGGTTCACTTTAAATGATTTTCTCACTTGTTTGTGCACATTGTATATGTGATATGTTTTTGTGCACAAGTTTGTATCATGTTTGATGATGCATGCTAACTTGGGTTTGTGTAAAGATTAAACCGTGGTTATATGAATGGTTAGGGTTTTCTTTTCTTATTCATTTATTTATTCATTTATTCTTTTTGGAAAATGAAAAGCATAATGAGAAAAATGGTGGCTTTCTTTGTTTGCATCTTGAAGCTTCATGAAGCTTTGACTAAGTGACCATTTTGTCTCATGCTTAACCCTAACCACTCCATCTAACCTTAGTTAAATCTCTACACTAAACCATGGTTTGAATATGATAAGTATTGATATTCTTTTCTTTTTGAATAACTTATCATATCATTATCTTCTTCTTCTTCTTCTTCTTTACAAGAAGAAAAAGCTTGACCATCAATGGTGATTGATGAAAATAAGTGAGAAATACAATTCTAAAGTGAACCCACCTCCTATTTCTTCATCCTCTATCTCTTGCCAAGAAGTATAGAGTGTTCTCTTCACAAGTTTCATGACTTGGTGAAGTGGGAGCTTGATCTTGCGATGCCTCGACGTAGATCATCTTCGGCATCGTAGTCGATGACCTAGCCCGCCCATTTCTCCGATGAAGCCGACGCTTGAGCCCGGGATTTGATTTGGACAGCAAGGGGACTTCATCATGGAGCTATGGAGGTGGAGAACCGGATCTACAAAGGTTGTATTTCCGTTCACTTAGTTAAATTGTTAACTAGTTGCATGGTTCGCCTAAAATTCTAGTTAACGATCCGTATTAGGGTTTCTCGGCACCCGTAAAATTTGAAATTGGCATGGTTGATGCCTTGTGAGACCTCATTAGAGTGACTAGGAACCCTACAGTGGTATCAGAGCCTAACTAGAGCCTTAGGCAATGCGTAGACGATGTTAGAAACCCGATCGAACCCGAAACCCCAAATTTTCCATGCTCTCTGTACAATTTTCAAAAACAGGTATTTTTGTGAATTAAAAATTCTTAGAAAATAGAGCAGGAAAAACTAAGAATTACTGTGAAGTTTGGGCCCCTAATTCCATAATTAGACCGAGGAACGGCGGCCAAATCAGGGGTTTGGCGGCGCTTCCGCGGCCCAAATTTGGACTTAGTCCCTCAAATTTCATATATTTATTCTTAGGTCCTTTCTTGGCAATTTTTTATGTGAATTTTTTAATTCCACTCAAGTGTTGAGTTTTCTAGGGTTTTATTGGGGATTCGTTAATTTGATCGGATAATTTAACTTCGTTTATGTTTTTCCGGATATTTTAGAAACTGTTAAAAAGTTCGACCGGATATAAATACCCACTTTTTCCCCTGCCGGGTAATTTCCAAGTGTTGGATTTTTCCCATGGTTTAAAGACGTTCTAAGTAGTGCAAGTAAAGCGATGGTCCCTCTAGAAGACAACAAACCTTAACTCGATTATGTGACCGTCTTGAACTGCCCTTTGAACTTTAGGGTTTGGGGCAGTACGGCGTGCCACATGTGAGGCGTTGGCTTGACCCTTCTACGGCTGGACCGTTGGTACTGAGGCATGAACTGAATGTTTTTAGACTTATTTCATGTGTTGAGCTGTATTGGGAAAACCTGGGTGTTCGATTGTTCGATCGGAAAGTTTATCATTTTCTATTTATCCGGAATGTGATACAACATTTGGAATTCGCAATAAGTTATGAGATAACTGAATGAATGTTATAAACATAGCAGTTTAGTCTCACTTGATCGGTTGCCACGGAATTTTGATGTGATCAAAAGTCCGTCGCAATCACGTAGCGTACGCGGATACTCGCCGGGTAAACTTAATAGACAGCCTCACTCCATAGCCCCGACCAAGTGACTGTAGGAGAACCCCGTCGCCGAAAGCATCCGTCCGGGTGCTCGCGGCAGTGGTGTTACGCCTTGGTGCACTTCGTCGACGGCGTCGGGGATGCGGCCGCCTACTAAAGTTTGCGACGAGCATTCGATCAGGATGCTGGGAATCTTGTTGAATTGCCCGACTTGATATTGAAAAGAGTTTTCAATAATGAGACTAAAATGCGGGGTTTATAATTGTTAGGCATGCGATGTCTAAGTAATTCATTTGATTAGGCATGCGATGTCTATGGAGGTTGCGGATTCCAACTGTTGTAGTTTTATACTTTCTTTTCTGTGACCGTAAGTGTAATATGTGATATCGCCGGTTTCGTTGCTATATGTCAACGACAATTGGGATATGCATGTTTACTTACGTTGATGACATGTGATGTTATGTGTTGCTGGACATGTTATATTGGATCGTCGTGTTTGAATAGCCGGGGGTTTTTATGTGAGATGAGTGTTTTTCATTTTCATTCATGTAAAAACTTGTATGTAATATTCTTTTATTGGGGCACTTCCAGGTTGCGGAAGATGTCACCCTTTGTATATTATTTACTTTTCCGCACTAGGATAGACCCAAGAAGGGGAGCACAAGTAACCGGGTTCTAGGGTCCAGTGGGAGACCAACTCGAGGAGTCGAGTCCGGGTCTCCTAACTCTAGAATTGGTAGGGTTTCTTGCCGCTCTCGTAGGGGTCTAGGGGTGTGGGTTTGGCTATTCATCACGACCATGGAATCCGTGTTTTATACTAGCTCGTATTGAAAACACGGACGTCCTAGTATATCCAATATTTCATATGATTCTTCTGCTGCGATTTCTGTGATGTGATCATGTGATGTTCTGTGATAGATACCGTATATAGTATATATGATATATTATATAGACGTTACTTATGTTTTACACCCGCGCTAGCCCTGCCCCGCTCTGCCGTTAGTTACCTAACCTAACGGTGCATGAGGGGACATCGAGGCGAATGCGGATGGAATAAGTGTACGTCGTATTTATCTGTGATGTTTAGGTATTTAAATGATGGGACTTCATTAATATGATTAATGAAATAAAAGAAACCTAAGATGTTGTAGAATCGAATTTCAAAAATAAAACAGGTAGCTACAGTTCTTGCTTTGCACAGCGGTATATATGATATATCCTGCACCTTATTCGATGAGGAAAGGACCGAGATCCCTTTACCGGGAGTGACTCCTTTAGCAATAACTGGCAGATGCTACACACTCGGTTTGTCTTTTGATTGCTTTTAATAGTTTTTTCTTTGCACAGTGATATATATGATATATCCCGCACCTCATTCAACGAGGAAAGGACCGACGATCCCTTCACCGGGAGTGACTCCTTTAGCAAAACTAGAAAAGCTTCAAAAACACTCCATTTTAAAATCATTTGATTCTACAACGATATCAAGTTCATTACGCAATAGGTTTTCAGAAAAACCTGTCGTAGCCCTCCGTCATTTCAGATAAGTACTAGTTAGTATTCGTGCTGCGGTAGTTTGGCCTCCGTCAAGGCGTAGTGTACGGTAGCTAACTAGTGCTTATCTGCTAGCATATGATGCGATTGGATTAGGGTATTCGTACGGCGTTGTTTGGCCTCCGTCAAGGGTCGTGCGGGTGGGTTTAATTCAATCAGGAAATGACGGGTTGAACTTGACTAGCGGACTATGGGTAGTTTGGTCTCCGTCAAGGTCATAGGACGCTAGGGGCAAAATTATCGGGAATTTCAAGTGTTGAAATTTGTAACGAGATTGCATACCTTCTATGAGATAGTTGGATCCCGATACCCGCTGCGAGTAATTGTTACTCCTGGGAGAGTTTTACACATTACAATTAGCCGATCAAGTAGGTGTCTAGAAAGGTGTTAACGAGGTTACGCCTCTGGGAAAACGAGGTTTACATTAATTAGGTTCGTGCGAAAGCACGGGGGACCTCCCTCAAAGTACCGACACTGGCCTGGCTGAAAGATTGGCGAACTTGTAGTGTGTAATTAATCCCGGCTAGTCTTTCCTTTTTCGGTTTGAAGGAAGATTTGATAAAAAGCAGTGGGAGCCATCCTGATTAGATAAAATAATAACCAATCTATTCTTGCAAGAGCGCACGCTGAGTGTTTTCTTCTCTCTCTCTCCAGGTAGCGACCATATCATGCCTTAATCAAGATAATAATACGGATATTTGACCGAACCCGCTTGTTATACTGAGCTGGGGAACGTTGGTCCCGCTCCAACTTATAATTGTTATAAGACAGAGCAGGAAATTGGGGATTACCAGAATTCCCGTGCCGCCCAAACGAAGAGAGTGCATGCTGATGCATCATCTTCGGGTGTGTTCATTACAAAGAACTGTTTCTCAGTATCCTCTACGTCCAAGGTATATGATACCGGATCAGGATCCCAGATATGTAATATGTTACATAGGGCTACAAATGGGTAGAAAAACTGAGAACGGGTGATAAGTTTCATGAGACAGAAAACGGGGCAAGTGTTGCAGCCAAGTCTGTTGGTCACTGTCACCCTGTATTACCAATACATTGATTCTGAACGAATGTTATTAGATACCGAAACTGATATACAAAATCATATCAGTCTCTTTATCAGTAAAGAAATGATAAAATTTTGTATTGTTGGATAATGTTTTGATCATTTCCTATATCAAAAGTTGATCGGTTCAGGTACGCTATCTAAAAGCATTGACGTTCTAAATCAAACTACAGTTCTTTAGTATACTGAACACACAAAAGAGGAAGAGTTCAGAAATGAACGAATCCTTCTTGAGGTATTGTAGACTAGGTCATATCAATGCGACCCGACTAGCTAAGTTGCACATAGATGCATATTTAAAACTGTTTGAATTTACATCTTGTGAAACTTGCCAGTCATGTCACAAAGATAAGATGACCATAGCTCTGTTTACAGGAAACAGAGAAAGAGTTAGTAAACTCTTGGGATGATAAATGTTGATGTATAAAGGTCCCCTGTCTATACATGCCAAGACCGGTTCTTTGTACTTCATTACATTCTCTGATGATCTCTCAAGATTCAGACATATGTTCCTGTTGAAACACAAGTCCGAACCTTTTGAGATATTCACAGAATATGATTTAGAAGTAGAGAACCAATAAGGGTATAAGTATTATGTCCTTTGATGAGATCGAGGAGGAGAATACTTGAGCACGGAAATCCTGGATTATTCTAAAGGAGAATAAGATTCTCTCTCAGCATTACTCCTCCGTATACACCATAGCACGATGGTACATCGAGGCGGAGCAATCACACCCTATATGATAAGGTGTGCTCTATGATGAGTACTACTGAGTTACCTATTTCCTTTTGGGGGTTATGCACTTGAGAAGCTGCATACCTATTGAATAGGGTTCCAATCAAATCAGTTGCCTACCGCTTCATATGTGATATGGAAAGAGAAGAGCCCATATCTTAAGATGGTTAAGATTTGGGGTTGTCTGGCCTATGTCTAAAAGCAAAATCCGGACAAGCTCGAGGCAAGATCTGTTATGTAGAACTGGAAATGTTCCAGCTATACAAACAACAGCAGATGATTTGGTAAAACCAAAGGATTCAGTAGATTCCAACGAACCTCAGCCTCTCCGCCGATCTAGTAGGGTTCCTCACCCACCTGAGAGATACTTCGGTTTCTCTATGACAGTGGGAGCGAGGATTGCATCATGAGATGATGACCCAACTAGTTTCGAGCAGGCCATCAGGAGTGGGACTCTATAAGAATGGCTGGATGCTTAGTGATCTGAGATGGAATCCTCATACACCAACAAAGTATGGACTTTGGTTGCAATATCTGAAGGGTTAAATCCCCATCAGGAGCAAGTATATCTTGAGAAGATTACTTGGTGTAGATGGAAAAGTTAAGACTTTCAAAGCTAGACTTGTTAAAGGTTTGCATCATAGACCAGGTATGGATCATGATGAAACCTTTTCTAAGGAGCTATGCTTAAGTCCATTCAGATCCTACTTGCCACGGCTTCATACCATGACTACGATATCTGGCGGTTGGGTGTCATGACTGCTTTTCTTAAATGATGTTTCAGAAAAGAAAGTCTGTAAGTACACAGCCAGAGGGCTTCGTAAACAGTGGGAGCAGCGGAAACGTGTACAAGATGCTTTATAGGATAAAGCGGGCATCGCGGAGTTGGAACATCTGTTTTGATGTAGTAGTCAAACAGTTTGACATCATCAAAATGATAGATGAACCTTGTATATACAAAAAGGTAGTAGGGAGTATGGTGATGATCCTCGTAGAGTACGTGGATGACATACTCTTGATAGGGAAGGAGTTTCCTATGCTACGCTCGGTCAATCTCCGCTTATCACAATGATTCTCCATATAGGATCAAAGTGATACCTCCTAAATCCTGGATTTTGGATCTATGAGATAAATCTAAATGGATGTTAGGATTCTCACTAGTTGTAGTGAGACGATATCAATCGACCCTGGGGAGAATCGCTGGAATGGTTCCAGGGTGATAAAGACGACTGAAAGTCAGTCACAGGCATTGTCTTTACCCTCAGTAAAGGGACGGTATGTTGGAAGAATTCCAAGCTAGATACCGTGGCAAACTAGACGATAAAGGCTGGATACATCGCTACTTAGGATGCTACCAAAGAGGCAGTCTGGATGTATATTGGTTCATGAGATGAACTACGTTCCTCCCATTGTGTGACAATGGAGTTGTGGCTTATGCCAAGGAACGCCGGTCCCATCAGTGATCCAGACATATTCTAAGGCAGTATCACCTGATCATGAAGATGGTTGATCTCTAGGGTGATCAAGGTTAGGAGAGTAGACTCAGAGGATAACACGGCGGATCCACTCACGAAGGTATTTTCCCAGAGAGAGACTTTAATGGGATGGTTGAGTATGAGATACTACAACCACTGCTATCAGATGGCCCTAGTGCAAGTGGGAGATTGTTAGTTATATGTATGCCCTAGAGGCCATTACTGTACATTTGATGTATATTGTAGTGGATGCTGGGACATATATAGGGAGGACTTTCTTGCTCGACATGATAGTATGCTATCTGGTTGATCTTTACCTTAACGTGTACACTGATTGTCTCTCTGTTACATGTTGGTAAAGCCCTTAGGATGTGTACTTGACTACCTGGACTATGATGCGGATCATACTAGTGGGGACATGGTAGTCCATAAGTACATCCTTCAAGATCCATAGTCGTGGATGTATCGAGACAGGGCATCGATATACCAGAGTAGACTGGCGTATACCTTCTCGACCCATACAGATGGGCGATGGATGATCCCATATCCATTGGTGTTTGACATCAGAGATGATATACGGGTGCTCAGTGGAGACTGGGTACACTGGACGGACTCGCCGAGAACTCCCAGATGGTATTATACCTTACGTCAGATGGCAGTTCTCTGGTGACACTGGTACAGAGTAGTCTGTTGACCCGAGATCGTCATAGAGTCTTGTGTGGTTCCCACTGTGCTTTGATTTCCACCTTACCACATCCAAAAGGGCGTGGAAAACGGTGGTTTTTTAGTACAGTCCCGAATCACATGGAGGCAATGAGCGATAGGAGGGGATTCGTCTCTCCCGGTATAGGGAGTTGATGTTGCGCTGTGTTCGATTGGCTATAACCGGAAATCCCTGGCCAAGGTTGCTGAGATTTACTGGTAAGTGTTACCAGTAGTTTCTCGAATTGTTATAGACCTCATATCGACACGACTTATCGAGCTATTGGGGTCTGACGTTTACCACCCCTAGGCAAGATATGCGACATATCAGACGATCAGACCGGACTATACGGTAAGTGTTACTGGTTGGATTCACAGGAGTATGAGCGGGCTTGCTCGTCGATCTTCTGATCGCTCAATACCCGGGTGGCCGTTACGTTTGGCAGACCGCTTGCGGCTTGTGGGTGTTTGATATGATCATCACCTGCTGCCGGCGTATTGACGAGTCTTTAGAGTCCTACACAGAGGTTTCCTGGCTCAAGCGAAAAGAAATAGGAGCGCATATGAGATATGTGCGGGACCGAGAATAATGCGTGTATGTGATACCGTATTTCATTCTCGCGATGAATGTATCGAATGGTTGTATGCGATATAACCTAGTTATCGAATTAAGGATTGATTCGATAAGCCGATACATTGGATACTAGTCGGTTATGTGCGACATGACCGGATCATTGAATCAAGTGTTGATTTGATGATTTAATGCATAATTATATATTTGATATATTACTTTGCATTAACTAGTATTGGTTCACTTTAAATGGATTTTCTCACTTGTTTGTGCACATTGTATATGTGATATGTTTTTGTGCATAAGTTTGTATCATGTTTGATGATGCATACTAACTTGGGTTTGTGTAAAGATTAAACCGTGGTTATATGAATGGTTAGGGTTTTCTTTTCTTATTCATTTATTTATTCATTTATTCTTTTTGGAAAATGAAAAGCATAATGAGAAAAATGGTGGCTTTCTTTGTTTGCATCTTGAAGCTTCATGAAGCTTTGACTAAGTGACCATTTTGTCTCATGCTTAACCCTAACCACTCCATCTAACCTTAGTTAAATCTCTACACTAAACCATGGTTTGAATATGATAAGTATTGATATTCTTTTCTTTTTGAATAACTTATCATATCATTATCTTCTTCTTCTTCTTCTTCTTTACAAGAAGAAAAAGCTTGACCATCAATGGTGATTGATGAAAATAAGTGAGAAATACAATTCTAAAGTGAACCCACCTCCTATTTCTTCATCCTCTACCTCTTGCCAAGAAGTATAGAGTGTTCTCTTCACAAGTTTCATGACTTGGTGAAGTGGGAGCTTGATCTTGCGATGCCTCGACGTAGATCATCTTCGGCATCGTAGTCGATGACCTAGCCCGCCCATTTCTCCGATGAAGCCGACGCTTGAGTCCGGGATTTGATTTGGACAGCAAGGGGACTTCATCATGGAGCTATGGAGGTGGAGAACCGGATCTACAAAGGTTGTATTTCCGTTCACTTAGTTAAATTGTTAACTAGTTGCATGGTTCGCCTAAAATTCTAGTTAACGATCCGTATTAGGGTTTCTCGCCACCCGTAAAATTTGAAATTGGCATGGTTGATGCCTTGTGAGACCTTATTAGAGTGCCTAGGAACCCTACATTGTGGTGGTTCAGCGGTGCCACATGTGAGGCGTTGGTTGACCCTTCTACGACTGGTCCATTGGTACTGTGGCATGTGATGGATACTTTTAAACTACGCTCAAGTGTTGAGCTTTTTGGGTAACTTTGGGTGTTTGTTGATTCGATCAGAATGTTTAACATCGTCTAACTATTTTGATAACATGTGATGTTATGTGTTGCTTGGATATGTTATATTGGATCGTCACATTTTGAATAGCCGGGAGTTTTATGTTAGATGAGAGTTTTTATTTTCATTCATGTAAAATTCAATGTATGTAATATTCTTTTATTGGGACACTTCCGGGTTGAGGATGATGTCACCATTGTTGTATATTATTTACTTTTCCGCATTATGATAGACCCAAGGAGGGGAGCACAAGTAACCGGGTTCTAGAGTCCAGTGGGAGACCAACTCGAGGAGTCGAGTCCGGGTCTCCTAACTCTAGAATTGGTAGGGTTGCTTGCCACTCTCGTAGGGGTTTAGGGGTGTGGGTTTGGCTATTCATCGCGACCGTGGAATCCGTGTTTTATTCTGGCTTAACTTAAAACACAGAATTCCTAGTATATCCAATATTTCATATGATATCTTCTGCTGCTGATGTTATGTGATGTGATCACTTTATATGTGCGATATATTTTCGTTTCTTCTGTGATGTTTAGGAAGCTTAATTGATGGGACTTCATTAATGAGATTAATGAAAGAAAAGAAACCTAAAGATGTTGTAGAATCAAATTTTAAAAAAGGGTAACTCTAGTTTTTGCTTTGCATAGCATTATTCCTTGTGGAATATCCAGCACCTTATTCGATATGGAAAGAGCCGAGATCCCTTCACCGGGAGTGACCTCTTTAGCGAAACTAGCAAATGCTACAAATCACTCAGTTTAGTTTTTGATCGGTTCTATAGTTCTTATTTTGCATAGCAGTATTTCTTGTAGAATATCCAGCACCTTATTCGATAAGGAAAGAGCTAAGATCCCTTCACCGGGAGTGACCTCTTTAGCGAAACTAGAAAAGCCTCAAAAACACTCCTTTTCAAAATCACTCATTTCTACAACGATATCAAGTTCATTACGCTCATGGTTTTATGAAAAACCTGCGTAGCCCCCCGTCATTTCAGATAAGTACTATTTAGTATTCGTGCTACGTTTGTTGGCTTTCGTCAAGGCGTAGTGTGCGGTAGCTAATTAGTGCTTATCTGCTAAAGCATGAGATGTGATTGGATTAGGGTAATCGTACGACTTTGTTGGCTTTCGTCAAGGGTCGTACGGGTAGGTTTAATTCAATCAAGAAATGTACAGGTTGAGCTTGACTAGCGTCCCTTGGTTTGTTGGCTTTCGTCAAGGTCATAGGATGCTAGGGGTAAAATTATTATTGGGATTTTCAAGTGTTGAAATTTGCAATGAGATTGCATATCTTCTATGAGATAGTTGGATCCCGATACCCACTCCGAGTAAGAGTTACTCCTGGGAGAGTTTTACACATAACAATCAGCCAATCAAGTAGGTGTTTAGAAAGGTGTTAACGGGGTTACGCCCCTGGGAAAACGAGGTTTATTCTAATTAGGTCCGTGCGAAAGCACGGGGAACCTCCTTCAAAGCATCAATACTGGCCTGGCTGAAAGATTGGAGAACTTGTAAGGTGTAATTAATCCCGGCTAGTCTTACCTTTTAGGGTTTGAAGGAAGATTTGATAAAAACAGTGGGAGCCATCCTGATTAGATAAGATAATAACCAATCTAATCTTGCAAAGAGCGCACGCAAAGTGATTATCCTTCTCTCTCTCCTGGTAGCGACTAATGACATGCCTTAATCAAGATAATAATATGGATGTATTGACCGAACCTACTTTATACTGTGCTAGGTTTTGCTCTTCCTTATAATTGCTATAAGTCTGAGCAAGGAATAGGGGAATATCAGGATTCCCATGCCACCCAAACGAAAAATAAGCACGTTGATGCATTGTCTTCAGGTGTGTTCATAACCTAAAGCTGTTTCTCAGTTATCTCTACATCCTGGGTATATAATACCGGATCAGGATCCCACACATGTAAATTGTTACATGGGCTATAGATAGGTGGAGAACTGGGAAAGGGTGATATGTCTCTAGTAGTAGAGAATGGTGCAATTTTTGCAGCCAAAGAAGTTGGCAGATATCACCTTGTATTACCAACTGGTAATATATTGATTTTGAACGACTATTACTACGTACCAAAAATGATATGCAACATTGTATCGGTTTCTTTGCTAATTGAAGAAGGATATAATCTCACATTAGAGGATAATGTTATGAACATTTTCTAAAATCAAGTGTTGATTGGATCTGGTATGTTATGTAACGGTATATACGTTCTGAATCAAACTACAGTTCTAAATGTACTGAACACAAACAAGAGGAAAAGTTCAGAAATGAATGAAGCCTTCTTGTGGCATTGTAGACTGGGTCATTTCAATGAAACAAGACTAGCCAAAGTTCTGTAAAGATGCATATTTGAATCCGTTCGAGTTTACATCTTATGAAACTTGCCAGTCATGTCTCAAAGAAAAGGTGACCAAGTCTCCGTTTACTGGAAACGGAGAAAGTGCTACTGAACTCTTGGACAGATACATGGTGATGTATGCGGTCCTATGTCTACACATGCCAGGATTAGTTCCGCGTACTTTATTACATTCACCGATGTTCTCTCAAGATACGGACATGTGTTCTTGTTGAAACACAAAACTGAATCTTTTGAGAATTTCAAGGAATATAAGTACGAAGAAAAGAACCAGATGGGTAAAGGTATTCAACTCCAAAAGATATGATCGGGGAGATGAATACTGGGGCACGGAAGTCCGAGACTATTTAAAAGAAAATAGGATTCTTTCTCAGCTTACTCTTCCGAATACACCACAGCACAATGGAGTTTCAGGGCAGAGAACCTGGTTTGAAAAGAGATCGCGTGTAAGGGATACCCTATGCTTCGGCGATAGGCTCTATCATGTATGCGATGTTATGTACCAGACTAGATGTAGCTGACTCACTAGAAGTAGTGATCAGGAATCAATCGGATCTTGGCAGAATCACTGGACAGCTGTGGAGGACATTCTTAAGTACTTGAGAAGCACTGAAAGAATGTTCTTGGTTCGAGCTTCCAGAGTAATAAGGTAGACTGAAAGTCAGTTACAGGCATTGTCTTTACCCTCAGTGAAGGGACGGTATGTTGGAAGAGTTCCAAGCTAGATACCATGACATACCAGACGATAAAGGCCAATTATATCGCTACCAACGATGCTACCAAAGAGGTTGTCTGGATGAATAAGGTTCATATGATGAACCTGGTTCCTACCATTGGACATCCAATACCTGTGTATTGGGATGACAATGGAGCCGTGGCTTTGGCCTAGGAACCCTTGTCCCGTCAGCGATCCAGACATATTCTTGGACAGTATCACCTGATCAGGAAGATGGTTGATCTCCTGGAGATCGAGGTCAGGAGAGTTGACACAAAGGATAACACAGCGGATCCACTCACCGAGGCAATTCCCCATATGCTATTCGAGAGACTTTTGGGACGTTGGGTATGATATACCACGACAACTGGCCTCAGTGCAAGTGGGAGATTGTTAGTTATATGTATGCCCTAGAGACCATTATTGTACATATGATATATATTATAGTGGATGCTTGGACATATATAGAGAGGACTTTCTTGCTCGACATGATAGTATGCTATCTGGTTACCTTTATCTTAATATGCAGACTGGTATTTATACTGTCTTGCTCTCACATGTTGATAAAGCCCTTAAGATCTATACTTGATTACCAGGACTATGATGGAGATCATACTAGTGGGGCCATGGTAGTTCACAAGTACATCCTTTAATTGTTCCTAGTCGAGGGAATATCGAGACAGGGCATCAATGTTCCAGAGTAGACTAGCGTATATGCTTCTTGACCCATATGATGGGCGATGGATGATCCCACATCCATATGTGTTTGACATCAGAGATGGTATACGGGTGTTCAATGGAGACTGGGTAGAACAGGACTCGCCGAGGACTCCTATGTGGTAGTATACCTATCGTCAGATAGCAGTCCTCTGGTGACACTGGTACAGGTTAGTCTGTAGACCCGAGATCGTCATAGAGTCTTGTGCGGCTCCCACTGTGCTTTGATTTCCTCCCTACCACGCTCAAGAGGAGTCGTGCAAACAGATGGATTTTGGGTACAGTCCCGAGTCGTATAGAGGCAATGAGCGATAGGAGGGGTTTCGTCTCTCCCGGTATTGGGGGTTGATGTTGTACTATATTCGATTGGCTATAACTGGAAGTCCCTGGCTAAGGCTGCTGCCGAGATATACTGATAAGTGTTATCGGTAGTTTCTCGAACCGTTATAGGCCAGACATCGACATGACTTATCACGTTACTGGGGTTTGACGATTTCTACCCTTAAACATGATATGCAACATATCATACGAAGAGACCGGACTGTACGATAGTGTTACTGATAGGCTTCATGGAGACTGAGGACAGGCTTTCTTGTTGCTTTTCATATCGCTCAATACCCGGGTAGCCGTTACGTCCAGCTAGTACCGCTGATGGCTTGTAGGTGACTGATATGATCATCATCTACTGCTGGCGTATTGACGAGTCTTTAGAGTCCCACACAGAAGTTCCCTGGTTCAAGCAAAACGAAGTAGGACACATGTGATATGTGTGTGGGTCTGATTAAATACGAATATGTGATACCGTATTTTAATCTGGCAGTAATCTATCATCGGTGCGGTTATATGTGATATAACCAGATTGTCGAATCAAGTGTTGATTCGATAATGTGACACAGATAAATGATATTAGTCGGTCATATATGATATAACCGGATTATTAAATCAAATGTTGATTTAATAATGTGATATAAATTGTATGTGATATAATTACATATTAACTAATATCATTAGCTCACTAATTAATCTTCATTAAATATATATTAATATATATGATATATATATATATTATATAATGAAGCATGGCATTTAAATTTCTATTTTGTGAAAATAGAAATGAGGTGTAAAATGAAGCATGGTTGCAAGCATGGGTTATATACTTCTTTATTCATTCTTGACTCACTATTCAAGCGTGGTTGCAATTTAATATTGCATAATTCCATGCTTGAATGAGTGAGGGGTCTTGGCTTTTGATTCATTCTTGCTCATTCCAAAAGACTTAGCCATTTTCTCTCATGCTTGCTCTTGCTTCTTTTTCCTCCTCTTGCTTTTCCTCAAGCTTCAATCCTCACATGTGATGTGAATCATGAAGTTTGAGCACAAATTAGTGAGCTCTTAACATCCCCTACTTCATCATCTCACACCATTTTAGTAAATTGGTGTGATGTGTTTCATACACTAAAGGATTTAGTGTGGTGGTAGCTTGAACTAGTAGGAGTTTCGAGGTGGATCATCTTTGGCGCGAAGGCTACGAAGGAAGCTTGTTCAAAGTCTCAAGAGAAGCCTTGTTGAGTCGCGGGACTACTACACGGAGCATATTGAAGAGAAGGACCATCTACAAAGGTTGTATTCTTGATCTTTTTAGATGTAAAGATGTTTGCATTCTATTTTGACTAAATCTCTAGTTAACGATTCTAGCGTAGGGTTCTTTGTAACGACAAATGTTTTAAAACGGTATGGACGATACCTCCCGAAACCTTGCTGTCATTGTAAGGAACCTAACAATCACTACACCTAGTGAGTCATATACATCTGGTCTGGTACATAACATCGCATACTCTAATATAGCCTACTGCCGAAGCATAGGGTATCCCTTGCACGTGAGCTCTCTCCAAATCAGTCTTGGAAAACTTCTTTTTGGAGAAATTGATCCATGAGTAAGTTGGCGAACCACCACGCTTAAAATCTTCCATACTAAACCCCTTTAGTATGGTGTTAATGTACCTGGATTTGGGACACTCCCAACATCCACTTAGATCTATCACCATAGATCATAATCCACAAGATATAGTAGGTATCATTTAGATCTTCTATTGAGAATCCCCGTGATAAGAGGAGCTTGACCGAGTGTAGCATAGGAAACCATTTCCTATTAAGAGTATGTCATCTATGTACAATACGTGTAGGATAACCTTACTCTGTACATCCTTCTTGTATATACAAGGTTCATCTACCTTTATGAAGTCAAACTCTTTGACTATCATATCAAAACAGATGTTCCAACTCCGCGATGCGCGCATTGATCCTGATGGACTTAAGCATAGCTTTGAATGTCTCAACTTTTCCATTTACACCAAGAATCTTCTCAGGATCCATTTGCTCCAATGGGTTTTACCTCTTCAGGTGCAACATTTAAAGTCATACTTTGTTGGTGTACATAGATTCCATCTTTGATTGCATAGCATCCAGCCATTTCACAGAGTCGCCACTTGTGATGGCCTGCCTGAACCTAGTTGGGCCATCATCTACCATAATACAATTCTTGCTCTCACTGTCACCGAGAAGACCGTAGTATCTCTCGAGTGGATGAGGAACCCTACCAGATTCGCGGAGAGGTTGAGGTTCGTTGGAGACTATTGAATCCTTTGGTTTCACCAAATCATCAGCTGTTAGTTTGTCTAGCTGGAACAACTTCCAGTTCTACCTCATGACCACTAATTTCTTCACAAGAAATTCCTTTTTTGAAAAGGTGACATGCTGAGAAACAAAACACCTTTTGCTTCTCAGATTGGTAGAAATTCCTTCACAAATGTTTGGGATATCCTAACAAACTTATACAGTACTGACCTTGCCTCGAGCTTTTTCGGATTTTGCTTTTCAACATAGGCCGGACAACTCCATATCTTAACTCGTTTAAGACTGGTCTCTTCCCACACCATATCTCATATGTAGTGGTAGGCTCTGATTTAGACGGAACCCCATTCAATAGGTATGCAGCTTCTCAAGTGCATAACACAAAAAGGAAACAGGTAACTCAGCAGTACTCATCATAGAGAGCGCCATATCTCATAGGGTGCGATACCTCCGCCACGATACACCATTGTGATGTGGTGTACTCGAAGGAGTAAGCTGAGGGAGAATCACATTCTCCTTTTAAATAATTTAGGAACTCTATGCCCAAGTATACTCTTCCTCGATCATATCGAAGGACTTTAATACTTCTACCTATCTAGTTCTCCAACTTCAATCTTATATTCATTGAATTTCTCAAAAGTTTCAGACTCATGTTTCAACAGGAACATATGTCCGAATCCTGAGAGATAGTCGATGAATATAACGAAGTACGAAGAACCTTCCTTGGCATTTGTAGACATAGGACCGTATACATCATCATGTATGCGTCCCAAGAGTTCACCAACTCTTTCTCTGTTTTCAGTGAACGAAATATTGGTCATTTTACCTTTGAGACAAGACTGGAAAGTAGCATAAGATGAAAAATTCGAACAGATTCTCATATTCATTCTTATGTAACTTAGCTGGTCGTGTCGCATTGATATGACCTAGTCTATAATGCCATAAGAAGGATTCGTTCATTTCTGAACTACTCCTCTTGTGTATGTTCTATATATTTTGAACTGTGGTTTGATTTAGAACGTATATGCTATTATCTAACGTGCCTGATCGAATCAACTCTTGATTCAGGAAAATGTTCACAACATTATTCTCCAATACAGAATTATATCCTTCTTTAACTCAGTAAAGAACATGATGTAATGTTGTATATCAGGTTCGGTATGTAATAACATTTGTTCAGAATCAATGTATTAATACAAGGTGATATCTGCCAACAGACTTGGCTGCAACAATTGCAATTCTCTAACACTTTAGAGACATATTGTAGGGTGTTTTTCGTCACCCCATTGAGATGGGAATACGCGCACGCTTGTCAGGCGTACTACAGATTCCCCCTGCCTAGGGTAGGCGGGGGTTTAATGATTGTGGGGATCCGAATCTCCGGCAGCCGCGGACTAAGCTGCCGTTAATTACCCCTCGCCTTTGGGGCGATGGAACCTCCGATTAACGGGTTAAACAGGGCATGCGAACTCAATGTGCAGTGTACGTGTGTTCTGTTTTGAAAGGGGGGTTTTGGATATATCGGGAGCCACGCAGAGTTTTTACGGGGGTCCCGCTACCCGGATAGCGGGCTGGGGGCCAAGGGGGCTAGCAGCCCCTTGCGGGGTTCGGGGCAGCGCCCCGGCCCGAAAATTTTTTGGAGGGGGAGAATGTTGCGGAGTATGTGTATGTGTACATTTATATACAAATGTATATATATACATATATATATAAATAAAGGGGAAAAGGCATCCAAAGGATGCGTGGGGCAGCACCTTGGGCGCTGTGCGCTTAGGTGCTGTGCGCTCAGGCGCAAGCGCGCCACGTGTCGGCACGTGGGTGTTCTGCGCATGAGCGCTGCGCGCAGGTGCGCAAGCGCGCGCGCGCCACGTGTCGGCACGTGGGCGCTTTGCGCAAGAACGCTGGGCGCAGGTGCGCAAGCGCGCGCACACGCCACGTGTCGGCACGCGGGCGCTTTGCGCAATGCGCGTTGCGCGCAGGTGCGCAGGCAAGCAAGCGCGCCACGTGTCGGCACGCGGGCGCTTTGCGCACTTGCGCAAGCGCGCAGGTGCGCAGGCAAGCGCGCTCGCCACGTGTCGGCACACGGGCGCTTTGCGCACTTGCGCAAGCGCGCAGGTGCGCAAGCGCGCGCGCCACGTGTGCAAGCGCGTGCGCTACGTGTCGGCATGTGGGCGCTTTGCGCACTTGCGCTGCGCGCTGGAGAGGACAAGAGGCTTTTAGCCTGAAAAAAGATTTCTCAAAGAGAAATCAGAGAGGAGTCGGGCTCCTGAATGTGTTCCGGGTTTAATGGAAGCGGTTCTTCTTCTTCTTCCTCCTGTTGCTTGCTGGATCTTGAAGATCAAAAGATGTGAAATCTCAAAATCTCTCCTTTTTAAGATCTGATGACAGATCCAAGTTCCCCTTTGTGGGTTTTGTGGTGAAAAACTAATTTGTTTTATAAAAAGAGGAGTAAAACTCTTGATTTAATTCAAGAGAAAGAAGAAGGTTTTGGAACCTTGAAGAAGAAGAATAGATCTCAGATCTGGAAACGTTTTTAGAGAGAGAAAAAGTTCTTAGATATTTTCATTATCTTTGCCTTTATAGGCCATACATTTTACACATAGCCCCTTGGGCTTCACAAAATGGCATTTTGCCATCCCATGGCTCATGTGCCATTTCATTTTTGCACATAAGCCATGGGCTTACAAAATATTGGCTTTATGCCCATTTTGTTTACATTCATACATAAAAAATTACATAAAAATTATTTATGACATGATTTATATTTAGCATGGGGAGGGTCGGCCGCTTCATGTTTCGGACTCGACCTGGGCATGGGCCCACTTGACCCGGGCTTGGGCCCACCTAGCTTGGAGGTTGACCTTGACTTTGACTCGGTCAACCGGGGTGTAAATTTTTACCCCAACACATATCACCCATTCTCAGTTCTCTACCTTTCTGTAGCCCATGTAATATATTACATATGCAGGATCCTGATCCGGTATCACATACCTAGGACGTAGAGGATACTGAGAAACAGTTCTTGGTAATGAACACACCCGAAGAAGATGCATTAACATACACTTTTTTCGATTGGGTGGTATGGGAATCTAGATATTCCCCTATCTCCTGCTTGGACTTATAATATTTATAAGATAGAGCGGAACCAACGTTCCTAAGCTCAGTATAATAAGCAAGTTCGGTCAATGCATCCATATTATTATCTTGATTAAGGCATGACATGGTCGCTACCAGGAGAGAGAGAGAAGAAAACACTCTGCTTGCGCTCTTATAGGATTAGATTGGTTATTAATATATCTAATTAGGATGGCACCCAACGTTTTAGTCAAATCTACCTTCAAAACCTAAAAGGTAAGACTAGCCGAGATTAATTACACCCTACAAGTTCGCCAATCTTTCGGCCAGGCCAGTGTCGGTACTTTGAGGGAGGTTCCCCGTGCTCACGGACCTAATTAAAATAAACCTCGTTTTACCAGGGGCGTAACCCCGTGAACACCTTTCTAGACACCTACTTGATCGGCTAATTGTAATGTGTAAAACTCTCCCAGGAGTAACTCTTACTCGCAGTGGGTATCGGGATCCAACTATCTCATAGAAGGTATGCAATCTCATTGCAAATTTCAACACTTGAAATTCCCGATAATATTTTACCCCTAGCTTCCTATGACCTTCACGGAGGCCAACAAACCATAGGCTGTCAGTCAAGTTCAACTCGTACATTTCATGATTGAATTAAACCCACCCGCACGACCCTTGACGGAGGCCAACAAAGCCGCACGACTACCCTAATCCAATCGCATCGTATGCTGCAGATAAGCACTAGTTAGCTACCGCACACTACGCCTTGATGGAGGCCAACAAACGTAGCACGAATACTAAGTGGTACTTATCTAAAATGACGGAGGGCTACGACAGTTTTTTAAGAAAACCCTTTGCCTAATGAACTTGATATCATTGTAGAATCGAGTGATTTTGAAAAGGAGTATTTTTTAGGCTTTTACTAGTTTTGCTAAAGAGGTCACTTCCGGTGAAGCGATCTCGGCTCTTTACTCATTTCATGAGGTTCTGGATATTCTACAAGGTACCGCTATGCAAAACAAAAACTATAGAACCAATCAAAAGACAAACCGAGTGGGTTGTAGTATCTGCCAGTTTCGCTAAAGAAGTCACTCCCGGAGAAGAGATCTCGGCTCTTTCCTTATCGAATAAGGTGCTGGATATTCTATAAGGAATACCGCTATGCAAAGCAAAAACTAGAGCTACCAGTTTTTAAAACAAGTTTCTACAACATCTTTTAGGTTTCTTTTTCTTTCATTAGTCTCATTAATGAAGTCCCATCAAATTATGCTTCCCAAGCATCATAGAAGAAACGAAAGCAACAATATTTATTATATCTCATAAATATAATATAGGCATTCGTCTCAGAACATATCAAATGATCACATCACAGAATATCAGCAGCAGAAGAATCACATATGAAATATTGGATATACTAGGAATTCCGTGTTTTATTTAAATCGGTAAAAATGCAGATTCCACGGTCGTGATGGATAGCCAAACCCACATCCCTAGACCCCTACGAGAGCGGTAAGCAACCCTCCCCATTCTAGAATTAGAAGACCCGGTCTCGACTCCTCACGATGGTCTCCCACTGGACCCTAGAACCCGGTTACTTGTGCTCTCCGCCTTCGGTCTATCCTAAAGCGGAAAAGTAAATAATATACATCAATGGTGACATCATCCTCAACCTGGAAGTGCCCCAATAAAAGAATATTACATACAATGAATTTTACATGAATGAAAATAAAAAACCCCATCTCACATAAAACCCCCGGCTATTCAAAACACGACGATCCAATATAATATATCACAGCAACACATAACATCACATGTCATCAACGTAAGTAAATATGCGTATCCCAATTGTCGTTGACATATAGCACCGAAACCGATGATACTCCACATATTACACTTACGGTCGCAGAAAAGAAAATATCAAACTATAACATTTGGAATCCACAATCACCTTAGACATCATAAACCCGAAATATCACATATTTCGGATTTCATGCCTAACAATATGAATTCCAAATCTTGTATCACAATCATAGAAAGTTAGGCGAAGTTTAAACAATTCGATCGAATCAACGAATTCCAAATTTCCCAGAAAGCTCAACACTTGAGCGCTGTTAAAGTTAACCGGAGACATACTACGGTACCTACGGACCTACAGCTGAAGGCCCGACCCAAGCCTCTCAAGTGGCGCCGCCGATCCGCCGCCAAAACCATGTTTTGGCCACGGATCCGTGGTCACTTAGATGAGTTAGGGTTTCGTTCTTCAGGTGTGTCCATAGAATTCGCTGTATGTTTTTCTGAATATTTTTAACATGGAAAAACCAACTTTTGGAAAAATTTCCAGAGAAGGGGTATTATTCGGGTTTTCGGGGTTCGATCAGAATTCTAATTTCGTCTAGATAACGCCTAATGCTCTAGCTTGGCTCTGATACCATTGTAGGGTTAGCTTAACACCTTAGCAAGGTTTTGGCAAGCATCAAACATGCAATTTAAAATTTTTGGGGTGCTAAAAAAACCAACCAAGTAATCGAACTAAAGAATTAGAGTTAAACATGATATGTAAACAACTTTACATCTAAGTGAAGAAGGAATACAACCTTTGTAGAACGGTCCTTCACTTCAAATGCTCCGTGTAGTAGTCCCTTCGCTTCAAGTAGTGAACTCCTTGGACTCTAGAAAGGCTCCACGAGATGTACGGAACAAGCTTGCTTGATGTCGTCGAGGACGAAGATGATCTACGTCGAGGAGACTCAAGCTCATGCTACCTCTTCACTAATGGTGAAATTAGTGAAGCAAACACCCTAAACTAAATGGCTAATAGTAGAGGATGATGAAGTAGGAAGTGGGCTCACTTTAGTTTTATTTTTCTCACATTATTTTCTCACTTAAAGAAAAACTAGCAAGCTTTTTCAATGAAGAAGAAGATGAAGAAAAAATCAAGAGAGAATGAACTCTTGAGGTGAAAATGTGAACCATGGGTGAGTTAGTGTCATACACTAACTCTTGTAGAGACTTAACTATGATTAGTATAATGGTTGGGTTAATAAATATCTACAAGTGAAACAAAAAGAGTGGACTTAGTCAATGTTTTCCACAAGCTTCTACAAGCTTGTAGCCATGCCAAATATTCACCATTTTTGAATTACCTTGATAAATAAAAACCTAGGATTATGCTAACTATAGGGTAAGTCTCATACACCCATATTTCATATATCATCAAGCATGACACGATAAAATGTATATTAATATATATTACATATATACTATATGCACACTTGTGAGAAAAGAAATACTCAGTGAGCAAATATTAGTTAATGTAAATTTATATATCAAATATATAATTATACATTAAATTATCAAATCAATACTTGATTTAATAATCCGGCTATATCACATACAGCTGACTAATATCAAATGCAACAGCTTATAGAATCAACACTTGATCCGATAATCCGGCTATATCACATATAACCGACCAATGTCACAAGTCGCGAGAATAGAATGCGGTATCTCATACGCGTATTAATCTCGGTCCCATACATAACACATATGTGCTCCTACTCCGTTTCGCATGAACCAGGAAACCTCTGTGTAGGACTCTAAAAACTCGTCAATACGCCGGCAGTAAGTGATGATCATATCAAACACCCACAAGCCACAAGCGGTCTGCTAAACATAACGGTTGCCCGGGTATTGAGCGATTAGAAAATCAACAAGCAAGCCTGCTCATACTCCTGCGAATCAATCAGTAACACTACCGTACAGTCCGGTCTCTTCGTCTGATATGTCGCATATCACAGCCTGGGGGTGGTATAACATCAGACCCCAATAGCCTGATAAGTCATGCCGATGCAAGGTCCATAACGGTTCGAGAAACTACTGATAACACTTACCAGTAAATCTCAGCAACCCTGACCAGGGATTTCCTGTTATGGCCAATCGAGTATAGCGCAATATCAATTCCCAATACCGGGAGAGACAAAACCCCTCTTATCGCTCATTGCCTCCATGTGACTCGGGACTGTACCCAAAAACCACCTTTTTGCACGATCTCTCGACCGTGGTATGGTGGAAATCAAAGCACAGTGGGAATCACACAAGACTCTATGACGATCTCGGGTCTACAGACTAACCTTTACCAGTGTCACCAGAGAACTGCTATCCGACGATAGGTATAATACCATCTAGGAGTTCTCGGCGAGTCCGTCCAGTGTACCCAGTCTCCACTGAGCACCCGTATACCTTCTCTGATGTCAAACACCAATGGATATGGGATCATCCATCGCCCATCATATGGGTCGAGAAGCGTATACGCTAGTCTACACTGGAGTATCGATACCCTGTCTCGATACTCCCACGACTAGGAACATTTTGAAGGATGTACTTATCGACTACCCTGTCCCCACTAGTATGATCTGCATCATAATTCTGGTAGTCAAGTACTCATCCTAAGGGCTTTATCAGCATGTAATAGAGAGACAATAAGTGTATATGTTAAGATAAAGAGCAACCAGATAGCATACTATCATATCGAGTAAGAAAATCCTTTCTATATATGTCCAAGCATCCACTACAATATGCATCGCATGTACAGTAATAGCCTCTAGGGCATACATATAACTAACAACCCTCTCTCTCTTCCTCTCTCTCAAGTCAACCAAATAAGATAAAAACCTTTTTTTTATAATTTGAAAACTAATTAATTTAATTAATTACATATTACACTTAATGGAATGGGGTTAGATGTCATGGCTACTTAAGCATGGTTTAACCCCAAATTAACCCTAGGTTAAAATGCACATGTGTGTGCAAGCTTGCAATAAATTTTAATAAAATATTAATTAATTTTGATAAAATATTTGAAAACTATTTTGGTAAACTTTTTACTAAAAATCCGTATTATCGCTTAATTAACACTAATCGCATTCTAAGATGTTACACCCAGTCTCGAAACTCCCACGACTAGGGATATTTTAAGGATGTGCTTATAGACCACCCAACTCTCACGTATATGATCGCCATCATACTGCTGGTAGTCAAGCAAGAATCATATGGGCTCTATTAATATGTAATAGTGATCTGTAATGTTATCTGAAGCATGTACACGATGATAAAGACAAACCAGATAGCATACTATCATCTCGAGTAAAACTGTTCTACCGGTATAGGTCCTCTCTCAATCATTACAATCACGTGCATGCGATCCAATAATTGACTTGAGGGCACTGTAGCCAACATATCCATAGTACCCATTATAAATAATGGCCTATAGGGCATATATATCCTACAATTCTCACTCTTTTGGGGGATTCTTGAATTGAAAGAGTGCAAAATCCTTTGTAATCCTGCAACCAAACAACCCTTTAGTTTCATAATGAAAGGAACCGCATCCACCATAAGTTCCTGAGGGGCTATTTGGTTGCAAGATTATGAAATTTGGACTCCAAAATATTACGGTTGAAAATTTCTGGATTTGGTAATTTGTTGTTTTGTTGGTATTAGATTCTTAGTATTGGATTTGTAGATCCTTGTAATTCTTGTTTGGTTGTTGAAAACAAAGCGGGATTTGAATTTGAGTATTTTAAAGATAGATAGAGAGGGAATTATTAAATAAATAAAGTATCATGGATCCCATCTAAAAGTACAATGAATAGTGCCAAATCCTCGCAAATTCTCCACATTTTAAAGGATCCAACTATCCTTATTTTGTGGTGGATCCCATAAAAAAACAAAAGAATCCTATAAATCCAAATTTCATAACCAAACACAAAATTATGGAATGCTCTTAATTTTTTTTGGAGCCCACAATGCAATTCTCTCACGGTCCTCCAACCAAAGGGACCCGAAGTGGAGACTGACTTGTGATCTAATGTGCCATCAAGTCGGTATCTTTCACATTATAGATCCAAGATGGTGGTAGTTGATTAAACCCCACCTCAATACTTGACTTGTGAGCACAGCCATCGCGTCACTTTGAAACGTTGATTCCAATCCAACCCTCTTTCCAACCCCCAATCCAACGGCCCAGATCGCTCCGAAGTCGGCACTCCACGCGGTGCAACTGCGCCCTCAGCCGCTTCTCCAATCGAAGCCAGCCACGTATCCAACGCGTCCCATTAAAGTCTCGTTCTCCCTCCCAAACCCCTTCTAAAAATTATTCCCCATTAAATTCCCATCGCAAATAACTAAAGATCGAGACTTTTTTCCTCCATTTTTTCAATTCTTCAGCCTCATTCGATTTGGATGCGTCTTGGTTTTTTGTGATTTGATTCGATTCGAGAAATATTTATGCTTGTTTGGATCTTGTTATGGTTTGCTTCAATTGGAAGTAAGATCAGGAGAAATCTTGAATTAATGAATTTTTAAAGAAATTTTATTGATTCGCAGTTATTAAACTGCGGAATTTTATTTTTGACTAGTTTTAGTTCATCTATCACTTTAAGAGAAGTGTTAGAAGTAAAAATTTAAGATTTTGCAAGCATTTATTGAATCGCCCCCTTTTTAGTTTCCTGAGATTTGCTATATGAAGCATTTTTGATGATATATTCGATGTATATGAACAATTTTATTTCATCGGTATCAATAGGGCTTGAAGCAAAAATCACGTGGGAATTATTGTCTCAGATTGTTGATGAACTTTATATTTGATCTATTGTGTTTGAGGATTTCAAGAACATGATTTTGCAGGCGGTGATTGAAGAAAAAAGGAGCCTGAATATGCAGAGATGAATATCTCTGCTCTTTTAACATCCGCGGGTATAAATGTAGGCGTTTGTGTGTTGCTACTATCGTTGTATTCTATCTTGAGAAAGCAGCCGGGCAATGTTAGTGTGTACTCTGCGCGGCGACTTGCCCAAGAGCGCAACCGGTCTCTGGACGCTTTCAGTCTCGAGAGGTTTGTGCCTTCGCCTGGTTGGATAATCAAGGCTTGGCAAACTTCGGAAGAGGAAATATTGGCTGCTGCGGGTTTGGATGCGGTGGCCTTCATCAGAATGCTTGTTTTCAGGTGATTGGAACTTTGTATAGCTGATATTTCAATTTGAACTCTATTCTCTATGGTTAAGTTAACTGAGTAATTACTCTGGAAATCACTGTTATGGAACCTATTTTTATCTTCCTATCTAGTTCTTTTGGCTTGTGTCAGAATATAAAAACATTTAACTCTCGTCTTAACAAGTGATGGGGCTTTTTTTTCTTTCTTTCTTTTGGAAATCAATCCCCTTCGGAGATCGAACTTGCAACCTCTCATATTGAGCTAAGCCCAGTTGGCAGTGATAGCGCTTCTAAAATGGTACCAGAGCAACCCGGTTCAAATTTCAGTAGCCGCATATTTAAAGTGCATTAATTTTCAAAAAAAGATTATTGTGCAAAATCCCAGCCTTCCAGACCATAAAAGGTTGCTCAACTTACCTAGTGTGTTAAAATATAAAATATATTTCACAAATCTCGTGACAGTTTTGATTTTGGTGAGTGACATCATTGACATGGACTAAAAAGTAGTTAAACTAACTCTATAACCATTGGTGCATGCTTTACTAATCCAAGAAGAGGATATGCCATGTCAAATTTGTTTGTCAAGTGTTTATATCCTTTACCCTGGAGTCTTGAGAGTAATTTGTATATCAAAACTTCTATACCCTTTACTCTTCATCGATTAAGTATTGATTCTTTCAGTTTACCTTTGTCCTATAGAGCTATAGCTTCTGGAGTAAATCACATTGCTTTCTGAAGTTTCTTTTCCTCCTCTCTAATATTGTTTGCTAATGTATTGATGAAGAGTATACTGATAGCATGAATCTTTGTGATCTTGATGGTTATACTAACTCTTGATGTATAAATGACAGTATTCGTATCTTCTCCATTGCTGCTGTTGTTTGTATATTTGGAGTTCTCCCGTTGAACTATTTTGGACAGGACATGCATCACGTGAAAATTCCTTCAGAGTCGTTAGATGTTTTTACTATCGGAAATGTTCAGGAAGGATCTCGATGGTAATTTCTGAAACATCCTCAACTTTATACTTCTAAAATACAGATATCTATACGATTCTTAAATTTATCGATTTAGAGAAGAATAGGCTGATATACTAAGTTCTTTTCCAACAACTATCGGCACGAACTATAATTGTGTTCTACTTTTTATAGTTATGAAATTTATGTTATTATCTCAAATAACTCAAATAGTTCGCAATACCTAGTTTTTTTGCTCATTAAAGTTAAAAACACACATTTGAAGACAATATCTTCATCATATAAGCCTTTTGTATAATCCACTTTGTTTACAAAATTGCATGCCTCTTTGAGTTCTCTGCTTCTTACATTTTCATCATTATCTTCATCTTTAGTTGTACTGTGCATTATTTGGGTTCTTTATTTTAATGGATTCTCTTGTTAATTAGTGACTTCCTTACTTCATTTTGCCACACTACCGTTAATACTTGAGATATTATATGCTTATTATCGGATTATGCACCGCTTTGACCAATTTTTTTTTTTTTTTTTGAGTAGCCAGTTGTATTTGAGACTTCTTAAGGTGAAACTACTATTCATTTTAGGAGTGGAGTATTCAGTGTTTGATCTTAATGACCAATAGAAGCAGTTTTCTAAATCTTTTTTGCAGGCTTTGGGTCCATTGCCTGGCATTATATATCATATCTTGTTCTGCTTGCATTCTTCTTTACTTTGTAAGAATTGCTTATCCACAATGAAAGATCTTTATGTTTAGTTTTTGTTTCCAGCTGATTTTGATTTTCGTAATTTTTAATATATTTGTATGCCACCAGGAATACGGGAGAATTGCTAGAATGAGGCTAGCTCATATTACTCGGTCTCCACCAAACCCTAGCCATTTCACTATTCTGGTCCGATCTATACCACGGTCAGTTGAAGGATCACACAACGATGTTGTAAAGTGTTTCTTCATGAAATATCACGCATCTAGTTATTTATCACATCAAATGATCTATCGAGTTGGAAAAGTTCAGAAAATTATGGTGCGCAACATGCTTGACCTTTTATTTTCTTCAAGTTTGGTTTTTCTCATTTTTAACTTGTGTTCATTGAGGCATATCTATATTCTTATATAAGAGGGGAATCGTATTTCTGATCAATATTGTGTTAAGATGCTTAAATTTACTTGGTAGTCATCTATTTTATTATAAGTAGAGAGACCCCTCTCTTCTTTGAAATCGCTTTCTCCAATACTATGATCTCCATCAACATTTTAAAAAAGTTTTAAAAGTCCACAAAAAACCTTCCTTTATATATGTTGATATCTTTCATAGTTATCTTTATCTTGTGTTATATGCTTTCATGGTTGTGAAGTTCCTTTCACTTATTGGCTTACATTTTTGGGTCCCTAAGAGCCCTGGTGAATGGGGTAGACCTTGATTCGAGACTTGCTAAGTACTTGACATTCTTACATTAGTACATCGATAGATTGCCTCACATACTTTTGAGCATGTTGAGAACTTAGATGAGTTGAAGCCAAAGTTAGAGCACTTTAAATCCCAAGAGGATGCATTTCATCGAGTTAACAATGTAGCTTAAAAGGATGAAAAGTTAAATACGGAGGGCTAAGGTGACAACTCAACACTTGCAATTCAAAGAGTTGGTGTATCTTAGTGTAATCATGGTGGAGGTGGAGTAAATCGTAGTGGCCTATGCTCTATATGGTGGTCAAGGAGAAGACCGGACTTTATTTAAATATAACTTCATATAGATAGCGTAATCATTGCTTATGAAGCACAAATATTTTTATATGCCTTACGAATCGTTCCTGATCATGTATCGGAGTCCAAAACTCTTGGAAACTCTCGGATTCTTTTTGAAAGTTCTTAGTGCCCTTGACGCTACAACCGTGGTCGATGCGGAATCGAAAAACAAAAATTTTACGGGAGCACTAAAAACTAATCCCTAGCGATCGTTCTAAACACTAAACTAGAAAAACTAAGCAAGCAAGGTTTAAGGATTACAATCTTTGTCACTTGTCCACACAATCGTTGAAGACCCCTCCAAGCTCCTCGTAGGCGTATGGAACAAACTTGAGAGGCGGCCGCCCTTAGCGAAGATGATCCATCCGAGAAAAATCGATCCAAGCTCCAGCTTCACCTAGTGAAGCAACCGACGCTCTAAACTTGCTAGAAATGGAGTGTAGAGATGTAGGATTTTTCCACTATAAATATCTCTCATTTTTCATGCTCAAGAGAGTATCCTTACTCAAGAGGAAAGGAGAAGAGAAGAGAGAGTGTGTGTATGTCTGAATTGAATGAGAGTGAGGAATGGCTTCATAATTTTTTTCAACCATAAAAGAAAAATATCTCAACAATTTTGCAATAAACAATTGAAACTCATCTCTCTCTACATGTCCTCAACCATTCTCAAAGGCCACCTCACCCTCTACCTCATTTCCGTAAATATTCATAAATGAATATTCACAAATGAGGTATCCTCCTTTTAGAAGGTATTCCGTATAAATACGGAATACATCTTCCGGTATACATATCGTTACATATACGCGTATCCGTATTAAAATACGAATAGACAAAAGAGAGAAAAATAAATAGTGAACAATAATACTAGAATATATATATATATATATTATTAAATCAAAACTTGATTTAATAATCCGGCTTAATACTAAGCCGACTAGTATTATCAACTGTCCGATTAAAGTTCGTATAGCCAGTACACATATTTAATCGGACCCCTGCACGTATCAATATACGGTATCTATATTATATCGTCTGAACCGGAAAAACTCTCTATATGGGACTCTAAAAACTCGACAATATGCTGGTAGTGGTTTACTGGATAAATCTAAAACCACAAGCACGTCAGTGACACTAGCAGTATGTAACGGCTACCTAGGTATCTGCTGAAAGGGAGGTCGACAATCAAGTCCGTCCGTACCCTACTGAACCTGAATGTGACAATCTCCGTACAGTTTGGTCTATTCGTCTAAAAGTATCGCATACCGGGTCTAAGGGATGGATAATGTCAGACCCTTAATAACCTGACAAGTCGTGCCGGAGTCGAGCTCATCACCAACCGAGAAACTACTGAACTTCTATCGGTAAATCTCATCCACCGTGGCCACGAATTTTGGCTGATGGACAACCGAACACAGCACGACATCGACTTCTAATACCAGAAGAGACGAATCCCTGACAATCACTCATTGCCTCCATATGGTTCGGGACTGTACCCAACTAAAATCTGTTTGTACGACTCCTTTGAGCCATGGTAGGATAGTAATCTTAGTACAGTGGGAACTCATACGAGACAAATGACGATCTCAGGTCAAAAGACTAAGCTGTACTCATGCCACTACAGAACTACTATTTGACGATAGGTATAATACCATCTAGAAATTCTCAGCGAGTCTGTCTAATGTGCTCATCTCTAGTAAGCACCTGTATACTATCTTAGGTGACACAACACCAATGGATTATGAGACCGGCGACCGCCCCTCGTCGGGGTCTAAAAACGTATACACTAGTCCATTCCGGAATATCGATGCCCAGTCTCGATACTCTCTCGAACAGGGACATTTAAGGATGTGCTTATGGACTACCCAGCTCTCATGTATATAATCACCATCATAATACTGGTAGTCAAGCAGGAATCTTACTGGCTTCATCATTATGTATTAGCGACACGTAATAATAAGTAAAACGTATGCACATCAATAATATCGACAAACCAAATAGTATACTATCATTTCGAATAAGACTGTTCTATCTATACAGGTCCTCCATCAATTATCATAATCGTCTACCTGCAATTACAATAATTGCCTTGAGGGCACTATATCCAACAATCTCCCACTTGCACTTAAGGCCAATTATTGCGGTATTGCATACCCATATCCCGTGTGCTACCGAATACCTAATTTCTCTACCAATTAGTTTTGCAAACCATGTTTGTGAAATATTTGTGTTCGAGAAATAGCCCCAGTGAGTGGATCCGCTACAATATTCCAACTTTCTCTCTGTATCTCAACTTCGTGGAGATCAGCAATCTCCCGAACTGAGTGATACCCTGCCTCAAGATCTTGTCTGGGCACTTGATAGGACCAAATTCATAAATGAACAATTTTATCCAACAAACTTCTTAGGCTGTATCCTCCGTTAAGTCATAACCAGCATCCTACACCATGCCTACCTCAGTATTCCTATTGGAACCCTATCCAATATACTGCTCATCAGAAGAGGGTAAACTCAAAACTCTGACACCATCTCTGTCATCCAAATCATCTTGGAAGCCTGAACCGATAATTGCCTTCAGAAGGAGGCTGCCGTTATTATATACCAAGAACATCCTCTTATGTTCTTAACTGCTTCCATTTGTTTTTCTAGAATTGGATTAATATCTGCTTACTACAGCAAGTGCAAAAGAAATATCTAGTTTTGTAAATGGCATCACATGATTGACTCAATTGCCTAAGCAAATGATATGTCATTCATGCAAGTCTCTTTCCTCATCAGTCTAGAAGACATCATTTTAGAGATGGTGACTCCACTGTCTACGGGTTGACTACCACGTTAGGAGTTGTCTATTCTAAACCACTTTTAGAATGGTGTCTAAGTATCCGGATTGGGACACTTTCCAAATCAAGATCTAAAACTATAGATCTAATCACCATAATTCCTGATATTTTATCCATATCCTATTTGGAGAAACACCTGTGACAACCAAAATTTGACCGATTATAGTATATGAACATCACTTCCTATAAGGAGTATGTCATCCAAATCGCAGGGCATAACTCCCTACATCCTTCTTATTAGGTTCATCTGTTATTTTGATGAAATTAATCATCTTGACTGTCATATCAAAACAGATGATCCGTCTTCGCTATGCATGTTTTAGTCTACGAATAGACATAAGCAACTTGCACACCTTCCGCTACTCCTACTGACTATGATGACCCTCTGGCAGAGTCATATACACGTGCATTTTCAAATTCCCATTTAGAAAGACGTTATAGTCATTCTCTTGCCAGATATCATAGTCTTGAATAACAACAGTGGCAAGTCATGTCCATATGGACTTTAGCACAGACACTGAAGTAAAGTTTCATCACAATCCACGTCGGGTATTTGATGAAAATGTTTACTACAAGTCTAGTTTTATTAGGTTAATACCTTTCTACTTGCACAGATCTCGAAAGATCTACTTGCTCCTAATGAGTTTTACCCCTTCAGGAGCACCTAGAATTTGCTGAAGTTAGTAGAGTTCAATTTGGATATAAAGCATTCGGCCATCATCCGAAAGTCATCACTTTCCATGGCCTGCTGATAACTAATAGGGCCATCATCCCTATGATGTCGACCTCCCTGTCATCGTCTACGAGAAAACCGAAGTATCTCTCGGGTGGCTGAGGTCAACTACTAAATCTGCCGAGTGGCTAAGATTTGTCGAGTCCAATTGAATCTTCACGTTCTACGAAATTTTCAGTAATCGTTTGTGGTTCTGGATCACTTTCAATTCTACTATACCTACACTAGTTTGTTTTGCAAAAAGATTCCTTTTATAAAAAGGTGGCGAGTCAAGAACAATTTTACTATTGATCTTGAAAATGGTAGAAGCAAAACCCTAGCAAATACTTGGAATAAACCACAAACCGCCATTACCGAAGCATGCCTTAAGTTTTTCCGTATTCTGTTTTTAAACAGAAATCGAATAACTTCATATCTTAACAATCTCAAGATATGCAACCATTTTATGTGCATATAGAATCAAATGCACTAATTTAGATGGAACCAGATCCAAAAGTTATGCAGTTGTATTCAGTGCATATCTCAAAAGGAAAAATGCCATACAACATTACTCATCATGGAGCACACTCACAGATGAGTAATCTCATATCTCAAAAGGAAAAAAGGCCATAAACATTACTCATCATGGAGCACACTCACAGATGAGTAATCTGTGAGAGAACGAAGTTCTCAATTTTACTACGACGGAATACCTAGTATAAGTATCTATATCTTCAATCATTTCAAAGAATCTTGATACTTCCAACGTATGGTTCTCTACTTTATTCTTATAGCTATAACCTGCTCAAAATCTTTGGACCTTGCATTTCAACGAATGCGTGTTTAAAACCAGAGAACTCATAGGTAAACCTGAATAAAGTAAAGTATCAATCTCTTGTCCTAAAGGGCACCGGACAATATACATTACCATGTATAACCCCCAAAAGTATACTAAGTCAAGTTCCATATGCTGTAAGTTGAAAATTGTATTATGGTTAAGAATGTTTATATGCTGTTATTCAATACACCTTATCTTATTCTCATCTGAAAAGATTAAATGTTTAGAATACAAATTTCAAAATTTATATCTCACTTTATAAAATAAAGATACAAATATTTCATTTTAAAAATTGGTGCATAACAACGGTTATTCGAAACCAAATATTTGCCGTAAGGCAAAGCAGATGATTTAATCCAATATCATCAATTGCTACAAATTCCGATATTGATCAAATCATCCATTTCCCAATATTCTATTCTTACTCTGCATCTGTAACGTCTTATAGATATGAGATCCAAATCCGGTATATACATACGCTAGAGTCAGAATTAATTGGGAAAACAGTTTTCAGTAACTACACAGAAAAACTGAAAATTGTTTCTAGGGGATGATCGGGTAGTCCTAGTAATGCATCTTTTGGTATCCAGATTCATGACAGTAGTTGTAATTTTCTTTGCTCTCACTTCAACCCCTTTAAATGTCTCTACATTTTATCTTATGTATACCACATTTAAACTAATTAGTTTTCTTCATTCCCTACCTTTCGGCACCAGCCTAAGGTTTGGAAGAAAACTATCCAATATGCGTAACAGGTGTACTCTCCTAGTATATGGAGCTCTCAACTAGAGAGAAGGTGAAGTGAAGAGACAACCGAATAATACAACTCAAATTCTCCAGAACCGGTGGCCATTCTGGACTGAAATATGTTTTTCAAATTCGTATGTAACTATACGATGACTTTTCCAAGCAATATGGATCATCGTAGTGATACAGAGTGTTTTGGAGAAAAGCAAAGGGAAAGTAGGGGTAGCAGGGATATATACGAGTTTTTCGTGAATCATGACAATTGAAAACTAAAGTGTGTAAAAAGTTTCGGTTAACTTGGTTAATGAGTTTTAGTTCAAGGTAAGTCATGGTCGCAAACCAGAGAGAGAAAAGAAACACTCAGCGTGCACTCTATCAAGATTATATTGGTTAATCACTTTATCTAATCAAGATGGCTCCTATTGTATTCTTGAATTCTCCTTCAAATCCTAAAAGAAGAACTAACCGGGATTATTTACTCCTTACAAGTTCGCTAACCGTTTAGCTAGGTCGGTGTTGGTACTCTAAGGGAGGTCCCCCGTGCTTTCGCACGGACTTAATTTAATAACAACATTTCCGTAGAGGCGTAATCTCGTCAACATTTTCTAGACACCTAATAGGTTAGCTAATTGTGAAGTGAAAATCTTCCGAGGAGTAATACCTACTCATCAGTGGGAATTGGGACCCAACTATCATCGTGTGACAATCTTGACGGAAGCCGACCAAAATTATCATACTTCAGAAAGTATACTCAAACTTGGCAAGTTTCCCTTATATTTGAAACCCCCGATATGGTTTTTGTCCATAGGATCCAAGTGATCTTGACACGGTCAACAAATCAAAGGGTCCTAGTCAAGTTCAACCCGACATTATCTAGATTGTATTAAACCCACCTGCACGAGCCCTTGACACAGTCAAAAAGGTCACTCGACTATCTTAACCAATTCACATATCCATGCGACAGAAAAACACTGCATAACTCCGAACACTATGCCTCGGCAGAGCACGACAAACGTAGCACGAATGCTAAGCAATATTAAGCTGAAATGACGGAGGGATATGGTTGGTTTTTGGTGAAAAACCTTTAACGTAATGAACCGCCCGAGGGAAACCGATCCAAGCTCCAGTTTTACCTAGTGAAGCAACCGACGCTCCAAGCTTTTGCTTGAAATGGAATGTGGGGATGTAGAAATTTTCCACTATAAATATCTTTCATTTTTCATACTCAAGAGAGCATCCTCACTCAAAAGAAAGGAGAAGAGAGAGAGAGAGCGTGTGTATGTGTGAATTGAATGAGAGTGAGAAATGGCTTCATAATTTTTTTCAACCATAAAAGAAAAATATCTCACAACCATTTTGGAATAAACAATTGAAGCCCATCCCTCTCTACACGTCCTCAACCATACTCAAAGCCCAACTCATCCTCCACCTCATTTTCTTAAATATTCATAAATGAATATTCACAAATAAGGTATCTTCCTTCTAGAAAGTATTCCATATAAATACGGAATACATCCCCCGGTATACGTATCGCTATATATACGCGTATCCATATTAAAATACGGATAGCCAAAAAAGAGAAAATGAATAGTGAACAATAATACTAGAATATATATATTATTAAATCAAAACTTTATTTAATAATCCGGTTTAATTCTAAGCCGGTTAGTATTATCAACTGTCCAATTAAAGTCCGTATAGCCAGTACACGTATTTAATCGTATCCCTGCACGTATCAATATACGGCCTCAACATCATATCACCTGAACAGGGAAAACCCTCTATGTGGGGTTCTAAAGACTCGACAATACGCTGACGGTGGTTTACTGGATAAATCCAAAACCACAAGCACACAGCGACACTAACTGTATGTAACGGCTACTCAGGTATCTGCCGAAAGGGTCGACAATCAAATCCGTCCGTACCCTAGTGTGACAATCTCCGTACAGTCCGGTCTTTTAGTCTAAGAGTATCGCATACCGGATCGGGGTGGATAACGTCAGACCCCTAATAACCCGATAAATCGTGCCAAAGTCAAGCTCATCACCAATCGAGTAACTATTGAATTCCTATCAGTAAATTTCATCCACCGTAGCCACGGATTTATGGTGATGGCCAACCAAACACAGCGTGGCGTCGACTCTTAATACCAGGAGAGAAGAATCCATGACAATCGCACATTGCCTCCATGTGGCTCAGGACTGTACCCAACTAAAACCTATTTGCATGACTCATTTGAGCCGTGGTAGGGTAGTAATTTAAGTAGGGAACTCATACGAGACAAATGACGATCTCAGGTCAAAGAACTAACCCGTACTCATGCTGAAGGTTCCTAGTGCCCTTGCCGCGGCAACTGCGGCCGATGCGGAACCGAAAAACGAAATTTTTACATGGGAGCAATAGAAACAAATCCTTAGCAATCGATCCAAACACTAAACTAGAATACAAGCATGTAAGGTTTAGGGATTACAATCTTTGATACGTGTCCATCCAATCGAGAAAGGCCCCTCCAAGCTGCTCGTAGGCCGTCGGAAACAAGTTTGAGAGGCGACCGCCCTTACCGAAGATATCCACCCGAGAGAGCTGATCCAAGCTCCAGTTTCACCTAGGGAAGCAACCGGCGCTCCAAACTCGTTAGGAATGGAGAGTGGGGATGTAGGAATTTTCCACTATGATTTTCTCTCTAATATTCAAGCTCAAAAGAGCATGAAAGAAGAAAAAGGAGGACAAGAGAACGGAAAGGTAGCATAACACAAGTGAACTAAGTGTTGGTTGAATGAGAAAAAAGAATATAGCTTCATAATTTTTCAACATCATATAAAAAATATCATAACCATTTAATCATAAGCAAATGAAGTCCATTCCTCTCTACATTTCTCAACCATGCTCAAAAGCCATCTCATCAAGCCACCTCATTACCATGAATATTCATAAATGAATATTCACAAATGAGGCGTCCTCCTAGAACATATTCCGTATAAATACGGAATACATATCGAAATACATATACGTGTATCCATATAAAAATACGAATAGCCAAGAGAAAGAAAATGAATAGTGAACAATAATACTAGAACATATATATATATATATATATTAAATATATATATATATATATTAATTATTAAATCAAAACTTGATTTAATAATCCGGCTTAATTTTAAGCCGACCGGTATTATCAACCATTCGATTAAAATCTGTGTAGCCTGTACACGTATTTAATCGGACATCTGTATATACCAACATACGTCATCTACATCATATTGCCTGAACCGGAGAAACCCTCTATGTTGGGACTCTAAAGACTCGACAATACGCTTGCCAGTGATTATTGGATAAATCCATAACCACAATCATGTCAGCGGCACTAGCTGTATATAACGGCTACCAGGTATATGTCGAAAGGGAGGTCGATAATCAAGTCTGTCTGTACCCTACTGAGCCTGAATATGATAATCCCCGTACAATCCGGTCTTTTCGTCGAAAAGTATCGCATATTGGGTTTAGGAGGTAGATAATGTCAGACTCCTAATAACCCGATAAGTCATATCGGAGTCAAGTTCATCACCAACCGAGAAACTACCGAACTTCTATCGGTAAATCTCATCCACTGTGGCCATGGATTTAGGGTGATGGCCGGCCGAAAAAAGTGCAACATCGACCCCTAATACTAGAAGAGACGGATATCTGACAATCGCTCACTGTCTCTATGTGGCTCGAGACTGTACCCAACTAAAATCTGTTTGCACGACTCCTTTGAGCCGTGGTAGGGTAGTAATCTAAGTACAGTGGGAACTCACACGAGACAAATGACGATCAGGTCAAAAAGACTAACATGTACTCGTACTACTGGAGAACTTCTATCTGACGATAGATATAATACCATTTAGAAGTTCTCGACAAGTCCATCCGGTGTACTCACCTCCAGTGAGCATCTGTATACTATCTTAGGTGACACAACACCAATGGCTTGTGAGACCGGCTACCGTCTCTCGTCGGGATCTCGAAACGTATACACGAGTCTACTCTGAAATATCGATGCCTAGTCTCGATACTCCCTTGACCATGGACATTTAAGGATGTGCTTATGGACTACCCATCTCTTACGTATATGATCACCATCATAATGCTGATAATCAAGCAAGAATCCTATGAGCTTTATCATTATGTATTAGCGACACGTAATAACAAGTAAAACATATATACATCAATGATAAAAACAAACCAGATAGTATACTACTATTTAGAGTAAGACTGTTCTACCTGTATAGGTCTTCCCTCAATTATCATAATCGCATGTCTGGAATTACAATAATTGCCTTGAAGGCACTATATCCAACAATCTTCTACTTGCACTTAAGGCCAATTATTACGGTATCACATACCCACATCTCGTGTGCTACCGAATACACAATTTCTCTACTAATCAGTTTCGCAAACCGTATTTGTGAAGCATTCGTGTTCGAGAAATAGTTACAGTGAGTGGATCCACTACAATGTTCAAACATCCTCTTTTTATGTCTCAACTTCATGAAGATGCAATCTTCTGAAATGAGTGATACCCTGCCTCAAGAATTTGTCTGGATACTTGATGGGACCAAGTTCATAAATGAACAACTTAATCCAACAAACTTCTTGAGATGTATCCTCCGTCGAGTCATAACCAGTATTTTGTACCATGTCTATCTCAGTATCCTTATTAGAATCCTATCTAATATACTGCTCCTCAGAAGAGGATAAACTCAAAACTCTGACAGAATCTCTGTCATCTATATCATCTTGGAAGCCTGAACCGATAACCGTTTCTTAGAGTAGGCTGCCGTTACCATACACCAAGAACATCCTCTTATGTTCTTAATTGTTTCCCTTTATTTCTCTAGGATTAGATTAATATCTGCTTACTACAGCAAGTGCAGAAGCAATATCTGGTTTGGTACAAGACAATGCATGATTGATTCAATTGCCTAAACAAATGATATGTCATTCATGCCAGTCTCTCTTCTCATCAGTCTGAAAGACATTTTTTTAGAGAGGGTGACTCCATTACCTGTGTGTAGACTACCACGCCAGGAGTCATCCATTATAAACTAGTTTGGTGTCCAAGTACCTGAATTGGGGCACTTTCTAAATCTAGATCTATCAACATTGTTCTTGTCACCAGAATCCTTGATATACTATCCATATCCAATATGGAGAAAACACTTTGTGACAACCAAAGTTTGACCGATTGTAGTATATGAACATCACTTCCTATCATGAGCATGTCATCCAAATCTCAGGACATAACTCTTATATTCTTGGCAATTTCCAAGAGCTACAATTCTGGCTTTATAATGTTCTCATGTACCATTGGACCGAAGCTTTATAGTAAACACTTATTTACAACCGATAGTCTTTACTTGAGGTGGACTGGGAACCAAATCCCATGTGTGATTCTCAGCAAGAGCATCAAGTTCAGCCTGCATAGCATTTTTCCAATATTCATGAAGTAATGCTTAATTACCGGAGCGAGGAATATGAAAAATAGGAGTAACAAGAAAAAATGATAACCTTTCTGGTGGTATCAAAATTCTAGAAGACCGACGAAAGGGTTGTGGTGGTAAAGAAACATGTGCCAGAGTCGGTGCAGGTGATGCGAGAGAGTTAGACGGAAGATTTGTCTCTCTCGGTTGACGAACATAAACAAGTCCTAGCTAGAGAGAATTATTGGAAAAAGCAGGCAATATAGAAAAAGATGGAGAAGTCGATGGTGTTAAAGATTGAAAGTAATAAACATTATCAAGAAAAACAACATTACGAGAGACTCTTTTCTTTGAACATGGATCATAACATAAGAAACTCTTTTGACCAGTGGCATAGCCAACAAAGACACACTTGAAGGATTGAACAGACAATTTGTGATGTTTAATAGGAGGCAAAAGCACAAAAAACACAACCAAAAGTGTGAAGTGTAAGATAGGCATGAGACTTTTTATGCAACCGAGAGAATGGAGTTTCGTTTTCTATGACAAATGATGGCAGACGGTTAATAAGATAAATAGTTGTTTAGACCATCTCGACCCAAAATGCTACAGGAACAGAACTCTAATAAAATAGAACACAACGGTATCTAAAATGTGACGATTTTTGCGTTATGCGATGCCGTTTCGTTGAGGAGTGTATGAGCACGACTTTTCCCATAGAATGCTAGAAGTACGTAGAGATTTATGAAAAGAATGTGAGTTATCCCCTGAATCCGAACAAGTGTTCTGATTTTAGATGAAAACTGGGTATCAACCATATTGATAAATTGCTTAAAAACAGTAGATACTTCAGAATTATCATGCAAAAAATTTAGCTAAGTAAATCGGCTAAAATCATCAATAAACGTTATAAAATATTTATATCTGCGACGAGATATGTCCGGTGCAACCCCCTAAACATCACTATGAATCACATCGAAATAAGAAGTAGCAATTTTGTTATGCAAACGAAAAGGCAAAGTCTTCGTTTTTGCTGAACACATTTGACATTGGAAACTCTTATTCCAAAAATCGACACGAGGCAACATATTTTTTTTTATCATAAAGTTGAGTTTTTGTGAATTGGGATGATCCAATCGACGATGCCACAATGAATATGAAAAAGGGACAGATAAAGCAGAAGTCTAAAAGGATTAGTCTCTGATTTAATTTTTGACCCGACAAACTAAGCAGATCGATAGAGAATAGCAAGCCTTAATCCCCTTCCCTATCACCTGTCATGTTCCCTGGTCCTAGATCACACAACCATGAGAAGAAAAAGAAACATTGCAAGTATTATCAGCTAATTGTTCAACAGACAGTAAATTTGAAGTTAACTGTGGAGAACATTAGATAATCAAAGAGAAGGCTGAGAGGTAAAGGGATGGAGATTACTAATGGCACGGACATGCATAGAGTGACCGTTTGCTGTATGAACATGAGGGGCATATGGGTATGGGTTAGTAGAGACAAATGTTTTAGAATTCCATGTGATATGATGAGAAGCTCATGAATCAAGATACCATTTAGTTAGAAAAGGACAGGGTTTACCTGATAATCCCATAGATGAGAAAGCAGCAACAATATCAGCATGAATCATTTGTTGTAATGCTTTGGGGCTAATGTAAGAAGAACCAGCAAGATGTTCTGCGAGTGCTTTGTTAATCATGTGGAGAGCTTGATGTGCTTGAGCCACACAATTGTGGGGACGCTTGCGACATTAAGAAATAACATGGTCCGGTTGCCTTGCAGTAGTTGCATAGCTTATACTTTTTGCATTGGGAAGTGTTGATAGTAAAAAACCAAATGATGGGAGTTTAAAGATAGCCTCATATTAGAAACAACAAAAGAAGCACGTGTGTATAAGATATAAGATGAGCCAAACCTCAATAAGGTTTGAGTCTTATTGTTGGAACCTATTTATATCAAAGGCCCATGTGTGTGCCTATAAAAGAGCCCATCACTCTTTCAAGTTTAAATAAACTTTAATGTTTAACAGAAAGCATAATGCTCAGTCTCATGACATGAAAAGCACTGGACCTTACTCATGTCGTTCCTTTTAGGTTTAGACATGACCGCAAAAGCAACATTAGAAGGCCCAAACACTAGATTGAGTATCCATAGCATGTTGTGTGCAAAGTCGTCATTCTTCTCATGGAACGTCATTCAAGCAAATAAACAAAGCTGGTACAAGAGAGCGATTTAGCAAACTACTCATATGCGCAAATTCTCGACGAAGTTTCATAAGAAATCGATGCTTCTGTGCACTGTTGAAAAAACAGAATATTCGGACGGATATTCGGATTCGGTGGCAAAACGAACAAACACTGTAATATTCGGTCAAATATACGGTCATATCGAATATTTGCCACACAAACCGAATATTCGAGTGAATAACGTGAATATTCGGCCGAATTGGCCTATTAGGCCCAAAACAGAAAAAAAAAAACCAAGCGTGAGATCCACAACTTAATTAAAAACAAGTGGAATCCACCCTTATTATTTCATGAACATTTCTCCTCATTTCTCTCTCATTTTTCTTTCTCAACTGAGACTCGAACCCCTATTCTTTCGATTTAGTTCAGACACCTTACTATTAGGCCATATGTATATTAGTTTTCTATAACTTTATATTTTTTGAATCTTTTATATGTAATATTTATAAGAAAATATTGATGGCCGCATAATCTGAATAAACTGAATATTCACCGAAGAAACCAAATATTCTTTATTCGCCGGCTAACCGAACAAACCCTGAATCCGTTCTTTACAACATTACTTCTGCGATAGTTCATGTACCTCTTGGATAACTTTAATAGTCGTGTTTTGTTTGTTTGCATAGACTATGGAATTATACTCTTGCCATAAGACCATGAACTCGGAATAGAAATCTTGTAAAAATCGCTCACCTTGATTGAAATCTATTATTTCATTTTCTAGTTGAAAATGACGCGCCTCGTTATCCTGATGATAAACTTCTTTTAGATACATCCACATAGCAGCCGCTGTTTTATAAGGATGCAAGTTCACCGCGATATGAGATTCTACGGTGGGAAGCATCCAACTAACAACCTTGGCATTTTGAGTATGCTACTTTTGATACTCAGAAGGTGTTGATTCTTTTGGCTCTGGCTTCGTGCCGTTTACGATACTCGACAACTGTTTTCCCATCACATACATCCGAAAAGCAAACTCCCACAAGAAGTAATTTTTCCCGTTAAACCGATCAATGAAGATCTTTTCATTATCCATAACAAAAGACAAGATCCAAAAACAAAGGTTTGAAATAGCACGGAAATTGAAAAAAGGATCTATTGTTGTACCTTGTACAGGAAAAGAGAATACAAACGGATCCTCCGTTGATAAATGCTCCTGTGCAAAACAACTTTGCACAAAAACATTCAAAAAAGAAATTCTGATAAATCCCTAGACTTCTTCTAGAGCAAGAGGTGCTTTTATACCATGACAAAATATCAGATATTTGGAAACTAGTGGAAAATTGTATGAATGGAAGCTACCCTCTTGTCTAGGCTCTTCCTGCTTTTATAATCTCTTGCATATATTTCTAATTACAATGTCATCTCCTCAAATTACTATGCCTAATTGATACTCCTAGAAATGGTATGATACAAATAAATGTGCAGAAATTATTTCCTGATATTGTGCCTAATTAGGATATACAACAAATTGTTGACTTTAGCAAGATGAGTCAGCTTAAGCTGGACCTGATTTGTTCTTTTGACACATGTTACCTCCATTTACATTTTTTAATGCATCGATAATATTTAAAATGGAGTTATTGAATTTATTATCGTGGTTTTGTAGATTAGAAATAAAGTAGGTTATAAACCATCTTATCTGTATAAACTTGATGTGTAGATTATGGAGTTAGAAACTTTTTTGTTATGGTCAAAAGGCAGTACATTCAGGTAAGAATTTTATGACTTGCTGCGCACTTGAGTGGTAAATTGTATATGTGACTTTATGTTTTCCTTTTTAGTTCACTGACTGTCAATATGCTATTCTTGTGTATCTTGAACAGACCACAACATGTATCTTTTGTAGAATACTAGATTGTCCTTTAGATTAACTTGATATCACCTCCTTTTAGTTTATTTCAATTTTTTCTTTAGTTTTTTTCCTGAACTTATGTTTTTCTTTTATCATTTCCTAGACTCAAACCACGATCATTAACTTAAACAGCTTCTCATAACATCAATTGTCATTTAGTGCAGTGTTGTTTTATTTATCAATAGTTTATCTTTAATGCTCAAGTTATATATCTAAATCATTGGATTTCTTATTTCCAGAACATCACAAAGAAGGTATATAAGAAGATATGCTTGATGGCTCCAGTTGTTGACCAGAAGTGTATACCTCTTAAATATAGATGTGGTCTTTGCTCAGAATCAACTGATACATCTGAGTTATGTGATCATGAAGTTGATCTCAGTGCAAACAAAGCAGAGCTTGACCATTCAGTTTCAACTATAAAACTGAAGGTTATGCCTCTATTGCGAACATTATTTTTTTTATTTGGTTGGTTAATCCTTACTTCTACTTTCTTACTGTGTGAAATTTTATTGCTAAAACATTGGAAAGTTATTCAGTATGCAGAATTGGAAAACTTGTGCTTCCCTTCCAAGGAAAATAGGAACAAATTGAAGCAAGGAGGATCACAATTTGTTATCAAATTTTTTGATTTAATCAGGGTTACCTAATTGAAATTGGAGAAAATATTATCTGTACAATCAACCTCTATTAGTGCCAAAGTCTCCATGCAATTTTGCAACCTTGAATATATGTTTTGATCCTTTAAACATAAAGTTGTAGAAAATAGTGAATGCATGAGGAAACCACATGTTTTGTCCACGTAAGATCTGAGAGAGCTTTTTTACCACTGGCTTTGAACCTGAAGTCAACCCTCAAGTTATTAGTGTTAAATTCTCACCTAGAAAACTATGGACAATAATTCCAAATTGAGGGGCTTGCCATAAGAGAAACAGAGATCATTTCCCTCTTCTCAGTCCTCATACTCATCAAAATTACAATTGTTGTAGTTAAGTTTTTCGTTAAATTTATTTAAGGAATTCTATTTGCTAAATGATACTTTAGCTTGCTTGTTTTCAAAATGGCCATTAATGTCAACATAGTTTTCCTTTTCTCAGTAATTCTTATATGCATAAACTAGTTGTTCTAGCCTTCTAGGAGGCATGTCTAAGCTGTATATTGTCATTTTATACGTTCTACAATACAAAATCCTTGTATCTTTCAATGTTTTGTTGTTTCTGTATTTTTGTTTAAATCTCTATTTTATCTCCCCTTAAAATGTCGCCATTGCATATGCTTAATACCGAAGTTGTCAAATCATGTAGAAATCGTATATTGCTTTTCTTATGAATCGTATCGAATCGTAAGATACGATTTCGTTTGTGCAAAATCGAAGCAATTAAATATGTTATCATATATATAATAATTATATGGCTAGATTAGCAATATAGGACTACACATTATATAAAATATAGTATTTAGTCAATTACCAGTCGCACAACTAACATAATAAACATTTATATTATGCAAAATCCAACAAAGAATACATGAATCAATAAAAATCATGTGAATATGTAATTAATCATAATAATTAAGATAATTAGTCAATTGTGAGACGTTGAGGCGTTGAGACAAGAATGAGACAGCAAGGAAGTCGAGGACGAGGCATCAGGTCGAAGACTCAAAGACGAGTGAGCTTGAAAGATTGTTCACAAGAAAGAGAGGGAGAAGTCGAAGAAGGATTGAAAAATTAGGGATTTTGCTAATTTGGGATTAAAATGACAATAGATATTAAATTGTTACATCACTCAAAATATCCAGACTTGGCCCAAAAACTTCAAACTCGGCCCATTTACTGAATTGATTCAAATCGTGAATCATAAAAATCGTATATTCATATCAAACTGTATGATACAAATCGTGAATCGTAAGATTTAATCATAATCTGATACAACCTTGCGACATGTATCAGAGCTTTTCCGAATCGTATCGAATCGTAAGATTCAAATGGTGAATCGTAAGATTTTAACAACTATGCTTAATACACTATAAAGCACATCTAGGGAACACCTATGTGACAACATTGCATGCAATAGTGATAAAGCAGATAGCCTTGCTGGAATTTCTGAGAGCAATTTTGCTTATCTTTTAAGAAACTAAGGTATATGATTTGGTGTGCATGCATGTGTGGATTATTTGTGGACCTAGTTGTGGACATATCGAACTATAGATTTGCCAAAATTTTCAAGTTTCCTTCAGTTCATAGATTTCCAAATTTCAGTTCAAGCAGAACCCTCTCTTTTTATTTTTTTGAATGTTCCTCTCTTATGACTGCATTATACTTGTAGCAAAGATCTCTTTCATCTACTTTATATATAAGGTTTCTTGAATTTGAAATAGGAGACTTCTAGTAGCATTATTCTTCTTGCTTTCTTATTATAATACCTTTCTTACTACAGGAATGTGCTTCTGCATTTGTCTTTTTCAAAAACCGTAATGCGGCAGTCGTTGCTTCAGAAGTTCTTCAATCATCAAACCCTATGTCATGGGTCACTGATTTGGCTCCTGAACCGCATGATGTTTATTGGTCGAATCTTTGGATACCGTATAGACAGCTTTGGTTTAGAAAAATAGCTACTCTTCTGGGCAGTGTTGTCTTCTTGTTTTTGTTTTTAATACCTGTAACAGTCGTGCAAGGTCTTTCTCAACTGGACCGATTGCAGCAGCTATTCCCTTTCCTAAAGGGAATTTTGAAGAAGTATTGTACCATTCTTTTCTATCTTCATGTTTCTTTGCTTTCTTCAAGGTCTATCTTTATTAGTAGCACGAGTACGTTTACACTTTACAGTGTTAATATATTAGGGTTAATTGTGCATAACACTGCTGCACTATGGCAAACCGAGCACTTGATACCCATGAATTATCATAATAGGCATTTACACTCCCGCAATTTCAAATTAATCTCTAATTCCTATTTTACCTCATTCTTCTTCATCCATCTATCAACCATATATAAAACTCAATGATCCCATCACTAACCCTAATTAAAAAACTCAATGATCCCATCTAAAACCTATGCTAGAATTCCAACTTTTTCCATGCAATCTTAAATCTCCTCTTCTCTCCTCACTTAATATCCCTAATTATTCTTTCTTCGGTCGTCTTCACTATTGAAACATGCATCTCCACTTGAAACATGGTAATGCTTTAACTTCGTCTTTTTTTTTATTAGTCCATGAAAAGAAAAAAATATCTACGATGGGTGATCTTATCTCTTGGATTACAGGTATGGGTTTACAAAGGGATATAGAGGAAGAAGAAAAGTGTAAGATAGGAATTAAAAAATAATTTGAAACTGAGAAGGTGTAAATGCCTTTATAAGTGGCCCTTTATCAGTTAAAAGTAATGTGTTGAATAAGAATGACATTGTATGTAATTTTAAAATGTGCTGGTACTTTTTGCATATGCTACTTATAATTTTGTTTTTTTTTCATGGTTGAGTACAGGAGATATATGAGCCAGATAGTAATGGGTTACCTCCCAAGTGTTATCTTGCTGTTATTTCTTTATATTGTCCCTCCGTTGATGATGTTATTTTCTGCACTAGAAGGATCTATCTCTCACAGTGGCCAGAAAAGAAGCGCATGTTACAAGGTCCTGTATTTTACAATATGGAATGTATTCTTTTTCAATGTCTTGTCTGGATCTATCATCAGCCAACTGAACGCCATATCTAGTCCAAAGGAAATACCTGCACAGCTTGCTAAAGCTGTCCCCAGGCAGGTGATGTCTATCTCCTCTAATGATAAATGATATGACGGTGGACATGATTTAATGGGTTTTGTTTTCTGCCTTTTAATTACAAAAGGCGTGTTGCCTTTTGATAGTTGAGCTTGAGTTATTATAATCTTCTTAGTTCGTAAAAGGTTGAAGGGAGCTCTATTAGTATAAAATGAGAGAAGAACTGATTGAGATTGTCTGGACATGTGCAACACATGCTAATAAATGCGTTTGTTAGGAGTGGCAAATTGTAGTTTGGCGCAACGAGGGATAAAGCAATGTTTTAAAACGAGTATTTGTTATCCATTAGTTCGGCCAACACATAATGCTAAACGAATTGTACATTGCATAATTGGATTACATTAAATTATGCTGAAATAGATTTTTATACATGCATATATAATCAACCCAGAAAAATTAGAAAAGTTCAAGAAAAATATATTCATAGGGAGAAATATAGAAATGGAACCTTTCTTCAGTGGATGTTGAGTTTGGGTGTTGGTTTTTGATATTGGCCAGATTATGATTATATTGTATATGCACTCAATTAGATAGTCATTCTCCAACACATCTTGTATAGTGCTATATGTGGCCATCCTATTCGATGCAGTTGATAGCTGAAAACATTTAATCGCCAATTAATCGGCCTTTTTAACATTGTTGTACAACATTAGTGTAGAGGTAGACCTAAATGATCATGGATGGAAGCGGTCAGAAAAGATATGTTACCTGTGAATTTTTCTGAGGAGATCTTTAAAAGAGAAGAATAGAAGAAGAGGATTCATGCGGTGGACTTTAATAATTTGGGATATAGTAGTGTCGTCGTCGTTGTCGTCGTCTTTAGCAATGCCTGATCAAATGTTTCTTGTTGCTTGCAGGCTACCTTTTTCATTACATATGTTCTGACTGCAGGGTGGGCAAGCTTATCCTTTGAAGTTATTCAATTCTTTTATCTTGTGTGGAAATTCATAAGAATATATATATTCAGAAGATTGGATGACACGAATTATGTCCCATCATTTCCGTATCACTCTGAGGTTCCAAAGGTTCTCCTGTTTGGGCTACTTGGTTTCACCTGTGCAATATTGGCGCCTTTAATATTGCCTTTTTTGCTGGTGTATTTCTTCCTTGGTTATATTGTGTATCGCAATCAGGTGAGAGCTTCATGTTATAAGAGGACTTGATTGGATAACTAGAAAGTCATTAGATTGTATATTGTATTTAGAGTTGAAGTAGGGGTATAAACGAGCCGAACTTGAACTATAATATGCTATAAAGGAATGAGCTACGGCTAGTTCAAGTTCAGCTCATTAACTTAACGAGCCTAATTTGGCTCGACTTTGGTTTCTTTATTAACAAACTGATTAGCGAGCCAAACTCGAGCCAAACCAGAGCTCAGTAAGGTTGTTTACCACCCCTTAAGTGGAAGTATCATGTCTGTGGACTAATAATTTTTTTCTTAAAACTAATTTGTGTGCATGTGTGCTTCTTTTTCACAATTGATAGTGCATTTAAATCAAATACAAATGTTTCAATGTTGGATACAGTTACCTTTGTTTGAGTCAACAAATCAGCCAAATAATTTTGCAATATCTAACTAATTTAGGATTTTTTTTAATGTATTTGATGCTACTGCGATTCTGCATCCCTGTCGTTACTACAAGCAGTTCTGTATCATCTCGAAAGTTGATATAGATGATTGGATCAGTTCATTCTATCTTCCATTTGTTATTTGAAATATAGAAAGGAAGTGTCGAATGGATTGATTTCTTTTTATTCGTTTATTCATTTATTTGCATTATTTCTATTTGGGTTATATTTTGATGAAGAGTTTAGGACAAATAGCAATGTAATGATTTTATCATGCTTCATGCGGCCACATACATCTCATTGCATACTCTATCCTGATCTTGTTGAGTAATATGATATTCTAAAGACAAATCTTATACCTGGAGCTGTTTACTATTTGGTTTACCTGACCGATTCTCTTTTTCTTTTCTAGATCCTTAATGTGTATGTCCCGAAATATGAAACAGGGGGGAAAATGTGGCCCATTGCACACAACACTACAATCTTCTCATTGGTGTTGGCTCAGACAATTGCTTTGGGTGTTTTTGGGATAAAGAAATCACCAGTCGCCGCTGGCTTCGTCATCCCGCTCCTCATATTTACACTCCTTTTCAATCAGTACTGCAGGCAGCGTTTTCATCCTATTTTTGATTGCTTTTCACAACAGGTTGGTTAATAATCATACTTTCTTGTCTTTTTTTTCCCCTTCTTTTTTTATTAAGTGGACACAGGATTAAAATGATCAAGCTGAATGAACATCTCATTGACTGCGAGAGATATACAGTAAGCATCTTTCAAAAATTTCATCCCTCAGCAATGTAAACAAGAATTAATAACGTGCTTCACAATTTTAATAATCAGCACATGTTTCTCTTCAAAGCGATTTTTCAAAATTCCAGTAAAAAGTTATCAAGTATTGTCGGAGAAGAAATTTGTTTTGACATGGTATACTCTAGCATTTCTTTCAAGTTTGGATCCAAAATGCACCAACAAAATAACATGACTGTTATACCCACCCACTTAATCTTCTCTTTATCGTTTTAATACTCCGGTTTGCCCATTTTTTTCCCTTTTTAAGTGCATTACTTGTTGTGAAGGTGTCTTGTACATCAAGACTGCACACCATCGAATTTCAGCGTTAAGCCGGCTCATGCATGACATGAGCCATCTCATACATCCAGCGAAAAAATATGATCTCCAGGCACTTTATGAGCCGTCTCAAAAAAGTGTTGAGCCATCTCTTAGAGACAGAGAACTCGGAAAGTTTTGAGCCGGCTTAAGAAGTCTGTTGACAGTTCGTTGTGCAGATCAAGGTTTCGAGTTTATCTCAAATATTCGGTTTTGGGTGGCAGTTTCGTAATTATTATATTCCTATTTTATATTAGATTTGCAATAGGGTATAAATAGGATGTTAGGATTAAATTTTGCCTGCACATATTTTCAAGGGTCTCAGATTTTTTTTGACAAACTTTGAAATTCGAATAGCAAACAAAGTTTTTGAAAATGTGAATCGGAAAATTCCGCTGATTGAAACTCTAAATTTGTGCAAAAAAGTCTAGCCTTTAGTTTTGCTCTGATACCACTGCTCGGAACTTAAGCACACTAGCAAATTAATATTAGAAGATAGCAATATGGATTTCAAAAAATTTATAGTTTGTTAAAATTCCAAAATCATGAATCGAATTAAAGAGCTGGAACTTGTTAACAAAAACTAGTGAGCTAAACTAATTTACTATGTGTAGAATACTCACATCCTCAAGCTTTCTTCAGACGCTCCAATTGGTTGGACTCTAGCATACTTTCAAGAGCTCCGGGTCACGTTTGCAAGCCGGTTCTCTTAAGCCGAAGATGAAGAGGGAACCAATCCAAGCTCCGACATCACATAGTGAAGCAACCGACGCTCCAAGCTCATTAGGAATGGAGAGTAGGGATGTGGGAATTTAACCCTATCTTTTCTAAGATCAAGATAGCAAGCGTAGAAGGAGGAAGAGGTGAGGAAAAATAGCCGTGAGCATGTGTAGAAGAATATGAGAGCATGAATGAAGAAGAATGATAGAATAGAACGGCTTCACATTATTTTGCACCATACAAATAAAAATATCATAACACGTTTATTAATAAAATAATAAAGTCCATTCCTCTCTATATGTCTTCAATCTTGCTCAATGCCATCTTACCCTCCACCTCATTTTATGAATATTCACAATGAGGTGTTCATCTTCTAGAACAAAATTTCATATGAATATGGAATACAACCTGGTATATGTTTCGAAATATATATACGTGTATCCGTATAAAAATACGAATAACCAAGAGAAAATGAATAGTGAACAATAATACTAGAATACATATATTAAAAATATATATAAATTATTAAATCAAAACTTGATTTAATAATCCGGCTTAATCCTAAGCCATTAGTATTGTCAACCGTCCGATTAAAGTGCGCGTCGTCTGTACACATATTTAATCAGACACATTTATGTTCCAACATATGTCATCTATATCATATCGTCTGAACCGGGAAACCCTCCGTGTGGGACTTTAAAGACTCGTCAATACGCAGGCAGTGGGTTTTACCATAAGCACGTCAGTGGCACTAGCTGTACGTAACGGCTACCCAGGTATTGAACGAAAGGAAGACCGACGAGTAAACTCATCTGTACTCCTGCTAAGTCTGTAAGTGACAATCTTCATACAGTCCGGTATGTTCGTCTAAGAGTATCGCATATCAGTTCTAGGGGGTGGATAAAGTCAGGCCCTTAATAACGCGATATTTTGTGTCGGTATGAAGCCCATCACCCACTGAGAAACTACTGATCCAAATCAGTAAATCTCGTCCACCTTGGCCAAGGATTTTTACTGATGGCCATCCGTGCACAGCGCGATATCTACCCCCAATATCGGGAAAGACGAACCTTCGACGATCCACTCACCGTCTCCATGTGGCTCGGGACTATACCTGACTAAAACCTGTTTGCACGACTCTTTTGAGCCGTGGTAGGGTAGTAATCAAAGCACAGTGGGAACATGACGATCTCAGGTCGACAGACTAACATGTACTCATGTAACCTGAGAATTGCTATCTGACAATAGATATAATACCATCTAGCATGTTTTCGGCGAGTCCGTCCAGTATACTTATCTCCAGTGAGCACCTGATTACTATCTTAGGTGACCAACTGACACCAATGGCTTGTAGACCGGCCACTGCCCTGTTGGGTTACGGCAGCACCCCGGCCATCAAACCGTGGCCAAATGCGGAACAAAAATTTACTAAACTGGTGCTACCATTACCCGATATCCGGATCTACCTTAAACCTTATACTAGCAAGCTATAAAAAGAAGTTAGAATGGTTATACCAAGTTGATCCGTGTTCTTCGGTCTTCAACCATCATCCCAAGCTCCAAGAGGCTCCTTGATCGAGTTTGGTTGCCGGTCTTCCTCTATCTACGATGATCCACTTGAGGAAAACGGCGCAAGGTTCAGCTTCGCGAAACGAGCCAACCGACGCTCCAAGGTTGCTAGCAATGGAGAGTGGAGGTGTAGAAATGTGTCACTATATTTTCTCTCATTACAATTGCTCAAGGGAGCAACCATAGAAGATGAAGGAGGTGAGGAAATAATAGCATGAGCAACTCTAGAATGGCTAAGTCTCCAAGTTAAAAATGAGAGTGATGAAAAGATAGTGTAGCAAAACAAATGAGCCAAGCACCTAAAGAATTGTGGCTGCCCTCTCTCTCTCATGCACTCAAAATATCTCATCTCATTTTTCTTTAAACTAACGTGAACCACACCTCTCTACATGCCCAAGTCCATGCTCATGCCAACTCACCCCTCCACCTCATTTCCATAATTGTTTTTCTAAAAAGAAAATCAATAATGAGGTGGCCATCTTCTAGAAGCTATTCCGTATAAATACGGAATACTTTCCGGTACATGTATCGAAATACATATACGCGTATTTGTATAAAAATACGAATAGCCAAGAAAGAAAATGAATAGTGAACAATAATACTAGAATACATATATATATATATATAAATATATATATAAATTATTAAATCAAAACCTGATTTAATAATCCGGCTCAATCCTAAGCCGCTAATATTATCAACCGTCCGATTAAAGTCTGTGCAGCATGTGCACATATTTAATCGGACATCTGTATGTACCAACATACGTCATCTACACCATATCGCCTGAACCGTGAAAACCCTCTGTGTGGGACTCTAAAGACTCGTCAATACGCTGGCAGTGTGTTTAATCACAAGCACGTCAGCGGCATTAGCTGTACGTAACGGCTACCTGGGTATTGAGCGAAAGGGATGCCGACGAGCAAACTCATCCTGAACCCCTACTGAGCCTGACAGTGACAATATCCGTACAGTACGGTCTGTTCGTCTAAGAGTATCGCATATCGAGTCTAGGGGTGGATAAAGTCAGACCCCTAACAATGCGATATTTAGTGTCGGTATGAAATCCATCACCATCTGAGAAACTATCGATCCTGGATCGGTAATTCTTGTCCACCATGACCACGAATTTCTGGTGATGGCCACCTATGCACAAAGCGACATCAACCTCCAATACCGAAAGAGACGAATCCCCGACGATCCGATCACTACCTCCATATGGCTCGGGACTGTACCCAACTAAAATCTGTTTGCACGACTCTTTTGAGCCTTGGTAGGGTAGTAATCAAAGCACAGTGGAAACTCACACGAGACAAATGACGATCTCAGGTCGACAGACTAACCTGTACACATGTCACCTGGGAACTGCTATCTGACAATAGGTATAATACCAACTAGCAGATTCCCAGCGTGTCCGTCCAGTGTACTCATAACCCAATGAGCACATGTATACTATCTTAGGTGAACAAACTAACACCAATAGCTTGTGAGACCTGGCCATCGCCCCTCGTCGGGGTCTCGATCAGTATACACTAGTCTACACTGGAGTATCGATGCCCAGTCTCGATACTCCCATGACTAGGGACATTTAAGGATGCGCTTATATACCCCCAGCTCCCACGTATATGATCGCCATTATAATGCTGGTAGTCAGGTAAGAATCCTATGAGCTCTATCAACATGTACATTATGATAAAGACAAACCAGATAGCATACTATCATCTTGAGTAAGTCTGTTCTACCGGTATAGGTCCTCCCTCAATCATCATAATCACCTGTCTGTGATTACGATAATTGCCTTGGGGGCACTATAGCCAACAATCTCCCACTTGCACTTAAGGCCAATTATTGCGATGTCGCATACTCACAGCCCGTGTGATACCGAACACCCAACTTCTCTACTAATCAGTTTCGCAAATCCCGTTTACGAAACTATTGCGTTCGAGAAATAGCCTCAGTGAGTGGATCCGCTCTAATGTTTCTTTCTGTATCTCTCTATATCTCAACTTCAGGGAGAAAGTTATCTTCCGAAATGAGCAATACCTGTCTTAGAATTTATCTGGATATCTGATGAGACTCAGTTCATAAATGAACTCCAAATCCAGCAAACTTCTTAGACTGTATCGTCCACTGAATTTAATCAGTATCCTGCGCCATGCCTTTCCTCAGTATCCGCTTGGACCGCCTGTCCAACATACCGTCCCTCAAAAGAGGGAAAACTATAACTCCGACAGTCACTCTGTCATCCAGATCAGCTTGGAAGCCTGAAATGATAACCGTCTGCTGAAGGAGGCTGCCGTTACCATATCTCTAGAACATCCATTTATGTTCATAAACTGCTTCTCTACATTTCTCCAGGATAGGATTAATATATGTTTATTGCATGTAGCGCAAAAACATCATCTGTTGTGGTACTTGACATTTCATGATTAACTCAATTGCCTACGCAAGTGATATGCTAATCATGCATGATCCTTTTCCCCTTTAGTCTGTAAGATACCTTTAGAGAGGGTGACTCCATCACTTGCAGGTACACCACTATGCCAGGAGTCGTCCATTCTAAAATACCTTTAGAATAATGTCAAAGTACCCAGATTAGGATACTTCCTAAATCTAGATCTAAAACTATAGATCTAGTCACCAGAATCCTTGATATTATATCCATGTCCTACATGGAGAAACAACTGTGAGACAATCACGGTATAACCGATAGTATAGGAATATCTCTTCCTATCAAGTGCATGTCATCCTAATACCTGAACATCACTCTCTACTACCTTCTTAGCAGATCGATCTCCTATTTTGATGAAGTCAAAGCCTATGACTGTTACATCAAAAATAGATGATCTATTTCCGCTATACCTGCTTTAGTCTATAAATAGACATAAGCTACTTGTCCACTATGCTTCCGCTGCTCCCACTGACTACAACAACCCTTTGGCAGAGTCATATACACGTGCACTTCCAAAGCTAGTTTAGAACGATGCTATACTCATCCTCCTGCCGGGTCTTATAGTCTAGAACAGTAGTAATGGCAGGTCTGGGTAAACAAGAACCTCCATGTCACCATCTCTGAGAAGACCGAAATACCTCTTGGATGCCTGAGGTTACCCACCAAATTTGCGGAGTGGCCAATGGAATGTTGAAACTAATTGAATCCTTAGGTTCTATTAAATCTTCAGTGATCGTTTGTGGTTCTGGAATCACTTCCAGTTCTACCATACTCCCACTTATATTTTTCTGAAAAAATCCATTTTACTAAAATTGTGGCGAGTCAAGAACAATATAAATATTGATCTTCCTGATGATAGAAAGTTAACCCTCGTCAAAACCCGGGATAACCCACAAACATCCATTACTGAAACGTGCCTCGAGTTTATCCGGATTCTGGTTTTAAGCATCAGCCGGACAAATCCTTATACCTTAACATCGTTAAGATATAAATTGATTCTATATATATCTAATATAGAAACAAAAGCACTAATTTAATTGGACCCAGATTCAAAATCATGCAGCTGTCTCCAGTGCATATCAACCAAATGGAAAGAGGTCATTCAACATTACTCAACTAGGAGTGCATCCATATATGAGTAATCTGAAAAAGAAGCAAGATTTCAAAACCATTACTATCAACGGAATACCAAACATAAATACCTACATCTTCGACTTCATCGAAGAATCCTGATACTTCCAACAAATGATTCTCTACTTTATTCTTATACCTATAACTTCTCAATATCTGGACCTTGCATTTCAACAAAATACCTGTCTAAAATTAGAGAAGTCATGAGTAAACAGAATATAGTACGAGTACCAACCCTATTGTCCTAATAGACACCGGATAACATACAATACTTTGTATAAGTCTACTGAGTTTAATAACTCAAACCCTGTGCGTCGTAAGTTGAAAAACTGTACTATGGTTAAGAAGAATTACACCGCTGTTGAATGCATCTTACCTAATCACCAACTGATATAGGTAAATGTCACAGACATAATATCAAAAAGTTATATCTCACTTTATAAAATAAACGTACAGATATATCAGTTTGAAATTGGTGCATAATAACGGATATTCAAAACCAAATATTTGCCGTCCGGCAAAAACCCAGGTGATTTCCTCAAAATATCACCAATTACAACAAATTCCGATATAATGAGGATCTAATCACCCAATTCCCATTATCTTACTCCCACTCACCATCCGTAATAACATACAGATGTGAAAAACTGATCTGATAAATACATATCCTGGACTTAGATTCCTGTTGGGAAAACAGTTTTAAATTAATATCGCACAGTGAAACTGATGAAAATATTTCAAAGGGGTAACTGGGTATTCCTAGTAATGCCTCTTTCATTATCCTGATTCATAATTGTAACCGTATAGTTCCATGCCCTCATTCCAATCTCTTTATTATGTCTTTACTTATTACCTTCTGTACACCTTCTTCAGGCTAATTGGTTTTCTTCCTTTCCTATCCTTCGGCACTAGCCTAAGGTTTGTAAGAAGACTATCCAATAAGCATAACAGATGTACTCTCCTTATGTCAGGAGCCCTCGCAACTTGAGAAAAGGTAATGGGAAAAGACATCTGAATAATCCTATTCTTATTTCTCCTGAACCGGAAACTATTCTCGAATCTGGAATGAATTCCTTCGAGTTCGTATGTAACTATACGATGGCATATCCAATAGAAGTGGATATCCGTAGTATACGGAGTGTTATGGAGAAATCCAAAATGGATGTGGGAGTGGCAGGGGTATACACGTTTTGTCGTGAATGATAGCAGTCGCAATTTTCTTTGCCGTTATTCTAATCCCTTTATTTGTCTTTACTTATTATCTTCTGTACACCACCTTTAGGCTAATTGGTTTTCTTCCTTCCCCACCTTTCGGCATCTACCTATGGTCTGGAGGAAGACTATCCAATAAGCTCAATAGGTGTAACCTCTCCTAATTCTAGGAGCCCTCACGACTTGAGAGAAGGTAAAGGGAAAAGATAACCGAATAATCATATTCAATCTTTCCAGAACCAGAATCCATCCTCGAATCTGGAACAAGTTCCTTCGAGTTCGTATGTAACTATACGATGGATTTATCCAATAGGAGTGGATGTATGTAGTGATACGGGGTGTTCTGGAGAAATGAAAAGGTGATATAGAAGTGGCAATGATATATGCGACACCGTGACAATCCAAAAGCCAAAATGTTTTAAGAAGGTTCGGTTAACTTGGTTCATGAGTTTTAGTCTAGGTCGGGCCATGGTCGCTGCCAAAGAGAGAGAAAAGAAAACATTCAGCGTGCACTCTAACTTAGATCAAAATGGTTAATCACTTTATCTAATCTGGATGGCTCCCACTGTTTTCTCGAATTCTCCTCCAAACCCAAAAAGAGAATTTGTCGGAATCACCCGAGGAGTAATCCTACTCATCAGTGGAAATCGGGATCCAACTATCATCGCATGATAACTTGATGGAAGCCACTCAAGTCACTACACTCCAAAAGGTATGCGCAAGCCTAACAAGTTTCCTGTATGTTTGAAATTCCCGATGTGTGTTTTTACCCCTAGGACCCAAGTGATCTTGACACAGTCAACAAATCAAAGAGTCCTAGTCAAGTTCAACCATCATTATCTAGGATTGCATTAAACCAACCCGTACGAGCCCTTGACACAGTCAACAAGGCCGCACGACTATCCTAACCAATCGCATTAATATGCCACAAACAAGCACTACTTAGCTACCGCACACTACGCATTGACACAGTCAACAAACGCAGCATGAATACTAAACAATACTTGTAAGAAATGACGGAAGGCTACGGCTGGTTTTTGGCGAAAAACCTTTAACGTAATGAACTTGATATCGTTGAAGGAACCGAGTGGTTTTACAAATTTATAGTGACGAAAACTTTTGCTAAAGAGGTCATTCCCTGTGAAGGGACTCGGCTCTTTCCTCATAGAATGAGGTGTAGGATAAGGTGTAGGATATTTCAAACTGAATACCACGATGCAAAGCAAATGAATCGACTATAGTGAAGTTATTACGTTGACGCAAACTTCTGCCCAAAGGGTCACTCCCGATGAAGGGATCTCGGCCCTTGCCTCGTTGAATGAGGTGCAGGATATTCATAACCAAATACTACTGTGCAAAGCAAAAGAAAACGTCTGTAATGTCCATTTTTTAAAAACTTGGTTCCAACAACATCATATAGATTTGTTTTATCCTTGCATTGATAAGAATCAATGCAGTCCCATCAATTAATCACACCAGAAAAGAACGAAAATATGATGTACGTATATGCCATCCGCATTCCCCACTGGGTTCCGTCATCACCCGTTAGGTTACTTAACTAACGACAAAACGGGAACTAGGCCAACGCGGATGCAAAAACATATACAACATCTACTAGTATATATAAAAATATATATAACAATCGTCTCAGGCATGATATAAAGCAACATCTCAGAAACATCACAGCGCAGAATGGTGGATAATCCTGGAGCTCCGGGTTTCACTTGAGCCGCAAATGAGACCCGACGTTCCCTGTCGTGTGGATAGCTTGTTCAATGAAAACCTAGACCTCTAAGAGCGCGGCAAGTTACCCGCCAAAACCAGAAGCGAAACAACCCCCTTCAACAACGTGAATGGGCCACCCAGCACTTCACAGAATTCGGTAACTTGGGCATCCCTCCGTGGGTCAACCTATACCCCCTACGAGTGCGGCGAATTGCCCGCCAATTCTAAAGTAAGGTCCCCTCCGTCCCAACGCTATGAGATGCGGACCTGTTGCCCTCTAGAACCCGGCTATTCGTGCACTCCACCATGGGGTAATCCTTGTACAGAAAAGAAAAATAATATACAAGGGTGACATCGACCTCAATCCGGTCGTGCCCCCAAACGAATAATATACAAACTGGCAGTGACAGCAGTCCACATGTCGACGCTCGTCCCGCAATATCAAATGTACAAATAAAACTAAACTGTACTAACATTGCACCACAGCTATCCACCACGATGATCCAGCCACAACACAACACAGAACATCAGCGTGAATGTCACGTTCGCAAACTCGTCTAAAAGAACATATAGCAATTAGACGAGTTATACCGCTCTAATGACATTCACGGTCGCAGATAGTAATGCATGTACTGATAAACATTTAAACAGTATTAAATTATCGACTTCGAAATACCCCGAATTGCCTCTGAACAACAGATAACATAATATCCAAAATGGGCAAAACTAGCAATACCACTGAACCAACATTCCAGAGACCAGACCATACCCAAATTACGACCCCTAACTCATGAAATAGGCCGGCCTCCTCGGATTTTTAGCCATTGTGTTCGGTCCAAAACCGGTGGAATGGGTTCGTATTTGGGGTATGTTCTAGTGGTCATACAAGTAGTCTTCTGCAGTTGCTAAAATAATTTTTTGAAGACTTTAAAAGTTGACAAAAACTGGAATATGCAGTGCACAGTTTCGGAGTTGTTTCGGTTTTGATACTTTAACTGTTAGTTATATGTATGCCCTAGAGGCCATTACTGTACATAGGATGTATATTGTAGTGGATGCTGGGACATATATAGGGAGGACTTTCTTGCTCGACATGATAATATGCTATCTGGTTACCCTTTACCTTAACGTGTATGCTGATTGTCTCTCTGTTACATGTTGGTAAAGCCCTTAGGATCTGTACTTGACTACCTGGACTATGATGCGGATCATACTAGTGGGGACATGGTAGTCCATAAGCACATCCTTCAAAGTCCCTAGTCGAGGGTGTATCGAGACGGGGCATCGATATACCAGAGTAGACTAGCGTATACCTTCTCGACCCATACAGATGGGCGATGGATGATCCCATATCCATCGGTGTTTGACATCAGAGATGATATACGGGTGCTCAGTAGAGACTGGGTACACTGGACGGACTCGCCGAGAACTCCCAGATGGTATTATACCTCACGTCAGATGGCAGTTCTCTGGTGACACTGGTACAGAGTAGTCTGTTGACCCGAGATCGTCATAGAGTCTTGTGTGGTTCCCACTGTGCTTTGATTTCCATCTTACCACGTCCAAGAGGGCGTGCAAAACGGTGGTTTTTGGGTACAGTCCCGAGTCACATGGAGGCAATGAGCGATAGGAGGGGATTCGTCTCTCCCGGTATAGGGAGTTGATGTTGCACTGTGTTTGATTGGCTATAACAGGAAGTCCCTGGCCAGGGCTGATCAGAGAATTGCTGGTAAGTGTTACCAGTAGTTTCTCGACCCGTTATGAGCCTCATATCGACACGACTTATCGAGCTATTGGGGTCTGACGTTTACCACCCCTAGGCAAGATATGCGACATATCAGACGATCAGACCGGACTGTACGGTAGTGTTACTGGTCGGATTCACTGGAGTGTGAGCGGGCTTGCTCGTCGATCTTCAGATCGCTCAATACCCGGGTGGCCGTTACGTTTAGCAGACCGCTTGCGGCTTGTGGGTGTTTGATATGATCATCACCTGCTGCCGGCGTATTGACGAGTCTTTAGAGTCCTACACAGAGGTTTCCTGGCTCAAGCGAAACGAAATAGGAGCGCATATGAGATATGTGCGGGACCGAGATTAATGCGTGTATGTGATACCGTATTCTATTCTCGCGATAAATGTATCGAATGGTTGTATGCGATATAACCTAGTTATCGATTCAAGCGTTGATTCGATAAGCCGATATATTGTATACTAGTCGGTTGTGTGCGACATAACCGGATCATTGAATCAAGTGTTGATTTAATGATTTAATGCATATTTATATATTTGATATATTACTTTGCATCAACTAGTATCGGTTTACTTAAGATGGATTTTCTCACTCGAATGTGCGCATTATATATGTGATATGATTTTGTGCACTTGCTTGTATCATGTTTGATGATACATGCTTTTTGGTTAAGTGTAAAGTATTAAACCTTGGTTAATGAAATGGTTAGGGTTTATTATTTGTTATTCATTTATCTTATTTAATTATCCTTTTATTTTTTTTTGATAAATGAATAAAAGAAAAGAGAAAAGAATGGTGGCTAATTTTGTTCTTTAGTTGAAGCTTCATGAAGCTTTGATCAAGTCAACCATTCTTATCTCATCCTTAACCCTAACCATTCCCACTAACCCTAGTTTAATCTCTACACCTGACCATGGTTAATTTTATGATAAGAATTCATTTTCTTTTCTTTTTCAATTAACTTATCATAACAATTTCCTTCTTCTTCTTCCTTGCTTCAAGTGAAGAAGCTTGAGGTCATCAATGGTGGATTGATGATTTGAGTGAGAAATCCAATTCTAAAGTCTACCCACTTCCTATTTCTTCATCCTCTACCTCTTGCCAAGTAGTAGAGTGTGTTTCCTTCACAAGTTTCATGACTTGGTGAAGGTGGAGCTTGATTTAGCGATGCCTCGACGTAGATCATCTTCGGCATGGACATCGACGACCTAGTTCACTTTTTCTCCGACGAAGCCGACTCTAGAGCCCGGATTTGTTTTGGACAGCGGAGAGGACTTCGTTGCGGAGCTATGGAGGTGGAGCACCGGATCTACAAAGGTTGTATTTCCGTTTTCTCATTAGTTAAGTGTTAACTAGTTTTGTTTTCGCCTAGTTTTCTAGCAAACGATCCGTAGTTTAGGGTTTCTCGGCACCATAATTTTTGAAATTGCCATGGTCGATGGCTTGGGAGACCTCACTAGTGTGCCTAGGAACCCTACAGTGGTATCAGAGCCTAGCTAGAGCCTTAGGCGAAGCGTAGACGGAGTTTGAAGTCTGATCGAACCGAAACCCAAACCTTAGAATGCTCTCTGTACATTTTTGAAATTCGTGGATTTTTGAAAATTAAAAATATGCAGAAAAATCAGCAGGAAATTCTAAGAATTACGGTGTAAAAATTTACTAATGATCCCTCAAAAGTGCGGCGGAACCGCGGCATTAGCGTGCTAATGCGGCTGTTCCGCCGCCGTTTTGTCTTATTAGGCATTCAATTTTGCACAGTAATTCCTATTTTGCAGTGTTGGTTTTCCTGGAATATTTTTTCCTGAAATAAAGAGTTGAGTATTTTGGGTTGTATAGGGGGTTCGTACATTCGATCGGATTGTCAAATTTTGTCTATGTGTTTTTCCGGATAATTTTAGAATATGTTAAAAAAGTTCGACCGGATAAAAATACCCAATTTTTCCCTGCCGGAAAATTTCCAAGTGTTGGATTTTTTCGAGGTTTAAAGACGTTCTAAATAGTGCAAGTAACGCGATGGTCCCTCTAGAAGACACAAACCTTAACTCGATTATGTGACCGTCTTGAACTGTCCTTTGAACCTTCGGGTTTGGGGCAGTACGGCGTGCCACATGTGAGGCGTTGGCTTGACCCTTCTACGGCTGGACCGTTGCTACTGAGGTACGAACTGAATGTTGTTAGACTCATATTTCATGTGTTGATCTGTATCGGGAAAACTTGGGTGTTAGATTGTTCGATCGAAAAGTTTAACATTTTCTGTTTATCCGGAATGGGATATAATAATTGGAATTCACAAAAAGTTATGTGATAACTGAATGAATGTTATAAACATAGCAGTTTAGTCTCACTTGATCGGTTGCCACGGAATTTTGATGTGATCAAAAGTCCGTCGCAATCACGTAGCGTACGCGGATACTCGCCGGGTAAACTTAATAGACAGCCTCACTCCATAGCCCCGACCAAGTGACTGTAGGAGAACCCCGTCGCCAAAAGCATCCGTTCGGGTGCTCGCGGTAGAGGTGTTCCGCCTTGGTGCACTTCGTCGACGGTATCGGGGGTGCGGCCGTCTACTGAAGTTTGCGACGAGCATTCGATCAAATTGTCGGGAATCCTGTTGAATTGCCCGACTTGGTATTGAAAAGTGTTTTCGATTTTGAGACTAAAATGCGGGGTTTATAATTGTTAGGCATGCGATGTCTAAGTAATTCATTTGGTCAGGCATGCGATGTCTGAGGAGGTTGCGGATTCCAACTGTTGTAGTTTTACACTTTCTTTTCTGTGACCGTAAGTGTAATATATAATATCGCCGGTTTCGTTGCTATATGTCAACGACAATTGGGATGGACATATTTACTTACGTTGATGACATGTGATGTTATGTGTTGCTGGATATGTTATATTGGATCGTCGTGTTTGAATAGCCGGGGGTTTTTATGTGAGATGAGTGTTTTTCATTTTCATTCATGTAAAAACTTGTATGTAATATTCTTTTATTGGGGCGCTTCCAGGTTGCGGAAGATGTCACCTTTTGTATATTATTTACTTTTCCGCACTAGGATAGACCCAAGAAGGAGGGCACAAGTAACCGGGTTCTGGGGTCCAGTGGGAGACCAACTCGAGGAGTCGAGTCCGGGTCTCCTAACCCTAGAATTGGTAGGGTTGCTTGCCGCTCTCGTAGGGGTCTAGGGGTGTGGGTTTGGCTATTCATCACGACCGTGGAATCCGTGTTTTATACTGGCTCGTATTGAAAACACGGACGTCCTAGTATATTCAATATTTCATATGTTTCTTCTGCTGCAATATCTCTGATGTGGTTCTGTGATAGATACAGTATATATGATATATTATATAGGCGTTACTTATGTTTTACACCCGCGCTAGCCCTGCCCCGCTCTGCCGTTAGTTACCTAACCTAACGGTGCACGAGAGGACATCGAGGCTAATGCGGATGGCATAAGTGTACGTCGTATTTATCTGTGATGTTTAGGTAACTTAAATGATGGGACTTCATTAATGAGATTAATGAAAGAAAAGAAACCTAAGATGTTGTAGAATCGAATTTCAAAATAAAACAGGTAGCTACAGTTCTTGCTTTGCACAGCGGTATATGTGATATATCCTGCACCTTATTCGATGAGGAAAGGACCGAGATCCCTTCACCGGGAGTGACTCCTTTAGCAATAACTGGCAGATGCTACACACTCGGTTTGTCTTTTGATTGCTTTTAAGTGTTTTTGCTTTGCACAGTGATATATATGATATATCCCGCACCTCATTCGACGAGGAAAGGACCGACGATCCCTTCACCGGGAGTGACTCCTTTAGCAAAACTAAAAAGCCTCAAAAGCACTCCATTTCAAAATCATTTGATTCTACAACGATATCAAGTTCATTACGCAATAGGTTTTTAGAAAAACCTGTCGTAGCCCTCCGTCATTTCAGATAAGTATTAGTTAGTATTCGTGCTGCGGTTGTTTGGCATGCGTCAAGGCGTAGTGTACGGTAGCTAACTAGTGCTTATCTGCCAGCATATGATGCGATTGGATTAGGGTATTCGTACGGCGTTGTTTGGCATGCGTCAAGGGTCGTGCGGGTGGGTTTAATTCAATCAAGAAATGTACGGGTTGAACTTGACTAGCAGACTATGGTTTGTTTGGCATGCGTCAAAGTCATAGCGAGCTAGGGGCAAAATATTATCGGGAATTTCAAGTGTTGAAATTTGCAATGAGATTGCATACCTTCTATGAGATAGTTGGATCCCGATACCCGCTGCGAGTAAGTGTTACTCCTGGGAGAGTTTTATACATTACAATTAGCCGATCAAGTAGGTGTCTAGAAAGGTGTCAACGGGGTTACGCCTCTGGGAAAACGAGGTTTACATTAATTAGGTTCGTGCGAAAGCACGGGGGACCTCCCTCAAAGTACCGACACTGGCCTGGCTGAAAGATTGGCGAACTTGTAGTGTGTAATTAATCCCGGCTAGTCTTTCCTTTTAGGGTTTGAAGGAAGATTTGATAAAAAGCAGTGGGAGCCATCCTGATTAGATAAAATAAAAACCAATCTATTCTTGACAGAGCGCACGCTGAGTGTTTTCTTCTCTCTCTCTCCTGATAGCGACTATATCACGCCTTAATCAAGATAATAAAATGGATTATTGACCGAACCCGCTTGTTATACTGAGCTGGGGAACGTTGGTCCCGCTCCACCTTATAATTGTTATAAGACAGAGCAGGAAATTGGGGAATACCAGATTTCCCGTGCCGCCTAAACGAGGAGAGTGCATGATGATGCATCATCTTCGGGTGTGTTCATTGTATAGAACTGTTTCTCAGTATCCTTTACGTCCTGGGTATGTGATACCAGATCAGGATCCCAGATATGTAATCTGTTACATAGGGCTACAGAAAGGTAGAGAACTGAGAACGGGTGATAAGTTTCATGAGGCAGAAAACGGGGCAAGAGTTGCAGCCAGGTCTGTTGGTCACTGTCACCCTGTATTACCAATACATTGATTCTGAACAAATGTTATTAGATACCGAACCTGATATACAAAATCATATGTCTCTTTATTAGTAAAGAAACGATAAAATTTTGTATTGTTGGATAATGTTTTGAACATTTCCTATATCAAAAGTTGATCGGTTCAGGCACGTTATCTAAAAGCATTGATGTTCTAAATCAAACTACAGTTCTTAGTATATGGAACACACATAAGAGGAAGAGTTCAGAAATGAACGAATCCTTCTTGAGGTATTGTAGACTAGGTCAGATCAATGCGACCCGACTGGCTAGAGTTACATTAAGATGCATATTTAAATTAGTTTGAATTTACATCTTGTGAAACTCGCCAGTCATGTCACAAAGATATAATGACACCAGCTCTGTTTATTGGAAACAGAGAAAGAGTTGGTAAACTCTTGGGATGATACATGTTGATGTATAAAGGTCCCCAGTCTACACATGCCAAGACTGGTTCTTTATACTTCATTACGTTCTCTGATGATCTTTCGAGTTTCAGACCTATGTTCCTATTGAAACACAAGTCCGAACCTTTTGAGATATTCACAGAATATAAGTTAGAAGTAGAGAACCAAAATACGGGTAAAAGTATTATGTCCTTTGATGTGATCAAGGAGGAGAATACTTGAGCACGGAATTCCTGGACCATTCTAAAGGAGAATGAGATTCTCTCTCAGCATTACTCCTCCGTATACACCATAGCACGATGGTATATCGGGGTGGAGCAATTACACCCTATGTGATAAGGTGTGCTCTATGATGAGTAATACTGAGTTACCTATTTCCTTTTGGGTGTTATGCACTTGAGAAGCTGCATACCTATTGAATAGGGTTCGAATCAAATTAGTTGCCTACCATTTCATATGTGATATGGAAAGGGAAGAACCCATGTCTTAAGCTAGTTAAGATTTGGGGTTGTCCAGGCAATGTCTAAAAGCAAGATCCGGACAAGCTCGAGGCAAGATCTGTTATGTACAACTGGAAAGGTTCCAGCTATACAAACAACAGCAGATGATTTAGTAGAACCAAAGGATTTAGTAGATACCAACGAACCTCAGCCTCTCCGCCGATCTAGTAGGGTTCCTCACCCACCTGAGAGATACTTCGATTTCTCTGTGACAGTGGGAGCGAGGATTGCATCATGAGATGATGACCCAACTAGTTTCGAGCTGGCCATCAAGAGTGAGACTCTGTAAGAATGGCTGGATGTTTATCGATCTGAGATGGAATCCTTATACACCAACAAAGTATGGACTTTGGTTGCTATATCTGAAGGGTTAAATCCCCATCAGGAGCAAGTAAATCTTGAGAAGATTACTTGGTGTAGATGGAAAAATTGAGACTTTCAAAGCTGGACTTGTTAAAGCTTTTCGTCATCGACCAGGCGTGGTTTATGATGAAACCTTTTCAAGTAACTATGCTTAAGTCCATCCAGATCCTACTTGTCACGGCTACATACCATGACTACGATATCTGGTGGTTGGGTGTCATGACTGCTTTTCTAAATGATGTTTTAGAAGAGTACGTCTATAAGTACACAGCCAGAGGGCTTCGTAGACAGTGGGAGCAGCGGAAACGTGTGCAAGATGTTTTATAGGATAAAGCAGGCATCGCGGAGTTGGAACATCTGTTTTGATGTATTAGTCAAAAAAGTTGACATCATCAAAATGGTAGATGAACCTTGTATAAACATAAGGGTAGTAGGGAGTATGGTGGTGATCCTCGTAGAGCACGTGGATGACATACTCTTGATAGGGAAGAAGTTTCCTATGCTACGCTCGGTCAATCTCCGCTTATCACCATAATTCTCCATATAGGATCAAAGTGATACCTCCTAAATCCTGGGTTTTTGGATCTATGAGATAGATCTAATTGGATGTTAGGACTCTCACTAGTAGTAGTGAGATGGTATCAATCGATCCTGAGGAAAATCACTGGAAGTGTTCCAGGGTGATAAAGACGACTGAATGTCAGTCACAGGCATTGTCTTTACCCTCAGTAAAAGGACGGTATGTTGGAAGAATTCCAAGCTAGATACCGTGACATACTAGACGATAAATGCACGATACATCGCTACTTAAGATGCTACCAAAGAGGCTGTTTGGGTGTATATTGGTTCATGAGATGAACTATGTTCCTACCATTGTGAGACAATGGAGTTATGGCTTATGCCAAGGAACGCCGGTCCCATCAGTGATCCAGACATATTCTAAGGCAGTGTCACTTGATCATGGAGATGGTTGATCTCCAGGGAGATCGAGGTTAGGAGAGTAGACTCAGAGGACAACACAGCGGATCCACTCACAAAGGCCTGTTCCCAGAGAGAGACTTTTATGGGATGGTTGAGTATGAGATACTGCAACCACTGCTACAGATGGCCCTAGTGCAAGTGGGAGATTGTTAGTTATATGTATGCCCTAGAGGCCATTACTGTACATAGGATGTATATTGTAGTGGATGCTGGGACATATATAGGGAGGACTTTCTTGCTCGACATGATAGTATGCTATCTGGTTACCCTTTACCTTAACGTGTATGCTGATTGTCTCTCTGTTACATGTTGGTAAAGCCCTTAGGATCTGTACTTGACTACCTGGACTATGATGCGGATCATACTAGTGGGGACATGGTAGTCCATAAGCACATCCTTCAAAGTCCCTAGTCGAGGGTGTATCGAGACGGGGTATCGATATACCAGAGTAGACTAGCGTATACCTTCTCGACCCATACAGATGGGCGATGGATGATCCCATATCCATCGGTGTTTGACATCAGAGATGATATACGGGTGCTCAGTAGAGACTGGGTACACTGGACGGACTCGCCGAGAACTCCCAGATGGTATTATACCTCACGTCAGATGGCAGTTCTCTGGTGACACTGGTACAGAGTAGTCTGTTGACCCGAGATCGTCATAGAGTCTTGTGTGGTTCCCACTGTGCTTTGATTTCCATCTTACCACGTCCAAGAGGGCGTGCAAAACGGTGGTTTTTAGGTACAGTCCCGAGTCACATGGAGGCAATGAGCGATAGGAGGGGATTCGTCTCTCCCGGTATAGGGAGTTGATGTTGCACTGTGTTTGATTGGCTATAACAGGAAGTCCCTGGCCAGGGCTGATCAGAGAATTGCTGGTAAGTGTTACCAGTAGTTTCTCGACCCGTTATGAGCCTCATATCGACACGACTTATCGAGCTATTGGGGTCTGACGTTTACCACCCCTAGGCAAGATATGCGACATATCAGACGATCAGACCGGACTGTACGGTAGTGTTACTGGTCGGATTCACTGGAGTGTGAGCGGGCTTGCTCGTCGATCTTCAGATCGCTCAATACCCGGGTGGCCGTTACGTTTAGCAGACCGCTTGCGGCTTGTGGGTGTTTGATATGATCATCACCTGCTGCCGGCGTATTGACGAGTCTTTAGAGTCCTACACAGAGGTTTCCTTGCTCAAGCGAAACGAAATAGGAGCGCATATGAGATATGTGCGGGACCGAGAATAATGCGTGTATGTGATACCGTATTCTATTCTCGCGATAAATGTATCGAATGGTTGTATGCGATATAACCTAGTTATCGATTCAAGCGTTGATTCGATAAGCCGATATATTGTATACTAGTCGGTTGTGTGCGACATAACCGGATCATTGAATCAAGTGTTGATTTAATGATTTAATGCATATTTATATATTTGATATATTACTTTGCATCAACTAGTATCGGTTTACTTAAGATGGATTTTCTCACTCGAATGTGCGCATTATATATGTGATATGATTTTGTGCACTTGCTTGTATCATGTTTGATGATACATGCTTTTTGGTTAAGTGTAAAGTATTAAACCTTGGTTAATGAAATGGTTAGGGTTTATTATTTGTTATTCATTTATCTTATTTAATTATCCTTTTATTTTTTTTTGATAAATGAATAAAAGAAAAGAGAAAAGAATGGTGGCTAATTTTGTTCTTTAGTTGAAGCTTCATGAAGCTTTGATCAAGTCAACCATTCTTATCTCATCCTTAACCCTAACCATTCCCACTAACCCTAGTTTAATCTCTACACCTGACCATGGTTAATTTTATGATAAGAATTCATTTTCTTTTCTTTTTCAATTAACTTATCATAACAATTTCCTTCTTCTTCTTCCTTGCTTCAAGTGAAGAAGCTTGAGGTCATCAATGGTGGATTGATGATTTGAGTGAGAAAGCCAATTCTAAAGTCTACCCACTTCCTATTTCTTCATCCTCTACCTCTTGCCAAGTAGTAGAGTGTGTTTCCTTCACAAGTTTCATGACTTGGTGAAGGTGGAGCTTGATTTAGCGATGCCTCGACGTAGATCATCTTCGGCATGGACATCGACGACCTAGCTCACTTTTTCTCCGACGAAGCCGACTCTAGAGCCCGGATTTGTTTTGGACAGCGGAGAGGACTTCGTTGCGGAGCTATGGAGGTGGAGCACCGGATCTACAAAGGTTGTATTTCCGTTTTCTCATTAGTTAAGTGTTAACTAGTTTTGTTTTCGCCTAGTTTTCTAGCAAACGATCCGTAGTTTAGGGTTTCTCGGCACCATAATTTTTGAAATTGCCATGGTCGATGGCTTGGGAGACCTCACTAGTGTGCTTAGGAACCCTACATTAACATTGTCTAAACAAGCTAGGTTAGGGTTTAAAGGCTGGCTCTGATACCATGTTGGGTTACGGCAGCGCCCCGGCCATCAAACCGTGGCCAAATGCGGAACAAAAATTTACCAAACTGCCGCTACCATTATCCGATACCCGGATCTACCTTAAACCCTATACTGGTAAGCTATAAAAAGAAGTTAGAATGGTTATACCGAGTTGATCCGTGTCCTTCGGTCTTCAACCATCATCCCAAGCTCCAAGAGACTCCTTGATCGAGTTTGGTTGCCGGTCTTCTTCCATCTACGATGATCCACCTGAGAGAAACCGCGCAAGCTTCAGCCTCGCGAAATGAGGCAACCGACGCTCCAAGATTGCTAGCAATGGAGAGTGGAGGTGTAGAAATTTGTCACTATATTTTTCTCTCATCACAATTGCTTAAGTGAGCAACCATAGAAGATGAAGGAGGTGAGGAAACAATGGCATGAGCAACTCTAGAATGGCTAAGTCTCCAAGTCAAAAATGAGAGTGATGAAAAGCTAGTGTAGCAAAACAAATGAGCCAAGCACCTAAAGAATTGTGGTTGCCCTCTCTCTCATGCACTCAAAATATCTCATCTCATTTTTCATTAAACTAATGTGAACCATATCTCTCTACATGCCCAAGTCCATGCTCATGCCAACTCATCCCTCCACCTCCTTTCTATAATTGTTTTTCAAAAAAGAAAATCAATAATGAGGTGGCCATCTTCTAGAAACTACTCCGTATAAATACGGAATACTTCTCGGTACACGTATCGAAATACATATACGCGTATTCGTACAAAAATACGAATAGCCAAGAGAGAAAATGAATAGTGAGCAATAATACTAGAATACATATATATAAATACATATTTATATAAATTATTAAATCAAAACCTGATTTAATAATCCGGCTCAATCCTAATCCGCTAGTATTATCAACCGTCCGATTAAAGTCTGTGCAGCATGTGCACATATTTAATCGGACACTTGTATGTACCAACATACGTCATCTACACCATATTGCCTGAACCGTGAAAACCCTTTGTATGGGACTCTAAAGACTCATCAATACGCTGGCAGTGGGTTTAACCACAAGCACGTCAGCGGTACTAGCTGTACGTAACGGCTATCCAGGTATTGAGCGAAAGGGAGGCCGACGGGAAAACTCATCATGAACCCTTACTGAGCCCAACAGTAACAATATCCGTACAGTCCGGTCTGTTCGTCTAAGAGTATCGTAAATCGAGTTTAGGGGGTGGATAAACTCAGACCACTAACAACTCGACATTTAGTGTCGGCATGAAACCCATCACCACCTGAAAAACTATCGATCCTGGATCGGTAATTCTTGTCCACCGTGGCCACGGATTTCTGGTGATGGCCACCCGTGCACAACGCGACATCAACCCCCAATACTGGGAGAAACGAATCCCTGACGATCCGATCACTGCCTCCATATGGCTCAGGACTGTACCCAACTAAAACATGTTTGCACGACTTCTTTGAATCATGGTAGGGTAGTAATCAAAGCACAGTGGGAACTCACACGAGATAAATGACGATCTCAGGTCGACAGACTAACCTGTACACATGTCATATGGGAACTGCTATCTGACAATAGGTATAATACTAACTAGTAGGTTCCCGGCGAGTCCGTCCAGTGTACTCATAACCCAATGAGCACCTGTATACTATCTTAGGTGAACAAACTAACACCAATGGCTTGTGAGACCTGGCCACCGCCCCTCGTCGGGGTCTCGATCAGTATACACTAGTCTACATTGGAGTATCGATGTCCAGTCTCGATACTCCCACGACTAGGGACATTTAAGCATGTGCTTATATACCCCAGCTCCCATGTATATGATCGCCATCATAATGCTGGTAGTCAGGTAAGAATCCTATGGGCTCTATCAACATATACATGATAATAAAGAAAAACCAAATAGCATACTATCATCTTGAGTAGGACTGTTCTACCGGTATAAGTCCTCTCTCAATTATCATAATCACCTGCATGCGATTACGATAATTGCCTTGAGGGAACTATAACCAACATGTCCTTCGTCAGGGCCTCACAAAGTATACACTAGTCTACTTCAGGGTATCGATGTCCAGTCTAGATACTCAGGGACATTTAAGGATGTGCTTATGAACCACCCAGCTTCCACGTATATGATCGCTATCATAATGCCGGTAGTCAAGTAAGAATACTATGGGCTCCATCAACATATAATAGTGATCTGTAATACCACATAATGCATGTACATGATAAAGAAAAACCAGATAGTATACTATCATCTCGAGTAAAATTGTTTTACCCGTATACGTTCTTCCTCAATCATCATAATCACCTGCCCGCGATTACAATAATTGACTTGAGAGCACTATATCCAACAATTATCTCCTATCAAGTGCACCTTAGGTGTAAACGGTATTCTTGGGAATATAGAATTACCATGGCAATCAAATGACCTCATTAAATGTTAATCATATTTCCCCCAAAACATGTCTATCCTAGATTACCACAAAATATTCCTGCCTAACATGAAAAGAGACATTACCATCCGCCATTGGCCTCCATTGCCACCCGCCGCCCATCCTCGGTCGTCCGCCTGCGGGCCCACTGTCGATGGGCCGTTTGACGCCAGCCAGCCTCCGGTCATTACCGATTGTTCACCGGTCGGCCCGCCACCGATCAGATGTTCACCGTCGGCCAACCGTAGTTCGTCGCCGGTCGTCTGCCGCCGTTGCCGGCCTCGCAACCATCCACCGACCCTCCTCTGACCTCACCGCCGGTCGACAGTTACGTACATATATTACCGGGAATAATTAAAATATACCAAGCACGTTAATGCATGATTTCTTGGAATTAGATTTCCAGTCATCCCATTCCCGGTAATTTTCCATTTCATGTAAAGCACAGCCCTAAAGAAGCATGGTAATTTAGGATTACCTCCTTCCAAGCGTGCCCTAAAGGATACAAAACGAAAGCAACAAATTTTCAAGATGGATATAAGAATATACAAGTCAAAGTTAAGATTGTTGTGAAGGTGTCTTGTATAGCGGGATTGCACACTATCGAGTTTCAGGTGTTGAGCCGGCTCATACTTGATATGGCCGTCTCATTGTTGGATATGTATGCCCTAGAGGCCTTCATTTTATAGGATGTTAGGGTATGTATGTACAGGACAATCTTGCTCGATATAATAATATGCTATCTAGTTTGTTTTTATCTTAATATGTGATGTGTTTTACTTAGTATTTCATATCTTGTATACATATTGATAAAGCCCGTAGGATCTTTACTTGACTACTAGCGTTGTGATAGCAATCATACTTGTGGGAGCTGGGTAGTCGATAAGCACATCCTTAAAGTGTCCATAGTCGTGAGAGTATCGAGACTGGGCATCGATACTCCGGAGTAGACTAGTGTATACATATCTAGACCCTGACGAGGGGCAATGGATTGGTCCCGCAGCCATTGGTGAGATGCACCTAAGATTGTATACAAGTGCTCACTGGAGGTGAATACACCGGACGAACTCGCCGAGAACTGGCTAGATGGTATTATACCTAGTGTCAGATAGCAGTTTTCTGGTGACATGAGTGCAGATAGTATGTCGACCTGAGGTCGTCATTTGTCTTGTGTGTGTTCCCACTGTGCTTTGATTACTACCTTACCACGGCTCTACTGAGTAGTGGAAACAGGTTTTAGTTGGGTATAGTCCTGAGCCATATGGAGGCAGTGAGCGACTGTTGGGGATTCGTCTTTCCCGATATAGAGAGTCGATGTCGCTGTGATCGGTTGGTCAACACCATAAGTCCCTAACCAAGACGGATTGAGAATTACTGGTAGTAGGACCAGTAGATTCTCGGATGGTCTTGAGCCACACCGACACGACTTGCCTGGTTATTAAAGGTCTGACGTTTTCCACCCTCCTAGACCTTGCATGCGATACTCTCAGACGAACAGACCGGACTGCACAGAGATTGTCATGGACAGGCTGAGTAGGGGTTCAGATGAGTTCGCTCGTCGGCCTTCTTTTCGACATGTACCTGGATAGTTGTTACGTACAGCTAGTGCCGCTGACGGGCTTGTGGTTAAATCCAATGTCAGTGTACTGTCGAGTCTTTAGAGTCCCACACAGAGGATTTCCCTGGTTCAGGCGAAACAATGTAGAGGCCGTATGGTTTTACGGCAGGGTTCCAATCATATATGTCCACTGGCTACACGGATATTGTTGGGACGGATAATACTAATGGGCTTTGGTTTAAGCCGGATTCTAGTATTATATTATTGGATTATTATCTTATTCTATTCGTATTTTTTGGAATACGAATACGGGTATGTATATATGGTGAGAGTATTCTTGTAATTTCACAAGACATACTTCTACAAGGGGATACCTCATTATTTAGATTTATTTATTCATTTGTCTTTACTATTCAAGCATGGTTGCTTATTTTCTATATAAAATAATACATGCTTGATTATTGTTTTGACTTGGCCATTCTCATTTGCCTCCACAACCTAGCTCATTTGCTCTTGCTCCTTCTCATTCCATTTTTTCCTCTCCTCCTTCCTCAAGCCTTAATCCTCACATATGTTGTGAATGAGATAAAATACTCTAATGATCTCTTTACATCTTTTGAGTTGTCTAGATTAGCAAACTAGACATCTTAGTTACTTCACTTGAGCTTGAAGCTTGAACCAAAGACTCTCGGATGGATCGTCTTTGAAAAAAGTTGGCCGACGACCGAGTTCCATTCAAGCCACCTAGAAGCCAAGAAGAGGAGAAGAAGATTCAAGCCACTAAATAGCTAAGAAGAGAAGAAGAAGACCCGAAGGACTTGATCAAGGAGGTTAATCTCTCACCGAGTAGTAGGACCTCTTTATAGTTAGTTTTAGCTAGTTAGAGTTTATGAAAGATCTTGGTTGTTTGGTCGATGTTGCGAAGTTTCTTAAAAGAAAAAAAATCGTTTTTTATGTATTCCGCCTCCCCGCGAACCCGTGGGGTGCGCGACATTGACTTACACCGGTATCGGAGACTACTCAAACCTTAACTAGCAGATTAGATGATATTTAAAGTTACGAAACCGAAATAACTCCGAAACAGTTAAAACCAAATCCAAGTTTCTGTCGATTTCAAAATAGCTTCTAATTTGTTTTAAACAAGTGTAGAATGCTCCATTAGATGTAACTAGAACAACATAGAAAAACGAGCCCCAAAGTCCAAAGTTTGGCCGGCCAAATGTCCAATTTTCCCGGCCTAGCCGGTCCAACTAAGGATTTGGGTCTTGGGTTTTTGGTGGTGTTCTGTACTCTTGGATTTAGGTTTTTAGGTGTTTGATTTTGCCCGGATTTAATATTCTGTTATCTTTGTGTTGGGGCAATAAGGAGTATTTCGAAATCGCGGTTTTAACATCGTTTATAAGTTTCAGTTTATACGTGTTGCTAAACGTCTGCTAATTACTATATGTCGATTAGTGGGGGTTGCACATATCTGTATTTTGATGATGGTTTGTGTATATGGAGTATTGGATCGTCGTGAATGAATAGTCAGGGGTGTGAGAAGAGTATTTTCTTTTCTTTCATTCATGTAAATTTGTAAATTGATATAATATTATTTTTGCGGGGCAAATCCCGGTTGAGGCTGTAACCACCGTTGTATTATTTCATTTATTTTTCTTGCACCTAAGATAAACCCAAGGTGGGGTGCATAAACTACCGGGTTCTTGAAGTGCCGAGTGGCCTACTCATTTTATTGAGAGAGGTTGCTTCACTTCGGGAATTTGGCGGCCAATTTACCGCACTCGTAGAGGTCTAGGGTGGGGTTTGGCTATTCATCACGCTCGTGGAATCCGTGTTTCGTTATAGGTTAAAACGAAACACGGAAATCCTAGTATATCCAATATATTCATCTGTGATCATGTGATCTGGAATGCTTATTATTGTGTGAGACGAATGACTATATATATATTATATATAATAAACGTTGTTTATGTTTTGCACCCGCATTAGTCCAACCTCCTCTCTACCGTTAGTTAAGTAACCTAACGGTGTATGACGGGGTCCCGTGGTGAATGCGGATGGCATAAGCGTACGTTTTATTTTTGTTTCTTTTTCTGCAATGATAAGGTTAATTGATGAGACCACATTAATATTAATTAATGCAAGGAAATAAACCTAAAATCTGATATCGTTGGAACAATTATAAAACCACTCGGTTTTCTTCAAAAAGCATTTTTAAAAGCAGAGTTTAAACCACTCCTTTTCAAAAGCTATCCGGTTCCTTCGACTATATCAAGTTCATTACGTTAACGGTTTTCGCCAAAAACTAGCCGTAGCCCACCGTCATTTCAGATAGGTATCTACTAGTATTCATGCTATGTGTTTCGACTTTCGCCAAGGCATAGTGTTTGGTAGCTAGTGGGTGCTTATCTGTAGCATAAATAGATGCATTAATCTAGGACAGACGTACAGCTATTTTGGCCTTCATCAAGGGCTTATACGAATGAGTCTAGATTAATCTGGATAATGACTGGTTGAACTTGACTTGCGACTTATGATGTTTTGACTTTCTTTAAGGTTATAAGCGCTCGGGGCAAAAATCACATCGGGAGTTTCAAACATAAAGGAAACTTGCTAGTGTTGCATACCTTCTGGAGTGGTGTTTTTGGTAGGCTTCTTTCAAAGTCCTGATCCTACTGTGAGTATCCGCTACTCTTCGGGAGAATTTTTCACTTAACAATCAATAGTATAAACCAAGTAGGTACCTAGAACGGCGTTAGCGGGGCTACGCCTCTAGAGAGAGGTTATGTAATTAAGGAATTTCGCGAAAGCGTTGGAAAACCTCCCTCGAAGTATCGGCACTAGACTGGCCAAAAGGTTAAGTAAGAATTATGAAGTGCGATTAATCTTGACTAATTCTTCTTTTAGGGTTTAAAGAAGAATTCGAGAAAACAGTAGGAGCCATCATGTTTAGATAAACTAATAACCAATCTAAACTTGCAAGAGCATATGCTTAGTGTTTCTTTTCTCTCCCTCCTAATTGCAGCGACCATGACGAGACTTAAGCTAATACTAGATAAAAATAAACTCGCTGGGCCAAATTATAAAGACTGGCTAAGGAATGTCCATATGGCTTTTACATATGATAAGGTCGCATACGTCCTCATGGCAAAAGCTCCTCCTGTTCCCGGTCCAGAATCCTCCGTCGCGGACATTAGGGTCCGTAAGACCTGAGATCTTGATTGTACGAAAGCTAAGTGCCTCGTGCTGGCCTCCATGAATAATGAACATCAGAGACGGCACGAGAAGATGGACCTTACTTCCACCTTCCTCCATACCAAAGACTTATATGGAGAGCAATGTCATATCGCAAGATATGAAACCTCGAAGAAATTGTTTCAAGCGAGATTGGCTATCGGATCATCTGTTGGGGACCACGTCCTAAAGATGATTTCTCTCATAGAAAAGCTCGCGGACGTGGGAACTACGTTGGAGAATGAGTTGTACATCGACTTGATTCTACAGTTCCTTCCCTCCACCTATGCCTAGTTCATATTGAATTTCAATATGCAGAATATAGAAGTTTCACTTCCTGAGCTTCTCAACATGTTGAGAATGGCAGAGAACACCTTGAAGAAAACCAAGGAAACACCCGCTCTGTTTATTGGGGAATATTCTTCTGCTAAATCCAAGGCTAAGGCCAAGAGGAAGAAGAAGAAGAAGGCCCCCACCAAACCGAATGGAGGTGTGCAGAAGGTATATGGAAAGGGAAAGGAAAAGTTAGAGGACAGCCACAAAGAAAGAATGCTTCTATTGTCGGAAAAAGAGACATTGGAAGAAAGACTGCTAGGCCCTAAAGGTCTGGAATCGGGACACGAAGCAAATTGTGGTTTCGGCTTCAGGTGTGTTCGTGATTGAAAACTGTTTCTCTATAAACTCTACTTTCTGGATATTAGATACCGGATCAGGATCTCACATCTGTAATTCATTGCAGGCGCTGAGAAGCCGTAGAGTTAAGTGATCACCCTCAGGGTTAGCAACGGAGCCGGTGTGGATGCTGTTGCAGTAGGAGAATATCATCCAGGGTTAGCGAGTGGACATATTTTATTACTGCGTAACTGCTTTTGTGTACCCAGTATGGTGTGTAATATTATATTAATATCTTCGTTATCAAATGAAGGATATAATTTTACACTTGTAAGTAATGTTATAAGCATTCACCTAAATCATGAAATGGTTGGGTCAGGTACACCTAGTAACGGAATATACATTCTTAATCAACATCAAGTTTTTAACGTCCAAAACACACTAAAAAGAAAAGCTTCAGAATCAAACCAAGCTTTTTTATGGCATTATAGACCTGGTCATATCAATGAAATACGACTGACTAAGTTATATAAAGAGGGATACTTAGATCCGTTTGAATATCAATCGTATGCAACTTGTTAATCATGTATCAGAGGCAAGATGACAAAAACTACGTTCATTAGACACGAAGAAAGAGCTACTGAGCTCCTGGGACTCATACACAGCGACGTGTGTGGGTCAATGTATGCATGCAAGAAGTGGCTATTCCTACTTCATTACTTTCACTGATAATTTCTCAAGGTATGAACATGTATTCTTAATGAAACATAAATCCGAGTCCTTTGAGAAATTCAAAGAGTATAAGAATGAAGCGGAAAAGCAAACCGACAAAAGTATCAAAATGCTCCGATCCGATCGGGGTGGTGAATACTTAAGTGCCGAGTTCCTGGAATATCTAAAAGAGAATGGAATTCTCTCTCAGCTTACTCCTCCATACACACAACACAACGGTGTATCAGAAAGACAGAATCACACCTTACTTGACATGGTGCGTTCCATAATGAGTAATGCTGAGTTGCCGCCCTCCTTCTGGGTTATGCACTAGAAGATGCTGCATACCTATTGAATAAGGTTCCAACTAAGTCTGTGCCTACCACTCTATATGAAATGTGGAGTGGGAAGAAATCATGTCTTAAGTATCTAAAGATATGGAGTTGTCCTGCTTTTGTCAAAAAGGATCATCCGGACAAATTCGAGGCACGTTCAGTATTGTGTAAGTTTGTGGGATACCCCAGGAATTCTATGGGGTATTATTTTTATTACGCTGAGGAATAAAAGGTTTTGATTTCTCATCATGCCTGCTTCATGGAAACTCAATTTCTTGAAAAGGAGATAAGTGGGAGCGCAATAGAGCTGGAAGATATTCCAGAACTACAAACTATTACTGAAAACTTAGTAGAACTTGAGATTTCAATGGAACCGGACGTACCTACGCCATTTCACAGATCTAGTAGGCAGTCTCATCCGTCCGAGAGATACTACGGTTTTCTCATAGACGGGGATCGAGAGGATTGCATCATCGATGATGATGAGCCAACTAGTTTTCAGCAAGCTATCACGAGTAAAGACTCGGTAAAGTGGCTGAATGCTATGCGATCCGAGATGGAATCCATGTACACAAACCAAGTTTGGACTTTGGATTTTGCTCCTACTAGAGTAAAACTCGTAGAATGCAATGGATTTTCAAAAAGAAGATTGGTGTAGATGGACAGGTAGAAACCTACAAACCTAGACTTGTTGCTAAAAGTTTTCGTCAAAGACCAGAATTGGACTATGACGAAACTTTTTCACCAGTGGTTATGCTTAAATCCATTCAGATCCTACTTGCTATTGCTGCCTTCCATGACTATGACATCTGGAAGATGGATGTTTAACCCGCTTTTCTAAATGGAAGTTTAGAAAAGCGTGTTTACATGGATCAACCAGAGGGTTTCGTAGACAGTGGGAGCAGCGAAAAGGTGTGTAAATTGCTGAAATCCATTTATGAATTAAACCAGGTATCACGGAGTTGGAACATCTGCTTTGATGAGATGGTCAGGGAATTTGACTTTATCAAAAATGTAGATGAATCTTGTATTTATAAAAAGATTATAGAAAGAACTGTGCATTCTTCGTTTTATACGTTGATGATATTTTCCGGATAGGAAATGATATTCCTATGCTACAATCGGCCAAGCTGTTCTTGTCACAGAAGTTTTTTATGAAAGACTTGGGCGATGCCTCGTACATTCTAAGGATTAAAATCTATCGTGACAGATCTAAAAGAATGTTGGGACTTTCACAGTCGAGATACATTGACACTGTACTAAAGATATTTAGTATGGAGGATTCTAAGCACGATAATTTACCCGCTTATCAAGGAACCACCTTCTTCAAAGAGATGTCTCCCAAGACTGATCTGGAGAGGGCTCGCATGAGCATAGTACCCTATGCTTCGACTGTAGGGTCGATAATATATGCGATGTTATGTACCAGACCAGATGTAGCCTACGCACTTAGCATAGTAAGCATGTATCAGTCCAATCCAGATGAGAAATATTGGATAACAGTAAAGAACATTCTTAAGTACCTGGGAAGGACTAAGGAGATATTCGTGGTGTACGGTAATGGGGACCTCCAGATCGAGTCTTTTACCGACTCTGGCTTCCAAAGTGATAAGGATGACTCTAAATCTGTCTCGGGTTATGTGTTTACCCTCAATGGAGGGGCGGTCTGTTGGAAAAGTTCCAAACAGGACAACGCAGTAGACTCGATGATGGAGGCTGTGTACATCGCTGCTTGTGATGCCGTAAAAGAAGCAGTCTGAATGAGGAAGTTCGTTTCTGAACTTCAGATTGTTCCATCCATTGCTAATCCAATACCTTTGTATTGCGATAACAACGGAGCCACGGTCCCATCAGAAATCCAGACATATCTTGAGGCAGTATCACCTAATCAGGATGATCGTGGATCGTCAGGAGATCGAGATGCAGAGAGTAGATACAAAGGACATCACGGCAGATCCATTCACCAAGACCATCCTTTAAGTCCAGTTCGAGAGACTGTTCGAGATGTTGGGTATGCGGTACGCCAGCAACTGGTTTTAGTGCAGACGTTGGGTACTTAATAGCCAATTACATGCCTTATTGCAAGTGGAAGATTGTTGGATATGTATGCCCTAGAGGCCTTCATTGTATAAGATGCTAGGGATATGTATGTACATGACAATCTTACTCGATATGATAATATGCTATCTGGTTTGTCTTTATCTTAACATATGATGTGTTTTATTTAGTATTTCATATCTTGTATACATGTTGATAAAGCCCGTAGGATCTTTGCTTGACTACCAGCGTTGTGATGGCAATCATACTTGTGGGAGCTGGGTAGTCGATAAGCACATCCTTAAAGTGTCCCTAGTCGTAGGAGTATCGAGACTGGGCATCGATACTCCGGAGTAGACTAGTGTATGATACTCCGGAGTAGACTAGTGTATACATATCTAGACCCTGACGAGGGGCGATGGATTGGTCCTGCAGCCATTGGTGAGGTGCACCTAAGATTGTATACAAGTGCTTACTGGGGATGAGTACACCAGACGGACTCGCCAAGAACTGGCTAGATGATATTATACCTAGTATCAGATAGCAGTTCTCTAGTGATATGAGTGCAGATAGTCTATCGGCCTAAGGTCGTCATCTGTCTCGTGTGAGTTCCCACTGTGCTTTGATTACTACCTTACCACGGCTCTACTGAGTCGTGCAAACAGGATTTAGTTGGGTACAGTCCCGAGCCACATGAAGGCAGTGAGCGACTGTTGGGGATCATCTCTCCCGGTATAGAGAGTCGATGTTGCGCTATGATTGGATGGTCGATACCATATGTCCCTGGCCAGGACGGATTGAGAATTACTGGTAGTAGGACCAGTAGATTCTCAGATGGTTTTTAGCCATACCGACACGACTTGTCTGGTTATTAGAGGTATGACGTTTTCCACCCCCCTAGATCTTGCATGTGATACTCTCAGACGAACAGATCGGACTGCACGGAGATTGTCATGGACAGGCTCAGTAGGGGTTCGGATGAGTTCGCTCGTCGGCCTTCTTTTCGACATGTACCTGGATAGCTGTTACGTACAGCTAGTGCTGCTGACGGACTTATGGTTAAACCCACTGCTAGCGTACTATCGAGTCTTTAAAGTCCCGCACAGAAGGTTTCCCTGGTTCAGGCGAAATGATGTAGAGGTCGTATGGTTTTACGACAGGGTTCCGATCATATACGTGTACTGACTACATGGATGTTGTTCGGACGGATAATACTAGCGGGCTCTTGAGATAAAATACTCTAATCATCTCTCTACATCTTCTAAGTTAGCAAACTAGACATCTTAGTTATCTCACTTGAGGTTGAAACTTGAACCAAACACTCTCGGATGGATCGTCTTCGACAAAAGGAGGCCGACGACCGAGTTCCATTCAACCCACCTAGGAGCCAAGAAGAGAAGAAGAAGATTCAAGCCACCAAGGAGCTAAGAAGAGGAGAATAAGACCCGAAGGACTTGATCAAGGAGGTATAATCTCTCATCGAGTAGTTAGAACATCTTTGTAGTTAGTTTTAGCTAGTTAGGGTTTATGAAAGATCTTGGTTGTTTGGTCGATATTGCGAAGTTTCTCAAAAAAAAAATCGTTTTTAATGTATTCCGCCTCCTCGCAAACCCGCGAGGTGCACAACATCGATTTACACTCATACATCCAGAGAAGAAATATGATTTACAGGTATTTTATGAGCCGTCTCAAAAAAGTGTTGAGCCGTCTCTTAAAGACAGAACTCGGCAAGTTTTGAGCCGACTCAAGAAGTCTGTTGACGGTTCGTTGTGCAAATCAAGGTTTTGAGTTTATCTCGAATATTCAGTTTTGGGTGGTAATTTCGTAATTATTGTATTACTATTTTATATCAAATTTATAATAAGGTATAAATAGGATGCCAGGATTAAGGTTTAGAAGGGGCGATCTTGATCATAAGGTTTAAGGGAGACGAAACGACGGCTCCATAAGAGATCAAGGCGCCATTAAGGAGAACTTCGAGAGAGAAGGAGATCTCGTTAAAGATTTATAAGGAGAGAGTTTATATCTCTTGTAAGATTTTTTCTCTAAGTTCTAATAAAGATCTTCTTCCCTTTTTCTCGGAATCTCTTTTTGTGCTATTTGATTTTGCGTGTTATCCGTTAAAGGGGATGTTAGTTTAGATCCATCAAGATTGGTGTTGTCTACGCTGCGTGTCAACATTACTTTGCATGTCTTTTTTCTTATATAATATTATATAGAAGATTGCAAGGATGCCATCGTATTATATTTGGAGAATGTATTCTAGTGAAAGTTAGCCATTCCTTTTCTTTTGTTGTTCAACATTTGATCTTCCCTTTTCTAGCCACTTCTCTCTACCCACTCCATTTAAATAATAAAAACTTATTTCGCATGCTACAATTTTATCAAGGAGGGTCTTGACAACTCTACATCTTGAATAAATTCTACTGTGATGCTCGTTTGCTGCTGATGAAAGCTGTCTGTTTCTTAATATATATCGGAATACCTGTAATTTTCTGCTAGCATTTCTTCCATGCATATTTGATTATATTTTATACTGATTCCTTGTTTTGTTGGGGGGTACTTTTAGGATCTTATCGAAATGGATAAAGAGGATGAAAAATGTGGAAAATTAGATGAAATTCACCGGCAACTCCAGTCGGCCTACTGCCAATTCTCACCTGATAGTAATATTGGTGATCACTTGCTTGGTTCAGTTACTGGAGATGCTGATGTCAAAGATGGTTCCAAGGACTTGAAAAATGAGTTAAACCACCCTACTATCAGTTGTATTCCTGCTCCGAGGCTACAACAAGTTGTAACATCAGTCAGAACGCTTGCAGCAATGCATGGTAAAAGCTCATTAACGTAAAGTGTACATATGTGTGCAGTCAATTTTTTCTTTTTATAGAAGCTCACGAATTCCTTAATATTCCTTTAAAGTTGTGGGATATGATGATTTGGGATAAATTCTTTTTGAAAAGATTGATGATTTCGATTTTTATTCTTAGATGATACCTCTGTAACGATTCTATTGCCATTAATTACAAACACACAACTTTAAGAAATGCTTCTATTCTGAAGTTGGGATCCCAAGTTCCCTTTATGGATGCTAAATCAAGTTGCTAGCTTAATAAATATCGTCGTAATCTGCAACCGTTTCTAATTGCTAACATTGGAGTAAGAAAACTAGCTGCCTATCATTTTGTATACGAGTTGAACAGTAATTAACTATGTTCAGTATTGTATTATACAATTGAAAAAAGGTTTTCTATGCTTGTAAGCATCAGGAATGATAAGAAGTTTAATACATGAATCGTCGAGTATTCCAAAGATATCAAACAAACCATGATAAGCTTTTTAATTTTGATTGTAATATGGTTTCGTACTTGTGTATTGTATTGAATGAGACGGACTCATTTTTAGTCCACCTCTTTTTGTCCCAAAAGAAAAAGAAGATAGAGAAGAAGATACTTCGTTAGAATATCTTTATCCTTTCATATCACATCTCAACCAGAGCCATCTTAACTACCTTTTCTTGTAAGGTAGATATAATCAGTGTTTTCTTGTTTTTGATACATTAATCCCTAGTTGATAATAAAAGGATGCCATTATTTTATCTTATATTGTTTATGTAGATAGGAATCAGCTTGGTTTTCATGTCGTTTATGTTGGTGTAATCTAGATAGTGGTTCGGGGTAATTTTATCTTATGTTTTTCTTGTAGAAACCCTACAATCCGAGGGTTTTTTTTTGTTTTGTTTTTTCCTTCAAATTGTCGATGTGATTTTATTCTTAATCGGCCACAAGTGTTACCAACAGAAATCTACCGTTGTGATTAAAAGAATGGCCCCTATTCTCCCTTCTTCGTCCAGAATTGAATGTCAGCAACGACATATTGGTAATGACAATGCTGTAATTGTGTTTTTTGTTGGGAAAAGTTATATTTATGAAGGATTACCAATGGAAACTGTATCACGAAAGTTGGGGACTTTTGACATTAGAAAAATTAAAATTAATCTAAGAAAATAGGAGAATTAAAAAGATCCGTCTAAGCGGGGCACGGGTTCAGATAGATGCGACCTGCTTATCCGACCCTCAAATGTGCGTGTACAGTTAGCCCAGAATTGAAGACCTTCTCGGTTAGTCTGATCACAGCTAGCTAACCTAAGATCAGAACATTATTTTCCCGTCCTAATCTACATTAATCTTGGAATTAGGGATCCCTATATAATTCAAGTCTAAGATATTGGCAAACTGTCAAGGTCCCTCATTCACTTGGTCCCTTTCTAAATAAGGCATTCGGAAACTTTCTAGCTGAAGAACCATTTCCCAGGAAAAGCTGCCTTACATTTGAATTAAAAATCTAAGCTATATATTCCCTTACCCATCATAGCATTGAAACAAATTTGTGTAGTTTAAAATAAAAGAAAACCGAGATGCGAAGCAAATACGGTATCCAAAACTGAGTTCGACAAATGAACACAGTAAGCACCCTCTTAAGGATCAAGTTTACTAGCGATTTAACACCGCCATAGATGCGTCATCAGATCTATATAAATATAAGTTAACTATTCACATAGCTCATGAAAAAGCATTGGTTGCATCAAAGGTTAGCTAGAAATCAGCTGCCTGCTGGTAGTACTCGTGTGACAAAGCACTAACTTACCCGAACTTGGACCAAAAATGCCGTCTTCTCTGCTGTATCGAAACCTAGAAGACCTAGCAAATCTTCCGTGATCAATGAATTGGATCGAACAGAGTTGGGATCCATAAAATTAGCCAAATCGTCATATTTTTGCTGTGAATGATCTGCCTTGTTAATTAATTGGGGTACATTGATGGGCACATAAGTTGGTTCAGGATAGTCTGCAACGGTGCTTGTCACGGAAACTCATTCGCCATTTTCCTCACTTTCGGCTTCTTGTGCACTCAAGAGACCCAACCTGTTGTTTTTGGATCATGATATTTGTGATGGTTACTGCTGCCGACAACCATCTTCTTCAGCTTCATGTTACAGTTATTCTTTATTGCTTGCGATCATAGACCACCTACAACTACATTTATTACCAGGTTATAGGATTAATTCCGAACAACGTTGATACCAAAGATTATTACATGGAATTAAATGTAGCGCTCGCATATGTGTATGTTAACATCGTGGAGAGAGATTTGAAAAGATGTTTTTTAATGATTTTTTGGTTAAATTAACATAAGTAAATTTCAAAGATTAGGAAGGGAAAAGTTAGTCATGTAGTCTATTTAATTGTTTTCTTCCTCGGAAGCATGACAATTTTTCTTGTCATGTATCATCTTAAGATCAAATTGGCAATTTCCGTAATTATATATATATATATATATATATATATATATAAATATAGGTCATGTTTCAAAATTTTCCGTAATTTCAAAATAAAAGGACGTTCTCAGCTAAAAGTTGCGACCCTTGAAATTAAATTCTTAACGGGTCTTGGCGGTTTCTTAGCCAACGGAGCCTCTTCAAATAGGATAGCAATAGACCGATTAAAAACCTTATTGGGATTCTAACTACTTCCTAGCCTGCCTCATTTATATTTTGTTTTTTTCTTCAATTTCAGCCACCAATTTTTTTGATATTTTCAAAAAACACACCAAATATTTGCTATTTACAAAAACATTATCAAATTCTTTAAAGTTATTTAAAACCGACACATCCGTCGACTTTACATCCAATCAAGTTAATATGTTGTTAATTACAGTTGCTATGGTTTAAAAGAAATAAATATCCTGCAATGAATAGTTGGGTTTGTTAAAAGGGTTTTCTTCTTCACCATCGATGCTCTCTCTCTCTCTCTCTCAAGCTCTTCCTCTCTCTCAATCCTCTCGCTCTCATCTCATCTTACCTTATTTTCATCTCTTTCATCACCTCTACTCATCATCTCTACGATCCCTTAATCAAAACTTATCATCCCTAACCCTATGATCTCCCGTACCTTCATGAAATGGACACCTAAGGCCTCACCAACAATGTGATCAATTTGACTTTTTGTCTCAACAAGAACTTGCTCACAAAGCCACGGAACTGTTCTCGATCATTAAAGACCATGGCATCATGACCAACGTTGTCACTCATATCCCATAATCGAAAAGTAAAGCCAAGAGAGATTGGTGTTTTCTAGATGGGAAATGCGAGGGAAGAGAGACTAAGAGAGTTGAAGAGACATGAGAAGAGAAGGCAGATGAAGTGAGAAATGATACGAGCATAAGGTATTTTTTATTTTCATGCCGTACAAACAGAAATATAACTGTGACATGGATGGAAAGCTGATGGATGTGTACTTTTTATATAACTTTTAAGAATTTGGTGTTGTTTTTATACAAGACTTGTTTAGTTTTAGGTCATTTTAACAAAACTCTTATTACCTTCGAAATGATCAAGAAACTGCAAAACTTAACGGTGATATCTCAGCACTGTCTGTTCCGTGTCACTACCGTGTCACTTAAGTTGTCACATCAGCAATTTTTTTTAAAACCCCAAAATACCCATAATCTAACTATAGCCCTGATTTCAAAAAATCATCAAAAGTTAAAAATAAATATAGCCCCCTTCTTCTTCTTCTTCCTTCCTCTAGCCGGCGCCACCATCACTGGTCTCCCCCCACCCCCTCCTCGCCCCTCCACCCTCATCATCACCTTCATCATCCTAATCTCACCCCGACCCCCGCCCCTACCCCTTTCTCGGCATATCTTCTTACACCGCCCCAGCCTTCTTTCCTCCCCCGACCCCCTTTCCCGAGCTCACTATTGTCATCACCATCACCATCATCAACCCATCATCATCAACCTCCTCTTCTTCAACCCATCACCACCACCTTCGCCCTCACCCCTCTCAAATCCCTCCACTTCTAACTCTCTTCTCCTTCCTCCTCCTTCTCCCTCACAACTCAAAGCCTACCCGCTCTCTTCATCTCCTCCTCCGCCGCCGCCAACATGGACCCCGCTGCTGCCCAGCGCGAGGCTCCAACTCCTCCAAAATGTATATCAATTATTTAATTAATATTTGATAATCATTAAATTATTTAAAATGTAATTTATTATGAGAAGGGCCAAATGTTCATTTGACTTGAACAGGTCAAAGGTAAAGTTTCAAAGATAATGAGAGTTTTCAGTTGGGAGTTTTCAGTAAATAAGCCTTTTATATAAATTGCAAGTATTTGCTGTGTTTTTTGAAAATATCAAAGAATTTGGTCGGGGTATTTTATATATTTAACAAATATGGTTAACCAAAATAGATATATAGCTTAACTTAAATCAAATCTCATATACCTTATGCACTATTTATGAAAAATAATTATTACAAATCATCCTAACAGTTGATGAAAGAATGTCTTGACCATTGAATGAGACAGTTAAAAATAAAAATAAAAGGATCAAAGGCTGTGCCTTTTACATAGATACACAAATCGATTCTGCCTATGTCTCGTTTTGCCCTTTGGGACAAAGGCTTATATGAATAATAGTAGGACTTTTGCACCATATATATTTCTCATTTGGATAAAAGATATGGGAGCAAGAGATGTAGATTTCAGTACAAGAGTTGTTGCCTTCCATCTCTCTCTTATGGTTCTCTTATTATGTGAGAGAAAGAGAGGGAAATGAGAGGTGACAAAATTGTGAATTGGTGAGAATTTTATGATCATGTTTTATCCAATGAAGATTTGGTCGTACTAATTATTTTCTTTTGGTGTGATATGTGCCATCTCGTGTGCTTGATGTGGTGAGGGGATCCTAATCCCCAAGAAAAAGAAAAATACATGCAACATATACTCTATGAAAAGGACAACTATTTATTTCTTGATAAAAGCAATGTGACTCCTTGATTAAACACAGGCAAAAAAATTTGATTCATTCATGAAAACGAAAATTGAGATAGCATTTATAGGGGGAAAACACTAGGTACTTCTGTTAATATATGTTTTTCGTTGCTCCCCCCAGTCTCTAAAGCAGGGAAAATCCCTGCAAATGGTAAAAGAGAGAGATGTGAAGCATATACTTTGGCAAAGCAAGAAATCACTAATAAAACAACTGCAAGGCGCACAAACAGATGAGAAACATATGAGAAGAACTGAGAATTCAATAAATACACATCCGCCCACAGTCCTCTGGATGGAAAATAAAATGCATCCTGAGGTACTAAAATTGATCAAACTCGTAATTCAAAATCTCAATCTAATTTTAGGTAATGCAAACTTGCTAGGGCTCCCCTATCAACCTAACAATAAGAAGGTAGGTAATTCAAAATCTCAATCTAATTTTAGGTAATGCAAACTTTGCTAGGGCTCCCCTATCAACCTAACAATAAGAAGGTAGGTTGTAAATAGCAATCCATCGTCTCGGCAATAGGTCGATGTATGAATATGGATCAGAAACTTTAGCAGCTATATGCCATCACATATGCCGAATCAATTATAGCATGATATGAAACATGCCAAGACATCAAAGCCTATTTCCTTCAAAGACAAACAAACAAATCAGAATCCATCAAAATTAGCTTCAGTTTAATCCCAAGCAATAATCTTATCAGATCTGATATCATAAATTAATCCACTCCCTATGGGAAAATAAAAATTAGGAGATCTAATTTTATTAACATGCCATAATCAAGTATGAACAGGATTTTAGGTTTACTCATGTTCTCCGATCCGAGTAATCAAGTATGAACATACACAAAGATTGATCAGAATGACTTTAACATACCAAGCATGGCATGAATGAAAGAAAATTGAACAGGATCGACAAAGAAATACGAAAAATTAATCAGCATAATTAATACAAAAGATTAATTTATATAATTGAAATATAAGTAAACTTTGTGCCTACCAAAAAAGACACATCACTCTTCAACATTCTGAATTTAAAATCAGTACACAACATCAAACATGCCTACATCTCCACAAATTTTGTTGACAAACTCACCTGCAACAAACCTGTTTCAAATAACTATGGAAACATCACACAAGCAAGCTTTAGGATTTGAGTTATATACGCTGAACTACCAATTTACACTATAAAAACCAACTACGCCTGTTCGTTTGAAATCACCTTAACTCTCAAAACCATTTCTATTTGAGTTCTATATCAATTACTAAGGGTTACCGATTATGCACGCTAATAACCAACTATATACAAAATTTCACACAGATTAAAAAAAAGAAAGAAAGAAGGAAAATGAGTCAGATTCCACCTAGCAACTGAGTCTGCGCTGGTGAAGCATTCCATCTGCACATTCTTCCCTTTTACTGCAAGTAAAACAGAACACGGTTTAAGAACCGACCCAATAAGAGAGAATCAGAAGGGGCAGGAGCTAAAAGGCAGTAAGTTTGTCTTGAGGGCGATGGAGGGACTTGCCATAACATAGTGCAAATAATCTTTAAGTCAGGTAGCAAGGGAAAACAATATTTTATCTAGTCTGCTCGCTTTTATATCTTCTACCTCATCAACGATCTCTACTTCCTCATCAACCTCTTCATTGATGACCTAATTATATCCATTCCCCTCTTTAAGCTTCATCATTACCATCAGCTAAATCAGAAAAAAAAAGGGCAGACACAAAAAAGTTAGAAAGCAGGGAAGCGCTGAATATTTAAGGAAAAAAATGTACAAAAATGAGAACACCATAACAAGAGGTGTATCATGCATGAACCAACTGTCGCAAGACGGGATCCCGAAATTTACTGACAAAAGCGGAACCTAAAATACTGATAGTAGCATCTTTTATAGAAATGTATTGATTGAAGGTATTGCACTACTATGTAACTAATGGATCAAACAAGATATCATTAAGAACTGTATCTTATAGGCACAGATTAGTGCAAGGAGAAAAGACTGAATAAGAAGCAATCACAACCACATGGATGTATCGAAAGTTACAAAAATATTTAAAAATAGTTCACTCTTAAATAAGTTATACATATTGTAATCGATTTGGGCGGGGAAAAGTTTTTTTTCAGTTTCTTAAGCATGGGGTCAGTTTGTAAAGCAACTTGAAAAGAGTAAAAGGGCCTAAATAATTATATAGAAGACTGTACATAATTAACATCAATATACTGGAAAGATTTAATCAATAACATCCTCGATTGCAGAGGAGAAAAACCATAAAATACCATGAAACCGAGACTTATTGTCGGAAATGATGTATTGGTAGATGATAACCACTTTATGCAAAAGATGTGGAGGATGCTGTATAATACCATCAAAGTACTTTCTTTAGCTCGTGGAAGGCAGCATACATAATTTTTTTTAAAAATTTGATGTGATGGGATTTAAACCCATGATTTGTTTACTCATGGGCTCTGAAACCATGTTAGTTAAACCCAAAAGCTTAAGTTAGTGGATGATGGCCAACAATTGTTTCATTCTATACTAATACAATGTGATGAACTCCTGTCACATTAGAACAGAAAAAAGTAAAAAAAGAATAGCTTACCTGCCTGATTATTTTTAACTTCTAGAGTGTGGAGAGCATGATACTATTTAAAAATAAAATCCACTCTTTGAAATAGAAATAAGAACTGATGACTTTATCTATTAAGTTATACGGTTGTCAATCAAGTAGTACATAAATTATATTTAAGCCGTCTCACATTCTGAATTTGCTTCTGTTACCTGTTACCTGTTCCAGTTCAATCCATTCATGCATTATTTGTTCCAGACATATGGTTGCTACATGGTAAGCAAATTACAAAGGAAAGCTCGGAAAGCCGCAAGGTCATCAGGAACCCGACATATACCATCAACAACAACAAACCAGAAAACATGATAACCCTACTTGCATTACGCATTGAAAATAATGCGATAATAAACTACCGCATCAATCTTATTTTCTGGCTCTCCACCTTCCAAGATAGCACTCCCAGTCTCTTGTACTTGCATCTTATGAATTTCACTGGATAACAACAAAGCATTGTCAACAGGTGAATAAGAGCATAACAACAGGGCACAATGAAATTGGGTGAGTTCAAGAAATAATATGGTGTTTATAATGCAACCAACAGAAAATTAATTTTAACTAAATACAATCTGGAACGAAGTATGAAGTTTGAGCAACAAGACACATTCATTAAGTGAGCAGAGCAGGCTGTGTTGACAGAATAGATGCCTCATATAAATAAGAGTATATTTAAAGATGCCTCAGTAATAAACCTAAAACGAGCAAATTATTATTTAACCTGTAATGAAAAAACTATATAGCTTGATTTGTTTCGGAGATTAATACAGAAATTTGGTACTGGCTAGTACCAGGTTGGAGACTTTTCTTTCATGGCATCACTTCCATTCTGCCTTGCTTTCTTCCGTTGCTTCTGTTTAGGCTCAAGTTCAATATGATCATTGGAGAACAAATCATTAGGCCTCCTTTTCTCATTTACAGTAGAACTACAACTTTTTTTTACCACACCATTGTCACCATCCTCCTTAGTTTGGGTGGTTACTTCTTCTGAACCATGTTTATGTTCTATTTCTGGAAGCCTTTCAGCAGTAATATCTAATGATGACATACTAGGAATCACATCAGTGTCTTGCAAATCATACATTTTGCTTTCCATTATTCTTTCAGAGCTGGTGTAGACTTTTTCTGGAGAAAGCTTGAAAATTGCCCTTGCGTATTTTTTAACCAAGGAGACAGCAGCTGATAAAGGTGGTGAACCAACATTCAAGGGTTCCTCTGCAATAAACTTTTGTTCCTTTTGATAATCGATACTTTGTGCACCTGCACTTGTATTTACACATTTTCTGATGGTAAACTTTGATTTGGTCTCTTGTAGTTCCTGAGAATTTTGTTCAAGCAGATCTCTGTTTTCTGATTCAATATCCAACTGCTCCAATCTACGCAGTTGTTGGGTCTTTTGATAAATCTCTTCACGATCAGCATGTAATAATTCCCTCTGATTCTGCAGCTTCTCCCTTTGCATGTTAAGCATGTCAATTGAACTCTTTATCTCTGCCCACTCCTTCTCCCTTTGTTCACGATCCAGAGCAATCTCCGCTCTCTCGTTGTCAACTCTTTTGAGTTCAGATGTAACATGTTCCAACTGCTTAGCAATCATTTCCTTCTGAGAATTTATATGGTGGAGCTCCTTAACTCTTTCTTGCTCAAAGGCTTCTTCCTTTTCTCGTAAGTTTGTTTCTATTTCCTCCTTTCTTATCTCGATACGGTTTTCTAGCTCCTTCCTCTGAATATTGACATCTTTAATAAAATCTTTTCTTTCTCGTTGAATCTTGATAACCCATTCTGAATGTTCACGCTCCATTTTACCCATGAACTCTTCCCTTTCACGAGCCAAGGATTCTGCTTCCATCTTAAACTGGTCTCGCAAATTATCTTTCTCAAATTTTATGCTATCATGTTCATTTTTAAGGTATGTGCAAATTGCTTTTCTCTCTTCAGCAACACTTTCACCTTCTTTTCGTAGTTCCTCTCTCTTTTCCTCAATCAGATCCCACTCAGTCTCAAATTTCTCCTTTTCTGCTCTCAGCTTATCAGTTTCCACATCGAGTTCCATCTTTTTAGATCTGAAGCTATCGATTTCCTCCTTAAGTTTGATTTCCAGATTGAGCAATTCGTTTTTCTCATGAATACTGAGATCAAGTTTGTGTTGTTCATGTAAAAATTTTATTTTCTGGTCTTCAAGAGAGCACTTGATTTTCTCAAGTTCTTCCTGCGTTTTCTTCAGATCTTCTCTTTCCTTCTGCGCATGTAACATCACCATTTCTGCTTCTTTTTCAATGGATTGTATACTTTGCTCCTTCTCCTCTAACAGTTTAAGCCTGCTTACTAGATCTACCTGATTCCCAGATAATACCTTCAATTTAACATCAATACATTTCTCCTTTTCCTTAATAAGGTTCTCTCTCTGGATAAGTTCAGAATTTTTGTCATCATAAACCGTTTTTCTTGCCTCCATTTCACCTTCAAACAATTTGCGCCTCTCCTCTATTTCTGCTTCAAATTCGTGTTTACTCTTTTCCAAAGCAAATTCATGTTCAGCGGCAAGTCTTTGGACCTCATCCTGCAATCACCCAAAATAACATAATTATATTGATAATATGTGGGATATGGATACCTCGTTCTGTGGCCATAATATCCTAATAAGAGAAGTAAAATAAACTCACATATTCTTTGCTTAAAATCTTTTCTTGTAAAATAAGCAACTCGCGTTCTCTTCTGTCAAGGTGAGATTCCCTTTTAATTACAGCCTGCAAACATAGATATATAGGTTATTACAGCCTGCAAAGATCAATATATAGGTTGTAATATCTCCAGTATGAGCATATTGGCTCGTGAACATCCGTAAAAATACTTGCGTGTGTGCCTATGGACCACTTTACCCGAAAGATCCAGCTGAATGGAACATTCTTTATTTTAAAAGTAAAGTCTCCAAATAGTGGGTCTCATAATGCTCGTAACAAGATATTAGAAAACAACTGAGAAATTAGTATACAAACCTCCTCCCTATTTGCAAGAGCAGTCATATCAAGATCTAAATTGGACCTTTTCTCTTTAACCATTGTACATTCTTCTTCATATTTTGCTTTTGCTTCAGTTAGTTCTTTCTCAAAGCGGCTTAATTCTTTGGATCTCTCATAGATGTAATCCTCTCTTTCGTTCAGTAAGGATTGCCTCTCCGATAATTTCTCCTGCTCCTGATGCAAAATCCTCTGGCTATCATGTAAAGACTGCCTTTGAATGCTGAGTTCCTTTTCTTTAGCATCACATCTATCAAAAATACAATCCATCAGCAAAAGAATAGGAGGGGGGGGGGGCAAGCAAAGGAAACTGATTTAAGCATATAGAGAATATAAAACAGTCGGTTTGATAGTTTTAATGCATAGATGACTCAGAAGTAAGGAGTTCATGTAATGTACAGAGCAAACAGAAATGTGATAAATAAAGTAAAAGTAATATGAGAATATAAATTTCGCTCACGCGCACGCGCATATGCATGCTTACATATGTAGCTACGTATGTATCAAATAATAATAACAATAATAACTTTTGGTATGTATTTTAGTATGTATGTAACAACAATAACTTACTCAGACTGAAAAGCAACGAGGCGCCTCCTAAGTTCATCCTCACGAGACTCAACATCCTGTAAGTTTCTTAATGCAATATCACGACAACGACTTGCTTCAGCATGCAAAGATTCTGCCGAGTGCTGCTTGCTTTGAGCCTCTTCAAACTTCTTATGAGCAGTTTCCAATGTTTCCCGAGCTTCAGCCTGCTTGCTTTCGTGTATAAGCTTTATTTCAACACATTCAGCACGCACATCATGCAACGCCTTCTCAATCTAAAAACACAATGAACATAATGGTAAGAAATGGTAGTGCCTGAAAAATGACCAGAAATAATTAAAGAAAGTTCCATCTTATTCATTCGATTTGTTGAATAAATATTATTTTTGTCCCTCGTCTTAGTTCGACAGCAGAGGGAAATCTACAGTTACAATTCCATGTACCCCCCCCCCCCAATAAGCAGGTTTGTCTCTCTACTAGTTCAATGCCAACTTGTATTTCCTCAATCTTGTATAGTTGTTTATTTCTCAAAAATGTAACAGAAATCCTAGACTAGAAAATAAAATTGCAACTTAGATAAATTAAACAAATTTCTGCATGATATTTGAGAGAGTACTAACAATTAAAGTATAAAAAATATATAACCGAAAGGCTCGTCAAACTTTTATACGTAAGAACTTGTTACATGCGTATTCTCCTCTACTTATCCTCTACTCGAAGAAAGTGCAGAGTCATGAAAAACATTAACAAGCAACATGAAAAAATGATAATGCTGATCTAGAATATTTATATATCTTTAACTTCTTACATCATACTGCAGCTTCCCCTACGGGGAAATATGCAGACGATTTGGCTTGCCACCTTGAACCCCGAAAATAGAAAGGGAATAGATGTTTTCCCATGTTCATTATTGCAGTTTTGAATACTTACATGCACCATGTAAAACACATTATTGAAGACAAACAGCGCAAGAGAGGAGAGTAGTTTAACCTCTCTATTTAGAGTAAAATAAAATAGGGTTTATAAATTACTTGGAATACCTAAACTACCCTTTTATTCCTAACCACTAAGCAACTTCTTCTTGACCACTCAATACCTCTTTATTCCTTACACTCCCCCTCAGGCTTGAGCACATATATCATATAATCTAGCTTATTAAAAATAAATTTCACTCTAGAACTCCCAAATGACTTGATGAAATGTCTTGACAATTTCTTCTAAAACTTCCTCCTGAACTATCTAGACAGGTAAATTTGTGACTTCACGTAAATTGTCTAGATAACTTCGAACAATTTCTCTCAAATAGTCTTGATAATCCAAATTCATGCCCAAGAACTGGCTAACCATACCAATGTTTTAAATGTCATATATCGGTGGTGTCGGTCCTGAAAATTTTGATATCGGATATCAGAGAATTTTGGTGATATTTCCTAAATATCGGATTTTAAGTTTTGTATTATAAATTCCATTAATATAACTTATGGTTTTGACAAAAATGTCATTATTATAACTTGATATAAATTGTTGGCTTTATTAAATAATTTTTCCTCAATAGCTCATGTGGAAAAGCGGTTGGGCAAGTTTTATGACATTGAAATCCAAAAAAAGCCATGATAAAAATTTTCGCAAACATAGTGGAATTTCGTCGATATACCAATATAGCGGCCGATATGTTGAAATTTCGGCCGATGTATTCTAAATTTCGAAAAAAGTAATAATTTAGCGATTTCGTATCGATCACTCTCTAAAACCGAAATTTCAGTAACATATATCGGATGTCGGCCGACATTTAAAACATTGAAATTAATGTATCAAATATCGGATTCTTATCGGTTTAGTGTTTTTAATATCAGATTGCGGATATCGGACGATATTACGGTGATATGGGCTTATATCGGACGTTCACATTGGATATTAATATCGGGTATATCGGATCTTGATATCGGACATATCGAGTATAATATCGGATATTCCTACATATTTATTAGACATACTAGTTTAGTCTACATCGAATCACTCTGTAAATTTATTATATAAATTTTATAAAATATAAACATAATAAATCTTAAATTATAATCTATCATAGATATATTATTTTTAGTTTAGTTTAGTTTTTTATTTTTGGTCTGATGTATATTGGATTTTGAGAGAGTTTATAATGGGTTTGGCCCATTATCTAATACCTAAGTAGCCCAATTTATTAAATAAACGAAATACATAATTAATTTTAATTTAATAAGAATCCTTTATGATCCATATCAGCCGCTATTGGACTGATACGTATAATCCGATATATCGGACGATAATTTGCTCAAATGAGAATTACCTATAATCCGATATATATGCTGATATTTGGCTCAAATGAGAATTACTGATAATGATACGTATCAATACAATGACTTACATATAAGAGGCGATATTTCCGATATTTGATTCAATAGTTGTGTTTGCTTTTGAAATTTTTCCTCATTCGTTGGATACTATCGTTGGTTCGTTTTTCGAAATTGTTGTTAATTTGTTGGTTGATATCGTTGGTCTGTAGTTCAAAAAAATTTTGTTTGTATACATAGAGAAACATCCACAACATATTGCTCTAGGGGAATCTGTTCTAATTTCACAAGACACTTCGGGATTTGAAATAGTCAGCAAGAGTATGGTAACACAACAAACCAACAATATTAACCAAAGAACGGGCAATAGCTTCAAACTTAAACGAACATCAATGCGAAGTTCAACGGCCAAACTTCAACGAACAACTTCAACAATCAAATAATTTAAACAATTTTCGAATAACCTCAATGAACTACTTGAACGAACTTCAACGGACAACTCAGATCCCAAATCTACAGAGACGGCATGAGAACCCTAATCCAATAAATAAGAGGTAGGAATGTGAAGGTTTTAATACATGCAAAAGCAATAAGAAAGATAGAAAGCAATACTTGTTGCAGAGAACTTCCCCAAAAGACTTGTTACTTTCCTTCCAACTAAGTTGAAGTACTAAAAATTAGTAAAACCATTAAAATCTTGATTTACATTGAAACTATTAACCCTCTTTTATAGCTCCAACATTCTACTGATCCATATAGGATTGTTTACAAATATAAAAATTAACTACTTTTTAATTCAATATCAGTTAATATAGAAATTAACTATTTCTTAATTCCATATTAGTTAATACAGAAACCTAACCCTGTTCCTTATAGAAGTAGTTTCAACTCAACTCCAAATTAAACTTGGAGTATATGTCATAGTTACCCAACCATGTTTTTAATACAACTCCTTATCAAACTAGAAGTACGTGTGAAGATCCACCAAATCAAGGATCCCTTAATTTGGAACTGCAATTTTCTCCCTCGAACCATTTTACTCGGTTTGATAATCGTCATTCCTGCTGGCTTAATAGGATATAATCTCTTGCTTTGTGTTGTAGTACCTCCTCTCAAGAACCTTTTTATATGGACCCTTCTTATTGAACAAAGGTGGGTCGAGGATAACAATGTTTTCTCCCGCTATTTATGGGTCTTGATCGTAAACCACGCAGATTTTGTGAAAGGTTTTCGTGTTTATTGGTCACTCTCATTGTTGTCAAAGGCGCGCAAGACGCAACCGGGCAGGAAAATATGCTTCGCAAAACTTCGGGGGTGTTGCACAGAGGAGAGGCACGCTCTTAGGCGCCCGAGGCATGCACCTCACATGAGGCGCACGTCTCGCTTCAATTGACCTATTTCAGGATATTGGATTGGATAGGTTTTGCTATTAGGTTTCTTTTAAGAAACCCGATTACCCGAAGGTCCCGAACCCAAAACTTAAACTTGAGGCAACCCACAAGCATAGAAGTGATTACTTGTTCCTTCTTCTCGGGTTTGTGGGTGCTCGGCTAGTGTTTCTCCAATTCGCTTCAAGCCTTCGACTAGGGTTTTTCGTGTTCATCGGCGTCTTAACAGCACGCCTAGAATTCGATGACGGTTGCACGTGAGTTCGTCAACGAATTCTCCATCTTCTACTTGGCTTCTGAGTTCGTCGATTAGCAACCCGAGAGCAACCCAAAACATAATATTGAACTATAGCTTCTCCCATTCTTCCTTTAATTTTATTCTCCGTCGTATCTTCTTTCTTTTATCAGGCCCAAGATCAAGTCTTTTCTATTTTATTCTTTTGGATTTATTTATTAAAATTGAGCCATTGAGATATAAAATTTTGTAGTGTATATAAACTACAAAACATGAAATTAAGGTTGTCTAACCCATTAGAGACATGATTCCTTTATGTTAATTAATGTAACTTAGTGACTTGGTATCTTTGCTTTAGTGCTCATCTTCTATTTGATTTATACTCCTATATGACATGCATATCTTATGTCTATTAAGTACAAATAATGCTAAATTGAAGTATTAAATATTATTAAAAAAAACTGTGTTTTATATATTCGGGCGCGTGTCTTAAGCGAGTGACTTTCGCCTTCGGCGCATTACACCCTGTGTCTCGTACTGCTCTTTGCGCATTGAGAACAGGTCACTGCTTTAGATTAGTACTCTGGTCCATCTCGATATAGCAAACCAGTCTTGAATGAAGCGCCTGTCTCCTCTTTCGTACTTAAGAAAAGTGAACTTTGCACATGCACTAACCAAACTCTTGGCTTTCGATGCTGCAGCTAATGAGACTGGATATTCATGTGTCTTTATAGTAGTTTTCATAAACTCTTTAGTGTCTTTCACTAACCGATACTTTCACTCTCTTCGGTAATGTATAGCATCTCTCCAACAAATATGGACTACCAACAATAACTTGGCACGCATCTAAAGGCATGATTGATGATGGTCAACTTGAAAATGTAAAGGCTTGATATCTTTTGATCACTCTTTCTAAATCCACCCAAGTGAATAAAGCTTCAGGTCTCGTGTGGTTTTGGTCTTTGATATTTGTCCCTTAGAATTCAAATTTTTCTACCTGCTCGGATCAATGATTGCTCCAATGATGCTCTGCTTCACATGGTTTTCAAATGGTATGTGAGTTAAGCTATTGTATCTCAGTATGAGAATGTTAAGTGCTCACCAAAACTCGAGTTGGGATCAACCAAGTAATCGAGATATGATGACCAAAAACACATTATTTACCAAGCAAGGAACAATGAACACGACATAAGAACACTAACTAAAATAATTAAAAGTCAAGGTTGTAAAAAGGACTGGGCGGAGCTGAGCGGTTAGGCTGTCCTTAGTGCCTAGTCGCCTATGCGAGTTTTCTATTTTTAATTAAAATTACATATATGTGTATATATATACATATACACACACAAATATACATACATATACAAGGGGAGTGTTGTATTACACACTGATTCGTGTCATTTGACAACGGGAACTCTCGATCTACGACATATTTTAACAATCCGGTCCGTTCAAGTTAATCACTCCACCCTCAAATATATGTGTATGAAGAATCAAAGGATTTGAAGATCTTTAACCAATGAATCGAATGGATGCAAAAATGAACATCTTTCAATAATGTAACATAAACTTTATCCGATACATAGGTTAGAGATCTTCAAATCTTTTGATTTTTCATACACATATACTTGAGGGTAGGGTGATCGACTTGAACAGGTAGACTCGTTAAAATATGTCGTAGATTTAGAGTTTCGGTTTTTAGAAAACGCGAACCGGTTTGCAATAAATCACTCCCCTATATATATATATATATATATATATATATATATATATATATATATATATATATATCAAAAAACAGAATTATTTTTAAAATAAATTAGAAATTTTACTAAATTTATGTAGCAACTCCATGTTGAATGGAGTGCATAGTATTAAAAATCATAATATATGATACTAAATGAAATATAATAATAAACCATAACTTTCTAATTAAACGTTTTAGCATGCAAATTACATACATCGTAAAATGAAATTGAAAAGAAGACATAAGAAGAACATAAAATGATTTGGACAAAATTACTTATTCTTCAGAGACTTGAAAGGAGAGTGACAAGAGGAGTGTCAACGAGATATTTTAGGGTTTCTATGTTCATGTAATTTGTATGTAGATCAAGATGAGTATTGTATTTTAGAAAGGGTTCTCGGTCAAGTATTTTTTGAAAAAACTTAAACCCGACGCATGAAACTTGTATTATAACTCACTTAAGCACCTATCTTGACAGAAGAGCCTATTTAAGAGCTTAAAGTGTCTATACTGTTTAATACAACCGCTTCGGATCAAAGCGGAGAGGCTTGTGACCGCTTCTGCTTAGGAAGCTGCTTAAGCGACTGTCTAAACCGCTTTTTAAAACACTGCTAAAAGTAAATAATTTCTAGCTAATTTTTCAAAAAAATAATTTCTTGAGGTTTCTTTTTCTAGGTTTTTCAAAAAATATGGATTTGTTTCGATTTTTTAGAAAACAATTTCTAATTTTCGTTTTTCGGAATTATTCAGTTTTTCTTTTTGATTGCTAGGTTTTAACTCAAGTTTCAAGATCTAAAGTTTCTCGAGTAGCTCGAGATGAAGACGGCGGCGGCTTGAGATGTGAAGCACCGACGGCTCGAGATGAAGAGAATTAGGGTTTCAAGAGAAGGTAGCGGCAGCTTAGGATGATCTCGACTTATTGGCATTAGTAAAGCGGATTGGAGGATGGCTCGAAGGCATTGTACATGGAGGGGAGCTCGAAGATGCTGAAATTTTGAGTCGAGGTGGCAACAAAGCGAATCGAGATGGTAGATATGGTGCCACCAACTTGAAGACAAGGTTGTGATGTGATGGAGGCTTGGAACTTGAAGATGACCACTTGGGAACTCAATAGAAAAGGAGATGTGGCAGCAGCTTGAGAAGATGAGATTAGGTTTTCTGGAGTTTTGGAGTTGACTTGCATTTTTGGCTTTCGACAGCTTCAATACCAACACAGAATTGGAGACAAACAACTCAAGAGAGCAGAGTTGATCTACCTCTTTTCTTCTAATAAAATAAAAAGAGTTTACAAATTACATGGAATTTCTAAATTGCAAAGAACCAAACGGATACAAATGTACCTACATAGAGTATGTGAAGAGGAAGAGGGCATGCAGGCAATGTAGCGGTAACACTTACAAGGATATAACATTCATTTGTATGAATCAAAATTCAAATGTGCTTAGTACGGTCAGTATTTAGTGATTTAGAGTCTAAAGTCTTTGAACAAAAAAATTATTATAATCATTCATCAATAGACACTAATAACCAACATGTAACATGCACAGATATATGGTTTTAGAAAATGCAAATATACAACATACATGGAGTGAATACAAGCACAATAATCAAAATTAATTTATGAACCTAACCAAATATTCAGGAGTTTTAAATAAAATAGTCTTACATTCCTCACGCACTCTTTCTCAATGGCCAAAGCTCTTTTAAGTCCCTCTTCTTGTTTTCTTGCTTCGGCTAAGGCAGACGCATGCGCCGCTTTATCACGCTTGAATATAACTTCTGCCAAGTTAGCAGATGCTTTGGCTTGTTCGTATTTAGACTTCCATTCATCTTTTTCAATTATAAGTAGCCCCATGTTATATTGATAATCGTAAACCTGCATGATATTTAAAGAAATTAGTAGTTCATTAGGTCAATGGAGAAAAAATCAGCATTTGCTAAGCAGTCAACAGCTAAGATATGGAACGCATAAACAACTTCCAACAAAATTTGTGCACAGGCAGTACATGCAAAAATCAAACCACTGCAAGAGTGCTGATCCCAATACTAAAAACACTGAAAATTTTGTGGTATTTATTTGCAATTGACTTAAGTTCATGGTATTTATATGCAATTTATACAGTTTATGGTATTTATGACAAAAAGATAATGGTTCATGGAACTTCTGTGAAATTTAGTCTTTTATAGATTATGTTGGAAACATGAGTCCAATATGAAAATATGCATCGCGGAGAGGTGTAAAGTTGTAGAACATAAAGGTTTGAATCATTACATGTAAGAAACTAACATGATCATTTTAACTAGCATATGGCTGTATTGATTTTTGTTTGACAATGCCATGATATTTGGGATGCTCCTGAGCTGTGCTAGAGGCCATGCTGGTGCTTAGAGCACAAGGAACCTGGGTGAAGGAGGTCAAAGAACAAACGGCCGACAATAAGAAGAGAAAGGAGATGAAGAAAAGATCATTGTTTATATTGGTCCGCGCTACTCGTCATGGACAGTTTAGATGTTGCACCAATGTTGTGATTAGCTATGCAAGCACTGATTCTAATACATTTACAAGGCACAATTTGAGTCGACTTGCATATTCACAATTTTTTCAAGGGCCTGGGATATGAGCTGGAATATGCTAATTTTGTTGTTTACACAAGCGCGCGCGCAAAAACAATGTTATATGTTCGCAAATTTTAAACTACGAATATAAACACTTTTGTTAGTGTTACGACATCGTGACTTAGTCATTAATACATGTGTGATACATTGAGCATGCACTATAAATTTGGGTTTTTTCTACACAGCCCCTACTAATATAACCTCTAAAACGTTATGTTTCTAAGTGTAGCCCCCTAATACTTCTAAGTAAATCAAATATGACCCATGCACCCAAAAAATTCAAATGTGACCCTTTGTTATGTAAGATCCATGCTTGGGTTAGGGTGGGTTAGATTAGATAGATAATACCCTCATCTACTCCTCTCATCCACTCCACAGCTGCTCCTTTCAGGCTTGTAGGAAGATGAAATGTTGTTATTTACGTTTGTAGGGACAAGAAGCAATAGCAACTACAAGAATCTTGAAAATAGGAATAATCAGCAGCAGTAAGAAGCAACAAAAACAATAGGAAGAAGCAGCAATAGAGCATTGAGGAAAGAGGAGAGCTGCAGCTGGAAAGGTTTGTTGGGGGCATTTGAAGGAAAGAAAATAGTTGTTGATGGATATTTTGGTAATTTTAACCCCCTAACAGCAACATGGATGGAAGTTAACTGTGGGGTCCTTTTTAATTTACTTTGAAGTGTTAGGAACTTAGGAGTTGAATTTACAAATAGAATGTTTTAGGGGTTGTATTTAGAATTAGTTTAGTTTTAGGGGTTGTACATAGATAAACCGTATAAGTATTAGTATGTGCTAATAAGAAGAGTTCCACATATTCCCTCGGGGCTCCAAAAGAATCAAATATGGATACATCTCCTCAACGAAAAATCCGCACAACATAGGTGAATAGTAGGAAACGGACGGATGTGAAGGGAAGAATAATAAGGTTTAGGCAGACATGTGATATACCACTTTCCTTGATTGCATTAAGGGATTCTTACATGCCTATATTGCTTTTCCAAGATAGCAGAGATTTTTTCAATTTTCTATCTGGTTAAGGACATGGCTTGGCTAATGAAAAAATATAGCCACATGTACATACATGAAAGCAGATGTATATTTGAGTAAAAGGCGGTCATGAATCCCCAATGTTAACTCCTCCACATAATGAACGATCAAAAGTATACTACTACTGATTTATCAACTGCATAAGCACTTTAGACTTCCCAAACCTAAGGCATTAACGGCTATCAATAGCTCTAATCTTTATATGTGGATATGAATAATGGATTAATAGGTTTTCCAGATTTCTAATTCTCAGCTTTACAAAGTTTTGATGTTGTCTACCGATGGAAAAGGTTATGGCGATATGCATCAGAATATCCTCTTCTAAACTCCACTTGAGTTGGAGAACCAAAATATCATTCTAACAAATCCTATCGCATTACCTACATGATATATGAAGGATTTTAGCTCATACAGCATTGAGGTTTAGGTCATATATAGTAAGAACAACCTAATTCAGCTAATTAGTGCAACTCCTAGCTCGATATGTTAATATGAACTGAAGTGCCGCTCATGCCTTCAACTGCAGGAATTAAAAGTTACAACTTTCGATAGATTGTCTAAATAAGGTAACAGCTCGACCTCGATCACTAATACATTTCCAAATATAGCCAGAAGGATGGAAACGCGGAACGATTCACTTTCAAAATATCCCTCCACATTCTCATTTGACCCTAATATTGTAATCCATTTACAACAATACCAAGAAACCTAACAAACTCAAACAAACAGCAACCAAAATCGAAACAATCTTGAACAAATTCAAAGAAAGATAGAGGGAGGGAGGGAGGGAGGGAGGGAGAGAGAGAGAACCTCAGATTCGAGCTTGGTGATGTAGGCAATGAGAGCAGCCTTGTCCCTTCTCTTGATCATCTCCTCATCGAACCCCGCCTCCTTTAATCGCTTCCAAATGGCCTCGTCTTTCGAGAAACTCCTGCCATTCGCCGGAGTCGAAGCTTCAAGAACCCTAGATCCCAGCGATCTTCCGGTGGTGGGCGTCAACGGCGAAACCCTAACCCTCGGGCTCGCCATTTTGAAACCCTAAATCGCACAAGCAGCAGAATGTAGAAAGGGCTGCTGCTCGAAAAGACACTTCTGGGGGTGGGGGTATATTTTTTCTTAAAAAAGGGATTCGCCTCACCGATGTTTGCTGCCCCATTTTCCTTTTCTAGTGAGTCTAGAAGTTTTACTAAAATACCATGATCTTTAAGCCCTTTTCAGAATGATACCACATAATTTATAAATTGGGACAATGCTCCATGAATTTATTGTTTCTTCAAATAATATCACTTTTGCGTTTCTCGTTGGATGCCATAACTCGTCGTTTGTGCTGTGGTCGTCTTCGCCGCCAATGCAGTCACCGTCGTTTTCACCACCATAGCCGTTGTCATCGTCACCATCATGATTGTTGCCTCTCAACAACGCTTCCATAGCCCCCAAGGCAGCCACCTTTTGATGCCGGCATTACAATGGTTTTACGAATTGATCGATAATGTCACGAATCGTAATGCGTCATCGTTTTTTTAACAGTTGTGCACAATAACATCACATTTATGGCATGTTGGATTTCTGAAAATATTTCATCGTCCATACCAGCAAAACTTCAGGAAAGATTAGTTGTATCAATTGCAATAGGACCAAAAGACAAGAGAGTTGGAGATAAAAGTATAGCCTTTGGACTACATTATAGTTCCTACTATAGAAATATTTCTCTCTTATTAGCATGTACATATAGTCGGTACAAAAGATTTTTCCGTTCAGTTAATGAATTAAAATTTATTACTTAAATAAGATTCATTGTTAACACTTAGTGTGGTTTAAGCAAATGCCATCTCCATGTGCCTAAATGTCTATTTCTTAAGACTCGATCAATATTTTTAATTATTCAATTTTATCTTACATTTTATATTTTTTCCTTTACCCTTTTTTTTCCTTGCATATTATAGTCTCTTCATCTACGAATTAACCATTTATTAAAATCTTCGGTATAGCTTCTCTCCAAAGCCCAATCTATTACATGATGATGTAAGTTTAATCATCAAGCAATTTATATTCACAAAAGTACGAGTCACTAGTTAATGTTTAGCATTTTGCACTAAAAATGTCATGAATAGTTTGGTATAAAAGATTACAAAAAAACTAAACCATCAAAAACTATCAAGAGCTTATATATATGAATTTTATAAGAAAGGTATTAACTTTCTAGATTATAAGAACTACAATGACATATTATAAATAACTAAAATAAGTTATCACAGATTAAGAAATTTACATGTGTTGATCATGTATATGTGTTTTTATATAGGCATCCTCATCGTTTATTAGATAAAAACCATATGCTTATTAAATAAAAATAAATACTACATGTAAGTGATCATGTGACTAGCTATCACCAATTCACCATTCCAATTTATTCCCAATTTGTCCTTTGCTTGCTATCAAACACATGTACATGAGGTACGTGTTTATCTTTCCCATAGATTAATCCCACATGAAGCCCTGGATTTGATTTAATTGTTTAATTAGCTTAATATTCTTAATTTAAGGTGTGCGTGTGTGTATATATATTGTAAGAGCGAAGATACAAGGAGGAGGTCCGCGCAATGGATGACATGTTTGAGGCGAAATTTTAAAAAAGTAATGAATGGTAAGTGCAAGCGGTGAACTAAACAAATCGTGGTCACAGAATTTTTTTTGTAAATGCAAGTGTAGGTCAAGATATTGATCTGTAATTAATAAAATTATATTAGTTTTTTTTCTGAAAAATGATGAAAGATCATGGTACTTAGTGTAATTTTGCTTAAAATTGCATATAAATACTCAAACTTTCAACCGTTTGACAAATAAATACCTATATATTTTTGAGTAACACATAAATACCCAACGTTTTACTCCATTAACGCTTAACCATCTCCCTCCCCTTTTTATCCCTAAATGCATTGCATGTGATATTTCTTGTCCTTCTTCTTTTTCTTACATTGAACCCAAACCCATAGTCTTCTTCTGATGATACTCATAAGTGGAAACTTCCCAGATCATGACACGTGGCAGATAACGTGTCCCGGAGCTTACGGAAACAGGGCAAGCACCATACATGAAAGCAGAGGAGATCGCCCCAGCCATGAGGAATGTGGGGGAGTCGTCTTTGGAGGCGGAGGATCTGCGCCTTCAGCTGCTGCAGGAGAAGGAGAAGACGACCGTCCTTGAGACCCGGTTGGCCGCCGGGGAGCTCCTGCTCTCCAAGAGCCAGGAGTCCTACCGGCTCATGGGCGAGTCTTACCGAGCCATGGAGGGCAAGTTGGATGAGCTGGGTAAGCGCTACGCCTTAATGAAGAAGACGAGGAACGCCAGCAAGAGGGAGACCGAGGTTGCGCTTGAGGCGGCGAAGATCGCCGAGCTTTGGACTCGCAAGTCGGTGGACGCGTACAAGGTGTCAGACCAGTTCTACACCAACCTTGGCGAAGCCTCCGCTATCATATGGCATGCAGCCCTTGATGCCGTCAAGGAGTTGATGCCGGAGTTTGCCGACGGTGAGCTCCGTGCTCGGGTCACTCTCTCGGTGGAAACGCCGTAGGCGGCTGGCGCCGGAAGCGGGGTGGTTACGGAAGCAGAAACCCCGGCCCCTGAGGGCGGTGCCGAACAAGGCGAGGTCCCGGCAGAGCCTGCTGCCTTAGCTCCTCCTATTTTTCTTTTAGCTACGAAAAATTTTGTAAGCCTCCGAGCAATTTTTGTTAGGCCGAGGAGCCCCGAATACCCTGTAAAGGCTTTTTAGAATCTAAATAAAACTGAGTTTATCTTCCTCTGCGTGGCAATGTTTTTCTTGTGTGAGTACTTGAGTTTGTCGGTCTCTTCCTCGATGCAAATGTTAGGCCGTAGGTCAATAACCGACCTTTTAGATGAAGAACGCGAGTTGAGTGTAAGCCAACTAGTTGTCAAGTACAGGAAGGCCGGTGCCCTCCCGTCCCGAAGTCGGGGTGGCAATCGTTCACTTAGGATACATTGGGAGACTCCTCCGAGTAGGAAGGGGTGTAAGCCATTCCCCAGAGTTGGTTCTTAGCATTAGGTGAACAACAGCCAAGTCAGAGTTGGTGTAACGCTTTGAAATTCGTTTAGGTTAATTTCGCGTTAGTTAGAAATGATGCGTGTTTTTCATAAAAACCTGTAAATCCTATATATATATGGGGTTTATTAATTATAATTTAGCTTGTCTTCACCTTACTTGGGAATTTTTCCATAATTATTTTCCAAAGCTAGGTTTAGTGTACTACATGCACACTTATCATTTTGTATTATAGGTTAAATGTAACCATTTTATTTCTTCTTGCATGGCTCTATATCTCCAAATAAACTAAGGCAAACCCTTTCTTTTTAAAAATAAAAATGAAGAATGGGAGGTATGGTGGGTTAGATGAAGTTGGGCTTGACTTTTGACCATTTTTCTCACTCATTTTCCCTCTCTCCCTCTCATTTTCTGCTCTTCCAGCAGAGATAGCAGCATCAGCAGCAACATCATCACCATTTTCTTCTTCTTTCACTTCTCTTTTGATCCATATACAAACCCTGCATAAAATCTCATATTCCTTCACAAAAACCTTTGGTTTAATGGCTCTTTTGAGGAGTTTGGTAGCAAGTCAGTGGCTTTGAGGGCAAGGGCTGGAAACCGGGTTTCCCTAGGGTCTTTTGGAGGTATTAAACTCACCCTTAGCACCTTAGTTCATAACTTGTAGTATTTTAGCTAAAAATCATATTTTCTGTGCTTTTTTGTGATATTGAAGGGAAATTAGTGAAGCTTGTGATAAGTTAACATTTTTATGGCTTGTTTAGCTTAGTTATGTGTTATTAGTGTTGTTTTAACCAAAGATTTGCTTCAGGTTTCACCAAAACATCTTAATGTATCGATTTAGTGTTAAATTAGCTTTTTAACTAGGTTTTGTGCTCTGTTGTGATCTGCTTGTGACTCGATTGCTTCAGGCAAAAATTGTATTTACTAGAGCATGTACACTAGGTTTAGAGAACACGCACAAAGCACAGGAGCCCCACTCCCTAGGTGGGCCGCCGGAATATTTATTCTGGCCGCAAATTGCGGCCAGATGGGGGACCTGGGTTTTGGGGTTTGTTCTGTTGGTGTCTGCTACATTTCTAAGGTCTATGGTATATGCAATTTTGTAAAATTCTATCTGTAGAAAAATCTGGAACCATTTACCCTATTTCCTATACTTTTAACCTTCGCGACACGTGTGATACGTGTGTGGGTTTAGGGTTTTCTGCGTATCGCGACGTGTTGGGGTAGCTTCAGGCGTGTAATCACACGTTTCAGCGTATCGGACACCCACGAGTTTGGTTCGCGACGCGGGTTTCTAATTTGGCTTTAATGTCGCGTTTTTGTAGATTTGAGCTTATATGTATTATTTTGTGAAATTCTAGGTTCGCAGGCGAGTACGACGGACGTCGCGAAGAAGGGGAAACAAGTCGTCGGCTACACTTAGTACGAGACTACGGTGAGTAGATTTAACATCTATGGGGAAATCGCCCGTATGGCGTTATGCGTCAGGGCTGATAGGACATTGTAGCAGCATATTGCATTTACATACATTGACTGTTCATGGATACTATTTGTTGCATACCGCATTCCCTGCTATATCTATATGAGCGTAGAATTGATAACACACCGCACTGTTACTAACGGTTCATGTTGCACGAGCACTAATCTGCATGTTACACACACACCGTTAGTAATTGCCATGACACTCATACTATAGAATTGCCATGAACAATATACTGTAGCTCACTCTTATATGATTCGACACGATTATGTTACTTGTGCACGTACTCATTTGCATATCCATACTTGTGCACGTACTCATTTGCATATCCATACTTATGCATATTCAAACTGTACCTACCTAGATAAGCTGATTTTTGGTAAAAACTGGGGACCACATGATACCTTTTAAAAACTGAATTTACTTAAAGAGCGGTTTCTCCCTTTTACTTACAGTACGACTTCTGATGCATATATTACATCGCATGGATTTACGCATTGGCTTTGGATTTCATGTGATTTCTTGATTTGAGGACCATGGGGTTATTTAAGAAAATATGCACTGTTTTGAAAACCCGGTTCCTATTGATATGATATTTCAGTGCGTCCACCATATGTTTTCTCGGTTCTGAGATGTGTGAATTGTGAACCCGAATCGAGGAGCTGGATGAGGCCGATTGCGGGTACATGGTGGACCCGGTATGGTTCCCCGGGGCGAGAACAGATCTGTCGTGCAGTAGGCGATGAGCCTGGCAGTGGGACCACTACCTACCGGTGATTGGTTGGACCTGGCGGTTATCCGGAGGATACTGACCAGAGTCGATAGATGATATGGGATGACCCGTACTGCTGGGGCCGAGGGCCGATTCCGCAGACGGAGCCCGATATATGAGGATTTGCGTGTCGACGTTGGACACGATTATCTCATGATATTTTGAGTGCCGATGTTGGGCATTCGCGATTCTCAGAGATTTTCATGATTTGAGGGCCGATGAGGATGACGGCGCCTGAGTTTTATTGGGATTTGGGTGCATTGATGGACACCGATTATATTTTCCACGTTGACATTCCGTGTAGATGTTATTTTATCCCATGCTCAGCATTCATTATTTTTCATCTCATCCTGTAATATATTACCTGATAGAGTACTTATGCATGATTATTGCACATCCTGCTCATCACATATAGATATTATCTGCTGGCATATGTTAGAGTAGCGCAGTACGTGCATACTCGTGATTACCTTTATATGTTATCTCATATTCACGAGTTGGCAACTCACCACCGTTGTGCCACAGTGTTTGCAGGTTGTCCCTCAAAGTAGTCGCGGCAGGCTGCTTTCTTGTATCTTTTTGGCTACGGATATCACTGCAGTTGGTGCGTGAGCTATTTTACTGTTAGGTGGGTTGTGGTATCCGGTTATTTCCATTTTATACACTTTTGTATCTAGTACTCTCCATCTACTTTTATGTATTTGACTTAGAGACCAATGTGAGGACGAGAATGTATATTATTTGTATTCTGGTGTCGAGCTCGTGTGACCCGACTTTACTTATGCAGTTTTTATCATTTGTGATGTTTTTCACTTATTGCTCATTTCTTCGCTACGGCGTCGTATGTTACTTGCGTGGTTGTTTCCGCCGTGGGGCGTGATTGCTCCCGTTTGGGATGCCTTATTTCATTGTATATCATTTTTACCCATATCTTGTCTTGTACCCGATTTCGGGGTTAGTTTTACAAAGGAAATGCTGCTAAAATTTTAAGGAAAATAACTTGAACTTTAAAGAATGTTACTAAACTACTTAAAGTTTTCCAAATGTTTTTAAACAAATGTTTTCAACACTCACTACTTTTAATGGTTTTGATTTCTGGGTTTCGGCTTACTTAGTCTCGTTACGCCTGTAGACGTTACGTGGTTAAGTGCCGGTCACGGGTCGAACTTCGGGTCGTGACAGTTGGTCGGTGTCGGCGGGTTGCCTCCTTGACGCGGTTCCCAGACCTCCATTTTAGGATGGTAAGAATTCACCATTCGGAGGTTAGCCGAGTAGGGATCTGCACGGACACCCCTTGGTAGGGCGTTGATCCTTGGCGTCGGTGGGCAGGAGTGTACTCGCTAAGGGTTGACCGAGCAGGGAAGCTGCTCGGTGGCCTCATGAGGAGGGCTTCGATCCTTAGCGTAGGTGGGCAGGATGTGCCCGCTAAGGATTGACCGAGCAGGGAAGCTGCTCGGTGGCCTCGTAAGGAGGGCTTCGATCCTTAGCGTAGGTTGACAGGATGTGCCTACTAAGGATTGACCGAGCAGGGAAGCTGCTCGGTGACCTCGTGAGGAGGGCTTCGATCCTTAGCGTAGGTGGGTAGGATGTGCCCGCTAAGGATTGACCGAGCAGGGAAGCTGCTTGGTGGCCTCGTAAGGAGGGCTTTGATCCTTAGCGTAGGTAGGCACGATGTTCCCGCTAAGGATTGGCCGAGCAGGGAAGCTGCTCGGTGGCCTCGTGAGGAGGGCTTTGGTCCTTAGCGTAGGTGGGCACGATGTGCCCGCTAGGGATTGACCGAGCAGGGAAGATGCTCGGTGGCCTCATGAGGAGGGCTTCGTTCCTTCGCATAGGTGGGCATGATGTGCGTGCTAGGGATTGACCGAGCAGGGAAGTCGCTCGGCGGCCTCATGAGGAGGGCTTCAGTCCTTAGCGTAGGTGGGCACGATGTGCCCGTTAAGGATTGACCGAGCAGGGAAACTGCTCGGTGGCCTCGTGAGGAGGGCTTCGATCTTTAGCGTAGGTGTGCACGATGTGCCCGCTAAGGATTGACCGAGCATAGAATGAAGGGTTCCTTAGCACCGCCACAAGGTTTCGGGAGGCATCGACCATGCCGTTTTCAAAAAATTGGCGCGCTAAAGAACCCTAACCTAGAATCTTAACTAGAGAATTAGACGAAATAAGAATGTAAACATCTTTATATCTAAGTGAACAAGGAATACAACCTTTGTAGACCGGTCCTTCACTTCAATAGATCCGTGTAGTAGTCCATTCGCTCCAAGTAGTGAACTCCCAGACTCTACAAAGGCTCCATAAGATGAAAGGAACAAATTTGCTTGAAGTCTTCAAGGCCGAAGATGATCTACGTCGAGAAGACACTAACTCAAGCTACCTCTTCACTAATTAGGAATTTGTGAAGCAAACAAGCTAAACTAAATGGCTAATCTAGTGTAGGTTTATGAAGTAGGAATTTTGCTCACTTTAGAAATATTTTTCTCACTAATTTTCTTCACCTCCCCAAAAGCTAGAGAGCTTGAGGAAAGAGATGAAGAAAAGCAACCATGGAGAGAAGCAAGCATTGAATGGCAACCATGGGTGAGAAAATATCTCATATAACTTATGTAGAGATTTAACCATGGCTAATCATAATGGTTGGGTTAATAAATATCTTAAGTAAAACAAAATTAGTGGACTAAGTCAATGGTTCTACAAACTTCCACTAAGCTCCAAACCATGTGACTAATTTCTAACTAATTTTGATTTACCTTTAATAAATAAAACCCTTCATTATCATAAGCATGGTGTGAGTCTCATACACTCATGTCACATGTAGCAACTAGCATGACACAATAATATATATCACATATATATTAAGTGCACACAAGTAAGAAAAAGAAATGTTTAAGTGAGCTAATATTAGTTAATGTAAATTAATATATCAAATATATAATTATACATTAAATTACTAAATCAACATTTGATTTAATAATCCGGCTATATCACATATAACCGACTAATATTATTTGTATCAACTTATCGAATCAACACTTGATTCGATAACCCAGCTATATCACATATAACCGACCGATATCATATATCGCGAGAACAGAATACGATATCACATACGCGTATTAATCTCGGTCCCACACATATCACATATGTGCTCCTACTTCGTTTCGCCTGAGCTAGGAAACCTCTGTGTAGGACTCTAAAGACTCGTCAATACGCCGGCAGTAGGTGATGATCATATCAGTCACCCACAAGCCGTCAGTGGTACTAGCTGGACGTAACGGTTACCCGGGTATTGAGTGATCAGAAGATCAACAAGCAAGCCTGCTCATACTCCTGCGAATCCAATAAGTAACACTACCGTACAGTCCGGTCTCTTCGTCTGATATGTGCATATCCTGCCTGGGGTGGTATACGTCAAACCCCAATAGCCTGATAAGTCATACCGATGTAAGGCCCATAACGGTTCGAGAAACTACTGATAACACTTACCAGTAAATCTTAGCAACCCTGGCCAGGGATTTCTTGTTATGGCCAATCGAGCACAGCGCAACGTCAACCCCCGATACCGGGAGAGACGAAATCCCCTCCTATCGCTCATTGCTTCCATGTGACTCGGGACTGTACCCAAAAACCACCGGTTTGCACGTTCTCTTGAACATGGTAAGGTGGAAATCAAAGCACAGTGGGAATCACACAAGACTCTATGACGATCTCGGGTCTACAGACTGTTAGTGTATATGCCCTAGGGGCCATTATTGTATTATACAAGGTTGTATATTACTTAATGGAAGTTTGGGATATTCACAGTTGTATATATAACAGTCTTGCTAAAAATGGTAGTATGCTACTTGGTTTGTGTCTACTTTAATATGTGTATATGTTTCTTATAACGTATCATTTATGTAGGGTTATTAGGCACACTCAAGAGGTTACACAAGGCATCAACCATGCCAAACAAAATTTTTCCGGTGCCGAGAAACCCTAAACTAGATCGTTAACTAGAAGTTAAGGTGAAAAGCAAGCAAGCAAACGACTTTGCTACTAAGTGAAAGGGATTACAACCTTTGTAGATCCGGTCCACCACTTCTTTAGCTCCGTGTTGACGTCCCTCCGCTGCGACCATCGGATCTCAGACTCTAGAAATGGTTTTGTCGGAGAAATGATCGGGCTAGGTCATTGACTTCGAGGCCGAAGATGATCTACGTCGGGGAGACTCAAACTCAAGCTATTCCTTCACTCGGTCGAAAACTTTGTGAAGAGAACACCCTATACTACATGGCAAGTGGTAGAGGATGAAGAAATAGGAAGCGGGTTCACTTTAGAATTGGATTTCTCACTCTTTTTCTCATGGTGCCATTGGAGCTAGCAAGCTTTTTCAAGCTTGATGAAGATGAAGAAGAAGAAAGAATCATATGAATAATATCCAAAGTGAAACTTATCCAAATGAATGATGGCACCATGATTGAGTTAAGCCCTCATGCTTAACTCATGTAGAGATTTAACCAAACCATTAGGTTAAAGGTTAGGTTAACTAATATCTTTAACAAATGACAAAAATAGTTGACTTTGTCAATGTTCATCAAGCTTCATGAAGCTTGATAACTTTGACCAAAGTCATACTATTTTGTTAAATGCTTAGGAAAATAGTAAACCCTAATCTAACCTTGATTTGGTTCAAGTCTCATACACACAACTTGTTTGTATCATCAAGCATGATACAAACATGTACACTTGCATATATCACATATAAACAATGTACACTTTCAAGTGAGAAAATCAATCTTAAGTGAACTAATACTAGTTAATGTAAAGTAATATATCAAATATATAATTATACATTAAATCATTAAATCAACACTTGATTTAACGATCCGGTCATATCGTATATAACCGGCTAATATCAATAGTAACAACTTATCGAATCAATACTTGATCCGATAACCCGGCTATATCGCATACAACCGATCAATGTCAAAAATCGCGAGAATAGAATACAGTATCACATACTGGTATTATTATCGGTCCCGCACATATCTCATATGCGCTCCTATTTCGTTTCGCTTGAGCCAGGAAACCCCTGTGTAGGACTCTAAAGACTCGTCAATACGCCGGCAGCAGGTGATGATCATATCAAAAACCTACAAGCCGCAAGCGGTCTGCTAAACGTAACAGCCATCCGGGTATTGAGTGATCAGAAGATCAACGAGCAAGCCCGCTCACACTCCAGTGAATCCAACGAGTAACACTACCTACAGTCCGGTCTGTTCGTCTGATATGTCGCATATCTCGTCTAGGGGTGGTAAACGTTAGACCCCAACAACTCGACAAGTCGTGTTGATATGAGGCTCATAACGGGTCGAGAAACTACTGGTAACACTTACCAGTAAATCCCTAAAGCAGCCTTGGCCAAGGACTTCTTGTTATAGCCAATCGAGCACTGCGCAACATCAACTCCTTATACCGGGAGAGACGAAACCCCTCATATCGCTCATTGCCTCCATGTGATTCGGGACTGTACCCAGAAGCCACCTTTTTGCATGCCCTCTTGGACGTGGTATGATGGAAATCAAAGCATAGTGGGAATCACACAAGACTCTATGACGATCTCGGGTCTACTGACTAACCTGTACCAGTGTCACCAGAGAACTGCCATCTGACGTAAGGTATAATACCATCTGGGAGTTCTCGGCAAGTCCGTCCAGTGTACCCAGTCTCTACTGAGCACCCGTATATCATCTCTGATGTCAAACACCAATGGATATAGGATCATCCATCGCCCATCTGTATGGGTCGAGAAGGTATACGCTAGTCTACTCTGGTATATCGATGCCCCGTCTCGATACACCCACGACTAGGGACCTTGAAGGATGTACTTATGGACTACCATGTCCCCACTAGTATGATCCGCATCATAGTCCAGGTAGTCAAGTACACATCCAAAGGGCTTTACCAACATGTAACAGAGAGACAATCAGTGTACACGTTAAGGTAAAGAGTAACCAGATAGCATACTATCATATCGAGCAAGAAAGTCATCCCTATATATGTCCAAGCATCCACTACAATATACATCCTATGTATAGTAATGGCCTCTAGAGCATACATATAACTAACAATCTCCCACTTGCACTAGGGCCATCTGATAGCAGTGGTTGTAGTATCTCATACTCAACCATCCCATAAAAGTCTCTCTCTGGGAAAAGGCCTTTGTGAGTGGATCCGCCGTGTTGTCCTCTGAGTCTACTCTCCTAATCTCGATCCCTTGGAGATCAACCATCTCCACGATCAGGTGATACTGCCTAAGAATATGTCTGGATCACTAATGGGACGGGCGTTCCTAGGCATAAGCCATAACTCCATTGTCATATATTGGGAGGAACGAAGTTCATCTCATGAACTAATATACACCCAGACTGCCTCTTTGGTAGCATCTTAAGTAGCGATGTATCCAGCCTTTATCATCTAGTATGCCACGGTATCTAGCTTGGAACTCTTCCAACATACCGTCCCTTTACTGAGGGTAAAGACAATGCCTGTGACTGACATTCAGTCGTTCTTATCACCCTGGAACATTTCCAGTGATTCTCCTCAAGATCAATTGATACCATCTCACTACATACTAGTGAGTATCCTAACATCCAATTAGATCTATCTCATAGATCCAAAATCCAGGATTCAGGAGGTATCATTATGATTCTATATGGAGAATCCTTGTGATAAGTGGAGATTGACTGAGCGTAGTATAGGAAACTCCTTCCCTATCAAGAGTATGTCATCCACGTACTCTACGAGGATCACCACTATACTCCCTACTACCTTTTTGTATATATAAGGTTCATCTACCATTTTGATGATGTCAAACTCTTTGACTAACTCATCAAAACAGATGTTCCAACTCCGCGATGCCTGCTTTATCACATAAAACATCTTGCACACGTTTCCGCTGCTCCCACTGTCTACGAAGCCCTCTGACTGTATACTTATAGACTCTGTCTTCTAAATCATTATTTAGAAAAGCAGTCATGACACTCAACCGCCAGATATTGTAGTCGTGGTATGCAGCCGTGGCAAGTAGGATCTGGATGGACTTAAGCATATGCCCCAGAAAAGGTTTCATCATTAGCTACAACTAGTCTATGATGCAAACCTTTAATGAGTCTAGTTTTGAAAGTCTTAACTTTTCCATGTACACCAAGTAATCTTCTCAAGATATACTTGCTCCTGATGGGGATTTAACCCTTCAGATAAAGCAACCAAAGTCCATACTTTGTTGGTGTATAAGGATTCCATCTCAGATCGATAAGCATCCAGCCATTCTTACAGAGTCCTACTCCTGATGGCCAGCTCGAAACTAGTTGGGTCATCATCTCATGATGCAATCCTCGCTCCCACTGTCATAGAGAAACCGAAGTATCTCTCAGGTGGGTGAGGAACCCTACTAGATCGGCGGAGAGGCTGAGGTTCGTTGGTTGCTATTGAATCCTTTGGTTCTACCAAATCATTTGCTGTAGTTTGTATAGCTGGAACCTTTCCAGTTGTACATAACAGACCTTGCCTCGAGCTTGTCCGGATTTTGCTTTTAGACATAGTCCAGACAACCCCAAATCTTAACTGACTTAAGAGATGGGCTCTTCCCTTTCCATATCTCATATGAAATGGTAGGCATCTGATTTGATCGGAACCCTATTCAATAGGTATGCAACTTCTCAAGTGCATAACTCCCAAAAGGAAATAGGAAACTCAGTAGTACTCATCATAGAGCACACCATATCACATAGAGTGTTATTGCTCCGCCCCGATATACCATCGTACTATGGTGTATACGGAGGAGTAATGCTGAGAGAGAATCTCATTCTCCTTTAGAATAGTCCAGGAATCCCGTGCTCAAGTATTCTCCTCCTTGATCACATCAAAGGACATAATACTTTTACCCGTATTTTGGTTCTTTACTTCTAACTTATATTCTATGAATATCTCAAAAGGTTCGGACTTGTGTTTCAACAGGAACATATGTCTGAATCTTGAGAGATTATCAGAGAATGTAATGAAGTACAAAGAACCGGTCTTGGCATGTGTAGACAGGGGACCTTCATACATCAGCATGTATCAATCCCAAGAGTTCACTAACTCTTTCTCTGTTTCCAATAAACAGAGCTATGGTCATCTAATCTCTGTGACATGACTGGCAAGTTTCATAAGATGTAAATTCAAACTGATTTAAATATGCATCTTCAATGTAACTTAAGCTAGTCGGGTCGCATTGATATGGCCTAGTCTACAATACCTTAAGAAGGATCTGTTCATTTCTGAACTCTTCCTCTTGTGTGTGTTCTGTATACTAAGAACCGTGGTTTGATTTAGAACGTCAATGCTTTTAGATAATGTGACTGAACCGATCAACTCTTGATATAGGAAATGTTCAAAACATTATCCAACAATACAAAATTATATCCTTCTTTATCTAAATAAAGAGACTGATATGATTTTGTATATCAGGTTCGGTATCTAATAACATTTGTTCAGAATCAATGTATTCTGGTAATACAGGGTGACAGTGACCAACAAACCTGGCTGCAACACTTGCACCGTTTTCTGTCTCATGAAACTTATCACCCGTTCTCAGTTCTCTACCTTTCTGTAGCCCTATGTAACAAATTACATATGCGGGATCCTGATCTGGTATCACATACCCAGGACGTAAAGGATACTGAGAATTAGTTCTATATAATGAACACACCCGAAGATGATGCATCAACATGCACTTTCTTCGTTTGGGCGGCACGGGAAATCTGGTATTCCCCAAGTTCCTGCTCTGTCTTATAACATTTATAAGTTGGAGCGGGACCAACGTTCCCCAGCTCAGTATAACAAGCGGGTTCGGTCAATATATCTATTTTATTATCTTGATTATGGCATGATATGGTCGCTACCTGGAGAGAGAGAGAGAAGAAAACACTCTGCGTGCGCTCTTGCAAGATCAGATTGGTTATTATTTTATCTAATCAGGATGGCTCCCACTGTTTTTATCAAATCTTCCTTCAAACCCTAAAAGGAAAGACTAGCCGGGATTAATTACACGCTACAAGTTCGCCAATCTTTCAGCCAGGCCAGTGTCGGTACTTTGAGGGAGGTCCCCCGTGCTTTCGCACGAACCTAATTAATGTAAACCTCATTTTCCCAGAGGCGTAACCCCGTTGACACCTTTCTAGACACCTACTTGATCGGCTAATTGTAATGTGTAAAACTCTCCCAGGAGTAATAATTACTCGCAGTGGGTATCGGGATCCAACTATCTCATAGAAGGTATGCAATCTCATTGCAAATTTCAACACTTGAAATTCCCGATAATATTTTACCCCTAGCGTCCTATGACCTTGACAGAGGTCAACAAACCATAGGCTGCTAGTCAAGTTCAACCCGTCATTTACTGATTGAAGTAAACCCACCCGCACGACCCTTGACAGAGGTCAACAAGGTCGCACGACTACCCTAAATCAATCACATCATATGCTTATACAGATAAGCACTAATCAGCTACCGCACACTACGCCTTGACAGAGGTCAACAAACGCAGCACGAATACTAACCAGTACTTATCTGAAATGACGGAGGGCTACGACAGGTTTTTCTGAAAACCTATTGCGTAATGAACTTGATATCGTTGTGGAATCAAATGATTTTAAAATGGAGTGTTTTTGAGGCTTTTTTAGTTTTGCTAAAGGGGTCACTCCCGATGAAGGGATCGTCGGCCCTTTCCTCATCGAATGAGGTGCGGGATATATCATATATATCACTGTGCAAAGCAGAAACTAAAGAAGCAATCAAAAGACAAACCGAGTCTGTAGCATCTGCCAGTTATTGCTAAAGGGGTCACTCCCGGTGAAGGGATCTCGGCCTTTTCCTCATCGAATAAGGTGCAGGATATATCATATATACCGCTGTGCAAAGCAAGAACCGTAGCTACCTGTTTTTGAAAATTCGATTCCACAACATCTTTAGGTTTCTTTTCTTTCATTAATCACATTAATGAAGTCTCATCATTTAAGTACCTAAACATCACAGATAAATACGACGTACACTTATGCCATCCGCATTCGCCTCGATGTCCCCTCGTGCACCGTTAGGTTAGGTGACTAACGACAGAGCGGGGCAGGGCTAGCGCGAGTGCAAAACATAAGTAACGTCTATATATAATATATCATATATACTATATACTGTATCCATCACAGAACATATCACATGATCACATCACAGATATCGCAGCAGAAGAATCATATGAAATATTGGATATACTAGGACGTCCGTGTTTTCAATACGAGCCAGTATAAAACACGGATTCCACGGTCGTGATGAATAGCCAAACCCACACCCCTAGACCCCTACGAGAGCGGCAAGCAACCCTACCAATTCTAGAGTTAGGAGACCTGCACTCGACTCCTCGAGTTAGTCTCCCACTGGACTCCAGAACCTGTTACTTGTGCCCTCCTCCTTGGGTCTATCCTAGTGCGGAAAAGTAAATAATATACAATGGGTGACATCTTCCGCTACCTGGAAGTGCCCCAATAAAAGAATATTACATACAAGTTTTTACATGAATGAAAATGAAAAACACTCATCTCACATAAAAAACCCCGGCTATTCAAAACGCGACGATCCAATATAACATATCCAGCAATACATAACATCACATGTCATCAACGTAAGTAAATATGCGCATCCCAATTGTCGTTGACATATAGCAACGAAACCGGCGATATCACATATTACACTTACGGTAGCAGAAAAGAAAGTGTAAAACTACAACACTTGGAATCCGCAAACTCTTTAGACATCGCATGCCTAACTAAATGAATTCCTTAGACATCACATGCCTAACAATTATAAACCCCGCATTTTAGTCTCTATATCGAAAACACTTTTCAATATCAAGTCGGGCAATTCAACAAGATTCCCGGCATTTTGATCGAATGCCCGTCGCAAACTTTAGTAGACGGCCGCACCCCCAGATGCCGTCGACGAAGTGCACTAAGGCAGAACACCGCTACCGCGAGCACCCGAATGGATGCTTTCGGCGACGGGGTTCTCCTACAGTCACTTGGTCGGGGCTATGGGGTGTAGCTGTCTATTAAGTTTATCGGCGAGTATCCGCGTACGCTACGTGATTGCGACGGACTTTTGATCACATCAAAATTCCGTGGCAACCGATCAGGTGAGACTAAAGTGCTATGTTTATAATATCCAAATCAGTTATCTCATAACTACTTGTGGATTCCAAATATTGTATCACATTCCGGATAAATAGAACATGTTAAACTTTCCGATCGAACAATCGAACACCCAAGTTTTCCCGAAACAGCCCAACACATGAAATAAGTTTAAAAACATTCACTTCGTGCCTCAGTACCAATGGTCCAGCCGTAGAAGGGTCAAGCCAACGCCTCACATGTGGCACGCCGTACTGCCCCAAACCCCTAAGGTTCAAAGGGCAGTTCAAGACGGTCACATAATCGAATTAAGGTTTGTTGTCTTCTAGAGGGACCATCGCGTTACTTGCACTACTTAGAACGTCGTTAAACTACGGAAAAATCCAACACTTGGAAATTTCCCGGCAGGGGAAAAATTGGGTATTTATATCCGGTCGAACTTTTTAACATATTCTAAAAATATCCGAAAACATAACAAAATTAAATTCTCCGATCGAATCGACGATTACCAAATAAACCCCAGAAAACTCAACACTTGAGTCAGTTTAAAAATACCCATAAAATAGCACATTAATATATAAGAATTACTGTAAAATCAAAATTACCCAATTCCATTGTACGGCCGCGGTTCCACGGCCCAAGCACGGTATGGCCGCGGTTCCGCGGCGGTTTAGAAGAATTAGGAGTTCGGATTTCACCAAAATTCTTATATTTTCCTGCTTTATTTTTCAGGTATTTTTAATTCAGAAAATACACAGTTTTGAAAAAATGTACAGAGAGGGGGTAAACTTGGACGTATCGGGTTCGTTCGGAGTTTTAACTTCGTTAACATATCGCCTAAAGCTCTAGCTAGGCTCTGATACCACTGTAGGGTTATTAGGCACACTCAAGAGGTTACACAAGGCATCAACCATGCCAAACAAAAATTTTCCGGTGCCGAGAAACCCTAAACTAGATCGTTAACTAGAAGTTAAGGCGAAAAGCAAGCAAGCAAACGACTTTGCTACTAAGTGAAAGGGATTACAACCTTTGTAGATCCGGTCCATCAATTCTTTAGCTCCGTGTTGACGTCCCTCTGCTGTGATCATCGGATCCCAGACTCTAGAAATGGTTTCGTAGGAGAAATGATCGGGCTAGGTCATTGACTTCGAGGCCGAAGATGATCTACGTCGGGGAGACTCAAACTCAAGCTATTCCTTCACTCGGTCGAAAACTTTGTGAAGAGAACACCCTATACTACATGGTAAGTGGTAGAGGATGAAGAAATAGGAAATGGGTTCACTTTAGAATTGGATTTCTCACTCTTTTTCTCATGGTGCCATTGGAGCTAGCAAGCTTTTTCAAGCTTGATGAAGATGAAGAAGAAGAAAGAATCATATGAATAATATCCAAAGTGAAACTTATCCAAATGAATGCTGGCACCATGGTTGAGTTAAGCCCTCATGCTTAACTCATGTAGAGATTTAACCAAACCATTAGGTTAAAGGTTAGGTTAACTAATATCTTTAACAAATGACAAAAATAGTTGACTTTGTCAATGTTCATCAAGCTTCATGAAGCTTGATAACTTTGACCAAACTCATACTATTTTGTTAAATGCTTAGGAAAATAATAAACCCTAATCTAACCTTGATTTGGTTCAAGTCTCATACACACAACTTGTTTGTATCATCAAGCATGATACAAACATGAATACTTGCATATATCACATATAAACAATGTACACTTTCAAGTGAGAAAATCAATCTTAAGTGAACCAATACTAGTTAATGTAAAGTAATATATCAAATATATAATTATACATTAAATCATTAAATTAACACTTGATTTAACGATCCGGTCATATCGTATATAACCGGCTAATATCAATAGTAACAACTTATCGAATCAATACTTGATCCGATAACCCGGCTATATCGCATACAACCGATCAATGTCACAAATCGCGGGAATAGAATACAGTATCGCATATTGGTATTATTCTCGGTCCCGCACATATCTCATATGCGCTCCTATTTCGTTTCGCTTGAGCCAGGAAACCCCTGTGTAGGACTCTAAAGACTCGTCAATACGTCGGCAGCAGGTGATGATCATATCAAACACCCACAAGCCGCAAGCGGTCTGCTAAACGTAACGGCCACCCGGGTATTGAGTGATCAGAAGATCAACGAGCAAGTCCGCTCACACTCCAGTGAATCCAACGAGTAACACTACCGTACAGTCCGGTCTGTTCGTTTGATATGTCGCATATTTCGTCTAGGGGTGGTAAACGTCAGACCCCAACAACTCGACAAGTCGTGTCGATATGAGGCTCATAACGGGTCGAGAACTACTGGTAACACTTACCAGTAAATCCCTAAAGCAGCCTTGGCCAAGGACTTCTTGTTATAGCCAATCGAGCACTGCGCAACATCAACTCCTTATACCGAGAGAGACGAAACCCCTCCTATCGCTCATTGCCTCCATGTGATTCGGGACTGTACCCAAAAGCCACCTTTTTGCACGCCCTCTTGGACGTGGTATGATGGAAATCAAAGCATAGTGGGAATCACACAAGACTCTGTGACGATCTCGGGTCTACAGACTAACCTGTACTAGTGTCACCAGAGAACTGCCATCTGACATAAGGTATAATACCATCTGAGAGTTCTCGGCGAGTCCGTCCAGTGTGCCCAGTCTCCACTGAGCACCCGTATATCATCTCTGATGTCAAACACCAATGGATATGGGATCATCCATCGCCCATCTGTATGGGTCGAGAAGGTATACGCTAGTCTACTCTGGTATATCGATGCCCCGTCTCGATACACCCACGACTAGGGACCTTGAAGGATGTACTTATGGACTACCATGTCCCCACTAGTATGATCCGCATCATAGTCCAGGTAGTCAAGTACACATCCTAAGGGCTTTACCAACATGTAACAGAGAGACAATCAGTGTACACGTTAAGGTAAAGAGTAACCAGATAGCATACTATCATATCGAGCAAGAAAGTCATCCCTATATATGTCCAAGCATCCACTACAATATACATCCTATGTATAGTAATGGCCTCTAGGGCATACATATAACTAACAATTTATACATATTAGTAGAGCCCATAGGTTCTTTGCTTGATTACCAGCGTTGTGATGGCGGTCACACTAGTGGGGCTGGGTAGTCTATAAGCAACATCCTATACAGGTCCCTAGTAGTAGGATTATCGAGACAGGGCATCGATACTCCACAGTAGACTAGTGTGTACGCTTCTCATCCCAGTTGGGGAGATGGTCTGTCCCATAGCCATCAGTACGTCGTACTGGAGATAGTATATGTTAGTTATATGTATGCCCTAGAGGCCATTACTGTACATTGGATGTATATTGTAGTGGATGCTGGGACATATATAGGTAGGACTTTCTTGCTCGACATGATTGTACGCTATCTGGTTGCTCTTTATCTTAACATGTATACTTTCTGTCTCTCTGTTACATGTTGATAAAGCCCTTAGGATGAGTACTCGACTTTCAGGACTATGATGTAGATCATACTAGTGGGGCCTGAGTAGTCCATGAGTACATCCTTCAATGTTCCTAATCGTGGGAATATCGAGACGGGGCATCGATGTTCCAGAGTAGACTAGCGCATGTCTTCTTGACCCATGTGATGGGCGATGGATGATCCCATATCCATTGGTGTTTGACATTAGAGATGGTATGCGGGTGCTCAGTGGAGACTGGGTACACTGAACGGACTCGCCGAGAACTCCCAGATGGTATTATACCTCACGTCAGATGGCAGTTCTCTGGTGACACTGGTACAGCTTAGTCTGTTGACCCAAGATCGTCATAGAGTCTTGTGTGTCTCCCACTGTGCTTTGATTTCCACCCTACCACGGCTCTATTGAGTCATGCAAACAGGTGGTTTTGGGTACAATCCCGATTCACATGGAGGCAATGAGCGATAGGAAGGGATTCGTCTCTCCCGGTATAGGGAGTTGATGTTGCGCTGTGTTCGATTGGCTATAACCGGAAATCCCTGGCCAGGGTTGCTGAGATTTACTGGTAAGTGTTACCTGTAGTTTCTCGAACTGTTATAGACCTCATATCGACACGACTTATCGAGCTATTGGGGTCTGACGTTTACCACCCCTAGGCGAGATATGCAACATATCAGATGACGAGACCGGACTGTACGGTAAGTGTTACTGGTTGGATTCACAGGAGTGTGAGCGGGCTTGCTCGTCGATCTTCTGATCGCTCAATCCCGGGTGGCCGTTACGTTTAGCAGACCGCTTGCTGCTTGTAGGTGTTTGATATGATCATCATCTGCTGCCGGCGTATTGACGAGTCTTTAGAGTCCTACACAGAGGTTTCCTGGCTCAAGCGAAACGAAATAGGAGCGCATATGAGATATGTGCGAGACCGAGAATAATGCGTGTATGTGATACCGTATTCTATTCTCGCGATGAATGTATCGATTGGTTGTATGCGATATAACCTAGTTATCGAATCGAGGATTGATTCGATAAGTCGATACATCGGATATTAGTCACTCATATGCGATATGACCGGATCGTTAAATCAAGTGTTGATTTAATGATTTAATGTATAATTATATATTTGATATATTACTTTGCATTAACTAGTATTTGTTCACTTTAGATGGATTTTCTCACTTAAAGTGCACATTGTATATGTGATATATTTTTGTACACTTGCTTGTATCATGTTTGATGATACATGCAACCTTGGGTGTGTGTATGCTATACACTATGGTTAGTTAATGGTTAGGGTTTCCATTGCTTTATTTATTTATCTATTTATTTTAGTTAAAAGAAAAAGGAAAAACAAAATGGTTGCTTTTATACTAGAACTTTCTTGATGCTTCATGCATCTTTGACTAAGTGACCATTTTGTCTTCATCTCCTAAACCTAACCATTCAACTAACCCTAGTTCATTCTCTACACTTAACCAAGGTTGCATTATGATAAGAATGAAAGGGATTTTCTTTTTAACTTAATCCTTTTTTATTCTTTCATCTTCATCATCTTCATCAAGCTTCAAAAAGCTTGCTACCTTCAATGGTGAAATGAGAAAAAGAGTGAGAAATCCAATTCTAAAGTGAACCCACCTCCTATTTCTTCATCCTCTACCACTTGCCATGTAGTATAGGGTATTTTCTTCACAAGTTTCATGGCTTGGTGAAGTTGGAGCTTGATCTTGAGTTGCCTCGACGTAGATCATCTTCGGCATCGAAGTCGACGACCTAGCTTGATCTTTTCTCTGATGAAACCAACGCGAGAGTCTAGGATTCCGATGGGTACAGCAGAGGGATGTCATCACGGAGCCAAGGAAGTGGAGGACCATATCTACAAAGGTTGTAGTCACTTTCCTTTAGCAATAAAGTCGTTTACTTGCTTGCATCGCCTTACCTCTAGTTAACGATCTAGCGTTAGGGTTTCCTTGGCACATAGAAAATTTTTGAATTGGCCATGTTTGATCACTTGTAGAACCTCATGGGTGTGCCTAGGAACCCTACAGTGGTATCAGAGCCTAGCTAGAGCCTTAGGCTATGAGTAGACGGAGTTAGAAGTCCGATCGAACCGAAACCCTAATGCAAAATCCACTCTCTGTACATTTTTGAAAATTATGGATTTTTATGAATTAAAAATATGCAAAAAAATAAGCAGGCTTTTGTAAGAATTACTGTGAAGCACGTGAGCATGAATCGACCAAGTGGCCGCGGAACCGCGGCACGAGCATGGCATGTGCGGCGGTTCCGCGGCAATAAAGGGGCATCTTGTCATTATTTTTGCACAGTAATTCCTATATTGTTGTGCTGAGTTTTCTGGGAATTTTTAATCTGCACTAAAGAGTTGAGTTTTTTGGGTTGTATTGGGACTTCATAGATTCGATCGGATTGTCTAATTTTGTCTATGTGTTTTTCCGGGTAATTTTAGAATATGTTAAAAAGTTCGACCGGATATAAATACCCACTTTTTCCCTTGCCGGGAAATTTCCAATTGTTGGATATTTCCGTAGTTTAATAACGTTCTAAGTAGTGCAAGTAACGCGATGGACCCTCTAGAAGACAACAAACCTTAACTCGATTATGTGACCGTCTTGAACTACCCTTTGAACCTTAGGGTTTGGGGCAGTACGGCGTGCCACATGTGAGGCGTTGGCTTGACCCTTCTATGGCTGGACCGTTGATACTGAGGCATGAAGTGAATGTTTTTAAACTTATTTCATATGTTGAGCTGTTTCAGGAAAACTTGGGTGTTCGATTGTTCGATCGGAAAGTTTAACATTTTCTATTTATCCGGAATATGATACAATATTTGGAATCCACAAGTAGTTATGAGATACCTGAATGAATGTTATAAACATAGCAGTTTAGTCTCACTTGATCGGTTGCCACGGAATTTTGATGTGATCAAAAGTCCGTCGCAATCACGTAGCGTACGCGGATACTCGCCGGATAAACTTAATAGACAGCTACACCCATTAGCCCCGACCAAGTGACTGTAGGAGAACCCCATCGCCGAAAGCATCCGTTCGGGTGCTCGCGGTAGCGGTGTTCCGCCTTGGTGCACTTCGTCGACGGTATCGGGGTGCGGCCGTCTACTAAAGTTTGCGACAAGCATTCGATCAGGATGTCGGGAATCTTATTGAATTGCCCGACTTGATATTGAAAAGTGTTTTCGATTTTGAGACTAAAATGCGGGGTTTATAATTGTTGGGCATGTGATGTCTAAGGAATTCATTTGGTTAGGCATGCGATGTCTAAAGAAGTTGCGGATTCCAACTGTTGTAGTTTTACACTTTCTTTTCTGTGACCATAAGTGTAATATGTGATATCGCCGGTTTCGTTGCTATATGTTAACGACAATTGGGATGCGCATATTTACTTACGTTGATGACATGTGATGTTATGTGTTGCTGGATATGTTATATTGGATCGTCGTGTTCGAATAGCCGGGGGATTTTATGTGAGACGAGTGTTTTTCATTTTCATTCATGTAAAAACTTGTATGTAATATTCTTTTATTGGGGCACTTTCAGGTTGCGGAAGATGTCACCGTTGATGTATATTATTTACTTTTCCGCATTAGGATAGACCCAGGGAGGAGAGCACAAGTAACCGGGTTCTTGGGTCCAGTGGGAGACCATCTCGAGGAGTCGAGTCCGGGTCTCCTAACCCTAGAATTGATAGGGTTACTTGTCGCTCTCGTAGGGGTCTAGGGGTGTGGGATTGGCTGTTCATCACGACCGTGGAATCCGTGTTTTATACTGGCTCGTATTAAAAACACGGACGTCCTAGTATATCCAATATTTCATATGATATTTTCTGCTGCGTTATCTGTGATGTGATCATGTGATTTGTTCGGATATATATTGTATATAGTATATATGATATATTATATAGACGTTGCTTATGTTTTACACCCGCGCTAGCCCTGCCTCGCTCTGGCGTTAGTTACCTAACCTAACGGTGCATACGGGACATCGAGGCGAATGCGGATGGCATAAGCGTACGTTATATTTATCTGTGATGTTTAGGTGGACTTACATGATGAGATATTCATTAATGAGATTAATGAAAGAAAATAAACCTAATTGATGTTGTGGAATCGAATTTCAAAAATAAAACAGGTAGCTACAGTTCTTGCTTTGCATCGTGGTGTTCCTTGAAGAACATCCTGCACCTTATTCGATGAGGAAAGGACCGAGATCCCTTCACCGGGAGTGACTCCTTTAGCAATAACTGGCAGATGCTACAACCCTCGGTTTGTCTTTTAATTGCTTCTATAGTTTTTGCTTTGCACAGTGGTGTATATAATATATCCTGCACCTTATTCGATGAGGAAAGGGCCGACGATCCCTTCACCGGGAGTGACCTCTTTAGCAAAACTAGAAAAGCCTCAAAAACATTCCATTTAAAAACCATTTGATTCCGCAACGAGATCAAGTTCAAGGCATTAAAGGTTTTCATAAAAACCATTCGCAACCCTCCGTCATTTTAGAAAGTAGAGTACTTAGTATTCGTGCTGTGTTTGTTGACCATAGTCAAGGCACAGTGTACGATAGCTAAGTGATGTCTTCCTACACCGCATATGATGCGATTAGTTAGGACAGTCATATGGCTTTGTTGATCTTAGCCAAGGGTCATGTGGGTGGGTCTAATTAATCATGAAATGATGGGTAGAACTTGATTAGTGCTTATGATTTGTTGACCTTAGCCAAGGTCATAGGTGCTAGGGGTAAAAACCATTATCGGGAGTTTCAAGTGTTGAAATTTGCAATGAGATTGCATACCTTCTATGTGATAGTTGGATCCCGATACCCACTGCGAGTAATTGTTACTCCTGGGAGAGTTTTACACTTTACAATTAGCCGATCAAGTAGGTGTCTAGAAAGGTGTCAACGGGGTCACGCCTCTGGGAAAACGAGGTTTACTGTAATTAGGTCCGTGCGAAAGCAAACCTCCCTCAAAGTACCGACACTGGCCTGGCTGAAAGATTGGCGAACTTGTAGCGTGTAATTAATCCCGGCTAGTCTTTCCTTTTAGGGTTTGAAGGAAGATTTGATAAAAACAGTGGGAGCCATCCCGATTAGATAAAATAAAAATCAATCTGATCTTGCAAGAGCATACGCTGAGTGTTTTCTTCTCTCCCTCTCCAGGTAGCGACCATATCACGCCTTAATCAAGATAATAATATGGATGTATTGACCGAACCAGCTTGTTATACTGAGCTGGGGAACGTTGGTCCCGCTCCAACTTATAATGGTTATAAGACAGAGCAGGAATTAAGGGAATACCAGAACTCATATGCCGCCCAAACGAAGAAAGTGCATGAGATGCATCTCCTTCGGGTGTGTTCATTACAAAGAACTATTTCTCAGTATCCTGTGCATCCTGGATATCTGATACCAGATCAGGATCCCAGATATGTAATCTGTGACACAGGGCTACCGAAAGGTAGAAAACTGAGAACGGGTGATAAGTTTCATGAGACAGAAAATGGGGCAAGTGTTGCAGCCAAGTCTGTTGGTCACTGTCACCCTGTATTACCAATACATTGATTCTGAACAAATGCTTTTAGATACCGAACCTGATATACAAAATCATATCAATCTCTTTATTAAAGAAATGATAAAATTTTGTATTGTTGGATAATGTTTTGAACGTTTCCTATATCAAAAGTTGATCTGTTCAGGCATGTTATCTAAAAGCATTGACGTTCTAAATCAAATTACAGTTCCTAGTATACGAAACACACACAAGAGGAAGAGTTCAGAAATGAACGAATCCTTCTTGAGGCATTGTAGACTAGGTCATATCAATGCGACCCGACTGGCTGAAGTTACATTTAGATGCATATTTAAATTAGTTTGAATTTACATCTTGTGAAACTTGCCAGTCATGTCACAAAGATAAGATGACCATAGCTCTGTTTAATGGAAACAGAGAAAGAGTTAGTGGACTCTTGGGATGATAAATGTTGATGTATGTAGATCCCCTGTCTACACATGCCAAGACCGGTTCTTTGTATTTCATTATATTCTCTGATGGTCTCTCAAGATTCAGCCATATATTCCTGTTGAAACATAAATCCGAACCTTTTGAGATATTCACAGAATATAAGTTAGAAATAGAGAACCAAAAACCGGGTATAAGTATTATGTCCTATAATAAGATCAGGGAGGAGAATACTTGTGCATGGAATTCTCGGACTATTCTGAAGCAGAATGAGATTCTCTCTCAGTATTACTCCTCTGAATACACCACAGCACAACGGTGTATCAGGGCGGAGCAATCGCACCCTGTATGATATGGTGTGCTCTATGATGAGTACTACTGAGTTACCTATTTCCTCTTAGGGTTATGCACTTAAGAAGTTGCATGCCTATTAATTGGGTTTGAATCAAATCTGGGCCTACCATTCCATATGAGATATGGTATGGGAAGAGCCTATCTCTTAAGTAAGTTAAGATTTGGGATTGTCCGACCTATGTCAAAAGCAAAATCCGGACAAGATCGAGGCAAGGTCAGTTCTGTAGAACTGGAAAAGTTCCAGCTATACAAACTACAGCTAATGATTTGACAGAACCAGAGAATTCAATAGTCTCCGACGAATCTCAGCCTCTCCGCCGATCTAGCAGGGTTCCTCATCCGCCTGAGAGATACTTCGGTTTCTCGATGACAGTGGGAGCGAGGATTGCATCATGAGATGATGACCTAACTAGTTTCGAGCTGGCCATCAGGAGTGAGACTCTGTAAGAATGGCTGGATGCTTAGCGATCTTAGATAGAATCCATGTACACCAACAAAGTATGGACTTTGGTTGCTATATCTGAAGGGTTAAATCCCCATCAGGAGCAAGTATATCTTGAAAAGATTACTTGGTGTAGATGGAAAATTTGAGACTTTCAAAGCTAGACTTGTTAAAGGTTTTCGTCATCGACCAGGCTTGGATAATGATGAAACCTTTTTCCAGTGGCTATGCTTAAGTCCATCCAGATCCTACTTACCCCGGATACATTCCATGACTGCGATATCTGGTGGTTGGGTGCCATGACTACTTTTCTAAATAATGATTTAGAAGAGAACGTCTATAAGAACACAGCCAGAGGGCTTCGTAAACAGTGGGAGCAGCGGAAACGTGTGCAAGTTGCTTTACAGGATAAAGCAGGCATCGTGGAGTTGGAAACATCTGTTTTGATGTGGTAGTCAAAGAGTTTGACTTCATCAAAATGGTAGATAAACCTTGTATGTACAAAAGGGTAGTATGGAGTATGATAATGATCATCGTAGAGTACGTGGATGACATACTCTTGATAGGAAAGAAGTTTCCTATGCTACGATCGGTCGATCTCCTCTTATCACATAGATTCTCCATATAGGATCAAAGTGATACCTCTTAAATCCTGGGTTTTGGATCTATGAGATAGATCTAAATGGATGTTAGGATTCTCACTAGTTGTAGTGAGATGGTATCAGTTGATCCTGGGGAGAATCACTGGAAAGGTTCCAGGGTGATAAGGACGACCGAATGTCAGTCGCAGGCATTGTCTTTACCCTCAGTGGAGGGACGGTATGTTGAAAGAGTTCTAAGCTAGATACCGTGGCAAACTAGACGATAAAGACTGGTAACATCGCTATTAAAGATACTACCAAAGAGAAAGTTTGGGTGTATATTGGTTCAAAAGATGAACTAGGTTCCTACCATTGTATGACAATGGAAGTGTGGCTTTGGCCCAGGAACCCCAATCCCATCAGTGACCCAGACATAATCTGAGGCAGCATCACCGATCATAGAGATAGTTGATCTCCAGGGTGATCGAGGTAAGGAGAGTAGACTCAGAGGACAACACATCGGATCCACTCACAAAGGCTTTTTCCTAGAGAGAGACTTATATGGGATGGTTGAGTATGTGATACTGCAACTACTGCTACAGATGGCCCTAGTGCAAGTGGGAGATTGTTAGTTATATGTATGCCCTAGAGGCCATTACTGTACATTGGATGTATATTGTAGTGGATGCTGGGACATATATAGGTAGGACTTTCTTGCTCGACATGATAGTACGCTATCTGGTTGCTCTTTATCTTAACATGTATACTTTCTGTCTCTCTGTTACATATTGATAAAGCCCTTAGGATGAGTACTCGACTTCCAGGACTATGATGTAGATCATACTAGTGGGGCCTGGATAGTCCATGAGTACATCCTTTAATGTTCCTAGTCGTGGTAATATCGAGACGGGGCATCGATATTCCAGAGTAGACTAGCGCATGTCTTCTCGACCCATGTGATGGGCGATGGATGATCCCATATCCATTGGTGTTTGACATCAGAGATGGTATGCGGGTGCTCAGTGGAGACTGGGTACACTGAACGGACTCGCCGAGAACTCCCAGATGGTATTATACCTCACGTCAGATGGCAGTTCTCTGGTGACACTGGTACAGCTTAGTCTGTTGACCTGAGATCGTCATAGAGTTTTGTGTGTCTCCCACTATGCTTTGATTTCCACCGTACCACGGCTCTACTGAGGCGTGCAAACAGGTGGTTTTTGGGTACAGTCCCGATTCACATGGAGGCAATGAGCGATAGGAAGGGATTCGTCTCTCCCGGTATAGGGAGTTGATGTTGCGCTGTGTTCGATTGGCTATAACCGGAAATCCCTGACCAAGGGTTGCTGAGATTTACTGGTAAGTGTTACCTGTAGTTTCTCGAACTGTTATAGACCTCATATCGACACGACTTATCGAGCTATTGGGGTCTGACGTTTACCACCCCTAGGCGAGATATGCGACATATCAGATGACTAGACCGGACTGTACGGTAAGTGTTACTGGTTGGATTCACAGGAGTGTGAGCGGGCTTGCTCGTCGATCTTCTGATCGCTCAATACCCGGGTGGCTGTTACGTTTAGCAGACCGCTTGCGGCTTGTGGGTGTTTGATATGATCATCATCTGCTGCCGGCGTATTGACGAGTCTTTAGAGTCCTACACAGAGGTTTCCTGGCTCAAGCGAAACGAAATAGGAGCGCATATGAGATATATGCAAGACCGAGAATAATGCGTGTATGTGATACCGTATTCTATTCTCGCGATGAATGTATCGATTGGTTGTATGCGATATAACCTAGTTATCGAATCGAGAATTGATTCGATAAGTCGATACATCGGATATTAGTCGCTCATATGCGATATGACCGGATTGTTAAATCAAGTGTTGATTTAATGATTTAATGTATAATTATATATTTGATATATTACTTTGCATTAACTAGTATTTGTTCACTTTAGATGGATTTTCTCACTTGAAGTGCACATTGTATATGTGATATATTTTTGTACACTTATTTGTATCATGTTTGATGATACATGCAACCTTGGGTGTGTGTATGCTATACACTATGTTTAGTTAATGGTTAGGGTTTCCATTGCTTTATTTATTTATCTATTTATTTTAGTTAAAAGAAAAAGGAAAAACAAAATGGTTGCTTTTATACTAGAACTTTCTTGATGCTTCATGCATCTTTGACTAAGTGACCATTTTGTCTTCATCTCCTAAACCTAACCATTCAACTAACCCTAGTTCATTCTCTACACTTAACCAAGGTTGAATTATGATAAGAATGAAAAGGATTTTCTTTTTAACTTAATCCTTTTTTATTCTTTCATCTTCATCATCTTCATCAAGCTTCAAAAAGCTTGCTACCTTCAATGGTGAAATGAGAAAAAGAGTGAGAAATCCAATTCTAAAGTGAACCCACCTCCTATTTCTTCATCCTCTACCACTTGCCATGTAGTATAGGGTGTTTTCTTCACAAGTTTCATGGCTTGGTGAAGTTGGAGCTTGATCTTGAGTTGCCTCGACGTAGATCATCTTCGGCATCGAAGTCGACGACCTAGCACGATCTTTTCTCCGATTAAACCAACGCGAGAGTCTAGGATTCCGATGGGTACAGCGGAGGGACGTCATCACGGAGCCAAGGAAGTGGAGGACCGGATCTACAAAGGTTGTAGTCACTTTCCTTTAGCAATAAAGTTGTTTACTTGCTTGCATCGTCTTACCTCTAGTTAACGATCTAGCGTTAGGGTTTCCTTGGCACATAGAAATTTTTTGAATTGGCCATGTTTGATCACTTGTAGAACCTCATGGGTGTGCCTAGAAACCCTATAGTATACAGGTGCTCGTTAGGTTACGGGTACACCGGACAGGACTCGCAGGGGAACTGTTAGATAGTATTATACCCGTCGTCAGTTAACTGTTCCCAGGTGACATGAGTACAGCATAGTCTGCAGACTTGACACTGCTACTTCGCCTCGAGTGTGTCCCACTGTTCTTAGATTGCTACCCTACCATGGCTCAAAGGAGTCGTGCAAACAGGTAGCAGTTGGGTGCAGTTCCGAGCACTTGGAGGCAGTAGTGGTTAGACATGATTCGTCTCTCCCGGTATTGGGAGATGATATCGCGCTGTGTCAGAGAGCCATTACGCAAAGTCCCTGGCCAGGGCAAGCGAGATATACTGGTAGGTTCCAGTAGCTTCTCAGGGTGTAATGGGCTTCGCTCCGACACGACTTATACAGCTATTAGGGGACTGACGCTTGCCGCCCCCTAGGCTTGATATGCGATAGTCTTAGACGAACAGACCGGACTGTACGGAGATTGTTACATCAGGCTCAGTGGGAGTTCGGATGAGTTTACTCATCGGCCTTTTTATCGACATCTACCTGGGGACCGTTACGTACAGCTAGTGCTGCTTGTGGTCTGTGGTTAAACCCACTGCCAGCGTAGTGTCGAGTGTTTAGAGTCCCACACAGAGAGTTTCCCTGCTCCAGGCGAAACGATATAGAGGTCGTATGGTTTTACCACAAGGGTTCGTACGCGTACGTGTGTTTACGCACGTACGACTTTTCAGACAGTTTTTACTAGTCGGCTTTGGTTTAAGCCAGATTCTAGTATCGGGTTATTGGATTTATACAGTCTAAAGTTTTTCCGTGTTTTCACGGATTGGAGGGGCGTTCTCGTAATTTGTCTGGAAGCTTCTAGAAGAGTGGTGACTTGGGAGGTAAGGTGGCATTGCATTAAATGAGATTAGTGACTCATTTGTGTGATTCATCCATGTCATTAATGCATCATAAATGCTTAATGACTCATGGAGATGAATCACTCATATGTATTTATGAAGCATGGTTGTTAAATCTTTTATTTCTTTTTTTGGATAAATAATAATGCTTCATATATATTATGATAGATCATTATCTCATTATTATAATCATCTTCACCTTCTCTCTCCTCAAGCTCACTCTTTCTTGAAACCCTAACCCTAACCTCTCATGTGTTGAGATCAAGGGTTAGCTAGACTAATACATCCATAACCTCACTCTATATCCCCTAGGTAGCTTAGATTAACACTTTGAGCAACCTAGTTATCTCAAGTTAGAGATAAAGCTTGGCGTAGGAGCTCTCGGGTGGATCGTCTTTGACTCGAGGAGGCCGTTGAGGTGCCGATGTTCCAAGGAGCCTACGAGGAGTGGAGGACTGCGATGAAGACCCGAAGGACAAGTAACGTGAGGTATAACTTCGAGTCCGAGTAGTTAAACCTTTCGTAGTTTGCTAGTAACGTTTTAGATACGATTCATGCGCTCAAGTCCGTATTATGAAGCTTTGATAATCGTTTTTCATATATTCCGCCTCCCCGCAAGTTCGTAGGGTGCGTGACATGGACTTACAGTGGTATCAGAACCAACTAAACCATTACTAGCTTGTTAGCAACTAGTTAAAAGTTCGATCGACGGAAAACACGAAAACGAAACACCCCGTACCCTAAGTTTCTGTTAATTTTAAAAGTGTCTGAAAAAATATTTGACACACCTTAAAATTCACAGCAGGGAATTTGATAAATACTGGGAAAATACGAGCCAGTAACTCGGCAAAACGGCCATGGATCCGCGGCAATAGAGTGCTTGTGCCGCGGATCGGCCGCCGAGTCAACGCCGAGTTGACTCGGATTTGCTCAGTAATTCCTATTTTGTGGTTTTCTGTTTTCCTGTATGTTCTGTTTCTACCCAGGTTGCTTCTTTGCTGGTTTGCTTTTGGGGTAAACACGGAATATGGTCATCGATCGATGTTCTAAGATATTTGCTAATCGGGTTTTTATCTGTAATGTTTAATGTGTTCGTAAACCTCCCCTAACTGCTAGTATGTCGGTTGGCAAGGGTTGCACATTTCTGTAATGTTTACTGTTTGTGTATATGAACTGTATTGGACTATTGTGATGATTAGCCAGGGTTTGAGATGGGTTTAATATTCATTCATTCGATGTAAATGTAATATGATGTAATATTCTTTTGCGGGGCACATCCAGGTTGCGGTTGTAGCCACTGTTGTATTATTTCTTTTTTACTATTTTTGCTCTTAGGACAGACCCAAGGTAGGGTGCACAAACTACCGGGTACTTTAAAGTGTTTAGTGGCCTACTCACTTTGTTGAGGGAGACCGCTTCACTTCGGGTACTTGGCAGGTAGTTTGCCGTACCCGTAGGGGCCTAGGGTGGGGTAATGGCTATTCATCACAACTGTGTAATCTGTCTTTTATTGCAGGCTCAAAGCAAATGCGGATTGCTAGTAAATCCAATAAAGTTCATCTGTGATCTGGAATGCTTATTATTGTTAGTGTATATGCCCTAGAGGCCATTACTGTATCATACTAGTTTGTATATTACTTAATGGAAGCTTGGGATATTCACCTTGTATAGACAATCTTGCTCAAAATAGTAGTATGCTACTTGGTTTGTTTCTACTTCAATGTGTACATGTGTTTATTTTAGTATATCACCTATACACATTAGTGGAGCCCTTAGGATCTTTGCTTGATTACCAGAGCTGTGATGGCAGTCACACTAGTGGGGGCTGGGTAATCTATAAGCACATCCTTATGCAGGTCCCTAGTCGCAGGACTGTCGAGACAGGGCAACGATACTCCGGAGTAGACTAGCGTATGCGCTTCTCATCCCAGTGTGGGAGATGGTCTGTCCCACAGAAATCAGTACGTCGTACTGGAGATAGTATGCGGGTGCTCGTTAGGTTACGAGTACACTGGACAGGACTCGTCGGGAACTGACCGGTTGGTATTATACCTATCGTCAGTTATCAGTTCCCAAGTGACATGAGTACAGCTTAGTCCGCTGACTTGACACTGTCACTTCGCCTCGAGTGTGTTCCCACTGTACTTTGATTACTACCCTACCACGGCTCAAAGAAGTCGTGCAAACAGGTAGTAGTTGGGTGCAGTCCCGAAGCACTTAGAGGCAGTGACGGTTAGACAGGATTCGTCTCTTCCGGTATTGGGGGTTGACATCGCGCTGTGTCTAGGAGAGCCATTACATGAGTAGTCCCTGGCCAGGGCAAGCGAGATATACTGGTAGTCTTCCAGTGTTATCTCAGGGTGTTTTGGGCTTCACTCCGACACGACTTGTACCGCTATTAGGGGACTGACGTTTACCGCCCCCTAGGCCCGCCATGCGATGTATCAGACGAACAGACCGGACTGTACGGAGACTGTCACATTCAGGCTCAGTAGGAGTTCAGATGGGTTTCACCTCGTCAGTCTTCTTGTCGGCATCTACCTGGGGACCGTTACGCACAGCTAGTGCCGCTTGTGGTCTGTGGTTAAACCTACTGCCAGCGTAGTGTCGAGTCATTAGAGTCCCACACAGAAAGCTATTTGCCTTTAGGCAAAAGAGTAGAGGTCGCATGGTTTTGCGACAGGTCGCATGGTTTTGCGACAGGGTTCGGTCACATCCGTGCACTTATGCATGTACAGTGTCCGGACAGTTAACACTAGCGGGCTTTGGTTTAAGCCAGATCCTAGTGTACGTTTTGGGATTGGTTTTATCCAGTATGTATTCGTGTTCCTCGGAACGCGGATGCGGGTGTTATGCACAGTTGACGGAGAGACAGAGACAGAGGATTCTCATTAGGGTTGTTGACTGTTGACTGTTGACTATTGACTTTTTGCTAAACCCTAATGAGAATATGATATATGATTAACAATAATATTAATTAAGTATTATGGTGACATGGTTGTTGAGGGGTTGACTTTGTTGACTTGTTGACTTTGTTGACCGGTTGACTAGGTTGGACTAGTTGACCATCATGATGACAATGGCTATCATTTCATGGCAAAGACTTTTGCTTGCTTGTTTCTCTTGTGCAATATGAGTGCATGAAATGATATGGCTATTGTAGCTTAAACCATCACTAATACTTGATTGCTATTATTGGTTATGATGGCTTTGGATTATGAGAGCCAAGAGAGAAAACTCTTGCTCATTCTATCATTTTCATTCTCTCTCTTGTTCTTGAGCTCTCATCCTCTTCCTCTTGCTCTCCCTCTCTTTAGTCTATGGTTCACTTGTCTCATGTGTTGAGAACCAAGAACCATAGAGAAAAATCCCAACACACTCTCCTCTACTCACTCTAGTTCACAAGGTTTAGCAAACCGAGTGAACTAGTTTCTTCAAAGCTCGAAGAAGAAGCCAAAGGTAGAAGCTTTCGGGTGGATCGATCTTCGACGCAAGGAGACGACGGGGTGAAGCCGATCCGGACAACCATCAAGTGTAGAAGACGAAGGAGTTCAAGAAAGAAAGGTATAATCCCCTAACCGAGTAGTTAACAACTCTTAGTTAGGATGTTAGGTAGCTAAGTTTAACAAAGATCCGTTTGAGTCCATGTTACCGCCTCTAGAAAATTGTTTTTCACCAAATTCCGCAAGCCCGTAAGTACCAGGAGAGGTAGCATGGACTGACAATTATTGCGTCTGACAAATGTAAAATATCTATATATGATAGCTATTAGACGTCACTTATGTTTTACACCCGCGCTAGCCCAGCCCCGGCTCTGTCGTTAGTTAAGTAACCTAACGGGTGATGACGGGACCCTGTGGCGAATGCGGATGGCATAAGAGGACGTGGTATTTTCGTTGTTTTCTGCAATGATAGGATAAATGATGGGACGCATTATAATAATGCAAAGAAAATAAACCAAAGTTTAATCGTTGGAACAAATTTAAAAGAAACCACTCGGTTATTTTAAAAAAAAGATCAGAATTTTTAATTGCGGAGCTTTAACCACTCCTTTTAAAAAGTATCAGGTTCCTTCGATTATATCAAGTTCACTACGTTCACGGTTTTGCCAAAACCAGTCGTAGCCCTCCGTCATTTCATATGGATAGTCAATAGTATTCAAGCTGTGTTTGTTGGCCAAAGTCAAGGCACAGTGTTTGGTAGCTATTGAATATTCGTATGCAGCATAGATAGATGCGTTGGTTTGGGACAGTCGTACTGCTTTGTTGGCCAAACTCAAGGGTATGTACGGATGGGTTCAAATTAACCTTGATATTAACGAGTAGAACTTGACATGTGACTTATGATTTGTTGGCCAAAGTCAAGGTCATAAGAGCATGGGGCAAAAATCCATATCGGGAATTTCTAAAGAAACTGAAATTTGCAGAGAGAGCATACCATTTTGGAGTTTGATGAATGTTGGTAGGATTCCTTCAACATTGTCATACGATGATATTTTGGATCCAGATCCTACTGTGAGTATATACTACTTATCAGGAGATTCGTCACTTAGCGATCAATGCTATAAACCAAGTAGGTGCCTAGAAAGGTGTCAGTGGGGCTACGCCCCCAGAGAAAAGAGGTTATTTAATTAAGGAACTTCGCGAAAGCGTTGGAAAACCTCCCTCGAAATATCGACACTGACCTGGATGAACGATTAAGCAAGAATTGTACGGTGAGAATAGTCCTGGTTAATTCTTCTTTTATGGTTTGAGGAGGGATTCGAGAAACAGTGGGAGCCATCCTGTTTAGATAAATTAAACCACTCTAAACTTGCAAGAGCATCATGCTAATAGTATTTTCTTCTCTCTCTTAAATTGCAGCGACCTTGTCACCACACATAGGTTACATCTAGATAACAAATTGACTGAATCTGACTTATATGACTGGCAAAGGTCTGTCCAGATGTCCATTGCCTATGACAAGCTAGACCACCCTATTACTACTCAAGATCCCGCCGTCCCAGGTCCAGTTTCCACTGTCGAGGATATGGATATCCGTCAGACAAGGGAAAAAGATAAACCGAAAGCTAAGTGCCTCATGTTAGCTTCAGATGATGGTGTATACCAGAAGCAGCACGAGAAGATGGACTTAGTTTCCATCTTTCTCCATAACAAAGATTTATATGGAGAGCAATCTCATATCACAAGATATGAAACCTCGAATGAATTAATTCAAGCGAGGTTAGCTGACGGGTCATCTGTAGGGGACAACGTCCTTACAATGACTAGTTATATTGATAAGCTCACAAACCTGAAGACCACGTCGGAGAACGGGTCAGATACTGACCTGATTCTACAGTCTCTATCTTCTACCTTGAAGGAAACCAGGGAAATAGAAGGAAAGAGAGGGGCAAAAGTTTCGGGACTGGATATAGTAAAAGAGGGACGTTCCTATTGTTATGGGATTGGGCATAGGCAGAAAGATTGCAGGGCTTTTGAAGCCAGTAGCCAGGATACGAAGCATGTTGTGGCTTCGACTTCGGGTGTGTTTGTAATAGAGAACTGTATGTCAGTTAACCCTACTTCCTGGGTATTGGATACCGGGTCAGGAACTCACATCTGCAATTCTTTACAGGCTCTGAGAAACCGTAGGGTTATCAGGATAGGTGACATGACCCTCACGGTTGCTAACGGAATGAGCATGAATGCTGAATCCGTAGGGGAATATCATCTTGAACTGACAACTGGGCAGATATTGATTCTGCGTAACTGTTTTTATGTACCAGGTACGACTTGTAATATCATATCTGTATCCTTACTTTCTAAAGAGGGATATGATTTTACATTCGTAAGTGATGTAGTTCACATCCACCTAAATCAAGATATGATTGGGTCAGGTACATTAAAAAACGGGATATACGTATTAAATCAAGCTCAGATTTTCAGTGTCCAGAACACACTTAAAAGAAAGTCTCCGGAAATAAATCAGGCTTTCTTATGGCATTGTAGACTAGATCACATCAATGAGAGAAGGTTGACTAAGTTACATAGAGAAGGATATTTGAATCCGTTCGAATATCAATCTTATGCTACTTGTGAATCTTGTTTCATAGGAAAGATGACAAAAACTCCGTTTACTGGACACGGAGTAAGAGCAAGCGAGCTCTTGGGACTCGTACACAGTGACGTGTGCGGTCCAATGTCTACACATGCGCGAGGTGGTTATTCCTACTTCGTTACTTTTACGGATGATTTCTCTAGGTATGGATATGTCTTCTTAATGAAGCATAAATCCGAGGCTTTTGAGAAATTCCAAGAATACAAGAATGAAGTGGAAAACCAAACCGGCAAAAGTATCAAGACACTGAGATCTGATCGAGGTGGTGAATACTTAAGTGCCGAGTTCCTGGGTTACGTAAAAGAGAATGGAATTCTCTCTCAACTTACTCCTCCATACACACCACAACATAACGGTGTATCGGAGAGACGGAACCGAACCCTATTGGATATGGTTCGTTCCATGATGAGTAACGCTGAGTTGCCGTGATCATTCTGGGGATATGCACTAGAATCAGCTGCATATCTTTTGAACCGAGTTCCAACCAAGACTGTGCCTACCACACCATATCAGATGTGGAGTGGGAAGAAACCTTGTCTTAAGTATCTTAAGACATGGGGATGTCCAGCTTTTGTAAAGAAGCAGCATGCGAACAAGTTCGAGGCACGCTCAGTAAAATGCAAATTTGTGGGATATCCAAAGAACTCTAAGGGATATTATTTCTATTACGCAGAGGAACAAAAGGTCTTTGTTTCTCTTCATGCCTGCTTCTTGGAAACTGAGTTTTTAGAAAATCAGAAGAGTGGGGACACAATAGAACTGGAAGAAATTCCAGAACCATAAGCTATTATTGAAATCTTGGAAGAACCAGAAGGTTCAGGAGAACAGGACATCCCGACGCCACTCCGCAGGAGTAGTAGGCAATCTCATCCGCCCGAGAGATACTACGGTTTTCTCATAGACGGGGATAGAGAGGATTGCACTATTGACTATGATGAGCCTACTAGCTTCCAGCAAGCTATTCAGAGCGGTGACTCAGTAAAATGGCTGGATGCAATGTGGACCAAAATGGAGTCCATGTACACTAACAAAGTATGGACTTTGGACGTTGCTCCAGATGGGGTAAAACCCGTAGGATGCAAATGGATCTTCAAAAAGAAGATTGGTGTAGATAGACAGGTTGAAACCTATAAGGCTAGACTTGTTGCAAAGGGTTTCCGTCAAAGACCTGGTTTGGACTATGACGAAACCTTTTCTCCAGTGGCTATGCTTAAATCCATTCGGGTCCTTCTTGCTATTGCTGCCTTCCACGATTATGAAATCTGGCAGATGGACGTAAAGACGACCTTTCTAAATGGTAATTTGAAAGAGAGCGTTTATATGGATCAGCCAGAGGATTCATTCAGAGTAGGAGCAACGGTAAAGTATGCAAGCTGCTTAAGTCCATTTATGGACTAAATCAGGCATCACGGAGTTGGAATATCTATTTTGATGATGCTGTCAAAGAATTTAACTTTATCAAAAATCCAGATGAACCTTGTATATACAGTAAGATTGTAGGGAGAGCTGTAGTATTCCTCGTCTTGTACGCGGATGACATTCTCCTAATAGGAAATGATATTCCTATGTTACAGTCAGTCAAAAGATTCTTGTCACATAAATTCTCCATGAAAGACCTGGGTGATGCCACCTACATTCCGGGGATCCGGATCTATCATGATAGATCAAAGAGGATGTTGGGACTTTCACAGTCCAGGTATATAGACACCATAGTAAAGAGATTCAGTATGGATGATTCTAAGCACGGTAACCTACCGGCTTGTCATGGAATCACCCTCTCCAAAGAGATGTCTCCCATGACTGATTTGGAAAGGGATCGCAAATCGATTATACCCTACGCTTCTGCGGTAGGCTCTATAATGTATGCAATGTTATGTACCAGACCAGATGTAGCATTCGCATTGAGCGTTGTAAGCCGGTATCAGGCAAACCCAGGGGAGAAGCACTGGATAGCAGTAAAGAACATTCTCAAGTACCTAAGGAGGACTAAAGATATGTTCTTGGTGTATGGCGGAAAAGACCTCCAGATTGAGGCCTTTGCCGACTCCGGCTTCCAGAGTGACAAAGATGACTCCAAATCCATGTCGGGTTATGTCTTTACCCTCAATGGAGGGGCGGTCTGTTGGAAGAGTTCCAAACAGAAGACCGTTGCTAACTCAACGATGGAAGCAGAGTACATAGCTGCTTGCGATGCCGCAAAAGAAGCTGTCTGGATGAAAAAGTTCCTCACAGAACTTCAGGTGGTTCCTACCAGTGTTGATCCAATACCTCTGTATTGTGACAACAATGACGCTATAGCTTTAGCGAAGGAACCCAGGTCCCATCAAAAGTCCAGACACATCTTAAGGCGGTATCACCTGATCAGGGAGATCGTAGATCGCCGGGAGATCGAGGTGAAGAGAGTAGAGACGGAGAATAACATTACCGATCCATTCACAAATGCCCTTCCTCAGACGCAGTTCGAGAGGCTATTCGAGATGATAGGTCTACGATATGCCAGCTCATGGCCCTAGTGCATGTGGGAGATTGTTAGTGTATATGCCCTAGGGGCCATTATTGTATCATACTAGGTTGTATATTACTTAATGGAAGCTTGGGATATTCACAGTTGTATATATAACAGTCTTGCTAAAAATGGTAGTATGCTACTTGGTTTGTGTCTACTTTAATATGTGCATATGTTTGTTGTAACGTATCACTTATACATATTAGTAGAGCCCATAGGTTCTTTGCTTGATTACCAGCGTTGTGATGGCAGTCACACTAGTGGGGGCTGGGTATCTATAAGCAACATCCTATACAGGTCCCTAGTCGTAGGATTATTGAGACAGGGCATCGATACTCCACAGTAGACTAGTGTGTACGCTTCTCATCCCAGTTGGGGAGATAGTCTGTCCTATAGCCATCAGTACGTTGTACTGGAGATAGTATACAGGTGCTCGTTAGGTTACGGGTACACCGGACATGACTCGCAGGGGAACTGTTAGATGGTATTATACCCGTCGTCAGTTAACTGTTCCCAGGTGACATGAGTACAGCATAGTCCGCAGACTTGACACTGCTACTTCGCCTCGAGTGTGTTCCACTGTTCTTAGATTGCTACCCTACCACGGCTTAAAGGAGTCGTACAAACAGGTAGCAGTTGGGTGCAGTCCCGAGCACTTGGAGGCAGTAGTGGTTAGACAGGATTCGTCTCTCCCGGTATTGGGAGATGATATCGCGCTGTGTCAGAGAGCCATTACGCAAAGTCCCTGGCCAAGGCAAGCGAGATATACTGGTAGGTTCCAGTAGCTTCTCAGGGTGTAATGGGCTTCGCTCCGACACGACTTATACAGCTATTAGGGGACTGACGCTTGCCGCCCCTAGGCTTGATATGCGATAGTCTTAGACGAACAGACCGGACTGTATGGAGATTGTTACATCAGGCTCAGTGGGAGTTCGGATGAGTTTACTCATCGGCCTTCTTATCGACATCTATCTGGGGACCGTTACGTATAGCTAGTGCCGCTTGCGGTCTGTGGTTAAACCCACTGCCAGCATAGTGTCGAGTCTTTAGAGTCCCACACAGAGAGTTTCCCTGCTCCAGGCGAAACGATATAGAGGTCGTATGGTTTTACGACAAGGGTTCGGACGCGTACGTGTGTTTACGCACGTACGACTTTTCGGACAGTTTTTACTAGCCGACTTTGGTTTAAGCCAGATTCTAGTATCGGGTTATTGGATTTATACAGTCTAAAGTTTTTCCATGTTTTCACGGATTGGAGGGGCGTTCTCGTAATTTGTCGGGAAGCTTCTAGAAGAGTGGTGACTTGGGGGGTAAGGTGGCATTGCATTAAATGAGATTAGTGACTCATTTGTGTGATTCATCCATGTCATTAATGCATTATAAATGCTTAATGACTCATGGAGATGAATCACTCATATGTATTTATGAAGCATGGTTGTTAAATCTTTTATTTCTTTTTTTGGATAAATAATAATGCTTCATATATATTATGATAGATCATTATCTCATTATCATAATCATCTTCACCTTCTCTCTCCTCAAGCTCACTCTTTCTTGAAACCCTAACCCTAACCTCTCATGTGTTGAGATCAAGGGTTAGCTAGACTAATACATCCATAACCTCACTCTATATCCCCTAGGTAGCTTAGATTAACACTTTGAGCAACCTAGTTATCTCAAGTTAGAGATAAAGCTTGGCGTAGGAGCTCTCGGGTGGATCGTCTTTGACTCGAGGTGGCCGTTGAGGTGCCGATGTTCCAAGGAGCCTACGAGGAGTGGAGGACCGCGATGAAGACCCGAAGGACAAGTAACGTGAGGTATAACTTCGAATCCGAGTAGTTAAACCTTTCGTAGTTTGCTAGTAATGGTTTAGATACGATTCATGCGCTCAAGTCCGTGTTACGAAACTTTGATAATCGTTTTTCATATATTCCGCCTCCCCGCAAGTTCGTGGGGTGCGTGACATGGACTTACACAGACTAACCTGTACCAATGTCACCAGAGAACTGCTATCTGATGTGAGGTATAATACCATCTACGAGTTCTCGGCGAGTCCTTCCAGTGTACCCAGTCTCCACTGAGAACCCATATACCATCTTTGATGTTAAACACCAATGGATGTGGGATCATCTTGTAGGGTTCCTAGGCACTCTAATGGAGTCTCACAAGGCATCAAACATGGCTAATTCAAATTTTACGGGTGCCTACAAACCCTAATACGGATCGTTAACTAGATAATGAGGCGATGCAAGCATGTAAACGAATTAAATGCTAAAGGAAAGTGGCTACAACCTTTGTAGATCCGATTCTCCACCTCCATGGCTCCGCGATGAAGTCTCCTCGCTGTACAAATCGGATCTTGGGCTCTAGCGTCGGCTTCATCGGAGAAAAAGTGGGCTAGGTCATCGACGACGATGCCGAAGATGATCTACGTCGAGGCATCGCTAGATCAAGCTCCAACTTCACCAAGTCAAGAAAACTTGTGAAGTAAACACCCTATACTACTTGGCAAGAGGTAGAGGATGAAGAAATAGGAAGTGGGTAGACTTTAGATTTGGATTTCTCACATTTTTTCATCAATCACCATTGATGTAGCAAGCTTCTTTTCATGGAAGAAGAAGATGAAGAAGAAGAAGATATGATAAGTTCTTTAGAAAATAGAAAATAAATCATACTTATCGTAATGTCAACTATGGTTAGATGTAGAGAATAAACTAAGGTTAAAGTGAATGGTTAGGGTTAAGGAAAGAAACAAATAGTCAATCATTCAAAGCTTCATGAAGCTTCAAAGATAAACCAAACTTAGCCACCATTTTATTTCTTTCAATAAAGAATAAATGAATAAATAAATAAGCAAATAAAATGAAACCCTAACCATTCATATAACCATGGTCAATTCTTTACACAAACCCAAGCTTGTATGTATCATCAAACATGATACAATCTTGTACACAAAAGTATATCACATATACAACTTGCACAGTCCAAGTGAGAAAATCCATTTAAAGTGAACCAATACCAGTTAATGCAAAGTAATATATCAAATATATAATTATACATTAAATCATTAAATCAACACTTGATTCAATGATCCGGTCATTGTAGGGTTCCTAGGCACTCTAATGGAGTCTCACAAATCAAAAATTTCCTTGTGCCTACAAACCCTAATACGGATCGTTAACTAGAAAACAAGGCGATGCATTCAAGTAAACGGAAATATAGCTAAAGGGAAGGGGCTACAACCTTTGTAGATCTGGTCCTCCACCTCCTAGGCTCCGTGATGAAGTCTCCTCGCTGTACAAATCGGATTTTGGGCTCTAGCGCCGGCTTCATCGGAGAAAAAGCGGGCTAGGTCATCGACGACGATGCCGAAGATGATCTACGTCGAGGCATCGCTAGATCAAGCTCCAACTTCACCAAGTCAAGAAAACTTGTGAAGGAAACACCCTAAACTACTTGGCAAGAGGTAGAGGATGAAGAAATAGGAAGTGGGTAGACTTTAGATTTGGATTTCTCACACTTTTTCATCAATCACCATTGATGTAGCAAGCTTTCTTCTCATGAAAGAAAGAAGATGAAGAAGAAGAAGAAGATGATATGATAAGTATTGAATAATTGGATAAATAAATCAATACTTATCATATATTAACCCTTGGTTAATTGTAGAGAATGGACCATGGTTAACTTGGATGGTTAGGGTTAAGCATGAGACAAGAATGGTGACTTAGTCAATGCTTCATGAAACTTCAACTAAAAACAAAAATAGCAACCATTCTTTTCTCATCTTTTCCAAAAATAAATAAATAAATAAATAAGTAAGAAAAAAGAAAACCCTAATCATAAACTTAACCATGGTTTAATTCTTTACACTTAACCAAGTAAACATGTATCATCAAACATGATACAATCATGTGCACAAATGTATATCACATATATAACTTGCACAATTCAAGTGAGAAAATCCATTTAAAGTGAACCAATACTAGTTGATGTAAAGTAATATATCAAATGTATAATTCTACATTAAATCATTAAATAAACACTTGATTTAACGATCCGGTCATGTCGCATATAACCGGCTAGTATCCAATGTATCGGCTTATCGAATCAATCCTTGATTCGATAACCAGGTTATATCTCATACAACCATTCGACACATACATCGCGAGAATGAAATACGGTATCACATACACGCATTATTCTCGGTCCCGCACATATCCCATATGTACTCCTATTTCGTTTCGCTTGAGCCAGGAAACCTCTGTGTAGGACTCTAAAGACTCGTCAATACGCCGGCAGCAGATGATGATCATATCAAACACCCACAAGCCGCAAGCGGTCTGCTAAACGTAACGGCCACCCGGGTATTGAGCGATCAGAAGATCGACGAGCAAGCCCGCTCACACTCCTGTGAATCCAACCAGTAACACTTATCGTACAGTCCGGTCTGTTCGTCTGATATGTCGCATATCTCGCCTAGGGGTGGTAAACGTCAGACCCCAATAGCTTGATAAGTCATGCCGACGTAGGGTCCATAACATTCGTGAAACTACTGATAACTCTTACCAGTATATTACAGCAACCCTGGCCAGGGATTTCCTGTTATGGCCAGTCATGCATAGCGCAACATCAACCCCCAATACCGGGAGAGACGAATCCCCTCCTATCGCTCATTGCCTCCATGTGAATCGGGACTGTACCCAAAAACCACCTGTTTGCACGACTCAGTAGAGCCGTGGTAGGGTGGAAATCAAAGCACAGTGGGAGACACACAAGACTCTATGACGATCTCTGGTCAACAGACTAAGCTGTACCAGTGTCACCAGAGAACAGCCATCTGACGTGAGGTATAATACCATCTGGGAGTTCTCGGCGAGTCCGTTCAGTGTACCCAGTCTGCACTGAGCACCCGCATACTATCTCCGATGTCAAACACCAATGGATATGGGATCATCCATCGCCCATCACATGGGTCGAGGAGATATACGCTAGTCTACTCTGGAATATCGATGCCCCGTCTCGATATTCCCATGACTAGGAATAATGAAGGATGTACTCATTGACTACCCAGGCCCTACTAGTATGATCTGCATCATAGTCCTGGAAGTCGAGTACACATCCTAAGGGCTTTATCAACATGTAATCAGAGAGACAGAAGGTATACACGTTAAGATAAAGAGCAACCAGATAGCGTACTATCATGTCGAGTAAGAAAGTCCTACCTATATATGTCCCAGCATCCACTACAATATACATCCAATGTATAGTAATGGCCTCTAGGGCATACATATAATTAACAATCTCCCACTTGCACTAGGGCCATCTGTAGCAGTGGTTGTAGTATCTAATACTCAACCATCCCCTAAAAGTCTCTCTTTGGGAAAAAGGCCTTCGTGAGTGGATCCGCCGTGTTGTCCTCTGAGTCTACTCTCCTAACCTCGATCACCCTGGAGATCAACTATCTCCATGATCAGGTGATGCTGCCTCAGAATATGTCTGGGTCACTGATGGGACCAGGGTTCCAGGGCCAAAGCCACAGTTCCATTGTCACACAATGGTAGGAACCTAGTTCATCCTATGAACCAATATACACCCAAACTGCCTCTTTGGCAGTATCTTTAATAGCGATGTTACCAGCCTTTATCGTCTAATTTGTCACGGTATCTAGCTTGGAAATCTTCCAACATACCGTCCCTTTACTGAGGGTAAAGACAATGCCTGTGACTGACATTCAGTCGTCTTTGTCACTCTGGAACCCTTCCAGTGATTCTCCCCATGATCGATTGATACCATCTCACTACAACTAGTGAGTATCCTAACATCCAATTAGATCTATCTCATAGATCCAAAGCTTAGGATTTAATAGGTATCACTTTGATCCTATATGGAAAATCATTGTGATAAGCGGAGATTGATCGAGCGTAGCATAGGAAACTCCTTCCCTAACAAGAGTATGTCATCCACGTACTCTACGAGGATCGTCACCATACTCCCTAATACCTTTTTGTTTATACAAGGTTCATCTACCATTTTGATGATGTCAACTTCTTTGACTAATCCATCAAAACAGATGTTCTAATTCCGCGATGCCTGCTATATCCTATAAAGCATTTTGCACACGTTTCCGCTGCTCCCACTGTCTACGAGGCCCTCTGGCTGTGTACTTATAGACGCACTCTTCTAAAACATCATTTAGAAAAGTAGTCATGGCACCCAACCACCAGATATCGTATTCATGGTATGTAGCCGTGGCAAGTAGGATCTGGATGGACTCAAGCATAGTCCCTAGAAAAGGTTTCATCATTATCCACACCTGGTTGATGACTAAAACCTTTAACAAGTCTAGCTTTGAAAGTCTCAACTTTTCCATCTACCCCAAGTAATCTTCTCAAGATATACTTGCTCCTGATGGGGATTTAACCCTTCAGATATAGCAACCAAAGTCCATACTTAGTTGGTGTATATGGATTCCATCTCAGACCGCTAAGCATCCAGCCATTCTTACAGAGTCCCTACTCTTGATGGCCTGCTTGAATCTAGTTGGGTCATCATCTCATGATGCATTTCATGCTCCCACTATCATTGAGAAACCAAGGTATCTCTCAGGTGGGTGAGGAACCCTACTAGATCGGCGGAGAGGCTGAGGTTCGTTGGAATCTACTGAATCCTTTGGTTCTACCAAATTATCTACTGTAGTTTGTATTGCTGGAACCTTTCCAGTTCTATATTACAGACCTTGCCTCGAGCCTGTCCGGATTTTGCTTTTAGACATAGGCTGGACAAATCCAAATCTTAACTAACTTAAGATATGGGCTCTTCCCTTTCCATATCACATATGAAGTGGTAGGCAGTGATTTGATTGGAACCCTATTCAATAGGTATGCAGCTTCTCAAGCGCATAACTCCCAAAAGGAAAAAAGGTAACTCAGTAGTACTCATCATAGAGCACACCTTATCATATAGGGCGTAATTGCTCTGCCCCGATACACCATGATGCTATGGTGTATACGGAGGAGTAATACTGAGAGAGAATCTCATTCTCCTTTAGAATAATCCAGGAATTCCGTACTCAAGTATTCTCCTCCTTGATCACATCAAAGGACATAATACTTTTACCCGTATTTTGGTTCTCTACTTCCAACTTATATTCTGTGAATACCTCAAAAGCTTCGGACTTATGTTTCAACAGGAACATACGACTGAATCTTGAGAGATTTTCAGAGAACGTAATGAAGTACAAAGAACCAGTCTTGGCATGTGTAGACTGGAGACCTTACATACATCATCATGTATCAGTCCTAAGAGTTCATTAACTCTTTCTCTGTTTCCAATAAACAGAGTTTTGGTCATCTTATCTTTGTGACATGACTGGCAAGTTTCACAAGATGTAAATTCAAACTGATTTAAATATGCATCTAAAATGTAACTTCAGCCAGTCGGGTCGCATTGATATGACCTAGTCTACAATGCTTCAAGAATGATTCGTTCATTTCTGAACTTTTCCTCTTGTGTGTGTTCTGTATACTAGGAACTGTAGTTTGATTTAGAACGTCAATGCTTTTAGATAACGTGCCTGAACCGATCAACTTTTGATATAGGAAATGCTCAAAACATTATCCATCAATACAAAATTATATCCTTTCTTTATTAATAAAGAGACTGATATGATTTTGTATATCAGGTTCGGTATCTAATAGCATTTGTTCAGAATCAATATATTCGTAATACAGGGTGACAGTGACCAACAGATTTGGCTGCAACACTTACCCCGTTTTCTGTCTCATGAAACTTATCACCCTTTCTCAGTTTTTCTACCCTTTTGTAGCCCTATGTAACAGATTACATATCTAGGATCCAGATCCGGTATCATATACCCAGGATGCGGAGATTACTGAGAAACAGTTCTTTGTAATGAACACACCCGAAGATGATGCATCAGCATGCACTCTCTTCGTTTGGGCGGCATAGGAATTCTGGTATTCCCCTTATTTCCTGCTCTGTCTTATAACAATTATAAGTTGGAGCGGGACCAACGTTCCCCAGCTCAGTATAACAAGCGGGTTCGGTCAATACATCCATTTTATTATCTTGATTAAGGCGTGATATGGTCGCTACCAGGAGAGAGAGAGAGAAGAAAACACTCAGCGTGCGCTCTGTCAAGATTAGATTGGTTATATATTTTATCTAATCAGGATGGCTCCCACTGTTTTTATCAAATCTTCCTTCAAACCTTAAAAGGAAAGACTAGCCGGGATTAATTACACTCTACAAGTTCGCCAATCTTTCAGCCAGGCCAGTGTCGGTACTTTGAGGGAGGTTCCCCGTGCTTTCGCACGGACCTAATTACAGTAAACCTCGTTTTCCCAGAGGCGTAACCCCGTTGACACCTTTCTAGACACCTACTTGATCGGCTAATTGCAAAGTGCAAAACTCTCCCAGGAGTAACAATTACTCGCAGTGGGTATCGGGATCCAACTATCACATAGAAGGTATGCAATCTCATTGCAAATTTCAACACTTGAAACTCCCGATAAAGGTTTTTACTCCTAGCACCTATGACCTTGGCTAAGGTCAACAAATCATAGGTACTAGTCAAGTTCTACCCGTCATTTCGTGATTAATTAGACCCACCCACATGACCCTTGGCTAAGGTCAACAAAGCCACATGACTGTCCTAACTAATCGCATCATATGCTGTGTAGGAAGACATCACTTAGCTACCGCACACTACGCCTCGACTATGGTCGACAAACGTAGAACGAATACTAAGTACTCTACTTCCTAAAATGACGGAGGGTTGCGAATGGTTTTTGTGAAAACCTTTAACGCTTTGAACTTGATCTCTCTACAGAATCAAATGGTTTTTAAATGGAATGTGTTTGAGGCTTTTCTAGTTTTGCTAAAGGGGTCAATCTCGGTGAAGGGATCGTCGGCCCTTTCCTCGTCGAATGAGGTGCGGGATATATCATATATATCACTGTGCAAAGCGGAAACTATAGAAGCGATCAAAGACAAACCGAGGGTTGTAGCATCTGCCAGTTATTGCTAAAGGAGTCACTCCCGGTGAAGGGATCTCGGTCCTTTCCTCATCGAATAAGGTGCAGGATGTTCTATAATGAACACCACGATGCAAAGCAAGAACTGTAGCTACCTGTTTTATTTTGAAATTCGATTCCACAACATCTTTTAGGTTTATTTTCTTTCATTAATCTCATTAATGAATATCCCATCATTTAAGTCCACCTAATCATCACAGATAAATATAACGTACGCTTATGCCATCCGCATTCGCCTCGATGTCCCGTCTGCACCGTTAGGTTAGGTAACTAACGCCAGAGCGAGGCAGGGCTAGCGCGGGTGTAAAACATAAGCAACGTCTATATAATATATCATATATACTATATATAATATCTGTCACAGAACATCACATGATCACATCACAGATAAATCACAGCAGAAGAAACATATGAAATATGGGATATACTAGGACGTCCGTGTTTTCAATACGAGCCAGTATAAAACACGGGTTCCACGGTCGTGATGAATAGCCTATCCCACACCCCTAGACCCCTACGAGAGCGGCAAGCAACCCTACCAATTCTAGGGTTAGGAAACCCGGACTCGACTCCTTGAGATGGTCTCCCACTGGACCCTAGAACCCGGTTACTTATGCTCCCCTCCTTGGGTCTATCCTAGTGCAGAAAAGTAAATAATATACATCAACGGTGACATCTTCCGCGACCTGGAAGTGCCCCAATAAAATAATATTACATACAAGTTTTTACATGAATGAAAATGAAAAACACTCATCTCACATAAAAACCACCCGGCTATTCAAACACGACGATCCAATATAACATATCCAGCAACACATAACATCACATGTCATCAACGTAAGTAAATATGCGCATCCCAATTGTCGTTGACATATAGCAACGAAACTGGTGATATCACATATTACACTTACGGTCACAGAAAAGAAAGTGTAAAACTACAACAGTTGGAATCCCCAATCTCATTAGACATCGCATGCCTAATCAAATGAATTCCTTAGACATCGCATGCCTAACAATTATAAACCCCGCATTTTAGTCTCATTATCGAAAACTCTTTCCAATATTAAGTCGGGCAATTCAACAAGATTCCCGACATTCAGATCGAATGCTCGTCGCAAACTTCAGTAGACGGCCGCACCCCCGATGCCGTCGACAAAGTGCACCAAGGCGGAACACCGCTACTGCGAGCACCCGAACGGATGCTTTTGGCGACGGGGTTCTCCTACAGTCACTTGGTCGGGGCTATGGGGTGAGGCTGTCTATTAAGTTTACCCGACGAGTATCCGCGTATGCTACGTGATTGCGACGGATTTTTGATCACATCAAAACTCCGTGGCAACCGATCAAGTGAGACTAAACTGCTATGTTTATAACATTCATTCCGTTATCTCATAACTACTTGTGAATTCCAATTATTGTATCACATTCCGGATAAATAGAAAATGTTAAACTTTCCGATCGAACAATCGAACACCCAAGTTTTCCCGAAACAGCTCAACACATGAAATAAGTCTAACAACATTCAGTTCGTGCCTCAGTACCAACGGTCCAGCCGTAGAAGGGTCAAGCCAACGCCTCACATGTGGCACGCCGTACTGCCCCAAACCCGAAGGTTCAAAGGGTAGTTCAAGATGGTCACATAATCGAGTTAAGGTTTGTTGTCTTCTAGAGGGTCCATCGCGTTACTTGCACTACTTAGAACGTCGTTAAATTACGGAAAAATCCAACAATTGGAAATTTCCCGGCAGGGGAAAAAGTGGGTATTTATATCCGGTCGAACTTTTTAACATATTCTAAAATACCCGGAAAAACACACTGACAAAATTAGACAATCCGATCGATACACTGAGTTCCCAATACAACCCAGAAAATAAAACTCTGGAATAAATATTAAAATATTCCCAGGAAAACCAGCACTAAAAACTAGGAGTTACTGTGAAAATTTAAACAGATGATGGGACAACTTGGCCGCGGAACCGCCACACAAGCCATGCTTGTGCCACGGTTCCGCCGCACTCCAGAGGAATCAAGCTCTCAAATTTCACAGTAATTCTTAGGAATACCTGCTGATTTTTCTGCATATTTTTAATTCACAAAAATCCACGAATTTCAAAAATGTCCAGAGAGCATGTTAAAATCGGGGTTTCGGGTCGATCAGACATCTAACTCCGTCTACGCATCGCCTAAGGCTCTAGCCAGGCTCTGATACCACTGTAGGGTTCCTAGGCACTCTAATGGAGTCTCACAAGTGATCAAATATGCACAAATCAAAAATTTCCTTGTGCTTACAAACCCTTAATACGGATCGTTAACTAGAAAACAAGGCGATGCAATCAAGTAAACGGAAATATAGCTAAAGGGAAGGGGCTACAACCTTTGTAGATCCGGTCCTCCACCTCCTAGGCTTCGTGATGAAGTCTCCTCACTGTACAAATCGGATTTTGGGCTCTAGCGTCGGCTTCATCGGAGAAAAAGCGGGCTAGGTCATCGACGACGATGCCGAAGATGATCTACGTCGAGGCATCGCTAGATCAAGTTCCAAATTCACCAAGTCAAGAAAACTTATGAAGGAAACACCCTATACTACTTGGCAAGAGGTAGAGGATGAAGAAATAGGAAGTGGGTGGACTTTAGATTTGGATTTCTCACACTTTTTCATCAATCACCATTGATGTAGCAAGCTTTCTTCTCATGAAAGAAAGAAGATGAAGAAGATGAAGAAGATGATATGATAAGTATTGAATAATTGGATAAATAAATCAATACTTATCATATATTAACCCTTGGTTAATTGTAGAGAATGGACCATGGTTAACTTGGATGGTTAGGGTTAAGCATGAGACAAGAATGGTGATTTAGTCAATGCTTCATGAAACTTCAACTAAAAACAAAAATAGCAACCATTCTTTTCTCATCTTTTCCAAAAATAAATAAATAAATAAATAAGTAAGAAAAAAGAAAACCCTAATCATAACTTAACCATGGTTTAATTCTTTACACTTAACCAAGTAAACATGTATCATCAAACATGATACAATCATGTGCACAAATGTATATCACATATATAACTTGCACAATTCAAGTGAGAAAATCCATTTAAAGTGAACCAATACTAGTTGATGCAAAGTAATATATCAAATGTATAATTCTACATTAAATCATTAAATCAACACTTGATTTAACGATCCGGTCATGTCGCATATAACCGGCTAGTATCCAATGTATCGGCTTATCGAATCAATCCTTGATTCGATAACCAGGTTATATCTCATACAACCATTCGACACATACATCGCGAGAATGAAATACGGTATCACATACACGCATTATTCTCGGTCCCGCACATATCCTATATGTGCTCCTATTTCGTTTCGCTTGAGCCAGGAAACCTCTGTGTAGGACTCTAAAGACTCGTCAATACGCCGGCAGCAGATGATGATCATATCAAACACCCACAAGCCGCAAGCGGTCTGCTAAACGTAACGGCCACCTGGGTATTGAGCGATCAGAAGATCGACGAGCAAGCCCGCTCACACTCCTGTGAATCCAACCAGTAACACTTACCGTACAGTCCGGTCTGTTCGTCTGATATGTCGCATATCTCGCCTAGGGATGGTAAACGTCAGACCCCAATAGCTTGATAAGTCATGCCGACGTAGGGTCCATAACATTCGTGAAACTACTGATAACTCTTACCAGTATATTACAGCAACCCTGGCCAAGGATTTCCTGTTATGGCCAGTCATGCATAGCGCAACATCAACCCCCAATATCGGGAGAGACGAATCCCCTCTTATCGCTCATTTCCTCCATGTGAATCGGGACTGTACCCAAAAACCACCTGTTTGCACGACTCAGTAGAGCCGTGGTAGGGTGGAAATCAAAGCACAGTGGGAGACACACAAGACTCTATGACGATCTCGGGTCAACAGACTAAGCTGTACCAGTGTCACCAGAGAACTGCCATCTGACGTGAGGTATAATACCATCTGGAAGTTCTCGGCGAGTCCGTTCAGTGTACCCAGTCTGCACTGAGCACCCGCATACCATCTCCGATGTCAAACACCAATAGATATGGGATCATCCATCGCCCATCACATGGGTCGAGGAGATATACGCTAGTCTACTCTGGAATATCGATGCCCCGTCTCGATATTCCCACGACTAGGAACAATGAAGGATGTACTCATTGACTACCCAGGCCCCACTAGTATGATCTGCATCATAGTCCTGGAAGTCGAGTACACATCCTAAGGGCTTTATCAACATGTAATCAGAGAGACAGAAGGAATACACGTTAAGATAAAGAGCAACCAGATAGCGTACTATCATGTCGAGCAAGAAAGTCCTACCTATATATGTCCCAGCATCCACTACAATATACATCCAATGTACAGTAATGGCCTCTAGGGCATACATATAACTAACAGTCATGTCGCATATAACCGGATAGTATCCAATGTATCGGCTTATCGAATCAATCCTTGATTCGACAACTAGGTTATATCGCATATAACCAATCGATACATTCATCGCGAGAATGGAATACGGTATCACATACACGAATTATTCTCGGTCCCGCACATATCTCATATGCGCTCCTATTTCGTTTCGCTTGAGCCAGGAAACCTCTATGTAGGACTCTAAAGACTCGTCAATACGCCGGCAGCAGGTGATGATCATATCAAACACCCACAAGCCAGCAAGCGGTCTTCTAAACGTAACGGCCACCCGGGTATTGAACGATCAGAAGATCGACGATCAAGCCGCTCATACTCCTGTGAATCCAACCAGTAACACTTACCGTACAGTCCGGTCTGTTCGTCTGGTATGTCGCATATCTCGCCTAGGGGTGGTAAACGTCAGACCCCAGTAGCTCGATAAGTCATGCAGACGTGAAGTCCATGACATGTGTGAAACTACTGATAACACTTACCAGTAGGTCACTGCAACCCTGGCCAGGGATTTCCTGTTATGGCCAGTCGAGCATAGCGCAACATCAACCCCCAATACCGGGAGAGACGAATCCCCTCCTATCGCTCATTGCCTCCATGTGAATCGAGACTGTACCCAAAAACCACCTGTTTGCATGACTCAGTAGAGCCGTGGTAGGGTGGAAATCAAAGCACAGTGGGAGACACACAAGACTCTATGATGATCTCGGGTCAACAGACTAAGCTGTATCAGTGTCACCAGAGAACTGCCATCTGACGTGAGGTATAATACCATCTGGGAGTTCTCGGCGAGTCCGTTCAGTGTACCCAGTCTCCACTGAGCACCCGCATACCATCTCCGATGTCAAACACCATTGGATATGGGATCATCCATCGCCCATCACATGGGTCGAGAAGATATACGCTAGTCTACTCTGGAATATCGATGCCCCGTCTTGATATTCCCACGACTAGGAACATTGAAGGATGTACTCATGGACTATCCAGGCCCCACTAGTATGATCTGCATCACAGTCTTGGAAGTCGAGTACACATCCTAAGGGCTTTATCAACATGTAATCAGAGAGACAGAGAGTATACATGTTAAGATAAAGAGCAACCAGATAGCGTACTATCATGTCGAGTAAGAAAGTCCTACCTATATATGTCCCAGCATCCACTACAATATACATCCAATGTACAGTAATGGCCTCTAGGGCATACATACAACTAACAATCTCCCACTTGCACTAGGGCCATCTGTAGCAGTAGTTGTAGTATCTAATACTCAACCATCCCCTAAAAGTCTCTTTGGGAAAAGGCCTTCGTGAGTGGATCTGCCGTGTTGTCCTCTGAGTCTACTTTCCTAACCTCGATCATCCTGGAGATCAACTATCTCCATGATCAGGTGATGCTGCCTCAGAATATGTCTGGGTCATTGATGGGACCAGGGTTCCATGGCCAAAACCAGACTTCCATTGTCATACAATGGCAGGAACCTAGTTCATCTTATGAACCAATATACACCCAAACTGCCTCTTTGGTAGTATCTTTAATAGCGATGTTACCAGCCTTTATCATCTAGTTTGCCACGGTATCTAGCTTGGAACTCTTCCAACATGCCGTCCCTTTACTAAGGGTAAAGACAATGCCTGTGACTGATATTCAGTCGTCTTTATCACCCTGGAACCCTTCCAATGATTCTCTCCAGGATCGATTGATACCATCTCACTACATCTAGTGAGAATCCTAGCATCCAATTACATCTATCTCATAGATGAAAACTCAGGATTTTAGGAGGTATCACTTTGATCCTATATGGAGAATCCATGTGATAAGAGGAGATCGACCGATCGTAGTATAGGAAACTCTTTTCCTATCAAGAGTATGTTGTCCACGTACATTACGAGGATGACCACCTTACTCTCTACTACCGTTTTGTATATACAAGGTTCATCTACCATTTTGATGATGTCAAACTGTTTGACTAACTCATCAAAACAGATGTTCCAACTCCGCGATGCCTGCTTCATCACATAAAACATCTTGCACACGTTTCTGCTGCTCCCACTGTTTACGTAGCCCTCTGGCTGTGTTCTTATAGACGTTCTCTTCTAAATCATTATTTAGAAAAGTAGTCATGGCACCCAACACCAGATATCGCAGTTATGGTATGTAGCAGTGGCAAGTAGGATCTGGATGGACTTAAGCATAGTCCATGGAAAAAGTTTCATCATTATTCGTGCCTGGTCGATGACGAAAACCTTTAACAAGTCTAGCTATGAAAGTCTCAACTTGTCCATCTACACCAAGTAATCTTCTCAAGATATACTTGCTCCTGATGGGGATTTAACCCTTCAGTTATCGCAACCAAAGTCCATACTTTGCTGGTGTATATGGATTCCATCTCAGATCGCTAAGCATCCAGCCATTCTTACAGAGTCACTACTCTCGATGGCCTGCTCGAAAATGGTTGGGTCATCATCTCATGATGCAATCCTTGCTCCCACTGTCATCGAGAAACCGAGGTATATCTCAGGCGGATGAGGAACCCTACCAGATCGGCGGAGAGGCTGAGGTTCGTCGGGAACTATTGAATCCTTTAGTTCTGTCAAATCATCAGCTGCAGTTTTGTATAGCTGGAACCTTTCCAGTTCTACAGAACTGACCTTGCCTCGATCTTGCCCGGATTTTGCTTTTGACATAGGCCGGACAATCCCAAATCTTAACTTACTTAAGAGATAGGCTCTTCCCATACCATATCTCATATGGAATGGTAGGTATTGATTTGATTCGAACCTAATTCAATAGGTATGCAACTTCATAAGTGCATAACTCCCTAAAAGGAAATAGGAAATTCAGTAGTACTCATCATGGAGCATACCATATCTAATATTGTGCGATTGCTCCACCCCGATACACCGTTGTGCTGTGGTGTATTCAGAGGAGTAACACTGAGAGAGAATCTCATTCTCCTTTAGAATAGTCCAGGAATGCCATGCACAAGTATTCTCCTCCCTGATCTTATCATAGGACATAATACTTATACCCGGTTATTGGTTCTCTACTTCTAACTTATATTCTGTGAATATCTCAAAAGGTTCGGACTTGTGTTTTAACAGGAACATATGTCAGAATACTAAGAGATCATCAGAGAATGTAATGAAGTATAAAGAACCAGTCCTGGCATGTGTAGACAGGAGACCTCTCATACAGCAACATGTATCATCCCAAGAGTTCACCAACTCCTTCTCTGTTTCCAGTAAACAGAGCTATGGTCATTTTATCTTTGTGACATGACTGACAAGTTTCACAAGATGTAAATTCAAACTGATTTAAATATGCATCTAAAATGTAACTTCAGCCAGTCGGGTCGCATTGATATGACCTAGTCTACACTGCCTCAAGAATGATTCGTTCATTTCTGAACTCTTCCTCTTGTGTGTGTTCTGTATACGAGGAACTGTAGTTTGATTTAGAACGTCAATGCTTTTAGATAACGTGCCTGAACTGATCAATTTTTGATATAGGAAATGTTCAAAACATTATCCATCAATACAAAATTTTATCAATTCTTTACTTATAAAGAGACTGATATGATTTTGTATATCAGGTTCGGTATCTAATAGCATTTGTTCAGAATCAATGTATTAGTAATACAGGGTGATAGTGACCAATAGACTTGGCTGCAACACTTGCCCCGTTTTCTGTCTCATGAAACTTATCACCCGTTCTCAGTTTTTCTACCCTTTTTGTAGCCCTATGTAACAGATTACATATCTGGGATCCTGATCCGGTATCATATACCCAGGATACAGAGGATACTGAGAAACAGTTCTTTGTAATGAACACACCCGAAGGAGATGCATCTCATGCACTTTCTTCGTTTGGGCGGCATGGGAATCCTGGTATTCCCCTATTTCCTGCTCTGTCTTATAACAATTATAAATTGGAGCGGGACCAACGTTCCCCAGCTCAGTATAACAAGCGGGTTCGGTCAATTCATCCATATTATTATCTTGATTAAGGCGTGATATGGTCGCTACCTGGAGAGAGAGAGAAGAAAACACTCTGCGTGCGCTCTTGCAAGATCAGACTGGTTATATATTTTATCTAATCAGGATGGCTCCCACTGTTTTTATCAAATCTTCCTTCAAACCTTAAAAGGAAAGACTAGCCGGGATTAATTACACTCTACAAGTTCGCCAATCTTTCAGCCAGGCCAGTGTCGGTACTTTGAGGGAGGTTCCCCGTGCTTTCGCACGGACCTAATTACAGTAAACCTCGTTTTCCCAGAGGCGTAACCCCGTTGACACCTTTCTAGACACCTACTTGATCGGCTAATTGCAAAGTGCAAAACTCTCCCAGGAGTAACAATTACTCGCAGTGGGTATCGGGATCCAACTATCACATAGAAGGTATGCAATCTCATTGCAAATTTCAACACTTGAAACTCCCGATAATGGTTTTTACCCCTAGCACCTATGACCTTGGCGAAGGTCAACAAATCATAGGTACTAGTCAAGTTCTACCCGTCATTTCATGATTAATTAGACCCACCCACATGACCCTTGGCTAAGGTCAACAAAGCCACATGACTGTCCTAACTAATCGCATCATATGCTGTGTAGGAAGACATCACTTAGCTACCGCACACTACGCCTCGGCTATGGTCGACAAACGTAGCATGAATACTAAGTACTCTACTTCCTAAAATGACGGAGGGTTGCGAATGGTTTTTATGAAAACCTTTAACGCTTTGAACTTGATCTCGTTGCGGAATCAAATGGTTTTTAAATGGAATGTTTTTGAAGCTTTTCTAGTTTTGCTAAAGGGGTCACTCCCGGTGAAGGGATCGTCGGCCCTTTCCTCGTCGAATGAGGTGCGGGATATATCATATATATCACTGTGCAAAGCAGAAACTATAGAAGCAATCAAATGACAAACCGAGGGTTGTAGCATCTGCCAGTTATTGCTAAAGGTGTCACTCCCGGTGAAGGGATCTCGGTCCTTTCCTCATCGAATAAGGTGCAGGATGTTCTATAATGAACACCGCGATGCAATGCAAGAACTGTAGTGTCACGACCCGAAAGTACGGAACGTGACCGGCACTTAGATTACGAAGCGTCTAGAGGCACAACGCAACCTAAGTAAGCCGAAGCCCAGAAATCTAAACCATATTAAAGAAGAAGAAGTAAAAGAAACATGAAGAAAAACAAGTTTAAAAGTATCAGCAAATTTTCTCAAAAATTTCGGCAGAGTCTCCTCTATAAAAACTGGCCCCCAAACGGGTACAACAAGTATAATATAAATAAACAATAAAAAGCATCCCCAAACGGGTGCTAGCATCAACGCCAACAGGCGGAAACAACCACAACAACCACAACAATATACAACGCCAAAGGGCGAGGCTCAAAACTCAAAGAAAACAAAACCACCATATCAGAATAAAACATGCGCGACTCTAAGGTCGAAATAAAAAAAATACTGGTCCAATAAACTTATCAAGTAATACAAGTATGGTTGATGGAGCTTACTAGATACAAATGAAAGAATAAAAAATACAATGGTGGTTCAGATACAAGTGAACCAACCTACCGTGCAAATCACCCTGAAGAAAAGATGTGCCAGCAAGCTGCCAGGGAAACCTGTACATCGAACCTGTAATAAAATTTGGCACAACGGGGTGAGTTGCCAACTCGTGAGTAGAAGACATCTACGAAAAGAAATCGAATGCACGACGCTATCCTAGGTCATAATAATACACTATTATATCCCAATCATCTAGTAATAGCAGGGTAAAACTACGTGTAAGTGCAGATACTCCGTGCTTGTGTCAGTGCCTCATATAATACTATGTCATGTGAAATGAAATGCATGCACCAAGTGTGTAAAGTAACAAATCCTGAAATCCTGATATATATGTATAAGAAATCTTTAGCTGTTATCATAGTAAAATGTGTATAAGAATCCGAAATCTCAACAATGAAATCCATGGAAATCCGTATCAAGCGTCGACACAACACATGTAATCTCAAGTCTCAATATCTCGGGCTCCGTCAGTCCGGATCGGCCCATATCATCAAATCTCACGATAACGGTCGGTATCCTCCGGATATCCGCCGCGCCAGACATCACCGGTAGGTAGCCTTCCCCTGCCAGGCTCATCGTCTACAACTCGATCTTCTTGCCCCAGGGTACCATACCGGGCCCACCATGTACCCGAGACGGTTCATCCACTCCTCGAATCGGGTCTCGAAATCCATCGGAAAACACGAAATCTCATGGTGGACGACACATACATCACGAGAAAACCGCATCTTATGTTTTTAAAAAGAGAGGAGGAGGAGAGAGAAAAGTTTTTACATATTCTTGCGGTTTTCCCCAAAATCCAGAAATCTCATAGAAATCCAAATCTCAAAATCATGAGTAACTATATGATAAGTGTCGGCATATGCCCATAATACTGCATGATAACATGAAAATATGAATGCATGAATGTCTAAGCAATAAATATCATGTCTGTACTAATGTCAGAGAATAATCACAATATTATATCGGTCTAGTTGTTAACTGATTCTATCCATAAAAGAAAATATGATCTAAAGTGTACGTGACATAGCAATTACCGATGATGATGTGTGTGAGCCGGCAAATAAGTGTGCGTGGAGTATGCGCATCATCGGTAATAGTGCTGGTGTCCTAACAGGTAAAGTTTATACTGATTATAGCAACATATAAAAGAACATGCACCATGATGATTACAGTATGAATGCAAGACAGATGTGCATTATCCACCCCTCTGCGACATACGAGAACAACTATCACTATATGAATCGAACCTAAACTAGTGTCCATCTAACCTTCTAAGGAACTTAACCTAAGAACTAGTCATTAAGAAACAAGAGTCTACCTAGGTCTGAATCAATATCTCTAATAGTCGGCGATCTAGCCTCAATAGCGTCACGTACGAAGTACGGCTTCCTCGAATCAAGAGTGCGGATCAATCATCATATCTATGCCTCGTACGGTAAAATCCATCGTACGGCATCCCAATATCGGGTTACGGGTCAAGTATCTCCTAGGTGTCTCATTATTCGTATAATGTCATCACCAACACATCTCATGATTAAGGTGCTAAACTGTAATCGCCTACATCAATCATATATCATTGCCATCATAATAAGCATCATTAGTTTATCCTCAGAAATATCATGTCAAGTATCATAAGTCATACTGATATCATATCGTCCTCAAGTCACACCTCTATGATATCGACATCAGATCACACCTATATGATGTCGTAATCAAGTCATACATATCCCATATCGTGATCAATCACAGGTTACAGTCCGGGTACTATTTTAGAGTCCTATGTACCTCAATATCATCACTACCCCTTATAATTTAAGTATACATGTTGATTATCTTATCCTCTAATGATTCGCTAACACTTAATACGACTGTATTGCCAAAAATCACGGCATCAAGCCCAGTTACACTATTTCATCATACCTCGGATATCATCTCACATCAATGAATCCCACATACGTGTTGTATATATATGTATATACCTATACCTAGTTCTATATATATACATACATACACGTATACCCCATGTCGAGTTTCAGTGTGTGCGTGTGTATGTTTCTATCTGAAACCTACGAACCTCTTCCAAGGTACTCATCCTCAGATATGGTTTTCCTAAATCAGTCTGGTCCAGCCTAGGGTCATTACTAGGGTCCTACTCATTAAGAATCTAGGGTCACATCTGGTTTCCTAATGTCAATAAGTACTATTCCTATTCTACGTTGCGGGGGTGCTAAACGCCATCCACCCGACTTCCCCCCGTAGATATGCATCTACTCACCTGGTCCATGTCTGCCGAAGACGGTGTCGCCATCATCCTCTTCATCGCCCGCAGTCCACGTGAGGGGTACCTAAAAATAGTATCGTAAACTGAATCACATACGAAAGTCAAACGATACAAAGAACAAGCATAAGTTAAAACCTATGTCCCGTCCACGCAAAAGAACCAAATATCGCTCGATATCGGCGTACAAACTCCGATGGATCGAGATAAACATTAACAACTAACTCGTAGTTTTAAAACAAATTACCTATATTATAAAACATGATTAAATCCATCGAAACCCTAAAATCCATCAAATCGCCAGATTTCGTAAAACCCGAAAATGCCAATTTACCGTTTTTCTTCAAAAATTGACATTTAAATGAAACCAACGGTCATAAAACTCATTAAATAGCATAACTAGACTATACAACCCCTTACTTTATTTTTATTACACAATTTTGCATTTATTTGAAATTTCTAGTTTGCAACTTTTAACAATTTTAACATTTTTCAAGCAAAATACCACAATTCCACCGCAAAACGTAATTTTTCATGAATTAATGTATTAAACCATAATTCATAATTATAATGATTTAATGAAACCATAAATTATATTTTTAATCATATTTATTTAGAAATTTCTAAAATCTAGTTTACAAATTAGCAATTTTTTATCACAATTTATCAATTTATCAATAGAAACTAGCAATCAAACTAAGTTTTTCTTTCCATTAACATGCTAAAGTTCTCACTAAAACTACAATCTAATGATAGAAACCTTACTTGGAATTTTATGTTACCACATATATTTTTTACAAAAACTAGTTAGCTAAATAGCTCCATTTAAACAATTTTAAATGAAAAATTTACAATTCAACAAACATGCAAGATTTTTCAATTCTAAAAGTGTTAAACTAACTATTATAACCCTAATTATTTAATAAAAATCACAACTTGATTTTTCAAACCCTAACTTGAATTTTAAAAGTAGTAAATAGAATTAATATATTAAATCTAATTATGCTTAAATGAACATCTAATAACAATAAATCAAAAGAAGGAAATTTATACCTCCAAAATATGAAACCCAAACATGAAATAAGCCTCCAAAATGCATGCTTTTCATCTCCAAAATCCATGCTAAATAGGTCAAAGGAAAATGGTAGAGGTTGAATGTTGATTTTTGAGATTTATTTTTGGAATTTTTGATGAATTTTGATGATTTTTAATGCAAAAAATGATGGGGAAAAATTTTGGGGCTACCCATGGAGGGGAGGCCGGCCATGGAGAGGGAGGAGGGTGGAGAGAGATGATTTTTAATGCAAAAAATGATGGGGAAAAATTTTGGGGCTACCCATGGAGGGGAGGCCGGCCATGGAGAGGGAGAAGGGTGGAGAGAGAGAAAAAAATGTGTGGTATTGTGTAGAAAGTTCATAAATAATGCATTTCTTTCACTTAAACCCTTTATTATCTAACTTTTTCAATTTAACCCTTTTCCTAGAAATTTCTAGAACCATGGAGAGATTTTGGAAAAGATTTTGCATATTACACACTTGATTCTAATATACCATGGCTTATTTTTACAAATTAAAACCATTCAAATTTGTAATTTACACTAATTTAATGCATAAATAAAGCTTATGTTAATATTTAAAATAATTAATTTAGGAAAAATATTTAATTAAAATAAAAATTTATAAGTGACTAAATAAACACCATTTACTAGTAATAACATAATTAAAATAGGTATTTTTGAAATTATAATGAAAAACAATCACGGCTAGGTTTTACGAAAAATACATTTTACTTTGCCGAAAATCATAAAATTCACTTAAACAATTTTATTCATTTAATTATTTATTTAATTATTTTTAAAACGTTACAATCTTCCCCCCTTTAAGAAATTCGGTCCCCGAATTTAAATTAAAACTCCCCCTCCAATACTAAAACATTTAGCAAAACACTCAAATCGTCGGGGCTCCGAAATCATCAATACATAACAAAATCAACTCCGTCAAGCATAACGCAATCATCGAAGTTATGACGAGAATAAAATATCAAAACCCAATATGAAAACCATCTTAATATACATCAATCTATAACTTATATATAGTGCGCATCATAGTAAAACCATCCAAATATCTGGATAAGGAAATATGCAAAAACCCCTTTTTGAAAATCGCCGTGTGATGCACGTGTCACGGCATAAGTAGCGGACGTTTATTTAAAAAAATAGCTATATATATATATTTTATTTAACATACACATCCCGCCTGGTTACAAAATCAAATAATAATGATTATGAAAACATACTGCTCAAACTGAAATCAATCCCAATCACATCAATAAAATATCATGTGCGTCTGGTGCGTACTGGAATCGAAACCAAATACAGATACCATGAATACACACAACAACAAAACTAAGTGCAACAGGTGTGCACCAAAAACATCTGTCAAGTGCAACGGGCGTGCACGACACAATATCAGGTGCATCTAATCTGCACAAAACCCCGATTTGGTGCATCTGGTGTGCACAAAATCGCATCAAGTGCGCCAAGTATACGCAAGAATCCTAATCAGGTGCACATGGTGCAAGAAAACATACATCGAATATCAAAATCGAAATCACAGTACAAAAATGCATGAAAACTAGGTCGAAACATATGTCAAAATCATGTGTAACCCCCATGCACGAAATCAAATCAAAAATCTCGAAATATATAAAACCAAATCAAGTGTACTGGGTATGTACTAAACAACATCAGTACAACTGATATATGAAACACAAATAGAATGCAATGACGGTACACACATGAAATACCAATCGTAGAACAAAGTTCTCAAAATACCAAAATCCAATCAACGAAAATATGAAATTCAAATCACTAAATCATAATCGTAAACACTATCGTCAATGTGCGCCTCTCTCCTCTGATGTCGATTGCTTCGAACTTGTCTCTTCGTAGCTGTGCTGACTGCGCTACCAACGGCAATACTCATGTCTAGAGCCTCCTACATACTCGATCCCTTCACTTGATATCCGGACTACATTAAACCTTTCGATCGATCCATCAAAATCCCATAATTCCCCGAGAGCTCAACACTCAAGTATAGTTTAAAAATATCAGGTACATACCCCAGCATCGATGATCCAGCCGTAGAAGGGCAAACCCAAGCCTCACTAATGGCACCGCGAAACTGCCGTAAACCCTAAGGTTCAAGGCGTTCTCGTGGTCATTATGTCGAGTTAGGGTTTCATTCTTCTAGAGGGTCCATCGAAATACCTGCATGTTCTTCCGAATACTTTAAACTTGGGAAAATGGTTTTCTGATAATCGTTCGAACCCTTTAACTTCATCCGGATGGCATGTGAATACCCTTCATCTGCACGCTAAACAATGCTTCAATTCTCAAGAATAACCAATACTTTAATGGTTATCGCATTCGAGCCGCAGCTCCCTCTGCCCGTGGTAACAGAAACCACCATCCGACATCGACGAAGATAGATCAAAGGAACGAATGAAATACGGTGCAAACAATGTACATCCTAGGGCTCCTTAAGCAGAGTAGCGTATCGTAAGTATGCCGCGGACCATACCCACGGTACGTTACTCTACCTAAATTGCCTACTCCATCAACCAAGGGTCACCTAGACTTATACAAGGTTAAACCTAGCGCTCTGATACCAACTTTGTCACGACCCGAAAGTACGGAACGTGACCGGCACTTAGATTACGAAGCGTCTAGAGGCGCAACGCAACCTAAGTAAGCCGAAGCCCAGAAATCTAAACCATATTAAAGAAGAAGAAGTAAAAGAAACATGAAGAAAAACAAGTTTAAAAGTATCAGCAAATTTTCTCAAAAATTTCGGCAGAGTCTCCTCTATAAAAACTAGCCCCCAAACGGGTACAACAAGTATAATATAAATAAACAATAAAAAGCATCCCCAAACGGGTGCTAGCATCAACGCCAACAGGCGGAAACAACCACAACAAGCACAATAATATACAACGCCAAAGGGCGAGACTCAAAACTCAAAGAAAACAAAACCACCATATCAGAATAAAACATGCCCGACTCTAAGGTCGAAATAAAAAAAAATACTGGTCCAATAAACTTATCAAGTAATACAAGTATGGTTGATGGAGCTTACTAGATACAAATGAAAGAATAAAAAATACAATGGTGGTTCAGATACAAGTGAACCAACCTACCGTGCAAATCACCCTGAAGAAAAGATGTGCCAGCAAGCTGCCAGGGAAACCTGTACATCGAACCTGTAATAAAATTTGGCACAACGGGGTGAGTTGCCAACTCGTGAGTAGAAGACATCTACGAAAAGAAATTGAATGCACGACGCTATCCTAGGTCATAATAATACACTATTATATCCCAATCATCTAGTAATAGCAGGGTAAAACTACGTGTAAGTGCAGATACTCCGTGCTTGTGTCAGTGCCTCATATAATACTATGTCATATGAAATGAAATGCATGCACCAAGAGTGTAAAGTAACAAATCCTGAAATCCAGATATATGTATAAGAAATCTTTAGCTGTTATCATAGTAAAATGTGTATAAGAATCCGAAATCTCAACAATGAAATCCATGGAAATCCATATCAGCGTCGACACAACACATGTAATCTCAAGTCTCAATATCTCGGGCTCCGTCAGTCCGGATCGGCCCATATCATCAAATCTCACGATAACGGTCGGTATCCTCCGGATATCCGCCGCGCCAGACATCACCGGTAGGTAGCCTTCTCCTGCCAGGCTCATCGTCTACAACTCGATCTTCTTGCCCCGGGGTACCATACCGGGCCCACCATGTACCCGAGACGGTTCATCCACTCCTCGAATCGGGTCTCGAAATCCATCAGAAAACACGAAATCTCATGGTGGACGACACATACATCACGAGAAAACCGCATCTTATGTTTTTAAAAAGAGAGGAGGAGGAGAGAGAAAAGTTTTTACATATTCTTGCGGTTTTCCCCAAAATCCAGAAATCTCATAGAAATCCAAATCTCAAAATCATGAGTAACTATATGATAAGTGTCGGCATATGCCCATAATACTGCATGATAACATGAAAATATGAATGCATGAATGTCTAAGCAATAAATATCATGTCTGTACTAATGTCAGAGAATAATCACAATATTATATCGGTCTAATTGTTAACTGATTCTATCCATAAAAGACAATATGATCTAAAGTGTACGTGACATAGCAATTACCGATGATGATGTGTGTGAGCCGGCAAATAAGTGTGCGTGGAGTATGCGCATCATCGGTAATAGTGCTGGTGTTCTAACAGGTAAAGTTTATACTGATTATAGCAACATATAAAAGAACATGCACCATGATGATTACAGTATGAATGCAAGACAGATGTGCATTATCCACCCCTCTGCGACATACGAGAACAACTATCACTATATGAATCGAACCTAAACTAGTGTCCATCTAACCTCCTAAGGAACTTAACCTAAGAACTAGTCATTAAGAAACAAGAGTCTACCTAGGTCTGAATCAATATCTCTAATAGTCGGCGATCCAGCCTCAATAGCGTCACGTACGAAGTATGGCTTCCTCGAATCAAGAGTGCGGATCAATCATCATATCTATGCCTCGTACAGTAAAATCCATCGTACGGCATCCCAATATCGGGATACGGGTCAAGTATCTTCTAGGTGTCTCATTATTCGTATAATGTCATCACCAACACATCTCATGATCAAGGTGCTAAACTGTAATCGCCTACATCAATCATATATCATTGCCATCATAATAAGCATCATTAGTTTATCCTCAGAAATATCATGTCATGTGTCATATTGTGATTAAGTCATACTAATATCATATCATCCTCAAGTCACACCTCTATGATATCGACATCAGATCACACCTATATGATGTCGTAATCAAGTCATACATATCCCATATCATGATCAATCACAGGTTACAGTCCGGGTACTATTTTAGAGTCCTATGTACCTCAATATCATCACTACCCCTTATAATTTAAGTATACATGTTGATTATCTTATTCTCTAATGATTCGCTAACACTTAATACGACTGTATTGCCAAAAATCATGGCATCAAGCCCAGTTACACTATTTCATCATACCTCGGATATCATCTCACATCAATGAATCCCACATACGTGTTGTATATATATGTATATACCTATACCTATTCTATATATATACACACATACACGTATACCCCATGTCGAGTTTCAGTGTGTGCGTGTGTATGTTTCTATCTGAAACCTACGAACCTCTTCCAAGGTACTTATCCTCAGATATGGTTTTCCTAAATCAGTCTGGTCCAGCCTAGGGTCATTACTAGGGTCCTACTCATTAAGAATCTAGGGTCACATCTGGTTTCCTAATGTCAATAAGTACTATTCCTATTCTACGTTGCGGGGGTGCTAAACGCTATCCACCCGACTTCCCCCCGTAGATATGCATCTACTCACCTGGTCCATGTCTGCCGAAGACGGTGTCGCCATCATCCTCTTCATCACCCGCAGTCCACGTGAGGGGTACCTAAACGCAAACTTATAAATAGTATCGTAAACTGAATCACATACGAAACTCAAACGATACAAAGAACAAGCATAGGTTAAAACCTATGTCCCGTCCACGCAAAAGAACCAAATATCGCTCGATATCGGCGTACAAACTCCGATGAATCGAGATAAACATTAACAACTAACTCGTAGTTTTAAAACACATTACCTATATTATAAAACATGATTAAATCCATCGAAACCCTAAAATCCATCAAATCGCCCGATTTCGTAAAACCCGAAAATGCCAATTTACCGTTTTTCTTCAAAAATTGACATTTAAATGAAACCAATGGTCATAAAACTGATTAAATAGAATAACTAGACTATGCAACCCCTTACTTTATTTTTATTACACAATTTTGCATTTATTTGAAATTTCTAGTTTGCAACTTTTAATAATTTTAACATTTTTCAAGCAAAATACCACAATTCCACAGCAAAACGTGATTTTTCATGAATTAATGTATTAAACCATAATTCATAATGATAATTATTTAATAAAACCATAAATTATATTTTTAATCACATTTATTTAGAAATTTCTAAAATCTAGTTTACAAATTAGCAATTTTTTATCACAATTTATCAATTTATCAATAGAAACTAGCAATCAAACTAAGTTTTTCTTTCCATTAATATGCTAAAGTTCTCACTAAAACTACAATCTAATGATAGAAACCTTACTTGGAATTTTATATTACCCACATATATTTTTTACAAAAACTAGTTAGCTAAATAGCTCCATTTAAACAATTTTAAATGAAAAATTTACAATTCTACAACCATGCAAGATTTTCCAATTCTAAAATTTTTAAACTAACTATTATAACCCTAATTATTTAATAAAAATCACAACTTGATTTTTCAAACCCTAACTTGAATTTTAAAAGTAGTAAATAGAATTAATATATTAAATTTAATTATGCTTAAATAAACATCTAATAACAATAAATCAAAAGAAGGAAATTTATACCTCCAAAATATGAAACCCAAACATGAAATAAGCCTCCAAAATGCATGCTTTCCATCTCCAAAATCCATGCTAAATAGGTCAAAGGAAAATGGTAGAGGTTGAATGTTGATTTTTGAGATTTATTTTTGGAATTTTTGATGAATTTTGATGATTTTTAATGCAAAAAATGATGGGGAAAAATTTTGGGGCTACCCATGGAGGGGAGGCCGGCCATGGAGAGGGAGGAGGGTGGAGAGAGAGAAAAAAATGTGTGGTATTGTGTAGAAAGTTCATAAATAATGCATTTTTTTCACTTAAACCCTTTATTATCTAACTTTTTCAATTTAACCCTTTTCCTAGAAATTTCTAGAACCATGGAGAGATTTTGGAAAAGATTTTGCATATTACACACTTGATTATAATATACCATGGCTCATTTTTACAAATTAAAACCATTCAAATTTGTAATTTACACTAATTTAATGCATAAATAAAGCTTATGTTAATATTTAAAATAATTAATTTAGGAAAAATATTTAATTAAAATAAAAATATATAAGTGACTAAATAAACACCATTTTCTAGTAATAACATAATTAAAATAGGTATTTTTGAAATTATAATGAAAAACAATCACGGCTAGGTTTTACGAAAAATACATTTTACTTTGCCGAAAATCATAAAATTCACTTAAACAATTTTATTCATTTAATTATTTATTTAATTATTTTTAAAACGTTACATGTAGCTACCTATTTTATTTAGAAATTCGATTCCACAACATCAATTAGGTTTATTTTCTTTCATTAATCTCATTAATGAATATCCCATCATTTAAGTCCACCTAAAAATCACAGATAAATATAACGTACGCTTATGCCATCCGCATTCGCCTCGATATCCCGTCTGCACCGTTAGGTTAGGTAACTAACGGTAGAACGGGGCAGGGCTAGCGCGGGTGTAAAACATAAGCAACGTTTATATAATATATCATATATACTATATATAATATCTGTCACAGAACATCACATGATCACATCACAGATAAATCACAGCAGAAGAAACATATGAAATATTGGATATACTAGGACGTCCGTGTTTTCAATACGAGCCAGTATAAAACACGGATTCCACGGTCGTGATGAATAGCCTATCCCACACCCCTAGACCCCTACGAGAGCGGCAAGCAACCCTACCAATTCTAGGGTTAGGAGACCCGGACTCGACTCCTCGAGATGGTCTCCCACTGGACCCTAGAACCTGGTTACTTGTGCTCCCCTCCTTGGGTCTATCCTAGTGCAGAAAAGTAAATAATATACATCAACGGTGACATCTTCTGCAACCTGGAAGTGCCCCAATAAAATAATATTACATACAAGTTTTTACATGAATGAAAATGAAAAAAACACTCATCTCACATAAAAAAACCCCGGCTATTCAAACACGATGATCCAATATAACATATCCAGCAACACATAACATCACATGTCATCAACGTAAGTAAATATGCGCATCCCAATTGTCGTTGACATATAGCAACGAAACCGGCGACATCACATATTACACTTACGGTCACAGAAAAGAAAGTGTAAAACTACAACAGTTGGAATCCGCAACCACCTCAGACATCGCATGCCTGATCAAATGAATTCTTTAGACATCGCATGCCTAACTATTATAAACCCCGCATTTTAGTCTCATTATCGAAAACACTTTTCAATATCAAGTCGGGCAATTCAACAGGATTCCCGACATTCTGATCGAATGCTCGTCGTAAACTTTAGTAGGCGGCCGCACCCCCGACGCCGTCGACAAAGTGCACCAAGGCGGAACACCGCTGCCGTGAGCACCCGAACGGATGCTTTCGGCGACGGGGTTCTCCTACAGTCACTTGGTCGGGGCTATGGAGTGAGGCTGTCTATTAAGTTTACCCGGCGAGTATCCGCGTACACTACGTGATTGCGACGGACTTTTGATCACATCAAAATTCCGTGGCAACCGATCAAGTGAGACTAAACTGCTATGTTTATAACATTCATCCAGTCATCTCATAACTATTTGCGAATTCCAAGTATTGTATCACATTCCGGATAAATAGAAAATGTTAAACTTTCCGATCGAACAATCGAACACCCAAGTTTTCCCGATATAGTCCAACACATGAAATAAGTCTAAAAACATTCAGTTCGTGCCTCAGTACCAACGGTCCAGCCGTAGAAGGGTCAAGCCAACGCCTTACATGTGGCACGCCGTACTGCCCCAAACCCTAAGGTTCAAAGGGCAGTTCAAGACGGTCACATAATCGAGTTAAGGTTTGTTGTCTTCTAGAGGGTCCATCTCGTTACTTGCACTACTTAGAATGTCGTTAAACTATGGAAAAATCCAACACTTAGAAATTTCCCGACAGGGGAAAAATTGGGTATTTATATCCGGTCGAACTTTTTAACATATTCTAAAATTTATCCGGAAAAACACACCGACAAAATTAGACAATCCGATCAAAACACCGAGTCCCTAATACAACCCAGAAAATTCAACTCTTTAAAAAATATTAAAAATTCCCAGAAACACCAACAATAAAATATAAGAATTACTGTGCAGAAAAATGAGCCATAGGAGACCAACTTACCGCGGAACCGCCGCATTAGGTATGCATATGCGGCGGTTCCGCCGCACTATTAACGATTCAGAGCCCCCGTTTTGAACAGTAATTCTTATAATATTGCACTGAGGTTTCAGCATATTTTTAATCTGGAAAAAACCCAGTTTTTCAAAATTGTCCAGAGAGCAAATTTGGGTTTAGGTTTTGATTCGATCGGACTTCTAATTCCGTCTACGCATCGCCTAAGGCTCTAGCTCGGCTCTGATACCACTGTAGGGTTCCTAGGCACTCTAATGGAGTCTCACAAGGCATCAAACATGGCTAATTCAAATTTTACGGGTGCCTACAAACCCTAATACGGATCGTTAACTAGATAATGAGGTGATGCAAGCATGTAAACGAATTAAATGCTAAAGGAAAGTGGCTACAACCTTTGTAGATCCGGTTCTCCACCTCCATGGCTCGGCGATGAAGTCTCCTCGCTGTACAAATCGGATCTTGGGCTCTAGAGTCGGCTTCATCGGAGAAAAAGCGGGCTAGGTCATCGACGACGATGCCGAAGATGATCTACGTCGAGGCATCGCTAGATCAAGCTCCAACTTCACCAAGTCAAGAAAACTTGTGAAGGAAACACCCTATACTACTTGGCAAGAGGTAGAGGATGAAGAAATAGGAAGTGGGTAGACTTTAGATTTGGATTTCTCACACTTTTTCATCAATCACCATTGATGTAGCAAGCTTCTTTTCATGGAAGAAGAAGATGAAGAAGAAGAAGAAGATATGATAAGTTCTTTAGAAAATAGAAAATAAATCATACTTATCATAATGTCAACTATGGTTAGATGTAGAGAATAAACTAAGGTTAAAGTGAATGGTTAGGGTTAAGGAAAGAAACAAAATAGTCAACCATTCAAAGCTTCATGAAGCTTCAAAGATAAACCAAACTTAGCCACCATTTTATTTTTTTCAATAAAGAATAAATGAATAAATAAATAAGCAAATAAAATGAAACCCTAACCATTCATATAACCATGGTCAATTCTTTACACAAACCCAAGCTTGCATGTATCATCAAACATGATACAATCTTGTGCACAAAAGTATATCACATATACAACTTGCACAATCCAAGTGAGAAAATCCATTTAAAGTGAACCAATACCAGTTAATGCAAAGTAATATATCAAATATATAATTATACATTAAATCATTAAATCAACACTTGATTCAATGATCCGGTCATGTCGCATATAACCGGCTAGTATCCAATGTATCGGCTTATCGAATCAATCCTTGATTCGACAACTAGGTTATATCGCATATAACCAATCGATACATTCATCGTGAGAATGGAATACGGTATCACATACACGAATTATTCTCGGTCCCGCACATATCTCATATGCGCTCCTATTTCGTTTCGCTTGAGCCAGGAAACCTCTGTGTAGGACTCTAAAGACTCGTCAATACGCCGGCAGCAGGTGATGATCATATCAAACACCCACAAGCCGCAAGCGGTCTGCTAAACGTAACGGCCACCCGGGTATTGAACGATCAGAAGATCGACGATCAAGCCCGCTCATACTCCTGTGAATCCAACCAGTAACACTTACCGTACAGTCCGGTCTGTTCGTCTGATATGTCGCATATCTCGCCTAGGGATGGTAAACGTCAGACCTCAGTAGCTCGATAAGTCATGCCGACGTGAAGTCCATGACATGTGTAAAACTACTGATAACACTTACCAGTAGGTCACTGCAACCCTGGCCAGGGATTTCCTGTTATGGCCAGTCGAGCATAGCGCAACATCAACCCCCAATATCGGGAGAGACGAATCCCCTCCTATCGCTCATTGCCTCCATGTGAATCGGGACTGTACCCAAAAACCACCTGTTTGCACGACTCAGTAGAGCCATGGTAGGGTGGAAATCAAAGCACAGTGGGAGACACACAAGACTCTATGACGATCTCGGGTTAACAGACTAAGCTGTATCAGTGTCACCAGAGAACTGCCATCTGACGTGAGGTATAATACCATCTGGGAGTTCTCGGCGAGTCCGTTCAGTGTACCCAGTCTCCACTGAGCACCCGCATACCATCTCCGATGTCAAACACCAATGGATATGGGATCATCCATCGCCCATCATATGGGTCGAGAAGATATACGCTAGTCTACTCTGGAATATCGATGCCCCGTCTCAATATTCCTACGACTAGGAACATTGAAGGATGTACTCATGGACTATCCAGGCCCCACTAGTATGATCTGCATCACAGTCCTGGAAGTCGAGTACACATCCTAAGGGCTTTATCAACATGTAATCAGAGAGACAGAGAGTATACATGTTAAGATAAAGAGCAACCAGATAGCGTACTATCATGTCGAGCAAGAAAGTCCTACCTATATATGTCCCAGCATCCACTAAAATATACATCCAATGTACAGTAATGGCCTCTAGGGCATACATACAACTAACACATCCATCGCCCATCATATGGGTCAAGAAGCGTATACGCTAGTCTACTCTGGAATATCGATGCCCCGTATCAAAACTCCCACGACTAGGAATAATTGAAGGATGTACTTACCGACTATTCTTTCCCCACTAGTATGATCTGCATCATAATCCTGATAGTCAAGTACATATCCTAAGGGTTTTATCAACATGTAACAGAGAGACAATAAGTGTACATGTCAAGATAAAGAGCAACCAGATAGCATACTCTCATGTCGAGCAAGAAAGTCCTCCCTATATATGTCCAAGCATCCACTATAATTTACATCATATGTACAATAATGGCCTCTAGAGCATACATATAACTAACAATCTCTCACTTGCACTAGGGCCAGTTGTTGTAGTATCTCATACTCAACATCCAATAAAAGTCTCTCTGGGGAAAGGCCTTTTGGAGTGGATCCTCCATGTTATCCTTCGCGTCAACTCTCCTATCCTCGATCCCTTGGAGATCAACCATCTCCCCTGATCAGGTGATTCTGCCTCAGAATATGTCTGGAACGCTGATGAGACCTGCGTTCCTAGGCCAAACCAACAACTCCATTGTTGTCACAATAACAGTTATTGGACGCTCAATGGTAGGAACCATGCTCATCTCATTAACAAGAAATATCCAGACACCCACTTTGGCAGTATCGTTGGTAGCAATGTATTCAGCCTTTATTGTCTAGTTTGCTACGGTATCTAGCTTGGAACTCTTCCAACATAGCATCCCTCCACTGAGGGTAAAGACAAAGCCTGAGACTGACTTTTAGTCGTCCTTATCACTCTGGAAGCTCAAATTAGTAAAGGACTCCCACTGGAGTTCACCGTTACCAAAAGAACATTTCATCAGTGCTTCTCAAGTACTTAAGAATGTCCTTCACAGCTGTCTAATGATTCTCCCAAGATCCGATTGATTCCTGATCACTACATCTAGTGAGTCAGCTACATCTGATATGATGCATAATATCGCATATATTATAGAGCCTAGTGCCAAAGTATAGGGTATCCCTTGTATGCGAGCTCTCTCCAAATCAGTCTCGGGAGACATCCTTTTGGAGAGAGTGATTCATGAGTAAGTGGGCGAACCACCACGCTTAGAATCCTCCATACTAAACCCCTTTAGTATGGTGTTAATGTACCTGGATTTGGGACACTCCCAACATCCACTTAGATCTATCACTATAGATCATAATCTACAAGATGTAGTAGGTATCATCCAGATCTTCCATGGAGCATCCTCGTGATAAGAGGAGTTTGACCGAGTGTAGCATAGGAAACCATTTCCTATCAAGAGTATGTCATCTACGTACAATATGTGGAAGACAACCTTACTCTCTACAACCTTCTTGTATATACAAGGTTCATCTACCTTTTTGATGAAGTCAAACACTTTGACTACCACATCAAAACAGATATTCCAACTCCGCGATGCCTGCTTTAATCCTGATGGACTTAACCATAGCATCCAGCCATTTGACAGAGTCTCCACTCATGATGGCCTGCTTGAACCCAGTTGGGTCATCATCTACCATGATGCAATCCTCGCTCCATCGTCACTGAGGAAACCGTAGTATCTCTCAGATAGATGAGGAACCCTACCAGATTCGCTGAGAGGTTGAGGTTTGTTGGAGACTATTGAATCCTTTGGTTTTACCAAATCATCAGCTGTTAGTTTGTCTAGTTGGAACTCCTTCCAATTCTACCTTATGACCATAAATTTCTTCCATAAGAATTTCCTTTTCTAAAAAGGTGGCGTGCTGAGAAACAAAACACCTTTTGCTCCTCAGAGTGGTAGAAGATATACCCTCACGAATGTTCGGGATATCTAACAAACTTATACAGAATCGACCTTGCCTCGAGTATGTCCGGATTATGCTTTTCAATATAGACCGGACGATCCCATATCTTAACTCGTTTAAGACATGGTCTCTTCTCATTCCATATCTCATATGGAGTGGTAGGCATTGATTTGGATGGAACCTGTCACGCCCCGCTTCCCAATATACGGAATACAAGGGTGACAAGGCTAGCCATGCTCCTACGATCAAGGAAAAATCTTGCTGTAGTCACATTTCGGCTTCTAGCATTATATGGTAATCAATAAATACGACACGAATAAAGGGAATGCAGTCACTAAAACTGTCGGATATAAAGAAATCTGAGTTCAATGGAAGTAAACAAGAGGGCAACTAACCAGGGATATCAATGGAGAAATATAACTGGTTCACTAGTCTGGATCTTCACGGTCTTCTAGAGATCTAACGAATCCATCTCTATCACTGAGCATGCATACTCAGGTCGTCAGGGCGACGCAATAGCAATATTATAATAGTATTAATGAGGCAACAAAAATAAAAGTTATAATGATAGAGCTAATAAATGTAGGTAATCGATATGTCAATAAACAAATGCAATGTATGATCTGTGTCCCTATCGGTCTCTAAGTCACTTTGAAATCGAGTTGTGGAACGGAGTGATCATGTTTAACGAGGGTCTCATACGTACCCGAGACTACGGCCCACTGTTGTCCGGGACATAACCCTGTCAGCCGGACCGCTAGATTCAAATCTAATATATAAGAGAGTCGCTGTTCGAATGATCATCCTCTAAATCACTGACTCGCTAAATACAATTTCCTTTCCACTTTAATTTCCCCCTTTCCCCCGCAGGTTTCACTATCTATGAGTATGGGCTAGTTGTGTACAAGTACGTATCAATAACACGGTTTTATTCACTATTCACTGTATTGTTCGTTATCACGAATCACTCACTTTTCACTGGCGTACTTGACACAACCAAACCGATACTATTCATGTTCAACAATGCATTATACACTAAAAATTAATAAGAATACTCACTATCGCTAGAGGTATTACAGTCGGGTAAAACTGTGAATCATGCCGCTAAACAATTTATATGCAATACAAGTCCTTATGCAACTCATGAACTTATAAAATCGCATTAAATCATACGTTTAAAAATAAGTAAAATGATGCAAAAGAAGTAATAAGTAAACTCATTCATAAGTTCAACAAAATTGGTTTTAAGTCAATCGGGTTTCGGGTTTGCAAATTACAACCATTTCATTTTAAGTGTTCTCTGCTGGAAATTCAGTTCCTGATCTGAAAGTCCATTTCATAACACAGTTTTCACCCTGTTGGGATCAAAATTAGGCAATGCTATAGTTGGATAATATTTAGGTTTATCAGTTATGTTTTCAACGCACTAGACGGATAGATAATATACATAGTTTACTGGGTGTTATTCATCATATAATATCCGAGTATACGTTATGTCCCTGTTTGGGACTGCCGTATGTACTGTTGATTTAAAATGTGATTAAAATAGTAAACGATGGTAAAAACGAATGAAATAACTTCCAATAGTTAACTAGAAGAGTTATATTCGCTACGCTATAGGGTTCTGCATAATAATGTTTTCATACAGAAATGTGAAAGCATTTCAATTCGAGTATCGACAGCCAGTACTGCTCTGGACTGCAGTCCAGAGCCGCAATTCTCCCCGATTTTCATTATTACGACTCATTAAAATTTAATGGGAAAAAATATATTACAGTAGGTTATTATGTTATCTTAGATATGAGTCCTTAAATGCCACAATCCGATCTATACATAATTTATTATAAATTTTACAGTTTAGTATGTACGAAAAATTTCAGATTTTACGACGGAAATCGGGATATCATTTTACGTGAGCAAACGACATTGTTTTGCAACCAAAATCTTATAGGATATTTGTTAACCATACCTGGGTTTATTAACCCAAGTTCCTCTATTTTAAAATAGGTTTTAGTCTAGGATATGTTCGAAAACTAGCTTAAGCAAACGGTTATCAATGAAAAGTCGGTTTCTTACTTGACGGGCATGAGATTTGAACCATATGAATTATGATCGTTTTCAAACACGGGGTAAAAGCCACTAAATAGATTAAATCACTAAAAGCAATGACTCATGCTCATAGTAGCAAATGATTCGATTACGGTATTCGATTCAAGCATAAAATCATAATAGAACTACTTAACCAGTATATTTATATAGCATGTAAAAGCAAGCGGAATTCATCTGCCTGCGACGACCGACGATCACAAAGGCGATGATGGCGGTGATGGACCCAACGATGGAGACGGGGCTTGGTAGCCCAGAGTTCGTCGGCAGCGCTGGATCGTGGTCGAAGTTGCAGCGGATCGGCAGTGGGGGATAAGGCTCTGGAGCAAGGGAAGCTCGGGGTAGACGTTGGTGTTGAAGGTTGAAGGAGGAACTGGGGTCGTGGCTTGGTGCTCGGCATTGAGGTCGTAAGAGTTGCGGAGGTGTAGCAGGAGGAGGAAGTCGACAGCTGCGGTTGCTGAGCGAGGCGGCCGGTGGAGGCCGAGGTGGTCTTCGGCGTGGGGACTGGGTGGTCGTTATTGCAGAGGAGGTAGCCGGCGTGATGGGGTCTGCCGGAGCTCGGTGGGCTTAAGAAATGGGTTTTGGTGAGGAGGCAGTGGGCTCGAGTTGAGTTTGTGAAGAAAAGAGAAGGAGAAATTCTCTATGAGGTGGTGGAGAGAGGTGCGGAGGCGACGGGGTCGAAGCTCCGACAAGGTGATCGACAGTGAGGGCAGAGGTGAGGTCGGGGCCGTGGGTTCGAAGGTAGCGGGGTTGCTCGAGGTTGGGTCGTCGGGAAAGAAGTTAAGGGGAGAGGAAGGAGACGCGTCGGTGGTTGATGGGTCCGCCGGAGGTCGAAGGTGGAGGTGCGGGTGGTGAACAACGGCGGCGGTTTGGTGGTGGGTTAAGCGGGAAAAGAGAAGGAGGAGGGCTCGGTTGGTGGTGTTGTGGTTCAGGTCGACGGTGGAGAGGAGGAGGCGAAGGTGAGGGATCGAGGGCAGTGGTGATGGGTGAGGTCGGCGGGGATGGGCGTGGGTTCGAGCGAAGGCGACGACGGGGAAAAATAATGAGGAGGAAGAAGAGACGTCGGGGGAAAAGAGAGGGCGAACATGGGGTAAGAGAGAGAGGGGGGGGTTATTAAAATTTTGAAGGGAAGAATAAATGAGAGTAATGAAGAATTAATATAAATAGTTAATAGGTTTTTAATGGAATATATTTGAAATTGATGTGGGTAGGATTTGGGTTTAAATGAGAATATATATATATATATATATATATATATATATATATATATTTTGAATTTGAAAGAAAGAGAGAAGGTAATCTGTTGGTTAAGGTAAGGTTTTGGGTTGTTGGGTTTGGGCTCAAGAAAATTTAGAAAGGAGCTTTAGCAATAATAGCAGGGTCCAACATTGGAGAAGATCGTGTGGGTAGGAAAGATCCCAGAATAGGAGTGAGGATCGTCTTTGGTGGACTAGAAGAAGTGTGCTGAGGATTCGAGCCCTGGGGAAAATGGAGAATAGGCTCGGAAGAAAGCTGTGGGGTAAATGAACTGGGGTCAGAAGTAGAAGTAGAAGGAAAAGTCTCAGCCGGGGTATTATCGATTGATTCCTCACCATCAATCTCTTCATCGACATGGTTGTCTAGCACTCTTCCAGATCTCAACGTGGTAATAGCATTCACATGATGTGAGTAGCCAGGATTCGGTACGGGTTGACCTGGAAGTTTCCCTTTCTCTCTAGCACTCATTTCGGCTTTTAATTGTGCAATTTTTGCTTCCATCGATTTAATACTTTCACCTTGGGAGGCAGAGTTCTTCTTTATGTCATCTTAGCTGAAACTTGCATGAAATTTGTCAGAAGCAAATTCATGGTTTGTTCGAATGAAGTGGAGTTATCAGTACCGGTCAATTGCAAAGAATTGTTGTACGGTGCAGAAGTGTTGACCAGATTTTGAAAATTTTATGATTGATAGGGGTGCTGACTTAGTTGTAGTGGTTGCTGTTGTTGTGGAGGGACCCTTTGAAAGTTGTTTTGGTTTGGAACCGTGTTTTGAGTTCGTTGTTGGTTCCAAGCAAAATTAGGGTGATTCCTCCAACCCTGATTATAAGTGGAAGAATACGGTTCGTTTCTAGGTCTTTGCTGGAAAGCAGCATTAGTGTGCTCTTGACCTTGAAATAGAGAATTTAAAGGACATTCTTTCGTAAGATGTGATGGATCAGAACAACATCTACAGACAGTTTTGGGGAGTGTCATCTGATTTAGGGAGGCTAACAAAAAATTGTGTTCCATAGCTTCGAGTTTCTTTTGCATTGCTGCCATTTCAGCTCTAACTCCTATGGAAACATCCAGTTGATGGATACCACCCCTAGACGATGGTTGACTTACACTCTCCCACTGTAAAGTTCTTTCAACGAAATCTTCTAAAAATTTCCAAACTTCTCCATTGTCTTTAGTCATGAAGTTGCCTTGACACATGGATTCAAGGATCTGTTTTGTTGTAGGATTAATGCCCTCATATATGATTCTGCACAGATCCCATCGATGGATTCCGTGATGTGGACATTGAACTAACAGATCCTTGAAGCGTTCAAAACACTTCGAAAATGGTTCATTGGGAAGATGGGTAAATTGATTTATTTCGCTACGGACTCGAGCAGTCTTATGATTGGGGTAGAATTTCTTCAGGAAAGCTACGACGAATTCATCTCAGTTTGAAATAGAATGTGCGGCTGTGTTATAAAGCCACTTCTCGGCTAAATCGCACAAAGTGAATAGGAGAAGACATAATCTCATAGCATCCATAGAAAGATGTGAAGTACCCATCATAGTGCATACATTTTCAAATTTGGTAATAAAGACGGATGCGTCTTCAGACCCGAGACCGTGATACTTGGGTAAAAGATTGATGTATTGAGGTTTGATTTCAAAGTTGTCCCAATTGGCCGGTGGAATGGAAAGACAGGTAGAAAGAGGACCTTGAATAGGGTAGCATCTCTCTTGGAGAGAGATGCGGGGTGGGATCTGGCACCTGCAGATGGTTGCAGAGTGGTGTTAAAGAAATTCGATGGAGAACCATCCATCGAAGTGGATGAGGTAGTGAATGAAGAAAAAGTAGACGTAGAATTACGGACTTCGGAGTCGATAGGGAAAACGCGGACTAGACGGGCACTAGAATCCCGTGTCCAGTCAAGCATGCACTAAATGGTTTAGCATAAGTGGCAGCGTTGTGATAATTAGAGAAAATGTAGATTGGTGTTTGTTTTGAAAAAAGACGGATTTTTGAAAAATCAAATCACAAAATATGCACAAGCAACCTTAGATCTAATGGTCACCGAAGTCAAGTCACTAGACCGCTCCTAGACTTCCAGAAGACAAATCGCAAGATAGATCCTCTACTGCCTCTTTATCCCTTCTGTGGCCAGGTAGATGCTAGGTAAATGGGAGGTTCTCCACTACGTAAATAGTGGGCCTAATTAAGTAACCACTTGCCTTAAACACACTTGCCTTAGACACCACAAAAGAAACGCGGATAAACAGTAGATTACCCACGACCTCCTTCTATCCTAATTGAGCGCGATGGTCCTTAGAGTCTTGTCTAGATATTTTTTAGTTAATGAGGGTGATGCGGATGCAAGTTTTGTGATTTTTTTGGGGCTCAGGAAGGGTAATGAACTCCCCACCTAATCTTAATTTGGTCTTTACCCCTTAATTTCCGTATTAAAATATGCAAACAACCAATTTCAAGAAACGCAACAATTTTTTTTCCTTTAGCGCGCTGCGAATTTTTGCAAAGAATCCTGTAGAAAATTGTTATTGGACAAGATCAGAGAGAAGAGGAGAGAACAGAGAATATACTACAGAAGTTTGAAGCTCTGATTCACCTAAAGGGCGGCAGAACCACCGTAAAAACCTCACTTCAGCCGCGGATCCGCGGTGGAATGATGGGATTAGGTTTTGCAAATTCTCATGTAACTCCCTGTACTCCTCTGGAATCTGTAGAACTTCTCTGAATCTTGATCTCACTGCTAAAATGATTCCAGATTCCCTTGCAAAAATTCAAACACTAATTGTTAAGCACTTGAAGCAATTCTTGAATTAAAATGGAATAATAATTTTTCAACTCAAATTGCAAAAACGAACAAATTACACACGCATCCCCGGCAACGGCACCATTTGATTGATCTTTTCTTGACGTGTTAAGTAAAATGTTTCACAACCAAAGAAATTTATACCGTAATCAATTGACGGTGTCTATTGTAGTTTCGTCAATGAATACGGATCGTCCACTGAAATGCGTGTACTTGTTCGATTTTGCTTTAGATGAGTCGAATTGAAAATATAAAAGAAAATTCAAGAAAGTTGATTCAAGATTTGTGAGATTTGATTTTAAGAAACATAAAGAAATAGATCAAGAATCAAGAAGATGTCCAAATCAATTTAGTTATCAAGATTTTTAGAATAGCTTGTAGGAATCGATCGAACTAGTAGCAATGATGAATACTAATTATGACTAATCTTATCTATTGATGGATTGTAGCTAGATCGATGATGAATGAATGAAGATTAGGGATCTATTGAAGAAACTAGGGTTTCTCCTTCACTATCTCTTGTCTTTTCATTGATCCTCATTCAATTCTAGCCTCTAGCAAAGAGGATCATCAATCATTTGATCCCTAATTTGCAATGAAATAATCAAGAACATTGATCTCGATCCAAATTAGGTTGTTGACGATTCTTTTTCCTAGAGTTCACAATTCTCATAAGACTTAAGATTAGTAAAAGAATTTCATCATCATTAGATCTACCGATTCTCTCGATTCCGTTACAAGCGGAGATTTCACTCACACATCATGAAAATTAATGAATCAAGAATCAAGAAGTTTCATAATACAAGAATGTAAAGAAAGCAAGAATTACAATTGCCACCTTTATTATATCGACGACTAATTACACATTCCCTCAATTTGAGGTTACAAGAGTTGCTCTCGATTGCTCCCTTGAAGAGCTAACTTGGATCGTCGTGGATCCGTCGAAATTCGCTCCGCTCGATCTCCGTGAGACTTGGATCGTCGTGGATCTCGCGCTCTTGATGAAGATTGGCTTCGCGAATAAAGGATCGTTGATTGCTTGCTTGATTTGCTTCTCAATGGATCTTGATTTGACTTTTGATTTGGATCTCAAGTCGTGTCACTCAACTTGAATTTGGCTCCAATTGTGTAACTAACTAACCACTAATTGAACAACCTTTGAATTGTAGATCTAGATCCCTTTTTATAGCCCTGAAATTAAGCTTCTCTCATAAGCTTGGTTGTTAGGCAGAGCCTTCTCGTAGAAGCTAGGCCGTTACAGAGAGTCTTCTGGAAGCTAGGCCATTATAGTGAAGGTTTTGGAGAAGTTTGGATCGCCAAAGAGCCAATTCGGCCGCGGAACCACGGTGGATCGGCTTGGAACGACCGCGGATCCGCGGCCATATAAGGAGATCTCTGCATGAGTTTTTCTGGTTTGTCTGGTGTTAGTCTTTAGGTACTCTTTTGATGTCTGGAATCTTTTTATGTCTTCTGAATCTGTGCTAAATTTTAAGTCTTTGTCTTGCTGCGTTTTATCGGCACTTTTGCTATTCCAGTTCTTTGACCTGAAGAATTTTCTGCACACAATCTCGATAAAATGTGTTGAGATATACAATATCATGCGTGTAGTAATAAACACTCAATTTCCCTCCAGAGTGTCGATTGTAACTATAACACGTGGTATTTGGTATTTTCCAGATGAATTTGTAATCCATGTTATATTTACAATAAACACCCTTAGATGATTAGAAAGAGTAGGGAAATTGATGTGTTAAGAATGCAATATTTTCGACTGATCACGATACAAATGGCTACCCGAAAAGATGTGGGAACTGTGAACATATATCCTCCTCACGTTCCCAGGTAGATTCCCCAGGTGAACGACCATCCCCAGACACTCGGACTAATGGAATGAATTTATTCTTCAGTACCTTCTCTCTAGGTCGAGTATGGTAGTAGGCTGCTCCATATAAGTCAAATCGGCACCCAAGGTCAATTCAGAGTGATCGAGAACATGACTGTCGTCATAAATGTAGCGTCGTAGTTGTGACACATGCAATGTGTTGTGTACCCCCGCTAACGAAGGGGGTAAGGAAAGACGATAAGCCACTTCTTCGACTCGCTCCAATACCTCGAATGGTCCGACGAATCGGGGACTGAGTTTCCTGTGACTTCCAAACCTGATAACACCGCGGGTAAGAGAAATCTTTAGAAACACATAATCTCCGACCTCGAATTCTAGTGCTCTCCTGCTGGCATCCGTCCAACTCTTCTGTCGGTCTTGAGCCGTCTTAATGCATTGTCTGATCATTTGAACCTTGTCGACCGTCTGAATAATAAGTTCGGGGCCCAATAATCTTCACTCACCCACGTCATCCCAACAAACAGGAGATCAGCGTTTCTATCCGTAAAGTGCTTCGAATGGGGCTATCTGGATGCTAGCTTGGAAACTGTTGTTATAAGAAAACTCCACTAGATGGAGGTGATCCTCCCAAGAACCTTGAAAGTCTAGCACGCACGCCCTCAACATGTCCTCGAGCATCTGAATAGTACGCTCGGACTGTCCGTCCGTCTGTGGATGGTAAGCCGTGCTGAACTTGAGATGTGTACACAGACTCTCTTGTAAGCTCTTCAAAAAGTGCGAAATGAATCTAGTGTCCCGATATGATACTACACTTACCGGAACTCCGTGAAGTCGCACTACCTCTTGCATGTATTTCTCCGCAAGCGACTCTGTCGACTGTCCCACCCGGAAGGGTATAAAGTGTGCTGGCTTCGTAAGACGATCGACGATAACCCAAATGGCGTTGTTGCCTCTAGGGCTCCGTGGTAGGCAGTCACAAAGTCCATAGTGATGTGCTCTCATTTCCATTCGGGTATTGAAAGTGGTTGCAACAGTCCAGCTGTTCTCTGGTGTTCAGCCTTTACTTGCTGACATATTGAGCACTTAGACACAAACCGTGCAATCTCTCGCTTCAACCCGTTCCACCAATAGGGCTGTGTTCAGTCGATAAAACTGCACATTTGTAGTATATTTTTCCTACCATTTTTATATTAAAAAAGGACTTTATTATAATATATTATACATATGAGGGTTTATGTGTAAAAACATTATTTTCCATGTGTTAATATATTTAATTATCATTTTGGTAGAAAAATGTATGCAAATAAATATTATTGGTCTAATCCTAGTAGAACAAAGTCTACTAAAATCTTATTTGAGTTGTTGTGCAGATTATTTCCAAGTTGTTATGAAGGATTTAACAAACAAATCAATTTGTTGAAGAAAACTTGCCAAATTAAGAAGCAAACTTGGAGACCAAGTCTGGAAGCAACCGAGAGAATATTTTAAAGATATGAAGATGCCTAGGATTGCCAGATGTCACCAGATGAAAGCACAAGAAAAATCATCAATCAATCTTGCCCCTTGAGCGCGGATCCGCGGCCAAACCCACCCTGGGGCCGCGGATCCGCCGCACTATTGAAGAGTTAGAAGGAAATATTTTGGCAGATTGATCTATGCAATATTTTACCAACTTTTCAACAAAAAGATTCTGGGTTTGCACTATAAAAGGGTACCGAGGGCCTCTTGGAAAAGCTATCAAGCCGACGAGATCACGAAGTCCAAGACGGCTCACGCATCCAGGCTGATCATCAACGGTTCATCTACCTCCTTGGAAGAGATCGAGAAGCAAACTAGGTTTTTGTAATCATTTTCTAAGGAATCAAAGTGTACTTGATCTTGTTGATTAATAAAGGTAGTTCTTTTTCTTATTCTATTTCTTCGTAGTTTAATTATGCAATTTCTCTCCATCTCTTTTTCTCCCAACATGCGCGAGTAATTCTCCGCTTGTTAGGGTTCGTAGGATTAGGGTAGGCTAATGGGCGATGAAAATAATTAAACCCTTTTTAAGTCCTATAAAGTTTAGGAACTTTATCAAAATAATCATTAACATCCTAATCGGGCGCACTAGCAATTCCTTGCTAGTTCCGACCGTGATCAGAGATTAGATTAATGATTGTTTTGGTAAAGGCTAGATATGAACGGAGTTCCGTGTCGAGATAAGGGTTACGAGTGGGATTCCTTTTCCCTCCAGAAACCCTAATCTACACGCATCACCGTCGTTCTAGTTCTAAATCTATTAATGGATAAAAAGGGTAACTTTTAATTAATCTTCCATAACTACTAAATCCTAACGAACCCTACAAGCCCTATTATTATATTATTTAAATCTCTAAAATAATCTAGATCTATATTTTACATTCTTGTTTAAAGTAGATCTAGAAACTTTTCACAAAATTCTTTATTCCTCCTCTCTTTCTCAACACATCTAAAGTAAAAATAAAAGATTCAACGTTTCCCAGAGGACGACCCGTACTCACCTCGGTCTAGCTATGAGCGACACCGTTCTGATTGCGGTTAAACTACAAAAACACACTTTTTCTTATCAATCAAATACCCCCAAACTTATCTTTGATCGTCCCGAGCAAACTAGTTTATTCAAGAGGAGAAAAAGAAAGGAGAAAACTAAGCACACTTTCGTAGGCAGACACGATTGCACTGAGCACGTGCAACAAGCCGTTAAACCTCTAGGTGTCCCCAGTAGGAGGAGTGTTGTCTCCTGAGGGTTTTCAGCGGATTACACCCACAAAATCCAATAACAAAAGAAAGATGGTGAAATTTACATATAAAGATAAGAATCATAAAAGAAATACTTTGAAAAGAAGAGTTTCCAACTATGCTAGCTTTTCAGTTGTCATGAGCCCTATCTTAATAGTCATGAAAAAATGTTAGAAATCACATTATCCCTCAATAAAACATCGTCTTTATTCTTCATTCCTACCTTTCTTCCAAACATTGATCATATAACCCCACGTGTGTGAAATGGACATCCCTACACTCGGAGAATTCAATTCAAGCTATCATACTCTTGTCCATCTACCTCAGTACTTTTTAATTTTATGAATACTAAGATTCGCTCACACATTTTCATGCGACCGTTAATACTTCTTGAGGTACTAACCAACCGATTACTCCTGTGCTTGCTGATTAGGTGATAATATTTTCCTCGTCTTGCACCACCTAAGGCTTAGCAGTGACTCCCAGACCAGTTGGCCTTAGGGCACTAGGTGAAGAGGCACCCTCGCTATATTTTTTTATTGCTGCCTTGGCGATAACAAAACCAGTGTTCATTTTTTTCTTTTCACCATTTTTATATTTTCTTCAATTTTTTATTTCCTTCATACTTTGGCTTTTAGACAAGAGCATTTCAAGGTATTCTCTACTATCCCGAGTTTCAAGACGTGTGCAGGTGCATATTGTAGGGTATCAACATTCAAATGTTTGGCTTCCAGAATAGAAACTATTTTTCAGACTTATTTTTATCCTCAGATTAGTGACTTCCTTCATCTTACTAACCCTTGGGACAACAGCTCATAACTACTTATTACTAGTTCGTATAAGAAAACTTCTAATTTTCTTGGTTTTCTTAAACTATTCCTATCTTTTGGATGTAATGTTTCACTTTCTATTCTTTTGTTATAATTTTTTTTTTTAAATTTTTGAAAATGTTGTGCTTATGCAAAATATGATGCAAATTGATGTGTAAATAAGCACAAACCTCCCCCAAACCTGTTTACAGCAGTGTCCTCACTGATGTCATCCGTTAAGCTCAAAAACCTGTAGACTTGGGAGGAAATTATTAATGGGGGAAAGAATATATGAAAGTGAAAATGCTCCCCCAAACTTATTTTTGGCTCACAAATTTGAGGACAAAAGTTATGATCAAGAGCCAAAAATATACCCCCCTCTCAAACATGAGTTAGACAATATGAAGCATTTTAAGAGGGGGTGAGTCATTTGGTCAAAGTAAGGCTTTACAAAGACCAAAAGTTAACACCAACCATTCAAAGATTTTATCAGTATATCGTATAGGTTGGTGGAAGAATGTGTTGTATCGACTCAAGAAAAGTGGGGAAGGCATAAGAGGTGGTCTGGAAAGGGTTTGAAATTAGAGAAAAGAAAGAATGATGATGAATGTGAATGATTAGAAAGAAGGAATGGTGATGGTTCAACCTCTAGAGGTGGAGATTGATCAATCACAAAATCCGTATTGTTTAAAAATTCAAGTTCGTCAGCAAAAAGTTCTTCAAAACTTTTATCAATAGTGTGATTGAACATTTTGCTGTCAAAGAGTTTTATGCCAGAATTTATTCTACTTGATTCATAAAAAATCACTGAGGTAGAGGACTCGAAAAACTCATCTACCTCTTTTTCAAAAATATCCAAATCAAGTTGAATTTCTGGTATTATTGAACTTGAATTAACAGATTGTGATTTATCAAAACTCACTGAAACTATAGGAACAGAAGAAGAACCGGAGAAAGTAGAAGGTGAAATGGGTAAACAATTTGGTATGTCGAGTGTTGCTAAACCAGATGTGGAAGATGGAGGTTGTATTTCGGTCTGATCTTCGGGTATACCATTATCATCAACTTCAAGACATAGTTGGGGTTCGGGAAGAATTAAAGGCTCAAGATGATGACCATAAGGAAGTGAAAGGATTTGATGAATTGGCGGGCCAAAATCATCCAAAATTTCGGGTTCATCAATCAAAATATCCCCAACGTCAATCACCTCATTCAAGTGAAGGTTAAAATTCTCAAACTCCTCATCAAAAGTATGGTTTTCAATCAGTTTTGGTTCAAGAGTAGAGGTGTCACAAGGGTTGGGTATGGTTTCACTTGAAAGGGACCCTTCACAGTTGGGTAAATCAAACACTACAAAGTCACACAACTTATCAGTCATTCTATTTGGTGTACTTGATGAATCTATGAAACTGGAGTTGTGGATTTCAGTTTGGAGGTACAGTTCTGTCTTTTTACCCAAATCCTTCATAATTTGGTTTGACATTTCCATAAATTTTTCTAATGTCTGCTCCAGACTAGTCTTGGGCTGATAAGGGGTTTCAGTATAAGATTGAAATTCCTGTGGATAATTAAAACTCCCAAATGACTGATTAGAAGAACTGTCTAGAGTAGGTGGAAAAGTCGGATTGGATTGATAGGAATAGAATGGTTGCGGAACTTGGGTAGGAGTAGGATCAATATTATGATAAGAAGAATATTGATATGGGTTGGTTGGTTGGCTATTTTCAACAGACATCTTATATGCCACAAACCGCATATCAAACTCTTCTCCGGACAGTGGTGGTGATGGTTGATATTGGTCCGGGTTGAAACTTTGGCCTCTAGACCTAGCTATGTGCTCAGCAATGGACATTCGTCTAGGGGCTTCCTCACTCTGGGTATGAACTGAAACAGGTGGAGGATTAGGATATGGTTGATAAGACCTAGACTGAGGTGGCCAACTGTTTCTTCCCGCTTGTTCTATATGATCTCTTAAGGACATGGAAGAGCCGGACGGTATACCGAAGGGATTTCGAAAACAAGAGATATCTGGTTGTGGACAGCAAAGCTCGGCGAGTGTTCTTCTGTTTAGGTCACCCATTATAAGAAGAGAAGAAAGGGGAAGGGGTAAAAAGGAGAGAAAGTAATTGGTTTGCTTTGAAAAATGACGGATTTAGACAAATCACAAAAAAAATGCACAACCCTAGAACTATGGTTACCTAGGTCCAGTCTCTAGACAGCTCCTAACTAAGGCTAGAAATAGGACCTCAAACCGCCTCTTCACGGACAAGTACGGCCAGGTAAGTGGGAAGGAACCACCACTACAGTGGGCCTAATTAAAAACCACTAGCCTAGACACCGCAATGTCAGTTAGGATAAACGGTCGATGCCTATACTAGTCTTTTTCCTATTGAGCTCGACAGTCCTTAGAGTCTGGTCTAGATATTTTTTAAATTAATGAAGGGTTGTTCTATATGCTAGGTTTGTGATTTGTGGGGCTTAGGAAGGGTGATGAAATCCCCACCTAATCTTGATTTGGTCTTTGCCCCTTAAAGATCCGTATTAAAATATGCAAAAACAAACCGAAAAACAAAACTTTGCAAAAAGATTTTTGAGCGGCGATATTTTGCAAAGAATCCTGCAGAAAATCGATTTTATTGGATTTTAGAGGAGAGAGAAGGGAGTTAGAATCTTACCAGAGAAGTGTGAACCCTAGATCTCCTGTTTCCTCAAGTCCGTGACACCAGATTTCCTCGCAAAAATTCACACAATAATCGTTAAATATACAATTTGCAGTTTTTTTTTAATAATGATATGACTCGTCGAAGAATTCAACACAAATAGTAAAAATAAAAAATTACGCACGTTTCCCCGGCAACGGCGCCATTTGATTGATACGAAAATTTGTGTTTGTAGTTAACCGCAATCAATAACGGTGTCGCGTGTAGCTAGACCGAGATGAGTACGGGTCGTCCTCTGGGAAACGTTGAACCTTTTATTTTTACTTTAGATGTGTTGAAAAAGAGAGGAGGAAGAAAGAATTTTGTGAAAAGAATCTAGATCTATATTTTACATTCTTGTTTAAAATAGATCTAGAAACTTTTCACAAAATTCTTTCTTCCTCCTCTCTTTTTCAACACATCTAAAGTAAAAATAAAAGGTTCAACGTTTCCCAGAGGACGACCCGTACTCATCTCGGTCTAGCTACACGCGACACCGTTATTGATTGCGGTTAACTACAAACACAAATTTTCGTATCAATCAGGCTGCCTCAGATCTCGATACATTTTCGTGCCTCCCGGATCCACAAAATAAGCTGAACTATAAGCCTCAACTAGTACTTCTTCTCGAACATCCCCCTTGGGAATGCAGAGTCTGCTATCGAATCTCAAAGAACCGTCTCGATGTATGAGTAAGTCTGTCCTCAGTCCGGCTTCCACCTGCCCTCTGAACTTCTGAAATTGAGGATCATCAGCTTGTGCAGCCTTAATGCGATCTACAAGTGAAGACTACACCTATAACTGCCAAAACTGCCTGATTGCACTCGGTATAAAACCTCTAGTTTGAGCTTCAGAAAATCCTCAATGATGCCCTTCTGACTGGTCAACATCATGACCGCTGGTTTGCGACTAAGAGCGTCGGGTACGACATTTACTTTTCCCGGATGGTACTTTAAGTCTAAGTCGTAGTCCGCCATTAGTTCTAGCCATCGGCGTTGTCTCATATTCAATTTCCTCTGAGTGAACATGTATTTCAGACTCTTGTGATCTGTGTATACTTCTACCTTTCCGCCCAGTAAGTAATATCTCCATATCTTTAATGCGAAAACCACTATGACTAACTCCAAGTCGTGTGTTGGGTAGTTCTTCTCGTGATTCTTCAGCTGACGTGAGGCATAAGCAACTACCCGACCGTGTTGCATTAGAACGCAGCTTAAACTTTTCCCTGAATCATCGCTGTGTATCACCAAACCACCTGAATTATCTGGCACTGTAAGAATAGGTGTCATGGTCAATTTTTGTTTCAGTCCCTCAAAAACCTGAGTACATTCCTCCGTCCATACGTATGGCACTTCCTTCCGTGTTAGCTAAATTGGGAGGTCAGGTGATTGCAAGGTTCAAGGATGGGATAAAGTAATTACTTGCAATAAGGGAAAGAAATTTTGTAAGAAGGATCAATTTATGCATCAAGCGGGCTTTAAAGGTACAATATTTTAGGAAAATTTGATCGAACCAGAACTTTATTATTCAGAAAAATTTGACAGAGTACAACTGAGAGATAAACGTGGCCCTAAACTATACATTGTTTTTATTTGGCCCGAAGAAAAGAAAAATAAGTCGCGTCAGTCGCGATTGTGGAAGTTCAACAAGTTGCGATAAGTTCTCGCGCTAAGATAGGGGCGTTCATTCTCATAGTGCTTTGTCGAGATATCTACTTGATGTTCTTCAGCCTCGAGCTCCTCTTCACTCGAGGTTTCATCCTCCGATTGCTCCTCGGCTGGAGCTTCGTCTTCAGATTCCTCCTCTATAGGGTTTTCTTCTCCTGGCTCTTCCTCTTCGGCGGGAGCTTCCTCATTGGAATCCTCCACCATATGTCCTGCCTCTTCCGGGTCCCATTCTGGATCCTCTTCCATAGGGTCTTCCTCAGGATTCTCTTCTTCAGGATCCTCATCTGGATCCTCCTCTACCGAATTTTCCTGTGGATCCTCTTCTATCGGTTCTTCTCCGGGATCCCCTTCCACTGCATTTTCTTGTGGATCCCCTTCTATCGGGTCTTCTTCGGGATCCTCCTCCTCAAGGTCTTCTTCTAGATCCTCCTCTTCATCGTCAGAATCATTAATCATATTGATCTCCGGAACTTCGACATCGACTACCTCATCCTCGGATTTGCTGTCGTAAAAAATAATCTGTGGGCCAACGACCTCGTCGTCTGAACTCACTAATATATAGTCGAAAGAAATACAGGACCGAGTGTCCTCATCGAGAAGCGGTGCCGCCCCAGGGTTGGCCATGGTCTGAAAAGTAAGGGTCATGATCAGATAGTGGGACACGAAGGCAAAGAACGACTAACGATGCAGAACACGAGGAAATGATAAAGTAGATAAGATTCAAAACATGAACTTGAGTAGTGATGCACAAGTAGCATATGAAAGTGAAAGCAAGGAAACAAAATATGTTTCAAGAGACCCCTAAATTGAATTGCAATCTTATTCTAAACCCGACGCTCTGATACCAACAAAACTATGTCACGCCCCTCTTCAAGGCCAGCCATGTTCCTACGATCAAGGAAAAATTCTGCCGTAGTCACATTTCGGATTCTAGCATTATATGATAATCAGTAAAATACGACACGGATAAAGGGAATGCTGTAACATTTCAGAAAAATAAAATATTATTTTTGGGAATATGTATAATTGAATAATAAATATTATGAATATTTTAATGTGTTGAGATTAGTTTTAATGTTATGGTATAATTAAATACCGATAAATTGGGAAACATTTGGAAATTTATAAGAATTATTGAATTGAGGGTGTTTTATGTGATATAAGTATTATAGATTTTTAAATACTTATTTGTAAAAGGATTAAATGCTAAACTCGATTAATAATCACTAATTATGAATTAAGCTTGATTATGCACATGACATGCACCATGTCACTTTTTTTTAAAAAATACTTGTTACATTTTTATGAAACTTGATTTCAAGTCTTCATTGTGCATGGTTTCATTATGGTTTTACAATTGTTTTATAAAATAGAACCATGAGAAAAGAAAAAGAAAAAGATAAATGAAGGAAAAGAAAAGAAAAGAAATGAAAAAGGAAATGAATATAGAAAGAAGTATGGGCAAGAGAGAGAAGAGAGAGAGAGGGTGAGCGGTTCTTTGTCTTGGCCTCACTCTTCATCAACTTCATCATTTATTTTCCCTCTCCTCTCACCATGGCTGCCCTCCTCCCTCCACCACCTACACCACCTCACTTCACCCCCAAAAACACCTGAAAATACCTCATTCCTTTCATTAAAAATATGCACAAGCTCACTACAAGCATGAGGAACCAAGAAAAATAGGATTTTGATGCTCAAGGGGATTCTTGAGTCCCAAATGAGGTAATTCTTTCACTTTAAGTGTAAGGTTTCATTTCCTTTAGCTTCGACTTTAGTTTAGAATTGGTTTAACAAGGTTTTATGACTTTTGAAAAATTCTAGATGAGGGTTAGGGTTTTCCTTGAGTTGGGATGGTGCAAGTGAGTGTAATTGGTAAATACAAACCCCCCTTAGTGATTGAAACCAGTGGCTAACCCAAAATACAGAGTTTAGAAACTTCCGTGTCGGTTTTGCGTTAAATTGTGGGTGCAGGGAATCTGGTATAACCTGAGATATTTAGTAGAAAAACTAGTAACCCTAGAGACCTAATTGGACCACTAGGAAGACACCCAGGAAATACGAGCCCAATCCTTTGCAACAAAATTGGAGAGGCCGGATTTCGTGGGGTTCTCGCCGGGTCACCGGTAGGAGATGGTGTCAATTTTGGTTCTGTAGCTCATATACCCCATATACTACCCTACTGTACTACTAGTTTAACTTAATTTCACCTGAACTAAAATCTTGAACAAGTTTTGTAAGTTGCTGTTTTGGTTTCCTCGATGTTCATGACTTGAACTTTTGATATTTGGTTTTTTCTCGATCGATTGGCGTTTGTACGTCGATGTCGAGGGTTATTGGTTCTTCTTGCATGTTTAGGTTATAGGTTCTGACCTATAAGCACCCCGCGTGTCGTTTTGGTTTTGAATAAGATGTTTTGATAGGATACGATATATGTGATATGTAGGTACCCTCGCGTGAAACTTCGGGACGATAAGCAAGAGCATGGCGGCATCGACTTCGACAAGCAAGGATCAAGGTGAGTGGATGTATATCTATGGGGGAAGTCGGGTGGATGGCGTATAGCACCGCCGTAGTTCGTAGTGTAGCCTATGATTATATATGAATATGTGTTATGTGAGACGTTATTAATTAGCAAGAAGGCTTTAGGAGATTATGAGTTAGTTTTAGCGTAACTAGAAGATAGTGCTTTTAAGTTAGTTTCTTAGTCGCGAAACCCTAGAGTAAAGGTACACGCACACACACATGCATACACGTGATATGTTCTGGTGTATATGATATATGTATATATATATGTATATATATATATATATGTATGTGGATATGTTGCTATATATATATATATACATATACGTATACACGTATGATGAGGATAGTATATGATACTTGGAGATGAGTCGATGTGCTTGGGCATGATACCATAAGATCGGTGATGTGATTTGGGTCGTGTGATGAGACACAACATGATATTATAGCAGATCGTTGGGCGATGTGTTTTTATACACACGCGGATATATATGTTTGATGGTATCGAAATATACTAGACTTTAAATCAGTACCCCTAATTCAGAATACGATGATAATGATACCGGATAAATAATGTGTTATATGTGATAATTGACCCGTACCCCGATTTGGGATGCTGTATGATGTATAAATATGATGATTGATCCGCACTCTTGACTCGAGGATGTCGTATGATATATTTTATTGTACGTGACGCTATTAAGGCGGGATCACCGACTACTAGATATATCGACTCGGACTTAGGTAGTTTTCCTTACCCTTTTGATTGGTCTCTTAGCTTTGTCCAGTAGTTTACTTGGTCGATGTTAGATTGGGCTCGAGTCATACTTATTTTCAAAACTAACGAATCGTGAGTATTTTAAAATACAGGCCGAGAGATACTACGGATTTTCAAAGCATGCATCTTTTCTCAAAGACACCGTAGCCCTATTTTTCTAAAACCATGATTCGTGCGATTTTAGACACCAAAAACTGTATGACTCGTATATAGAATTGTATATCCTTTATTTTTGCGTTTACTATACATTTTCCATATATCTTTGCTGTTCGCATTGCACTGCATGCTTAAATGTGTTTTCGTTAGTTATTATGAAAACCTGTTGTCAGGACACCAGCACCATTACCGATGATGCGTATGCTCCATGTACACTTGTTTGCCGTCTCACTCACATCATCATCGGTAATTTTCATGTCACGTACACATTAGAAAACACTACTTCATTGGTATAAATTGCTAGCTGGTAGTTTCGACATAGTACTAATACACTTGCTTTTATATGCCAGTTTAGATATTGCATTTATTACTGAGATACTTCATGCATTTATACGTTCACTTGTCATGAAATATTATGGGGCTTTATGCCGGTAATTCACTGTTTATTTACTCTCGAGTTTGAGATTTCAGATTTTCCATGAGATTTCTGAATTTGGAGAAACCGCAAGGATTTTATAAACTCATTTTCATTCTAAAAGATAGAAAATTGCGGTTTTCTCGTGATATGACGTGAGATGTGTCCACCATGAATTTTCTCGGCTTTTGAGCGATATTATACACCCGATTCGAGGAGGAGGATGAACCGTCTGCGGGTGCATGGTGGACCCGGTACGGTACCCCGGGGCAAGATGGTCGCAGATGATGGCGTTGAGCCTGATAGGGGAGCACTACCGACCGGTTATTTGTGACGCGGTGGATATCCGAAGGATACCGACGAAGTCATGAGATTTGATGATTTGGGCCAGTCCGGATTGCCGGAGCCCGGGGCCAGTCCGGATTGCCGGAGCCCGAGATATCGAGATATTGAGATATATGTTTTGTGTCGATACTTGACACAGATTCTCTGTTGATTTCATTAATGATACTTTGGTTTTTATACAAAAAATCGCATTGAGATAAGCAAACAGATTTCTTGTACAAGATGTATTTTACTTCCATTCTTGTTGTATTCATACATCATATATATGATATGTTGCTACCTTAGGCACTGACACGAGCACTTGGTATCATACGTATGTTAGATGATTACCTTGCCATTATTAGATGTTTCAGGTTATTTATATATTGAGGATATTATCATATAACCTAGGATAAAGTCATACATGCGATTTCTGCTCGGTGATATTTTCTACTCACGAGTTGGCACTCACCCCCGTTGTGCCACAGTTTCTTACAGGTTTGGCTATACAGGTTTCATTGCGGCTTGCTGGCACACTGCTTCCTTCCGGGTGATTGCTTTGGTAGGTGGGTTCACTCGCATCGTGACCACCATTGTACCTTATTTATATTCAGTTGTATCTAGTACAGACGTGTATATTTGATAGAATTAGAATACCAGTTGTGTATTCTTTCGACCTTAGAGTCGCGCTCGTATTATTATGATTCTCACTGGTTTTCTTGAAGATGTTGGTTTCTTTCTGAGTTTTGATCCCCGCCCTTCGACGTTGTATATTATATTGCTTGCGTGGTTGTTTCCGCCAATTGGCGAAGAGCTAGCTCCCGCTTGGGGATGCCTTTATTCTTCATTTATATATATTACATGTTTGTACCCGTTTGAGGAAGTATTTATAAAGGAAACTTTGCCGAAATTTTTGGAAAAGACTTGATATTTTAAAAATGCTTACTACGATTTTCAAAGTGAAATTATATGTTAACTTTTAAATAAGTTTTTCCTTCACTCCCCTTTTCAAATGGTTTAGATTTCTAGGCTTTTGGCTTACTTGAATTAGGTGGGGTCTTATAGACTTCACATGATTCAAGTGCCAGTCACGTGCCACTTCGGGTCGTGACAAAGTTGGTATCAGAGCGCTAGGTTTAACCTTGGTTTGAGTCTAGGTTTGACTATGCGGAGTCTAGGGCGTATATTGATATATATTCGGAACCTAGACTTGACCTTACGGAACTTAGACTTGGTCGAGGGGGTATTAGACCCGAACTTTCGTCGCATAGGTTAACCTTGGCTGATGGAGTAGGTGACTTAAGTAGAGTGACGTACTGTGTGTATGTTCCGCGGCATACTTACGATACGCTACTCCGTTTATGAAGCCTTAGGATGTACATTTCTTTGCACAATATTCTATTCGTTCATTGATCTATCCTCATCGATTTCGGTTTGTGGTTTCTGTTACCACGGTTGCACGAGCAGAGAGAGCTACGGCTAGAGTTGCGGTTAGCACGAGCTCGTCATGGACGAGGACTGACCAGGGCATAGTCCCGGTGACACACGATTGCATAGATGTGTCGTTTTATTTTGTTTATCACGACATGAGATTTTTGATGGTTTGTTTTTATTATGATTTTTTGAACGTTCAGATCAACACCTGAGGCTTGGGCCACTGCTAGAGGCCGGCTAGAATGTGATGACCATTGATGTATCGTCTATTCTTGAGGATTGAGGAATTGTTTAGCGTGCGGATGAATGAGCCAAATGTTGCTGCAACTGACAAGATATCGCCCCAAATGTTTGAAGCTATTGCAGCACGAGTTTGTACTTAAGGATATGATAGAAGATCGCTAGTCACCCATGGATGAATGACTAGGACATGTGGTTCGTTTGCATACCCCGATGCGAGGTCATCAAATTGATTAAATTCAGCTAGAGAGGACTTCACACAGGCATGTTGAGAGTCGATAGGTGTCACGACCCAAAATATTAGCTCACGACTAGCACTTAAATCACGTAACATCTACAGCGTAACATAATTCAAGTAAGCTGAAACCCAGAAATCCAAACCTTTTTAACAAATAAAGAGGTGAAGCTTTGAAATAAAGGTATAGTAAATCATGTTTTGTCTTTTGAAAAATTTGGGCAGCACCTCCCCTGTAAAAACTAATCCCGAAAACATGTATAACACAGAATATAAATAAAGTATCCCAAACGGGAGCAAATCATGCCCAACAGCGGAAACAACCATCATAAGCATAAATATACGACGCCCAACGGCGAAGATCCACGTAAGAAAATAAAGTAAAGTAAGACATCAACCCCAAAAGCGAACATAAAACCCATCGCTCAAGTCTCGCAACTACAAGTCTTCTAAGTCTGCAACATATACAATTTTCTAGTTTCTGAATTGATGGAGTTGACTAGATATAACAGGAATAATATTATAAGAGTGGCACGATCCAAAAGGTACTACCTACCAAAAGTAAATCACCCAAAAACAACTGTATGCCAACGATGCCGTTACTGATCCATGCGGTCAACATGCAAGAACTGTGGCACAACGTGGGTTAGTTGCCAACTCGTGAATAGAAAAACATTATCAGGTAGAAATCGAAATGAACAATGATTCCTAGGTCAACTATATCGTAAATGTAATATTATGATATCTAGGGTGCCCGTATCTGCATATGTGCTAACACATAATCAATGCCTATCAGCAAGTGGATCTTGTCCAACAATATAATCAATGCATGTATGCAGTGGATCTCGTCCAACAATAAAATCAATGCATGTATGCAGTGGATCTCGTCCAACAATATAATCAATGCATGTATGCAGTGAATCTCGTCCACGTGTCAACCACCGACACAACAACTCCTGTATGTAAATATCATAAAAGCATATGTAGGTAAATATGAGGATATAAAATAACGTGTGTCCCTCGCGACACAATAAATCATGGAAACCTGAGTGTCTAACCTCGACACTCGAAACATCATGAAACCCGTGTCTAGCATCGACACGTAAATCCTCATCTGTCAGGCGCCGTCACCATAACCGGCCTTGATGTCAGTACATCTCATGGAACCTTAGTGTCCACATCGACACCCGCAATCCACGTAGCATGTCTGAATATGACTCCAGTCGGTATCCCCCAGATATCCGCCGAGTTTAAATAATATCACCGGTAGGTAGTAGTCTTCTGCCAGGCTCATCGTCTACACCACGAAATCATCTCTCGTCCCGGGGTACCATACCGGGTCCACCATGTACCTATAGACGGTGCTTCCCGCTCCTTGAATCGGGTTTCACATGCCAATCTCAGAACCGAGAAAACACATGGTGGACGCACTAAAATATCATATCAAGAGAAACCGGGTTTTCAAACAATATATAAATTTCTTGAAACACCCCCACGGTTCTCAAATCCATAATCATATGAAATCCATATCTCAATACGAAAATCCATGAAAACTGATAAATGCAACATAAAACAGCAATATGTGCATATTAAGGGAAAACCGCTCTTTTAAATAAATCCAGCTTTAAAAATATATCATGCGGTTCCCAAAACCTCCGAAATCAAGTGCAACATCATATGAGGTGTACATGTAACTATAGCATGATAAGTGTATCTACATGTAAGCAGGTATGCATGATGCATCTCATAAGTACAATAGCACAATAAGCAACGTCTCAATATCACATGTCAATATAATACCACTTAGGGGTATATGCAGGTATAACAAGATATGTGGGTGTACATGTCAGTATATATGCACGATGTGCATGTAGCTGTAGCAAGTTATGCAACATATAACAGGATGTAAGCATGTCCGTATATCTCATGCAACGTGGAACAGTGATATGAACATAGCAAGTATATCATAGCATGATATAGTAATTCTACTGTGTAGTGACATAGCAATTATCGATGATGAAGTGTGTGAGCCGACAATCTGTGTATGTGAAACATACACATTATCGATAATGGTGTAGGTGTACAAGCACGGGTATATGTAATGCAATGAGAATAATATGAATGTAGCATAAAGTACATCATCAACTAAATGCTATAAGGTATACGTGTCTATAATATATCCGAGTCGGTGAATCCATCAATCGGCATCCAGCCTTACAACATTCGCGTACAGTACAAACCATCGTACGACATCCTCTAAACAAGGGTATGGATAAAACAACAGGTAAAACTCATTGCGTACGGTAATCCACGTACGGCGGCATTAAACAAATAGGGATTTTATTAACCTATACAATATCAGGGTACAGATCTACGTCTCGTACGGCATATCACTCAAAATGCAAAACATTATCCATATAAATATACCTATCTCTCAGGTCACATCCATGTCAAACTCGTATCAGGGGACCTACAAAGGTATCAAAAATCTCATATCGACTTGAATCCATAAAATGACATATCACACTAAGTCATCATATCACATTGTATACTCATTCATCACATTAATATCTCGCATCACATTATATAAACGTCACACTTGTTCTCTTTCAATTCATACCTATCACGATTCACTTATCATTTCATATTCTCATGTGTCAATATGTTCATTAGCATTAACTTCTATCATATTATGGTTTATAAATACTACAATCATGTCCGTCGCATATCATTTATCAAGATAAAATCATCAAATGATATTCCATATCAATGTTTGCGGGGGTGCAATACGCCATCCACCCGACTTTTCCCGTAGATATAAATCTACTCACCTTCTAAACTCCTCGCTTAGTCGTAGTCGATGCACTTCGTCATCTCGAAATCCACGCGAAGGTACCTACAATCAATATGAATTCGCAAAGCTATTAACATCAAATTCCGAAATCCAAATACGGCACGCGGTGTTCTCATGGATTAGAACCTATAGCCACGCATGCAAAACAACCAAACAACCCTCGTCGTTGACGTAAAAACGTCCAACACCCAAATAAAATATCCAGTCGCAAAACCAAGAAATTCAAATACCGGAAAACATAGCCAAAACCCTCACCAGGGTCGCTATACATGAAATCTTCCACGCCAAAAATCCAATCGCACCAATACTCATTCACAACACAATAATTATCGCAGATTAAAAAATATATACATTATCACCATGTCCATTAAAACCCACGTCTAATTTTTACCAAAAACCTAGTAAGGAGTTTATATCATTTTAGCTCATTTTAACACAAAGCTAGATGTTCTAAACAATTTAATGATCACAATCATCACAAAGCAGCTTAATTAATTCATCCAAACCTTTACTACCATTTTAATCTCATCCAAAACATGTTTTAGTAAAACCTAGTTTGCTAATTATCTCAATTAGACAAATTAGGAATTTAACAAATATCATTCTCACAAAATAATTAGGTTATCCAAGTCTACACTTCAAGATTAACCACTTAAACACATCAAAACCCTAACTTGAAATTCATAAAGCTTATCATGAAAATTCAAAACATGAAATTGAAGATATATTAAACATTTAAATAGCTAGCTTAAAGAATTAAGCAACAATAAAGGATTAGGGTTAGGATTTATACCTCACAAACATGCTATCAAACTTGCAATTTGATTTCCAAAATAGCCTCCCAAAATGCTAACTTTAATGAAGAACTAAGCTAGTTTAGGCTAAAGATTAAGGAGTATGGATTTGTATTTGAGTTTGTGTGAATATTTCATTATTTTTGATCATTTATTTGAGCAAGAAGAAGATGAAAATGAGCAAGGGAGCAAGGAGGGCAGCAAGAGAAAGAGTTCAGCCAAGAAGGAAGGAGGGGGGGGGGTTGTGTAAAATGTGTGGAAATTTCTAGCTACAAATAGCAATAAATGCTAATTAATGCATTAAAGTCTTTTGCCACCTTTTCTTTTCTTTAAAAAAAAACCATTTTAAATTACAAATATCTAGATATTTCTATGGATGGATTAACTAAAAATCTAGTGATTAGATTAGCATAGGTTCACATTAGAAGTAATTAACCCAAGCCAAAATTGTAATTACCACTAATTAAGTGCATAATTAAGAACTTAAAATAATACTTTAATTAGGGAAAATATCAAAGTGAACCAAAACTTCCAAGTGACCCACAAAACCCGCAAACTAGCTTCATTCTAGTAAAACTAGCTGCAAACAAGTCTATACAGAAGTTTGATCACTATCGGGTTAAAACGGAAAATACCGATTATTTTACGCTAAAACGGAAAAATTTGCAAAACGATTTCAGAAACGTTACAATCTTCCCCCCTTAAAGAAATTCGGTCCCTGAATTTAAATTTAAATCCCCAATACTAAAACATTTCAAAATTCAACTCAATCAACAGGGATCCGAAATCACGGAAGCAACAGAAATAACATAGCGCGTCGCATGCCCCTGAAGCCGTGAATGAAACTCTAAACCGAACCCCGTCAAGCGTCACGCAAATCATTGGACTCGCACGCATATCATCGGAGTTACAATGGAGATACAGATCTCAAAATCCACTACTGAAATCCAATATACACTAAGCAAATGCTATAATATGTATATAGTACACATCCTTTTTGAAAAATCTCCAAAAACTGAAATAATATGCAGAATCTTTTTCTGAATCGCCGCGTGATGTGTAGGTCACGGCATAAATGATGGACACTCATTTGTAAGGTAATAATATCTTTCATATAAGTTTTGCTCAAAATATACGTTCCGCTCTTTTTAAAATATCCCAAAAAGTTTTCTTTTGTAAACGTTCGTGTCACTCGCAGACACGTAAGGAAATAGCGAGACTATAGCTCCTTTTTGAAGACCTCTTGATAAACTTTTTATGCATGCAAAATACTCAGGTACTGTCCTCCGATCAGTCCTGTTCGGCTACTACATAATATAGTGTCCATCATGAAAACAAATGGCTCAAGAGCAAAAAAATCAGCCTTAAAAGGCGTGTCCAATAATCAGGCGCGTCTGGTGCGCACGGAAATCAAATCCCAGTACAGGTGCCACAATATGCACAAAAGTAAGACTAAGTGCATCGGGTGTGCACGAAAGCATCTGTCCAATGCAACTGGCGTGCATGACAATAACAACTAGTGCATCAAAAGTGCACGGAAATCTCAATCCAGTGCAACTAACATGCATGAACGAAAACTCCAATCGAGTGCATCAGGTGTGCACAAAAATCATATCATGCGCCCAACGTGCGCGAAAGTCCAAATCAAGTGCATCCGTCATGCACAAACGAAATCTAAATCAAGTGCATCCCACATGCACAAAATATCAAATCCTGTGCATCTAGTGCACGAAATATCAAATCCTGTGCATCCACTGCACGAAATATCAAATCCTGTGCATCCACTGCACAAAATATCAAATCCTGTGCATCTAGTGCACGAAATATCAAATCCTGTGCATCCACCGCACGGAATATCAAATCCTGTGCATCTAGTGCACAAAATATCAAATCCTGTGCATCTAGTGCACGAATATCAAATCCTCTGTAGGAAATCTAGGAAATCCAAAACATGTGCAGCTAAGGCACGAAATTGACATCAACACCACGGTGTATAAGATATATCAAGTGCAATAACTATGCACAAAAATGTAAATAACCAGTAGGTGCAGCAATGGTGCACGAAAACTATATCTTGAAACTCGATCATCAAAACTAAAATATAAGCGATATAAGCGTGATACTCAGATCACAAAAGCAAATCGCAACAAATGACATTGAGGTACACTTCCTACAATATCGAAAAAAGTCGGTGCGCCCAAACTGGCAGAGCAAGAACATCCGCTTGCCTCCTGCTTACAGTCTGGCGTCTTCTGTCTCTGGGTCCTTATTTTTCTGTGGATCACAAATCTCGCACTCTATTGGCTCATCTGCCCGGTCAGGTGTGCTAATTAAAACGATTCCACTTTGTCACTTCTCCGGTCACCTCTCGGCCCGTTAGTATGATCACTCATAAAGCAGCACGAACCTGGCGTCGGCCTCTGGCCCTCAGAAAACACGTGACACAACAGATCCTCGGTGTAATCTCAATCGCAGCAGTGTCCTGGAAGGAACTAGCTCAAGGTCTCTTCCGATCTCGCCTATACCGAACTTTACAGAGGCTGGTACACTTACAAATCTTTTCTCGCTTTCTGGACATTTGCATTCTCAGCACAACATTTTCTCGGGAACTGGCCGTATCCCAACGCCTTTGCATACATATCAGATCTCTAATCTTGACGGGGAGTAACAACAGCTCGTCAACATCATGCACGAACCTCTTATTCCACTTGTCCTTATTATCGTCCACTTTGACATCATGTCATGCTATCTGCGTACTGCAAATGTTCTCGGCGACAATCAATCCGGAATTTCTCGCACAGACTCGAAATCACACACTCGGTATCTTCATCACTCCGTAGAAGATCTTTAGCCGAGCATGTCCTCGGGAACTCATCCCAACCATCGGAGGAAGACTCAATGCTCATCCATTTCTCGATCAACTCACAACACATCTGGATGAGGTCCTTCCATCTGAAACTGGTCAGCTTACCGATCTCATATCGGGACATCCGACGAACAACGTCATCTCTGGATCAATCTACTCTAGATCTGAGTAAGACTCTCCACACTGGAAATCTTCAACTCAACAGGGCTTGCGTCGGTGCATCAAATCTGACGAATCACTTTCGTCTCTCAACTCAGATAGACTAGCTATCACCAGTCGCATCTCTGCCTGGAAGCTCCAGCAATCTCAGTTCGTAAGCTCTGGAAGCGACATCACATCAATCTCAGCAACAACTGGGTCATCTATCTGCACGGTCGATGACATCACAATCTCTGAGGTATGCTGTACATCAACAGTCCTTTCATAGCAGGCAGACTCTAACAAAGGCCCGATCATCCGGTACAAAACCGTACACTCTCGAAGACAGGTATTACTCAATTCGAGAGATGGCTTTCTCCGCGAACTTGAGATTAAGAGAGACATAGAAAGAAACATCCGGGCGGACCCACTCACTGAGGCTATTTCTCCAACACAATAGTTTTACAAACGAGCTTTGTGAAACTGATTAGTAGGGGAGTTGGGTGTTGGTTTCACACGGGCTGTGAGTACGCAACATCGCAATAATTAGCTTTAAGTGTAAGTGGGAGATTGTTGGATATAGTGCCCTCAAATTCAATTATTGGATCGCAGGCACGTGATTGCAATGATTGAGGAGGACCTATGCCAGTAGGACAATCTTACTCGAGATGATAGTATGCTATTTGGTTTGCCTTTATCAGTCGTGTATAGGTTCAGGTGACTGATCACGATTACACTTTGATAGAGCGCTTAGGATCTTACTTGACTACCAACAGTATGAGGGCGATCATATAAGTGAGAGTTGGGTAGTCTATAAGCATATCCTTAATAGTGGTCCCTAGTCGTGGGAGTTTCGAGATAGGGCATCGATACTCCGGAGTAGACTAGTGTATACAGTCGAGACCCCGACGAGGGGCGGTGGCTGGTCTCACAAGCCACTGGTGTCATTTGGATCACCTAAGATGTATACAGGTGCTCATTGGGTTATGAGTACACCGGACAGGACTCGCCGGGAACCTGCTAGTTGGTATTATACATATCGTCAGATAGCAGTTCTCTGGTGACATGTGTACAGGTTAGTTCATCGACCAGAGATCGTCATTTGTCTCGTGTGAGTTCCCACTGTGCTTTGATTTCTACCCTACCATGGCTCAAAGGAGTCATGCAAACAGGTAGTTTTTGGGTACAGTCCCGAGCCATATGGAGGCACGTGAGCGGATCGGCAGGGGATTTGTCTCTCCCGGTATTGGGGGTGGAAGTCACGCTGTGTCTAGGAAAGCCATTACACCAAGTCCTTAGCCAAGGCAGGTGAGATTTACTGGTAGGTACTCCAGTAGTATCTCAGGGTGTTCAGGGCTTGTCTCCGACACGACTTATACAGTTATTGGGGGTCTGACGTTACTAGCCCCCTAGGCCGGATATGCGATACTCATAGACGAACGGACCGGACTGTATATACATTGTCACTGTTAGGCTCAGTAGGGTTTCCGGATGAGTTCGCTCATCCGCCTCTCTTGAGGTCAGTACATGGGCAGCCGTTATACACAGCTAGTGCCGCTGACGGCTTGTGGTTAAACCTACTGTCAGGGTACTGACGAGTCATTAGAGTCCCCCACAGATAGTTTCCCAAGTTCGGGCGAAACGTTGTAGAGGCCGTATGGTTTTATGGCAGGGTTCGGAAAATACACGTGCGTTTACGCACGTGTCATATTTCGGGCAGATAATACAGGTGAGTTTTGGTTTAAGCCGGATCCATGTATTATAGAGAGTAGATATAATATCTTTGTCTCAATTGCATTTGTATTCGGTCGTAATACAAATGCGGGTATATTTATACAGTTACGGGGTTATCCTGAAATTCATTTCGGGATCACTTTTGGAAGTTGCCAGTTTCCAGTTTTCTATCAGCCGTATTTAACATTCGGTTAAATGCGGATTTATCTTTTCTTCTTTTGGGTGAGTCATGAGGTGAGTCATGAGAGGAAGCTTCTTGGAAGGTGACTTGTTAAGGTGACTCATTGTTTCTTTAATGTGTTCATACTAGGTGCATTTATTGTGTTCATACTTTGTGTTCACACTAGATATTTCTCTTATTGTCACCTCCCCCTCTTCTACACTCACCCCCTTCATATATTGTGGCTGGCCCCTCACTCCTCCTCTCACTCACTTGGTAGAAAAAGAAATGGTTGTTGGTTAAAAGATTATGATAGTTTCGGTGTATGGAATTTCACAGCTCATTTCATTCCATCACCCGATTCCAATGGCAACTTCATTAACCTTTCGTCCATTGCTTTGGACGAAGCGAGACAAAGTCTTCTACTCATTCTCTATATCAATCTTGGTCATCTCTTCTAGCAAACTTGATGACCGAGTTGCCTCGAGTCAGAGGCGGGAGCCCGTTTAAAGATCCGATGACGTGGTGCCACCTGGATGAGGAGATCGGAGATCGACGAGATCGGAGCAGCCGCAACGGAGCGTGGGATGATGGTTAAAGAATGAAGGACTCAGATCGTTCGGTATAACCTTTCTTCCATCTTTGTAGATTGTTAGTTTAGCGTTAATGGCAGATCCGGGTTATAGTATGCGATAGCGCCAGTTATAAAAGTTTTTGTTTCGCATTTTGGCGTCTGAAAGACAGCCGGCGCGCTACCGTAGACTTGCATGGTATCAGAGCCACGCCATTAAGCTTTACTATCTTGTACTAACGCGTTTAAAAGATCGATCAAACCGGATATCGAAAACTGCAAAATTCAAATTCTGAGTTTCTGTCTATTTTAAAATGGTTCTAAAATTAATTTTACACATCACAGAAAATTCAGCAGGCTTTTCTAAGCACGTGGTACAAATTTGGGCACGTGATCATTCAATAGCGCCGTGGAATCGCGGTCAAACCTAGGGTTTGACCGCACATCCGCGGCCATTCTATTGGATCACTGCTCCAAATTTGCACAGTGACTTATTCTCTGGAAATTGGGGTTTTTGGTATATATCTTTTGGGCCCAGATTTTGTTACTGTGCAGCAGATGTTCATGGGGCCCACTTCGTGATATTTAGTCGATCGAAATTTAAACGTGTCAGTTTGAAGTACTTACATTATATCTCCGACCGTGAATGTCATTTGATCGGTAAACCGCGTCTGATTGCTATAGTTCTTTTAGACGGGTTTGCGAACGTGACATTCGCGTTGATGTTCTGTGTTGTGCTGTGATGTTGCGGATTTGTCGTGGTGGATAGCAGTGTGCAATGGTAGTGGAGTTTGAGTTTATTTGTACATTTGATATTGCAGGGCGAGCGTCCAACATGTGGACTGCCGTCACTGCCTGTTGTATAATATTCTTTTAGGGACACGACCGGGTCGAGGTCGATGTACCCGTTGTACATATTTTTCATTTCTGTACTAGGTTTTACCCCGCGACGGAGTGCACGGATAGCCGGGTTCTAGAGGGCAACGGGTCCGCATCTCATGGCTTTGAGAGGCAGAGGGGCCTCACTCTAGAATTGGCAGACTATTCGCCGCACTTGTAGGGGGTACAGATTGACCCAAGGAGGGGTGCCCAAGATTACCGGATTCCGTGAAGTGCTGGGTGGTCCATTCACTATGCTGTATGGGGCTGCCTCGCTTCAGGTTTTAGCGGGTAACTTGCCGCACCCGTAGGGGTCTAGGTTTCATTGCATATGTCATCCATACGACAGGGGAACGTCGGGTTTCAGCAGCGGCTCTGTGAAACCCGGGGATCCCAGATTATCTGATGTTCTGTGATGCTTATTACTTTTCTGTAATGTTGCATATTATCACGCCTGGAGCGATTATTGTATATTGGTATATATACTATTAGATGTTGTATATGTTTTACACCCGCACTAGTTCAGTCCCCGCTCTGTCGTCAGTTAAGTAACCTAACGGGTGATGCGGGACCCAGTGACGAATGCGGATGGCATATACGTACATTTTATTTTCGTTCTTTTCTGGTGTGATTAATTGATGGGACTGCGTTGATTCTGATCAATGCAAAGTAAAACAAACCTGTTTGGATGTTGTTGGAACAATTTTAAAAAGTGTTATTACAAAGACGTTTCCCTTTGTTTTGCACAGTGGTATTCGGTTGGAATATCCTGCACCTCATTCGATGGGGTAAGGGTCGATATCCCTTCACCGGGACTGACCCCTTGGGCAGAAGTTTGCGTCAGGGTAATAACTTCACTATAGTCGATTACATGTTACTTTGCATCACGGTATTCAGTGGAATATCCTGCACCTCATTCCACGAGGAAAGAGCCGAGATCCCTTCACCGGGAGTGACCTCTTTAGCAAAGGTTTTCGCCACTATATTTTTATAAAAAGCTATCAGGTTCCTTCAACGAGATCAAGTTCATTACGTTAAAGGTTTTTCGCCAAAAACCAGCCGTAGCCCTCCGTCATTTCTTATGGATGGTCAGTAATATTCAAGCTATGTTTGTTGGCTTTCGTCAAGGCATAGTGTTTGGTAGTTGCTGGGGTATTCATTTGTTGCATAGATAGATGAGTTGGTTTGGGACAGTCATATTACCTTGTTGGCTTTCGTCAAGGGTATGTACGGGTGGGTTCGAATTAACAAGATAATGACGGGCAGAACTTGACATGTGACTTATGATTTGTTGGCTTTCGTCAAGGTCATAAGAACATGGGGTAAAAATCATATCGGGAGTTTCTAAAGAAACCGAAACTTGCCAGGCATGCGCATACCTTCTGGAGTGTGATAACGTGAGTGGATTCCGTCACGTTATCATGCGATGAGAGTAGGATCCCGATTCCCACTGATGAGTTGGTTTACTCTTCGGGTGATCCCGATTGATTCTTCTTTTAGGTTTGGAGAAGAATTTGACAGTACAGTGGGAGGTTTCCGGATTAGATAAAGTGATAACCATTCTGATCTAGGTTAGAGTGCACGCAGAGTGTTTCTTTTCTCTCTCTCTTTGGCAGCGGCCTTTGACCGACCCTAGACTATAACTCAGGGACCAAGTTGACCGAACCTTCTTAAAATACTGGCTTTTGGATTGTCTGTGTTGCATAAGTCATTGTCACTCCTTCTTTTACCCTTTGCATTTCTCAGAACACCCCGTATTACTACGGACATCCACTTCCATTAGATAGATCCATCGTATGGTTATATACGAACTCGAAGGGACTTCTTCGAGGATGGATTAAGGTTCAGGAGAAATAGAATTGGTTTATTCAGTTGTCTTTTATTATCACCTTCTCTCAGGTTGCGAAGGCTCCTTGGTTTAGGAGAGTACACCTATTACGCTTATTGGATAGTCTTCTTCCAAACCATAGGCAGGTGCCGAAAGGTAGGGAGTGAAGAAAACCAATTAGCCTAAGTAGGGTGTACAGAAGGTAATATGTAAAGACAAAATAAAGGGATTAGAAAGAGGGCAAAGTAAGTTGCGACTGTTATCATTCACGACCAAACCGCGTACTTCATCGCCACTCCTATTTCACCTTTAAAAGAATAAGGTATTATTCAGTTGTCTTTTATCATCACCTTCTCTCAATGTGTGAGTACTCCTTGGTTTAGGAGGGTACACCTATTATGCTTACTGGATAGTCTTCTTCCAAACCATAGGCTGGTGCCGAACGGTAGGGAAGGAAGAAAACCATTTACCCTAACGATGGTGTACAGAAGGTAACGACTAAAGACAAATAAATGGATTTGGAGAGGTGGTAAAGAAATATACGGTTAAAGTCATGAATTGGATTATGGAAGAGGCATTACTAGGAATACCAGGATACCCCTATGAAACATTCTTATGTTTCAGTGCATTGTTAATGGAAAACTGTTTTCCCGATTAGATACTTACTCCAGGGTGTGTATTCACCAGGTTTCATTCTCATATCTGTATGGTTTTTACAGATGATGAGTGGGAGGAAGTTATTGGGAATTAGGTGATCATCCTCATTATATCGGAATTCGTTGTAATTGGTGATATTTGAGGAAATCGCCTGGGTACAGTTTTCAACCTACGACGCACAGGTTTTGAGTTATTCAACTCAGCGGACTTATACAGAGTATTATATGTTGTCCAGTGTCCATCAGGACAAAAGGGTAGGTCCTCGTATTATGTTCTGCTTACTTATGACTTCTCTAGTTTTTAGATAAGTGTTTGGTAGAAATACAAGGTCTAAGTTTTAAGAAGTTGTGGGTATAAGAATAAAGTAGAGGACCAGATGTCGCAAGTATCGGGATTCTTCAAAGAGATCGAAGATGTAGATACTTGTGATTGGTATTCAGATGATAGTAAAAGTTTTGAGAAACTTGTTTCTATTTCAGGTTACTCATAATTGGATGGATTCCTAAGTTGAGTAATGCTGATTAGCCTCTCTCCATTAAGATGATATGCACTGGGGACAGCTGCATGTTTTGAATCTGGTTCCAATTAAATAAGTGCCAAAGTTTCTATATTGGATATAGAATGGTTCATATCTTAACGATGTTAAGGTACGGGGAGTTGTCCGGCTTATGCTTAAAACCAGACTCTGGATAACTCAGGGCACGTTTCTGTAATGGCTGTTTGTGGGTTGGCCCAGGCTATGAAGAGGGTTGACTTTCTACCATCTGGAAGATCAATAGTGATATTGTTCTTGACTCGCCACAGTTTTAGTAAAATGGATTTTTTCAGAAAACAGTAGTGGGAGTATGGTAGAACTGGAAGTGATTCCAGAACCGCAAACGATTACGGAAAATTTAATAGGACCTATAGATTCAATCAGGTTTGACATTCCAATAGCCACTCCGCAGATATGGTGGGTAACCTCAGACACCCGAGAGGTACTCCGGTAGCCTCAAGGACGGTGACAGGGAGGTTTTTATCTTCCCAGACTTGACACTACTATTGTTCCAGGCTATGAGACCCTGTAGGAGGGTTGTTGTGGTCAGTGTGAGCAGCGGAAGCATAGTGGGCAAGTAGCTTATGTCTATTTATAGACTAGAGCAGTTATAGCGGAGATTGATCATCTAATTTTGATGTGACAGTCATGGGTTTGACTTCATCAGAATAGGGGATGGATCTGTTAAGAAGGTAGTAGGGTGTGATGTCTTGGTTTTTGGATGACATACACATAGTAGGAAGTAAAATTCCTATACTACGATCGGTTGTACTTTGGTCGTCACACAGTTGTTTCTCCAGAAAGGATATGGATATAATATCTGACATTCTGGTTTCTAGATCTATGGTTTTAGATCTGGATTTGGGTAGTTTCCCAATGTGGGTACTTTGACAGTATTCTAATGGTTTTTAGAATAAATGACTCCTGGCATGGTGGTGTACCTGCAGGTAATGGAGTCACCCTCTCTAAAGGTGTCTTACAGACTAAAGGGGAGAGGGATGTGCATAATTGGCATATCACTTTCTTAGGCAATTGAGTCAATCGTGAGATGTCAAGTACCACACCAAATGTTGTTTTTGCACTAGATGTAACAAGTTTGTATTAATCCAATCCTGGAGAACCATAAAGAAGCAGTTTTAGAACATAAGTGAATGTTCTACGGAGTTGATGACGGCAGCCTCCTTCGGGAGACGGTTATCATTCCAGGCTTCAAAGGTGACATGGATGATAGAGTGATTGTCAGAGTTATAGTTTTCCCTCTGACAAAGAGGGACAGTATTATGGACAGGTGGTCCAAGAGGATACTGTGGGAGGCATGCTGTAGGATACTGATTAGGTTCAGTTATCGATACAGTCTTAGAAGTTTGGATTTGGAGTTCATTTATGAACTAGGTCCTATCAGATATCCAGACATATTCTAAGACATGTATTACTCAATTCGGGAGATGGCTTTCTCTGCGAACTTGAGATTAAGAGAGACATAGAAAGAAACATCCGGGCGGATCCACTCACTGAGGCTATTTCTCGAACACAATAGTTTTACAAACGGGTTTTGTGAAACTGATTAGTAGGGGAGTTGGGTGTTGGTTTCACACGGGCTGCGAGTACGCAACATCGCAATAATTAGCCTTAAGTGCAAGTGGGAGATTGTTGGATATAGTGCCCTCAAAGTCAATTATTGGATCGCAGGCACGTGATTGCAATGATTGAGGAGGACCTATGCCGGTAGGACAGTCTTACTCGAAATGATAGTATGCTATCTGGTTTGCCTTTATCGGTCGTGTATAGGTTCAGGTGACTGATCACGATTAGACTTTGATAGAGCCCTTAGGATCTTGCTTGACTACCAACAGTATGAGGGCGATCATATAAGTGAGAGTTAGGTGGTCTATAAGCATATCCTTAATAGTGGTCCCTAGTCATGGGAGTTTCGAGACAGGGCATCGATACTCCCGAGTAGACTAGTGTATACAGTCGAGACCCTGACGAGGGGCGGTGGCCGGTCTCACAAGCCACTGGTGTCAGTTGGATCACCTAAGATGTATACAGGTGCTCATTGGGTTATGAGTACACCGGACAGGACTCGCCGGGAACCTACTAGTTGGTATTATACATATCGTCAGATAGAAGTTCCCTGGTGACATGTGTACAGGTTAGTTCATTGACCTGAGATCGTCATTTGTCTCGTGTGAGTTCCCACTGTGCTTTGATTTCTACCCTACCACGGCTCAAAGGAGTCGTGCAAACAGGTAGTTTTTGGGTACAGTCCCGAGCCACATGGAGGCACGTGAGCGGATCGGCAGGGGATTCGTCTCTCCCGGTATTGGGGGTGGAGGTCGCGCTGTGTCTAGGAAAGCCATTACACTAAGTCCTTGGCCAAGGCAGGTGAGATTTACTGGTAGGTACTCCAGTAGTATCTCAGGGTGTTCAGGGCTTGTCTCCGACACGACTTATACAGCTATTGGGGGTCTGACGTTAGGCCGGATATGCGATACTCATATACGAACGGACCGGACTGTATATACATTGTCACTGTTAGGCTCAGTAGGGTTTCCGAATGAGTTCGCTCATCGTCCTCCCTTGAGGTCAGTACATGGGCAGTCGTTACGCACAGCTAGTGCCGCTGACGGCTTGTGGTTAAACCCACTGCCAGGGTACTGACGAGTCATTAGAGTCCCCCACAGATAGTTTCCTAAGTTCGGGCGAAACGTTATAGAGGCCGTATGGTTTTATGGTAGGGTTCGGAAAATACACGTGCGTTTACGCACGTGTCATATTTCGGGCAGATAATACTGGTGGGCTTTGGTTTAAGCCGGATCCATGTATTATACAGAGTAGATATAATATCTTTGTCTCAGTTATATTTGTATTCGGTCGTAATACAAATGCGGGTATATTTATACAGTTACGGGGTTATTCTGAAATTCGTTTCGGGATCACTTTTGGAAGTTGCCAGTTTCCAGTTTCCAGTTTTCTATCAGCCGTATTTAACATTCGGTTAAATGCGGATTTATCTTTTCTTCTTTTGGGTGAGTCATGAGATGAGTCATGAGAGGAAGCTTCTTGGAAGGTGACTTGTTAAGGTGACTCATTGTTTCTTTAATGTGTTCATACTAGGTGCATTTATTGTGTTTATACTTTGTGTTCACACTAGATATTTCTCTTATTGTCACCTCCTCCTCTCCTACACTCACCCACTCTATATATTGTGGCCGGCCCTTCACTCCTCCTCTCACTCACTTGGTAGAAAAAAGAAATGGTTGTTGGTTAAAAGATTATGATAGTTTCGGTGTATGGAATTTCACAGCTCATTTCATTCCATCACCCGATTCCAATGGCAACTTCATTAACCGTTCGTCCATGGCTTTGGACGAAGCGAGACAAAGTCTTCTACTCATTCTCTACATTAATCTTGGTCATCTCTTCTAGCAAACTTGATGACCGAGTTGTAGGGTTCCTAGACACCCTAATGAGGTCTCACAAGGCATCAACCATGCCAATTTTGAAAAATCTAGGTGCCGAGAGACCTGACTACGGATCGTTGGCTAGATATTTAGGCGAACAAAGTAACTAGTTAACACTTAACTATAAGAATCGGAAATACAACCTTTGTAGATCCGGTCCTCCACCTCCACGGCTCCGTGATGAAGTCATCTCCGCTGTCCAAATCAAAATCCGGGCTCTAGCGTCGGCTTCATCGGAGAAAGAGCGGGCAAGGTCGTCGGCTTCGTGCCGAAGATGATCTACGTCGAGGCATCGCTAGATCAAGCTCCAACTTCACCAAGTGATGAAACTTGTGAAGAAAACACACTCTACTACTTGGCAAGAGGTAGAGGATGAAGAAATAGGAAGTGGGTAGACTTTAGAATTGGATTTCTCACTTGTTTTCATCAATCACCATTGATGAAGCAAGCTTCTTCAAGTGAAGAAGATGAAGAAGAAGAAGATGAATATTATGATAAGTTAATTTGAAAATAGAAAATAAAAGAATACTTATCATAATCAACCATGGTCAAGTGTAGAGAATAAACTAGGGTTAGGTCAATGGTTAGGTTAGGCATGAAACAAAAATGGTGGACTTTTCAAACCTTCATGAAGTTTCAATGTAAAACAAAGCTAGCCACCATTTCTTTTCTTTTGCCAAAATGAAATAAATAAATAAATAAATAAATGACTAAGTAAATAAAACAAAACCCTAACCATCACATAACCATGGTTTAATCTTAACATACACTTAAACAATCATGTATCATCAAACATGATACAATCATATGTACAAATGTATATCACATATACAATGTGCACAAACCAAGTGAGAAAATCCATTTAAAGTGAACCAATACTAGTTAATGCAAAGTAATATATCAAATATATAATTATGCATTAAATCATTAAATCAACACTTGATTTAACGATCCGGTCATATCGCATATAACCGACTAGTATTCTATGTATCGGCTTATCGAACCAACCCTTGATTCAATAACTAGGTTACATCGCATACAACCTTTCGATACATTCATCGCGAGAATGGAATACGGTATCACATACACGCATTATTCTCAGTCCCGCACATATCTCATATGTGCTCCTATTTCGTTTCTCTTGAGCCAGGAAACCTCTGTGTAGGACTCTAAAGACTCGTCAATACGCCGGCAGCAGGTGATGATCATATCAAGCACCCACAAGCCGCAAGCGGTTTGCTAAACGTAACGGCCACCCGGGTATTGAGCGATCTGAAGATCGACGAGCAAGCCCGCTCACACTCCAGTGAATCCAACCAGTAACACTACCATACAGTCCGGTCTGATCGTCTGATATGTCGCATATCTCGCCTAGGGGTGGTAAACGTCAGACCCCAATAGCTCGATAAGTCGTGTCGATATGAGGTCTATAACAATTCGAGAAACTACTGGTAACACTTACCAATAAATCTCAGCAACCCTGGCCAGGGATTTCCTGTTATAGCCAATCGAACACAGCGTAACATCAACTCCCTATACCGGGAGAGGCGAATCCCCTCCTATCGCTCATTGCCTCCATGTGACTCGGGACTGTACCCAAAAACCACCGTTTTGCACGCCCTCTTGGATGTGGTAAGATGGAAATCAAAGCACAGTAGGAACCACACAAGACTCTATGACGATCTCGGGTCAACAGACTACTCTGTACCAGTGTCACCAGAGAACTGCCATCTGACGTAAGGTATATTACCATCTGGGAGTTCTCGGCGAGTCCGTCCAGTGTACCCAGTCTCTACTGAGCACCCGTATATCATCTCTGATGTCAAACACCAATGGATATGGGATCATCCATCGCCCATCTGTATGGGTCGAGAAGGTATACGCTAGTCTACTCTGGTATATCGATGCCCCGTCTCGATACACCCACGACTAAGGACTTTGAAGGATGTACTTATAGACTACCATGTCCCCACTAGTATGATCCGCATCATAGTCCAGGTAGTCAAGTACATATCCTAAGGGCTTTACCAACATGTAATAGAGAGACAATTAGTATACACGTTAAGGTAAAGTTCAACCAGATATCATAATATCATGTCGAGCAAGAAAGTCTTCCCTATATATGTCCCAGCATCCACTACAATATACATCTAATGTACAGTAATGGCCTCTAGGGCATACATATAACTAACACGAGTTGCCTCGAGTCAGAGGCGGGAGCCCGTTTAAAGACCCGATGACGTGGTGCCACCTGGACAAGGAGATCGGAGATCGACGAGATCGAAGCAGCCGCAACGGAGCGTGGGATGATGGTTAAAGAACGAAGGACTCGGATCGTTCGGTATAACCTTTCTTCTCTCTTTGTAGATTTTTAGTTTAGCGTGAATGGCAGATCTGGGTTATAGTATGCGATAGCGCTAGTTATAAAAGTTTTTGTTCCGTATTTTGGTGTCTGAAAGACAGCCGGGGCGCTACCGTAGACTTACACACTCGTTTCAAACGAGAGGTCACAACACCACACTACATCGATATGTTCCCATGTCACCAGAAAATACGATGGTCAGTCCTCGTCCATGACGAACTCGCCCTGACCGCATCACCAGCAGCAGCTCAATCTGCGCTCAAACCATGGTGACAGGAACCTCAATCAAGTATCGACAAAAAGATCAAAGGCTGAAAAGAGTCAATAGATCCCAAAATGGATACATGATCAATAGGAGGAGTCAAATCATTCAGAAAATGATCATGGAGGCAAATAAAATCAAGGATCTCAAATGGATGTATAATCAAGGAAACGAAGAGAATCATAAGTCTCAAGATATGTGCATCCTAAGGTCACTTAAGTGGAGTATCGTATCGTAAGTATGCCGCGGAACATACATACGGTATGTCACTCTACATAAGCTACCTACTCCATCAATCAGGGTCAGCCTATGAAACGAAAGTTCGGGTCTAACACCTTCTCGTTCAAGTCTAAGTTCCGTAAGGTCATGTCACGACCCGAAATATTAGCTCGTGACCAGCACTTAAATCACGCAACGTCTAAAGGCGTAACGTAATTCAAGTAAGCTGAAACCCAGAAATCTAAACATTTTAAAGAAAATAAAGGAGGTGAAGTTTTGAAATAAAGGTATAATAAAATCAAGTTTCTAAAATGCATGGAAAAGGAACATGAATAAAACAAGTAAAATTTACTAGTTTGAAAACATGTTTCTTCTTTTTATAAAAATTCGGGCAGCACCTCCTTTGTATTTTTTGATCCAAAACCACAAATACATAACAAGAAGAATGGCATCCCCAAGCGGGAGCTAACTCTTCGCCAAATGGCGGATCACAACCACACAAGACAGTATATGTAAGTATACGACGCCCAACATCGAAGTTCACCACAAAAAGATAAAGAAATAAGAAAGACTTCAAAACCACAAGTAGCGGAAAACCCCTCGCTCTAAGTCTCGCAACCACAATCTCACTAAGTCTCATTACTTACAATTACTAAATTTGATTGATGGAATTGACTAGATATAATATGAAATATAAATACAAGAGTGGGTACAATACAAATGCCCCACCTACCAATGCAAAACACCCAAAGGAAGCTATGTGCCAGCGATGCCGCTACTGATCTATGCGGTCGACCTGCAAGAACTGTGGCACAACGGGGGTGAGTTGCCAACTCGTGAATAGAAAAATATCTACAAGTAGAAATCGAATAAACGACGACTCCTAGGTCAACTATATCATAAAGGTAATACTATGATATCTAGGGTGACCGGGTCATCATATGTGCCAACAATGTAATCAATACCTGTATGCATGCGGATATAATCCAACAATATAACCAGTGTCTGTATGCATGTGGATCTCGTCTACCAATATAATCAATGTATGTATGCATGTGGATCTCGTCCACCCATATAATCAATGTATGTATGCATGTGGATCTCGTCCATGTGTCAACCAATGACACAACATCATGCATGTAAATATCATAAAAGCATATGCATGAAGGTATGAGGATATAAATCAACGTGTGTCCCTTGCGACATGATTGATTCGATTTCTCGATGTGTCGTGTTTAAGAAATGATGTTTCACAATCAAAGAAATTTTTGACCGTAATCAATAACGGTGTCGAATGTAGCGCGTTAGCGAGTGCGGATCGTCCACAGGGAAAGTGAGATCCGTTCGAATTTGAATTAGATGAATTGAAAATTAAAAAGAAAAGAAAAGACAATTCAATTCAAGATTCATAAAATTGAAGTTCAAGAATTATCTAGATCTAATTCTAAAATCAAGAAAACATTTAAAGAATCAAGAATTAAGAATTGATGATATCCAATCCAATAATCAAGAATCGAAGTGAGGCTCGTAGGAATCGATCGAATCTATAGACGTGATGAAAACTATTGATTACGTTTTCTTGATTTGATACTAGATCGATGACGATTAATCGAGGTTTAAGGATCTTTCGAAGAAACTAGGGTTTTTTTATCTCATCTTTTGTCCTTTCGATAAATCTCATTCAAAAAACTAGCCTCTAGTAAATTCAAGAATCGATCGTGGATCACTAATTAAGAGCGAACACAATCAAGAAAGTATCGCTCGAAACTAGGTTGCCGATTCTTCAATTTACTAAAGTTTACAAAACTTATAGGAATTAAGAATCGTTTCAAGATCTAATCATCATCATCTATTGATTCTTTCGACTCCTTCACGAGCGGAGTTTTACTCAAACATCACATCAAAGAACACAATCACAAATCGAGATCTAATCATGATGCAAGAATGTAAAGAAAGCAAGATAAAGAATTTCACCTTTTATTTATCAACAATTTTGTTACAATTCACTCGATCTATAAGAGGAAAGAACTTAATCGTTGATTTCGGCTTCGCTCGTCTCCTTGAGTCGCGGATCTCTTTGGATCACTTGCTCCGATGAAGTCCGGCGTCGCTTTCTAAAGGATCGAAGGCTTCATGCTTGATTTGGTACTCGGAGTTCTTGATTTTTGGCTTTGGATTTTGAATTGGGGATTAGGGTTTACAAGTTGTGTCACTCAACTTGTCTTAGGAATTGGAGATTCAATTATTGAACAACCAACAACCCTAGATCTAGATTTCTTTTTATAAGCATCTCAACCTTAGATCTAGAATTCAAATTTCTAATTTCCTTCCAAAAGTTTGTTAGAGAGAGGCTTCTAAAGGAAGTTAGTTGGAGGGAATATTCTAGAGCTAGGTTGTTAGGCCGAGCCTTCTGGATGAAGCCACGTGGTGTTTCTGGAGTGTTCTGGAAGCTACGGCCGTTACAGAAGAGCAAGTGAGGAAAATTGAAGCTCTGATGACGTCATCAAGCCGTGGATCCGCAGCGGGAATGGGCTATTGGCCGCGGATCCGCGGTCCAAATAGGAGATCAGTGTCTGGAAATTCTGGGCTTTTATTGGGCTGATTTTTTGGCCTCTGTAAAATGTGTGGAATCTCATTTTGCTTTCTTGATTTCTGCCAGATCTCAAGTCTTGGACTTGGCGTATTTTTCTCTGCACTTTTAACTGTTTTGGCTCTTTTCCTGCAATTTCCTGCACAGATTCTCGAGACAAGTATTGCGCTATACAAAGATGATGCGATGCCATGATAAACACTCAATTTCCCTCAAAAATGTCGGTTTTAATAAATAACACAAGTTGTTTGGTATTTTACAGTCGTTTTGCTAATATATGCTATATTAATACCGAACACCTCTAGATGAGTGCAAATGGTAGGGAAATTGATGTGTTAAAAATGCAATATTTTCGACTGATCAAATTCCCCCAAACTTATTTTCGGTCATCTCGAGTGAACCGTTTTATTAAAAAGAGAAGGAGAAAATAAAGAAAGAGAAAAACTAACCAGCACACTTTCGTAGGTAACACGATTGCACTGAGCACGTGCAACAATCCTTTAAACCACTAGGTGTCCCTAGTAGGAGGAGTGTTGTCTCCTGAGGGTTTTCAGCGGATTGCACCCACAAAATCCAATAATAAAAGGAAGACCGTGAAAGTTACATATAAAGATAAGAATTATAAAAGAAAGACTTTGAAAATTAGAGTTTCCAACTACACTAGCTTTTCGGTTGTCATGAGCCCTATCTTAATAGTCATGAAAAGATATTAGAAATCACATCATCCCTCAATAAAACATCGTCTTTATTCTTCATTCCTATCTTTCTTCCAAACATCGATCATATACCCCTACGTGTGTGTAAAGAACATCCCTACACCCGGAGAATTTAATTCAAGCTATCATACTCTTTTCCATCTGAAAGGTTCCTAGGCACCCTATAGAGGTCTCACAAGGCATCGAACATGCCAATTTCAAAAATTATGGGTGCCGCGAAACCCTAACGCGGATCTTAGACTAGAATTCTAGGCGAAACACAAAACTAGTTAACTACTTAACTAAAAGTTAGATGCTACAACCTTTGTAGATCCGGATTTCCAGTTCCTTAGCTCCACGTAGTCGTCCTCTCGCTGTCCTTTTCGAATCCTAGATTCATTCGTCGACTTCATCGGGAAAATGAGCGGAATAGGTCGTCGGCTTCGTGCCGAAGATGATCTACGTCGAGGTTGCGCAAGTTCAAGCTCCAACTTCACCAAGTTGTGAAACTTGTGAAGAAAACACCCAAAACAACTTGGCAAGAGGTAGAGGGTGAAGAAATAGGAGGTGGGTTCACTTTAGAATTGGATTTCACTCACTTTTTCTCAAGTTGCCATTGATGGCATCTAGTTTTCTCTCTTGAAGAAGAAGGAGAAGATGAAGCTAGTTTATGATAAGTGTTATGTTAAATTGAAAAAGAAATCAATACTTATCATAATCTAACCTTAGTTGAGTGTAGAGAATGGACCATGGTTACTTGGATGAGTTAGGGTTAAGCATGAAGACAAGAATGGTCACTAAGGTCAAAGCTTCATGAAGCTTCAACATAAAACAAATAAAGCCACCATTCTTATCTTAATCCATTTCAAATAAATAAATAAATAGATAAATGAATTTGAAAACCCTAATCAACACTTAACCATGGTTTAATTCTTTACACTTAACCAAAAAAGCAAGTATCATCAAACATGATACAAACATGTGTACAAAAGTATATCACATATACAACTTGCACATCAAGTGAGAAAATCCATTTAAAGTGAACCTATACTAGCTAATGCAAAGTAATATATCAAATATATAATTATACATTAAATCATTAAATCAACATTTGATTCAATGATCCGGTCATGTCGCACATAACCGACTAGTATTCAATGTATCGATTTATCGAATCAATGATTCGATAACTAGGTCATATCGAATATAACCAATCGAAACATATATCGCGAGAATGAAATGCGGTATCACATACACGCATTATTCTCGGTCCTGCACATATCTCATATGCGCTCCTATTTCGTTTTGCTTAAACCAGGAAACCTCTGTGTAGGACTCTAAAGACTCGTCAATACACCGGTAGCAGATGATGATCATATCAAGCACCCACAAGCCGCAAGCGGTCTGCTAAACGTAACGGCCATCCGGGTATCGAGCGATTAGAAGATCGACGAGCTAGTCCGCTCACACTCCTGTGAATCCAACCAGTAACACTTACCGTACAGTCCGGTCTGTTCGTCTAATACGTCGCATATCAAGTCTAGGGGTGGTAAACGTCAGACCACAATAACCGATAAGTCGTGCCGATGTGAGGCTCATAACGGGTCGAGAAACTACTGGTAACTCTTACCAGCAAATCTCTGATCAGCCCTGGCCAGGGACTTCCCTGTTACGGCCAATCGAGCACAACGCAACATCAACCCCCAATACCGGGAGAGACGAAACCCCTCCTATCGCTCATTGCCTCCATGTGACTCGTGACTGTACCCAAAGACCACCGTTTTGCACGCCCTCATGGACGTGGTAAGGTGGAGATCAAAGCACAGTGGGAATCACACAAGACTTTATGACGATCTCGGGTCTACAGACTAACCTGTACAAGTGTCACCTGAGAACTGCCATCTGACGTGAGGTATAATACCATCTGGGAGTTCTCGGCGAGTCCGTCTAGTGTACCCAGTCTCCACTGAGCACCGGTATACCATCTCTGATGTCAAACACCAATAGATGTGGGATCATCCATCGCCCATCTCATGGGTCGAGAAGCGTATACGCTAGTCTACTCTGGTATATCGATGCCCCGTCTCGATACACCCACGACTAGGGACCTTGAAGGATGTACTTATGGACTACCATGTCCCTACTAGTATGATCTGCATCACAGTCCAGGTAGTCAAGTACATATCCTAAGGGCTTTACCAACATGTAACTATAAGACAGTATAAAGAGACTAGTGTACATGTTAAGTTAAAGAGTAACCAGATAGCATACTATCATATCGAGCAAGAAAGTCATCTCTATATATGTCCAAGCATCCAATATAATATACATCATCTGTACAATACTGGCCTCTAGGGCATACATACAACTAACAATCTCCCACTTGCACTAGGGCCAGCTGCTGTAGTATCGCATACCGAGCATCCCGAAGAGTCTCTCAAACTGTATCTGGGGAATGGCCTTCGTGAGTGGATCCGCGGTGTTGTTCTTCGTGTCAACCCTCCTGACCTCGATCTCCCGGCGATCAACTATCTCTCGGATCAGGTGATACCGCCTCAGAATATGCCTGGATCGCTGATGGGACCTGGGTTCCTTGGCCAAAGCCACCGCTCCATTGTTATCGCAATACAAAGGTATTGGATGCTCAATGGATGGAACCACTCCAAGTTCAGTAATGAACTTCTTGATCCAGACAGCCTCTTTGGCAGCATCGTTGGCAGCGATGTATTCAGCCTCCATCGTCGAGTCTGCCACGGTTTCCTTCTTGGAACTCTTCCAGCTAACCGCCCCTCCGTAAAGGGTAAAGACAAAGCCCGACCGCGACTTAGAGTCATCCTTATCACTCTGGAAGCTCAAATCGGTAAAGGACTCCACTTGGAGCTCTCCGTTACCATACACCAAGAACATATCTCTAGTCCTTCGCAAGTACTTGAGAATGCTCTTCACAGCTGTCCAGTGACTCTCTCCAGGATCAGCTTGATACCTGCTCACTACACTTAGTGAGTATGCTACATCGGGTCTGGTACATAGCATTGCATACATGATAGAGCCTACTGCCGAAGCATAGGGTATCCCTTGCATGCGAGCTCTCTCCAAATCAGTCTTGGGAGACATCTCTTTGGAGAGAGTGACTCCAGAGATCGTGGGCAAATTCCCACGCTTGGATTCTTCCATACTAAACCTCTTTAGTATGGTGTCAATGTACCTGGATTGGGACAATCCCAAAATCCGTTTGGATCTATCTCTATAGATCCTAATTCCCAATATGCAGGAGGCATCACCAAGATCTTTCATTGAGAATCTTTGTGATAAGAAGAGCTTGACCGATTGCAGCATAGGAATATCATTTCCTATCAAGAGTATGTCGTCCACGTACAATACGAGGAAGACAACCTTACTCCCTGCCACCTTCTTGTAAATACAAGGTTCATCTGGGTTTTTGACGAAATCAAACTCTTTGATAACGACATCAAAGCAGATGTTCCAACTCCGCGATGCTTGCTTTAATCCATAAATGGATTTAAGCAGCTTGCACACCTTGCCGCTGCTCCCACTGTCTACGAAGCTCTCTGGCTGAGTCATGTACACGCACTCTTCTAAATCACCATTTAGAAAAGCGGTCTTAACATCCATTTTCCAGATTTCGTAATCATGATATGCAGCGATGGCAAGCATGATCCGGATGGATTTAAGCATAGCCACTGGAGAAAAAGTCTCGTCATAGTCCACACCTGGTCTTTGACGAAAACCCTTTGCTACAAGTCTAGCTTTGAAATTCTCCACTTTCCCATCTACACCAAGTTTCTTCTTGAAGATCCACTTGCTCCCGATGGGTTTTACCCCTTCAGGAGCAACTTCCAAAGTCCATACTTTGTTGGTGTACATGGATTCCATCTCGGACCGCATAGCATCCAGCCATTTCACTGAGTCCCTACTCGTGATGGCCTGCTCGAAGCTAGTTGGGTCATCATCCTCCATGATGCAATCCTCGCTCCCACCATCCATGAGAAAACCGTAGTATCTCTCAGGTGGGCGAGGAACCCTACTAGATCGGCGGAGAGGCTGAGGTTCATTGGGAACTACTGAATCCTCTGGTTCAACCAAATCTTCTGTTGTAGTCTGTATTGCTGGAACCTCTTCCAGTTCTACCTCCTTGCCACTAATTTCTTTTTCAAGAAATTCCTTTTCTAAAAAGGTGGCATGTCGAGAAACAAACACCTTTTGTTCCTCGGTGTGGTAGAAGATATACCCGCGCGAATGTTTGGGATATCCAATAAACTTACACAGAATGGACCTTGCAGCGAGTTTGTCCGGATTTTGCGTTTTTACATATGCCGGACAACCCCATATCTTAACATAATTAAGACATGGTCTCTTTCCTTTCCATATCTCATATGGAGTGGTTGGCACGGTTTTGGTGGAAACCATATTCAATAGATCTGCAGCTGTTTCCAGTGCATATCCCAAGAAGGAAATAGGTAACTCAGCTGTACTCATCATAGAGCGCACCATATCCAATAGGGTGCGGTTCCTCCGTTCTGATACACCGTTGTACTGTGGTGTATATGGAGGAGTCAGCTGAGAGAGAATCCCATTCTCTTTTAGGAAGTCCAGGAATTCATTGCTCAAGTATTCACCTCCTCGATCAGATCGAAGGATTTTAATACTTTTTCCGGTTTGGTTCTCGACTTCTTGTTTATATTCTCTAAATTTCTCAAAAGCTTCTGATTTGTGTTTCATCAGGAACACATATCCGAATCTAGAGAGATCGTCAGTGAATGTAATGAAGTACGAAGAACCATCCCTGGCATGTGTAGATAATGGGACCGCATACATCACTATGTATCAGTCCCAAGAGTTCGGTAACTCTTTCTCCGTGTCCCGTAAACGGAGTTTTGGTCATCTTGCCTTTGAGACATGACTGGCAAGTGTCATAGGATGAAAATTCAAACGGATTTAAATATCCATCTTTATGCAACTTAGCTAGTCATGTCACATTGATGTGACCCAGTCTAAAATGCCACAAGAAGGATTCGTTCAGTTCAGAACTCTTCCTCTTGTGTGTGTTAGTTATGCTCAGAACTGTTGATTGATTTAGAACATAAATGCCATTGCACAACGTGCCTGATCCAACCAACTTTTGGTTACGGAAAATGTTCATAACATTGTCCTGTAATACAAAATTATATCCCTCTTTACTTAATAAAGAAACTGATATAATGTTGCTTATCAGGTTCGGCATGTAATAGCATTCGTTCAGAACCAATGTATTACCAGTTGATAATGCAAGGTGATATTCCCCGACAGTCTTAGCTGCAACAATTGCACCATTTCCAACTCTAATGTTTTTATCACCTTCTCCAAGTTCTCTACCTTTCCTAAGCCCATGTAACTGATTACATATATGGGATCCTGACCCGGTATCCAATACCCAGGACGTAGAGCAAATGGAGAAACAGTTCTCTGTAACGAACACACCCGAAGAAAATGCATCAACATGTACTTTCTTCATTCGGGTGGCATGGGAATCCTGGTATTCCCCTATATCCTGTTCATTCCTATAACTCTTATAAGAAAGAACGGAACCAACGTTCCCCAGCACAGTATAACATGCGGGTTCGGTCAATACATCCATATTATTATCTTTATTAAGGCATGAAATGGTCGCTACCTGGAGAGAGAGAGAAGAAAACACTTTAGCATATGCTCGTGCAAGATCAGATTGGTTATTATCGTATTTAATCAGGATGGCTCCCACTTCTTTTTATCAAATCTTCCTTCAAACCTTAAAAGGAAAGACTAGCCGGGATTAATTACACACTACAAGTTCGCCAATCTTTCAGCCAGGCCAGTGTCGGTACTTTGAGGGAGGTCCCCCGTGCTTTCGCACGAACCTAATTAATGTAAACCTCGTTTTCCCAGAGGCGTAACCTCGTTAACACCTTTCTAGACACCTACTTGATCAGCTAATTGCAATGTGTAAAACTCTCCCAGGAGTAACTCTTACTCGCAGTGGGTATCGGGATCCAATTATCTCATAGAAGATATGCAATCTCATTGCAAATTTCAACACTTGAAATTCCCGATAATATTTTGCCCCTAGCGTCCTATGACCTTGACGCAGGCCAACAAATCACAGCACGCTTGTCAAGTTCAACCCGTCATTTCCTGATTGAATTAAACCCACCCGCACGACCCTTGACGCAGGCCAACAAAGTCGTACGACTACCCTAATCCAATCTGCATCATATGCATAAGCAGATAAATACTAGTTAGCTACCGCACACTACGCCTTGACGCAGGCCAACAAACGTAGCACGAATACTAACTACTACTTATCTGAAATGACGGAGGGCTACGACAGGTTTTTCTGAAAACCTATTGCGTAATGAACTTGATATCATTGTAGAATCAAATAAAGTTTTGAAAATGGAGTGATTTTGAGGCTTTTCTAGTTTTGCTAAAGGAGTCACTCCCGGTGAAGGGATCTCGGTCCTTTCCTCGTTGAATGAGGTGCGGGATATATCATATATATCGCTGTGCAAAGCAAAAACCCAAAAGCAGTCAAAAGAAAACCGAGTGTGTAGCATCTGCCAGTTATTGCTAAAGGAGTCACTCCCGGTGAAGGGATCTCGGTCCTTTCCTCGTCGAATGAGGTGCGGGATATATCATATATATCGCTGTGCAAAGCAAAAACTGTAGCTACCTATTTTTATTTTGAAATTCGATTCCACAACATCTTAGGTTTCTTATCTTTCATTAATCACATTAATGAAGTCCTATCATTTAAATACCTAAACAATACAGATAGATATGACGTACACTTATGCCATCCGCCTTCGCCTCGATGTCCCCTCGTGCACCGTTAGGTTAGGTAACTAACGACAGAGCAGGGCAGGGCTAGCGCGAGTGTAAAACATAAGTAACGTCTATATAATATATCATATATACTATATACTATATCCATCACAGAACATCACATGATCACATCACAGATATCGCAGCAGAAGAAACATATGAAACATTGGATATACTAGGACGTCCGTGTTTTCAATACGAGCCAGTATAAAACACGGATTCCACGGTCGTGATGAATAGCCAATCCCACACCCCTAGACCCCTACGAGTGCGGCAAGCAACCCTGCCAATTCTAGGGTTAGGAGACCCAGACTCGACTCCTCGAGTTGGTCTCCCACTGGACCCCAGAACCCGGTTACTTGTGCTCCCCTCCTTGGGTCTATCCTAATGCGGAAAAGTAAATAATATACAAAAGGTGACAACTTCCGCTACCTGGAAGTGCCCCAAATAAAAGAATATTACATACAAGTTTTTACATGAATGAAAATGGAAAACACTCATCTCACATAAAAACCCCCAGCTATTCGAACACGACGATCCAATATAACATATCCAGCAACACATAACATCACATGTCATCAACTTAAGTAAGTATGCATACCCCAATTGTCGTTGACGTATAGCAACGAAACCGGCGATATGAACATACTACACTTACGGTCACAGAAAAGAAAGTGTAAAACTACAACAGTTGGAATCCGCAACCTCTTTAGACATCACATGCCTAACAGATATAAATCCCGCATTTTAGTCTCATTATCGAAAACTCTTTTCAATATCATTTGGGACTAAATTGCTAGATTTATAACATTCATTCAGTTATCTCATAACTATCTGTGAATTCCAATTATTGTATCACATTCCAGATAAACAGAAAATGTTAAACTTTCCGATCGAACAGTCGAATACCCAAGTTTTCCCGATACAGCTCAACATATGAAATAAGTCTAACAACATTCATTTCATGCCTCAGTACCAACGGTCCAGCCGTAGAAGGGTCAAGCCAACGCCTCACATGTGGCACGCCGTACTGCCCCAAACCCGAAGGTTCAAAGGGCAGTTCAAGACGGTCACATAATCGAGTTAAGGTTTGTTGTCTTCTAGAGGGTCCATCGCGTTACATGCACTACTTAGAACGTCGTTAAACTACGAAAAAATCCAACACTTGGAAATTTCCCGACAGGGGAAAAATTGGGTATTTATATCCGGTCGAACTTTTTTAACATATTCAAAAGATTATCCGGAAAAACACAAAGACGAAATTTGATAATCCGATCGAAACTTTGATTCCTAATAGTACCCCAGAATACTCTTCTGTAGAGTCACAACAAAAATATCACAGAAAATATAGCATTAAATTTTATGAGTTACTGTGCAGAAATCATCATACAAGGGAACAGTAAGGCCGCGGAACCGCCGCATCATGCATAGCACGTGCCGCGGTTCCGCGGTGGAAAAGTCGACTTAGGCCCTCGTATTTCACAGTAATTCAAATAACACCCTGCTTGATTTTCTGCATATTTTTAATTGACAAAAATCCCATTTTTTAGAAAAAGTCCAGAGAGCTATTTTGGGGTTAGGTTTTCGGTTCGCCCGACTTTCAAACTCCATCTAGACTTCGCCTAAGGCTCTAGCTAGGCTCTGATACCAGTGAAAGGTTCCTAGGCACCCTATAGAGGTCTCACAAGGCATCGAACATGCCAATTTCAAAAATTATGGGTGCCGCGAAACCCTAACGCGGATCTTAGACTAGAATTCTAGGCGAAACACAAAACTAGTTAACTACTTAACTAAAAGTTGGATGCTACAACCTTTGTAGATCCGGATTTCCACTTCCTTAGCTCCACGTAGTCGTCCTCTTGCTGTCCTTTTCGAATCCTAGACTCATTCGTCGGCTTCATCGGGAAAACGAGCGGAATAGGTCGCCAGCTTCGTGCCGAAGATGATCTACGTCGAGGTTGTGCAAGTTCAAGCTCCAACTTCACCAAGTTGTGAAACTTGTGAAGAAAACACCCAAAACAACTTGGCAAGAGGTAGAGGGTAAAGAAATAGGAGGTGGGTTCACTTTAGAATTAGATTTCACTCACTTTTTCTCAAGTTGCCATTGATGGCATCTAGTTTTCTCTCTTGAAGAAGAAGGAGAAGATGAAGCTAGTTTATGATAAGTGTTATGTTAAATTGAAAAAGAAATCAATACTTATCATAATCTAACCTTAGTTGAGTGTAGAGAATGGACCATGGTTACTTGGATGAGTTAGGGTTAAGCATGAAGACAAGAATGGTCATTAAGGTCAAAGCTTCATGAAGCTTCAACATAAAACAAATAAAGCCACCATTCTTATCTTAATCCATTTCAAATAAATAAATAAATAGATAAATGAATTTGCAAACCCTAATCAACACTTAACCATGGTTTAATTCTTTACACTTAACCAAAAAAGCAAGTATCATCAAACATGATACAAACATGTGTACAAAAGTATATCACATATACAACTTGCACATCAAGTGAGAAAATCCATTTAAAGTGAACCTATACTAGCTAATGCAAAGTAATATATCAAATATATAATTATACATTAAATCATTAAATCAACATTTGATTCAATGATCCGGTCATGTCGCACATAACCGACTAGTATTCAATGTATCGATTTATCGAATCAATGATTCGATAACTAGGTCATATCGAATATAACCAATCGAAACATATATCGCGAGAATGAAATGCGGTATCACATACACGCATTATTCTCGGTCCTGCACATATCTCATATGCGCTCCTATTTCGTTTTGCTTGAACCAGGAAACCTCTGTGTAGGACTCTAAAGACTCGTCAATACACCGGTAGCAGATGATGATCATATCAAGTACCCACAAGCCGCAAGCGGTCTGCTAAACGTAACGGCCATCCGGGTATCGAGCGATCAGAAGATCGACGAGCTAGTCCGCTCACACTCCTGTGAATCCAACCAGTAACACTTACCGTATAGTCCGGTCTGTTCGTCTAATACGTCGCATATCAAGTCTATGGGTGGTAAACGTCAGACCCCAATAACCGATAAGTCGTGCCGATGTGAGGCTCATAACGGGTCGAGAAACTACTGGTAACTCTTACCAGCAAATCTCTGATCAGCCCTGGCCAGGGACTTCCCTGTTACGGCCAATCGAGCACAGCGCAACATCAACCCCCAATACCGGGAGAGACGAAACCCCTCCTATCGCTCATTGCCTCCATGTGACTCGTGACTGTACCCAAAGACCACCGTTTTGTACGCCCTCATGGACGTGGTAAGGTGGAGATCAAAGCACAGTGGGAATCACACAAGACTCTATGACGATCTCGGGTCTACAGACTAACCTGTACAAGTGTCACCTGAGAACTGCCATCTGACGTGAGGTATAATACCATCTGGGAGTTCTCGGTGAGTCCGTCCAGTGTACCCAGTCTCCACTGAGCACCCGTATACCATCTCTGATGTCAAACACCAATGGATGTGGGATCATCCATCGCCCATCTCATGGGTTGAGAAGCGTATACGCTAGTCTACTCTGGTATATCGATGCCCTGTCTCGATACACCCACGACTAGGGACCTTGAAGGATGTACTTATGGACTACCATGTCCCCACTAGTATGATCTGCATCACAGTCCAGGTAGTCAAGTACATATCCTAAGGGCTTTACCAACATGTAACTATAAGACAGTATAAAGAGACTAGTGTACATGTTAAGATAAAGAGTAACCAGATAGCATACTATCATATCGAGCAAGAAAGTCATCTCTATATATGTCCAAGCATCCAATATAATATACATCATCTGTACAATACTGGCCTCTAGGGCATACATACAACTAACACCATCTGCCTCAGTACTTTTTAATTTGATGAATATTTAGATGGATTTGCTCACACAGTTTTCATGCGACCGTTAATACTTCTTGAGGTAATAACCGACCGATTACTCATGTGCTAGCTTATTAGGTGTATTTTCCTTGTCTTGCACCACCTAAGGCTTAGCAGTGACTCCCAGACCAGTTGGTCTAAGGCACTAGGTGAAGAGGCACCCTCGCTATATTTTTTTATTGCTGCCTTGGCTGTTAGGTTTACCTAGAACCTAATGAAGGGTTTGGAAGCATCACATGTCTCAAAATTAAATTTTTGAGGTGCTAAGTGAACATAAAAAGAATCATCACTAGAAAATTAGGGTTTCATAACTTGAACAACATCATAAGTAACAAAGGCTAGGGTTTTGAGAGTACAACCTTTGTAGCTCCCTACGCTAGACTCCTTGGCCACTTGAGGGTTGGAAAAAGGTTCGCTTGAGGTTTTCTAATGTCCACGACGATCCACCCGAAGCTCCTTTGCCCAAAGCTCCTTTCTTTACTCGATGTATCAATGGAGTAGAGTAAACACCCTACACAAACCGGCTAGATGTGTGTAGTATGATGATGCGGTTGTTTTTCTATAATCAAAACTCTTTCTTTTAATTAACCTCACTTAAGAAAATGATCAAGAGAGGAAGAAGAAGATGGTGGCTTTGCTTTCTTACAAAAAGAAAAGAGATAAGAGTGAATAATTGAAATGAGAAAGAATAATATATTTAAATTCCTTCTTACTTCAACCATGGTTAGAATTATCTAGATGTTTTCCAAAATGAGTTAAAAGGTAAAAGGATAATTAACTCAAGGTTAATAAGTGGTTGATGCATGGTCAAAGATGATAAACTCTAACCTCTTGTGAATTATCCTTTCCTTTTTACAAAATGAAAAATAAATAGATAATTCTACAATGTAAGTCTTGCATTGCCACCAAACTTGTATCAACAACCATGATACAATGTATGCATGTATGTATCCATGCACATCATCATGTGCATACATGTATGCATACAAAAATAGAAAAGAGTTTGATTAAAGAATTAATCTAAAAGTCATTTGTTAAATCAACACTTGATTTTGTAAACCGGTCATATCATATACGACCCGATCAATAGGAAATGCCCGATTAATATACGGTATCACATATCCGTATTTAATCGGGTCCCCGCGCATATCTTATATGCACACCACATCTTTTTGCCTGAGCCAGGAAACTTCATTGTGGGACTCTAAAACTCGTCAATTCGCCGGCAGTAGGTAATGATCATATCAAATACCTACAAGCCGCAAGCGGTCAGCTAAACGTAACGGCCACCCGGGTATTGAGCGATCAGAAGAAAACAAGCGAACCTGCTACAACTACCGTCGAGCCAACCGGCAACACTACCGTACAGTCCGGTCTCTTCGTCAGATATGCTGCATATCGAGTCTAGGGATGGTAACGTCGACCCCAATAACTCAATAAGTCGTGCCGATGAAAGGTCTATAACAGATCGAGAAACTACTGATGACACTTATTAGCAAATCCCAACAGCCCTGGCCAGGGACTTACTGATATAGCCAGTCGAGCACAGTACAACATCAACTCCCAATACCGGGAGAGACGAAACCCCTCCTATCGCTCATCGTCTTCATGTGTCTCGGGACTGTACCCAACGGCCACCTGTTTGCACGACTCAGTAGAGCCGTTGTAGGGTGGTAATCAAAGTACAGTGGGAGAACACACAAGACTCTATGACGATCTTGGGTCTACAGACTAACCTGCACCAGTGTCACTTGAGAACTGCTATCCGACGATAGATATAATTCCATATAGGAGTTCTCGGCGAGTCCGTCCAGTGTACCCAGTCACCACTGAGCACCCATATACGATCTCGATGTCAAACATCGATGAATGTGGGAACATCCATCGCCTATCATATGGGTCTAGTATCATATACGCTAGTCTACTCTGGTATATCGATGCCCCATCTCGATACACCTACGACTGGGGACATTCCAGGATATGCTTATAAACTACAGATCTCCCACTAGTATGATCTCCATCATAATCACAGTAGTCAATCCTATATCCTCAGGGCTTTAGCAATATGTATGAATGAATAAAAGCATGATCAAATCAACATGTCAGATAAAGAAGAACCAGATAGCATACTATCATGTCGAGCAAGAATGTACACTGAATATATATATATATATATATATATATATATATATATATATATATATATATATACGTGTATAAATACATCCACTATCACATAATGGCCTCTAGGGCATACATAAATCCAACAATCTCCCACTTGCACTAAGGCCAGTTATTGGCGTATCTCATACCCAACATCTCAAAAAGTCGCTCATGCTGCGGCTGAGGGAGGGCCTTAGTGAGTGGATCCGCGGCGTTATTCTTTGTGTCTACTCTCTTAATCTCGATCTCGCGGCGATCTACAATCTACCGGATAAAATGAAAGCGCCTCAGGATGTGTCTGGATCGCTGATGGGACCTGAGCTCCTTGGCTAACGCCATAGTCCCATTATTATTACAATACAATGGTATTGGATCAATAATGGTTGGAACTACTCCTAGCTCCAAGACGAACTTCCTCATCCAGACGGCTTCCTTGGCGGCATCATTCGCAGCAATGTACTCAGCCTCCATTGTAGAGTCTGCAACGGTATCTCGTTTGGAACTCTTCCAACTTACCGCCCCTCCATTGAGGGTAAATACAAACCCAGAGATAGATTTGTTGTCGTCCTTATTCCTTTGGAAGCTCGAATCGGTAAAGGCCTCCATTTGGAGATCTCTATTACCATACACCAAGAACAATTCTTTAGTCCTTCGCAAGTACTTAAGAATGTTCTTCACAGCTATCCAGTGATTCTCCCCTGGGTTGGATTGTATCTACTTACAACACTAAGTGCATAAGCTACATCTGGGCGTATACATAACATCGCATACATTATAGATCCTACTGCCGAATTATAGGGTATAATACTCATGCGAGCTCTCTCTTCATCGGTCTTTGGGAAAGAATCCTTGGAGAGAGTGACCCCATGGCAAGCGGGTAAGGCACCCCGCTTGGAGTCTTCCATACTAAACCTTTTTAGGATGGTGTTAATGTACCTGGTTTGGGACAATCCCAACAACCTCTTGGATCTATCCCTATAGATCCTAATGCCCAGGATGTATGTGGCATCACCCAGGTTCTTCATAGAGAACCTTAGTGATAAGAAAGATTTGACCGACTGTAGCATAGGAATGTCATTTCCTATCAGAAGAATGTCATTCACGTACAATACGAGGAATGTGACAGCTCTCCCTACAGCCTTCTTATAAACACAAGGTTCATCTGGATTTTTGATAAAATCAAACTCTTTGATAACATCATCGAAATAGATGTTCCAACTCCGTGATGCCTGCTTTAATCCATATATGTATTTAAGCAATCTACATGCTTTCCCGCTGCTCCCACTGTCAATGAAGCCCTTTGGCTGATCCATATAAACGCATTCTTCTAAATCCCCATTTAGAAATGCCATTTTAACGTCCATCTGCCATATTTCATAGTCGTAGTGAGCAGCAATAGCAAGTAGGATCCGAATGGATTTAAGCATGGCTACGGGCGAAAAAGTCTCGTCATAGTCCAAACCTGGTCTTTGACGAAAACCTTTCGCCACAAGTCTTGCCTTATAGGTCTCTACCTGCCCATCTATACCAATCTTTCTTTTAAAGATCCATTTGCACCCCACAGGTTTTACCCCAGAGGGTACAACGTCCAAAGTCCATACTCTGTTGGTGTACATAGACTCCATTTCGGATCTCATGGCATCCAGCCAATTCACAGAGTCTCCACTTGTGATAGCTTGCTGAAAACTGGTAGGATCATCATCCTCCATGATGCAGTCTTCTCTGTTACCATCAATGAGGAAACCGTAGTACCTCTCCGATGGGCAAGAAGTCCTACCAGACCTACGGAGTGGCTGTGGTTTCTCAGTTTTTATTGCAACAGCCGGTTCAACCAAGTCGTCATTTGTAGTTTGTGTCTCTAGAACCTCTTCTAGATCCACCACATTGCCATCATCTTTATCTGTGAAAAACTCTTTTTCCAAGAATGTGGCATGCTGAGAAACAAATACCTTTTGTTCCTCCTTGTGGTAGAAAAGATATCCATAAGAGTTCTTTGAATATCCCACAAAATTACACATGACTGACCGTGTCTCGAGTTTGTCCTGGCTTTTTAACATAGGCCGGGCAACCCCAAATCTTAATTCTCTTAAGAGATGGTCTCTTCCCATGCCATATCTCATATGGCGTGGTAGACACGGTTTTGGTTGGGACCCTGTTCAGTAGAAACGCTGCAGTCTCCAATGCATGCCCCCAAAATGAGACGGGTAACTCAGCATCACTCATCATGGAACAGACCATATCTAATAGGGTCCTATTCTGTCGTTCAGACACACTGTTGTGCTGTGGTGTGTAAGGAGGAGTGAGTTGAGAGAGAATCCCATTCTCTTTTAGGAAGTTTGCAAATTCTGTACTGAGGTACTCCCCACCTCGATCTGATCGAAGCATCTTGATACTCAAGCCGGTTTGTTTTTCTACTTCTTGTTTATATTCAGTGAATTTCTCGAAAGCTTCGGATTTGTGCTTTAATAAAAATACATGACCGAATCTAGAGAAATCGTCAGTGAAAGTAATGAAGTAAGAAAAACCGCCTCTAGCCTGTGTAGACATTGGCCCACATACATCACTATGTATGAGTCCTAGGAGCTCGGTAGCTCTTTCTTCGTGTCCGGTAAACGGAGTTTTGGTCATTTTACCTTTGATACAAGACTGGCAAGTCGCATAAGATTTATATTCAAAAGGGTTTAAATATCCATCTTTGTGTAACTTGTTTAGTCTTGTTTCGTTAATATGACCAAGTCCACTGTGCCAAAGAAAAGCTTCATTTATTTCTGAAAGTTTTCTTTTATTAGTGTGATGTATGCTGAAAACTGTGTGTTGATTTAGGACGTATATCCCGTTATTAAGTGTACCATACCCAACCACATTTGATTCAGGTGAATGTTCATAACATTGTTCTGCAATACAAAATTATATCCTTTATTGTCTAACAAAGAAACAGATATTATATTACAAAGCATACTTGGTACAAAATAACATGGGTTCAAAACCAATATACACCTAGATGGCAACCCTAATTGATTCTCTCCCACTGCGACTGTATGTACATTGGAACCATTTCCAACGCGGAGAGTATGGTCACCTGTCTTCAAAACCTTGCTATTTCTCAACCCCTGCATAGAATTGCAAATGTAAGAACCTGAACCGGTATCTAATACCCAGGAAGCAGAGTTTATTGAAAAATAGTTTTCTGTCACAAACACACCTGAAGCGGAAGCATCCTCATGCTTCTTCTTGAGATTCAAATACTCGGTGCAGTTGCGCTTCCAATGTCTTGTCTTGTGGCAATGAAAACATTCCCCTTTCCCCGATTCTCCAGCTTTGGACATTTCCTTCCCCTTAACCATTTTAACTCCACCCTTAGGATTGGTGGGCTTTGATTGATGATTTTTAGGATTGTGTAAGTAAATCAAATGATCCCCGGCAACGGCGCCATTTGATTGAATGATTTTTAGGATTGTGTCGGTATTTAGAAAATGAATGTGTAGAGAAATCACAACCAAAAATATTTGACCGCAATCAATAACAGTGTCGAATGTAGCGTGTTAGTAAGTGCGGATCGTCCACAGGGAAAGTGTAATCGTTCGTCTTTCGAATTAGATGAGTTGAAACTTTAAGGAAAAGAAAAGAAAACAATTCATGATTTATAAAATTGCATTTCAAGAAAGAGAAAATATCTAGATCTAAGAAATCATTAAAATCAAGAAGTGATAATTTGGGATGATTTCCAACCAACAATCAAGATTCGAAGTGTAGCTCGTAGGAGTAGATCGGATCTATAGATGTGATGAGATCTAAAGATTTCATGTTCTTATCCATTAACGAATTGATACTAGATCGATGATAATTCATCGAGGTTAAGGATTTTGCGAAGAAGCTAGGGTTTCCTCGTCTTATCCTTTATCCTTTCGATGAATCTCATTCAAATTCTAGCTTCTAGTTAATCAAATGATCAATAGTTATTCCCTAGTTTCGAGTGAACACAATCAAGAGAGGATCATCCCGAAACTAGGTCATCGATCATTTGATTCACAAGAATTTACAATCGTTATAGGATTTAAGAATTGTAAAAAGATCTAAATCATCATCATTCTATTGATCGTCACGACTCTTATACGAGCGGAGTTTACTCAAACATCATCATAACAAACGCAATCACAAATTGAGATTGAATTTTAATGTTGAATCAAAAGATAAGCAAGATATAGAAATTTCACCTTTATTTATCGACAAATTTCGTTACAATCTCTTGAATTTACAAAAGAAAGGAACTAGATCGTCGATTTCGGCTTCGCTCGGCTCCTTGAGTCGCGGATCGGCTTGGATCTTTTGCTCCGATGGAATCCGGCGTCGCTCTCTAAAGGTTGAAGGCTCTCTTGCTTGAATGGTACTCGGGATCTTGATCTTGATTTTGAATTGGGGTTAGGGTTTTGCACAAGTCGTGTCATTCAACTTGTGGATGGAAGATGAAGAGAGAATGATGAATTAATGAACAACCTAAACCCTAGATCTAGGCTCTCTTTTATAGACCTCAAAATCCTAGATCTAGGATTTCAAATTTGAATTTTCCCTCCACAAGTTTGTTAAAGAGATTTGAATTTCCCTCCAAAAGTTTGTTAAAAGAGCCTTCTAGAAGTAGTTTGTTAAGCCGAGCCTTCTAGATGTGCCACGTGGCGAATCGGGAGTCTTCTGGAAGCTTGGGTAGTTATATGAGCCACGTGTAAGAAATCTGCACACTTGAAGCCATCAAGCTGCCTCGGTTCCGCGGCTTAAGCCAGCTCCCGCCGCGGAACCGCGGCGGTTTTGAAGCTTTGGGGCTTGGAATTTCATATACTTGTTTGGGCTGATATTTGTGGGCTTTTATGATATGTTGATTTTCCAAATGAGTCCCTGATCATTGCCAGATCTTTGGCCTTTGAGTTGGCGTATTTTTCAACACTGTTTTCATAATTCTGGCTCGGCTTCTGGACTTTCCTGCACAATTTCACCGAGACAAGAGTTGCGCAATACAAGGATGATGCGATGCCATGATAAACACACAATTTCCCTAAAAGTGCCGGTTTTAAAGTCTAACACATGCAATCTGGTATTTCAGAGATGTTTTGCTAATATGTGCAATATGAATACCGAACACTTCTAGATGAGTGCAAATGATAGGGAAATTGACGTGTTAAAATACAGTATTTTCGACTGATCAAATTTCCCCAAACTTATTTTCGATCATCTCGAGCGAATTGTTTTATTAAAAAGAGAAGGAGAAAATAAAGAAAGAGAAAAACTAACTAGCACACTTTCGTAGGCAACACGATTGCACTGAGCACGTGCAACAAGCCTTTAAACCTCTAGGTGTCCCTAGTAGGAGGAGTGTTGTCTCCTGAGGGTTTTCAGCGGATTGCACCCATAAAATCCAATAATAAAAGGAAGATCATGAATATTACATTTAAAGAAAAGAATTGTAAAAGAAAAGCCTTGAAAATTAGGGTTTCCAACTAAGCTAGCTTTTCGGTTGTCATGAGCCCTATCTTAATGGTCATGAAAAGATGTCAGAAATCACGTACTCCCTCAATAAAACATCGTCTTATTCTTCATTCCTATCTTTCTTCCAAACATCGATCATATCACCCTGCGTGTGTGTAAAAGAATCCCTACACCCGGAGAATTCAATTCAAGCTATCATACTCTTGCCCATTAGCCTCAGTACTTTTTAATTAATGAATATTTAGATGTGCTCACACACTTTCATGCGACCGTTAATACTTCTTGAGGTACTAACCGACCGATTACTCATGTGCTTGCTTATTTGGTGTATTTTCCTCGTCTTGCACCACCTCAGGCATAGCAGTGACTCCCAGACCAGTTGGCCTTAGGGCACTAGGTGAAGAGACACCCTCGCTATATATTTTTTTATTGCCCTTGGTGATAACAAAACCAGTGTCCATTTTTCTCACCACTTTATATTTTATTCATTTTTTTATTTTTTATTTTTTAAATTTCCTTCATACATCGGCTTTAAGACAAGAGCATTTCAAGGTATCCTCTATTATCCCAGGCTTCAAGACGTGTGTAAGTGCGAATAGCAGGGTATCAACGTTCAAAATGTTTGGCTTCCAGAATAGAAACTATTTTTCAGACTTATTTTTATCCTCAGATTAGTGACTTCCTTCATCTTACTAACCCTTGGGACAACGGCTCATAACTACTTATTACTAGTTCGTATAAGAAAACTTCTAATTTTCTTAGTTTTCTTAAATTTTTCTAATCTCATGGATGTAATTTTTCACTATCTAATCTTTTATTATCTTATTTATGTACAAAAAATATTTTTATTTTTATTTTTGAAAATTTTTAAATTTTTATAGGTTTTCAAAAATGTTTTGTTCTTATGCAAAGTGATATGCAATTGATGCGAAAATAAGCACAAACCTCCCCCAAACTTGTTTTCAACAGTGTCCTCACTGTTGCCTTCTGCTATATCTCAAAAAACCTGTAAGCTTGGGAGGAATTTATTAGTGGGGGCAAAATATTTAAGTGAAGAACCTCCCCCAAACTTATTCTTGGCTCATCATTTTGTAAAAAATTTTCTTTTCAAGAGCCAGAAAAAATGCCCCCCCAATCTTGAGTTATGCAATGTTAATCTTTGAAAATCACAAGAGGGGGTCAAAAATCATTGGTCGATGCCAAGCTTTGCAAAGACCGAAGGTTAACACTAACCATTCAAAATTTTTATCAATGCAGTGCTCTGGTTGGTGGAAGAAGAAGTGGGGAAAGGGTAAGTGGTGGAATAGAATGTGGGTGCGTCTCATTTTGGAGAGACGATGCAGTGTTTGTGATGGATTAATTGCATTCTTTTTACAGTACAGAAGAAGGGGTGGAGGTTGAATTTCATTGTTTGGGAGATGATTCATCTCAACACCCGTGTCATTCAAAAATGCGAGTTCATCTGCGAAGATCTCCTCAAAAGTTCCATCTATACCTTGATGAATAATGTCATCACAAAGTGCGGGGTGATCTTCAGACTCTAAAAACAGTTCATAATCGGTGTTAGTTGTTGACCCGGACATCTCGGTGGAAGAGTCCGTATGTGTATGATACATAGTTGGGTCAAACAGTAACGTATGAAAAGAGTCAAGATCGGTATCATGAGGATCATCAAATTCGCTGCTGTCGACATCCATTAAGTCGACAGAACAGACCTGAGCAGTAGGTTCGGAGGGTACACTTCCCAACTTGTAAATGTTCAGCTCAATTGACCAATTCCCGAAAGATAGGGTCATAGAGCCATTACGACAGTTGATGATAGCGTTGGAAGTGGCCAAAAATGGGCGACCTAAAATCATCGGAATTTGATTCCGTGGGTTCGCTACAGGCTGTGTATCAATTACAATAAAGTCCATAGGGAATATAAATTCCCCGATTTTTATTAACACATCCTCCAGTTCACCCCTAGGTTTGGTGATTGATCGGTCAGCCATCTGGAGAGTGCAATGGGTTGGCTTCAACTCTCCGATCCCTAACTGCTCATAGGCTGAGAAAGGAAGCAGGTTAACACTTGCGCCAAGGTCTAGTAGAGCACGGTTAATGTGTTTTTGCCCAATAGAAATGGAAATAGTAGGATATCCAGGATCCTTACGTTTCCTCGGTAATTGTTGGGGGAAAGCCGTGTCTACAGTCTTTGCCATGAAAATCTTCTTGGGCACTTGATTCTTCCTCTTCCTAGTGCATAAGTTCTTAAGAGTTTTCGCATAGAACGGAACTTGTTGGATGGCATCTAGGAGAGGGATGTTAATGTTAACTTGCTTAAACATGTCCATAATCTTCTCCATATGTGGACTTGATTTGTTAGCCCTTAACCGATTAGGATAAGGTGTTTTAGCAATAAGCGCTGGGTCCATCATAGGAGAAGAAAGTGTGTGTGGACCCGATCCCAAAATAGAAGTGGGGATCGTTTTCTGTGAACTAGAAGAGATGGGCTGAGGTGGTGAGCCTTATGGGAAACGAAGAATAGGCTCGCAAGAAGGTGGTGGGGTAGAAGAATTGGGGTTAGAATTAGAAGTAGAAGTGGAAGGAAAGGTCTCAGCCGGGGTATCATTGATAGATTTTTAAGTGTCATCAATCTCTTCCCCAATGTGATTATCAAGCACTCTTCCAGATCTCAACGTGATTGCATCCACAAGATGTGAATAGCCAGGATTGGGCAAAGGTTGAGCTGGAAGTTTCCCTTTCTCTCTTGCACTCATTTCGGCTTTTAGTTGTGCAATTTGTGCTTCCATTGATTTGATATTCTCATTTTGAGACACAATGATCTTCATCACATTCTCGATGGAAGATTGCAAACTTGCCGTCCCTTGGATGGATTGTTTCATGAAAGTATCCAAGGTTTGTGCTAGTGCAGAGTTATTATCTGTACCGGTCAATTGCAAAGAGTTTTCATGTGGTGCAAAAGTGTTGGCGGGATTTTGGAAGTTTTGTGATTGGAAGGGGTGCTGACTCAATTGAAGTGGTGGTTGCTGTTGTGGTGGAGGGACCCTTTGGAAATTGTTTTGGGTTGGAACCGTATTTTGAGATTGTGATTGGTTCCAAGCAAAGTTAGGGTGATTCTTCCAACCCTGATTATATGTGGAAGAAAATGGATCGTTTCTAGGTCTTTGAAATGCGGCATTGGTATGCTCATGACCTTGAAACGGAGAATTTCGTAGACATTCTTCCGTCAAGTGAGAAGGATCAGAACAACATCCACATACAGTTTTGGAGAGTGACATTTGATTTAGGGAGGTAGCTAAAAATTTATTTTCCATAGTCTCGAGTTTCTTTTGCATAGCTGAAATGTCAGCTCTAACTCCTATGGAAATATTATTGCCATCCCTAGACGATTGACTCACACCCTCCCACTGTAAAGATTTTTCAGCGAAATCTTCTAGAAATTTCCAGGCTTCCCCATCATCTTTAGTCATGAAATTGCTTTGACATATTAATTCAAGGGTCTGTCTTGTGTTAGGATTAATGCCCTCATAAATGATTCTGCACAGTTCCCATCTGGGGATTCTGTGATGAGGACATTGGACTAACATATTCTTGAAGCGTTCAAGACATTTTGAAAATGTTTCATTTGGAAGCTGGGTGAATTGATATATTTCGCTACGGACTCGAGCTGTCTTTTGATGTGGGTAGAATTTCTTAAGGAATGCTTTGACGAATTCTTCCCAATTTGAAATGGAATGTGCGGTAGTGTTATAAGCCACTTCTCGGCTATATCGCACAAGGTAAATGGGAGAAGACGAAGACGCATAGCATCCTCAGAAAGCTGTGAGGTATCCATCATTGTGCATACATTTTCAAATTTGGTAATAAAGACATATGCGTCTTCAGACTCGAGACCGTGAAATTTTGGTAGAAGGTTGATGTATTGAGGTTTTATCTAAAAATTGTCCCCGTTGGCTGGTGGAATGGAGAGATAGGTCGAAAGAGGACCTCGTATAGGATAGCACCTCTCTTGGAGAGAGATGCGGAGTGGATTCTGCGCACCAACGGATGGCGGCAGAGTAGTGGTAAAGAAATTCGATGGAGACGGATCCATCGATGTGGGTGTGGTGGTGGGCAAAGAAGAAGTAAATGTAGAAATACCGACTTTAGGGTCGATCGAAGGGACGCGGACTAACAGGCACTAGGGACGCGGACTAACAGGCACTATAATCCCGTTGTCCAGCCTATCTTGTACTAAAAAGGGTTAGTACAAGTGGCAGCGTGACTTATAATTAGGGGAATGAATGAATGTGATTGGTGTTTGTTTTGAAAATATACAGATTTTTTTGAAAAAATGATGCGATCACAACAAATGCAACAAGCAACCCAAAAATCTAGTGGTCACCTAGGTCAAAGCTCTAGACCGCTCCTAACTGCCAAAAGATAAGTCGTAGGATCAATCCTCCACTGCCTCTTTGTCTCTCCTGTGGCCAGGTAAGTGCCAGATAAGTGGGAGGTTCTCCACTACGTAAGTAGTGGGCCTAATTAAGTAACCACTAGCCTTCGACACACTTGCCTTAGACACCACAAAAGAAACGCGGATAAGCAATGAATTACCCACGGCCTTCTTTTGTCCTAAATGAGCGCGACGGTCCTTAGAGTCATCTCTAGATATTTTTTTAGTTAATGAGGGTAATGCGAATGCAAGTTTGTGATTTTTGGGGCTTAGGAAGGGTAATGAAGTCCCCACCTAATCTGAATTTGGCCGTGCCCCTTAATTTCCGTATTAATATGCAAACAACCAAAAATCAAAAACACGCACAAATTATTTTGCTTTTTGCGGCGCTGCGATTTATTTGCAAAGAAACCTGCAGCAAATTGTTAATTGGAGCAGATTTAGGAGAAGATAAGAAAGTGAGAAGATACCTGAGTGAATTTGGTACAGTGAAGAAGTATACACGCGGCGGATCCGCGGTAATTGCAAGCTAATGCCACGGAATCGCGGTGCTTTAAAGGGATCTCTGCACAAAAATTTACACACAAGCTCCTATTCACCTCAATATCTCTCTGGAACGCTCTGAAATTTTTTTCCACAGCTCCAGTGATCCCAGATTTCCTCGCAACAAATCACAACAACTCGTATTAGTGTTTGCGTGAATTTTGATCTAAAAAAATATAGATGGAATAAACTTTTCAACTCAAATTTCAAAATACCAACAATTAGCGCACTATCCCCGGCAACGACGCCATTTGATTGATGATTTTTAGGATTGTGTAAGTAAATCAAATGATCCCCGGAAACGGCGCCATTTGATTGAATGATTTTTAGGATTGTGTCGGTATTTAGAAAATGAATGTGTAGAGAAATCACAACCAAAAATATTTGACCGCAATCAATAACGGTGTCGAATGTAGCGCGTTAGTAAGTGCGGATCGTCCACAGGGAAAGTGTAATCGTTCGTCTTTCGAATTAGATGAGTCGAAACTTTAAGAAAAAGAAAAGAAAACAATTCATGATTTATAAAATTGCATTTCAAGAAAGAGAAAATATCTAGATCTAAGAAAGCATTAAAATCAAGAAGTGATAATTTGGGATGATTTCCAACCAACAATCAAGATTTGAAGTGTAGCTCGTAGGAGTAGATCGGATCTATAGATGTGATGAGATCTAAAGATTTCATGTTCTTATCCATTAACGAATTGATACTAGATCGATGATAATTCATCGAGGTTAAGGATTTTGCGAAGAAGCTAGGGTTTCCTCGTCTTATCCTTTATCCTTTCGATGAATCTCATTCAAATTCTAGCTTCTTGTTAATCAAATGATCAATAGTTATTCCCTAGTTTCGAGTGAACACAATCAAGAGAGGATCATCCCGAAACTAGGTCATCGATCATTTGATTCACAAGAATTTACAATCGTTATAGGATTTAAGAATTGTAAAAAGATCTAAATCATCATCATTCTATTGATCGTCACGACTCTTATACGAGTGGAGTTTACTCAAACATCATCATAACAAACGCAATCACAAATTGAGATTGAATCATAATGTTGAATCAAAAGATAAGCAAGATATAGAAATTTCACCTTTATTTATCGACAAATTTCGTTACAACTCTCTTGAATTTACAAAAGGAAGGAACTAGATCGTCGATTTCGGCTTCGCTCGGCTCCTTGAGTCGCGGATCGGCTTGGATCTTTTGCTCCGATGGAATCCGGCGTCGCTCTCTAAAGGTTGAAGGCTCTCTTGCTTGAATGGTACTCGGGATCTTGATCTTGATTTTGAATTAGGGTTAGGGTTTCGCACAAGTCGTGTCATTCAACTTGTGGATGGAAGATTAAGAGAGAATGATGAATTAATGAACAACCTAAACCCTAGATCTAGGCTCTCTTTTATAGACCTCAAAACCCTAGATCTAGGATTTCAAATTTGAATTTTCCCTCCACAAGTTTGTTAAAGAGATTTGAATTTCCCTCCAAAAGTTTGTTAAAAGAGCCTTCTAGAAGTAGTTTGTTAAGCCGAGCCTTCTAGATGCGCCACGTGGCGAATCGGGAGTCTTCTGGAAGCTTGGGTAGTTATATGAGCCACGTGTAAGAAATCTGCGCACCTGAAGCCATCAAGCTGCCGCGGTTCCGCGGCTTAAGCCAGCTCCCGCCGCGGAACCGCGGCGGTTTTGAAGCTTTGGGGCTTGGAATTTCATATACTTGTTTAGGCTGATATTTGTGGGCTTTTCTGATATGTTGATTTTCCAAATGAGTCCCTGATCATTGCCAGATCTCTGGCCTTTGAGTTGGCGTATTTTTCAACACCGTTTTCATAATTCTGGCTCGGTTTCTGGACTTTCCTGCACAATTTCACCGAGACAAGAGTTGCGCAATACAAGGATGATGCGATGCCATGATAAACACACAATTTCCCTAAAAGTGCCGGTTTTAAAGTCCAACACATGCAATCTGGTATTTCAGAGATGTTTTGCTAATATGTGCAATATGAATATCGAACACTTCTAGATGAGTGCAAATGATAGGGAAATTGACGTGTTAAAAATGCAGTATTTTCGACTGATCAAATTCCCCCAAACTTATTTTCGATCGTCTCGAGCGAATTGTTTTATTAAAAAGAGAAGGAGAAAATAAAGAAAGAGAAAAACTAACTAGCACACTTTCGTAGGCAACACGATTGCACTGAGTACGTGCAACAAGCCTTTAAACCTCTAGGTGTCCCTAGTAGGAGGAGTGTTGTCTCCTGAGGGTTTTCAGCGGATTGCACCCACAAAATCCAATAATAAAAGGAAGATCATGAATATTACATTTAAAGAAAAGAATTGTAAAAGAAAAGCCTTGAAAATTAGGGTTTCCAACTAAGCTAGCTTTTCGGTTGTCATGAGCCCTATCTTAATGGTCATGAAAAGATATCAGAAATCACGTCCTCCCTCAATAAAACATCGTCTTATTCTTCATTCCTATCTTTCTTCCAAACATCGATCATATCACCCTGCGTGTGTGTAAAGGACATCCCTACACCCGAAGAATTCAATTCAAGCTATCATACTCTTGCCCATTAGCCTCAGTACTTTTTAATTAATGAATATTTAGATGTGCTCACACACTTTCATGCGACCGTTAATACTTCTTGAGGTACTAACCGATCGATTACTCATGTGCTTGCTTATTTGGTGTATTTTCCTCGTCTTGCACCACCTCAGGCATAGCAGTGACTCCCAGACCAGTTGGCCTTAGGGCACTAGGTGAAGAGACACCCTCGCTATATATTTTTTTATTGCCCTTGGTGATAACAAAACCAGTGTCCATTTTTCTCACCACTTTATATTTTATTCATTTATTCATTTTTTATTTTTTAAATTTCCTTCATACATCGGCTTTAAGACAAGAGCATTTCAAGGTATCCTCTACTATCCCAGGCTTCAAGACGTGTGTAAGTGCGAATAGCAGGGTATCAACGTTCAAAATGTTTGGTTTCCAGAATAGAAACTATTTTTCAGACTTATTTTTATCCTCAGATTAGTGACTTCCTTCATCTTACTAACCCTTGGGACAACGGCTCATAACTACTTATTACTAGTTCGTATAAGAAAACTTCTAATTTTCTTAGTTTTCTTAAAATTTTCTAATCTCATGGATGTAATTTTTCACTATCTAATCTTTTATTATCTTATTTATGCACAAAAAATATTTTTATTTTTATTTTTGAAATTTTTTAAATTTTTATAGGTTTTCAAAAATGTTTTGTGCTTATGCAAAGTGATATGCAATTGATGCGAAAATAAGCACAAACCTCCCCCAAACTTGTTTTCAACAGTGTCCTCACTGTTGCCTTCTGCTATATCTCAAAAAGCCTGTAAGCTTGGGAGGAATTTATTAGTGGGGGCAAAATATTTAAGTGAAGAACCTCCCCCAAACTTATTCTTGGCTCATCATTTTGTAAAAAATTTTCTTTTCAAGAGCCAGAAAAAATGCCCCCCCCAATCTTGAGTTATGCAATGTTAATCTTTGAAAATCACAAGAGGGGGTCAAAAATCATTGGTCGATGCCAAGCTTTGCAAAGACCGAAGGTTAACCCCGACCATTCAAAATTTTTATCAATGCAGTGCTCTGGTTGGTGGAAGAAGAAGTGGGGAAAAGGTAAGTGGTGGAATAGAATGTGGGTGCGTCTCATTTTGGAGAGACGATGCAGTGTTTGTGATGGATTAATCGCATTCTTTTTACTCAAACATCATCATAACAAACACAATCACAAATTGAGATTGAATCATAATGTTGAATCAAAAGATAAGCAAGATATAGAAATTTCACCTTTATTTATCGACAAATTTCGTTACAACTCTCTTGAATTTACAAAAGGAAGGAACTAGATCGTCGATTTCGGCTTCGCTCGGCTCCTTGAGTCGCGGATTGGCTTGGATCTCTTGCTCCGATGGAATCCGGCATCGCTCTCTAAAGGTTGAAGGCTCTCTTGCTTGAATGGTACTCGGGATCTTGATCTTAATTTTGAATTGGGGTTAGGGTTTCGCACAAGTCGTGTCACTCAACTTGTGGATGGAAGATGAAGAGAGAATGATGAATTAATGAACAACCTCAACCCTAGATCTAGGCTCTCTTTTATAGACCTCAAAACCCTGGATCTAGGATTTCAAATTTGAATTTTCCCTCCACAAGTTTGTTAAAGAGATTTGAATTTCCCTCCAAAAGTTTGTTAAAAGAGCCTTCTAGAAGTAGTTTGTTAAGCCGAGCCTTCTAGATGCGCCACGTGGCGAATCGGGAGTCTTCTGGAAGCTTGGGTAGTTATATGAGCCACGTGTAAGAAATCTGCGCACCTGAAGCCATCAAGCTGCTGCGGTTCCGCGGCTTAAGCCAGCTCCCGCCGCGGAACCGCGGCGGTTTTGAAGCTTTGGGGCTTGGAATTTCATATACTTGTTTAGGCTGATATTTGTGGGCTTTTCTGATATGTTGATTTTCCAAATGAGTCCCTGATCATTGCCAGATCTCTGGACTTTGAGTTGGCGTATTTTTCAGCACTGTTTTCATAATTCTGGCTCGGTTTCTGGACTTTCCTGCACAATTTCACCGAGACAAGAGTTGCACAATACAAGGATGATGCGATGCCATGATAAACACACAATTTCCCTAAAAGTGCCGGTTTTAAAGTCTAACACATGCAATCTGGTATTTCAGAGATGTTTTGCTAATATGTGCAATATGAATACCGAACACTTCTAGATGAGTGCAAATAATAGGGAAATTGACGTGTTAAAAATGCAGTATTTTCGACTGATCAGGCTTCTTCTTTTTCTTTCCCTTGGCCTTAGCCTTTGGGCGAGAAGAGGAAGATTGTCCAACAGTCATAACGGGAGTTTTCACTGATTTCAGTATGCTCTCTGCACTCCTTAACATATTAAGGAGTTCAGGTAGTTCCCTCTCCATATTGTGCATGTTGAAGTTAACTATGAACTGAGCAAAGGTGGAGGGGAGGGACTGCAGAATAATATCCGTATATTGTTCATTGTCCATCCAAGGTCCTCAAGCTCTTCTATGAGAGCTATCATCTTCAGAACATGGTCTCCTACTGATGTGCCAGGGGCCATTCGCATCTGAAACAATTTCTTTGATGCTTCGTATTGTAATACGCGGGATTGCTCTCCATACAACTCCTTTGTATGGAGAAATATGGCTTGAATGTCCATATTCTCGTGCTGCTTTTGATGTGTGTTGTCCATCGATGCGAGCGCGAGGCATTTGGCCATGGCACAATCAGCTTCCCATGTCTTGCGGACTTCTTTGTCCGCAACTGAGGATTTTGGACTTGGGACGGGCGGGGCTGAAGCCGTGAGGACATATGATACTTTATCATAAGTCAAGGCTATTTTCAGATTCCTTAGCCAGTCTTTATAATTGGTTCCATTCAGTTTATTTTTATCTAGTAGAAGCTTGAGTCCAGTCATTGGTATATGGCATTAAGAGAGAGAAAAGAATACACTCAGCGAAAGCTCTTGCAAAGATCAGATTGGTTATTATCTTGTCTAATCGATGTCTCCCACTGCTTTAATCAAGTTTTTCTTTCAAACCTTAAAAAGAAAACTAGCCAGGATTAATTACAGTCTACAACTTCGCTAACCGTTCAGTCAGGCCAGTATCGGTACTTGAGGGAGGTGCCCCGTGCTTTCGCACGGACCTAATTAAAGTAAATCTCGTTTTCCCAGAGGCGTAGCCCCGTTAACACCTTTCTAGACACCGAATGGGTTAACTAATTGTAAACTGCAAAACTCTCCTGAGAGCAACTATTGCCCACAGTGGGATCGGGATCCAACCATCATATGGAAGGTATGCAATCTCATTGTAAATCTCAACACTTGAAATTCCCGATGTGATTTTTACCCCTAGTACCTATGACCTTGGCTATGGTCAACAAATCACAAGTACTAGTCAAGTTCAGCCCGTCATTTCTTGATTAATCAGACCCGTTTACATGACCCTTGGCTAAGGTCAACAAAGTCATATGCCCGTCCTAATTAATCTGCATCATATGCATTGTAGGAAGACATCACTTAGCTACCGTACACTACGCCTTGGCTAAGGTCAACAAACGTAGCACGAATACTAAGTACTCTACTTCCTAAAATGATGGAGGGTTGCAGATGATTTTTAAGAAAATCTTTAACGCTTTGAACTTGATTTCGTCGTAGAATCAAATGGTTTTTAAAAGGAGTGGCTTGAGCTCCGCAGTTTTGAAATGTAGCTTTTTCATAAAGAGACGAGTGGTTTTCAAATTCGATTCTACAACATCTTTTTAGGTTTATTTTCTTTACATTAATCATATTAATGTAGTCCCATCATTTAAGTCCTTAAGCCAATCACAGAAAAGAAACGAAAATACAACGTACGCTTATGCCATCCGCATTCGCCGCAATGTTCCGTTATGCACCGTTAGGTTACTTAACTAACGGCATACCGGGACGGGACTAGCGTGGGTGTAAAACATAAGCAACCTCTACTATATATCTCATATATAATATATCATTCGTCTCAGATATCACAGAACACAGGCAGCAGAAACATATATATAATGTGGGATATACTAGGACGTCCGTATTTAGTATTTAGCCAACAATAGAAAATACGGATTCCACAGTCGCGATGAATAGCCAAGCCCACACCCCTAGACCCCTACGAGAGCGGCAAGAGACCCTACCAATCCTGGAGTTTAGGAGACCCGGTCTCGACTCCTCGAGATGGCCTCCCACTGAACCCCAGAACCCGTCACTTGTGCTCCCCTCCTTGGGTCTATCCTAATGAGGAAAAGTAAATAATATACAACACTGGTGACATCAACCTCAACCTGGAAGTGCCCTAAATAAAAGAATATTACATTACATTTGAATTTTACATGAATGAAAAATAAAACTCTCATCTCACATAAAAACCCCCGGCTATTCAATCGCGACAATCCACCATATCATATCTCAGCAACACATAATATCATATATCATCAACGTAAGTAAGTATGCGTACCCCGATTGTCGTTGATGTATAGCAACGAAACCGGCGATAAGCGACATACTACACTTACGGTCACAGAAAAGAAAGTGTAAAACTACAATATTTGGAATCCACATTCTCTTTAGACATCGTAAATCCGAGATATCACATACCTCGCATTTCATGCCTAACTATATGAATTCCACATATTGCATCACATTCCAGATAAATAGACAGTATTAAATATTTCGATCGAATAATCAAATACCCAAAATTTCTCAACACTTGAGTGGAGTTCAAAAAACCCGGAATGTGCTACAGTAGTAGCGGTCCAGCCGTAGAAGGGTCAAGCCAACGCCTCACATGTGGCACGTCGTACTGCCTCAAACCCTAAGGTTCAAAAGGCAGTTCAAGACGGTTACATAATCGAGTTAAGGTTTGTTGTCTTCTAGAGGGTCCACCACAAAACTTACACGCATTTCCGAAAGATTTAAACTCGAGAAAAGATTCAACACTTGAAAATTTTTCGTGTCGGGAAAAAGTGAGTCAATGATATCCATTCGAACTTTTTAATACTTTCTAAATAATCTGAAAAAGGCACGAGATTAAAATTCCGATCGAATCACCAAATCCAAAACAATCTCCAGAACATATATCACTGAAACCAGATTAAAAATACCCAAAAACATCTATAAGCAGGTAACAAGATCAATGTATAAAAATGAGGGCTTAATTCATCCGTACGGCCGCGGAGCCGCGGCCCAAGCAAGCTTTGGCCGCGGTTCCGCGGTGGGATTTAGAGATTAGGGCTTCATTTTTTACAGGGGTTCTTATAATTCCCTGCTGAATTTTTTACATATTTTTAATTCTGAAAATGACACAGTTTGAAAAAATGTCCAGAAAGTGTTCAAGAAGTCCGTATTTTGGTTCGATCGGAGTTTTAACTTCGCTAAAGTGTCGCCTAAAGTTCTAGGTCGGTTCTGATACCAATGTTAGGTTTACCTAGCACCTAATGAAGGGTTTGGAAGCATCACATGTCTCAAAATTAAATTTTTGAGGTGCTAAGTGAACATACAAAGAATCATCACTAGAAAATTAGGGTTTCATAACTTGAACAACATCATAAGTAACAAAGGCTAGGGTTTTGAGAGTACAACCTTTGTAGCTCCCTACGCTAGACTCCTTGGCCACTTGAGGGTTGGAAAAAGGTTCGCTTGAGGTCTTCTAATGTCCACGACGATCCACCCGAAGCTCCTTTGCCCAAAGCTCCTTACTTTACTCGATGTATCAATGGAGTAGAGCAAACACCCTACACAAACCGGCTAGATGTGTGTAGTATGATGATGTGGTTGTTTTTCTATAATCAAAACTCTTTCTTTTAATTAACCTCACTTAAGAAAATGATCAAGAGAGGAAGAAGAAGATGGTGGCTTTGGTTTCTCACAAATAGAAAAGAGATAAGAGTGAATAATTGAAATGAGAAAGAATAATATATTTAAATTCCTTCTCACTTCAACCATGGTTAGAATTATCTAGATGTTTTCCAAAATGAGTTAAAAGGTAAAAGGATAATTAACTCAAGGTTAATAAGTGGTTGATGCATGGTCAAAGACGATAAACTCTAACCTATTATGAATTATCCTTTCCTTTTTACAAAATGAAAAATAAATAGATAATTCTACAATGTAAGTCTTGCATTGCCACCAAACTTGTATCAACAACCATGATACAATGTATGCATGTATGTATCCATGCACATCATCATGTGCATACATGTATGCATACAAAAATAGAAAAGAGTTTGATTAAAGAATTAATCTAAAAGTCATTTGTTAAATCAACACTTGATTTTGTAAACCGGTCATATCACATACGACCCGACCAATAGAAAATGCCCGATTAATATACGGTATTACATATCCGTATTTAATCGGGTCCACGCGCATATCTCATATGCATACCACATCTTTTCGCCTGAGCCAGGAAACTTCATTGTGGGACTCTAAAACCCGGCAGTAGGTAATGATCATATCAAATACCTACAAGCCGCAAGCGGTCAGCTAAACGTAACGGCCACCCGGGTATTGAGCGATCAGAAGAAAACAAGCGAACCTGCTACAACTCCCGTCGAGCCAACCGGCAACACTACCGTACAGTCCGATCTCTTCGTCAGATATGCTGCATATCGAGTCTAGGGATGGTAACGTCGACCCCAATAACTCAATAAGTCGTGCCGATGAAAGGTCTATAACAGATCGAGAAACTACTGATAACACTTATCAGCAAATCCCAACAGCCCTGGCCAGGGACTTACTGATATAGCTAGTCGAGCACAGCACAGCATCAACTCCCAATATCGGGAGAGACGAAACCCCTCCTATCGCTCATCGCCTTCATGTGTCTCGGGACTGTACCCAACGGCCACCTGTTTGAATGACTCAGTAGAGCCGTGGTAGGGTGGTAATCAAAGTACAGTAGGAGAACACACAAGACTCTATGACGATCTCGGGTCTACAGACTAACCTGCACCAGTGTCACCTGAGAACTGCTATCCGACGATAGATATAATTCTATATAGGAGTTCTCGGCGAGTCCGTCCAGTGTACCCAGTCACCACTGAGCACCCGTATACGATCTCGATGTCAAACATCGATGAATGTGGGAACATCCATCGCCCATCATATGGGTCTAGTATCATATACGCTAGTCTACTCTGGTATATCGATGCCCCGTCTCGATACACCTACGACTAGGGACATTCCAGGATATGCTTATAAACTACAGATGTCCCACTAGCATGATCTCTATCATAATCACAGTAGTCAAGCCTATATCCTTAGAGCTTTATCAATATGTATGAATGAATAAAAGTATGATCAAATCAACATATCAGATAAAGAAGAACCAGATAACATACTATCATGTCGAGCAAGAATGTACACTGAATATATATATATATATATATATATATATATATATACATGTATAAATACATCCACTATCACATAATGGCCTTTAGGGCATACATATATCCAACATTGGCGATAACAAAACCAGTGTTCATTTTTCTCACCACTTTATATTTTATTCATTTTTTTTATTTCCTTCATACATCGGCTTTTAGACAAGAGCATTTCAAGGTATCCTCTACTATCCCGAGTTTCAAGACGTGTGTAAGTGCGAATAGTAGGGTATCAACGTTCAAAATGTTTGGCTTCTAGAATAGGAACTATTTTTCAGACTTATTTTTACCCTCAGATTAGTGACTTCCTTCATCTTACTAACCTTTGGGACAACGACTCATAACTACTTATTACTAGTTCGTATAAGAAAACTTCTAATTTTCTTGGTTTTCTTAAATTTTTCTAATCTTTTGGATGTAATTTTTCACTAACTAATCTTTTATTATCTTATTTATGTACAAATTTTTTTTTATATTTTCGAAAATTTTGAAATTTTTATAGGTTTTTAAAATGTTTTGTGCTTATGCGAAGTATGATATGCAAATGATGCGAAAAATAAGCACAAACCTCCCCCAAACTTGTTTTCAACAGTGTCCTCACTGTTGCCATGCACTAAATATTCAAAAAACCTGTATGCTTGGGAGGAAATTTATTAACGGGGGCAAAATATTTAAGTGAACATCCTCCCCCAAACTTATTTTTGGCTCATCATTTTGTGTAAAAATTTTCTTTTCAAGAGCCAGATTACACCTCCCAAACTTGAGTTAAACAATGTTAAGCTTTGAAAATCACAAGAGGGGGTCAAAAATTATTGGTCGATGCCAAGCTTTGCAAAGACCGAAAGTTAACACCAACCATTCGAAAATTTTATCAATGCAGTGCCGGGGTTGGTGGAAGAAGAAGTGGGGAAAAGGTAAGTGGTGGAATAGAATGTGTTTGCGTCTTATTTTGGAGAGACGATGCAGTGTATGTGATGGATTACTCGCATTCTCTTTATAGTTCAAAAGAAGGGGTGGAGGTTCAATTTCTTTGTATTGAGGTGGATTCATCTCAACATCCGTGTCCTTCAAAAATACGAGTTCATCAGTGAAGATTTCCTCAAAAGTCTCATCAATACCCCGAAGAATAATGTCATCACAAATCGCGGGGTGATCTTCAGACTCCAAAAACAGTTCATAATCAGTGTTAGTTGTTGACCCGGACAACTCGGTGGAAGAGTCCGTATGTGTAAGATACATAGTTGGGTCAAACAACATATGAAAAGAGTCTAGATCAGTATCATGAGGATCGTCAAATTCGCTGCTGTCGACATCCATTAATTCGACAGAATAGACCTCAGCAGTAGGTTCGGAGGGTACACTTCCCAACTTGTAAATGTTCAGCTCAATTGACCTATTCCCGAAGGATAGGGTCATAGAACCATTACGACAGTTGATGATAGCGTTGGAAGTGGCCAAAAAGGGGCGACCTAAAATCACCGGAATTTGATTCCGTGGGTTCGCTACAGGCTGTGTATCAATTACAATAAAATCTACAGGGAATACAAATTTCCCGATTTTTATTAACACATCCTCTAGTTCACCCCTAGCTTTGGTGCTTGATCGGTCAGCTATCTGGAGAGTTATGCTCGAGGGCTTTAACACTTCGATCCCTAACTGCTCATAGACCGAGAAGGGAAGCAGGTTAACACTTGCGCCAAGGTCAAGTAGAGCACGGTTGATGTGTTTCCCCGATAGAAATGGAAATAGTAGGATAACCAGGATCCTTACGTTTCCTCGGTAGTTGTTGGGGAAAGGCTGTGTCTACTGTCTTTGCCATGAATATCTTCTTGGGCATTTGAGTCTTCCTCTTTCTAGTGCACAAGTCCTTAAGAGTTTTCGCATAAGCGGGGACTTGTTGGATAGCATCTAGAAGAGAGATGTTGATGCTAACCTGTTTCAAGGTTTCAGTGATCTTCTCCATTTGTGGACTCAGTGTGTTTCCCCTTAACCGATTCGGGTAAGGAGCTTGAGCAATAAGGTCGGGGTCCAACATTGGAGAAGATCGTGTGGGTGGGAACGATCTAAGAATAGGAGTGGGGATCATTTTCGGTGGACTAGAAGAGCTGGGCTGAGGTGTCGAGCCTTGGGGAAAACAGAGAATAGGCTCGGAAGAAGATGGTGGGGTAGAAGAACTGGGGTTAGAATTAGAAGCAGAAGTAGAAGGAAAGGTCTCAGCCGGGGTATCATCGATAGATTTTTCAGTGCCATCAATTTCTTCCCCAACGTGATTGTCAAGCACTCTTCCAGATCTCAACGTGGTGATTGCATTCACATGATGTGAATAGCCAGGATTGGGCAAAGGTTGAGCTGGAAGTTTCCCTTTCTCTCTTACACTCATTTCAGCTTTTAATCGTGCAATTTCTTCTTCCATCGATTTAATAGTCTCGCTTTGGGACGCAGAGTTTTTCTCGATTTTATCGACGGATGACTTTATTGTCCAAAGCAAGTTCATGAATGAAGAGGATTCATCAGTCCCGGTCAACTGCAAAGGATTAGACGGTGCAAGTGTGTTGACCAGATTTTGGAAGTTTTGTGCTTGGAAGGTGTTCAGTTGATAAAACTGTACATTTGTTATTACATTTTTCCTACTATTTCTATATTAGAAAATGTGTTTATTATAATATATGATACATATGAGGGTTTATCTGTAAAAAGACTAATTTTCATGTGTTGATATATTCTAATTACATTTGGTAGGAAAATGTATGCAAAAATATTATTGACCAAATCTTAAGAGAACAAATTCTACTAAATATCATTTGAGTTGTTGTGCAGAATTTTCAGGACTAAAACCAAGGAAATCAAGTTGTTAAAGCAAACCTGCCTAATTAAGAAAGCAAAACTTAGAAATCAAGTCTAGCAGCAACTACGAGAAGATTTCCAAGTTCCGAAGGTTCCAGAGATCGCCACATGTCACACAGATGAAGTCACAGAGAAATGATCAACGGATCAGATCATAGGGCCGCGGATCCGCGGCCAAACCCCCCTTTTGGCTGCGGATCCGCCGCATGAAGGGAGAGTTAGGAGCTGCGATTTTTCTCGGTGAATCTTTACTATTTTCTTCCAAATTTGGAAGCAAGGGTTCTGGCTTTTGGAGTATAAATAAGGACCGAGAGCCTCTTGGAAAAATTATGAAGTCGACGAGATCACGAAGTCCAAGACGGCTCACGCATCCAGACTGATCATCAACTGTTCGTCTACCTCCTTAGAAGAGATCGAGAAGCAACTAGTAATTGTAATCATTTTCTATGGAATCAAAGTGTAATGAATATTGTTAATTAATAAAGGTAGCTTTCTTTTTCTTATTCTATTTCTTCGTAGTTTAATTATGCATTTTCTCTCCATCTCATTTTCTCTCAACATGCGCGAGTAATTCTCCGCTTGTTAGGGTTCGTAGGATTAGGGTAAGCTAATGGATGATGAAGATCCTTAAACTCTTTTTAAGTCTTATAAAGTTTATAAACTTTATCAAAAGAATCATTAACATCCTAATCGGGCGCGCTACCAATTCATTGTTAGTCTCGACCGCAATTAGAGATTAGATTAATGATTGTTTTGGTAAAGGCTAGATATGAACGGAGTTCCGTGTCGAGATAGGGGTTAAGAGTGGGATTCCTTTTCCCTCCACAAACCCTAATCTACACGCATCACTGTCGTTCTAGTTTTAAATCTATAAAGGATAGAAAGAGTAATTTTTAATTAATCATCCATAACTACTAAATCCTAACGAACCCTACAAGCCCCTTCTTATATTAACTACATCCATAAATAATCTAGATCTATATTTTGCATTAGTGCTTAACGTAGATCTGGAAACCATTCTACAATATTCTTTATTCCCCCTCTCTCTCAACACATCTAAAGTAAGAATAAAAGATTTTACGTTTCCCAGAGAACGACCCGTACTCACCTCGGTCTAGCTACACGCGATACCGTTCTGATTGCGGTTATTCTACAAACACAATTTTTCGAACTAATCAAATGGCGCCGTTGCCGGGGATACGTGGGTAATTTTTTATTCTTATTATTTGTGTTGAATTCTTATTCGATTCATATCATAATTAAAAACAAAACTGCAAATTGCATATTTAACGAAGTGTTAGAATTTTTGCAAGGAGATCTGGAGTCACGGACTTGAGGAAACAGAGAGACAGAGACATTCTTAGAGATCCAGAGGAGCACAGAAGGCTATAGAAAAAATTTGATCAAGTGATCCCTCTTCCCTCCGGCTGATTCGCGGCCGGAACTGCACATCGGTGGCGGAAGCGCGGCCGGTTAGGTGATCTAGGGCTTCAGTCTTCTCTGGTAAGATTCTAACCACTTCCTCTCTCCTCTCAAATCCAATAAAATCTATTTTCTGCAGGATTCTTTGCAAAATATCGCCGTTCAAAAATCTTTTTGCAAAGTTTTGTGATTGGTTTTGTTTTGCATATTTAATACCGACTTTAAGAGGCAAAGACCAAATCCAGATTAGGTGGGGATTTCATCACCCTTCCTAAGTCCCACAAATCACAAACCGAGCATCTGCATCAACCCTACATTAATTTAAAAAAATATCTAGACCAGACTCTAAGGACTGTCGCGCTCATTAATGACAGAGGAAGGTCATGGGTAATCTATCTCTTATCCGCATTACTTTTGTGGTGTCTAGGCAAGTGTGTCTGAGGCGAGTAGTTACTTAATTAGGACCACTACTTTCGTAGTGGGGAGCCTCCCACTCACCTGGCACTTACCTGGCTACAAGAGTAGTAAAGAGGCGGTAGAGGATTGATCATACGGCTTGTCCTTTGGAAGTCTAGGAGCGGTCTAGAGACTGGACCTAGGTAACCTTAGTTCTAGGGTTGTTTGTGCATTGTAGAGTGATTTGTCTTGAGTCCCACTTTTTTCAAAAAAACCAATTTTAAAGCGCACACACGCTGCCACTTGCACTAAACCCACTTAGTGCATGCTCGGCTGGACATGGGATCCTAGTGCCCATCTTGTCCGCGTTCCTGCTATCGACTTCGAAGTCGGTACTTCTTCATCTTCTTTTCACCCACCACACACCACGACCGAGATGGACGGTACTCCATCAGATTATAACACCACGCTGCCACCGCCCGTAGGTGCGCAGAATCCACCGCGTATTTCTCTCCAAGAGAGATGCTATCCTATCCGTGGTCCCCTTCCTACTTGTCTATCCATTCCACCAGCTAACGGGGATAATTTCGAAATTAAACCCCACCACATCAATCTGCTGCCCAAATTTCATGGGCTTGAGTCGGAAGACGCGTACGTTTTCATCACCAAATTCGAAAACGTATGTGCAATGATGGGTACTTCACAATTGACTGTGGATGCTATGCGCTTGCGTCTTCTCCCATTCACACTGTGCGACTTGGCAGAAAAATGGCTTTATAATACTGCCGCACACTCTATCACTAATTGGGATGAATTCATAATAGCATTTCTTAAGAAGTTTTACCCAAACCATAAGACTGCCCGTGTTAGGAGCGAGATCAACCAGTTCACCCAGCTTCCCAATGAACCATTTTGGAAGTGCTTTGAACGTTTCAAAGATCTGCTTGTCCAATGTCCTCATCATGGAATCAATAGATGGGATTTACGCCGAATTATATATGAGGGCATTAATCCAGCGACAAAGCAGATGCTTGAAACAAATTGTCAATGCAATTTCATGTCTAAAGACAACGGTGAAGATTGGAAATATATGGAAGACCTTGCTGAACGCACTTTGCAGTGGGAAAGCGTAAGACCACCTTCTTCTAAGGGAAGTATTCATCAGCTCGATATTTCTATCGCAGTAAAAGCCGAAATGGCAGCGATACAGAAGAAACTTGATGCTATTGAGAACAAGTTCTCATCATTCTCCCTAAATCAGGTCACGCTTCCCAAGACCGTCTGTGGTTGCTGTTCAGATCCTTCACACTTAACGGAAGAATGTCCTATGAATGCATCGTTTCAAACTAATGCTGCTTTTCAGCAGCGACCTAGAAACGATCCTTATTCTTCCACGTACAATCAAGGATGGAGGAATCATTCTAACTTTTCTTGGAACCAAAACCAACCCCAAAATCAAAATCAGTTGCAAAGCAATTATCAAAAACTTCATCCACAGCAACCACAACCACATAATCAGCTCCCCTTTCCATCACAGAATTTTCAAAATCCGGCCAACACTTCTACACCACAAGTGGCCGGTACTGACAACTCTTCACTCACACAAACTTTGGATATGTTTATGAAACATACCATTCAAATGTCGGCTGAGATTAAGTCTTCTATTGATACCATAAAGCAAGATTCCGCCTCCTACGGCGAAAGTATTAAATCAACAGAAAACCAACTTGCACAGTTAAATGCCGCAATGAGTGCGAGAGAGAAAGGGAAACTCCCATCTCAACCCCTACCGAATCCTGGCCATTCACAAAATCATAATGTGAATGTCGTTACTACGTTGAGATCGGGGAAAGTGCTGAATAACCGAGTGGGTGAGCAATTTGATGTTAGTGACACCAATGATACCCCGGCTTCTTCTTCTTCTTCCCCTAATTCGTCTAGTCTCCCACCTTCATCCGAGCCTATTCTCCGTTTTCCCCAAGGCTCGAACATTTCGCCAAATCTATCTAAGTCGATTTCCACTCTAATTTTGGGATCGAATCCGTCCCCACAGTCTTCTCCACAAACATTGGACCCAAAACTTATTGATCAAGCTCCATTTCCAAACAGATTAAGGGCCAACAGACCTAACCCACAAATGGAGAAGATTATGGAAATTTTTAAGCAAGTTAGCATGAATATTCCTCTCCTAGATGCTATTCAACAAGTCCTATCTTATGCAAGAATCCTTAAAGACTTGTGCACTAGGAAGAGAAAAACTCAAGTGCCTAAGAAGGTTTTCATGACGAGTAATGTTAGCACAGACTTTACCCAGCAAATACCAAAGAAACTTAAGGACCCTGGCTGTCCTACAATCTCTATTTCTATTGGGGGTAAAAATATTAATTGTGCTTTACTCGATCTTGGCGCTAGCGTTAACTTGCTTCCTTATTCAGTATACGAGCAGTTAGAAATTGGAGAGTTAAAACCCGCCCATTGTACTCTCCAGATGGCAGACCGATCGATCACCAAACCTCGGGGCAAACTAGAGGATGTGTTGATTAAAGTCGGGGAATTCATATTTCCCGTGGACTTTATTGTTTTAGATACACAACCTATGGCAAACCCACGCAATCAAATCCCGATGATACTTGGTCGACCTTTCTTAGAAACATCTAACGCTATAATTAATTGTCGTAACGGTTCTATGAACTTATCCTTCGGGAAAATGACAATTGAGCTTAATATTTACAAGCTAGGAAGTCACCGATCAGAACCTTCTGCTCATTTGCTGGATGTTTGTTCCATCCACGAGATAGCTCCCGAAAGCTGCATGGATGAGGAACTTTGCTTTGATGATCTCGACAACACTAATGAGACATCGTTTGATCTTGCACCACTTCATAGTGAGGATATGTTCAATGAGTCCGTCCTTGATTTTGAACCCGTTGACTCGTTGCAAAAGTCAGCAGCACTTTCCGAGTCAATATCTTATGCAAGTTTTGAACCTCTTAGGGAGTCCGAATATCATTCCCTTACCCCACCTTCTATTGTCTCTCCGCCAATTCTTGATCTCAAACCGCTACCTTCTCATCTTAAATATACATATTTAGGAGAGAGCGAGACTTTGCCAGTGATTATATCCGCTTCTCTTGTCTTAGAGCAAGAGAACGCACTTTTGGCAGTGTTGAGATCGAATTGGCAAGCATTTGGTTCGACAATGGCCGACATCAAAGGAATTAGTCCCTTAATTGTTGAACATTACATACATCTGATGGATGAAGCCAAACCAACCCGAGACCCACAAAGACGGTTAAATCCCGTTATGAAGGAGGTGGTAAAGAAAGAAATCGTCAAGTGCCTTGATAGTGGAATAATTTACCCTATATCTGATAGCCAATGGGTAAGTCCAATTCATGTGGTCCCTAAAAAGTCTGGCATCACGGTCATCACTAATGAGGCTAATGAGTTAATCCAAACACGCACCCAAACTGGGTGGCGCGTATGTATTGATTACAGGAAACTCAATGCCGCGACGAGGAAAGATCACTTCCCTCTACCTTTCATTGACCAGATGTTAGAACGATTAGCTGGACACGAATACTACTGTTTCTTGGACGGATACTCTGGCTATAACCAGGTCCCCATCGCCGAAAAGGATCAAGATAAAACCACATTTACTTGTCCTTTCGGAACTTTTGCTTATAGATGCATGCCCTTTGGGTTATGCAACGCTCCCGCTACATTTCAGCGGTGCATGATAGGGATATTTTCAGATATGGTGGAGAATTTTCTGGAAATTTTTATGGACGATTTCTTTATTTTTGGGGACTCCTTTGAGGACTGCCTTCGTAATCTTGACGCGGTTCTTACCCGCTGTAAGGATAAGAACTTGACTTTGAATTGGGAAAAATGCCATTTTATGGTCCAAGAAGGTATTGTACTTGGGCATATAATTTCATGAAAAGGCATTGAGGTTGACAGAGCTAAAATAGATGTCATTCATAACCCCCCTCGTCCCAATTGCGTCAAAGATATACGATCCTTCCTTGGTCATGCAGGATTTTATAGGAGATTTATTAAGGACTGTAGCAAAATTGCTAGACCCTTTACCCTTCTATTGGCCAAGGATACTACATTTCACTTCGATTCGGATTGTGAGGCTGCTTTTGAATCTCTTAAAGGATCACTCACTACAGTCCCCGTTCTATCATCTCCGGATTGGAACCACCCGTTCGAGCTTATGTGTGATGCATCAGATTTTGCTATTGGTGCTGTCTTAGGACAGCACATTGATAAGATGCCACATGTAATTTACTATGCAAGTAAGACCTTGAATGATGCACAAATAAATTACACAACTACCGAGAAAGAACTTTTGGCAGTTGTATTTGCATTAGAGAAATTCATGCCCTACTTGATTGGCTCGCCAATTGTGGTTTACACAGATCACTCAGCCCTACGACATCTTTTATCGAAGAAGGATGCGAAGGCCAGGCTAATACGTTGGATCCTATTGTTACAAGAATTTGATCTTGTCATCCGAGACAAGAGTGGATGTGAAAACGTTGTAGCCGACCATCTTTCACGCATCACTTCTTTGCCAACTTTGACCGTGCCGATAAATGACTCATTTCCTGACGAACAGCTCTTGACTGTATCCTACGAACCATGGTTCGTGGATATCGTGAACTATCTTGCGACGGGATTTATTCCTAGCGTTTGGTCGAAACAAGACAAACTTCAATTTCTATCCCAAGTAAAATACTTTTACTGGGATGAACCTTATCTATTCAAGTATTGTTCCGATCAAATCATTCGCAGGTGTGTCCCTAACGATGAATTCAAGAGCGTGTTATCATTTTGTCATGATCAGGTATGCGGCGGTCATTTTGGTCCTCGAAAAACGGCGGAGAAAGTTTTGCAATGTGGCTTTTATTGGCCAACATTATTTAAAGATGCATATGAACATTACAAAACTTGTCCGCGATGTCAGCATTTGGGTCGGATTTCCCGAAGACACGAGATGCCGCTCCAACCTATATTGGTTGTGGAAATATTCGATGTTTGGGGTATTGATTTTATGGGCCCTTTTCCCAACTCTTTTGGGAACTTATATATCTTTTTAGCGGTTGATTATGTCTCGAAATGGGTGGAAGCTATACCGTGTCGCACTAATGACAACAAGGTTGTCATTAAGTTCCTTAAAGAAAATATCTTTTCGCGATTCGGACACCCTCGTGCTATAATTAGCGACAACGGGACACATTTCTGTAATCGGTCTTTCGAGGCATTGATGCTGAAATATTCAATCACTCACAAGCTTTCTATGCCCTATCATTCCCAAACAAGCGGGAAGGCTGAGAGCTCAAATAGGCAGATCAAATAAATTTTGGAGAAGACGGTTTCTAAAAACCGTAAAGATTAGTCAACCAAATTGACGGATGCTCTTTGAGCATTCCGCACCGCTTATAAGACCGATCTTGGTATGTCTCCATACCGCCTAGTGTTTGGGAAGGCATGCCACCTTCCTGTCGAGATCGAACATAAAGCTATATGGGCTATTAAAGAGCTTAACTTTGATTTTGATCATGCAGGCAGCTATCGGAAGCTGCAATTGAATGAGCTAAGCGAACTCCGTGATGAAGCTTACGATAATGCGGTGATAGTAAAGAACAGGACTAAAGTGTTCCACGATAAAAATCTTTTTAGAAAAACCTTCACATCGGGGCAACAAGTCCTTCTTTACGATTCCCGTCTCCATCTTCATCCGGGTAAGCTTAAATCTCGTTGGAAAGGACCTTTTGTGGTGCAGTATGTACACCCGCACGGGGCAGTAGAAGTTGAAAATTTGAAAAACGGTTCAATTTTTAAAGTAAATGGGCATAGATTAAAACCGTATTTTTCTGCTGACCCCGCGGAGGAGCTCCTGTTTTTACAGGAGCCGCTTTATCAAAACTAAATTTCCTCCGCCTCACCTCCATGTTTTGGTAACATTTTCTCATTTTAAGAATGAAGATGAGTAAAAATGGATTTAATTGAATATCTGTGCGTGCCAAAGAACAAGTTTGGGGGTAGTTTTCATTTAACTATTATTTTACCCCTTGTATCTCTCCCCTAGTATGCAGGTCCATGCTCTCAAAAGGCTACATCAGTGAGGACACTGCTGAAAACAGTTTTGGGGAGGGTTTGTATTCACTGAATTATCTTTGACACTGGGCATTCAAATTTTGTTTATAACAAAAGAGTAGAAAGTGAAAAATTACATCCAAAAGATAGGAATAGTTTAAGAAAACCAAGAAAATTAGAAGTTTTCTTAAACGAACAAGTAATAAGTAGTTATGAGCTGTTGTCCCAAGGGTTAGTAAGATGAAGGAAGTCACTAATCTGAGGATAAAAATAAGTCTGAAAAATAGTTTCTATTCTGGAAGCCAAACATTTGAATGTTGATACCCTACTATATGCACTTACACACGTCTTGAAACTCGGGATAGTAGAGAATACCTTGAAATGCTCTTGTCTAAAAGCTAAAGTATGAAGGAAATAAAAAAATGGTGAAAAGAAAAAATGGTGAAAAGAAAAAAAAATGAACACTGGTTTTGTTATCGCCAAGGCAGCAATAAAAAAATATAGCGAGGGCGCTTCATCACCTAGTGCCTTAGACCAACTGGTTTGGGAGTCACTGCTAAGCCTTAGGTGGTACAAGACGAGGAAAATACTATCACCTAATCAGCAATCACATGAGCAATCGGTCGGTTAGTACCTCAAGAAGTATTAACGGTCGCATGAAAATGTGTGAGCAAATCTAAATATTCATCAAATTAAAAAGTACTGAGGCAGATGGATAAGAGTATGATAGCTTGAATTGAATTCTCCGGGTGTAGGGATGTTCTTTACACACACGTAGGGTTATATGATCGATGTTTGGATAAAAGGTTGGAATGAAGAATAAAGACGATGTTTTATTGAGGGATGAAGTGATTTCTAATATCTTTTCATGACTATTAAGATAGGGCTCATGACAACTGAAAAGCTAGTGTAGTTGGAAACTCTTATTTTCAAAGTCTTTCTTTTATGGTTCTTATCTTTATATGTAAATTTCACCATCTCTCTTTTATTATAGGATTTTGTGGGTGTAATCCGCTGAAAACCCTCAGGAGTCAACACTCCTCCTACTAGGGACACCTAGAAGTTTAACTGCTTGTTGCACGTGCTCAGTGCAATCGTGTTGCCTACGAAAGTGTGCTTAGTTTTCTCCTTTCTTTTTTCTTCTTCTCTTGAATAAACTAGTTTGCTCGGGACGATCAAAGATAAGTTTGGGGGTATTTATTCAGTTGATAAAACTGCACATTTGTTATTACATTTTTCCTGCTATTTCTATATTAGAAAAGGTGTTTATTATAATATATGATACATATGAGGGTTTATCTGTAAAAAGACTAATTTTCATGTGTTGATATATTATAATTACATTTGGTAGGAAAATGTATGCAAAAATATCATTGACCAAATCTTAAGAGAACAAACTCTACTAAATATCATTTGAGTTGTTGTGCAGAATTTTCAGGACTAAAATCAAGGAAATCAAGTTGTTAAAGCAAACCTGCCTAATTAAGAAAGCAAAACTTAGAAATCAAGTCTGGCAGCAACTACGAGAAGATTGCCAAGTTCCGAAGGTTCCAGAGATCGCCACATGTCACACAAATGAAGCCACAGAGAAATGATCAACGGATCAGATCATAGGGCCGCGGATCCGCGGCCAAACCCCCCTTTTGGCCGCGGATCCGCCGCATGAAGGGAGAGTTAGGAGCTGCGATTTTTCTGGGTGAATCTTTACTATTTTCTTCCAAATTTGGAAGTAAGGGTTCTAGCTTTTGGAGTATAAATAAGGACCGAGAGACTCTTGGAAAAATTATCAAGTTGACGAGATCACGAAGTCCAAGAGGGCTCACGCATCCAGACTGATCATCAACTGTTCGTCTACCTCCTTAGAAGAGATCGAGAAGCAACTAGTAATTGTAATCATTTTCTAAGGAATCAAAGTGTAATGAATATTGTTGATTAATAAAGGTATCTTTCTTTTTCTTATTCTATTTCTTCGTAGTTTAATTATGCATTTTCTTTCCATCTCATTTTCTCCCAACATGCGCGAGTAATTCTCCGCTTGTTAGGGTTCATAGGATTAGGGTAGGCTAATGGATGATGAAGATCCTTAAACTCTTTTTAAGTCCTATAAAGTTTATAAAATTTATCAAAAGAATCATTAACATCCTAATCGGGCGCGCTACCAATTCATTGTTAGTCTCGACCGCGATTAGAGATTAGATTAATGATTGTTTTGGTAAAGGCTAGATATGAACGGAGTTCCGTGTCGAGATAGGGGTTAAGAGTGGGATTCCTTTTCCCTCCAGAAACCCTAATCTACTTGCATCACTGTCGTTCTAGTTTTAAATCTATTAAAGGATAGAAAGAGTAATTTTTAATTAATCATCCATAACTACTAAATCCTAACGAACCCTACAAGCCCCTTCTTATATTAACTACATCCATAAATAATCTAGATCTATATTTTGCATTAGTGCTTAACGTAGATCTAGAAACCATTCTACAATATTCTTTATTCCCCCCTCTCTCTCAACACATCTAAAGTAAGAATAAAAGATTCTACGTTTCCCAGAGGACGACCCGTACTCACCTCGGTCTAGCTACACGCGATACCGTTCTGATTGCGGTTATTCTACAAACACAATTTTTCGAACCAATCAGAAGGGGTGCTGACTCAATTGAAGTGGTTGCTGTTGTGGTGGAGGAGCCCTTTGGAAATTGTTTTGATTTGGAACCGTGTTTTGAATTTGCGATTGGTTCCAAGCAAAGTTAGGGTGATTCCTCCAACCCTGATTATAAGTGGAAGAAAATGGATCATTTCTAGGTTGTTGTTGGAAAGCAGAATTGACCTGCTCATGACCTTGAAACGGAGAATTTAGTGGACATTCTTCCGTCAAATGAGAAGGATCAGAACAACATCCACATACAGTTTTGGAGAGTGACATTTGATTTAGGGCGGCGACTAAAAATTTGTTTTCCATAGTCTCGAGTTTCTTTTGCATAGCTGAAATGTCAGCTCTAACTCCTATGGAAACTTCCGATTGGTTATTGCCCCCCTAGACGATTGACTCCCACCCTCCCACTGCAAAGATTTTTCAGCGAAATCTTCTAAGTATTTCCAAACTTCCCCATCATCTTTGGTCATGAAGTTGCCTTGACACATGGATTCAAAGGTCTGTTTTGTGTTAGGATTAATGCCCTCATATATGATTCTGCAGAGATCCCATCTAGGGATTCCGTGATGTGGACATTGAACTAACAGATCCTTGAAGCGTTCAAGACATTTCAAGAATGTTTCATTTGGAAGCTGGGTAAATTGATTTATTTCGCTACGGACTCGAGCTGTTTTATGATTGGGGTAGAATTTCTTTAGGAATGCTTTTACGAATTCTTCCCAGTTTGAAATGGAATGTGCGGTTGTATTATACACCCACTTCTCGGCTATATCGCACAAGGTGAATGGGAGAAGACGAAGACGCATAGCATCCACAGAAAGCTGTGAAGTACCCATCAATGCGCATACATTTTCAAATTTTGTAATAAACACATATGCGTCTTCAGACTCGAGACCGTGGTATTTGGGTAGAAGGTTGATGTATTGGGTTTTTATTTCAAAATTGTCCCCGTTGGCTGTAGGAATGGATAGACAGGTCGAAAGAGGAACTCACATAGGATAATATCTCTCTTGGAGAGAGATGCGGGATGGATTCTGCGCACCTGCGGATGGCGGCAGAGTAGTGGTAAAGAAGTTCGATGGAGAAGCATCCATCGAAGTGGGTGTGGTGGTGGGTAAAGAAGAAGTAAATGTAGAAATACCGACTTCGAAGTCGATCGGGGGAATGCGGAGTAAACGGGCACTAGAATCCCGTGTCCAGCCTATCTTGCACTAAAAGGTTTAGCACAAGTGGAAGCGTTAATATAATTAGGGGAAATGAATGAAGTGGTGTTTGTTTTGAAAAATATACTGATTTTTGAAAAAATGATGCAAATCACAACAATGCACACACAAGCCTAAGTCTAGTGGTCACCTAGGTCAAGGCTCTAGACCGCTCCTAACTGCCAAAAGACAAGTCGCAGGATCAATCCTCCACTGCCTCTTTGTCTCTCCTGTGGTCAGGTAAGTGCCAGGTAAGTGGGAGGTTCTCCACTACGTAAGTAGTGAGCCTAATTAAGTAACCACTTGCCTTAGATACACTTGCCTTAGACACCACAAAAAAAACGCGGATAAATAATGGATTACCCACGGCCTTCTCTTGTCCTAAGTGAGCGCAACGGTCTTTAGAGTCATGTCTAGATCTTTTTTAGTTAATGAGGGTAATGAGGATGCAGTTTTGCGATTTTCGGGGCTTAGAAAGGGTAATGAACTCCCCACCTAATATAAATTTGGTCTTTGCCCCTTAATTTCCGTATTAAAGAAATGCAAACAACCAAGATCAAACACGCACAATTTTTTATTTTTACGGCGCTGCGAATTTTTGCAAAGAAACCTGCAGAAAATTGTTATTGGAGCAGATGAGGAAAGAGATAAGAAAGTGAGAAGTTACTTGAGAAATTTCCGTGCACTGTAGCTACAGTGTAGCCGCGGTTCCACCGCAATGAGCATGTTCCGACCGCAGATGCACGGTGGTTTGATCAGCTACCTGCACAAAATTTTTTCTACAGACTCCTGTTCACTTTCTGAACTCCCTGAAATGATCTGAATCTTTTTCCACTTGCTCCACAGATTGCAGATTTCCTCGCAACAAATTACAACGAATCGTTTAGTGTTTGTGCGAATTTATATCTAAAATTTTTGATGGAATAAATTTTTCAACTCAAATTTCAAAAACGAACAAATTAGCACACGATCCCCGGCAACGGCGCCATTTGATTGAATGTTCGATTTCTCGATGTGTCGTGTTTAAGAAATGATGTTTCACAATCAAAGAAATTTTTGACCGCAATCAATAACGGTGTCGAATGTAGCGCGTTAGCAAGTGCGGATCGTCCCCAGGGAAAGTGAGATCCGTTCGAATTTGAATTAAATGAATTGAAAATTAAAAAGAAAAGAAAAGACAATTCAATTCAAGATTCATAAAATTGAAGTTCAAGAATTATCTAGATTTAATTCTAAAATCAAGAAAATATTTAAAGAATCAAGAATTAAGAATTGATGATATCCAATCCAATAATCAAGAATCGAAGTGAGGCTCGTAGGAATCGATCGAATCTATAGATGTGATGAAAACTATTGATTACGTCTTCTTATCCATTATTGATTTGATACTAGATCGATGACGATTAATCGAGGTTTAAGGATCTTTCGAAGAAACCAGGGTTTCTTCATCTCATCCTTTGTCCTTTCGATGAATCTCATTAAAAAAACTAGCCTCTAGTAAATTCAAGAATCAATCGTGGATCACTAATTAAGAGCGAACACAATCAAGAAAGCATCGCTCGAAACTAGGTTCCCGATTCTTCAATTTATTAAAGTTTACAAAACTTATAGGAATTAAGAATCATTTCAAGATCTAATCATCATCATCATCATCTATTGATTCTTTTGACTCCTTCACGAGCGGAGTTTTACTCGAACATCACATCAAAGAACACAATCACAAATTGAGATCTAATCATGATGCAAGAATGTAAAGAAAGCAAGATAAAAAATTTCACATTTTATTTATCAACAATTTTGTTACAATTCACTCGATCTACAAGAGGAAAGAACTTGATCGTTGATTTCGGCTTCGCTCGTCTCCTTGAGTCGCGGATCTCCTTGGATCACTTGCTCCGATGAAGTCCGGCATCGCTTTCTAAAGGATTGAAGGCTTCATGCTTGATTTGTTACTCGGAGTTCTTGATTTTTGGCTTTGGATTTTGAATTGGGGATTAGGGTTTACAAGTTGTGTCACTCAACTTGTCTTAGGAATTGGAGATTCAATTACTGAACAACCAACAACCCTAGATCTAGGTTTCTTTTTATAAGCATCTCAACCTTAGATCTAGAATTCAAATTTCCAATTTCCCTCCAAAAGTTTGTCAGAGAGAGGCTTCTAGAAGAAGTTAGTTGGAGGGAATATTCTAGAGCTAGGTTGTTAGGCCGAGCCTTCTGGATGAAGCCACGTGGTGTTTCTGGAGTGTTCTGGAAGCTACGGCCGTTACAGAAGAGCACGTGAGGAAAATTGAAGCCCTGATGATGTCATCAAGCCGCGGATCCGCGGCGGGAATGGGCTATTGGCCGCGGATCCGCGGTCTAAATAGGAGATCAGTGTCTGGAAATTCTGGGCTTTTATTGGGCTGATTTTGTGGCCTCTGTAAAATGTGTGGAATCTCATTTTGATTTCTTGATTTCTGCCAGATCTCAAGTCTTGGAATTGGTGTATTTTTCTCAGCACTTTTAACTGTTTTTGCTCTTTTCCTGCAATTTCCTGCATAGATTCTCGAGACAAGTATTGTGCTATACAAAGATGATGCGATGCTATGATAAACACTCAATTTCCCTCAAAAATGTCGGTTTTAATATATAACACAAGTTATTTGGTATTTTACAGTCGTTTTGCTAATATGTGCTATATTAATACCGAACACCTCTAGATGAGTGCAAATGGTAGGGAAATTAATGTGTTAAAAATGCAATCTTTTCGACTGATCATGACACATCAAAATCATGAAACACGTGCCCAGTATCGGCACGTAAATCCTCATCTCACTTGGGCTCCGTCAGTCCGGATCGGCCCACAGGTTCCGTCAGTCCGGATCGACCCATATCATCTCTCGACTCCGGTCGGTATCCTCCGGATATCCGTCGAGCCCAAGTACTATCACCGATAGGTAGTGCTCCCCAGTCAGGCTCACCGTCTAACAATACGAGTCTTCTTGGCCTGGGGTACCTCACCGGGTCCACCATGTACCCGTAAACGGTGCCTACCGCTCCTCGAATCGAGTTTCACATGCCACTCTCAGAACCGAGAAAACACATGGTGGACGCACTGAAATATCATATTAAGAGAAACCGGGTTTTTAAAATAGTACATGCTTTCTTTTGAAATAGCCACGGTTCTCAAATCCAGAAATCTCATGAAACAGTATATCTCAATGCGTAAAAGCGTAAAGTATGATGTATACGACATATAACAGAATGTAAGCATATCCGTATATCATGCAACATGGAACAGTAATATGCACCTATCGAGGGAAAACCGCTCTTTTAAATGAATCCAGTTTTTAAAATATATCATGCGGGTCCTAAATCTCCAAAATCAAATACAACATCGTATAATGGTGCATATGTGTATGTACGCAAGTAAGGTGTACAATGTGTATGTGCGCAAGTATGGATGTACAATATGTATGTGCGCAAGTATGGTATACAATATGTATGTGCGTAAGTATGGATGTACAATATGTATGTGAGCAAGTATGGTGTACAATGTGTATGTATGCAAGTATGGTGTACAATATGTATTTGCGCAAGTATGGATGTACAATATGTATGTGCGCAAGTATGGTGTACAATATGTATGTGCGCAAGTATGGTGTACAATATGTATGTGCGCAAGTATGGATGTACAATATGTATGTGCGCAAGTATGGTGTACAATATGTAAGTGCGCAAGTATGGTGTACAATATGTATGTACACAAGTATATCATGCAAGGAGTCATATCCTGATGCAGCAGTTCTACTGTGCAGTGACATAGTAATTATCGATGATGAAGTGTGTGAGCCTACAATCTGTGTATGTGTAACATACACATCATCGATAATGGTGCAGGTGTACTACCACAGGTATAAGTAATGCAATGAGAATAACATGAAGGCAGCATAAAGTAAATCATGTGCAAATGCTGACGGGTATACGTATCTAACATGACCGAGTTGGTGAATCTAATAATTGGCATCTAGCCACACCACATCGCGTACGGTACAATCCATCGTACATCATTCTCTAGTCAAGGGTATGGATCAATCATCAGGTCAAACTCATATCGCACGGAAAATCATCGTACGACGGCATTAAAACATTAGGGATCCTATCAACCTTTACGACAATGAGGGGTACGGACCTAACGTCTCGTACGACATATCACACATGATTCACGATATTCTATATATATATATATATTTATATGCCTATGTTCCAGGTCTCATCCATAAAAATCTCATATCAGAGGACCGGCAATCAATCATCTCAATCGACTCGCATCCGTATACCAACATATCACCAAATTCATCATATCGCATTGTACAATTCTTTTCATCACATTTATATATCACATAGAGTCAAATGTTATATATATACATTCTACCTTTACTATAAGAATACTGATCTAATCTAACATACACACCTGAACCATACAATCAGTTTTTAAAAGATGCGAATCGTAGTTTTGAAAATAGGGGTTACGGTGTTTTTAAGGAAAAGATATCGTTTGAAAATCCGTAACGTCCCTCAAGGTATCTGTTTAAAAGATGTATACGATTTTTCAGTTTGGAAATAGGTATGGTTCGGATGACACACCTACGTCGACTATCTAGTCTTATACTACCCTAAGGCAATATCATCAATATCATCCTCAAATCTCGTCATCATATACTAGTCGTATCAAAACACTTCTAACTACCCTATAGTTTCTAATATGGTTTCTATATCTATCTTTTAATTCTAACCCTAGTTTTCTACTCTAGGTTTTCTTAACCATATACTACAAATCGGTTTCCACCAAAACTTTGCGGGGGTGCTATACGCCATCCACCCGACTTCCCCCGTAGATATAGATCTACTCACCTTGGTCTTCGCTTGCCGAAGTCGATGACTCCACGCTCCGTTGCATTGGAATCCACGCGAAGGTACCTATAGTAAAACACATATCGTAATGCTATTAAAATCAAGTTCTGAAATCCAATACGGCACGCGTATTGCTCATAGGTTAGAACCTATAGCTTACGAGTACAAAATCAACCAACAACCCTTGTCGTTGATGTACGAACATCTAACAACCAAAAACAAATCCAAATATCAAAACTAAACACTTCAAAATTTGGAAAACATAGCCAAAATCACACTAATGTACTCCCAGATTTTGACTCAAGCCAAAAGGAGTTGCACAAACAAGTCTAGGGTGCTGTACATGAAGTATATGACCTACGGGACCAATCTAGACCCATACCCTCACAAAGTGGCCGGCCCCAAGGCCCTAAAATCCGGCGAGCTCGGTCCATAGGGGGCTGTTTGGGTTTGTCTACCTACAGTGGGTTCCTAGTGGTTCAAATGAGCCTCTGGACTTGTTTGCTTTCCTTAAAAATTCCCCGGGTTGCTCCAGATTTCCCCGCACACCCTATATACTTACAAAACCGACATGGATCAATTCTAAAATCCGTATTTTAGGGTTCTAAGCTATGGTCCACGTCAAGAATCACCTCAAAAGTCTTATTGACAGCCACAAAACATCATCAATTTCCCAAACCCTTCTCTAGAATTTCAAAGTTCACAAATCCATCACTAAACGACTTCTAAACTTAAACAAAATGCTAGGAAAACAAAACTACCCTACATGAAAAGAGATATACCTCATGGTTACACCCTAGCAAAACCCTAGAAGTCTCAATGTTGTCAAAATCCAACCGTTCTTGGTCCATTATGATGAGGGTGAAGAGGTGATCATTTTTTGTGAAAGGGGTATAAGGTTTTGACAAGGTTTTTGAGATGATAATTGGGGTTGAAGTGGAGGGAGGTGAGCTTGAGGAAGATGAAGAAAGAGGTGAAAATGGTGGGGGAAATGAGAATGGAGGCAGCCCCCTCTCTCTCTCTCTCAATTATTCTCACTTCTCTCTCTACAAGCATGCATACCCTCATCACCCTCTCTCCTCAAGTTATCATTACACCTTTTCCCCTTTTTTTTTCTCACCAAAAACACATACACCCAAATAAAACAATACAAATGAAATAACATGTAACATGTTATGGTGTACTAACCATGAAAAACTGTAGAAACACGGATTTGGCTTAATCGCGATTAGTAGTGCACTATTCAGGTTTTTATCCAAGCTGCATATAATAAATTTTAAAAATGCCAAATCCTTTAATTATATTATTAAATGAATAAATCATTTTAATTTCCAATTATTTCACAATTATTGGTATATATTTATACCCTTTTTCGAAAACCCCAATTTCGCAAATCGGGCAATTTCGGGAAAAATATTATTTTAATATTAAATTCCAAAAATAATATTTTATATTTTATGAAATTTTACAATATTCCCCCTTTAAAAAAATTCGGTCCCCGAATTTAAATTTAAATCCCCAAAATCTAAAACATTTCAATAATCAGTTCAAATCAACGGGGCTCCGAAATCACGGAAGATGCAGAAACAACACAACGCGTCAAGTGCGCATGAAAATGAGTATAAAACTCAAAATCGAACTCCGTCAAGCGTCACGCAAATTATCGGATTTGTACGCATATCCTCGGAGTTACAATGAAGGTACAGATCTCAAAATCCACTATAGAAATTCAATATACACTAGTCAAATACTATAATACGTGTATAGTACGCATCTTTGGAAAACTTTCAAAATTTGAATAAAATACATGCAAAATCTTTCTTAATCGCCGCGTGATGTGTAACTCACGGCATAAGTGACGGACGCTCATTTGTGAAATAATAAATATAGTCTCGTATATGTTTTGCTCAGATATACGTCCCGTCCATTTTAAAATATCCCAAAAAGGTTTTCCTTTATAAACGTTCGTATCGCCCACGGACACGTAGGAAAATAGCGAGACTATAGCACTTTTTTCAAAACTTCTTGGTAAACTTTTAATGCATGCAAAATACTCGGGTACTGTCTCCAGATCAGTCCCGTTCGGCTACTACATAACATAGTGCCCATCATGAAAACAAGGTGCTCAAAAGCAAAATCAGCCTCAAAAGGCGTGTCCAGTAATCACGTGCGTCTGGTGCACACGGAAATCAAATCCAAATACAGGTGCTACGATATGCACAAAATCCAAAACTAAGTGCAACGGGTGTGCACGAAAGCATCTGTCCAGTGCAACGGGTGTGCATGACAACAATATCAAGTGCATCTAGAGTGCATCCAGTGCAACTAACATGCACGAATGAAAATCCCAATTGAATGCATCTGGTGTGCACAAAACCATATCTCATATCATGCGCCCAACATGAGCGAAAATCCAAATCAAGTGCATCCATCATGCATGAAAGAAACCTCACTCAAGTGCATCCGATACGCACAAAAATCCAAAATCAAGCACCTAATATGCGCAAAAATCCAACCAAAGCGTGTCAGGTTTGTAAGAAACATCTAGTGCCGTAGCATGCACGAAAACGAACAGCAAGTACAAACGCACACGAAAATACAAATCTGGTAAAACGAATGCTCAAGGACATAAATCAGGTGCGACCAAGGTACGGAGTATAAATCTAGTGCGACAAATGCACAAATACCCGTCCGGTGCAACAAATGCAAGAATGCAAATCCTGTGCAACTAATGTATGAAATACGAATCTGGTACAGCAAATGAACAAAATATAAATCTGGTGCGACAATTGTACGAAATGAAAATCTAGTGAAACAAAAGCACGAAGTGCAAATCCAGTGCATTCAGTGCACGAAATACGAATACAGTGCATCCAGTGCATGAAATACGAATACAGTGCATCCAGTGCACGAAATATGAATACAGTGCATCCAGTGCACAAAATACAAATCCATAACTCAAATGCGTATAAAAGCAACACCGAGTGTACCAGCGTGTATAAAATCGTAAACGCGTGCAACTGCGTGCACAAAATACGTATCAATGTACTGCAAGCACATGTAAGCTATACCGAGTGCAAAAATCAAATCGAGTGCGTACCACACGCACAAAATCAAATCAACCGTATGAAATCCACGAAATCATATTACGTGCATCCAAGGCACAAACCGAATCTCAAGTGTAATAGATATGCACAAATCGCAAATCAACACAACGGTGTATAAAATATGTATCAAGTGCAATAACTATGCACAAAAATGTAAATACCCAGTAGGTGCAGCCATGGTGCATGAAAACCAATATCATGAAACTCAATCATCAAAAATCAAAACTAAGCGATATAAGCATGATACTCGGATTACAAACGCAAATCGCAATAAATGACACTGAGGTACACCTCCTACAATATCGAAAAATATCGATGCGCCTAAAACCGGCAGAACAAGAACATCTGCTCGCCTCCTGTTCACGGCCTGGCGTCTTCTGTCTCTGGGTCCTCATTTCTCTTTGGATTCACCAATCTCACAATCCATCAGCTCATCGGCCCGGTCAGGTGTGCTAACGGGAACGATTCCGCTCTAGCACTTCTCTGGTCATCTCTCGGCCAATTATCATGACCACTCGTAAAGCAGCACGTCACTGGCGTCGGCCTCCGGTCCTTTGAATACTCGTGACACAACTGATCCTCGGTGCAAATCTTATTTCAGCAGTGCCCTGGAAGGAATCCTGCTCAAGGTCTCTTCCGATCTCGTTTATGTCGAACTGTACGGAGGCTGGTACTCTCACATAATCTTTTCTCGCTTTCTGGACATCTGCGTTCTCACCACAACATTTCCTCGGGAACTGGCCGTATCCCAATGCCTCTGTATGCATATTGTTAGTGTATATTCCCTAGAGGCCATTATTGTATCATACTGGTTTGTATATTACTTAATGGAAGCTTGGGATATTCACAGTTGTATTGGCAGTCTTGCTCAAAATGGTAGTATGCTACCTGTTTTGTTTCTTTTAGCATATTTCTTATGCATATTAGTAGAGCCCTTAGGATCATTGCTTGATTACCAGCGTTGTGATGGCAGTCACACTAGTCGGGGCTGGGTAATCTACAAGCACATCCTTATGCAGGTCCCTAGTCGTAGGATTATCGATACGGGGCGTCGATACTCCGGAGTAGACTAGTGTATACACTTCTCATCCCAGCAGGGGAGATGGTCTGTCCTACAGCCATTAGTACGTTGTACTGGAGATAATATGCAAGTGCTCATTAGGTTATGAGTACACCAGACAGGACTCGTCGGGAACTGCTGGTTGGTAATATACCTATCGTTAGATAGTAGTTCCCAGGTGACATGAGTACAGCTTAGTCCGTCGAATTGACACTGCTGCTTCGCCTCGAGTGTGTTCTTACTATACTTTGATTATTACCCTACCACGCTCAAAAGAGTTGTGTAAACAGGTAATAGTTGGGTGCAGTCCCGAAGCACTTGGAGGCAATAGCGGTTAGATAGGATTCGTCTCTCCCGGTATTGGGGGTTGATATCGCGCTGTGTTTGGAGAGCCGTTACACAAAGTCCCTGGCCAGGGAAGCGAGATTTACTGGTAGGTACTCCATTTCTCAAGGTGTAATGGGCTTCACTCCGACACGACTTATACCGCTATTAGGGGTCTGACGTTTACCGCCCCCTAGGCCCGATATGCGATACTCTTAGACGAACAGACCGGACTGTACGGAGATTGTCACAGATAGGCTCAGTTGAAGTTCGGATGAGTTATTCTCATCGGCCTTCTCATCGACATTTACCTGGGGGTCATTACGTACAGTTAGTGTCGCTTACGACCTGTGGTTAAACCCACTGCCAGCTTAATGTCGAATCTTTACAGTCCCACATAGAGGGTTTCCCTGCATTGGACAAAAGATGTAGAGGTCGTATGGTTTTACGACAGGGTTCGATCACGTGCGTGTACTCGTGCGCGCATGATGATTCGGACGGACAATACTAGTGGGCTTTGGTTTAAGCCGGATCCTAGTATTGTACTGATGGATTGTTTTCGTCTTTTGTAACTGCATTTTTCGGAATACGGATACGGGTACGTATGTACGGACGAGGGGCATTTTTGTAAATTAGTCAAAGATGCTTCTAGAAGGTGACATGTTGTATTGTTATTATTCATTTTGGTTTAAATGAAAAATGCATTATGCCATAGGAGAATGAGGTGGAAATTGCATGAAAATGGACTTAGCTTCTTATGACACATGGTGAGTTTTTGGCCCGTGAGTCATTTTTTGTTGCTTGAACCATATATGTGATAATTCATATTGATTTATCAAGGGGAATTATCAAAATGGTTCAGTTGAAAAAATGTAGAGAGCTAACTCCATTCTTCACTCTCTTTCCTCACTAGTTTTTTCTCCAAGGTCATCTTCTTCCTCAAAACTCTAGTGAACTCATGTGTTGTGTGATCTAGGGTAAGCAAAGACAATTCATTCCATCTACAAAACTCTACATTCTCTAAGACATCATGGGTAGCGACATTGATGCCCTAGTTACTTCGGTTGAGGTAGGAGTTCGATGCACATCTCTTCGGGTGGATCATCTTGGATTTGAGGAGACCGATGAGGGAGTGGCGATCTGAATCGTTCCATGGAGTCAACAACCAGAAGAAGGACAGCGAGGAATGAAGACCAGAAGGATTGGAATTATGAGGTATAAACTTTTGTACATTTAGTTAACCTCACATCTAGTTAGCTAGTTAGGGTTTAGCACCGATCCAGGAGTCCAAGTCCATGCCGCGATCTTTTGAAAATTGTTTTTCACCTATTCGGCCTCCCCGCTATCCCGCGGGGTATGCGACATGGACTTACAGTGGTATCAGAGCCTACTAAACCCAAACTAGTTAGTTAGCAAGTTTTAGAATTTTGATCGTCGGAAAAACTGGAAAACAAAACACCGAATACCCTACATTATGTCGATTTTTAAAAGTGCTGTAAAAATTATTTCAGGTGTACTAAAAATATATGCAGGGTTTTCTAAGATGACTGAAGAAAAATGGTCTCCTGAATCGCCAAGACGACCGCGGAACCGCGGCGGATAAGACCGATCCACTGCGGAGTCGCGGCCGCGTCGAGGCCGATTCAGGCCATTATTCTTCTGTTATTTCTTTCTTTGGGTGTTTAGTTCTCTGGAATATTTGGTTTCTACCCAGTATATTTTGAATGCTGGTTTGCATTTGGGGTGGTTACGGAAAATGTATTTCGATCGAAATTCTAATTGTACTTAGCTAAATGGTTCTTCTGTAATGTTTATATGTGTTTTAAACTTCATCTAATTGCTATATGTCGGTTAGTTTGAAGTTGCACATATCTGTTGGCTTGTGTATATGAACTTGTTGGATCGTCAATGATGAATAACTGGGGATGTGAGATAAGCGTTTGTTTGATCTTTCATTCGATGTAAATTTTAAATTTGATGTAATATTATTTTGCGGGGCACATCCGGGTTGAGGTTGTAGCCACCGTTGTATTATTTCTTTTTACTGTTTTCTGCTCCTAAGATAGACCTAAGGTGGGGTGCACAAACTACCGGATTCTTTGAAGTGCCGGGTGGCCTACTCACTTTGTTGAGGGAGACTGCTTCACTTCTGGAATTTGGCGGATAGTTTGCCGTACCCGTAGGGGTCTGGGGTGGGGTTTGGCTATTCATCACGACTGTGGAATCCGTCTTTCGTTACAGGCTTAAACGAAATGCGATATTCCTAGCATATCTAATATGTTCATCTGTGATCTGGAATGCCTATTATTGCGTCAAAAGAATGCTATTATTATATATGGTATATAATAGACGCTACTTATGTTTTGCATCCGCGCTAGTCCTAACCCCTCTTTGGCGTTAGTTAAGTAACCTAACGGTGTTAGACGGGGCCCAGTGGCGAATGCAGATGGCATAAGTAGACGTTGTATTTTCGTCTTTTTCTGTGATGATTGGTGTAATTGATGGGACACATTATATTAATGCAAAGAAAACAAACCAAAGCTTAATCGTTGGAACAATTCGAAAATCACTCGATTTTTTCTAAAACAGAAAACTTTTAAAACGCGGAGCTTAAACCACTCCTTTTAAAAGCTATCAGGTTTCTTCGATTATATCAAGTTCACTACTTTCACGGTTTCGCCAAAACCATTCATAGCCCTCCGTAATTTCATATAAATATTCAATAGTATTCAGGCTATGTTTGTTGACCTTCGTCAATGCATAGTGATTGGTAGCTGTTGGGTGTTCATATGTAGCATAGATAGATGCGTTGGTTTGGGACAGTCGTATTACCTTGTTGACCTTCGTCAAGGGTATATACGGGTGGGTTCAAATTAACCTGGACAATGATGGGTAGAACTTGACATGTGACTTATGATTTGTTGACCTTCGTCAAGGTCATAAGAGCATGGGGCAAAAATCCACATCGGGAGTTTCTAAAGAAACTGAAACTTGCTAGTGCTGCATACCATTTGGAGTTTGATAATGTTGGTAGGATTCCTTCAGCATTATCTCACAACGATATTTGGATCCCGATCCTACTGTGAGTATCCGCTACTCCTCGGGAAACTCTTCACTTAACGATCAATGCTATAAACCAAGTAGGTGTCTAAAGCAGTGTTAGCGGGGCTACGCCTCCAGGGAAAAGAGGTTATTTAACTAAGGAACTTCGCGAAAGCGTCGTAAAACCTCCCTCAAAGTACCGACACTAGCCTGGCTGAACGGTTAAGCAAGTATTGTACGGTGAGATCAGTCCTGATTAATTCTTCTTTTATGGTTTGAGGAAGGATTCGAGAAACAGTGGGAGCCATCCTGTTTAGATAAACTAAAAACCAATCTAAACTTGCAAGAGCATCATGCTAAGTGTTTTCTTCTCTCTATTAATTGCAGCGACCCAGTGACCAGACATAGGTTACATTTAAATAATAAAATGACTGAATCTGACTGTAATGACTAGCAAAGGTCTGTCCAGATGTCCATTACCCATGACAAACTGGGACACCTCTTCACTAATCCAACCCTTGCCGTCTTAGGACCAGTTTCCATCGTCACGGATACTGATATCCGTAAGACATCGGAAAAAGACTATGCGAATGCCAAGTGCCTCGTGTTGGCCTCAGTTGATGGTACATACCAAAGGCAGCACGAGAAGATGGACGTGGTTTCTATCTTCCTCCATAACAAAGATTTATATGGAGAGCAATCTCGTATCGCAAGATAGGAGACCTCGAACGAATTGCTTCAAGCGAGGTTGGCTGTCGGGTTATCTGTAGGGGACAACGTCCTTACAGAGACTAGCTATATTGATGAGCTCACAGACCTGAAGACCACGTTGAAGAACGGGTCAAATACAGACTTGATTCTACAGTCTCTGCTCTCTACTTACTCCCTGAAGGAAACCAGGGAAGTAGAAGGAAAGGGAAGAGCAAAAGTTTCGGGACTAGATGTGGCGAAGGAGGGATGTTCCTATTGTTACGGGAAAGGATATTGGCAGAGGGATTGCAGGGCTAGCAAAGCCAGTAGCCAGGATTCGAAGCATGTTGTGGCTTCGGTTTCAGGTGTGTTTGTAATAGAAAACTGTATGTCAATTAACTCTACTTCCTGGGTACTAGATACCGGATCAGGATCTAATACTTGTAATTCATTACAGGCTTTGAGAAACTGTAGAGTTATCACGGTAGGTGATATGACTCTCAGAGTTGCGAACGGAATGAGCGTGAACGCTGAATCCGTAGGGGAATACCACCTAGGATTGACAAGTGGGCAGATATTGATTCTACGTAACTGTTTATATGTACCTAGTCTAGCCTGTAATATCATATCTGTATCCTTACTTTCTAAGGAAGGATATGGTTTTACTTTTGTAAGCGATGTGGTACACATCCACCTAAATCAAGTTCTGATTGGGTCAGGTACATTAGAAAGCAGAATATACGTATTAAATCAAGCTCAGGTTTTCAGTGTCCAGAACACACTTAAAAGAAAGTCTCCGGAAACAAATCAGGCTTTCTTATGGCATTGTAGACTGGGTCACATCAATGAGACACGGTTAACGAAGTTACATAAAGAGGGATATTTGAATCCGTTCGAGTATCAGTCTTATGCTACTTGTAAATCTTGTCTCATGGGAAAGATGACAAAGACTCCGTTCACTGGACACGGAGTAAGAGCGAGCGAGCTCTTAGGACTCATACACAGTGACGTGTGTGGTCCAATGTCTACATATGCGTGAAGTGGTTATTCATATTTCATTACTTTTACGGCTGATTTCTCTAGGTATGGACATGTATTCCTGATGAAGCATAAATCCGAGGCCTTTGAGAAATTCCGGGAATACAAGAATGAAGTGGAAAAACAAACAGGCAAAAGTATCAAGAGACTAAGATCTGATTGAGGTGGTGAATACTTGAGTGCCGAGTTCCTAAGCTACTTAAAAGAGAATGGAATTCTCTCTCAGCTTACTCCTCCATACACACCGCAACACAACGGTGTATCGGAAAGGCGGAATCGAACTCTATTGGATATGGTTCGTTCCATGATGAGTAAGGCTGAGTTACTACGATCCTTCTGGGGTTATGCACTAGAAACAGCTGCATATCTTTTGAACAAAGTTCCAACTAAGACTGTGCCTACCACACCATATCAGATGTGGAGTGGGAAGAAACCCTGTCTTAAGTATCTTAAGACATGGGGATGTCCAGCTTTTGTAAAAAGGCAGCAATGCGGACAAGCTCGAGGCACGCTCAGTACTTTGTAAGTTTGTGGGATACCCCAAGAACTCCAGGGGGTATCTTTTCTATTCTGCAGAGGAACAAAAGGTTTTTGTTTCTCAGCATCCCCACTTCTTGGAAACTGAATTTTTAGAAAATCAGATAAGTGGGAGTGCAATAGAGCTGGAAGAAATTCCAGAACCACAAGCTATTACTGAAAGCTTGGTAGAACCAGAAGTTTCAGGAGAACCGGACATCCCAGCGCCACTCCGCAGTAGTAGTAGGCAGTCTCATCCGCCCGAGAGATACTACGGTTTTCTCATAGATGGGGATCGAGAGGATTGCATCATTGAAAATGATGAGCCTACTAGTTTCCAGCAAGCCATTCAGAGCGGTGACTCAGTAAGATGGCTGGATGCAATGCGGACCGAGATGGAGTCCATGTACACCAACAAAGTTTGGACTTTGGACATTGCTCCAGAAGGGGTAAAACCCGTAGGCTGCAAATGGATCTTCAAAAAGAAGATTGGTGTAGATGGGCAGGTTGAAACCTATAAAGCTAGACTTGTTGCGAAGGGTTTTCGTCAAAGACCTGGTTTGGACTATGATGAAACCTTTTCTCCAGTGGCTATGCTCAAATCCATTCGGATCCTTCTTGCCATTACTGCCTTCCACGATTATGAGATCTGGCAGATGGACGTAAAGACGGCATTTCTAAATGGTAATTTGGAAGAGTGCGTCTATATGGATCAGCCGGAGGGTTTCATTCAGAATGGGAGTAGCGGTAACGTGTGTAAGTTGCTTAAGTCCATTTATGGACTAAAGCAGGCATCGCGGAGTTGGAACATCTGCTTTGATGATACTGTCAAAGAATTCGATTTTATCAAAAATCCAGATGAACCATGCATTTACAGTAAGATTGTAGGGAGAACTGTGGTATTCCTCGTCTTGTACATGGATGACATTCTTTTAATAGGAAATGACATTCCTATGCTACAGTCAGTCAAAGGATTCTTGTCACAGAGGTTTTCTATGAAGGACCTGGGCGATGCCAACTACATTTTGGGGATCCAGATCTATTGTTATAGATCTAAGAGGATGTTGGGAATTTCGCAGTCCAGGTACATCGATACCATACTGAAACGATTCAGTATGGAAGATTCAAAGTGCGGTAACCTACCGGCTTGTCATGGAATCACCCTATCTAAAGAGATGTCTCCAAAGACTGATTTGGAAATGGCTCGTATGTCATCTATACCCTACGCATCTGCGGTAGGCTCTATAATGTATGCGATGTTGTGTACCCGACCAGATGTAGCATACGCACTTAGCGTTGTAAGCAGGTATCAGTCTGACCCAGGGGAGAAACACTGGATAGCAGTAAAGAACATTCTCAAGTACCTGAGAAGGACTAAGGAGATGTTCTTGGTGTATGGAGGAAAAGACCTCCAGATCGAGGCCTTTGCTGACTCCAGCTTCCAGAGTGACAAGGATGACTTCAAGTCCATGTCGGGTTATGTCTTTACCCTCAATGGAGGGGCGGTTTGTTGGAAGAGCTCCAAGCAGGAAACCGTTGCTGACTCGACGATGGAAGCGGAGTACATAACTGCTTGCGATGCCGCAATGGAAACTGTCTGGATAAAGAAGTTCCTCACGGAGCTTCAGGTGGTTCCTACCATTATTGATCCAATACCGCTGTATTGCGACAACAACGACGCTATAGCCTTAACGAAGGAACCCAGGTCCCATCAGAAGTCCATGCACATCTTGAGGCGGTACCACCTGATCAGGGAGATCGTAGATCGCCGGTGAGGAGAGTAGATTCGGAGAATAACACTGCAGATCCACTCACGAAGGCCATATCCCAGACTCAGTTCGAGCGGCTGATCTAGATGACAGGTCTGCGAAACGCCAATATATGGCCTTAGTGTAAGTGGGAGATTGTTAGTGTATATGCCCTAGAGACCATTATTGTATCATACTGGTTTGTATATTACTTAATGGAAGCTTGGGATATTCACAGTTGTATTGACAGTCTTGCTCAAAATGGCAGTATGCTACCTGGTTTGTTTCTACTTCAATATGTGCATGTGTTTCTTTTAGCATATTTCTTATGCATATTAGTAGAGCCCTTAGGATCATTGCTTGATTATCAGCGTTGTGATGGCAGCCATACTAGTGGCGGCTGGGTAATCTACAAGCACATCCTTATGCAGGTCCTTAGTCGTAGGATTATCGATACGGGGCGTTGATACTCCGGAGTAGACTAGTGTATACGCTTCTCATCCCAGCAGGGGAGATGGTCTGTCCCATAGCCATTAGTACGTTTTACTGGAGATAGTATGCAGGTGCTCATTAGGTTATGAGTACACCGGACAGGACTCGTCGGGAACTGCTGGTTGGTAATATACCTATCGTCAGATAGCAGTTCCCAGGTGACATGAGTACAGTTTAGTCCGTTGACTTGACACTGATGCTTCGCCTCGAGTGTGTTCCCACTATACTTTGATTATTACCCTACCACGCTCAAATGAGTTGTGTAAACAGGTAATAATTGGGTGCAGTCCCGAAGCACTTGGAGGCAGTGGCGGTTAGATAGAATTCGTCTCTCCCGGTATTGAGGATTGATATCGCACTGTGTTTGGAGAGCCGTTACACAAAGTCCCTGGCCAGGGCAAGCTAGATTTACTGGTAGGTACTCCAGTAGTTTCTCAGGGTGTAATAGGCTTCACTTCGACACGACTTATACCGCTATTAGGGGTCTGACGTTTACCACCCCCTAGGCCCGATATGCGATACTCTTAGATGAACAGACCGGACTGTACGGAGATTGTCACAGATAGGCTCAGTTGGAGTTCGGATGAGTTATTCTTATCGGCCTTCTCATCGACATATACCTGGGGGTCGTTACGTACAGCTAGTGCCGCTTGCGATCTGTGGTTAAACCCACTGCCAGCTTAATATCGAGTCTTTAGAGTCCCACATAGAGGGTTTCCCTGCATTGGACAAAAGATGTAGAGGTCGTATGGTTTTACGATAGGGTTCGATCACGTACGTGTACTCATGCGTGCATGATGATTCGGACGGACAATATTAGTGGGCTTTGGTTTAAGCCGGATCCTAGTATTGTACTGATGGATTGTTTTCGTCTTTTGTAACTGCATTTTTCGGAATACGGATACGGGTACGTATGTACGGACGAGGGGCATTTTTGTAAATTGGTCAAAGATGCTTCTAGATGGTGACATGTCATATTGTTATTATTCATTTTGGTTTAAATGAAAAATGCATTATGACATAGGAGAATGAGGTGGAAATTGCATGAAAATGGACTTAGCTTCTTATGACACATGTTGTGTTTTTGGCCCATGAGTCATCTTTTGTTACTTGAACCATATATGTGATAATTCATATTGATTTATCAAAGGGAATTATCAAAATGGTTCAGTTGAAAAAATGTAGAGAGCTAACTCCATTCTTCACTCTCTTTACTCATTAGCTTTTTCTCCAAGGTCACCTTCTTCCTCAAAACCGTAGTGAACTCATATGTTGAGTGATCGAGGGTAAGCATGTTAGTTATGTATAAGGCCTAAAGGCCATTGTTGTACATATTATGTATATTATATTGGATGCTTGGATATATATAGAGAGGACTTTCTTGCTCGTCATGATAGTATGCTATTTGGTTTCACTTTATCTTAACATGTTGACTTATATTAGTTTATTGTCTTACTCTCACATGTTGATAAAGCCCTTAGGATATGTACTCGACTTCTGGGACTATGATGAGATCATACTAGTGGGGCCAGAGTAGTCGATGAGTACATCCTATAACTGTTCCTAGTCGAGGGTGTATCGAGACAGGGCATCGATACACCAGAGTAGACTAGCGTATACGCATCTTGACCCATATGATGGGCGATGGATGATCCCATATCCATCGGTGTTTTGACATCAAGGATGGTGTACGGGTGCTCAGTGGAGACTGGGTACACTGGACAGACTCGCCGAGAACTCCCAGATGGTATTATACCTCACGTCAGATGGCAGTTCTCCGGTGACACTGGTACAGGTTAGTCTGTAGACCCGAGATCGTCATAGAGTCTTGTGTGATTCCCACTGTGCTTTGATTTCTACCTTACCACATCCAAGAGGGCGTGCAAAACGGTGGATTTTGGGTACAGTCCCGAATCATATGGAGGCAATGAGCGATAGGAGGGGATTCGTCTCTCCCGGTATGGGGAGTTGATGTTGTGCTGTGTTCGATTGGCTATAACTGGAAGCCCCTGGCCAGGGCTGATATAGAGATTTACTGGTAAGTGTTACCAATAGTTTCTCGCCCTGTTATGAGCCTCACATCAACACGACTTATCGGTTACTGGGGTCAGACGTATACCACCCTTAGACTAGATATGCAACATATCAGACGAAGAGACCGGACTATACGGGAGTGTTATTGTTTGGACTCACAGGAGAATGTATAGGCTTGCTTGTTGATCTTCTGATCGCTCAATACCTGGGTGGCTATTACGTTTAGCTGACCGCTTGCAACTTGTGGGTGTTTGATATGATCATCACCTGCTACCGGCGTATTGACGATTCTTTAGAGTCCTACACAGAGGTTTCTTGACTCAGGCAAAACGGAGTAGGAGCAAATATGTGATATGTGCAGGACCGAGGATAATGCGATATGAGATAACGTATTATATTCTCGCGATATTTTGATATGAGCCGGGTCATCGGATCAAGTGTTGATTCGATGAATCGGTACATGATATATTAGTCGGTTATATTCGATATAGCCGGATTGTCGGATCAAGTGTTGATTCGATAATTTAATATATAATTATATATGTGATATATTACATTATATTATCTAATATTGGCTCGCTTTATTGATTCATTTTCTCACCGCATAATACATTGATATATATGCGATATATGTTAATTGTATTGTTTTCTTTTGTTACAAAATATATTATATATGTGATATATAATATTATAACATGATATGATTACTAATGCAACATGTTTAGTGGAGATTAAATAAGGTTAGCGTTTGATTTGGGTTAGTTCTTTCTTGATGCTTCTAGAAGGATTTACTTTGTTTCTAGCAAAAGATATTATGCTTGATATTTTGCTAGATATTTCTAACCCAACCTAAACCCATCACCCTAGGTTAAATCTCTACATGGGTTAGCCTTGTCATCCTTGACCATGGTTACATTTGTAATCATATTAACATTTCATTATTCATCACAAAAGGATAATTCATTCATATTCTTCTTCTTCTTCCTTGAGCTTTGAAAAAGCTTTCTAGGTTTTCTTTATGTGATGATTTAGTGTGAGAATTTGATAATAAAAGAGAGCATAAATCCTACTTCATCATCCTTATCTAATCTAGCCAATTAGATTAGGGTGTTCACCTCACTAGTGAGAAAGAGCTTGAGTTAAAGGAACTTCAAGGTAGATCATCGGAGAAAAGGAAGACTACAAGCAAGCATGGATCATTCGGGTTGTGGAGCCTCTCTTGAGTCCGGGAGATCGTGGATCGCGGCGAAGGAACTTCTACTCGGAGCTTATGAAGCGAAGGAGCGGACTACAAAGGTTGTAATCCCTCACTCTTAGTTGTAAAGATGTTTACTTGCATGTTTAACCCTAATAATAGCAAAGTTCCCGGCTTTGGGTTGTTCGGCACGTCTAAATTATAAATCGGGCATGGTTGATGCCTTATAGACCCTTGTAAGAGTGACTCGGAACCCTACAAAGCAAAGACAATTCATTCCATCTACAAAACTCTACATTCTCTACGACAACATGGGTAGCGACCTTGATGCCCTAGTTACCTCGGTTGAGGTAGGAGTTCGATGCACATCTCTTCGGGTGGATCATCTTGGATTTGAGGAGACCGATGAGGGAGCGGCGATCCGAATCGTTCCATGGAGTCAACAACCAGAAGAAGGACAGCGAGGAATGAAGACCAGAAGGATCAGAATCATGAGGTATAAAATTTTGTACATTTAGTTAACCCCACATCTAGTTAGCTAGTTAGGGTTTAGCACCGATCCAGGAGTCCAAGTCCGTGCCGTGATCTTTTGAAAATTGTTTTTCACCTATTCCGCCTCCCCGCTATCCCGCGGGGTGTGCGACATGGACTTACATATATCAGATCTCTAGTCTCGACGGGGAGTAACAACAGCTCGTCAGCGCCTCGCACGAACCTCTGGTTCCACTCGTCTGTATCATCGTTCACTATGACGTCACATCATGCTATCTGTGCACTGCAACTGTTCTCGGATACGGTCAATCCGGAGTCTCTGACATGGACTCAAAGTTACAAACTCGGTATCTTCATCACTCTGTAGAAGATATCTGGCCGAACACGTCCTCGGGAACTCGTCCCAACCATCGAAGGAATACTCTCTACCCGTCCTCTCTCAATCAACTCACAAATCATCTGGGTGAGGTCCTCTATCCAAAGCTGGTCAGCTTACTGGTCACCTATCACATGATATCTGGACGACGTCAAACTTTTCGATCGAGTCATCAAGGTCCCAAAATTTCCCGAAATCTCAACACCTGAGCACAGTTTAAAATATCTGGTACATACCACAGTACCTCTGGACCAGCCGTAGAAGGGCAAACCTAAGCCTCACTGATGGCAACGTAAACTGCCGCAAACCCTAAGGTTCAAAAGCGGTTCCATGGTCATCATGTTGAGTTAAGGTTTCATTCTTCTAGAGGGTCCACAGAATCACTTGCATGTTCCTTCGAACACTTTAAACTTGTGAAAAATGGGTTTCTGACACTAGTTTGAACTTTTTAGCTTCGCCTATACAACATGTGAATACTCTTCACCTGCATGCTAAACAATGCCTCAATCTTCCAGGAAAGATGGTGCATCACGGTCATCTCTGGATTGGTCATCTCTAGACCTGAGTAAGACTCTCCACACCGGAAATCTTCAACTCAACTGGGCCTGCGTCGGCGCATCAATCTGAAGAATCACCTTCGTCTCTCAACTCAGAATAGACTAGCTATCACCTGTTGCATCTTTACCTGGAAGCTCCAGCGATCTCAGCTCATAAGCTCTGGAAACGACATCCTATCAATCTCAGCAATAGTTGGGTCATCTGTCTGCACGGTAGATGGCATCACAATCTCTGAGGTCGGCTGGACATCAACAGTCCTCTAGCAACTGGCAGCTCTATCAATGGCCCGCTCATCCGGTGCAAAACCAAATACTCGCCTCATCCGAGAGGTCACAATATAAATACTAACTCGAGACGTTTCCCGTGTCACCAGAAAACACAATGGTCAGTCCTCGTCCATGACGAGCTCGCCTTGACCGCAACACTAGCAGCAGCTCAAACTGCGCTCAAACCATGGTGATCGGAACCTCAATCGAGTGTCCAAGAAAACAGATCAAAGGCATGAAAGGAAACGACAAATCCAGAGTGGATATATGATCATAAGAAGGAACAACATCAATGAGAGTATGATCATGGAAACGAATAGAATCAAGTATCTCAAATGGATGTATAATCATGGGTATGAAGAGAATCATAAGTCTTAAAAATATGTACATCCTAGGGTTTCTTAAGTGGAGTATCATATCGTAAATATGCCGCGGAACATACGTACGGTACGTTACTCTACTCAAGCTACCTACTCCATCAATCAGGGTCAGCCTATGAAACGAAAGTTCGGGCCTAATACCCCTCTGTTCAAGTCTAAGTTTCGTAAGGTCAAGCCTAGGTTCCGAAATACATACCCGCCCTAAACTCCGCATAGTCAAACATAGACTCGAACCAAGGTTAAACTTAGCGCTTTGATGCCAACTTTGTCACGACCCGAAATATTAGCTCGTGACCAGCACTTAAATCACACAACGTCTAAAGGCGTAACACAATTCAAGTAAGCTGAAACCCAGAAATCTAAACCTTTTTAAGAAAATAAAGAAGGTGAAGTTTTGAAATAAAGGTATAATGAAATCAAGTTTCTAAAATGCATGGAAAAGGAACATGAATAATGCAAGTAAAACTTACTAGTTTGAAAACATGTTTCGTCTTTTTATAAAAATTCGGGCAGCACCTCCTTTGTATTTTTTGATCCAAAACCATAAATACATAACAAGAATAATGGCATCCCCAAGCGGGAGCTAGCTCTTCACCAAACGGCGGATCACAACCACGCAAGATAGTATATGTAAGTATACGACGCCCAACGGCGAAGTTCACCACAAAAAGATAAAGAAATAAGCAAGACATCAAAACCACAAGTAGCAGAAAACCCCTCGCTCTAAGTCTCGCAACCACAATCTCACTAAATCTCATTACTTAAAATTACTAAATTTGATTGATGGAGTTGACTAGATACAATATGAAATATAAATACAAGAGTGGGTACGATACAAATGCCCCACCTACCAATACAAAACACCCAAAGGAAGCTATGTGCCAGCGATGCCGCTACTGATCCATGCGGTCGACCTGCAAGAACCGTGGCACAACGGGGGTGAGTTTCCAACTTGTGAATAGAAAAATATCTACAAGTAGAAATCGAATAAACAACGACTCCTAGGTCAACTATATCATAAAGGTAATACTATGATATCTAGGGTGACCGGGTCATCATATGTGCCAACAATGTAATCAATACCTATATGTATGCGGATATAATCCAACAATATAACCAATGTCTGTATGCATGTGGATCTCGTCCACCCATATAATCAATGTATGTATGCATGTGGATCTCGTCCACGTGTCAACCAATGACACAACATCATGCATGTAAATATCATAAAAGCATATGCATGAAGGTATGAGGATATAAATCAACATATGTCCCTTGCGACACATCAAAATCATGAAACCCGTGCCCAACATCGGCACGTAAATTCTCATCTCACTCGGGCTCCGTCAGACCGGATCGGCCTACGGGCTCCGTCAGTGGGGATCGGCCTATATCATCTCTCGACTCCTGTCGGTATCCTCTGGATATCCGCCGAGCCCAAGTACTATCATCGGTAGGTAGTGCTCCCCTGCCAGGCTCACCATCTAACAATACGAGTCTTCTTGCCCCAGGGTACCTCACCGGGTCTACCATGTATCCGTAGACGGTGCGTACCGCTCCTCGAATCGGGTTTCACATGCCACTCTCAGAACCAAAGAAACACATCGTGGACGCACTGAAATATCATATCAAGAGAAACCGGGTTTTTAAAACAGTACATGCTTTCTTTTGAAATAGCCACGGTTCTCAAATCCAGAAATCTCATGAAAACAACATATCTCAATGCGTAAAAGCGTAAAGCATGATGTATGTGACATATAACAGAATGTAAGCATATCCGTATATCATGCAACATGGAACAATAATACGCACATATCGAGAGAAAACCGCTCTTTTAAATGAATCCAGTTTTTAAAATATATCATGCGGTTCCCAAATCTCCAAAATCAAATACAACATCGTATAATGGTGCATATGTGTATGTACGCAAGTATGGCGTATAATGTGTATGTACGCAAGTATGGTGTACAATATGTATGTGCACAAGTATGGATGTACAATATGTATGTGCGCAAGTATGGTGTACAATATGTATGTGCGCAAGTATGGTGTACAATGTGTATGTACGCAAGTATGGTGTACAATATGTATGTGCGCAAGTATGGATTTACAATATGTATGTGCGCAAGCATGGTGTACAATATGTATGTGCATAAGTATGGATATACAATATATGTGTGCGCAAGTATGGTGTACAATATGTATGTGCGCAAGTATGGTGTACAATATGTATGTACGCAAGTATGGTGTACAATATGTATGTGCGGAAGTATGGATGTACAATATGTATGTGCGCAAGTATGGTGTACAATATGTATGTGCGCAAGAATGTATGTACAATATGTATGTGCACAAGTATGGTGTACAATATGTATGTAAGCAAGTATGGTGTACAATATGTATGTACGCAAGTATATCATGCATGGAGTCATATCCTGATGCAGCAGTTCTACTGTGTAGTGACATAGCAATTATCGATGATGAAGTGTGTGAGCCTACAATCCGTATACATGTAACATACGCATCATCGATAATGGTGCAGGTGTACTATCACAGGTATAAGTAATGCAATGCGAATAACATGAAGGCATCATAAGGTAAATCATGTGCAAATGCTGACGGATATACGTATCAAACATGACCGAGTCGGTGACTCTAACAATCGGCACCCAGCCACACCACATCGCGTACAGTACAATCCATCGTACGACATCCTCTAGTAAAAGGTATGGATCAATCATCAGGTCAAACTCATCTCGCACGGAAAATCATCGTACGGCGGCATTAAAACATTAGGGATCCTATCAACCTTTACGACAATGAGGGGTACGGACCTAACGTCTCGTACGACATATCACACATGATTCACGATATTCTATATATATATTTATATACCTATGTCCCAGGTCTCATCCATAAAAATCTCATATCAGGGGGACCGGCAATCAATCATCTCAATCGACTCGCATCCGTATACCAACATATCACCAAATTCATCATATCGCATCGTACAATTCTTTTCATCACATTTATATCTCACATCGAGTCAAATGTTATATATATATATATATATATATATATACATTCTACCTTTACTATAAGAATACTGATCTAATCTAACATACACATCCGAACCATACAATCAGTTTTTAAAAGATGCGAATCGTAGTTTTGAAAATAGGGGTTACGGTGTTTTTAAGGAAACGATATCTTTTGAAAATCAGTAATGTCCCTCAAAGTATCTATTTAAAAGATGTATACGATTCTTCGGTTTGGAAATAGGTATGGTTCGGATGACACATCTACGTTGACTATCTAGTCTTATACTACCCTAAACGGCAATATCATCAATATCATCCTCAAATCCCGTCATCATATACTAGTCGTATCAAAACACTTCTAACTACCCTATAGTTTCTAATATGGTTTCTATAGCTATCTTTTAATTCTAACCCTAGTTTTCTTAACCATATACTACAAATCGGTTTCCACCAAAACTTTGCGGGGGTGCTATAGGCCATCCACCCGACTTCCCCCGTAGATATAGATCTACTCACCTTGGTCTTCACTTGCCGAAGTCGATGACGCCAGGCTCCATTGCATCGGAATCCATGCGAAGGTACCTACAATAACAACACATATCGCAACACTATTAAAATCAAGTTCTGAAATCCAATACAGCACGCACATTGCTCATAGGTTAGAACCTATAGGTTACGCGTACAAAATCAACCAAACAACCCTTGTCGTTGATGTACGAACATCCAACAACCAAAAACAAATACAAATATAAAAACTAAACATTTCAAAATACGGAAAACATAGCCAAAATCACATTAATGTGCTCCCAGATTTTGACTCAGGTCAAAAGAAGTTGCACAAACAAGTCTATGGTGCTGTATATGAAGTATATGGCCCACTGGACCAATCTAGACCCATACCCTCACAAAGTGGCCGGCCCCAAGGCCCTAAAATCCGGCGATCTCGGTCCATAGGGGGCTGTTTGGGTTTGTCTTCCTATAGTGGGTTCCTAGTGGTTCAAATGGGCATCTGGACTTGTTTTCTTTCCTCAAAAATTCCCCGGGTTGCTCCAGATTTCCCCGCACACCCTATATACTTACAAAATCGACATGGACCAATTCCTAAATCCATATTTTAGGGTTCTAAGCTATGGTCCAGGTCAAGAATCACCTCAAAAGTCTTATTGACAGCCACAAAACATCATCAATTTCCCAAACCCTTCTCTAGAATTTCAAAGTTCACAAATCCATCACTAAACTGTAAGTCGATGTACAACACCCCACGACTTGCGGGGAGGCGGAAATATGAAAAACGATCTTGTTCTTTGCTTAAACATCGACTAACCGCACTAATCGAATCTAAACGATAACTAACAAGAAACATAGAAGTTCTATACTACTATGTTTAGGGATTATACCTAACGAATCGTGTCCTTCGTCTTTGTGAACTCCTCCTCCTCCTCGGCCTTCTCGAAGTAGTAGACGATCCACCCGAGAGCTTTACTCCAAGCTTAGCCTCTAAACTTGAGGCAACTAACCTTCTTTAAGTGCTAATCAAAGAAGCTAGGTGATATAGAGTGAGGGTTATGGTTTAATTAGTCTAACTAATCCTTGTACTCAACACATGAGAGGGGAGGATTAGGGTTTGAAGAGGGAGAGCTTGAGGAGAGAGAAGATGAAGATAATAATCAAGTGAGAAGAATGAGTTATCATAATATATATCAAGCATTTCTTTTTATCAAGAAAAGAAAAGAAATCATTTTACAACCATGCTTGATAAATATCTTGTGGTGATTCATCTCCATGAGTCATTAAGCAATTATGAAGCATTAATGACATGGATGAATCATCCATATGACTCACTAATCTCATTCAATGTATATGCCACCTAAACCTCCTTAGTCACCATCTTCTAGAAGCTTCTCGCGCAATTATGAGAACGCCCCTCCTTTCCGCAAAAATACGGAAAAACTTTAGAGTGTATAAATCCAATAACCGGATACCAGTAACTGGCTCAAACCAAAGCCGACTGGTAAAAACTGTCCGAAAGTCGTACGTGCGTAAACACACGTATGCGTCCGAACCCTTGTCGTAAAACCATACGACCTCTATATCGTTTTGCCTGGAGTAGGGAAACTCTCTGTGTGGGACTCTAGAGACTCGACTACTACGCTGGCAGTGGGTTTAACCATAGACCGCAAGCGGCACTAGCTGTACGTAACGGTCCCCAGGTAGATGTCGATAAGAAGGCCGATGAGGAAACCTATCCAAACTCCTACCGAGTCTGATGTGACAATCTCCATACAGTCCGGTCCGTTCGTCTAAGACTATCGCATATCGGGCCTAGGGGGCGGCAAGCGTCAGTCCCCTAATAGCGGTATAAGTCGTGTCGGAGCGAAGCCCATTACACCCTGAGAAACTACTGGAACCTACCAGCAAATCTCGCTTGCCCTGGCCAGGGACTTTGCGTAATGGCTCTCTGACACAGCGCGATATCAACCCCCAATACCGGGAGAGACGAATCCTGTCTAACCGCCACTGCCTCCAAGTGCTCGGGACTGCACCCAACTGCTACCTGTTTGCACGACTCCTTTGAGCCGCGGTAGGGTAGCAATCTAAGAACAGTGGGACACACTCGAGGCGAAGTAGCAGTGTCAAGTCTGCGGACTATGCTGTATTCATGTCACCTGGGAACTGTTCACTGACGACTGGTATAAAACCAACCAACAGTTCCCTGTGAGTCCTGTCCGGTGTACCCGTAACCTAACGAGCACCTGCATACTATCTGCAGTACGACGTACTGACGGCTGTGGGACAGACCATCTCCCCAACTGGGATGAGAAGCGTACACACTAGTCTACTCCGGAGTATCGATGCTCTGTCTCGATAATCCAACGACCAGGGACCTGAATAAGGATGTGCTTGTAGACTACCCAGCCCCCACTAGTGTGACTGTCATCACAACGCTGGTAGTCAAGCAAGATCCTAAGAGCTCTATCAATACGTATACTCACATATTAAGATAGAAAAACCAAGTAGCATACTACCATGTTTAGCAAGACTGTTATATACATGTGAATATCCCAAGCTTCCATTAAGTAATATACAAACTAGTATGATACAGTAATGGCCTTCTAGGGCATAAACACTAACAATCTCCCACTTGCACTAGGGCCATGTACTGGCGTATCGTAGACCGATGATCTCGAGTAGCCTCTCGAACTGAATCCGAGGTAGGGCCTTTGTGAATGGATCAGCAATGTTCTCTTCAGTAGCAACTCTCCGAACCTCGATCTCCTGACGATCAATGATCTCCCTGATCAGGTGATACCGCCTTAAGATGTGTCTAGACTTCTGATGGGACCTTGGTTCCTTTGCTACAGCTATAGCTCCGTTGTTGTCGCAATACAGAGGTATTGGATCAACTATGGTAGGAACCACCTGAAGTTCTGTTAGGAACTTCTTCATCCAGACTGCTTTTTTTACGGCATCGCAAGCAGCTATATACTCCGCTTCCATCGTCGAGTCAGCAACGGTGTCCTGCTTGGAGCTCTTCTAGCACACCGCCCCCCCATTGAGGGTAAAGACATAACCCGACATGGACTTGGAATCGTCCTTATCACTCTGGAAGCCGGAATCAGCAAAGGCCTCCAACCTGAGGTCTTTTCCGCCGTAAACCAAGAACATCTCCTTAGTCCTTCTCATGTACTTGAGAATGTTCTTTACTGCTATCCAGTGCTTCTCCCCTGGGTCTGACTGATACCGGCTTACCACGCTCAGTGCGTAAGCTACATCTGGTCTGGTGCACAACATCGCATACATTATAGAGCCTACCGCAGAAGCGTAGGGTATAATAGACATGCGTTACCTTTCCAAAGCAGTCTTGGGAGACATCTCTTTGGAGAGGGTGATTCCGTGACAAGCCGGCAGATTACCGCGCTTAGAATCTTCCATACCGAATCTTTTCAGTACAGTGTCGATATACCTGGACTGCGAAAGTCCCAACATCCTCTTGGATCTATCACGATAGATCCGGATCCCCAGAATGTAAGAGGCATCACCCAGGTCTTTCATGGAGAACCCGTGTGACAAGAATCCTTTGACAGATTGTAGCATAGGAATGTCATTTCCTATCAATAGAATGTCATCCACGTACAAGACGAGGAATACGACACTTCTGGCTACAACTTTACTATATATGCACGGTTCATCTGGATTTTTGATAAAGTCATATTCTTTGACTGTTTCATCAAAACAGATGTTCCAACTCCGCGATGCCTGCTTTAGTCCATAAATGGACTTAAGCAGCTTGCATACTTTCCCGCTGCTCCCACTCTGATTGAAACCCTCTGGCTGATCCATATAGACGCATTCTTCTAAATTTCCATTTAGAAAAGCCGTCTTTACGTCAATCTGCCAGATTTCATAATCATGGAAGGCAGCAATAGCAAGAAGGACCCGAATGGATTTGAGCATAGCCACTGGAGAAAAAGTTTCGCCATAGTCCAAACCAGGTCTTTGACGAAAACCCTTTGCAACAAGTCTAGCCTTATAGGTTTCTACCTGTCCATCTACACCAATCTTTTTCTTGAAGATCCATTTGCATCCTATGGGTTTTACCCCATCTGGAGCAAAGTCCAAAGTCCATACTTTGTTGGTGTACATGGACTCCATTTCGGTCCGCATTGCATCTAGCCATCGTACCGAGTCGCCGCTCTGGATGGCCTGCTGGAAGTCAGTAGGTTCATCATCATCTATGATGCAATCCTCTCTATCCCCATCTATGAGAAAACCGTAGTATCTCTCAGGCGGATGAGACGGCCTATTACTACTGCGGAGGGGTGCGGGAATGTCCTGTTCTTCTTGAACTACCGGTTCTACCAAACTTTCAGTATTAGTTTGTGGTTCTGGAATTTCTTCAAGTTCTATTTCACTCCCACTTGATTCCTTTTCTAAAAACTGATGTTCTAGAAAATGGGCATTACGAGAAACAAATACCTTTTGTTCCTCTGCGTAATAGAATAGATATCCCCTGGAGTTCTTTGGATATCCCACAAACTTACACTTTACTGATCGTGCCTCGAGCTTGTCCACATGCTGCTTTTTAACAAAAGCTGGACATCCCCAAATCTTTATATACTGTAGATGGGGTTTCTTCCCGCTCCACATCTGATAAGGAGTGGTAGGCACAGTCTTGGTAGGAACCATGTTCAAAAGATATGCCGCTGATTCTAGCGCATAACCCCAGAAAGATCGCGGTAACTCAGCATTACTCATCATGGATCGTACCATATCCAATAGGGTTCGATTCCGTCTCTCCGATACACCGTTATGCTGTGGAGTGTATGGAGGAGTAAGCTGAGAGAGAATTCTTTTCTCTTTTAGGTAACCAAGGAACTTGGCACTCAAGTATTCACCACCTCGATCAGATCTAAGTGTCTTGATACTTTTGCCGGTTTGGTTTTCTACTTCATTCTTATACTCTCGGAATTTTTCAAAAGCCTCAGATTTATGTTTCATCAGATAAATGAATCCGTATCTTGAGTAATCATCCGTGAAAATAATGAAATAGGAAAAACCACCTCTTGCATGTGTAGACATCGGACCGCATACATCGCTGTGTATGAGTCCTAAGAGCTCGCTCGCTCTTACTCCTTGTCCAGTAAATGGAGTCTTTGTCATCTTTCCTTTGAGACAAGATTGACAAGTGTCATAAGTTTGATATTCGAACGAGTCCAAATATCCATCTCTATGCAACTTAGTCAACCTTCTCTCATTGATGTGACCCAGTCTACAATGCCATAAGAAAGCTTTATTTAAATCTGGAAACTTTCTTTTTAGTGTGTTCTGGACATTGAAAATTTAGAGTTGGTTTAAAACATATATACCGTTATTTAGGGTACCGGACCCAATCAAACCATGATTAAGGTGGATGTTAACAACATCTCTTACAAACGTGAAATCATAACCTTTATTTGATAACAAGGAAACTGATATGATATTACACGTTAAGCTTGGTACAAAATAACAGTTATGTAAAACCAAAATGTGTCCACTCGTCAATCCTAGGTGATAATCCCTGACGGACGCAGCTCCCACGCTAGCTCCGTTAGCAACCTTTAGGGTCATATCACCTTCCTTCAGCACTCTACGGTTTCTCAGTGCCTGCAATGAATTGCAAATATGAGATCCTGATCCGGTATCCAATACCCAGGAAGTAGAGTTGATCGACAGACAATTCTCAATTACAAACACAACTGAAGTCGAAGCCACAGCTTGCTTCAGTTCCTGGTTCTTGGCGTTCCACGCCTTGCAATCCTTCTTCCAGTGCCCTTTCCTGTGACAATGGAAGCACTCATCCTGGCCAACTACCGGTACTACAAACTTTTTCTTTCCCTTCCCTCCCACCTTACTAACACCTCCTCTAGGTTTGGTGGCGGCCTTCTTCTTCCTTCCTTTGGCCCTAGCCTTGGACCCGGAAGAAGATGCACCGCTAACAAACATAGCGGGTGTTTCCCTTGCTTTCTGCAAGGTGCCCTCTGCACTCCTTAACATGTTCAGGAGTTCCGGAAGTTCAACTTCTTTTCTTTGAAGGTTGAAGTTCAGGATAAACTGGGCGTAGGTGTGAGAAAGGGACCGGAGAATAAGGTCTGTATAGAGCTCATTATCCAAAGTCGTCCCAAGGTCTGCGAGCTCTTCAATATAGCCGATCATCTTTAGGACATGTTCTCCTACCGATGACCTGACAGCCAACCTCGCTCGAAACAAGTTCTTAGAGGTCTCGTATCTTGCTATACGAGATTGCTCTCCATAAAGTTCCTTTGTATGGAGAAATATGCCATCTAGGGTCATATCCTCGTGCCTCCTCTGATGTTCATTGTTCATTGAGGCAAGCACGATGCACTTGGCTTTCGCGCAATCTAAATCCCAGGTTTTGCGGATTTCCTTATCCGCATTGCTGGATTTGGGACCAGGGACAGCAGGTGCCGTAGCGGTGAGGACGTACCCCAGTTTGTCATAGGTCAAAGCCATTTTGACATTCCGCAGCCAATCTTTATAGTTTGGCCCTGTCAGTATATTTTTCTCTAAAAGTAACTTAAGTCCAGTCATATTCAGGGTCGCTGCAATTAGGAGAGAGAGAAGAAAACTCTTTAGCATGATGCTCTTGCAAGTTTAGAGTGGTTTTTAGTTTATCTAAACTGGATGGCTCCCACTGTTTTTCGAATCCTTCCTCAAACCATAAAAGAAGAATTAGCCAGGACTATTCTCACTGTACAATTCTTGCTTAACCGTTCAGCCAGGCTAGTGTCGATACTTCGAAGGAGGTTTTCCAACGCTTTCGCGAAGTTCCTTAATTAAATAACCTCTTTTCTCTGGGGGCGTAACCCCGCTGACACCTTTCTGGACACCTACTTGGTTTATAGCATTGATCATTAAGTGACGAATCTCCTGATAAGTAGCATATACTCACAGTAGGATCGGGATCCAAATATCATTGTATGATAATGTTGAAGGAATCCTACCAACATTCATCAAACTCCAAATGGTGTGCAACTCTTTGCAAATTTCAGTTTCTTTAGAAATCCCCGATATATATTTCTGCCCCATGCTCTTATGACCTTGGCGTTAGGTCAAAATGTCATAAGTCACATGTCAAGTTCTACCCATCATTATCTTATCAATTTGAACCCATCCGTATATATCCTTGACGTTCGGCCAAAATGATAATATGACTGTCCCAAACTAACCCATCTATCTATGCAACAAATGAATACCTAGTAGCTACCAAACACTATGCCTTGGCGTTAGGTCAAAATACATAGCTTGAATACTACTGAATACCCAGATGAAATGACGGAGGGCTACGAATGGTTTTGGCGAAACCGTGAACGTAGTGAACTTGATATAACCGAAGGAACCAGATAGCTTTTAAAAGGAGTGGTTAAAGCTCCGCATTTAAAAATATCTGTTTTTAAAATTAACCGAGTGGTTTCTTTTAAATTGTTCCAACGATTAAACTTTTGGTCTATTTTCTTTGCATTATAAATAATGCGTCCCATCATTAACCTATCATTGCAGAAAACAACGAAAATACAACGTCCTCTTATGCCATCCGCATTCGCCACGGGGTCCCGTCATCACCCGTTAGGTTACTTAACTAACGACATAGCGGGGGCTGGGCTAGTGCGGGTGTAAAACATAAGTGACGTCTAAATAGCTATCATATATAGATATTGTACATTCGTCGGATGCAATAATAGGCATTCCAGATCACAGATGAACTTTATTGGATTTGCAAGCAATCCGTGTTTGTTTTGAGCCTGCAACAAAAGACGGATTACACAGTTGTGATGAATAGCCATTACCCCACCCAAGACCCCAACGGGTACGGCAAACTACCCGCCCGGCAGTTTGTGCACCCCACCTTGGGTCTGTTCTAGGAGCAAAAACAGTAAAATGAAATAATACAACGGTGGCTACAACCGCAACCTGGATGTGCCCCGCAAAATAATATTACAACAAATTACATTTACATCAAATGAATTAAATAATAACCCATCACAAAACCCCGGCTATACATCACAACAGTCCAACACAGTTCATATCCACAAACAGTAAAAACCATTACAGAAATGTGCAACCCCCTGCCAACCGACATACTAGCAGTTAGGGGAGGTTTACGAACACATTATACAAACACAGATATAATCCATCAAGCAAATACTGTATAATTTCGATCGATTAAACACTTTTAATTTTGCTCCAATACTTCTCTGTAAATCTGAAACCTGAGCAAAAAATAAAATATTCCAGAAAATACCAAATATCACAGAGAAGCAACACAGGAAATTTGGGTTCTTGAATCGCCAACTCGGCGGCGGAAGCACGGCGGATCGGTGCTATCCGCCGCGGTTCCGCGGCGCTTTAGGCGATTCAGGGGCCCAAATTTCTTGGGTGTTCTTCTACTGTCTTTTTAAGCTTTCTGAACCTCCCTGAAAAATTTTAGGACTTCATTTAAAATTCGACAGAAACTAGTGATTTCGGGATTTTCCGATTTCGTTTTTTCCGTTCGAAATTCATACAAATTTGCAAGTAAGTTATTTATTGTTTAGCGAGGCTCTGATACCACTGTAAGTCGATGTACAATACCCCACGACTTGCGGGGAGGTGGAAATATGAAAAACGATCTTGTTCTTTGCTTAAATATCGACTAACCGCACGAATCGAAGCTAAACGATAACTAACAAGAAACATAGAAGTTCTATACTACTATGTTTAGGGATTATACCTAACGAATCGTGTCCTTCGTCTTTGTGAACTCCTCCTCCTCCTCGGCCTTCTCGAAGTAGTAGACGATCCACCCGAGAGCTTTACTCCAAGCTTAGCCTCTAAACTTGAGGCAACTAACCTTCTTTAAGTGCTAATCAAAGAAGCTAGGTGATATAGAGTGAGGGTTATGGTTTAATTAGTCTAACTAATCCTTGTACTGAACACATGAGAGGGGAGGATTAGGGTTTGAAGAGGGAGAGCTTGAGGAGAGAGAAGATGAAGATAATAATCAAGTGAGAAGAATGAGTTATCATAATATATATCAAGCATTTCTTTTTATCAAGAAAAGAAAAGAAATCATTTTACAACCATGCTTGATAAATATCTTGTGGTGATTCATCTCCATGAGTCATTAAGCAATTATGAAGCATTAATGACATGGATGAATCATCCATATGACTCACTAATCTCATTCAATGTATATGCCACCTAAACCTCCATAGTCACCATCTTCTAGAAGCTTCTCGTGCAATTACGAGAACGCCCCTCCTTTCCGCAAAAATACGGAAAAACTTTAGACTGTATAAATCCAATAACCGGATACCAGTAACTGGCTTAAACCAAAGCCGACTGGTAAAAACTGTCCGAAAGTCGTACGTGCGTAAACACACGTATGCGTCCGAACCCTTGTCGTAAAACCATACGACCTCTATATCGTTTTGCCTGGAGTAGGGAAACTCTCTGTGTGGGACTCTAGAGACTCGACTACTACGCTGGCAGTGGGTTTAGCCACAGACCGCAAGCGGCACTAGCTGTACGTAACGGTCCCCAGGTAGATGTCGATAAGAAGGCCGATGAGGAAACCCATCCGAACTCCTACCGAGTCTGATGTGACAATCTCCATACAGTCCGGTCCATTCGTCTAAGACTATCGCATATCGGGCCTAGGGGGCGGCAAGCATCAGTCCCCTAATAGCGGTATAAGTCGTGTCGGAGCGAAGCCCATTACACCCTGAGAAACTACTGGAACCTACCAGCAAATCTCGCTTGCCCTGGCCAGGGACTTTGCGTAATGGCTCTCTGACACAGCGCGATATCAACCCCCAATACCGGGAGAGACGAATCCTGTCTAACCGCCACTGCCTCCAAGTGCTCGGGACTGCACCCAACTGCTACCTGTTTGCACGACTCCTTTGAGCCGCGGTAGGGTAGCAATCTAAGAACAGTGGGACACACTCGAGGCGAAGTAGCAGTGTCAAGTCTGCGGACTATGCTGTATTCATGTCACCTAGGAACTGTTCACTGACGACTGGTATAAAACCAACCAACAGTTCCCTGTGAGTCCTGTCCGGTGTACCCGTAACCTAACGAGCACCTGCATACTATCTGCAGTACGACGTACTGACGGCTGTGGGACTGACCATCTCCCCAACTGGGATGAGAAGCGTACACACTAGTCTACTCCGAAGTATCGATGCTCTGTCTCGATAATCCAACGACCAGGGACCTGAATAAGGATGTGCTTGTAGACTACCCAGCCCCCACTAGTGTGACTGCCATCACAACGCTGGTAGTCAAGCAAGATCCTAAGAGCTCTATCAATACGTATACTCACATATTAAGATAGAAAAACCAAGTAGCATACTACCATGTTTAGCAAGACTGTTATATACATGTGAATATCCCAAGCTTCCATTAAGTAATATACAAACTAGTATGATACAGTAATGGCCTTCTAGGGCATAAACACTAACATAAACGACTTCTAAAATTAAACAAAATGCTAGGAAAACAAAACTACCCTACATGAAAAGAGATATACCTCATGGTTACACCCTAGCAAAACCCTAAAAGTCCCAATGTTGTCAAAATCCAACTTTTCTTGGTCCATTGTAATGAGGATGAAGAGGTGATCATTTTTTGTGAAAGGGGTATAGGGTTTTGACAAGGTTTTTGAGATGATAATTGGGGCTGAAATGGAGGGAGGTGAGCTTGAGGAAGATGAAGAAGGAGGTGAAAATGGTGGTGGAAATGAGAATGGAGGCAGCCCCCCTCTCTCAATTATTCTCACTTCTCTCTCTCTCTACAAACATGCATACCCTCATCATGATGTCCCCCCTCTCTCCTCAAGTCATCATCACACCTTTTTCCCTTTCTATTCTCACCAAAAACACATACACCTAAATAAAACAACACAAATGAAATAACATGTAATATGTCATGGTGCACTAACCATGAAAAACTGTAGAAACACGGATTTGGCTTACGCGCGATTAGCAGTGCAGTAATTGGGTTTTTTTTATCCAAACTGCATATAATAAATTTTAAAAATGCCAAATCCTTTAATTATATTATTAAATGAATAAATTATTTTAATTTCCAATTATTTCACTATTATTGGTACATATTTATACCCTTTTTCGAAAACCCCAATTTCGCAAATCGGGCAGTTTTCGGGAAAATTTTTATTTTAATATTAAATTCCAAAAATAATTTTTTATATTTTCTGAAATGTTATAGGTCAAGCCTAGCTTCCAAAATATATACGCACTAGGCCCCGCATAGTCAAACGTAAATTCGAACCAAGGTTAAACCCAGCGCTTTGATACCAACTTTGTCATGGCCCAAAATATTAGCTCACGACCAACACTTAAATCACGCAACGTCTACAGGAGTAACGTAATTCAAGTAAGCTGAAACCCAGAAATCTAAATCTTTTTAAGAAATAAAGAGGTGAAGCTTTGAAATAAAGGTATAGTAAATCATGTTTTGTCTTTTGAAAAATTTGGGCAGCACCTCCCTTGTAAAAACTAACCCCGAAAACGGGTACAACACAGAATATAAATAAAGCATCCCAAACGGGAGAAAATCACGCCCAACGGCGGAAACAACCACCACAAGCATAAATATACGACGCCCAACGGTGAAGATCCACATAAGGAAATAATGTAACGCAAGACATCAACCCCAAAAGCGAACATAAAACCCATTGCTCAAGTCTCGTAACTACAAGTCTTCTAAGTCTGCAATATATACAATTTGCTAGTTTCTGAATTGATGGAGTTGACTAGATACAACAGGAATAATAATACAAGAGTGGCACGATCCAAAAGGTACCACCTACCAAAAGCAAATCACCCGAAAACAACTGTATGACAACGATGCCGCTACTGATCCATGCGGTCAACCTGCAAGAACCGTGGCACACGGGGGTGAGTTGCCAACTCGTGAATAGAAAAACATCATCGGGCAGAAATCGAAATAAACAACGATTCCTAGGTCAACTATATCATAAAGGTAATACTATGATATTTAGGGTGACCGTATCTGCATATGTGCCAACACTAATAAATTCCTATCAGCAAGTGGATATCATCCAACACAATAATCAATGCATGTATGCAGTGGATCTTGTCCAACAATATAATCAATTCATGTATGCAGTGGATCTTATCCACGTGTCAACCACCGACACAACAACTCCTGCATGTAAATATCATAAAAGCATATGCGGGTAAATATGAGGATATAAAACAACGTGTGTCCCTCGCGACATAACAAATCATGGAAACCTGAGTGTCTAATCTCGACACTCGAAACATCATGAAACCCGTGTTTAGTATCGACACATAAATCCTCATCTGTCAGGCGCCGTCACCATGACCGGCCCTGATGTCAGTACATCTCGTGAAACCTGAGTGTCCACATCGACACCTGCAATCCACGTAGCATGTCTGAACATGACTCCGGTCGGTATCCGCCAGATATCCGCCGAGTCCAAATAATATCACCGGTAGATAGTGGTCCCTCTGCCAGGCTCATCGTCTACACCACGAAATCATCTCTCGCCCCGGGATACCATACCGGGTCCACCATGTACCCGCAGACGGTGCCTCCTTCTCTTCGAATCGGGTTTCACATTCCAATCTCAGAAACGAGAAAACACATGGTGGACGCACAGAAATATCATATCAAGAGAAACTGGGTTTTCAAACAATACATAAATTTCTTGAAACACCCCCGCAGTTCTCAAATCTATAATCATATGAAATCCACATCTCAATGCGAAAATCCATGAAAACTGATATACGTAACATAAAACAGCAATACGAGCATATTAAGGGAAAACCGCTCTTTTAAATGAATCCATCTTTAAAAATATATCATGCGGTTCCTAAAACCTCCGAAATCAAGTGCATTATTATATGAGGTGAACATGTAACTATAGCAAGATAAGTGTATCTACATGTAAGCAGGTATGTATGATGCATCTCATAAACACAATAGCACAATAAACAACGTCTCAATATCACATGTCAATACAATACCACTTAAGGGTATATGCAGCTATAGCAAGATATGTGGGTATACATGTTAGTATGTATGCATGATGTGCATGTAGCTATAGCAAGGTATGCAACATATAACAGGATGTAAGCATGTCCGTATATCTCATGCAACGTAGAACAGTGATATGAACATAGCAAGTATATCATAGCATGATATAGCAATTCTACTGTGCAGTGACATAGCAATTATTTATGATGAAGTGTGTGAGCCGACAATCTGTGTATGTGCAACATACGCATCATCGATAATGGTGTAGGTGTACTAGCACATGTATATGTAATGCAATGAGAATAACATGAACGTAGCATAAAGTACATCGTCAACTAAATGCTATAAGGTATACGTGTCTACAATATATCCGAGTCGGTGAATCTATCAATCGGCATCCATCCTCACAACATTCGCGTACCGTACAAACCATCGTACGGCATCCTCTAAACAAGGGTATGGATAAAACAATAGGTAAAAATCATCGCGTATGGTAATCCACGTACGACGGCATTAAACAAATAGGGATTCCAATAACCTATACAACATCGGGGTATGGATCTAAGTCTCGTACGGCATATCACTCAAAATGCAAAACATTATCCATATAAATATACCTATCTCTCAGGTCGCATCCATGTCAAACTCGTATCAGGGGACCTACAAAGGTATCAACAATCTTATATCGACTCGAATCCATAAAATGACATATTACACTAAGTCATCATATCATATTGTATACTCGTTCATCACATTAATATCTTGCATCACATTATATAAATGTCACACTTGTTCTCTTTCAATTCATACCTATCTTGATTCACTTATCATTTCATATTCTCATGTGTTAATATGTTCATCAGTATAAACTTCTATCATATTATCGTTTGTAAATCCTAAAATCATGTCCGTCGCATATCATTTATTAGGATAAAATCATCAAACGATATTCCATATCAATGTTTGCGGGGTGCTATACGCCATCCACCTGACTTCCCCCGTAGATATAAATCTACTCACCTGCTAAACTCCTCGCTTAGTCGTAGTCGATGCACTTCGTCATGTCTAAATCCACGCGAAGGTACCTACAATCAATATGAATTCGCAAAGCTATTAACATCAAATTCCGAAATCCAAATACGGCACGCGGTGCACTCATAGGTTAGAACCTATAGCCTACGCATGGAAAACAACCAAACAACCCTCGTCGTTGACGTAAAAACGTCCAACGCTCAAATAAAATATCCAGTCGCAAAACCAAGAAATCCAAATACCGAAAAACATAGCCAAAACCCTCACTAGGGTCGCTATACATGAAAACTGCCAAGCCAAAAATCCAATCGCACCAATACTCATTCACAACACAATAATTATCGCAGATTAAAAAATATATACATCATCACCATGTCTATTAAAACCCACGTCTAATTTTTACCAAAAACCTAGTAAGCAGTTTATATCATTTTAGCTCATTTTAACACAAAGCTAGATGTTTTAAACAATCTAGTGATCACAATCATCACAAAGCGGCTTAATTAAGTCATCCAAACCTTTACTACCATTTTAATCTCATCCAAAATATGTTTTAGTAAAACCTACTTTGCTAATTATCTCAATTAGACAAATTAGGAATTTAACAAATATCATTCTCACAAAATGATTAGGGTATCCAAGTTTACACTTCAAGATTAACCACTTATACACATCAAAACCCTAACTTGAAATTCATAAAGCTTATCCTGAAAATTCAAAACATGAAATTGAAGCTATATTAAACATTTAAATAGCTAGCTTAAAGAATTAAGCAACAATAAAGGATTAGGGTTAGGATTTATACCTCACAAACATGCTATCAAACTTGCAATTTGATTTCCAAAATAGCCTCCCAAAATGCTAACTTTAATGAAGAATTAAGCTAGTTTAGGCTAAAGATTAAGGAGTATGGATTTGTATTTGAGTTTGTGTGAATATTTCATGATTTTTGATCATTTATTTGAGCAAGAAGAAGATGAAAATGAGCAAGGGAGCAAGGAGGGCAGCAAGAGAAAGAGTTCGGCCAAGAAGGAAGAGGGGGGGGGGGTGTTTGAGTAAAATGTGTGGAAATTTCTAGCTACAAATAGCAATAAATGCTAATTAATGCATTAAAGTCTTTTGCCACCTTTTCTTTTCTTTAAAAAAAACCATTTTAAATTAAAAATATCTAGATATTTCTATGGATGGATTAACTAAAAATCTAGTGATTAGATTAGCATAGATTCACATTAGAAGTAATTAACCCAAGCCAAAATTGTAATTACCACTAATTAAGTGCATAATTAAAACTTAAAATAATACTTCAATTAGGGAAAATATCAAAGTGAACCAAAACTTCCAAGTGACCCACAAAACCTGCAAATTAGCTTCATTCTAGTAAAACTAGTTGCAAACAAGTCTATACAGAAGTTTGATCACTATCGGGTTAAAACAGAAAATACTGACTATTTTACCCTAAAACGGAAAAATTTGCATAGTGATTTCAGAAACGTTACAATAGGAAGCGGACGGATGAAGAGTATTCCTCCGACGAATTGGAAGAGTTTCCAAGGGCATAGTTGGCCAGATGCTTACCACAAGACATTGAGCTATCGAGTTCGCAGTTTCGGAAGGGAGACTCCAGATATGAGTATAGCTCTTTGTAGCGCAGTCTATTTAGATACGAAGAGACGAGTTCGAATCAGTCGACATTAGAGAAAAGTGGAGTAAGATGTTTGTACGAGATTTTGACGAGGTGGCGTTCTACTCCATTGACATCAGAGATGTAATACGTATGCAGAAGTGTTGAATATGGATATATCTTCCAGAAGAAGTCGGGATGACTATGCAGCTATTCCGGAATAAGAATGGATTTAGTAAGGGGTGATAACTTCCGGGTATTTCGACAGAAACGAGATTTGGGAGAGACCCGACAGAACCTTTCTAGAATACTACACGAGGAATACTACACGAGAAGCTTTGGACCCAGGATCGGTAGTAATACGCATACCCAGTAGGCCAGAGTTTGGCATCGTCGACGAGACATGTTATGAGTGACCATGATAGTTGGCCAGAGATCTTTAGAGGACGTGCCAGAGCGGAACTGTTTCTGTCATCATTTCCATATTGGGCCGTTGAGCCGAGGAGTTATGTAACTGGCAATTCGCAGTGAGAGACGAGAGCCTGAGGGCACAAGGCGCCAGACCATGAACAAGAGGAAAGTAGATATCTTGCTCTGCTAGCTTTGGATGCACCGACACCTTCTCGACTTTGAAGGAAGGGCATATCAACGACAGTGTTTATGATTTGCGACTTGGTGACTCGAATGTCACGTATCTGTCATTTTGGATTTCGGTATTGTTAGTGATTATGCCCTAGAGGCCATTACTGTATCATACTAGTTTGTATATTACTTAATGGAAGCTTGGAATATTCACAGTTGTATTAACAATTGTTAGTTATATGTATGCCCTAAAGGCCATTACTATACATAGGATGTATATTGTAGTGGATGCTTGGACATATATAGGGAGGACTTGGACATATATAGGGAGGACTTTCTTGCTCGACATGATAGTATGCTATCTGGTTGCTCTTTACCTTAACGTGTACACTGATTGTCTCTCTGTTACATGTTGGTAAAGCCCTTAGGATGTGTACTTGACTACCTGGACTATGATGCAGATCATACTAGTGGGGACATGGTAGTCCATAAGTACATCCTTCAAGGTCCCTAGTCGTGGGTGTATCGAGACGGGGCATCGATATACCAGAGTAGACTAGCGTATACCTTCTCGACCCATACAGAGGGGCGATGGATGATCCCATATCCATTGGTGTTTGACATCAGAGATGATATACGGGTGCTCAGTGGAGACTGGCTACACTAGACGGACTCGCCGAGAACTCCCAGATGGTATTATACCTTACGTCAGATGGCAGTTCTCTGGTGACACTGGTACAGGTTAGTCTGTAGACCCGAGATCGTCATAGAGTCTTATGTGATTCCCACTGTGCTTTGATTTCCACCTTACCACGTCCAAGAGGGCATGCAAAACGGTGGTTTTTGGGTACAGTCCCGAGTCACATGGAGGCAATGAGCGATAGGAGGGGATTCGTCTCTCCCGGTATAGGGAGTTGATGTTGCGCTGTGTTCGATTGGCTATAACCAGAAATCCCTGGCCAGGGTTGCTGAGATTTACTGGTAAGTGTTACCAGTAGTTTCTCGAACTGTTATAGACCTCATATCGACACGACTTATCGAGCTATTGGGGTCTGACGTTTACCACCCCTAGGAAAGATATGCGACATATCAGACGACGAGACCGGACTGTACGGTAAGTGTTACTGGTTGGATTCACAGGAGTGTGAGCGGGCTTGCTCGTCAATCTTCTGATCGCTCAATACCCGGGTGGCCGTTACGTTTAGCAGACCGCTTGCGGCTTGTGGGTGTTTGATATGATCATCACCTGCTGCCGGCGTATTGACGAGTCTTTAGAGTCCTACACATAGGTTTCCTGGCTCAAGCGAAACGAAATAGGAGCGCATATGAGATATGTGCGGGACCGAGAATAATACCAGTATGTGATACTGTATTCTATTCTCGCGATTTGTATCATTTGACGGTTATATATGATATAGCCAAGATACCGAATCAAGTGTTGATTCGATACGTTGATACACTTAATATTAGTCGGTTATATACGATATGACCGGATCATTAAATCAAGTGTTGATTTAATGATTTAATGTATAATTATATATTTGATATATTACTTTACATTAACTAGTATTGGTTCACTTAAGATTGATTATCTCACTTGATTGTGCACATTGTATATATGATATAGTTTTGTGCACTAGATTGTATCATGTTTGATGATACATGCAAACTTGGGTGTGTGTATGCTATACACCATGTTTAGATAAATGCTTAGGGTTTTGATTTACTCATTTATTTTGTTTATTCATTTTTGGCAAAAATAAAATGGTAGTGGCTTTCTTTGTTTTGTGCAAGAAGCTTCATGATTTTTCTAGCTCCTTTGAAAAAGTCTTACCATTTTGTTTTATACCTTAACCCTAACCATTTACCATAACCATGGTCTATTCTCTACACTTAACCATGGTTGCAATATGATAAGGGTCACTTGATTTTCTTTTTAAGTTAATTCATTTTTTCATTTCTTTCTTCTTCTTCTTCTTGATGAAGAAAGAAAAGCTTTCTACAAAAATGTCAAGTGATGAAATCTAGTGAGAAATCCAATTCCAAAGTGAACCACTTCCTATTTCTTCATCCTCTACCACTTGTCATGTAGTATAGGGTGTTTTCTTCATAAGTTTCATGACTTGGTGAAGTTGGAGCTCGAGTTAGAGTCGCCTCGACGTAGATCATCTTCGGCAACGAAGTCATCGACCTAGCCCGATTATTTCTTCGATGAAACCACCGTGAGAGTCCGGGATCCGATGATCGCAGCGGAGGGACATCATCACGGAGCTAAGGAACTGGAGGACCGGATCTACAAAGGTTGTATTTCCATTCACTTTAGAGTAAAGTTGTTTACTTGCATAGTTTTCGCCTTTACCTCTAGTTTACGATCTCGCATTAGGGTTTCTCGGCACTTGTAAAATTTGATTTTGGCATAGTTGATGCCTTGTGGAACCTCATTAGTGTGCCTAGGAACCCTACAACAATCTTGCTAAAAATGGTAGTATGCTACTTGGTTTGTTTCTACTTTAATATGTGCATGTGTTTCTTTTAACATATCGCTTATACATATTAGTAGAGCCTTTTGGATCTTTGCTTGATTACCAACGTTGTGATGGCAGTCACACTATTAGGGGCTGGGTAGTCTACAAGCACATCCTTTTTCAGGTCCCTAGTCGTAGGATTATCGAGACAGGGCATCGATACTCCGGAGTAGACTAGTGTGTACGCTTCTCATCCCAGCAGGGGAAATGGTCTATCTTAAAGCTATTAGTACGTTGTACTGGTGATAGTATACAGGTGCTCGTTGGGTTACGGGTACACTGGACAAGACTCGCAGGGAACTGTTGGTTGGTATTATACCTGTCGTTAGTTAATAGTTCCCAAGTGACATGAGTAGAGCATAGTCCACATACTTGACACTGCTGCTTCGTCTCGAGTGTGTTCCCACTGTTCTTAGATTGCTACCCTACCACGGCTCAAAGGAGTCGTGCAAACAGGTAGCAGTTGGGTGCAGTCCCGAAGCACTTGGAGGCAGTGGCGGTTAGATAGGATTCGTCTCTCCTGGTATTGGGAGTTGATATCACGCTGTGTTTGGAAAGCCATTACGCAAAGTCCCTGGCAAGGGCAAACGAGATTTACTGGTAGGATTTCTAGTAGCTTCTCAAGGTGTAGTGGGCTTCACTCCGACACGACTTATACAGCTTTTAGAGGACTGACACTTGCCGCCCCCTAGGCCTGATATGCGATAGTCTTAGACGAACAGGCCGGACCGTACGGAGATTGTCACATCAGGCTCAGTAGGAGTTCGGATGGGTTTCCTCATCGGCCTTCTTATCGATATCTACCTGGGGACCTTTACGTACAGCTAGTGTCCCTTACGGTCTGTGGTTAAACCCACTGCCAGCGTAGTGTCGAGTCTTTAGAGTCCCACACAGAGAGTTTCCCTGCTTCAGGCAAAACAATATAGAGGTCGTCTAGTTTTACGACAGGGTTCAGACACATACATGTTTTTACGCACGTATGATGTTCGGACAGTTTATACTAGCAGGCTTTGGTTTAAGTCAGTTTCTAGTATTGGATTATTGGATTTATACAGTCTCAGTATTTCCGTGTTTTCACGGACGGGAGGGGCATTCTCGTAATTAGTCGAGAAGCTTCTAGAAGATTGATGAGTTGGAGGCTTAGGTGGAATTTGCATTAAATGGATTAGTGACTCATGGTGTGATCCATCCAAATGAGTTAATGAAGCATTTATTGCTTAATGACTCATGAGATGATTCACCCAAAGAGAGTTAATGAAGCATGGTTGATATTATTATTATGTTATTCATTTAATAATTATCATGCTTCATATATTTTAAAATGAGACATAATTCATTATCATTCTCACTCACACCTTCTCTCTCCTCAAGCTCTCTCTCTTCAAAGAACTAACCCTAACCTATCATATGTTGAGATCCAAGGGTTAGCAAGACTAATAGATCCCTAATCCTCTTCTATATCCTCTAGATTGCTTTGATTAGCACTCTTAGTCACCTAGTTACCTCAAGTGAGAGGTTAAAGCTTGGGGAAGCAGCTCTCGGGTGGATCTTCTATCACATCGAGGAGGCCGACGTTAGTTTAAACAAAAAGGACTTGATTCATTAGGTATAATCATCTATCATAGTAGCTAATCACTTCTATATAGTTGTTAGTTAGGGTTTAGCAAAGATCCGTAAAGTTAGTCGATGTTAGTTTAAACAAAATGATTGTTTTACCTATTCCGCCTCCCCGCATCATGTGGGGTGTCTAACGTCGACTTACAGGTATTTTGGGCAAATTATTTGCATGATTGAGATTTGTGCACCACATTTGCAGATGATTCGTATTTCTATGTATCAGTTGTACTGATTTTTGTTTTGTGCAGACCCATTGCAGCTGATTTGATTTCATGCCCTCCGATATGTTCGATTTTGAATTCATGCATAGGGGTAACACACGATTTTGACTTATGTATTTGGTGTAAATTACACGAGCTTTACGTACCTTGATATGATTTTGTGCATGCAGATGCACGCGTTTATGAGTTTATATACCATGGTATATTTGATTTGGATTGACGTATGTTGTATACCGTAGATTTCGATTGCGATATTCGATATTTGTTTTTGTGCACCTTGTGCACTTGATTTAGGTTCTTGTGTATACTTGGCGCGCTTGAGGCGATTTTAGTGCACACAAGATGCACGAAATCAGGATTCTTCATGCATATCAGATGCACCTGATATTGTTGTCAGGCACACTCGATGCCCTTGACTGGTGTTTTTGTGCATACCCGTTGCACTTAGATTTTTTTTCTGTGCACATGTATGGCACATTCATTGATTTCTATTTCTTTGCGCACCAGACGCACGTGGCATTCTTATACACATTTTGGGATTGGTTCCTTTTGGAACAGTACGTTTTTATGATATTTACCATTTGGTATTGGAACTGAGAAGGACTAGTCAGAAGACAGTACCTGAACATGTTTTTGCATGCATCGATAGTTATCGAAGGGATTTCCAAACAGGAGCTATAGTCTCAGTATTTACCTATGTGTCCGAGATAACACGAAACATTTTACAAAAGAAACCCTTCTAAATTATTTTCAAAACGGCGGGACGTGTATGTTAAACAAATGATATATATATATATATATATATATATATATATATAAAGTTATTTTCTTACAATAAACTTCCGCTACTTGTGCTGTGATACGCGCATCGCACAGCGATTTGAAAAGGGTTGGCATGCATGTCTTTCAGATGTTTTGACGAGATTACAACAATGCGTACTATGTACATGTTATAGTTTTGATGTATATCATGTTGGTTTTTGTATTGGACTTTTACATTGGTATCTTCACCATAACTCCGATGATTGCGTGATGCTTGACGGAGTTTTGATTTGAGTCATATACTCGTTTTCATGTGCATGTATTGCGCTACGATATGTTTTAAGTATTGACAACTTCGGAGCCCGACGACTTGAGTGTTTTGCTGAAATGTTTTAGTATTTGAGGGGTTTAAATTTAAATTCGGGGACCGAATTTATTTAAGGGGGAAGACTGTAACATTTCAGAAAAATAAAATATTATTTTTGGGAATTTGTATAATTGAATAATAAATATTATGAATATTTTAATGTGTGGAGATTAGTTTTAATGGTATGGTATAATTAAATACCGATAAATTGGGAAATATTTGGAAATTTATAAGAATTATTGAATTGAGGGTGTTTTATGTGATATGAGTATTTATAGATTTTTAAATACTTATTTATAAAAGGGTTAAATGCTAAACTCGATTAATAATCACTAATTATGCATTAAGCTTGATTATGCACATGACATGCACCATGTCACTTTTTTTTAAAAACACTTGTTACATTTTTATGAAACTTGATTTCAAGTCTTCATTGTGCATGATTTCATTGTGGTTTTAAAATTGTTTTATAAAATAGAACCATGAGAAAAGAAAAAGAAAAAGATAAATGAAGGAAAAGAAAATAAATGAAAAGAAAAAAGGAAATGAATATAGAAAGAAGTATGGGCAAGAGAGAGAAGAGAGAGAGAGAGGGTGAGGAGTTCTTTGTCTTGGCCTCACTCTTCATCATCTTCATCATTTATTTTCCCTCTCCTCTTACCATGGCTGCCCTCCTCCCTCCACCACCTACACCACCTCACTTCACCCCAAAAAACACCTCAAAACACCTCATTCTTTTCATTAAAAATGTGCACAAGCTCACTACAAGCATGGGGAACCAAGAAAAATAGGATTTTGATGCTCTAGGGGATTCTTGAGTCCCAAATGAGGTAATTCTTTCACTTTAAGTGTAGGGTTTCATTTCCTTTAGCTTCGACTTTAGTTTAGAATTAGTTTAGCAAGGTTTTGTGACTTTTGAAAAATTCTAGATGAGGGTTAGGGTTTTCCTTGAGTTGGGATGGTGCATGTGAGTGTAATTGGAAAATACAAATCCCCCTTAGTGATTGAAACCAGCGACTAACCCAAAATACATAATTTAGAAACTAACCCAAAACCCAAATTGTGGGTGTAGGGAATCTGGTATAACCTGAGATATTTAGTAGAAAAACTAGCAACCCTAGAGACCTAATTGGACCACTAGGAAGACACCCAGGAATTACGAGCCCAATCCCTTGCAACAAAATAGGCGAGGCCGGATTTCATGGGGTTCTCGCCGGGTCACCGGTAGGAGATGGTGTCAATTTTGGTTCTGTAGCTCATATACCCCATATACTACCCTACTGTACTGCTAGTTTAACTTAATTTCACCTGAACTAAAATCTGGAACAAGTTTTGTAAGTTGCTATTTTGGTTTCCTCGATGTTCATGACTTGAACTTTTGATATTTCATTTTATCTCGATCGATTGGCGTTTGTACGTCGATGTCGAGGGTTATTGGTTCTTCTTGCATGTTTAGGCTATAGGTTCTGACCTATAAGCACCTCGCGTGTCGTTTTGGTTTTGAATCGGATGTTTGATATGATACGATATATGTGATATGTAGGTACCCTTGCGTGAAACTTCGGTACGATAAGCAAGAGCATAGCGGCATCGACTTCGACAAGCAAGGATCAAGGAGAGTGGATGTATATCTATGGGGGAAGTCGGGTGGATGGCGTATAGCATCCCCGCAGTTTGTAGTGTAGCCTATGATATATCATGTATATATATGAATATGTGTTATGTGAGACGTTAGTAATTAGCAAGAAGGATTTAGGAGATTATGAGTTAGTTTTAGCGTAACTAGAAAATAGTGCTTTTAAGTTAGTTTCTTAGTCAACAAACCCTAGAGTAAAGGTACACGCACACACACATGCATACACGTGATATGTTCTGGTGTATATGATATATGTATATATATATATATATATATATATGTATGTGGATATGTTGCTATATATATATACACACATATACGTATACACGTATGATGAGGATAGTATATGATACTTGGAGATGAGTCGATGTGATTGGGCATGATACCGTGAGATCGGTGATGTGATTTGGGTCATGTGATGAGACACGACATGATATTATAGTGGATCGTTGGGCGATGTGTTTTCATACACACGAGGATATATATGTTTGATGTTATCGAAATGTACTAGACTTTAGATCAGTACCCCTAATTCAGAATATGATGATAATGATACCAGATAAATAATGTGTTATATGTGATAATTGACCCGTACCCCGATTTGGGATGCCGTACGATGGATTTTACCATACGATGTATAAATATGATGATTGATCCGTACTCTTGACTCGAGGATGTCGTATGATATATTTTATCGTACGTGACGCTATTGAGGTGGGATCACCGACTACAAGATATATCGACTCGGACTTAGGTGGTTTTCCTTACCCTTTTGATTGGTCTCTTAGCTTTGTCCTGTAGTTTACTTGGTAGATGTTAGATTGGGCTCGAGTCATACTTATTTTCAAAACTAATGAATCGTGAGTATTTTAAAAGACAGGCTGAGAGATACTACGGATTTTTCAAAGGATGCATCTTTTCTCAAAGACACCGTAGCCCTATTTTTATAAAACCACGATTCGTGCGATTTCAGACACCAAAAACTGTATGACTCGTATATAGAAATGTATATCCTTTATTGTTGCGTTTACTATTCATTTTCCATATATCTTTGCTGTTCGCATTGCATTGCATGCTTAAATGTGTTTTCGTTAGTTATTATGAAAACCTGTTGTCAGGACACCAACACCATTACCGATGATGTGTATGCTCCACGTACACTTGCTTGCCAGCTCATGCACATTATCATCGGTAATTTTCATGTCACATACACATTAGAAAACACTACTTCATTGGTATAAATTGCTAGCTGGTAGTTTCGACATAGTACTAATACGCTTGCTTTTATATGCCAGTTTAGATATTGCATTTATTAGTGACATACTTCATGCATTTATACGTTCACTTTTCATGAAATATTATGGGGCTTTATGTAGGGATCCTAGGCACACTAATGAGGTCTTACAAGGCATCAACCATGCCAAATTCAAATTTTTTTCAGGTGCCTACAAACCCTAATACGGATCGTTAACTAGAGGATAGGCGAAACAACAAGCAAGTTAACATCTTAACTACTAAGTGAACGGAAATACAACCTTTGTAGATCCGGTCCTCCACTTCCTTGGCTCCGTGTTGACGTCCCTCCGCTGCGATCATTGGATCCCGGACTCTAGCGATGGTTTCGTCGAAGAAATGATCGGGCTAGGTCGTCGACTTCGATGCCGAAGATGATCTACGTCGAGGCAACTCAAGCTCAAGCTCCACCTTCACCAAGTCATGAAACTTGTGAAGAAAACACCCTATACTACATGGCAAGTGGTAGAGGATGAAGAAATAGGAAGTGGGTTCACTTTGGATTTGGATTTCTCACTTGGAATCACCACTTAGAATTTTCTAGCCATGGTTTCTTCTCTTCATGAAGAAGATGACGAAGAAGAAAGAAAAAGAATTCTTCCAAAAAGAAAATTCAAGTGATATCTATCATAATGCAACCATGGTTGAGTGTAGAGAATAAACTATGGTTAGGTGAATGGTTAGGTTAAGCAAAAGACAAAAATGGTCAAAGCTTCTTGAAGCTTCAAGGAAAAACAAAAGAAGCAACCATTTCTTTTCTTGCTTAAATGAATAAATAAATAAAATAAATAATCAAGAAATGATAACAAAACCCTAACCATTCACTTAAACATGGTTTAAAGTAAACATACACCCAAATTTGCATGTATCATCAAACATGATACAATCTAGTGCACAAAACTATATCATATATACAATGTGCACAATCAAGTGAGATAATCAATCTTAAGTGAACCAATACTAGTTAATGTAAAGTAATATATCAAATATATAATTATATATTAAATCATTAAATCAACACTTGATTTAATGATCCGGTCATATCGCATATAACCGACTAATATCAAGTGTATCAACGTATCGAATCAACACTTGATTCGGTATCCCGGCTATATCATATATAACCGTCCAATGATACAAATCGCGAGAATAGAATACAGTATCACATACTGGTATTATTCTCGGTCCCACACATATCTCATATGCGCTCCTATTTCGTTTCGCTTGAGCGAGGAAACCTCTGTGTAGGACTCTAAAGACTCGTCAATACGCCGGCAGCAGGTGATGATCATATCAAACACCCACAAGCCGCAAGCGGTCTGCTAAACGTAACGGCCACCCGGGTATTGAGCGATCCGAAGATCAGCGAGCAAGCCCGCTCACACTCCTGTGAATCCAACCAGTAACACTTACCGTACAGTCCTGTCTCGTCGTCTGATATGTCGCATATCTTGCCTAGGGGTGGTAAACGTCAGACCCCAATAGCTCGATAGGTCGTGTCGATATGAGGTCTATAACAGCTCGAGAAACTACTGGTAACACTTACCAGTAAATCTCAGCAACCCTGGCCAGGGATTTCCGGTTATAGCCAATCGAACACAGCGCAACATCAACTCCCTATACCGGGAGAGACGAATCCCTTCCTATCGCTCATTGCCTCCATGTGACTCGGACTATACCAAAAAACCACCGTTTTGCACGCCCTCTTGGACGTGGTAAAGTGGAAATCAAAGCACAGTGGGAATCACACAAGACTCTATAACGATCTCGGGTCTACAGACTAACCTGTACCAGTGTCACCAGAGAACCGCCATCTGACATAAGGTATAATACCATCTGGGAGTTCTCGGCGAGTCCGTCCAGTGTACCCAGTCTCCACTGAGCACCCGTATATCATCTCTGATGTCAAACATCAATGGATATGGGATCATCCATCGCCCATCTGTATGGGTCGAGAAGGTATACGCTAGTCTACTCTGGTATATCGATGCCCCGTCTCGATACACCCACGACTAGGGACCTTGAAGGATGTACTTATGGACTACCATGTCCCTACTAGTATGATCCGCATCATAGTCCAGGTAGTCAAGTACACATCCTAAGGGCTTTACCAACATGTAACAGAGAGACAATCAGTGTACACGTTAAGGTAAAGAGCAACCAGATAGCATACTATCATGTCGAGCAAGAAAGTCCTCCCTATATATGTCCAAGCATCCACTACAATATACATCCTATGTATAGTAATGGCCTCTAGGGCATACATATAACTAACAATCTCCCATTTGCACTAGGGCCATCTGATTGCAGTGGTTGTAGTATCTCATACTCAACCATCCCATAAAAGTCTCTCTCTGGGAAAAGGCCTTTGTGAGTGGATCCGCCGTGTTGTCCTCTGAGTCTACTCTCCTAACCTCGATCTCTTTGGAGATCAACCATCTCCATGATCAGGTGATACTGCCTTAGAATATGTCTGGATCACTGATGGGACGGACGTTCCTTGGCATAAGCCACAACACCATTGTCACACAATGGGAGGAACTAAGTTCATCTCATGAACAAATATACATCCAGACTGCCTCTTTGGTAGCATCTTAAGTAGCGATGTATCCAGCCATTATCGTCTAGTATGCCACGGTATCTAGCTTGGAACTCTTCCAACATACCGTCCCTTTACTAAGGGTAAAGACAATGCCTGTGACTGACATTCAGTCGTCCTTATCACCCAGGTGTTAGTGTATATGCCCTAGAGGCCATTACTGTATCATACTAGTTTGTATATTACTTAATGAAAGCTTGGGATATTCACCTTGTATATACAATCTTGTTCAAAATAGTAGTATGCTACTTGGTTTGTTTCTACTTCAATTTGTACATGTGTTTATTTTAGTATATCGCCTATACACATTAGTGGAGCCCTTAGGATCTTTGCTTGATTACCAGCGTTGTGATGGCAGTCACACTAGTGGGGCTGGGTAATCTATAAGCACATCCTTATGCAGGTCCCTGATTGCAGGACTATCGAGACAGGGCATCGATACTCCGGAGTAGACTAGCGCATGCGCTTCTCATCCCAGTGTGGGAGACGGTCTGTCCCACAGCCGTCGGTACGTCGTACTTGAGATAGTATGCGGGTGCTCGTTGGGTTACGAGTACACTGGACAGGACTCGTCGGGAACTGACTAGTTGGTATTATGCCTATCGTCAGTTATCAGTTCCCAGGTGACAAGAGTACAGCATAGTCCGCTGACTTGACACTGTCACTTCGCTTCGAGTGTGTTCCCACTGTACTTTGATTACTACCCTACCACGGCTCAAAGGAGTCGTGCAAACAGGTGGTAGTTGGGTGCAGTCCCGAAGCACTTGGAGGCAGTGACGGTTAGACAGGATTCGTCTCTCCCGGTATTGGGGGTTGACATCGCGCTGTGTCTAGGAGAGCCATTACACGAGTAGTCTCTGGCCAGGGCAAACGAGATATACTGGTAGGCTTCCAGTGTTATCTCAGGGTGTTTTAGGCTTCACTCCGACACGACTTGTACCGCTATTGGGGGACTGACGTTTACCGCCCCCTAGGCCCGCCATGCGATGTATCAGACGAACATACCGGACTGTACGGAGAATGTCACATTCAGGCTCAGTAGGAGTTCAGATGGGTTTCGCCTCGTCAGTCTTCTTGTCAACATCTACCTGGGGACCGTTACGCATAGCTAGTGCCGCTTGCGGTCTGTGGTTAAACCCACTGCCAGCGTAGTGTCGAGTCTTTAGAGTCCCACACAGAAAGCTATTCGCCTTTAGGCTAAAGAGTAGAGGTCGCATGGTTTTGCGACAGGTCGCATGGTTTTGCGACAGGGTTCGGTCACATCCGTGCACTTGTGCACGTACAGTGTCCGGAAAGTTTACACTAGCGGGCTTTGGTTTAAGCCAGATCCTAGTGTACCTTTTGGGATTAGTTTTATCCAGTATGCATTCGTGTTCCTCGGAACGCGGATGCGGGTATGTATGCACAGTTGACGGAGAGACAGAGGCAGAGAATTCTCATTAGGGTTGTTGACCGTTGACAGTTGACTATTGACTTTTTGCTCAACCCTAATGAGAATATGATATGTGATTAACAATTATATTAATTAAGTATTATGGTGACATGGTTGTTGAGGGATTGACTTTGTTGACTTGTTGACTTTTGTTGACTTGTTGACTTTGTTGACCGGTTGACTAGGCTTGACTAGTTGACCATCATGATAACTATATCTATCATTTCATGGCAAAGACTTTTGCTTGCTTTCTCTTTTGTGCAAAATGAGTGCATGAAATGATATGGCTATGGTTGCTCAAACCATCACATAATACTTGATTGATATGAGGTGTTATGATTGTTTTGGATTATGAGAGCCAAATGAGAAAAGTCTTCTCTCATTCTTTCATGCTCATTCTCTCTCTTGTTCTTGAGCTCTCATCTCCTCCTCTTGCTCTCCCTCTCTTGACTCTATGGTTCACTTGTCTCATGAGTTGAGAACCAAGAACCATAGATAAAATCCCATATAAACTCTTCTCTACTCACTTTAGATCACAATGTTTAGCAAACCGAGTGAACTAGTTTCTTCAAAGTTCGAAGAAGGAGCCAAAGGTTGAAGCTTTCAGGTGGATCTATCTTCGGCGCAAGGAGACGACGGGGAGAAGCCGATTCGGACGACCATCGAAGCTTGAAGACGAAGGAGTTCGAGAAAAAGAAAGGTATAACCCCCTAACCGAGTAGTTAGCAACTCGTAGTTAGGTTGTTAGTTAGATGTTTAACAAAGATCCGGTTTTGAGTCCATGTTACCACCTCTAAGAAAATTGTTTTTCAACAAATTCCGCATGCCCGAAAGTACCGGGAGAGGTAGCATGGACTTACAGTGGTATCAGAGCCTAGTTAAACTCTATCTAACATGTTAGCAAAGTAGCTAAAAGATGGATCAAAGAAAAAGTCCCGAAATGTACCCCGATATCATGCTTGCTGTCGAATTTTTCCTCTGTTCCAAAAATGATAAATCATATTTTAAAATTCGGCTCAGGGTTTTTATAACAATCTGACAAAATTTCGTCCACTGAACCAATCAAAGCGCCGCGGAAACGCGGCGGGAGCGTGTTCCCGCCGCGGTTCCGCGGCCGAGTTGACTCGGCAGTGGGAAATTTTGGTTGCAGTTTGTTCAGTGGGGTATTTTGGGAATTTTGGTATATGTATTTTCATGCCAGATTTTCCAGAACGAAAATTTTATTTTTGGGGTCCTAAAAATCCGTATTTTTGATCGAACTTCTAAAAGACTTTCGCTGACGGGTTTTTCTGTAATGTGATATTTGTATTGAACGTCTGCTAATCGCTATATGTCGATTAGTGGGGGTTATACAAATCTGTGATCTGTAATGTTATTGGAATGTGTATATGAATTCATTGGATTGTCGCGGGTGAATAGCCGGGGGTTGTGAGACGAGAGTTTTCTTTTCTTTCAATTCATGTAAATTTGTAAATTGATGTAATAATTATTTGTATGGCCGCACAACCGGGTCGGGGTTGTAGCCGTCATTGTATAATTTCTTTTTACTGTTTTTGCTCCTAGGATAGACCCATGGAGGGGGTTCACAAACTACTGGGTATGCCGAAGTGCCGAGTGGCCTACTCACGGAGTTGAGGGAGGTTGCTTCGCTTCGGGTACTTGGCGGGTAGTTTGCCGCACCCGTAGGGGTCTTGGGTGGGGTTTTGGCTATTCACCGCGACCGTGTAATCTGCTTTTCGTTACAGGCTCGTACGAATTGCAGATTCCTAGTATATCCAATGTGTTCATCTGTGATCTGAAATGGCTATCATTGCAATATATCTATATATGATATTATTTAGGCGTTGCTTATGTTTTACAGCCGCGCTAGCCCAGCCCACGCTCTGTCGTTAGTTAAGTAACCTAACGGGTAATGACGGGGCCCCGTGGCGAATGCGAATGGCATAAGCGTACGTCATATTTTGGTTGTTTTCTGCAATGGTAGGATTAAATGATGGGACGCATTAAAAGAACTAATGCAAGAATATCACGCATTAAAAGAACTAATGCAAGAAAATAAACCAAGTTAAAATCGTTGGAACACTTTCGGAAAACCACTCGGTTCTTTTCTAAACTAACTTTTAAATGCGGAGCTTGAGCCACTCCTTTTAAAAACTATCTCGTTCCATCGATTATATCAAGTTCACTACGTTCACGGTTTTGCCAAAACCATTCGTAGCCCTCCATCATTTCAGTTAAATATTCGGTAGTATTCAAGCCATGTATTTTGACCTCACGCCAAGGCATAGTGATTGGTAGCTGCCGGATATTTATCTGTTGCATAGATAGAATGCGTTGGTTTGGGACAGCCGTACTACAATTTTGGCCTACGTCAAGGGTAGGTACGGGTGGATTCAAATTAACCTGGATAATGATGGGAAGAACTTGACATGTGACTTATGACATTTTGACCTCACGCCAAGGTCATAAGAGCATGGGTCAAAAATCCACATCGGGAGTTTCAAAAGAACTGAAACTTGCTAGTGTTGCATACCATTTGGAGTGTGATGATTCTGGTAGGATTCCTTCAGTTTCGTCACGCGATGATATTTGGATCCCGATCCTACTGTGAGTATATGCTACTCCTCGGGAAATTTCTCACTAAACGATCAATGCTATAAACCTAGTAGGTGTCTAGAAAGGTGCTAGCGGGGCTACGCCCCCAGGGAAAAGAGGTTATTTAATTAAGGAACTTCGCGAAAGCGTTGGAAAACCTCCCTTGAAGTACCGACACTGGCCTGGCTGAACGGCTAAGCAAGTATTGTACGGTGAGATTGATCCTGACTAATTCTTCCTTTTTGGTTTGAGGAGGGATTCGAGAAACAGTGGGAGCCATCCTGTTTAGACAAATTAAAAACCATTCTAAAACTTGCAAGAGCATCAAGCTGAGTGTTTCTTCTCTCTCCTAATTGCAGCGACCAATCGCTATGACCGGGCTTAAGTTACTTCTAGATAAAAACATACTGAAAGGGCCAAACTACAAAGATTGGCTCAGGAATGTCAAGATGGCAATCACTTACGACAAGCTGGGGTATCTTCTTACCACCAAAGCTCCCCCTGTCCCTGGTCCCACTTCCAGCATCGCGGATAAGGAAATCCGTAAGACTTGGGAGATTGATAGCGCGAAGGCCAAGTGCCTCGTACTTGCCTCTAAGGACAATGAACATCAGAGGAGGCACGAGAATATGGACTTGGAATCCATATTTCTTCATACAAAAGAACTGTATGGAGAGCAATCTCGTATCGCAAGATACGAAGCGTCGAAAAAGTTATTTTCGGCAAGGATGGCCGTCGGATCATCAGTAGCAGAACACGTGCTTAAGATGATCGGCTACATTGAGGAGCTCGCGGACCTAGGGACCACATTGGAGAGTGAGCTCTATACGGACTTAGTTCTCCAGTCCCTTCCTTCCACTTACGCCCAGTTTATACTGAACTTCAACTTACAAGAAAAAGAAGTTGAACTTTCAGAGCTCCTCAACATGCTGAGGAGCGCAGAGGGCACCCTACAGAAAGGTAGGGAAACATCCACTTTGTTTGTAGGAGGATCATCTTCTTCTAGGTCCAAGGCGAAAGCCAAGGGAAAGAAGAAGAAAGCCCCCGCCAAACTAAGAGGCGGTGTTAGTAAAGTGGATACGAAGGGAAAAGCTAAAGCAACAAAGAAAGCGGGGAAGCTTGTGAATAAGGAAGAATGCTTCTATTGTCATAAGAAAGGACACTGGAAGAATGATTGCAGGGCCTGGAAGGCCAGAACACAGGAATTGAAGCAGGTTGCAGCTTCAGCTTCAGGTGTGTATGTTATTGAAAACTGTCTTTCAATAAACTCTACTTCCTGGGTATTGGATACCGGATCAGGATCTCATATCTGTAATTCTTTGCAGGCGTTGAGAAACCGTTGTGTTTTGAAAGCAGGTGACATGACCCTCAGTGTTGCGAACGGAGCTAGCATGGATGCTAAAGCCGTGGGGGACTATCACCTGGGAATGTCAGATGGACATGTTTTGGTTTTGCGTAATTGCTTTTTTGTACCCAACGCAACTTGTAATATCATTTCTGTATCTTTGGTTTCTAAAGAAGGTTATGAATTTGCGTTTGTAAGCAATGTTGTAAACATTCACCTTAATCAAGTTCTGATTGGGTCAGGTACATTGAGCAATGGTATTTACGTATTAAACCAACCACAGATTTTCAATGTCCAGAATACATACAAAAGAAAGTCTCCGGAAATAAATCAAACTTTCTTATGGCATTGTAGACTGGGTCACATCAATGAGAGAAGGTTGACAAAGTTACATACAGAAGGATATTTGAATCCGTTCGAATATCAATCGTATGCCACTTGTCAATCTGTCTCAAAGGAAAGATGACAAAGTCTCCGTTCACTGGACACGGAGTAAGAGAGAGCGAGCTCTTGGGACTCGTACACAGCGACGTGTGCGGTCCAATGTCTACACATGCGCGAAGCGGTTTTTCTTACTTCATTACTTTTACGGATGACTTTTCAAGGTACGGTTATGTCTTCTTAATGAAACATAAGTCCGAAGCCTTTGGAAAATTCCAGGAATATAAGAATGAAGTAGAAAAACAAACCGGCAAAAGTATCAAGATTCTAAGATCGGATCGAGGTGGTGAATACTTGAGTGCCGAGTTCCTGGACTATTTAAAAGAGAACGAAATTCTCTCTCAGCTTACTCCTCCATACACTCCACAACATAATGGTGTATCGGAGAGACGGATCCGAACCCTATTGGATATGGTACGGTCCATGATGAGTAACGTTGAGTTACCGTGATCATTCTGGGGGTATGCGCTAGAATCAGCTGCATACCTTTTCAACCGAGTTCCCACTAAGACTGTGCCTACCACACCTTATGAGTTATGGAGTGGGAAGAAACCCTATCTTCAATATCTGAAGATCTGGGGATGTCCATCTTTTGTCAAAAAGCAGCATGCGGACAAACTCGAGGCACGCTCAGTACTGTGCAAGTTTGTGGGATACCCAAAGAATACCAGGGGGTATCTTTTCTACCACGCAGAGGAACAAAAAGTCCTTGTTTCTCGTAATGCCCACTTTCTAGAACACCAGTTCTTGGAAAAGGAAATTAGTGGGAGTGCAATAGAACTGGAAGAAATTCCAGAACCACGAGCTATTACTGAAAGCTTAGTGGAACCAGAGGGTTCAAAAGAACAGGACATTCCTACGCCGCTCCGCAGGAGTAGTAGGCAGTCTCATCCGCCCGAGAGATACTACGGTTTTCTCATAGACGGGGATAGAGAGGATTGCATCATAGATTATGATGAGCCTACTAGCTTCCAACAGGCCGTTCAGAGCGTTGACTCGGTAAAATGGCTGGATGCAATGCGGACCGAAATGGAGTCCATGTACACCAACAAAGTATGGACGTTGGACATTGCTCCAGACAGGGTAAAACCCGTAGGATGCAAGTGGATCTTCAAAAGGAAGATTGGTGTAGATGGACAGGTTGAGACCTATAAAGCTAGACTTGTAGAAAAGGGTTTCCGTCAAAGACCTGGCTTGGACTATGACGAAACCTTTTCTCCAGTGGCTATGCTGAAATCCATTCGGATCCTTCTTGCCATTGCTACCTTCCACGATTATGAGATCTGGCAAATGGACGTAAAGACCGCTTTTCTAAATGGAAATTTAAAGGAGTGTGTCTATATGGACCAACCAGAGGGTTTCATTCAGAGTGGGAGCAGCGGAAAGGTGTGCAAGTTGCTTAAGTCCATCTATGGACTAAAGCAGGCATCGCGGAGTTGGAACATCTGTTTTGATGAGACGGTCAAAGAATTTGGCTTTATCAAAAATCCAGATGAACCATGCATCTATTGTAGATTTGTAGCGAGAACTGTAGTATTCCTCGTTTTGTACGTGGATGACATTCTCTTAGTAGGAAATGACATTCCTATGCTACAATCTGTCAAGGGGTTCTTGTCACACATGTTTTCCATGAAAGACCTGGGTGATGCCTCATACATCCTGGGGATCCGGATCCATCGTGATAGATCCAAGAGGATATTAGGACTTTCACAGTCCAGGTACATCGACACCATACTGAAAAGATTCAGTATGGAAGATTCCAAGCGCGGTAACCTACCGGCTTGTCACGGGATCACCCTCTCTAAAGAGATGTCTTCCAAGACTGATTTGGAGAGGGATCGCATGTCTATTATACCCTACGCTTCTGCAGTAGGCTCTATAATGTATGCGATATTGTGTACCAGACCGGATGTAGCTTATGCACTGAGTGTGGTAAGCCGGTATCAGTCAAACCCTGGGGAGAAACACTGGATAGCAGTAAAGAACATTCTCAAGTACCTCAGAAGGACTAAGGAGATGTTCTTGGTGTATGGCGGAAAAGACCTCCAGATCGAGGCCTTTGCTGACTCCAGCTTCTAGAGTGATAAGGATGATTCCAAGTCCATGTCGGGTTTTGTCTTTACCCTCAATGGAGGGGCGGTGTGTTGGAAGAGTTCCAAACAGGAAACCGTTGCAGACTCGACGATGGAAGCGGAATACATCGCTGCATCTGATGCCGCAAAAGAAGCTGTCTGGATGAGGAAGTTCTTGAAAGAGCTTCAGGTGGTTCCGTCCATTGTTGATCCAATACCTCTGTATTGCGACAACAACGGGGCTATAGCTTTAGCGAAGGAACCCAGGTCCCATCAGAGATCCAGACACATCTTGAGGCGGTATCACCTGATCAGGGAGATCGTGGATCACCAGGAGATCGAGGTTCGGAGAGTCGCTTCAGAAGATAATACTACAGATCCATTCACCAAGGCCTTGCCCCAGACTCAGTTCGAGCGGCTGATCGAGATGATAGGTCTTCGAACGCCAGTACATGGCCTTAGTGCAAGTGGGAGATTGTTAGTGTATATGCCCTAGAGGCCATTACTGTATCATACTAGTTTGTATATTACTTAATGGAAGCTTGGGATATTCACCTTGTATATACAATCTTGCTCAAAATAGTAGTATGCTACTTGGTTTGTTTCTACTTCAATGTGTACATGTGTTTATTTTAGTATATCGCCTATACACATTAGTGGAGCCCTTAGGATCTTTGCTTGATTACCAGCGTTGTGATGGCAGTCACACTAGTGGGGCTGGGTAATCTATAAGCACATCCTTATGCAGGTCCCTGGTCACAGGACTATCGAGACAGGGCATCGATACTCCGGAGTAGACTAGCGCATGCGCTTCTCATCCCAGTGTGGGAGACGGTCTGTCCCACAGCCGTCGGTACGTCGTACTTGAGATAGTATGCGGGTGCTCGTTGGGTTACGAGTACACTGGACAGGACTCGTCGGGAAATGACTAGTTTGTATTATGCCTATCGTCAGTTATCAGTTCCCAGGTGACATGAGTACAGCTTAGTCCGCTGACTTGACACTGTCACTTCGCCTCGAGTGTGTTCCCACTGTACTTTGATTACTACCCTACCACGGCTCAAAGGAGTCGTGCAAATAGGTGGTAGTTGGGTGCAGTCCCGAAGCACTTGGAGGCAGTGACGGTTAGACAGGATTCGTCTCTCCCGGTATTGGGGGTTGACATCGCGCTGTGTCTAGGAGAGCCATTACACGAGTAGTCCCTGGCCAGGGTAAACGAGATATACTGGTAGGCTTCCAGTGTTATCTCAGGGTGTTTTGGGCTTCACTCCGACACGACTTGTACCGCTATTGGGGGACTGACGTTTACCGCCCCCTAGGCCCGCCATGCGATGTATCAGACGAACAGACCGGACTGTACGGAGAATGTCACATTCAGGCTCAGTAGGAGTTCAGATGGGTTTCGCCTCGTCAGTCTTCTTATCGGCATCTACCTGGGGACCGTTACGCACAGCTAGTGCCGCTTGCGGTCTGTGGTTAAACCCACTGCCAGCGTAGTGTCGAGTCTTTAGAGTCCCACACAGAAAGCTATTCGCCTTTAGGCAAAAGAGTAGAGGTCGCATGGTTTTGCGACAGGTCGCATGGTTTTGCGACAGGGTTCGGTCACATCCGTGCACTTGTGCACGTACAGTGTCCGGACAGTTTACACTAGCGGGCTTTGGTTTAAGCCAGATCCTAGTGTACCTTTTGGGATTGGTTTTATCCAGTATGCATTCGTGTTCCTCGGAACGCGGATGCGGGTGTGTATGCACAGTTGACGGAGAGACAGAGGCAGAGGATTCTCATTAGGGTTGTTGACCGTTGACAGTTGACTATTGACTTTTTGCTCAACCCTAATGAGAATATGATATGTGATTAACAATTATATTAATTAAGTATTATGGTCACATGGTTGTTGAGGGATTGACTTTGTTGACTTGTTGACTTTTGTTGACTTGTTGACTTTGTTGACCGGTTGACTAGGCTTGACTAGTTGACCATCATGATAACTATAGCTATCATTTCATGGCAAAGACTTTTGCTTGCTTGCTCTTTTGTGCAAAATGAGTGCATGAAATGATATGGCTATGGTTGCTCAAACCATCACATAATACTTGATTGATATGAGGTGTTATGATTGTTTTGGATTATGAGAGCCAAATGAGAAAAGTCTTCTCTCATTCTTTCATGCTCATTCTCTCTCTTGTTCTTGAGCTCTCATCTCCTCCTCTTGCTCTCCCTCTCTTGACACTATGGTTCACTTGTCTCATGAGTTGAGAACCAAGAACCATAGATAAAATCCCATACAAACTCTTCTCTACTCACTCTAGATCACAAGGTTTAGCAAACCGAGTGAACTAGTTACTTCAAAGTTCGAAGAAGGAGCCAAAGGTTGAAGCTTTCAGGTGGATCTATCTTCGGCGCAAGGAGACGACGGGGAGAAGCCGATTCGGACGACCATCGAAGCTTGAAGACGAAGGAGTTCGAGAAAAAGAAAGGTATAACCCCCTAACCGAGTAGTTAGCAACTCGTAGTTAGGTTGTCAGTTAGATGTTTAACAAAGATCCGGTTTTGAGTCCATGTTACCACCTCTAAGAAAATTGTTTTTCACCAAATTCCGCATGCCCGAAAGTACCGGGAGAGGTAGCATGGACTTACACCAGGAACCTTTCCAGTGATTCTCTCCAGGATCGATTGATACCATCTCACTACAACTAGTGAGAATCCTAACATCCAATCACTTCTATCTCATAGATCAAAACTCAGGATTTAGGAGGTATCACTTTGATCCTATATGGAGAATCCTTGTGATAAGCAGAGATTGACCGAGCGTAGCATAGGAAACACCTTCCCCATCAAGAGTATGTCATCCACGTACTCTATGAGGATCACCACCATACTCCCTACCACCTTTTTGTATATACAAGGTTCATCTACCATTTTGATGAAGTCAAACTTTTTGACTACGACATCAAAACAGACGTTCCAACTCCGCGATGCCTGCTTTATCCTATAAAGCATCTTGTACACGTTTCCGCTGCTCCCACTGTCTACGAAGCCCTCTGGCTGTGTACTTATAGACGCTCTCTTCTAAAACATCATTTTAGAAAAGCTGTCATGACACCCAACCACCAGATATCGTAGTCATGGTATGTAGCCGTGGCAAGTAGGATCTGGATGGACTTAAGCATAGCTCCTTAGAAAAGGTTTCATCATGATCCATACCTGGTCGATGATGCAAACCTTTAACAAGTCTAGCTTTGAAAGTCTCAACTTTTCCATGTACACCAAGTAATCTTCTCAAGATATACTTGCTCCTGATAGGGATTTAACCCTTCAGATAAAGCAACCAAAGTCCATACTTTGTTGGTGTATAAGGATTCCATCTTAGATCACTAAGCATCCAGCCATTCTTACAGAGTCCTACTCCTGATGGCCAGCTCGAAACTAGTTGGGTCATCATCTCATGGTGCAGTCCTCACTCCCACTGTCATAGAGAAACCAAAGTATCTCTCAGATGGGTGAGGAACCCTACTAGATCGGCGGAGAGGATGAGGTTCGTCGGGGACTATTGAATCCTTTGGTTCTATCAAATCATCAGCTGTAGTTTGTATAGCTGGAACCATTCCAGTTCTACATAACTAACCTTGCCTCGAGCTTGTCCAGATTTTGCTTTTAGACATAGGCCGGACAACACCAAATCTTAACTAACTTAAGAAATGTGCTCTTCCCTTTCCATATCACATATGAAGTGGTAGGCACTGATTTGATTCGAACCTAATTCAATAGGTATGCAGCTTCTCAAGTGCATAACCCCCAAAAGGAAAAAGGTAACTCAGTAGTACTCATCATAGAGCGCACCTTATCATATAGGGTGTGATTGCTCCGCCCCGATATACCATCGTGCTATGGTGTATACGGAGGAGTAATGCTGAGAGAGAATCTCATTCTCCTTTAGAATCATCCAGGAATTCCGTGCTTAAGTATTCTCGTCCTTGATCTCATCATAGGACATAATACTTATACCCGTACTTTGGTTCTCTACTTCTAACTTATATTCTGTGAATATCTCAAAAGGTTCGGACTTGTGTTTCAACAGGAACATATGTCTGAATTTTGAGAGATCATCAGAGAATGTAATGAAGTACAAAGAACCGGTCTTGGCATGTGTAGACATGGGACCTTTATATATCAACATGTATCATCCCAAGAGTTTACCAACTCTTTCTCTGTTTCCAATAAACAGAGCTGAGGTCATTATAACTTTGTGACATGACTGGCAAGTTTCATAAGATGCAAATTCAAACTGATTTAAATATGCATCTAAATGTAACTTCAGCCATTCGGGTCGCATTGATATGACCTAGTCTACAATACCTCAAGAAGGATTCGTTCATTTCTGAACTATTTCTCTTGTGTGTGTTCTGTATACTAAGAACTGTAGTTTGATTTAGAACTTCAATGCTTTTAGATAACGTGCCTGAACCGATCGTCTTTTGATATAGGAAATGTTCAAAACATTATCCAACAATACAAAATTATATCCTTTCTTTACTAATAAAGAGACTGATATGATTTTGTATATCAGGTTCGGTATCTAATAACATTCGTTCAGAATCAATGTATTTGGAATACAGGGTGACAGTGACCAACAGAATTGGCTACAACACTTGCACCGTTTTCTGTCTCATGAAACTTATCACCCGTTCTCAGTTCTCTACCTTTCTGTAGCCCTATGTAACGGATTACATATCTGGGATCCTGATCCGGTATCAAATACACGTAGAGGATACAGAGAAACAGTTCTTTATAATGAACACACCCGAAGATGATGCATCAACATGCACTGTCTTCGTTTGGGCGGCACGGGAATTCTGGTAATCCCCAATTTCCTACTCTGTCTTATAACAATTATAAGTTGGAGCGGGACCAACGTTCCCCAGCGTAGTATAACAAGCGGGTTCGGTCAATATCCGTATTATTATCTTGATTAAGGCGTGATATGGTCGCTACCTGGAGAGAGAGAGAAGAAAACACTCAGCGTGCGCTCTTGCAAGAATAGATTGGTTATTATTTTATCTAATCAGGATGGCTCCCACTGTTTTTTATCAAATCTTCCTTCAAACCCTAAAAGGAAAGACTAGACGGGATTAATTACATGCTACAAGTTCGTCAATCTTTCAGCCAGGCTAGTGTCGGTACTTTGAGGGAGGTCCCCCGTGCTTTCGCACGAACCTAATTAATGTAAACCTCATTTTCCCAGAGGCGTAACCTCGTTAACACCTTTCTAGACACCTACTTGATCAGCTAATTATAATGTGTAAAACTCTCCCAGGAGTAACAATTACTCGCAGTGGGTATCGGGATCCAACTATCTCATAGAAGGTATGCAATCTCATTGCAAATTTCAACACTTGAAATTCCCGATAATATTTTTCCCCAAACGATCTATGACCTTGACAAGGTCAACAAACAATAGACCGTAAGTCAAGTTCAACCCGTCATTTCTTGATTGAATCAAACCCACCCGCACGACCCTTGATAAGGTCAACAAGGCCGTACGACCACCCTAACCCAATCTGCATCATATGCATAAGCAGATAAATACTGGTTAGCTACCGCACACTGCGCCTTGACAAGGTCAACAAACGCAGCACGAATACTAAACATGACTTATCTGAAATGACGGAGGGCTACGACAGGTTTTTCTGAAAACCTATTGCGTAATGAACTTGATATCGTTGTAGAATCAAAAGATTTTAAAATGGAGTGTTTTTTTATGCTTTTCTAGTTTTGCTAAAGGGGTCACTCCCGGTGAAGGGATCGTCGGCCCTTTCCTCGTCGAATGAGGTGCGGGATATATCATATATATCACTGTGCAAAGAAGAAACTATAGAAGCAATCAAAAGACAAACCGAGTGTGTAGCATCTGCCAGTTATTGCTAAAGGGGTCACTCCCGGTGAAGGGATCATCGGCCCTTTCCTCATCGAATAAGGTGCAGGATATATCATATATACCGCTGTGCAAAGCAAGAACTGTAGCTACCCTTTTTAATTTTGAAATTCGATTCTACAACATCTTTAGATTTCTTTTACTTTCATTAATCATATTAATGAAGTCCCATCATTTAAGTCACCTAAACATCACAGATAAATACGACGTACACTTATGCCATCCGTGTTCGCCTCGATGTCCCCTCGTGCACCGTTAGGTTAGGTGACTAACGGCAGAGCGGGACAGGGCTAGCGCGGGTGTAAAACATAAGTAACGTCTATATAATATATCATATATACTATATATAGTATTTATCACAGAACATCAAATGATCACATCACAGATATCGCAGCAGAAGAATCATATAAAACATTGGATATACTAGGACGTCCGTGTTTTCAATATGAGCCAGTATAAAACACGGATTCCACGGTCGCGATGAATAGCCAAACCCACACCCCTAGACCTCTACGAGAGCGGCAAGCAACCCTACCAATTCTAGAGTTAGGAGACCCGGACTCGACTCCTCGAGTTGGTCTCCCACTGGACTCTAGAACCCGGTTACTTGTGCCCTCCTCCTTGGGTCTATCCTAGTGCGGAAAAGAAAATAATATACAAATGGTGACATCTTCCACAACCTGGAAGTGTCCCAATAAAAGAATATTACATACAAGTTTTTTTACATGAATGAAAATGAAAAACACTCATTTCACATAAAGAAAAAACCCCCCGGCTATTCAAACACGACGATCCAATATAACATATCCAGCAACACATAACATCACATGTCATCAACGTAAGTAAATATGCCCATCCCAATTGTCGTTGACATATAGCAACGAAACCGGTGATATCACATATTACACTTACGGTCACAGAAAAGAAAGTGTAAAACTATAACAGTTGGAATCCGCAACCTCCTCAGACATTGCATGCCTGACCATATGAATTCCTTAGACATCGCATGCCTAACAATTATAAACCCCGCATTTTAGTCTCATTATCGAAAACTCTTTTCAATATCAAGTCGGGCAATTCAACAAGATTCCCGACATTTTGATCGAATGCTCGTCGCAAACTTTATTAGGCGGCCGCACCCCCAATGCCGTCGACGAAGTGCACCAAGGCGGAACACCGCTGCCGTAAGCACCCGAACGGATGCTTTCGGCGACGGGGTTCTCCTACAGTCACTTGGTCGGGGCTATGGGGTGTAGCTGTCTATTAAGTTTACCCGGCGAGTATCCGCGTACGCAACGTGATTGCGACGGACTTTTGATCGCATCAAAATTCCGTAGCAACCGATCAAGTGAGACTAATGTGCTATGTTTATAACATTCAAATCAGTTATCTCATAACTCCTTGTGGATTCCAAATATTGTATCACATTCCAGATAAATAGAAAATGTTAAACTTTCTGATCGAACAGTCAAACACCCAAGTTTTCCCGAATGGTTTTCAACACTTGAAATAAGTTTAAAAACATCCATTTCATGCCACAGTACCAACGGTCCAGCCGTAGAAGGGTCAAGTCAACGCCTCACATGTGGCACGCCGTACTGCCCCAAACCCTAAGGTTCAAAGGGCAGTTCAAGACGGTCACATAATCGAGTTAAGGTTTGTTGTCTTCTAGAGGGTCCATCGCGTTACTTGCACTACTTAGAACATTCTTAAACTACGGAAAAATCCAACACTTAGAAATTTCCCGGCAGGGGAAAAAGTGGGTATTTATATCCGGTCAAACTTTTTAACAGTTTCTAAAATATCCGGAAAAACATAAACGAAGTTAAATTATCCGATCAAATTAACGAGTCCCCAATAAAACCCTAGAAAACTCAACACTTAAGTGGAATTAAAAAATTCCCATAAAAAATTGCCAAGAAAGGACCTAAGAATAAATATATGAAATTTCAGGGACTAAATCCAAATTTTGGCCGCGTAACCGCCGCCAAACCCATGGTTTCACCGCGCTTCCGCGGTCAAATTATTGACTTAGAGGATCGTACTTCACAGTAATTCTTAGTTTTTCCTGCATGTTTTTCTGAGAATTTTTAATTCACAAAAATCCACTGTTTTGAAAAATATACAGAGAAGGGTTTTGTCGGGGTTTACGGGTTCGATTGGACTTCTAACTTCGTCTACACTTCGCCTAAAGCTCTAGCTAGGCTCTAATACCACTGTAGGGATCCTAGGCACACTAATGAGGTCTCACAAGGCATCAACCATGCCAAATTCAAATTTTTTTCAGGTGCCTACAAACCCTAATACGGATCGTTAACTAGAGGATAGGCGAAAAAACAAGCAAGTTAACATCTTAACTACTAAGTGAACGGAAATACAACCTTTGTAGATCCGGTCCTCCACTTCTTTGGCTCCGTGTTGACGTCCCTCCGCTGCGATCATCGGATCCCGGACTCTAGCGATGGTTTCGTCGAAGAAATGATCGGGCTAGGTCGTCGATTTTGATGCCGAAGATGATCTACGTCGAGGCAACTCAAGCTCAAGCTCCACCTTCACCAAGTCATGAAACTTGTGAAGAAAACACCCTATACTACATGGCAAGTGGTAGAGGATGAAGAAATAGGAAGTGGGTTCACTTTGGATTTGGATTTCTCACTTGGAATCACCACTTAGAATTTTCTAGCCATGGTTTCTTCTCTTCATGAAGAAGATGAAGAAGAAGAAAGAAAAAGAATTCTTCCAAAAAGAAAATTCAAGTGATATCTATCATAATGCAACCATGGTTGAGTGTAGAGAATAAACTATGGTTAGGTGAATGGTTAGGTTAAGCAAAAGACAAAAATGGTCAAAGCTTCTTGAAGCTTCAAGGAAAAACAAAAGAAGCAACCATTTCTTTTCTTGCTTAAATGAATAAATAAATAAAATAAATAATCAAGAAATGATAACAAAACCCTAACCATTCACTTAAACATGGTTTAAAGTAAACATACACCCAAATTTGCATGTATCATCAAACATGATACAATCTAGTGCACAAAACTATATCATATATACAATGTGCACAATCAAGTGAGATAATCAATCTTAAGTGAACCAATACTAGTTAATGTAAAGTAATATATCAAATATATAATTATATATTAAATCATTAAATCAACACTTGATTTAATGATCCGGTCATATCGCATATAACCGACTAATATCAAGTGTATCAACGTATCGAATCAACACTTGATTCGGTATCCCGGCTATATCATATATAACCGTCCAATGATACAAATCGCGAGAATAGAATACAGTATCACATACTGGTATTATTCTCGGTCCCGCACATATCTCATATGCGCTCCTATTTCGTTTCGCTTGAGCCAGGAAACCTCTGTGTAGGACTCTAAAGACTCGTCAATACGCCGGCAGCAGGTGATGATCATATCAAACACCCACAAGCCGCAAGCGGTCTGCTAAACGTAACGGCCACCCGGGTATTGAGCGATCCGAATATCGGCGAGCAAGCCCGCTCACACTCCTGTGAATCCAACCAGTAACACTTACCGTACAGTCCGGTCTCGTCGTCTGATATGTCGCATATCTTGCTTAGGGGTGGTAAACGTCAGACCCCAATAGCTCGATAAGTCGTGTCGATATGAGGTCTATAACAGTTTGAGAAACTAATGGTAACACTTACCAGTAAATCTCAGCAACCCTGGCCAGGGATTTCCGGTTATAGCCAATCGAACACAGCGCAACATCAACTCCCTATACCGGGAGAGACGAATCCCTTCCTATCGCTCATTGCCTCCATGTGACTCGGGAATGTACCAAAAAACCACCGTTTTGCACGCCCTCTTGGACGTGGTAAGGTGGAAATCAAAGTACAGTGGGAATCACACAAGACTCTATAACGATCTTGGGTCTACAGACTAACCTGTACCAGTGTCACCAGAGAACCGCCATCTGACGTAAAGTATAATACCATCTGGGAGTTCTCGGCGAGTCCGTCCAGTGTACCCAGTCTCCACTGAGCACCCGTATATCATCTCTGATGTCAAACATCAATGGATATGGGATCATCCATTGCCCATCTGTATGGGTCGAGAAGGTATACGCTAGTCTACTCAGGTATATCGATGCCCCGTCTCGATACACTCACGACTAGGGACCTTGAAGGATGTACTTATGGACTACCATGTCCCCACTAGTATGATCCGCATCATAGTCCAGGTAGTCAAGTACACATCCTAAGGGCCTTACCAACATGTAACAGAGAGACAATCAGTGTACACGTTAAGGTAAAGAGCTACCAGATAGCATACTATCATGTCGAGCAAGAAAGTCCTCCCTATATATGTCCAAGCATCCACTACAATATACATCCTATGTATAGTAATGGCCTCTAGGGCATACATATAACTAACACTTTATGCCGGTAATTCACTGTTTATTTACTCTCGAGTTTGAGATTTCGGATTTTCCATGAGATTTCTAGATTTGGAGAAACCGCAAGGATTTTATAAACTCATTTTCATTCTAAAAGATAGAAAATTGCTGTTTTCTCGTGATATGGTGTGAGATGTGTCCACCATGAGTTTTCTCGGCTCTTGAGCGATATCATACACCCGATTCGAGGAGGAGGATGAACCGTCTGCGGGTGCATGGTGGACTCGGTGCGGTACCCGGGGAAAGATGGTCGCAGATGATGGCGTTGAGCCTGGCAGGGGAGCACTACCGATCGGTTATTTATGACTCGGCGGATATCCGGAGGATACCGATGTAGTCATAAGATTTGATGATTTGGGCCAGTCCGGATTGCCGGAGCCCGGGGCCAGTCCGGATTGCTGGAGCCCGAGATATTGAGATATATGTTTTGTGTCGATGCTTGACATGGATTCTGTGTTGATTTCATTAATGATACTTCAGTTTTTATACAAAAAATCGCATTGAGATAAGAAAACAGATTTCTCGTACAAGATGTATTTTACTTTCATTCTTATTGTATTCATGCATCATATATGTGATATGTTGCTACCTGAGGCACTGCCACGAGCATTTGGTATCATACGTATGTTAGATGATTACCTTGCCATTATTAGATATTTTAGGTTATTTATATATTAAGGATATTATCGTATGACCTAGGATAGAGTCATACATGCGATTTCTGCTCGGTGATATTTCCTACTCACGAGTTGGCAACTCACCCCCGTTGTGCCACAGTTTCTTGCAGGTTTGGCCATACAGGTTTCATTGCGGCTTGCTGACACACTGCTTCCTTCCGGGTGATTGCTTTGGTAGGTGGGTTCACTCGCATCATGACCACCATTGTACCTTATTTATATTCAGTTGTATCTAGTAAAACTCCATCAACCAGACGTGTATATTTGATAGAATTAGAAGACCAGTTGTGTATTCTTTCGACCTTAATGTCGCGCTCGTATTATTATGATTCTTCATTGGTTTTCTTGAGGATGTTGGTTTGTTTCTGAGTTTTGATTCTCACCTTTCGGCGTTGTATATTATATTGCTTGTGTGGTTGTTTCCTCCAATTGGCGAAGAGCTAGCTCCCGCTTGGGGATGCCTTTATTCTTCATTTATATATATTACATATTTGTACCCGTTTGGGGCCAGTATTTATAAAGGAAACTCTGCCGAAATTTTTGGAAAAGAATTGATATTTTAAAAATGCTTACTACGACTTTCAAAGTGAAATTATATGTTAACTTTTAAATAAGTTTTTCCTTCACTCCCCTTCTCAAATGGTTTAGATTTCTGAGCTTTTGACTTACTTGAATTAGGTGTGGTCCTATAGACTTCACATGATACAAGTGCCAGTCACGTGCCATTTTGGGTCGTGACAAATATAGTCACTAAAACTGTCGGATATAAAGAAATCTGAGCTCAATGGAAGTAAATAAGAGGGCAACTAACCAGGGATATCAATGGAGAAATATAACTAGTTCACTGGTCTGGATTTTCACGGTCTTCTCGAGATCAGACAAATCCACCTCTATCACTGAGCATGCATACTCAGGTCATCAGGGCGACGCAATAGCAATATTATAATTGTCACGACCCGAAATGGCACATGACTGGCACTTGAATCATATGAAGTCTATAGGACCCCATCTAATTCAAGTAAGCTAAAATCCCAGAAAATCTAAACCATTTATAAGAAGAAAGTGAAGGAAAACTTTTTTAAAAATTTGCGTATAAATCACTTTGAAAGTTGTAGTAAACATTTCTAAATATCAAGTCTTTTCCGAAAATTTCGGCAGAGTCTCCTTTGTAAATACTGACCCCAAACGGGTACAACATGAATAATATGAATAAAGGCATTCCCAAGCTGGAGCTAGCTCTTCGCCAATTGGCGGTCATAACCACGCAAGCAATATAATATACAACGCCGAAGGGCGAGGATCAAAACTCAAAAGGAAACCAATATCATTAAGAAAACCATAATAATACAAGCGCGACTCTGAGGTCGAAAGAATATACACTGGTCTTCTAAGTCTATAAATTAATACAAGTCTGGTTGATGGAGTTTACTAGATACAACAGAATGTAAATAAAATACAAGGGTGGTCACGATGCGAGTGAACCCACCTATCAAAGCAATCACCCGGAAAGAAGCAGTGTGCCAGCAAAGCCACCAAGGAAACCTGTATGGCAAAACCTGCAAGAAACTGAACGGGGGTGAGTTGCCAACTCGTGAGTAGAAAACATCACCGAGCAGAAATCGCATGTATGACTCAATTCTAGGTCATACGATAATTTATATCCTCAATATATAAACCTGTACCATCTACACATAAGTGTAATATCAAGTGCTCGTGTCAGTGTCTCAGGTAGCAACATAATACATATATGATGTATGAATGCATTAAAAATGAAAATAGAATACATCATGAAAGAAAAACTGTTTTCTTTATTTAGTGAGATTTATGTATATAAAAATCGAAGTATCATCAGAGAATCAGTGTCAAGTATCGACACAAAATATATATCTCGCTATCTCAATATCTCAGGCTCTGGCAATCCGGACTGGCCCGTATCATCAAATCTTAATATCTAGGGCTCCGGCAATCCGGACTGGCCCATATCATCAAATCTTAAGACCCCGTCGGTATCCTCCGGATATCCGGCGCGTCACAATAATCGGTCGGTAGTGCTCCCCTGCCGGGCTTAACACCATCATCTGCGACCATTTTGCCCCAGGATACCGCACCGGGTCCACCAGGTACCCACAGACGGTTCCTCCTCCTCCTCGAATTGGGTGTATGATATCGCTCAAGAGCCGAGAAAACTCATAGTGGACACCTCTCAAATCATATCACGAGAAAACTGCAATTTTCTATCTTTAAATGATAATAAGTTTGTAAAATCTTTGCGGTTTCTCCAAATCCAGAAATCTCATGGAAATCCGAAATCCCAATCTCAAGAGTAAATAACAGTGAATTACCGGCATAAAATTCGATAATATTGCATGACAATAAATAAATGAATGCATCGGATATCAAGAAAGGAATGCAATAATTAAACTAGCATATGAAAGCAATAACATATTGGAACTATCAGCTAATAAGCTATGTCAATGAAATAATATTCTCTAAAGTGTACGTGACATAGAAATTACCGATGATGATGTGTGTGAGCTGGCAAGCAAGTGTACGTGGAGCATACGCATCATCGGTAATGGTGCTGGTGTCCTGACATCATGATTTTATAAAAACTAATGAAAACACAAGTAAGCATGCAATGCGATGCCAACAACAGGAATATACAAAACATGAATAATAACGCAATATATAAGAATATACCTTTATAAATATGAGTCATACAATTTTTACATTTGAAATAACACGAATCGTGTGTTTAGAAAATAGGGGCTACAGTGTTTTTAAGAAAAGGTACGCCCTTTGAAATATCCGTAGTATCCCTTGGCCTGTCTTTAAAATACTCACGATTCGTTAGTTTTTGGAAATAGGTATGACTCGAGCCCAGTCTAACATCTACTAAGTAAACTACAAGACTAAACTAACAGACTAATCGAAAGGGTAAGGAAAACCACCTAAGTCTGAGTCGATATCCATATCTAGTAGCCGGTGATCCCGCCTCAATAGTATCACGTACGATACAATATATCATATGATATTCTCGAGTCAAGAGTGTGGATCTATCATCATAATTATATCTCGTATGGTAAATCCATCGTACGGCATCCCAAATCAGGGTACGGGTCGAATATCACATATAACACAACATCCATATGGTATCATCATCACATATCATGAACTGGCATACTGATACCATCAACATATAAATATGCGTGTGTATGAAAACACATCGCCTAAGGACCCGCTATAATATCAAGTCGTATCTCATAATACAAACCAAGTCACATCACCGATCTCGTGGCATCATGCCCAATCTCATTGACTCATCTCTAAGTACTATATACTATCCTCATTATCCATGTATATGTATACATATATATATATATATACATACTCACATACATATATGTGTATATATATATATATATATATATATATATATATCCCCATATACGCACAAGTAAATCAATTGTTTGCGTGTGTGTGCGTGTGCACGTGTACCTTATTCTAGGGTTTCGCGACTAAAAACTAGCTAACGACACTATCATCCAAATACACTAAAAAGTAACCCATGATCTCCTAAAATCGTACTTGCTAATTATCCAAATTTCACATAAAAGAATATAAATATAAAACATATCCTTGCTACACTACGAAACTGTGGGGATGTTATACACCATCCACCCGATTTCCCCCGTAGATATATATCTACTCACCTTGATCTGTGCTTGCCGAAGTCGATGTCGCTACGCCCTTGCTTGTCATCCTGAAGTTCACGCGGAGGTACCTACATGTCATAACATATCGTGTCGCATTAAAATCCCATTCAAAACCAAAACGACACGCTAAATACCTATAGGTTAAAACCTGTTAGTTATATGTATGCCCTAGAGGCCATTACTATACATGAGATGTATATTGTAGTGGATGCTTGGACATATATAGAGAGGATTTTCTTGCTGGACATGATAGTATGCTATCTGGTTACTCTTTATCTTAATGTGCACTCTAATTGTCTCTCTATTACATGCTGGTAAAGCCCTTAGGATGTGTACTTGACTACCTGGACTATGATGCAGATCATACTAGTGGGGACAGAGTAGTCCATAAGTATATCCTTTAATGTCCATAGTCGTGGGTGTATTGAGACAGGGCATCGATATACCACAGTAGACTAGCGTGTAGCTTCTCGACCCATGTAGATGGGCGATGGATGGTTCCATATCCATTGGTGTTTGACATCAGAGATGGTATACGGGTGCTCAGTGGAGACTGGGTACACTGGACGGACTCGCCGAGAACTCCCAGATGGTATTATACCTCACGCCAGATGGCAGTTCTCTGGTGACACTGGTACAGGTTAGTCTGTGGACCTGAGATCGTCATAGAGTCTTGTGTGATTCCCACTGTGCTTTGATTTCCACCTTACCACGACTAAGAGGGCATGCAAAACGGTGGTTTTTGGGTATAGTCCCGAGTCACATGGAGGCAATGAGCGATAGGAGGGGTTTCGTCTCTCCCGGTATTAGGGGTTGATGTTGCGCTATGCTCGATTGGCCATAACAGGGAAGTCCCTGGCCAGGGCTAGTTAAGAGATTTACTAGTAAGTGTTACCAGTAGTTTCTCGACCAGTTATGAGCCTCATATCGGCATGACTTATCGGTTATTGGGGTATGACCACCCCTAGACTTGATATGCGATATATCAGACGAGGAGACCGGACTGTACGGTAGTGTCACCGTCAGGCTTTTGCAGGTGTTGGAGCGGGCTTGCTTGCTGATCTTCTGATCTCTCAATACCCGGGTAGACGTTACATCCAGCTAGTACCGCTGACGGCTTGTGGGTGCTTGATGTGATCATCACGTACTGCCGACGTATTGACGAGTCATTAGAGTCCCACATAGAGGTTTTACTTGCTCAGGCAAAACGAAATAGGAGCGCATATGTGATATGTGCGGGACCGAGAATAATGCGTGTATGTGATACCGTATTCTATTCTCGCGACTTTTGTATCGGTCGGTTATATGTGATATAGTTGGGTTATCGAATCAAGTGTTGATTCGATAAGTTGGTACATTTAGTGTTAGTCGGTTATATGTGATATAGTCAGATTATTAAATCAAATGTTGATTTAATAATTTAGTGTATAATTATATATTTGATATACTAATTTACATTAACTAACATTAGCTCACTTAAGCATTCTTTTCTCACTTGTATGTACATGTAATATATATGTGATATATATTGATGTGCATTGTTTATTTTTGTGTGTCATGGTTGTTGATACACTATGCATGGGTGTATGAGACATACACCATTCTAATTATAGTGGTGGGTGTTTAATATTTAAAGTAATACAAAATTAGTGGATAATTGTTCAAAGCATGAAGCTTGTAGAAGCTTGTGAGTGCTTTGACAAAGTTCACCCATTTTGTTTTACTTAGGATATTTATTAACCTAACCACTATAATTAGCCATGGTTATGTCTCTACATGAGTTTGTATATGATACTCACTCACCCATGGTTTGTTCTCTCACTTGATCATTTCATTTCTCTTCACCTCTTTCTTCATCTTCTTCTTCCAAAAGAAAAGCTTGTTAGGGTTTGATAAAAGTGAGAAAGTAATATGAGAAAAGAAATTCTAAAGTGAGCCCACTTCTTATTTCACCATCCTCTACTAGATTAGCACTTTAGTATAGGGTGTTTGCTTCACTTTGGTGAAGTGGTAGCTTGAGTTCGTATTCCCTCGATGTAGATCATCTTCGGCCTCGAAGACTTCAAGCAAGACCGTTGCCCTCTTCTCATGGAGCCGTCCAAGAGTCCGGGAGTTCGATGATCGCAGCGAAGGGATTACTACAAGGAGCTTATGAAGTGAAGGACCGATCTACACAGGTTGTATTTCTATTTCACTTAGATGTAAATGGTTTACATTAGTTTACGTATTGTTTTCTAGTTATCGATTCTAGTTTAGAGTTTCTTGAAATGGCAAAATTTTGAAAATGGCATGGACGATACCTCCCGAAACCTTGCTGCCATCGGTAGGAACCCTACAGTGGTATCAGAGCCTAGCTAGAAAATTATACGGTTAATGTTAGATTACAAATACGAAACGAACTTCGAAACTTGAAATACTAAAACCTGCATTCTGTCGATTTTCAAATGAGCTCCAAAAATTTTGCAAACATGTACAGAATCATCTATGAGCAAAATTAAGAACATGGGAAAAATTGGGGACCCTGTGCTCGGATTTGGACCGAGCACATGGGCATAGAATCCGAGAAGGCCGGCCTCCCAGTTGTTGGATATAGTTCCCTCAAAGTCAATTATTGGATCACAGGTACGTGATTGCAATGATTGAGGCAGGACCTATACCGATATGACTGCCTTACTCGAGATGATAGTATGCTATCTAGTTTGTCTTTATCATCGTATACATGCTTTAGTTCACTATTGCATGTTGATAGAGCCCATAGGATTCTTGCTTGACTGCCAACAGTATGATGGCGATCATATACATGGGAGCTGGGGTCTATAAGCACATCCTTAAAGTGTCCCTAGTCATGGGAGTTTCGAGACAGGGCATCGATACTCCAGAGTAGACTAGTATATACAGTCGAGACCCCGACGAGGAGCGGTGGCCGGTCTCACAAGCCATTGGTGTCAGTTAGTTCACCTAAGATGTATACAGGAGCTCATTGAGTACACCGGACAGGACTCGCTGGGAACATGCTGGTTGGTATTATATATATCGTCTGATAGCAGTTCCCTGGTGACATGTGTACAGGTTAGTTTGTCGACCTGAGATCGTCATTTGTCTCGTGTGAGTTCCCACTGTGCTTTGATTTCTATCCTACCACGCTCAAAGGAGACGTGCAAACAGGTATTTTTTGGGTACAGTCCCGAGCCACATGGAGGCAGTGAGCGGATCGTAGGGGATTCGTCTCTCCCGGTATTGGGGGTTGATGTCGCACAGTGCACGGGTCGCCATCACTAGAAATCCTCGGCCGAGGTAGTGGAGAATTACTGATTTGGATCAGTAGTTTCTCAAGTGGTGATGGGCTTCATACCGACACGAATTATCGCGTTATTAGGGATCTGACTTTATCCACCCCCTAGACTCGATATGCGATACTCTTAGACGAACGGACCGGACTGTACGGATATTGTCACTGTCAGGCTCAGTAGGGTTTTCTGGATGAGTTCGCTCGTCAGCTTCCCTTCCAATCAATACATAGGCAACCGTTACGTACAGCTTGTACCTCTGACGTGCTAGAGGTTATACCCAGTGCCAGTATGTTGATGAGTCATTAGAGTTCCCCACAGACACTTTCCCAAGTTTGGGCGAAACGTTGTAGAGGCCGTATGGTTTTATTGCAGGGTTCGGAAAATGCACATGCGTTTTTGCACGTGTCATATTTCAGACAGATAATACTGGTAGGCTTTGGTTTAAGCCGGATCCGAGTATTATACTGTGTAGATATAATATCTTTGTCTCAGTTGCATTTGTATTCGGTCGTAATACAAATGCGGGTATGTTTATACTGATACGGGGTTATCCTGAAATTCGTTTCAGGATCACTTTTGGAAGTTGCCAGTTTCCTGTTTTCTATCACCCGTATTTGACATTCGGTTAAATGCGGATTTATCTTTTCATAACTTGGGTGAGTCATGAGGATGATGTGTGTGGAAGCTTCTAGAAGAGGTGACTAGGATGGTGAGGTGGCTTAGTACATTAATTATATGATGATGTGTTGTGATGATTCATTAGTTCATTAATTGATAATGCAAGGTGTTTTTTATGATTCATTCTCTTCATTAATTGTTGTGGTCACCCCCCTCTCCTACACTCACCTCCCCCTTCTCCTTAAGTGGCCGGCCATTCATTTGGCGGGGTTTATGGTTGTTGATTTGAAAAAGGATGCAAGTATTTGGTTCATGGAAATTAGTATACACAAATTCTCATTTCACCCGATTCAAAAGGCAACTTCATTAACTGTTCGTCTATTGCTTTGGACGTAACGAGACAAAGTGTTCTACTCATTCTCTACATCAATCTTGGTCATCTCTTTTAGCAAACTTGATGATCGAGTTGCCTCGGTTCAGAGGCGGGAGCCCGTTTAAAGATCCGTCGACGTGGTGCCACCTGGACGAGAAGACTGGAGATTCAGGAGATCGGAGCAGCCGCAACAAAGCATGGGATGATGGTTGAAGACCGAAGGACTCGGATCGTTCGGTATAACATTTCTACCCGCTTTGTAGTTTGTTAGTTTAGCTTTAATGGCAGATCTGGGTTATAGTACGCGATAACGCCAGTTGTAAAAGTTTTTGTTCCGCATTTGGCGTCTGTTAGACGGCCGGGGCGCTACCGTGCACTTACAGTGGTATCAGAGCCTCACCATTAAGCTTTACTAAGTTGTGCTAACGTGTTTAGAATATCGATCGAACGGATTTTCGCAAAACTACAATTTTCTGTTCAAACTTTCTGTCGATTTTAAATCAAGCCTAAAAATTATTTTGAGCATCTTAGAAAATCAAGCAGGGTTTTTTATGAACACTGGAGAAAAATGGCTCTGTGATCTCTCTGTTTGGCCGCAGATCCGCCGCCGAATTAGGAGATCAATTAGCCAATTTTCTACAGTAGCCTCTATACAGGAATTTGTGGTTTTTGGTATATTTCTTTTGGGCCCAGAATTTATTACTGTACAGCAGATGTACGTGGGGCCCACTTCGGGAAGTTTTGTCGATCGAAATTTTAAACTTGTTAGTATGCAGTACTTATATTATATCTCCGACCGGGAATGTCATTTGAGCGGTAAACCGCGTCTAATTGCTATAGTTCTTTTAGACGGGTTTGCGAACGTGACATTCGCGTTGATGTTCTGTGTTGTGCTGTAATGTTGCGGATTTGTCGTGGTGGATAGCAGTGTGCAATGGTAGTGCTATTTGGATTTATTTGTACATTTGATATTGCGGGGCGAGCGTCCAACATGTGGACTGCCGTCACTGCCTGTTTGTATAATATTCTTTTTGGGGCACGACCGGGTAGAGGTTGATGTACCCGTTGTACATATTTTTATTTCTGTACTAGGTTTACCCCGCGACGGAGTGCACGGATAGCCGGGTTCTGGAGGGCAACGGGTCCGTATCTCATGGCTTTGAGAGTCAGAGGGGCTTCACTCTAGAATTGGCAGACTGTTCGCCATACTCGTAGGGGGTACAGGTTGACCCAAGGAGGGGTGCTCAAGTTACCAGATTCCGTGAAGTGCCGGGTGGTCCATTCATTTTGCTGTAGTGGGCTGCCTCGCTTCAGGTTTTTGGCGGGTAACTTGCCGCACCCGTAGGGGTCTAGGTTTCATTGCACAGGATATCCACACGACCAGGGGAATGTCGGTTTTCAATAGTGGCTCTGTGAAACCCGGGGATCCCAGATTATCTGTATTGTTCTGTGATACTTATTACTTTTATGTAATGTTGCATTTTATCACGCCTGGAGCGATTATTGTATATTGGTATATATACTATTAGATGTTGTATATGTTTTACACCCGCGCTAGTCCAGTCCCCGCTCTGTCGTTAGTTAAGTAACCTAACGGGTGATGACGGGACCCAGTGACGAATGCGGATGGCATATACGTACATTATATTTTCGTTCTTTTCTGGTGTGATTGATTGATGGGACTGCATTGATTCTTATCAATGCAAGGATAAAACAAACCTATATTTGATGTTGTTGGAACAAATTTTAAAAGGAGTTATTACAAAGATGTTTCCTTTTGTTTTGCATAGCGGTATTCAGTTGGAATATCCTGTAACTCATTCCACGAGGCAAGGCCCGAGATCCCTTCACCGGGAGTGACCCCTTGGGCAGAAGTTTATGTCAGGGTAGTAACTTCACTATAGTCGATTACAAGTTGCTTTGCATCGCGGTATTCAGTTAGAATATCCTGCACCTCATTCCACGAGGAAAGAGCCGAGATCTCTTCACCAGGAGTGACCTCTTTAGCAAAAGGTTTTCGTCACTATATCTTTATAAAACGCTATCAGGTTCCTTCAACGAGATCGCATTCATTACGTTAAAGGTTTTTCGCCAAAAACCAGCCGTAGCCCTCCGTCATTTCTTATGGATGGTCAGTAGTATTCAAGCTATGTATATTTGGCCCTTAGTCAAAACATAGTGATTGGTAGCTGCTGGGGTGTTCACATGTTGCATAGATAGATGCGTTGGTTTGGGACAGTCGTATTACTATATTTGGCCCTTTGTCAAGAGTATGTACGGGTGGGTTCAAATTTACCTGGATAATGATAGATAGAACTTGACATGTGACTTATGAGATTTTTGGCCCATAGTTAAGGTCATAAGAGTATGGGGTAAAAATATATATCGGGAGTTTCAAACATACAGGAAACTTGCCAGGCATGCGCATACCTTCTGGAGTGTGATAACTTGAGTGGCTTCCATCGAGTTATCATGCGATGAGAGTTGGATCCCGATTCTCACTGATGAGTTAGTTTACTCTTCGGGTGATCCCGACTAATTCTTCTTTCAGGTTTGGAGAAGAATTTGAGATTACAGTGGGAGGTTTCCTGATTAGATAAAATGATAACCATTCTGATCTAGGTTAGAGTGCACGCAGAGTGTTTCTTTTCTCTCTCTCTCTTTGGCAGCGACCTTTGACCAACCCTAGACTATGACTCAGTGACCAAGTTGACCGAACCTTCTTAAAATACTGGCTTTTGGATTGTCCGAGTTGCATAAGTCATTGCCGCTCCTTCTTTTACCCTTTGTATTTCTCAGAACACCCCGTATTACTACGGTCATCTACTTCCATTGGATAGATCCATCGTATGGTTATATACGAACTCGAAGGGACTTCTTCGAGGATGGATCCAGGTTCAGGAGAAATAGAATTGGTTTATTCAGTTGTCTTTTATTATCACCTTCTCTCAGGTTGCGAGGGCTCCTTAGTTTAGGAGAGTACACGTATTACGCTTATTGGATAGTCTTATTCCAAATCATAGGCTGGTGCCGAAAGGTAGGGAATGAAGAAAACCAATTAGACTAAGTAGGGTGTGCAGAAGGTAATATGTAAAGACAAGATAAAGAGATTAGAAAGAGGGCAAAGTAAATTGTGACTGTTATCATTCACGACCAAACCGCGTACTTCATCGCCACTCCTATTTCACCTTTAAAAGAATAAGGTATTATTCAGTTGTCTTTTATCATCACCTTCTATCAAATTGCGAGTACTCCTTGGTTTAGGAGAGTACACCCATTATGCTTACTGGATAGTCTTCTTCCAAACCATAGGCTAGTGCCGAACGGTAGGGAAGGAAGAAAACCATTTAGCCTAACGAAGGTGTACAGAAGGTAACGACTAAAGACAAATAAAGGGATTTGGAGAGATGGCAAAGAAACATACGGTTATAGTCATGAATTGGATTTTGGAAGAGGAATTACTAGGAACACCAGGATACCCCTACGAAACATTTTCATGTTTCAGTTACACTGTACATTGTTAAAGGAAAACTGATTTCCCGATTAGATACTTACTCCAGGGTATGTATTTACCAGGTATGATTCTCACATCCGTTTGGTTTTACAGATGATGAAAAGGAGGAAGTTATTGGGAATAAGGTGATCATCTTCATTATATCGGAATTCGTTGAAATTGGTGATATTTTGAGGAGATCGCCTGGGTTTTTGCTGGACGGCATGTATTTGATTTTGAGTATCCGTTGTTGTGCACCAATTTCAAAATGATATATCTGTACGTTTATTTTTATAAAGTGAGATATAACTTTTTGATATTTTGTCGATGACATTTACCTATATCAGTTGGCGATTGGGTAAGGAGCATTGAACAGCGGAGTAGTTCTTTACCATAAGTACAGTTTTCAACCTACGATGCGCAGGTTTTGAGTTATTCAACTCAGCAGACTTATACAGAGTATTGTATGTTGTCCAGAATCCATCAGGACAAAAGGGTTGGTCCTCGTACTATGTTTTGTTTACTTATGACTTCTCTAGATTTTAGACAAGTGTTTCGTAGAAATAAAAGGTCTAAGTTTTGAGAAGTTGTGGGTATAAGAATAAAGTAGAGAACCAGGTGTCACAAGTATCGGGATTCTTCAAAGAGATCGAAGATGTAGATTCTTGTGAATGGTATTCAGATGATATTAATGGTTTTGAGAAACTTGTTTCTCTTTCAGGTTACTCATAATTGGATGGATTCCTAAGTTGAGTAATGCTGATTAGCCTCTCTCTATTAAGTTGATATGCACTGGAGACAGATGCATGGTTTAAATCTGGTTCCAATTAAATAAGTGCCAAAGTTTCTATATTGGATATAGAATGGTTCATATCTTAACGATGTTAAGGTACGGTGAGTTGTCCAGCTTATGCTTAAAACCAGACTCTGGATAACTCAAGGTACGTTTCTGTAATGGCAGTTTGTGGGTTGACCCTGGCTTTGATGAGGGTTGACTTTCTACCATCTGGAAGATCAATAGTAATATTGTTCTTGACTCGCCACAGTTTTAGTAAAAATGGATTTTTTCAGAAAACAGTAGTGGGAGTATGGTAGAGCTGGAAGTGATTCCAGAACCGCAAACGATTACGGAAAATTTAATAGGACCTATATAATCAATCAGGTTTGACATTCCATTAGCTACTCCGCAGATATGGTGGGTAACCTCAGACACCCGAGAGGTACTCCGGTAGCCTCAAGGACGGTGACAGGGAGGTTCTTGTTTACCCAGACTTGACACTACTGTTGTTCCCGACTATGAGACCCGGCAGGAGGATAAGAATAGCGTCGTTCTAAACTAGCTTTAGAAGTGTACGTATATATTATTCTGCCAGAGGGTTGTCGTAGTCAGTGGGAGCAGTGGAAGCATAGTGGGTAAGTAGCTTATGTTTATTTATAGACTAGAGCAGTTATAGCAGAGAAAGATCATCTAATTTTGATGTGACAGTCATGGCTTTGACTTCATTAGAATAGGGGATGGATCTGTTAAAGAAGGTAGTAGGGTGTGATGTCCTGGTATTTGGATGACATACACACAGTAGGAAGTAAAATTCCTATACTATGATCGGTTGTATTGAGGTCGTCACACAGTTGTTTCTCTACAAAGGATATGGATATAATATCTGACATTCTGGTTACTAGATCTATGGTTTTAGATCTAGAATTGGGTAGTTTCCTAATTTGGGTACTTTGACAGTATTCTAATAGTATTTAGAATAGATGACTCCTGGCATGGTGGTGTACCTGCAGATGATGGAGTCACCCTCTCTAAAGGTGTCTTATAGACTAAAGGGGAGAGGGATGTGCATGATTGGCAGATCACTTGCTTAGGCAATTGAGTCAATCATGAGATGTCAAGTACCACATCAGATGTTGTTTATGCACTAGTTGCGATAAGTTTATATTAATCCAATTCTGAAGAAACATAAGGAAGCAGTTTTAGAACATAAGTGCATGTTCTATGGATTTGATGACGGCAGCCTCCTTCGGGAGACAGTTATCATTCCAGGCTTCAAAGGTGACATGGATGACAAAGTGATTGTCAGAGTTATAGTTTTTCCTCTGATGAGGGACAGTATTATGGACAGGTGGTCCAAGAGGATACTGTGGGAGGCTTGATGCTGGATACCGATTAGGTTCAGTTATCGATACAGTCTAAGAAGTTTGGATTTGGAGTTCATTTATGAACTAAGTCCCATCAGATATCCAGACATATTCTAAGACAGGTATTACTCGATTCGGGAGATGGGTTTCTCCGCGAACTTGAGATTAAGAGAGACATAGAAAGAAACATCAGGGCGGATCCACTTACTGAAGCTATGAGTATGCGACATCGCAATAATTAGCCTTAAGTGCAAGTGGGAGATTGTTGGATATAGTGCCCTCAAAGTAAATTATTGGATCGTAGGTACGTGATTGCAATGATTGAGGCAGGACCTGTACCGATATGACTGTCTTACTCGAGATGATAGTATGCTATCTGGTTTGTCTTTATCATCGTATACATGCTTTAGTTCACTATTGCATGTTGATAGAGCCCATAGGATTCTTGCTTGACTTCCAGCAGTAAAATGGAGATCATATACATAGAAGTTGGGGTCTATAAGCACATCCTTAAAGTGTCCCTAGTCGTGGGAGTTTCGAGACAGGGCATCGATACTCCAGAGTAGACTAGTATATACAGTCGAGACCCCGACGAGGGGCGGTGGCCGGTCTCACAAGCCATTGGTGTCAGTTAGTTCACCTGAGATGTATACAGGTGCTCATTGAGTACACCGGACAGGACTCGCCGGGAACATGCTGGTTGGTATTATATATATCGTCAGATAGCAGTTCCCTGGTGACATGTGTACAGATTAGTTTGTCGACCTGAGATCGTCATTTGTCTCGTATGAGTTCCCACTGTGCTTTGATTTCTACCCTACCACGCTCAAAGGAGACGTGCAAAAAGGTATTTTTTGGGTACAGTCCCGAGCCACATGGAGGCAGTGAGCGGATCGTCGGGGATTCGTCTCTCCCGGTATTGGGGGTTGATGTCGCACAGTGCACGGGTGGCCATCACTAGAAATCCTCGGCCGAGCTAGTGGAGAATTACTGATTTGGATCAGTAGTTTCTCAGGTGGTGATGGGCTTCATACCGACATGAATTATCGCGTTATTAGGGGTCTGACTTTATCCACCCCTCTAAACTCGATATGCGATACTCTTAGACAACGGACCGGACTGTACGGATATTGTCACTGTCAGGCTCAGTAAGGTTTTCTGGAACGCTCGTCAGCTTCCCTTCCAATCAATATATAGGCAACCATTATGTACAGCTTGTACCTCTGACGTGCTAGAGATTATACCCAGTGCCAGTGTGTTGATGAGTCATTAGAGTTCCCCACAGACACTTTCCCAAGTTCGAGCGAAACGTTGTAGAGGCCGTATGGTTTTATGGCAGGGTTCGGAAAATGCACGTGTGTTTTCGCACGTGTCATATTTCGGATAGATAATACTGGTAGGCTTTGGTTTAAGCCGGATCCGAGTATTATACTGTGTAGATATAATATCTATGTCTCAGTTACATTTGTATTCGGTCGTAATACAAATGCGGGTATGTTTATACTGATACGGGGTTATCCTGAAATTCGTTTCAGGATCACTTTTGGAAGTTGCCAGTTTCCTGTTTTCTATCACCCGTATTTGACATTCGGTTAAATGCGTATTTATCTTTTCGTCACTTGGGTGAGTCATGAGGGTGATGTGTGTGGAAGCTTCTAGAAGAGGTGACTAGGATGGTGAGGTGGCTTAGTGCATTAATTATATGATGATGTGTTGTGATGATTCATTAGTTCATTAATTGATAATGCAAGGTGTTTTTGATGATTCATTCTCTTCATTAATTGTTGTGGTCACCCCCCTCTCCTACACTCACCTCCCCCTCTCCTTAAGTGGCCGACCATTCATTTGGTGGGGTTTATGGTTGTTGATTTGAAAAAGAATGCAAGTATTTGGTTCATGGAAATTAGTATACACAAATTCTCATTTCACCCGATTCAAAAGGCAAATTCATTAACCGTTCGTCCATAGTTTTGGACGTAACGAGAAAAAGTGTTCTACTCATTCTCTACATCAATCTTGGTCATCTCTTTTAGCAAACTTGATGATCGAGTTGCCTCGGTTCAGAAGCGGGAGCCCGTTTAAAGATCCGTCGACGTGGTGCCACCTGGACGAGAAGACCGGAGATTCAGGAGATCGGAGAAGCCGCAACAAAGCGTGGGATGATGGTTGAAGACCGAAGGACTCGGATCGTTCGGTATAACATTTCTTCCCATTTTGTAGTTTGTTAGTTTAGCTTTAATGGCATATCTGGGTTATAGTACGCGATGGCGCCAGTTGTAAAAGTTTTTGTTCCGCATTTGGCGTCTGTTAGACGGCCGGGGCGCTACCGTGCACTTACACCAGTGTAGAATTGGTCCCAAATTTTTTCCTTGGTCTTTTCTCTGGGTTTTGGTATTTTAGGTGTTGTTTATTTTTGCTACTTTTTCATATGATGATTAACTCAATGCAAAGGCAACTCGGAGTGTTTCGTAGTCGTAATTTTAACTATTTTCGGGATACTTTAGACGTTGTTAAAAAGTTCAATCGGATGTCAAATACCCACTTTAACCTTTGCCGGGAAATTTTCCAACTGTTGGATTTTTCCCGTAGTTAATAAGTTTTCAAAGATCATGCAAGTTATTCGATGGACTCTCTAGAAGAATGAAACCCTAACTCGAGATGTGACCACGGAACTGCGACTAAACCTTAGGGTTTATCGTAGTTAGTGGCGCCACAAATGAGGCTTGGGTTTGCCCTTTTACGGCTGGTCCATTGGTACTGTGACGTGTGCTGAATAACTTTAAACTACGCTCAAGTGTTGAGCTTTTTGGGTAATTGTGGGTGTTTGTTGATTCGATTAGAATGTTTAACATCGTCTAGTTTTTCGTGCGACCGTAAGTGTAATATACGGTGTATTGCCGGTTTCGTTGCTATATGTCAACGAAAATTGGGATACGCATATTTACTTACGTTGATGACATGTGATATTATGTGTTGCTGTATATGTTATATTGGATCGTTGTGTTTTGAATAGCCGAGAGTTTTATGTGAGATGAGAGTTTTTATTTTCATTCATGTAAAATTCAATGTATGTAATATTCTTTTATTGGGGAACTTCCGGGTTGAGGATGATGTCACCATTGTTGTATATTATTTACTTTTCCGCATTAGGATAGACCCAATGAGGAGAGCATAAGTAACCGGGTTCTAGAGTTCAGTAGGAGACCAACTTGAGGAGTCGAGTCCGGGTCTCCTAACTCTAGAATTGGTAGGGTTGCTTGCCGCTCTCGTAGGGGTCTAGGGGTGTGGGTTTGGCTATTCATCGCGACCATGGAATCCGTGTTTTATACCGGTACAAAATAAAACACGGACCTCCTAATATATCCATTATTTCATATGTTTCTTCTGCCGCAATATCTGTGATGTGATCATTTGATATGTTGAGATAGATACAGTATATAGTGTATATGATATATTATATAGACGTTGCTTATGTTTTACACCCACGTTAGTACTGTCCCGCTCTGCCGTTAGTTACCTAACCTAACGGTGCACGAGGGGACATCGATGCGAATGTGGATGGCATAAGCGTACGCTGTATTTATCTGTGATGTTTAGGTGACTTAAATGATGGGACTTCATTAATATGATTAATGAAAGTAAAAGAAACCTAAAAGATGTTGTAGAATCAAATTTTCAAAAAGAGAAGCTACAGTTTTTTGATTTGCATAGTGATATATATGATATATCCCGCAGCTTATTCGATAAGGAAAGAGCCGAGATCCCTTCACGAGGATTGACCTCTTTAGCAATAACTAGCAGATGCTACAAATACACGATTTGTCTTTTGATTGCTTTTAGAGTTTTTGCTTTGCATAGTGATATATATAATATATCCCGCACCTTATTCGATGAGAAAAGAGCCGAGATCCCTTCACCAGGAATGGCCTCTTTAGCAAAACTAGTAAAAGCTTCAAAACATTCCTTTTCAAAATTCACTCGATTCTACAACGATATCAAGTTCATTACGCAAAAGGTTTTCAGAAAAACCTGTCGTAACCCTCCGTCATTTCAGATAAGTCCTGCTTAGTATTCGTGCTACGTTTGTTGGGCTGCGTCAAGGTGTAGTGTTCGGTAGCTGACTAGTATTTATCTGCTTATGCATATGATGCAGATTGGATTAGGGTAGTCGTGCGACTTTGTTGGCCTGCGTCAAGGGTCGTGCGGGTGGGTTTAATTCAATCAAGAAATGACGGGTTGAACTTGATTAGCGCACTATAGTTTGTTGGCCTGCGTCAAGGTCATGGGACGCTAGGGGCAAAATATTATCGGGAATTTCAAATGTTGAAATTTGCAATGAGATTGCATACCTTCTATGAGATAGTTGGATCCCGATACCCACTGCGAGTAATTGTTACTCCTGGGAGAGTTTTACACATTACAATTAGCCGATCAAGTAGGTGTCTAGAAAGGTGTCAACGGGGTTACGCCCCTGGGAAAACGAGGTTTATTTTAATTAGGTTCGTGTGAAAGCACGGGGAACCTCCCTCAAAGTACTGGCACTGTCCTGGCTGAAAGATTGGCGAACATGTAGGGTGTAATTAATCCCGGTTAGTCTTTCCTTTTAGGGTTTGAAGGAAGATTTGATAAAAACAGTGGGAGCCATCCTGATTAGATAAAATAATAACTAATCTGATCTTGCAAGAGGGCACGCAGTGTGTTTTCTTCTCTCTCTCTCTCCAGGTAGCGACCATGTCACGCCTTAATCAAGATAATAATATGGATGTATTGACCAAACCCGCTTGTTATACTGTGCCGGGGAATGTTGGTCCCGCTCCAACTTATAATTGTTATAAGACCGAGCATGAAATAGCGGATTACCAGGATTCCCGTGCCGCCCAAACGAAGAAAGTGCATGATGATGCATCTTCTTCGGGTGTGTTCATTACCGAGAACTGTTTCTCAGTATCTTCTACGTTCTGGGTATGAGATACCGGATCAGGATTCCACATATGTAATATGTTACATGGGCTACAGATAGGTAGAGAACTGAGAACGGGTGATAAAATTTCAAGAGTTGAAAATGGTGCAATTGTTGCAGCCAAGATGTTGGCAGTTATCACCCTGTATTACCAAGTACATTGATTCTGAACGAGTGTTATTAGATACCAAACCTGATATTCAACATCATATCAGTCTCTTTATTTAGTAAAGAAGGATCTAATTTTGTATTGTTGGATAATGTTTTGAACATTTCCTATATCAAAAGTTGATCGGTTCAGGCACGTTATCTAAAAGCACATACATTCTAAATCAAACTGCAGTTCTTAACGTACACAACACACACAAGAGGAAGAGTTCAGAAATGAACGAATCCTTCTTGAGGCATTGTAGACTAGGTCATGTCTATGCGACCCGACTAGCTAAGTTACATTAAGATGCATATTTAAATCAGTTTGAATTTACATCTTGTGAAACTTGCCAGTCATGTCACAAAGATAAAAAATGACCATAGCTCCGTTTACTGGAAATAGAGAAAGAGTTAGTGAACTCTTAGGATTGATACATGATGATGTATGTAAATCCTCTGTCTACACATACCAAGACTAGTTCTTTATACTTCAATACATTCACTGATGATCTCTCATGATTCGGACATATGTTCCTGTTGAAACACAAGCCTGAAGCTTTTGAGAAACTCAATGAATATAAGTTAGAAGTAGAGAACCAAAACGGGTAAGAGTATTATGTCCTTTGATGAGATCAGGGGGGAGAATACTTGAGCACGGAATTCCTGGACTATTCTAAAGGAGAATGAGATTTTCTCTCAGCATTACTCCTCCGTATACACCACAGCACCTCGGTATATTGGGGCGGAGCAATTACACCCTATGAGATATGATGCGCTCTATGATGAGTATTACTGAGTTGCCTATATCCTTTTGGGGGTTATGCACTTATGAAGCTGCGTACCTATTGAATCGCGTTCCAACCAAATCAGGTGCCTACCACTCCATATGCGATATGGTATGGGAAGAGCCCATCTTTTAAAGAAGTTAAGATTTGGGGTTGTCCGGCCTATGTCTAAAAGCAAAATCCAGACAAGCTCGAGGCAAGGTCAGTTCTGTAGAAGTTTGTTGGATATCCCAAGCATTCGCAAGGGAATATCTTCTACCACACCGAGGAACAAAATGTGTTTTATTTCTCGGCATGCCACCTTTTTTAGAAAAGGAATTTGTTTTGGAAACAAATTAGTGGTCATGAGGTAGAACTGGAAGGAGTTCCAGCTATACAAACTACAGCTGATGATTTGGTAGAACCGGAGGATTCAATAGCTCCCAACGAACCTTAGCCTTTCTGCCGATCTGGTAGGGTTGCTTACCCACCTGAGAGTTACTTTGGTTTCTCTATGATAGTGGGAGCGAGGATTGCATCATGAGATGATGACCCAACTAGTTTCGAGCAGGCCATCAAGAGTAGGGACTCTGTAAGAATGGCTGGATGCTATACGATCTGAGATGGAATCTATGTACATCAACGAAGTATGGACTTTGGTTGCTATATCTGAAGGGTTAAATCCCCATCAGAATTAAGTATATCTTGAGAAGATTACTTGGTGTACATGAAAAAGTTGAGACTTTCAAAGCTAAGACTTGTTGTAAAAAGGTTCTCGTCATCAACCAAGTTTGGATAATGATGAAACCTTTTCTGGGGCCTATGCTTAAGTCCATCTGGATCCTACTTGCCACTGCTACATACCATGACTACGATATCTGGCAGTTGGGTGTCATGACTGCTTTTCTAAATACTGATTTAGAAGAAAGCGTCTATAAGTACACAGCCAGAGGGTTCCGTAGACAGTGGGAGCAGCGGAAACGTGTGCAAGTTGCTTTATGGGATAAAGCAGGCATCACGGAGTAGGAACATCTGTTTTGATGAAGTAGTCAAAACGTTTGACTTCATCAAAATGGTAGATGAACCTTGGTAGTAGAGAGTGTGGTAATGATCCTCATATTGTACATGGATGACATACTCTTGGAGGGAAGGAGTTTCCTATGCTACATTCGGTCAATCTCCTCTTATCACATTGATTCTCCGTAAAGGATCAAAGGTGATACCTCCTAAATCATGGGTTTTGGATCTATGAGATAGATCTAAGTGGATATTAGGATTCTCACTAGGTGTAGTGAGATAGTATCAATCGATCCTAGGGAGAATCACTGGATAGCTTCCAGAGTGATAAGGTCGACTGAATGTCAGTCACAGGCATTGTCTTTACCCTCAGTGGAGGGACGGTATGTTGGAAGAGTTCCAAGCTAGATACCGTGGCATACTAGACGATAAATGCTGGATACATCGCTACCTAAGATGCTACCAAAGAAGCAGTCTGGGTGTATATTAGTTCATGAGATGAACTTCATTCCTACCATTGTGTGACAATGGGATTGTGGCTTATGCTTAGGAACACCCGTCCCATCAGTGATCCAGACATATTCTAAGGCAGTATCACCTGATCATGGAGATGGTTGATCTCCAGGGGATCGAGGTTAGGAGGAGACTCAAAGGACAACACGGCGGATCCACTCACAAAGGCCTTTTTTCCCAGAGATAGACTTTTGTGGGATGGTTGAGTATGAGATACCACAACCACTGTTATCAGTTAACACGGTTTTATTCACTATTCACTGTATTGTTCGTTATCATGAATCACTCACTTTTCACTGGCGTACTTGACACAACCAAACCAATACTATTCACGTTCGACAATGCATTATACACTGAAAATTATAAGAATACTCACTATTGCTAGAGGTATTACAGTCGGGTAAAACTGTGAATCATGCCGCTAAACAATTTATATGCAATACAAGTCCTTATGCAACTCATGAACTTATAAAATCGCATTACATCATACGTTAAAAATTAAGTAAAATGATGAAAAAGCGGTAATAAGTAAACTCAGTCGGCAGTTCAACGAAATTAGTTTCAAGTCAATCGGGTTTCGGGTTCGCAAATTACACCCGTTTCATTTTAAGTGTTCTCTGCTCGAAATTCAGTTCCTGAACTGAAAGTCCATTTCGTAACACGGTTTTCACCCTGTTGGGATCAAAATTAGGCGACACTAAAGTTAGATAATATTTAGGTTTATTAGTTAGGTTTTCAACTCACTAGACGGATCGATAATATCCATTGTGTACTAGGAGTTATGCATCATATAATATCGGGGTACACGTTCTGTCCCTGTTTGGGATTGCCGTATGTACTGTTGATTTAAAATTGTTGGAGATAGTGCCCTCAGAGTCAATTATTGGATCACAGGCATGTGATTGCAATGATTGAGGGAGGACCTATCCCGGTAGGACAGTCTTACTCGAGATGATAGTATGCTATCTGGTTTATCTTTATCATCATGTACTGCTTTAGGTGACCTGACATGTCGCTATTACACGTTGATAGAGCCCCTAGGATTCTTGCTTGACGACCAGCAGTATGATGGCGATCATATACGTGGGAGCTGGTAGTCTATAAGCACATCCTTAAAAGGTCCCAAGTCGTGGGAGTTTCGAGACTGGGCATCGATACTCCATTAGTAGACTAGTGTATACAGTCGAGACCCCGACGAGGGGCGGTGGCCGGTCTCACAAGCCACTGGTGTCAGTTGGTTCACCTAAGATGTATACAGGTGCTCATTGGGTTATGAGTACACCGGACAGGACTCGCCGGGAACCTGCTAGTTGGTCTTATACCAGATGTCAGATAGCAGTTCCCTGGTGACATGTGTACAGGTTAGTTCATCGACCTGAGATCGTCATTTGTCTCGTGTGAGTTCCCACTGTGCTTTGATTACTACCCTACCACGGCTCAAAGGAGTCGTGCAAACAGGTTTTAGTTGGGTACAGTCCCGAGCCACATGGAGGCAGTGAGCGGATCTGCAGGGGTTCGTCTCTCCCGGTATTGGGGGTGAGGTCGCGCTGTGTCTAGGAGAGCCATTACACAAAGCCCTCGGCCGAGGCAGGAGATTTACTGGTAAGTATTCCAGTAGTATCTCAGGGTGTTCTGGGCTACACTCTGACACGACTTGTACCGCCTTTGGGGGTCTGACTTTTACCAACCCCCTAGGCCCGACATGCGATCCTCATAGAAGAACGGACCGGACTGTACGGATATTGTCACTGACAGGCTCAGTAGGGTGTCAGGATGAGTTCGCTCATCGACGTCCCTTTTGGTCAATAGCTGGTGGCCCGTCACGTATTGGCTTATACCTCTGACGTGCTAGTGGTTAAATCCACAGCCATAGTATTGACGAGTCTTTAGAGTCCACCACAATTTCAGTTACTCAGCTTTCGGGCGAAACGCTGTAGAGGCCGTATGGAGATATGGCAGGGTCCGATCAGATACGTGCGGTATTGCACGGATCAGGATCGGACAGTTTTGTACTAGTGGCCGTATAGTTATATGGCAGGGTTTGATCTGATACGTGCGGTATTGCATGGATCAGGATCGAACGGATTTTACTAGCCGGCTTTGGCTTAAGCCGGTCCTAGTATAGTACAGTATAGATTTTGTCTCATTGCATTTGTATCCGGACGGAATACAGATGCGGGTGTGTATGCACAGTATCGGGGTTTTCCTGTAATTTATTACGGGACCAGTTTTTTGGAGTTGCCAGTTTGCATTCCGTTCCGGCCGGTTTTCCTTTGTTCTTTCCCGGCTGGACTTTTCCGATAGAGGGGGTAATTTGCAGTTTTGCAAATTACTTTTTGTGGAGGGGTTTATTGCAAAAGGATTTATTATGAGAGCATCTTTTCTTTTGCACCATTCTTGCATTTATTGTGAAGTGAATGGATTTGATTTGGGTATGGGTTTTGTTATCATGATGTTTGCTTGTGGTCACCCCCTCCTACCATCACCTTCCTTCTCTTCTTTTGTTCACCTCCCCATTTCCTACAAGATATAGGCCGGCCACTTTGGGAGGAGGAGTGGTGGGATTTTCATTTTGTAGTGTGGGAAATTATCATCTCATTTGCATACACCAAAGTTCATCTCCATTTTGTTCTTCACTTCCCTCCATCCAATGGCAACTTCATTGCCCCATATGAGACAAGCATCATCTACACTATATTCTACAGCAATTCTTGGGCATGTCGAGTTGCCGGCTTCATGCCCGAGTTGCCTCGGTATTGAGGCGGGAGCCCGTAAAAGACGCAGGCGATGTGGTGCCCTTCCGGCGAGGAGGCGATGATATGGAGACAAGACTTTCCGCGGGAGATCGGGACGGCGAGGAGAAGACCGGAGGACTCGGATCATTCGGTATACTTCTCTTCCCATCTCTTGTTAGCTAGTATAGGTTAATGGTTAACGATCCGGGTTTTCTTTGTCCGCGGTAGCGCCGGTTTCCAAGTAAGGAAAAATTTTGATTCCGCAATTTGGCCTCAGAATAGACGGCCGGGGCGCTGCCGTGGCGCAACATGGTATCAGAGCCACTCCATTAACCTTTTCTAGCTTTTTCTAATGTGTTTTACTTATTCGATCGACCGAAATTCCAAAAACCGCGTTTTGTGTACATCAGTTTTCTGTCAATTTTTTCCGGGCTCGAAAAATTTTTCAGGTGATTGCAAAATGATGTACAGGAAATTATAAGAACACTGGGAAAATTTGACAAGATGATCCCTCTGTACAAGCGCGGATCCGCGGCCATTAACCCTTCTCAGGCCGCGGATCCACCGCAGTCATAACAGATCATGATGTCATATTTTTGTTGTGGGCTTATGGGCTTTAAACAGGGGTTTTGGAATATTGAACTTGGGCCCAGAATTTCTGTGAGTGCTACAGTATTGCTTGGGGGCCCACTTGGTAATTTTTGATTGATCGGATATTTTAAACACATTATTTCACAGTATTTACATTATATCTGCGACCGTGAATGTCACTTGATCGGTAAATCCCGTCTAACTGCTATAGCCCGGTTAGACGGATTTGCGAACGTGATTTTCACGTTGATGTTCTATGTTTATGCTGTGTTGTTGCGGATCGGTCGTGGGGGATAGCCTGGATGCAATGCTAGTACAGTTTTTGTTTTATTATGTACATTTGATATTGCGGGGCGAGCGTCCGACATGTGGACTGCCGTCACTGCCTGTTTGTATTATTCTTTTGGGGCACGACCTGGTTGCGGTCGATGTACCCGTTGTATGTATATTTTACTTTCTGTACTAGGATTGCCCCGCGGTGGGGTGCACGGATAGCCGGGTTCTGGAGGGCAACAAGCCCGCATCTCATGGCATTGGGACGGAGGAGGCTTCACTCTAGGATTGGCGGGCTATTCGCCGCACTCGTAGGGGGTACAGGTTGACCCAGGAGGGGTGCCCAAGTTACCGGATTCCATGAAGTGCTGGGTGGTCCATTCACGGAGCTGAAGGGGGCTGCCTCGCTTCAGGTTTTGGCGGGTGACTTGCCGCACCCGTAAGGGTCTAGGATTTCATTGCACAGGCTATCCACACGACCAGGGGAACGTCGGATTTCAGCAGCGGCTCTGTGAAACCCGGGGCTTCCAGATATCTGTATTGTTCTGTGATGCTGTACATTTCTGTGATGTTGCCTTTTTATTCACGCCTTGAGCGAAATATAATATATTGGTATATATATTATTAGATGTTGTATATGTTTTTCATCCGCGCTAGTCCAGTCCCCGCTCTGCCGTTAGTTAGCTAACCTAACGGGTGATGACGGGACCTAGTGGCGAATGCGGATGGCATATACGTACGTCAGTATATTTTCGTTCTTTGTGGTGTGATCAATTGATGGGACTGCGTTGATTCGGATCAATGCAAGATAAACAAACCTATTCTGATGTTGTTGGAACACTTTTCAAAAAGCTGTTATTGCAAGGACGTTCGCTTTTGTTTTGCATCGTGGTATTCATTTGGAATATCCTGCTCCTCAGTCGACGAGGCAAGGGCCGAGATCCCTTCACCGGGAGTGACCCCTTGGACAGAAGTTTGCGTCAGGGCATTAACTTCACTATAGCCGATTACTTTTGCTTTGCATCGTGGTATTCAGTTGGAATATCCTGCACCTCATTCTACGGGGAAAGAGCCGAGATCCCTTCACCGGGAGTGACCTCTTTAGTAAAGGTTTTCGTCACTATATTTTCTAAAAAGTTATCCGGTTCCTTCAACGATATCAAGTTCATTACGTTAAAGGTTTTTCCCCAAAAACCAGTCGTAGCCCTCCGTCATTTCAGATTAGTATTGCTTAGTATTCGCGCTACGTTTGTCGTTGCTATTCGCCGAGGCGTAGTGTGCGGTAGCTCTGTAATGCTTTCTGTCGTATGGATATGTGGATTGGTTAAGACAGTCGTACGACTTTGTTGATTATTCGTCAAGGGTCGTGCGGGTGGGTTTAACGCAATCAAGATAATGACGGGCTGAACTTGACCAGGACCTTTTGATTTGTTGATTATTCGTCAAGGTCACTTGGGTCCTAGGGGTAAATATCACATCGGGAGTTTCAAAAGAACTGAAACTTGCCAGGTATGCGCATACCTTCTGGAGTGTGGTGACGTGAGTGGATTCCGTCACGTTATCATGCGATGATAGTTGGATCCCGATTCCCACTGATGAGTTGGTTTACTCCTCGGGTGATCCCGACTAATTCTTCTTTCAGGTTTGGAGGAGAATTTGAGGTACAGTGGGAGGTTTCCTGATTAGATAAATTGGTAACCATTCTGATCTAGGTTAGAGTGCACGCTGAGTGTTTCTTTTCTCTCTCTCTCTCTGGCAGCGACCATTGACCCGACCCTAAGACTATGACTCAGTGACCAAGTTGACCGAACCTTCTTAACACTGGCTTTTGGATTGTCAGAGTTGCAGACCTCATTGCCACTCCTACTTTTACCCTTTTCTCCAGGGCACCCCGTATTACTACGAACGTCCACTTCCATTGGACAAAACCATCGTATGGTTAGATACGAACTCGAAGGAATTCGAGGATGGTTTCCGGTTCTGGAGAAAACGGACAGGATTATTCAGTTGTCTTTTCCCTTTTACCTTCTCTCAAGTTGTGAGTACTCCTTAGTTTAGGAGATAGTACACCTATTGCACAAATTGGATAGTCTTCTTCCAAACCTTAGGCTGGTGCCGACCGGTAGGGAATGAAGAAAACCAATTATCCTAAACGGTGTGCGGAAAGTATTAAGATTAAGACAAAGCAAGGGATTAGTAGGAGGGCAAAGTAAATTGCGACTGATATTCACGACCAAACCAAGTATTTCTTCGCCAATCCTAAATCACCTTTGTATTTCTCCAGGACACTCCGTATTACTACGAAGATCCCAGTTTATTGGATAATCCATCGTATGGTTATATACGAACTCGAAAGGAACTTGTTCCAGTTCGGGGATGGATCCTAGTTCAGGAGAAATAGGAATAAAGTACATTCAGGTGTCTTTTATCTTCACCTTCTCTCGCGTTGCGAGTGCTCCTAGGATTAGGACAGTACACCCTTTATGCTTTTTGGATAGTCTTCTTCCAAACCATAGGCTGATGCCGAACGGTAGGGAAGGAAGAAAACCATTTGGCCTAAAGGGGTGTGCAGACGGTATTGACTAAAGACATATAAAGGGATTTGGACAGGTGGCAAAGAATTATAAGGTTATAGTTGTGAATCTGGATAATGGTAGAGGCATTACTAGGAATACCAGGATTCCCCACAGAAACATTTCAATGTTTCAGTTTCAACTGTGTACTGTTAAAAGAAAACTGATTTCCCGATTAGACACTTGCTCCAGGGTATGTATTTACTAGATTCGATTCTCACATCTGTATGGTTTTACAGATGATGAGTGGGAGTAAGTTATTGGGAATTGGGTGATCATCCTCATCGGGATTCGTTGTAATCGGTAATATTTGAGGAGATCACCTGGACTGTTTGCCGGTCGGCAAATATTTGGTTTTGAATATCCGCTGTTGTGCACCAATTTCAAATTGATATATCTGTACGTCTATTTTTCATAGAGTGAGATATACCTTTTGATATTATGTCGATGACATTTACCTATATCAGTGGATGGTTAGGTAAGGAGCATTGAACAGCGGTGTAATTCTTCTTAACCATAAGTACAGTTTTCAACCTACGACGCACAGTGAAAGAGTTGTTAGACTCAGCGGACTTATACTCTTGTATGTTGTCCAGTGTCCATTGGGACAGAGGGGTTGGTCCTCATACTATATTCTGTTTACTTTTAACTTCTCTAGTTCTTAGACATGTGTTTCGTAGAAACACAGTGTCTAAGTTTTGAGGAGTTATAGGTATTTGAATAGAGTAGAGAACCAGGTGTAGCAAGTATCGGGATTCTTCAAGGTGATCGAAGATGTAGATACTTGTGTATGGTGTTCAGTTGATAGTAATGATAAAGAGAAATTGCTTCTCTTTCAGGTTACTCATAATTGGAAGCATTCCTAAGTTGAGTAACGCTGATCGGCCTCCTTCCATTTAGTTGATATGCACTGGAGACAGCTGCATGATTTGAATGTGGTTCAATTAAATCAGTGCCTCTGTTTCTATATTGGATATAGAACAGTTCATATCTTGACATTGTTAAGGTACGGGGAGTTGTCCGGCTTATGCTTAAAACCAGACACTGGACAACTCAAGGCACGTTTCTGTAATGGCTGTTTGTGGGTTGACCCAGGCTATGACGAGGGTTGACTTTCTACCATCTGGCAGATCAATAGAAATATTGTTCTAGACTCGCCACAGTTTTATTAAAAATGGATTTTTTCAAAAACAGTAGTGGGAGTATGGTAGAACTGGAAGTGATTCCAGAACCGCAAGCGATTACTGAAGATTTGATAAGGAACCTAAAGATTCAATCTGTTTTGACATTCCATTGGCCACTCCGCAGATAAGGTGGGTAACTTCGGGCACCCGAGAGGTGCTCCGGTAACCTCAAGGACGGTGACAAGGAAGTTCTTGTTTACCCACACTTGCCATTGTTGTTGTTCCAGGCTGCGAGACCCGGCAGGAGGATGAGTATAGCGTCGTTCTAAACTAGCTTTAGAAGTGCACGTCTATATGACTCTGGCAGAGGGTTGTCGTAGTCAGTGGGAGCAGCGGAAGCATTGGTGGACTTCATGCTTATGTCTATTTATAGACTAAAGCAGATATAGCGGAGTTAGATCATCTGTTTCTGATGTGACAGTCATGGGTTTGACGTCATCAGAATAGGGGATGGATCTGTTGAGAAGGTAATAGGAAGTGATATTCCTATACTACGATCGGTTATACTTTGGTCGTCACACAGTGTTTTCTCCACATGGGACTTGGACATTATATCAGACATACTGGTTACTAGATCTATGGTTTTAGATCTAGATTTGGGTGGTTTCCCAATCAGGGTACTTTGACAGCATTCTAAGAGTATTTAGAATGGACGACTCGTGGCATGGTAGTGTACCTGCAGGTAATGGAGTCACCCTCTCTAAAGGTGTGTTGTAAACTAAAGTAGAGAGGGATGTGCATGATAGGCAGACCACTTGCTTAGGCAATTGAGTCAATCATGAGATGTCAAGTACCACACCAGATGTTGTTCTTGCACTAGATGCAATAAGTTGATATTGATCCAATCCTGGAGGAACAGTTGGAAGCAGTTTTAGAACATAAGTGAATGTTCTAGGGATATGATAACGGCTGCCTCCTTTAGAAGACGGTTATCACTCCAGGCTTCCAAGGTGACATGGACGACAAGGAGGTTGTCAGAGTTATAGTTCTCCCTCTGACGAGGGGCAGTATTTTGGACATGTGGTCCAAGGCAATACTGAGGGTGGCATGGCGCAGGATACTGATTAAGTTCAGTTGACGATACAGTCTAAGAAGTTTGGATTTGGAGTTCATTTATGAACTAGGTCCCATCAGACATCCAGACATTCCAAGACAGGTATTGCTCATTTCGGGAGATGGTTTTCTCCGCGAATTTGAGATATAGAGAGACATAGAAAGAAACATCATAGCGGATCCACTCACTGAGGCTATTCCTCGAACGCAATAGTTTCGCAAACGAGCTTTGTGAGACTGACTAGTAGAGGAGTTGGGTGTTCGCTATCACACGGGCTGTGAGTATGCGACATCGCAATAATTAGCCTTGAGTGCAAGTGGGAGATTGTTGGAGATAGTGCCCTCAGAGTCAATTATTGGATCACAGGCACGTGATTGCAATGATTGAGGGAGGACCTATCCCGGTAGGACAGTCTTACTCGAGATGATAGTATGATATCTGGTTTATCTTTATCATCGTGTACTGCTTTAGGTGACCTGACATGTCGCTATTACACGTTGATAGAGCCCCTAGGATTCTTGCTTGATGACCAGCAGTATGATGGCGATCATATACGTGTGAGCTGGTAGTCTATAAGCACATCCTTAAAAGGTCCCCAGTCGTGGGAGTTTCGAGACTGGGCATCGATACTCCATTAGTAGACTAGTGTATACAGTCGAGACCCCGACGAGGGGCGGTGGCCGGTCTCACAAGCCACTGGTGTCAGTTGGTTCACCTAAGATGTATACAGGTGCTCATTGGGTTATGAGTACACCGGACAGGACTCGCCGGGAACCTGCTAGTTGGTCTTATACCAGATGTCAGATAGCAATTCCCTGGTGACATGTGTACAGGTTAGTTCATCGACCTGAGATCGTCATTTGTCTCGTGTGAGTTCCCACTGTGCTTTGATTACTACCCTACCACGGCTCAAAGGAGTCGTGCAAACAGGTTTTAGTTGGGTACAGTCCCGAGCCATATGGAGGCGTGAGCGGATCTGCAGGGGTTCGTCTCTCCCGGTATTGGGGGTGAGGTCGCGCTGTGTCTAGGAGAGCCATTACACAAAGCCCTCGGCCGAGGCAGGAGATTTACTGGTAAGTATTCCAGTAGTATCTCAGGGTGTTCTGGGCTACACTCTGACACGACTTGTACCGCCTTTGGGGGTCTGACTTTTACCAACCCCCTAGGCCCGACATGCGATCCTCATAGACGAACGGACCGGACTGTACGGTTATTGTCACTGACAGGCTCAGTAGGGTGTCAGGATGAGTTCGCTCATCGACGTCCCTTTTGGTCAATAGCTGGTGGCCCGTCACGTATTGGCTTATACCTCTGACGTGCTAGTGGTTAAATCCACAGCCATAGTATTGACGAGTCTTTAGAGTCCACCACACTTTCAGTTACTCAGCTTTCGGGCGAAACGCTGTAGAGGCCGTATGGAGATATGGCAGGGTCCGATCAGATACGTGCGGTATTGCATGGATCAGGATCGGACAGTTTTGTACTAGTGGCCGTATAGTTATATGGCAGGGTTTGATCTGATACGTGCGGTATTGCACGGATCAGGATCGAACGGATTTTACTAGCCGGCTTTGGCTTAAGCCGGTCCTAGTATAGTACAGTATAGATTTTGTCTCATTGCATTTGTATCCGGACGGAATACAGATGCGGGTGTGTATGCACAGTATCGGGGTTTTCCTGTAATTTATTACGGGACCAGTTTTCTGGAGTTGCCAGTTTGCATTCCGTTCCGGCCGGTTTTCCTTTGTTCTTTCCCGGCCGGACTTTTCCGATGGAGGGGGTAATTTGCAGTTTTGCAAATTACTTTTTGTGGAGGGGTTTATTGCAAAAGGATTTATTATGAGAGCATCTTTTCTTTTGCACCATTCTTGCATTTATTGTGAAGTGAATGGATTTGATTTGGGTATGGGTTTTGTTATCATGATGTTTGCTTGTGGTCACCCCCTCCTACCATCACCTTCCTTCTCTTCTTTTGTTCACCTCCCCATTTCCTACAAGATATAGGCCGGCCACTTTGGGAGGAGGAGTGGTGGGATTTTCATTTTGTAGTGTGGGAAATTATCATCTCATTTGCATACACCAAAGTTCATCTCCATTTTGTTCTTCACTTCCCTCCATCCAATGGCAACTTCATTACCCCATATGAGACAAGCATCATCTACACTACATTCTACAGCAATTCTTGGGCATGTCGAGTTGCCGGCTTCATGCCCGAGTTGCCTCGCTATTGAGGCGGGAGCCCGTAAAAGACGCAGGCGATGTGGTGCCCTTCCGGCGAGGAGGCGACGATATGGAGACAAGACTTTCCGCGGGAGATCGGGACGGCGAGGAGAAGACCGGAGGACTCGGATCATTCGGTATACTTCTCTTCCCATCTCTTGTTAGCTAGTATAGGTTAATGGTTAACGATCCGGGTTTTCTTTGTCCGCGGTAGCGCCGGTTTCCAAGTAAGGAAAAATTTTGATTCCGCAATTTGGCCTCGGAATAGACGGCCGGGGCGCTGCCGTGGCGCAACAAAAATGTGATTAAAATAGTAAACGATGGTAAAAACGAATGAAATAACTTCCAATAGTTATCTAGAAGAGTTAAGTTCCGCATAATTCCGGTTTCATACATAAATGTGAAAGCATTTCAATTCGAGTATCGACAGCCAGTGCTGCTCTGGACTGCAGTCCAAAGTCGCAATTCTCCCCGATTTTCATTATCATGACTCATTAAAATTTAATGGAAAAAAATAAATTACAGTAGTTTATTATGTTAGCTTCGATATGAGTCCTAAAATGCCACAATCCGATCTATACATAATTTATTATAAATTTTACGGTTTAGTATGTACGAAAAATTTCAGATTTTACGATGGAAATCGGGATACCATTTTACGTGAGCAAACGACATTGTTTTGCAACCAAAATCTTATAGGATATTCGTTAACCATACCTGGGTTTATTAACTTAAGTTCCTCTATTTTAAAATAGGTTTTAGTCTAGGATATGTTCGAAAACTAGCTTAAGTAAACGGTTATCAATGAAAAGTCGGTTTCTTACTTGACGGGCATAAGATTTGAACCATATGAATTATGAGCATTTTCAAACACGGGGAAAAAGCCACGAAATGGATTAAATCGCTAAAATCAATGACACTTGTTCATTGTAGAAAATGATTCGATTATGGTATTCGATTCAAGCATAAAATCATAATAGAACTACTTAACTAGTATATTTATATAGCATGTAAAAGCAAGAGGAATTCACTTGCCTATGATGACCGACGATCATGAAGGCGATGATGGCGGCGATGGGCCCGACGATGGCGATGGGGCTTGGTAGCCCAGAGTTCGTCGGCGGCGCTGGGTCATGGTCGAAGTTGCAGGGATCGGCAGTGGGGGATGAGGCTCTGGGGCAAGGGAAGCTCGGGGTAGACGTTGGTGTTGAAGGTTGAAGGAGGAACTGGGGTCGTGGCTAGGTGCTCGACGTTGAGGCCGTAAGAGTTGCGGAGGTGTAGCAGGAGGAGGAAGTTGACGACTGTGGGTTGCTGGGCGAGGCGGCCGGTGGTGGCTGAGGTGGTCTTCGGCATCGGGACTGGGTGGTCGCGTTTGTAGGGGAGGTGGCCGGCGTGATGGGGTCTGCCAGAGCTCGGTGGGCTTAAGAAATTGGTTTTGGTGAGGAGGCAGTGGGCTCGAGTTGGGTTCGTGAAGAAATGAGAATGAGAAATGCTCGATGAGGTGGTTGAGAGAGGCATGGAGGCGACGGGGTCGAAGCTCCGGCAAGGTGATCGACGATGAGGGCAGATGTGAGGTCGGGGCCATGGGTTCGAAGGTAGCGGGGTTGCTCGGGGTTGGGTCATCGGGAAAGAGGTGAAGGGGAGAGGAAGGAGACGCGTTGGTGGTTGATGGGTCCGCCGAAGGTCGAAGGTGGAGGTGCGGGTGGTGAACAGTGGCGGCGGTTTGGTGGTGGGTTAAGCGGGAAAATAGAAGGAGGAGGGCTTGGTTAGTGGTGTTGTGGTTCGGGTCGACGGTGGAGAGGAGGAGGCGAAGGTGAGGGATCGAGGGCGGTGGTGATGGGTGAGGTCGACGACGATGGGCGTGGGTTCAAGCGAAGGTGACGACGGGAAAAAATAATGAGGAAGAAGAAGAGATGTCGGGGGAAAAGAGAGGGAGAACGTGGGGTTAGAGAGAGAGAAAGAAACAGGGGGGTTGTGAAAATTATGAAGGGAAGAATAAATGAGAGTAATGAAGAATTAATATAAATAGTTAATAGGTTTTTAATGGAATATATTTGAAATTGATGTGGGTAGGATTTGGGTTTAAATGAGAATATATATATATTTTTGAATTTGAAAGAAAGAGAGAAGGTAATCTGTTGGTTAAGGTAAGGTTTTGGGTTGTTGGGCTTGGGCTCAAGAAAATTTAGAAGGGAAGAGTGGGATTTAAATATGGACTTGGTTTAGGGTTAGGTCCATAGGAAACAAAATAATTAGATTACAATACAAAAATTTAAAATAGGTAAAACATTTTATTTTAAATACAGGTATTGGCATAGATAAGGACCGGGTATTACAGAACCCTATTCAATAGGTATGCAGCTTCTTAAGTGCATAACTCCAAAAGGAAACAGGCAACTTAGTAGTACTCATCATAGAGCGCGCCATATCTCATAGGGCATGATACCTCCGCCCTGATACACCGTTGTGCTGTGGTGTATACGGAGGAGAAAGCTGAGAGAGAATCCTATTCTTTTTAAAATAATCTAGGAACTCCGTGCTCAAGTATTCTTCTCCTCGATCACATCGAAGGACATAATACTTTTACCCGTCTGGTTCTCAACTTCAAGCTTATATTCCTCGAATTTCTCAAAAGTTTCAAACTTGTGTTTCAACAGGAACATATGTCTGAATCTTGAGAGATGGTCAGTGAATATAATGAAGTACAAGGAACCAACCCTGGCATGTGTAGACATAGGACCGCATATATCACCATGTATCAGTCCCCAGAGTTCAGTAACTGTTTCTCCGTTTCCAGTAAACGGAGTATTGGTCATTTTACCTTTGAGAAAAGACTGGCAAGTATCATAAGATGAAAATTCGAACGAATTCAAATATTCGTTCTTATGTAACTTAACTAGTCGTGTCACATTGATATGACCTAGTCTATAATGCCACAAGAAGGATTCGTTCATTTCTGAACTACTCCTCTTGTGTGTGTTCTATATACTTTGAACTATGGTTTGATTTAGAAGATATATGTCATTACATAACGTGCATGATCCAATCAACTCTTGATTAAGGAAAATGTTCACAACATTATCCTGCAATACAAAATTATATCCTTCTTTAACTTAATAAAGAAACCGATGTAATGTTATATATCAGGTTCAGCATGTAATAACATTTGTTCAGGATTAATGTATTTACCATTTGGTAATACAAGATGATATTTGCCAACTGATTTGGCTGCAACACTTGCACCATTCCCTACTGTAGAAAATGATCACCTTTTCTTAGTTGTTTACCTTTCTATTGCTCATGTAATATCCTACATATATGGGATCCTGATCAGGTATCTCATACCTAAGATGTAGAGGATACTGAGAAACAGTTCTCGGTAACGAACACACCCGAAGAATATGCATCAACATACTTTTTTCTCGTTTGGGTCGCGTAGGTATCCGGATATTCCCCTATTTCCTGCTCAGTCTTACAACAATTCTAAAAAAGAACGGAACCAACGTTCTCCAGCTCAGCATAATAAGCAGGTTCGATCAATACATCCAAACCATTATCTTGACTAAGGCATGACATGGTCGCTACCAGAAGAGAGAGAGAGAGAGAAGAAAACACTATGCGTATGCTCTTGCAAGATTAGATTAGTTATTATTTTATCTAATCAGGATAGCTACCACTGTTTTTATCAAATCTTTCTTCAAACCCTAAAAGGTAAGACTAGCCGGGATTAATTACACCCTACAAGTTCGCCAATCTTTCGGCCAGGCCAGTGTCGGTACTTTGAGGGAGGTTCCCTGTGCTTTCGCACAGACCTAATTAAAATAAACCTCGTTTTCCTAGGGGCGTAACCCCGTTAACACCTTTCTAGACACCTACTTTGATCGGCTAATTGTAATGTGCAAAACTCTCCCAGGAGTAACTCTTACTCGCAGTGGGTATAGGGATCCAACTATCTCATAAAAGGTATGTAATCTCATTGCAAATTTTAACACTTGAAATTCCCGATAATATTTTACCCTTAGCTTCCTATGACCTTGATAAAGGCCAACAAACTATAAGTCGCTAGTCAAGTTCAACCCATACATTTCATGATTGAATTAAACCCATCCGCATGACCCTTGATGAAGGCCAACAAAGTCGCACGACTACCCTAATCCAATCGCATCACAAGCTTTAGCAGATAAGCACTAATCAGCTACCGCACACTACTGTAGGGTTCCCTAGGGTCGCCGCACTAAAGAACCCTATCCAAGAATCTTAACTAGAGAATTAGGCGAAACTAGAATGTAAACATCTTTACATCTAAGTGAATAAGGAATAAAACCTTTATAGACCGGTCCTTCACTTCATAAGCTCCGTGTAGTAGTCCCTTCGCTCCAAGTAGTGAACTTCCGGTCTCTAGAAAGGCTCCACAAGATGAAAAGAACAAGCTTGCTTGAAGTCTTCGAGGCCGAAGATGATCTACGTCGAGGAGACACTAACCCAAGCTACCTCTTCAATAAGTGATGAACTAGTGAAGAAACAACCCAATCTAAATAGCTAGTCTAGAAGAAGTTGATGAAGTAGGAATTTTGCTCACTTTAGAAATTATTTTCTCACTCATTTTCTTCACCTCGCAAAATGCTAGAGAGCTTGATAAAGGAGATGAAGAAAAGCAACCATGGAAAAAGTCAAAGGTGGAATGGCAACCATGGGTGAGTTAATATCATATACTAACTCATGTAGATACTAAACCATGGCTAATAATAATTGTTGGGTTAATAAATATCTTCAAGTAAAACAAAATTAGTGGACTTGGTCAATGGTTCCACAAGCTTCTACAAACTTCAACTATGTGACTAATTTCCAACTAATTTGATTTATTTTAAATAAACAAAACCTTACATTATTATAAGCATGGTGTGCGTCTCATACACCCATGTAGCATGTAGCATCAAGCATGACACAAAAGATGTACATTAATATATATCACATATATACTAAGTGTACACTAGTGAGAAAAAGAAATCTTAAGTGAGCTAATATTAGTTAATGTAAGTTAATATATCAAATATATAATTATACATTAAATTATTAAATCAACACTTGATTTAATAATCCGGCTATATCACATACAACCGACTAATATCAAATGTATCAACTTATCGAATCAACACTTGATTCGACAGCCCGGCTATATCTCATATAAATAACCGATATCACATATCGCGAGAATAGAATGCGGTATCACATACGCGCATTAATCTCGGTCCCGCACATATAACATATGAGCTCCTACTTCGTTTCGCTTGAGCCAGGAAACCTTTGTGTAGGACTCTAAAGACTCGTCAATACACCGGTAGTAGGTGGTAATCATATCAGTCACCCACAAGCCGCAAGCGGTCTGCTAACATAACGGCCACCCGGGTATTGAGAGATCAGAAGATCAACAAGCATTCCTGCTCATACTCCTGTGAATCCAATAAGTAACACTACCGTAAAGTCCGGTCTCTTCGTCTGATATGTCGCATATCACAGCCGGGGGTGGTAAACGTCAGACCCCAATAGCCTGATAAGTCATTCCGATATGAGGCTCATAACGGTTCGAGAAAATACTGATAACACTTACCAGTAGATCTCAGTAACCCTGGCCAGGGATTTCCTATTATGGCCAATCGAGTATAGCGCAACATCAACCCCCAATACCGGGAGAGACGAAATCCCCTCCTATCGCTCATTGCCTCCATGTGACTCGGGACTGTACCCAAAAACCACCGTTTTGCATGATCTCTTAAACGTGGTAATGTGGAAATCAAAGCACAGTGTGAATCACATAAGTCTCTATGACGATCTCGGGTCGACAGACTAACCTGTACCAGTGTCAACAGAGAACTGCTATCTGACGTGAGGTATAATACCATCTAGGAGTTCTCGGTGAGTCCGTCCAGTGTACCCAGTCTCCACTGAGCACCCGTATACCATCTATGATGTCAAACACCAATGGATATGGGATTATCGATCGCCCATCACCTGGGTTGAGAAGCGTATATGCTAGTCTACTCTGGAATATCGATGCCCCGTCTCGATACTCCTACGACTAGGAACATTTGAAGGATGTACTTACCGACTACCTATGCCCCATTAGTATGATCTGCATCATAATCCTGGTAGTCAAGTACTCATCCTAAGGGCTATATCAACATGTAATAGAGAGACAATAAGTGTACATGTTAAGATAAAGAGCAACCGGATATCATACTATCATGTCGAGCAAGAAAGTCCTCCCTATATATGTCCAAGCATCCACTATAATATACATCACATGTATATAATGGCCTCTAGGGCATACATATAACTAATAATCTCCCACTTTCACTAAGGCCATTTGTTGTAGTATCTCATACTCAACGCCCCATAAAAGTCTCTCTAGGGAAATGCCTCTGTAAATGGATCCACCGTGTTATCCTTCGCGTCAACTCTCCTTACCTCGATCTCCTGGAGATCAACCATCTCCCTGATCAGGTGATACTTGCCTCAGAATATGTCTAGATGGCTGATGTGAACGGTGTTCCTAGGCCAAAGCCACAAATCCATTGTTGTCACAATAACAATTATTGGATGCTCAAGGGTAGGAACCATGTTCATCTCATGAACAAGAATTATCCAGACATCCACTTTGGTAGCATCGTTGATAGCGATGTATTCTGCCTTTATCGTCTAGTTTGCCACGGTATATACCTTGGAACTCTTCCAACATACCGTCCCTTCACTTAGGGTAAAGACAAAGCCCGTGACTGACTTTCAGTCGACCTTATCACTCTGGGAGCTGGAATTGGTAAAGGACTCCATTAGAGTTCACCGTTACCAAAACCCTAAGAACATTTCTTTAGTGCTTCTCAAGTACTTAAGAATGTCCTTCGCAGTTGTCCAGTGGTTCTCCCAAGATCGATTGATTCCTGATCACTACAACTAGTGAGTTAATTACATCTGGTCTGGTACATAACATCGCATACATGATAGAGCCTACTGCCGAAGCATAGGGTATCCCTTGCACATGAGCTCTCTCCAAATCAATCTTGGAAGACATCTTTTTGGAGAGAGTGATTCCTAAGTAAGTAAGCGAACCACCACGCTTAGAATCCTCCATATTAAACCCTTTTAGTATGGTGTTAATGTACCTGGATTTGGGACACTCCCAACATCCACTTAGATCTATCACCATAGATCATAATCCATAAGATGTAGTAGGTATCATCCAGATATTCCATGGAGAATCCTCGTGATAAGAGGAGCTTGACCGAGTGTAGCATAGGAAACCATTTCCTATCAAAAGTATGTCACATACGTACAATACGTGTAAGACAACCTTACTCTCTACTACCTTCTTATATATAGAAGGTTCATCTACCTTTTTGATGAAGTCAAACTCTTTGACTGCCACATCAAAACAGATGTTCCAACTCCGCGATGCCAGCTTTAATCCTGATGGACTTAAGCATAGCTTTGAAAGTCTCAACTTTTCCATTTACACCAAGAATCTTCTCAAGATCCATTTGCTCCTGATGGGTTTTATCCCTTCAGGTGCAACAATGAAAGTCATACTTTGTTGGTGTACATGGATTCCATCTTTGATTGCATAGCATCCAGCCATTTCACAGAGTCCCCACTCATGATGGCCTGCCTGAACCTGGTTGGGTCATCATCTACCATGATACAATCCTCGCTCCCACCATCACCGAGGAAACCGTAGTATCTTTTAGGTGGATGAGGAACCCTACCAGATTCGCGGAGAGGTTGAGGTTCGTTGGAGTCTATTGAATCCTTTGGTTTCACCAAATCATCAGCTGTTAGTTTGTCCAGCTGGAACTCCTTCTAGTTCTACCTTATGACCACTAATTTCTTCACAAGAAATTCCTTCTAAAATGGTGGCATGCTGAGAAACAAAACACCTTTTGCTCCTCAGTATGGTAGAAGATATACTCTTGCAAATGTTTGGGATATCCAACAAACTTATACAGAACTGACCCTGTCTCGAGCTTGTCCAGATTTTTCTTTTCAACATAGGCCGGACAACCCCATATCTTAACTCGTTTAAGACATGGTCTCTTCCCATACTATATCTCATATGGAGTGGTAGGCACTGATTTGGTGGGAACCCCATTCAATAGGTATGCAGCTTCTCAAGTGCATAACTCCTAAAAGGAAACAGGTAACTCAACAGTACTCATCATAAAGCGCACCATATCTCATAGGGCGCGATACCTCCACCCCGATACACCGTTGTGCTGTGGTGTATACGAAGGAGTAAGCTGAGAGAGAATATCATTCTCCTTTTAGAAACTCGAGGAACTCCATGCGTAAGTATTCTCCTCCTTGATCACATCGAAGGACCTAATACTTGTACTCGTCTGGTTCTTAACTTCAAGCTTATATTCCTTGAATTTCTCAAAAATTTCAGACTCGTGTTTCAACAGGAACATATATCCGAATCTTGAGAGATCGTCGATGAATGTAATGAAGTACAAAGAACCAAGCCTGGAATTTGTAGACATAGGACTATATACATCACCATGTATCAGTCCTAGAGTTCAGCAACTCTTTCTCCGTTTTCAGTAAACGGAGTATTGGTCACTTTACCTTTGTGACAAGACTGGCAAGTAGCATAAGATGAAAATTGGAACAGATTCTCATATTCATCCTTATGTAACTTAATTGGTCGTGTCGCATAGATATGACCTAGTCTACTATGCCATAAGAAGAATTCGTTCATTTCTGAACTACTCCTCTTGTGTGTGTTCTTCATATTTTGAACTGTGGTTTGATTTAGAATGTATATGCCATTACATAACGTGCCTGATCCAATCAACTCTTGATCAAGGAAAATGTTCACAAAATTATCCTGCAATACAAAATTATATCCTTCTTTAACTTAATAATGAAACTGATGTAAAGTTGTATATCAGGTTCGGTATGTAATAACATTCATTCAGAATCAATGTATTTACCATTTGGTAATATAAGGTGATATTTGCCAACTGGTTTGGCTGCAACACTTGCATCATTCTTTACTCTAGAGAATGATCACCTTTTCTCAGTTGTCTACCTTTCTTTAGCCCACGTAACATCTTACATATGTGGGATCCTATTCCGGTATCTCATACCCAGGACGTAGAGTGTACTGAGAAACAGTTCTTGGTAACAAACACACCCGAAGAATATGCATCAACATGCTTATTCCTCATTTGGGTGGCGTGGGAATCCAGATATTCCGCTATTTCCTGCTCGGACTTATAACAATTATATGTTGGAGCGGAACCAACGTTCCCCAACCCAGTATAATAAACAGGTTCCGTCAAAACATCCATATTATTAGCTTGATTAAGGCGTGACATGGTCGCTACCAGGAGAGAGAGAGAGAGAGAAGAAAACAGTTTGTGTGCGCTCTTGCAAGATTAGATTGGTTATTATTTTATCTAATCAGGATGGCTCCGACTATTTTTATCAAATCTTCCTTCAAACCCTAAAAGGTAAGACTAGCCGGGATTAATTACACCCTACAAGTTCGCCAATCTTTCGGCCAGACCAGTGTCGGTACTTTGAGGGAGGTTCCTCGTGCTTTCGCACGGACCTAATTAAAATAAACCTCGTTTTCCCAGGGGCGTAACCCCGTTAACACTTTTCCAGACACCTACTTTGATTGGCTAATTATAATGTGCAAAACTCTCCCAGGAGTAACTCTTACTCGCAGTGGGTATCGGGTTCTAACTATCTCATAGAAGGTATGCAATCTCATTGCAAATTTAAACACTTGAAATTCCCAATAATATTTTACCCATAGCGTCCTATGACCTCGACGGAGGTCAATAAACCATAGGCTGCTAGTCAAGTTTAACCCGTACATTTCATGATTGAATTAAACCCACCCGCACGACTCTTGACGGAGGTCAACATGGCCGCACGACTACCCTAATCCAATCACATCACACGCTTTAGCAGATAAGCACTAATCAACTACCGCACACTATGCCTTGATGGATGCCAACAAACGTAGCACGAATACTAAATAGTCCTTATCTTAAATGACGGAGGGCTACGACAGGTTTTTAAGTAAACCTTTTGCGTAATGAACATGATATCGTTGTAGAATCGAGTAATTTTAAAAAGGAGTGTTTTTAAGGCTTTTGCTAGTTTTGCTAAAGAGGTCACTCCCGATGAAGGGATCTCGGCTCTTTCCTCATCGAATGAGGTGCTGGATATTTCACAAATACCACTATGCAAAGCATGAACTAAAAAAGCAATCAAAAACAAAAATGAGTGAGTTGTAGCATCTGCCAGTTTTGGTAAAGAGGTTACTCCCGGTGAAGGGATCTCGGCACTTTCCTTATCGAATAAGGTGTTGGATATTCTACAAGGAATACCGCTATGCAAAGCAAGAACTAGAGCTACCAGTTTTTTAAAACAAGATTCTACAATATCTTTAGGTTTCTTTCTTTCATTAATCTCATTAATGAAGTCCCATCAATTATGCTTCCTAAGTATCACAGAAGAAACGTGTAACGTTTTAAATAAATAAATAAATAAATAAACCCTTTAGGTGGATTTTCTGATAATCGGTAAAATAAACCGTATTTTCCGTAAAACTTAACTACAATTATTTTTCAATATAGATTTAAATACGCCTATTTTAATTATGTAATTACTAGTAAATGGTGTTTATTTAGTGACTTATAAATTATTAGTTTACTAAAATATTTTTCCTTAATTAATTAAATTCAAATATTAACATAAGCTTTAATTTTACATTTAATTAGTGTAAATAACAAATTGGAATGGGTTAGTTTAGCAAAAGTGAATCATGACATATTGGAATCAAGTGTGTATCATGCAAAATTCTTTTCTAAAACTTTCCATGGTTCTAGACTTTTCTAGGATTGATTTAGAAAAGAAAATAAATAAAATTAAATAAATTATTTAAAAGACTTAAATAGATGTAAATAATTGGAGATGTTTCTACACAATATCACACATTCTCTCCTTACTCTTTCTCTCCCTTCTCCATGGCCAAAATCACCATGAGGCAGCCCCAATTTTTCCCCACTTCATTTCCTCTCCAAAAATCTCCAAAAATTCAATAAAAATCCAAAATAAAACCTCAAATTCCAAATCCAATCTCTACCCATTATAGTTTGGCCTTTCTAGCATGGATCTTGGAGCAAAGTTAGCATTTTGGAGGCTATGATTTTCATGTTTGATCTCATGTTTAGTGAGGTATAATACTAACCCTAGTGTTAATTGTAGGTTAATTACTATAATTTAATGAATTTCAGTATTTAATTAGGGTTCTAATTGCTAACTTGAAAATTCAAGAAATGGGTTTGTAAATAAAGTTAGGGTTTTTATTAATGGAGTAGGGTTATAATAAGTGGTTTAACATTTTAAGAAATGAAAAATCTAGTGTAGTTGTTCTATTGTAAATTGTTGTTTCAAAATTGTTTAAATTAAACAATTTTGAAAACTAGGTTTTTATAACACTTATAAATAGGTGAGATAAAATTTAAGTGGGTTTTTTTTTTATCAATTGTTCATGGTTTTAATGTGTGGATTAACACATAAAGACATGTAAAATCTAATCTAAATTGTTAAATTACTAATTGTTACATTTTAATTGTTCAAATTAAGCTATTGGTAAACTAGATTTTTATAAATCATGTATATTGGTGAGATAAAATCATGATGAGGGTTGCTATCATTAGATTATGGTGTTAATGAGTAGATTAACATGTTAATTGAATGTAAAACATAATCTAGTTACTAGTTGCTAGTTTTTACTTTAAAATTGTGATAAATATGCTAATTTTGTTAACTAGGTTTTTAGAAATTGGTTAAATAATTGGGATTAAAATATAATTAGGGTTTCATGACATTATTAACATTATAAATTTTAGTTTAATACTTTAGTTCATGCAAAACCAAGTTTAGTTGTTGAATTGTGAATTTTGCTTTAAAATGTGTTAAAATTTGATATTTTTGCAAACTAGAATTTAGGATTTAATACAAATTGATGAGAATAAATTATAGAAATGCTTTATATAACCTAGTTATGATATTCAGTGAATATTATGACCATTAGTTTCATTTAAATATAAAGTTTTAAAATGAAACGGTTAATTGACGCTTCTTAGGTTTTGCGAAATAGAACGATTTGATTGATTTTAAGGTTTTAATGATTTAAACCCTGTTTTATATTATAATTAATGAGTTTTGGAACTACGATTTGTACGTTTGTGTTTTATCTCGATCAATCGGCGTTTGTATGCCTATGTCGATGGTTATTTGGTTATTTTGCATGAGCGGGTCATAGGTTTTAACCTATGCGCGTTCGTGCGCCGTTTTGGTTTTATCCGTGATGTCGGTTTACGATATTATATATGTTTGCGTATAGGTACCTCTCACGTGGATTTTGAACGATGAAGAAGAGGATGGAGGCATCGAATTCGACAGACAAGGATCATGTGAGTAAATGTATATCTGCAGGGGAAGTTGGGTGGATGGCGTATAGCACCCCCGCAAACGTAGAATAGGGATATTATTTACTGTTATTAGAAAGTCGGACGTGACCTTAGATTCTTTACGAGTACGGTCCTATTGAAGACTTTAGGTTGAACTAGACTGATTTAGAAAGACTTAACCAGAGGATGACTGTCTTGGAGGGAATTCGTAGGTTTCATGTAGACACACACACATGCACACACACACATACCCTTGACTTGGTGTATATGTATATGTATATATGTGTGTCTATATATATATATATATATATATATATATATGAATATGTGTAGGTTTAGATATCTGTGTGTGTGTGTATATATATATATATATATATATATATAACATATACACGTGATATGAGAAAGTTATACGATATATGGGGTTGAGTCGGTATGATTGGGCATTATGCCGTGAGATATTAGATATACGATCGAGTTATGACATGAGATGTGTTATGATATTAGCGGATCGTTGGGGAATGAGAAAGCGTATATTTGTATATAAACGATAATAGGTGATGATGACATTGAAATGTACGAGAGTCTAGAATAGAACCCGGATTGTAATATTTGACTTAATCATGATATGATATATGACATGATATTTTAGTGGATCATTTGACGATAGATATTTACACATACGATAATATATGTTGATGATATTGGGATGTATGAGATTATAGTATTGTACCCTTGATCATGATATTGTTGATGACGATACTATACGAATGATGATGTATATATGTGATAGTTGACCGATACCCGATTTTGGGATGCCGTACGATAGATTTTACCGTACGAGGCAAAGATATGATGATTGATCCGCACTCTTGACTCAAGAAAGTCGTACTATGTACGTGACGCTTTTGAGGCTGGATCACCGACTACTAGAGATATCGACTCAGACTTAAGGTGGATTCTTACTCCCTATCGACTAGTTTCTTTAGTTTAGTTCTTTAGAGGGTTAGATAGATACTAGTTTAGGCTCGAGTCATATAGTTTGTAGTCAGATATGTATATTCTAAATGTGCGATTAATACACATTCACCCTTATATTCATACTGTAATCATCGCATTTGCATGTTCATATATAAGTTTCTTTAGTTAATATGAAACTCTTTCTGTTAGGATACCAGCACCATTACCGATGATGCGCATGATCCACGTACACTTACTTGCCGACTCACACACATCATCATCGGTAATTGCAATGTCACGTACACTTTAGAACATATTATCTTTATTGATATAATCAGCTAAATGCTAGACCAATATAATGTTGTGTGATTACTCTCCTGTGCTAGTTTAGACATTGCATTTATTACTTAGATACTTCATGCATTCACATTTTCATATTATCATGCAGTATTGTGGGGATTATTCCGATACTCATTATTTACTTATGATTTTTGGATTTTGGATTTCTATGAGGTTTTTGGATTTTTGGGAAAACCGCAAGAATATATATAAAAACTTCTCTCTCTCTATCCCTCTCATTTTAAAATACAAGTTGCGGTTTTCTCTTGATGTATGTGTTGTCCACCATGAGATTTCATGTTTTCTGTTGGATTTCGAGACCCGATTCGAGGAGTGGATGAACCGTCTCGGGTAAATGGTAGGCCCGGTATGGTACCCCAGGGAAAAAAGCTCGAGTTGTAGACGATGAGCCTGGCAGGGGAAGACTACCTACCGGTGATGTCTGGAGCGGTGGATATCCGGAGGATACCGACCGTTGTCGTGAGATTTGATAATATGGGCCGATCCGGACTGACGGAGCCCGAGATATTGAGACTATGAGATATTGAGACTTTGAGATTTACATGTTTTGTGTCGACGCTTGACATGGCTTTCTATGGATTTCATTGCCGATGTTTCTGATTACCATACAAATTTTATTAGGATAAAAGTTAAAGATTTCTTATACAGATATTTCTAGATTTCATGGTTGATTGTTTTACATTCATGATGCATGCATACTCATACACATGACATGTTACTACTTGAGGCACCGACATGAGCACTGAGCATTGCACTTACGCATAAATTATTACTCTGCCACTATTAGATAACTAGTGTTATATTAAGTATATTATTATGACCTAGGAGATCGTCGTGCATGCGATTTCTACTCGCAGATGTCTTCTACTCACGAGTTGGCAACTCACCCCCGTTGTGCCAAATTTTCTTACAGGTTTCGATGTACAGGTTTCCTTGGCAGCTTGTTGGCACATCATTTCATTCAGAGTGATTTGCTTGGTAGGTTGGTTCACTTGTATCAGGATAGCCGTTGTACTTTTATTATTTCGTTTATATCTAATAAGCACCATCAACCAGACTTGTATTACTGATAGATTTAGAAGACCAGTTGTTTTATTTCGACCTTAGAGACGCGCTTGTATTATTATGGTTTCTGGTGGATTTGGTTTTCTTTTGAGTTTTGAGCTTCGCCCTTCAGCGTTGTATATTATAGTGCAATGTGTATTTGTTTTCGCCTTTTGGCGTAGAGTTAGATCCCGCTTGGGGATGCCTTTTTATTTTTGCTTATGTATATATTCTTATTTGTACCCGTTTGGGGCCAGTTTTTACAAAGGAGACTCTGCCGAAATTTTTGGAAATTTGATGTTTTTAAAACATGTTTTCCTTTACTTCTTCTTTTAAATGGTTTAGATTTCTGGGCTTTGGCTTGCTTAGATTACGATACGCCTCTAGACATTTTGTAATTTAAGTGTCGGTCACGTTCCGTACCTTCGGGTCGTGACAAAGTTGGTATTAGAGTGCTAGGTTTAACCCTTATCTAAGTCTAGGTTAATCTTGGTTGATGGAGTAGGTGACTTAGGTAGAGTGACGTACCGTGGGTATGATCCGCGGCATACTTATGATACGCTACTCTGCTTAAGAAGCCTTAGGATGTACATTTCTTTGCACCGTATTCTGTTCGTTCCATTGATCTATCTTCGTCGATGTCGGATGGTAGTTTCTATTACCACGGTCGCACGGGCAGAGAGAGCTGCGGCTAAAATGCGATGACCGTTAGGGTATTGTCTATTCTGGAGGATTGAAGCATTGTTTAGCTTGCGGACGAAGGGTATTCATATGTCGTCTAGACGAAATTAAAAGGTTCGAACGATTGTCAGAAACCCATTTTCCCAAGTTTAAGGTATTCGAAAGAACATGCAGGTATTTCTATGGACCCTCTAGAAGAATGAAACCTTAACTTGACATAATGACCATGAGAACGCCTTTGAACCTTAGGGTTTACGGCAGTTCCGCGGTGCCATTAGTGAGGCTTGGATTTGCCCTTCTACGGCTGGTCCGCAGATGCTGGGGCATGTACTGGATATTTTTAAACTATACTTGAGTGTTGAGCTCTCGGAGGATTTTGGGACTTTGATAAATCGATCGAAAAGTTTAACATAGTCCAGATATCAGGTGGAGGGATAGATTACGTGGGAGACTCTAGATATGAGCATAGCCGTTCGTAGCGCAGTCAGCACAGCTATGAGGAGACGAGTCTGAATCAGTCGACATTAGAAAAAGAGCACATTGACGATAGTGTTTACGATTGCGATTTGGTGATTTGAATTTCATATTTCCGTTGTTTGGATTTAGGTATTTTGAGGATTTTGTTCTATGATTGGTATTTCCTATGTGTACATTCATTACACTTTTTCGTGTTTCATATATCTGTGGTATTGATGTTGTTTTGTGAATACCCAGTGCACTCGATTTGGTTTTATACATTTTGAGATATTGATTTGATTTCGTGCATATGGGTTGCACATGATTTTGACGTATTCTTCGACATAGTTTTCATGCTCTTTTCGTACCGTGATTTCGATTTTGATATTCGGTATATGTTTTCGTGCACCATGTGCACTTGATTGAGATTCTTGCGCACATTTGGTGCACTTGATGCGATTTTGTGCGCACCTGATGCACTAAATCGTGGTTTTGTTCCGATTAGATGCACCTGATATTATTGTCGTGCACGCCCGTTGCACTTGACAGATGTTTTTGGTGCACACCCGCCGCACTCAGTTTTGTTTCTGTGCGTATTCATGGCATCTGTATTTGATTTCGATTTTCGTGCGCACCGGACGCACGTGATACCTCGTATACTATATTTGAGATTGATTTCATTTTGAGCAGTACATTTTATGATATTTACTATTTGGTTTGATAATCGAGCAGGACTGTCCTGAGACCAGTACCTAGGTGTTTTTGCATGCTTCTCTATTCAGATGTTTGGACGATTTTACTGCGAGTTTTCGTGTTGGACTTTGACATTGTATTTTCACCATAATTCCGATGATTGCGTTATGCTTGACGGAGTTGATTTTTAGTTATGTATTGATGATTTCGGAGCTCCGACGATTTGAGTGCTTTGCTAATTGTTTTAGTATTTGAGGGGAGTTTTAATTTAAATTCGGGGACCGCATTTCTTTAAGTGGGAAGATTGTAACGTTTTAAAAAAAAATAAAAATAAATAAATAAACCCTTTAGGTGGATTTTTTTTATAATCAGTAAAATAAACCGTATTTTCCGTTAAACTTAACTACAATTAATTTTCAATATAGATTTAAATACGCCTATTTTAACTATGTAATTAATAGTAAATGGTGTTTATTTAGTGACTTATAAATTATTAGTTTATTAAAATATTTTTCCTTAATTAATTAAATTCAAATATTAACATAAGCTTTAATTTTATATTTAATTAGTGTAAATTACAAATTGGTATGGGTTAGTTTAGCAAAAGTGAATCATGACATATTGGAATCAAGTGTGTATCATGCAAAATTCTTTTCCAAAACTTTCTATGGTTCTAGACTTTTCTAGGATTGATTTAGAAAAGAAAATAAATAAAATTAAATAAATTATTGAAAAGACTTAAGTAGATGCAAATAATTGGAGATGTTTCTACACAATACCACACATTCTCACCTCACTCTTTCTCTCCCCTCTCCATGGCCGAAATCACTATGAGGCAGCCCCAATTTTTCCGACTTCATTTCCTCTCCAAAAATCTCCAAAAATTCAATAAAAATCCAAAATAAAACCTCAAATTCAAAATCCAATCGCTACCCATTATTCTTTGACTTATCTAGCATGGATCTTGGAGCAAAGTTAGCATTTTGGAGGCTATGATTTTCATGTTTGATCTCATGTTTAGTGAGGTATAATCCTAACCCTAGTGTTAATTGTAGGTTAATTACTATAATTTAATGAATTTCGGTATTTAATTAGGGTTTTAATTGCTAACCTGTAAATTCAAGAAAAGGGTTTGTAAATAAAGTTAGGGTTTTTATTAATGGAGTAGGGTTATAATAAGTGGTTTAACATTTTAAGAAATGAAAAATCGAGTGTAGTTGTTGTATTGTAAATTGTTGTTTCAAAATTGTTTAAATTAAACAATTTTGAAAACTAGGTTTTTATAACACATATAAATAGGTGAGATAAAATTCAAGTGGTTTTTTTTATCAATTATTCATGGTTTTAATGAGTGGATTAACACATAAAGACATGTAAAATCTAATCTAAATTGTTAAATTACTAATTGTTACATTTTAATTGTTCAAATTAAGCTATTGGTAAACTAGATTTTTATAAATCATGTATATTGGTGAGATAAAATCATGATGAGGGTTGCTATCATTAGATTATGGTGTTAATAAGGAGATTAACATGTTAATTGAATGTAAAACATAATCTAGTTACTAGTTGCTAGTTTTTACTTTAAAATTTTGATAAATATGCTAATTTTGCTAACTAGGTTTTTAGAAATTGGTTAAATAATTGAGATTAAAATCTAATTAGGGTTTCATGGCATTATTAACATTTTAAATTGTAGTTTAATACTTTAGTTCATTCAAAACCAAGCTTAGTTGTTGAATTATGAATTTTTCTTTAAAATGTGTTAAAATTTGATATTTTTGCAAACTAGAATTTAGGATTTAATACAGATTGATGAGAATAAATTATAGAAATGGTTTATATAACCTAGTTATGATATTTAGTGAATATTATGACCATTAGTTTCGTTTAAACATCAAGTTTTAAAATGAAACGGTTAATTGACGCTTCTTAGGTTTTGCGAAATAGAACGATTTGATTGATTTTAAGGTTTTAATGATTTAAACCCTGTTTTATATTATAATTAATGAGTTTTGGAACTACGATTTGTACGTTTGTGTTTTAACTCGATCAATCGGCGTTTGTACGCCGATGTTGAGGATTATTTGGTCATTTTGCATGAGCGGGTCATAGGTTTTAACCAATGCGCGTTCGTGCGCCGTTTTGGTTTTATCCATGATGTTGGTTTACGATATTATATATGTTAGCGTATAGGTACCTCTCACGTGGATTTCGAACGATGAAGAAGAAGATGGCGGCATCGACTTCGGCAGACAAGGACCAGGTGAGTAGATATATATCTACGAGGGAAGTCGGGTGGATGGCGTATAGCACCCCCGCAAACGTAGAATAGGGATATTATTTACTGTTATTAGGAAGTCGGACGTGACCTTAGATTCTTGACGAGTAGGGTCCTATTAAAGACTTTAGGTTAGACTAGACTGATTTAGAAAGACTTAACCAGCGGATGACTGCTTTGGAGGGAATTCGTAGGTTTCATGTAGACACACACACGCACACACACGCACACATACCCTTTACTTGGGGTGTGTGTGTGTGTGTGTGTGTGTGTATGAATGAGTGTTGGTTTAGATATGTACATATATATAACATATACACGTGATATGAGGAGGTTATATGATATATGGGGTTGAGTCGGTATGACTGGGCATGATGCCGTGAGATATTAGATATACGATCGAGTTATGACATGAGATGTGTTATGATATTAGCGGATCGTTAGGGAATGAGAAATGTATATTTGTAAATAAACGATAATAAGTGATGATGATATTGAAATGCACGAGACTCTAGAATAGAACCCGGATTGTAATATGTGATTTAATCATGATATGAAATCTGACATGATATTTTAGTGGATCATTTGACGATAGATATTTACACAGACGATAATATATGTTGATGATATTGGATGTATGAGATTATAGTACTGTACCCTTGATCATGATATTGTTGATGACGATACTATATGATGATGATGTATATATGTGATAGTTGACCCGTACCCGATTTTGGGATGCCGTACGATGGATTTTACCGTACGAGGCATAGATGTGATGATTGATCCGCACGCTTGACTCGAGGAAGTCGTACTACGCACGTGACGCTATTATGGCTGGATCGTCGACTATTAGAGATATCGACTTAGACTTTAGGTGGATTCTTACTCCCTATCGACTAGTTTCTTTAGTTTAGTTCTTTAGTGGGTTAGATAGACACTAGTTTAGGCTCGAGTCATATAGTATGTAGTTAGATATGTATATTCTAAATGTGCGATTAATACACATTCACCCTTATATTCATATTGTAATCATCGCATTTGCATGTTCATATATAAGTTTCTTTAGTTAATATGAAACTCATCCTGTTAGGACACCAGCACCATTACCGATGATGCGCATGATCCACGTACACTTATTTGCCGGCTCACACACATCATCATCGGTAATTTCCATGTCACATACACTTTAGAACATATTATCTTTCTTGATATAATCGGCTAAATGCTAGACCAATATAATATTGTTTGATTACTATCATGTGCTAGTTTAGACATTACATTTATTACTTAGACACTTCATGCATTCACATTTTCATATTATCATGCAGTATTGTGGGGCTTATTCCGATACTCATTATTTACTTACTCATGATTTTTGGATTTTGGATTTCTATGAGGTTTCTGGATTTTGGGGAAAACCGCAAGAATATATATAAAAACTTCTCTCTCTCTCCCTCTCATTTTAAAATAAAAGTTGCGGTTTTCTCTCGATGTATGTGTCGTCCACCATGAGATTTCATGTTTTCTGTTGGATTTCGAGACCCGGTTCGAGGAGTGGATGAACCGTCTCAGGTACATGATGGGCCCGGTATGGTACCCCGGGGCAAGAAGCTCGAGTTGTAGACGATGAGCCTGGCAGGAGAAGACTACCTACCGGTGATGTCTGGCGCGGTGGATATCCAGAGGATACGGACCATTGTCGTGAGATTTGATGATATGGGCCTATCCGGACTGATGAAGCCTGAGATATTGAGACTATGAGGTATTGAGACTTTGAGATTTGCATGTTTTGTGTCGACGCTTGACACGGATTTCCATGGATTTCATTGATGATGTTTCTGATTACCATACAAATTTTACTATGATAAAAGTTAAAGATTTCTTATACAGATATCTCCAGATTTCATGGTTGATTGTTTTACATTCATGGTGCATGCATACTCATACACATGATATGTTACTACATGAGGCACCGACACGAGTGTTGAGCATTGCACTTACGCTTAAATTATTACCCTGCCACTATTAGATGACTAGTGTTATATTAAGTATATTATTATGACCTAGGAGATCGTCGTGCATGCGATTTCTACTCGCAGATATCTTCTACTCACGAGTTGGCAACTCACCCCCGTTGTGCCAAATTTTCTTACAGGTTTCGATGTACAGGTTTCCTTGGCAGCTTGCTGGCACATCATTTCATTCAGGGTGATTTGCTTGGTAGATTGGTTCACTTGTATCAGGACCGCCGTTGTACTTTTATTATTTCATTTGTATCTAGTAAGCTCCATCAACCAGACTTGTATTACCGATAGATTTAGAAGACCAGTTGTTTTATTTCGACCTTAGAGTCGCGCTTGTATTATTATGGTTTCTGGTGGATTTGGTTTTCTTTTGAGTTTTGAGGCTCGCCCTTCGGCGTTGTATATTATAGTGCATTGTGTAGTTGTTTCCGCATTTTGGCGTAGAGCTAGCTCCCACTTGGGGATGCCTTTTTATTTTTGCTTATATATATATTCTTATTTATACCCGTTTGGGGCCAGTTTTTACAACGGAGAGTCTGCCGAAATTTTTGAGAAATTTGATGTTGTTTTTAAAACATATTTTCCTTTACTTATTCTTTTAAATGGTTTATATTTCTAGGCTTCGGCTTGCTTAGATTACGATACGCCTCTAGACGTTTCGTAATTTAAGTGCCGGTCACGTTCCGTACCTTCGGATGGTGACAAATTTGGTATTAGAGCGCTAGGTTTAACCCTTGTCTAAGTCTAGGTTAACCTTCGTTGATGGAGTAGGTGACTTAGGTAGAGTGACGTACCGTGGTTATGATCCGCGGCATACTTATGATACACTACTTTGCATAAGAAGCCTTAGGATGTACATTTCTTTGCACCGCATTCTGTTCGTTCTTTTGATCTGTCTTCGTCGATGTCGGATGGTGGTTTCTGTTACCACGGTCGCACGGGCAGAGAGAGCTGCAGCTTAAATGCGATGACCGTTAGGGTATTGTCTATTCTGGAGGATTGAAGCATTGTTTACCGTGCGGACGAAGGGTATTCACATGTCGTCTAGACGAAGTTAAAAGGTTCGAACGATTGTCAGAAACCCATTTTCCCAAGTTTAAGGTATTCGGAAGAACATGCAGGTATTTCTATGGACTCTCTAGAAGAATGAAACCCTAACTCGACATAATGACCATGAGAACGCCTTTGAACCTTAGGGTTTAAGGCAGTTCCGCGGTGCCATTAGTGAGGCTTGGGTTTACCCTTCTACGGCTGGTTCGCAGATGCTGGGGAATGTACTGGATATTTTTAAACTATACTTGAGTGTTGAGCTATCGGGGGATTTTGGGACTTTGATAAATCGATCGAAAAGTTTAACATAGTCCTGATATCAGGTGAAGGGATGGATTACGTGGGAGACTCTAGATATGAGCATAGCCGTTTATAGCGCAGTCAGCACAGCTATGAGGAGACGAGTCTGAATCAGTCGACATTAGAAAAGGTGCACATTGACGATAGTGTTTACGATTGCGATTTGGTGATTTGAATTTAATATTTCCGTTGTTTGGATTTTGGTATTTTGAGAATTTTGTTCTATGATTGGTATTTCCTATGTGTACATTCATTACACTCTATTCATGTGTCAAATATCTGTGGTATTGATGTTGTTTTGTGCATACCCAGTGCACTCGATTTGGTTTTATACATTTTGAGATATCGATTTGATTTCGTGCATATGGGTTGCACATGATTTTGACGTATGCTTCGACATAGTTTTCATGCACTTTTCGTACCGTGATTTCGATTTTGATATTCGGTATATGTTTTCGTGCACCATGTGCACTTGATTGAGATTCTTGCGCACACTTGGTGCACTTGATGCGGTTTTGTGCAGATTAGATGCACCTGATATTATTGTCGTGCACTCCCGTTGCAATTGACCGATGTTTTTGGTGCACACCCGTTGCACTCAGTTTTGTTTCTGTGTGTATTCATGGCATCTGTATTTGATTTCGATTTTCGTGCGTACCGGACGCACGTGGTACCTCGTATACTATATTTGAGATTGATTTCATTTTGAGCAGTACGTTTTATGATATTTACTATTTGGTTTGATAATCGAGCAGGGCTATCCTGAGACCAGTACCCAGGTGTTTTTGCATGCTTCTCTATTAAGATGTTTGGACGATTTTACTACGATGCACACTATTTACAAATTATATTTTTAATGTATTTCACGTTGGTTTTCATGTTGGACTTTGACATTGTATTTTCACCATAACTCCGATGATTGCGTTATGCTTGACGGAGTTGATTTTTAGTTATGTATTGATAATTTCGGAGCCCCAACGATTTGAGTGCTTTGCTAATTGTTTTAGTATTTGTGGGGAGTTTTAATTTAAATTCGGAGACCGAATTTCTTTAAGGGGGGAAGATTATAACGTTTTAAAAAATAAATAAATAAATAAATAACTAAATAAACCCTTTAGGTGGATTTTCCGATAATCGGTAAAATAAACCGTATTTTCCGTAAAACTTAACTACAATTATTTTTCAATATAGATTTAAATACGCCTATTTTAACTATGTAATTTATTTAGTGACTTATAAATTATTAGTTTACTAAAATATTTTTCCTTAATTAATTAAATTCAAATATTAACATAAGCTTTAATTTTACATTTAATTAGTGTAAATTAAAAATTGGAATGGGTTAGTTTAGCAAAAGTGAACCATGACATATTGGAATCAAGTGTGTTTCATGCAAAATTCTTTTCCAAAACTTTCCATGGTTCTAGACTTTTCTAGGATTGATTTAGAAAAGAAAATAAATAAAATTAAATAAATTATTGAAAAGACTTAAGTAGATGTAAATAATTGGAGAAATTTCTAAACAATACCACACATTCTCACCTCACTCTTTCTACCCTCTCTCCATGGTCGAAATCACCATGAGGCAGCCCCAATTTTCCCCCACTTCATTTCCTCTCCAAAAATCTCCAAAAATTCAATAAAAATCCAAAATAAAACCTCAAATTCCAAATCCAATCTCTACCCATTATTCTTTGGCCTATCTAGAATGGATCTTGGAGCAAAATTAGCATTTTGGAGGCTATGATTTTCATGTTTGATCTCATGTTTAGTGAGGTATAATCCTTACCCTAGTGTTAATTGTAGGTTAATTTCTATAATTTAATGAATTTCGGTATTTAATTAGGGTTCTAATTGCTAACTTGAAAATTCAAGAAAAGGGTTTTTAAATAAAGTTAGGGTTTTTATTAATGGAGTAGGGTTATAATAAGTGGTTTAACATTTTAAGAAATGAAAAATCTAGTGTAGTTATTGTATTGTAAATTGTTGTTTCAAAATTGTTTAAATTAAACAATTTTGAAAACTAGGTTTTTATAACACATATAAATAGGTGAGATAAAATTCAAGTGGTTTTTTTTTATCAATTGTTCATGGTTTTAATGAGTAGATTAACACATAAAGACATGTAAAATCTAATCTAAATTGTTAAATTACTAATTGTTACATTTTAATTGTTCAAATTAAGCTATTGGTAAACTAGATTTTTATAAATCATGTATATTGGTGAGATAAAATTATGATGAGGGTTGCTATCATTAGATTATGGTGTTAATGAGGAGATTAACATGTTAATTGAATGTAAAACATAATCTAGTTACTAGTTGCTAGTTTTTACTTTAAAATTTTGATAAATATGCTAATTTTGCTAACTAGGTTTTTAGAAATTGGTTAAATAATTGAGATTAAAATCTAATTAGGGTTTCATGGTATTATTAACATTATAAATTATAGTTTAATACTTTAGTTCATGCAAAACCAAGCTTAGTTGTTGAATTGTGAATTTAGCTTTAAAATGTGTTAAAATTTGATATTTTTGCAAACTAGAATTTAGGATTTAATAGAAATTGATGAGAATAAATTATAGAAATGCTTTATATAACCTAGTTATAATATTTAGTGAATATTATGACCATTAGTGTCGTTTAAATATCAAGTTTTAAAATGAAACGGTTAATTGATGCTTTCTAGATTTTGCGAAATTGAACGATTTGATTGATTTTAAGGTTTTAATGATTTAAACCCTGTTTTATATTATAATTAATGAGTTTTGGAACTACGATTTGTACGTTTGTATTTTATCTCAATCAATCGGCGTTTGTACGCTGATATTAAGGGTTATTTGATCATTTTGCATGAGCGGGTCATAGGTTTTAACCTATGCGCGTTCGTGCGCCGTTTTGGTTTTATCCTTGATGTCGGTTTACGATATTATATATGTTTGCGTATAGGTACCTATCACGTGGATTTCGGATGATGAAGAAGAGGATGGCGACATCGACTTCGGCAGACAAGGACCAGGTGAGTAGATGTATATCTACAGGGGAAGTCGGGTGGATGGCGTATAGCACCCCCGCAAACGTAGAATAGGGATATTACTTACTGTTATTAGGAAGTCGGACGTGGCCTTATATTCTTGACGAGTAGGGTCTTATTGAAGACTTTAGGTTGGGCTAGACTGATTTAGAAAAACTTAACCAGAGGATGACTGCCTTGGATGGAATTCGTAGGTTTCATGTACACACACACGCGTACACACATATACCCTTGACTTGGTGTGTGTGTGTGTGTATGAATGTGTGTAGGTTTAGATATGTATATATATAACATATACACGTGATATGAGGAGGTTATATGATATATGGGGTTGAGTCGGTATGACTGGGCATGATACCGTGAGATATTAGATATACGATCGAGTTATGACATGAGATGTGTTATGATATTAGCGGATCGTTGGGGAATGAGAAAGTGTATATTTGTATATAAACGATAATAGGTGATGACGACATTGAAATGTACGAGACTCTAGAATAGAACCCGGATTGTAATATGTGACTTAATCACGATATGATATATGACATGATATTCTAGTGGATCATTTGACGATGGGTATTTACACAGACGATAATATATGTTGATGATATTGGGATGTATGAGATTATAGTACTGTACCCTTGATCATGATATTGTTGATGACGATACTATACGAATGATGATGTATATATGTGATAGTTGACCCGTATCCGATTTTGGGATTCCGTATGATGGATTTTACCGTACGAGGCATAGATGTGATGATTGATTCGCACTCTTGACTAGCAGAAGTCGTACTACATACGTGATTCTTGTTGGATATATATATGCCCTAGAGGCCATTATATGATAGTGGATGTATCTATACATGTATATATATTCAGTATGCATTCTTGCTCGACATGATAGTATGCTATCTGGTTCTTCTTTATCTGACATGTTAATTTGATCATGCTTTTATTCATTCATACATGCTGATAAAGCCCTGAGGATATCGGCTTGACTACTCTGATTATGATAGAGATCATACTAGTGGGACATCTATAGTCTATAAGCATATCCTGGAAAGTCCCTAGTCATAGGTATATCGAGACGGGGCATTGATATACCAGAGTAGACTAGCGTATATGATACTAGACCCATACGATGGGCGATGAATGTTCCCACATTCATCGATGTTTGACATCAAGATTATATACGGGTGCTCAGTGGTGACTGGGTACACTGGACGGACTCACCGAGAACTCCTATATGGAATTATATCTATCGTCGGATAGCAGTTCTCAGGTGACACTGGTACAGGTTAGTCTGTAGACCCGAGATCGTCATAGAGTCTTGTGTGTTCTCCCACTGTACTTTGATTGCCACCCTACCACGGCTCTACTGAGTCATGCAAACAGGTGGCCGTTGGGTACAGTCCCGAGACACATGAAGGCAATGAGCGATAGGAGGGGTTTCGTCTCTCCCGGTATTGGGAGTTGATGATGTGCTGTGCCCGACTGGTTATATCAGTAAGTCCCTGTCCAGGGCTACTGAGATTTGCTGATAAGTGTTATCAGTAGTTTCTCGATCTGTTATAGACCATTCACCGGCACGACTTATTGTGTTATTGGGGTCGACGTGACCATCCCTAGGCTCTATATGCAGCATATCTGACGAAAAGACCGGACTGTACGGTAGTGCTGCCGATTGGCTCGACGGGAGTTGTAGCAGGTTCGCTTGTTTTCTTCTGATCGCTCAATACCCGGGTGGCCGTTACGTTTAGCTGACCGCTTGTGGCTTGGGGGTGCTTGATATGATCATCACCCTCTGCCGGCGTATTGACGAGTCTTAGAGTCCCACACAGGAGTTACCTAGTCCAGGCGAAACGTTGTGGTGCGCGTATGCGATATGCGTATGGACCCGATTAAAATGCGCGTATATGATACCGTACATTGATCGTGTTAGTTGTATGTACGCCCTAGAGGCCAGTATTGTACAGATGATGTATATTATATTGGATGCTTGGACATATATAGAGATGACTTTCTTGCTCGATATGATAGTATGCTATCTGGTTACTCTTTATCTTAACATGTACACTAGTCTCTTTATACTGTCTTATAGTTACATGTTGGTAAAGCCCTTAGGATGTGTACTTGACTACCTGGACTATGATGCAGATCATACTAGTGGAGACATGGTAGTCCATAAGTACATCCTTCAAGCTCCCTAGTCGTGGGTGTATCGAGACGGGGCATCGATATACCAGTGTAGACTAGCGTATACGCTTCTTGACCCATGTGATAGGCGATGGATGATCCCATATCCATTGGTGTTTGACATCAGAGATGGTATACGGGTGCTCAGTGGAGACTGAGTACACTGGACGGACTCGCCGAGAACTCCCAGATGGTATTATACCTCACGTCAGATGGCAGTTCTCAGGTGAAACTTGTACAGGTTAGTCTGTAGACCCGAGATCATCATAGAGTCTTGTGTGATTCCCACTGTGCTTTGATCTCCACCTTACCATGTCCATGAGGGCGTGCAAAACGGTGGTCTTTGGGTACAGTCCCGAGTCAAATGGAGGCAATGAGCGATAGGAGGGGTTTCGTCTCTCCCGGTATTGGGGGTTGATGTTGCGCTGTGCTCGATTGGCCGTAACAGGGAAGTCCCTGGCCAGGGCTGATCAGAGATTTGCTGGTAAGTGTTACCAGTAGTTTCTCGACCCGTTACGAGCCTCACATCGGAACGACTTATCGGGTTATTGGGGTCTGACGTTTACCACCCCTAGACTTGATATGCGACATATCAGACGAAGAGACCGGACTGTACGGTAAGTGTTACTGGTCGGATTCGCAGGAGTGTGAGCGGGCTAGCTCGTCGATATTCTGATCGCTCAATACCCGGGTGGCCGTTACGTTTAGCAGACCGCTTGCGGCTTGTGGGTGCTTGATATGATCATCATCTGCTGCCGGCGTATTGACGAGTCTTTAGAGTCCTACACAGAGGTTTCCTAGGTCAAGCGAAACGAAATAGGAGCGCATATGAGATATGTGCAGGACCGAGAATAATGCGTGTATGTGATACCGCATTTCATTCTCGCGATATATGTTTCGATTGGTTATATTCGATATGACCTAGTTATCGAATCATTGATTCGATAAATCGATACATTGGATTCTAGTCAGTCATGTGCGACATGACCGGATCATTGAATCAAGTGTTGATTTAATGATTTAATGTATAATTATATATATTAGATATATTACTTTACATTAACTAGTATTGGTTCACTTTAAACGGATTTTTCTCACTTGGATTGCACATTGTATATGTGATATACTTTTGTGCACTTTTTTTTGTATCATGTTTGATGATACTTGATCATTTAGTTAAGTGTATAGGATTAAACCATGATTAATTTGATAATTAGGGTTTTGCATATCCATTTATTTATTTATTTGTTTATTTATTTATTTGGAAATGATTATGATAAGAATGGTGGCTTTCTTTGTCTTTTAGTTGAAGCTTCATGAAGTTTGACTTCTTAACCATTCTTGTCATCATGCTTAACCTTAACCCATCCATTAACCATGGTTTATTCTCTACACTTAACCCTAGTTTAAGTTATGATAAGTATTTGTTTTTCTATTTCTTTTTAATAGAACTTATCATAACCATTTTCATCTTCTTCTTCTTCAAGCTTGCTACTTTAATGGCAACTTGAGATCTAGTGAGAGAAATCCAAATCTAAAGTGAACCCACCTCCTATTTCTTCATCCTCTACCTCTTGCCAAGTGGTTTTGGGTGTTTTCTTCACAAGTTTCACTACTTGGTGAAGTCGGAGCTTGAACTAGTGCAACCTCGACGTAGATCGTCTTTGACACGAAGCCGACGACCTTGCTCGCCCGTTTTCCGATGAAGCCGACGAATGAGTCGAGGATTCATGATGGACAGCGAGGGCATGACCACGTGGAGCTAAGAAGGTGGAAATCCGGATCTACAAAGGTTGTAGCATCTAACCTATAGTTAAATAGTTAACTAGTTTTCCGTTTCGCCTAAACATCTAGTCTAAGATCTGTAGTCTAGGGATTCTCGGCACCATTTTTTTTAAATTGGCATGTTCGATGCCTTGTGAGATCTTACTAGAGTGCCTAGGAACCTTTCACTGGTATCAGAGCCTAGCTAGAGCCTTAGGCGAAGTCTAGAAGGAATTTGAAGTCCAATCGAACCCGAAATCGCATTTTTTACACGCTCTCTGGACTTTTTATGAAAACGTGGATTTTTCCAGATTAAAAATGCCTAAAAAATTCAGCTGGAAGATCTAAGAAATCTGGTGAAACACGAGATCATGAGGCCTCCAAACAGCCGCGGAAACGCGGCAGAAGCATGGCTTCTGCCGCGGTTCCACCGCCGACTGTTCACTTTGCTCAATTTTGTTTGCACAGTAATTCTTATTTTCTGGTGCTGAGTTTTATGGGAATTTTTAATAATTATTCAAGAGTTGAATTTTCTGGGGATGATTTGGGGATTCGGTATTTCGATCGGGGTATCAAATTTCGTCTTTGTGTATTTCCGGATAATTTTTTGAATATGTTAAAAAGTTCGACCAGATATAAATACCCAATTTTTTCCCTGACGGGAAATTTCCAAGTGTTGGATTTTTCCGTAGTTTAACGACGTTCTAAGTAGTGCAAGTAACGCGATGGACCCTCTAGAAGACAACAAACCTTAACTCGATTATGTGACCGTCTTGAACTGCCCTTTGAACCTTCGGGTTTGGGGCAGTACGGCGTGCCACATGTGAGGCGTTGGCTTGACCCTTCTACGGCTGGACCGTTGGTACTGAGGCACGAACTGAATGTTGTTAGACTTATTTCATGTGTTGAGCTGTATCGGGAAAACTTGGGTATTCGACTGTTTGATCAGAAAGTTTAACATTTTCTGTTTATCTGGAATGTGATACAATAATTGGAATTCACAAACAGTTATGTGATAACTGAATGAATGTTGTAAATTTAGCAGTTTAGTCCCATATGATATTGAAATGAGTTTTCGATAATGAGACTAAAATGCGGGATTTATATCTGTTAGGCATGTGATGTCTAAGTATTTCATTTAATTAGGCATGCGATGTCTAAAGAAGTTGCGGATTCCAATTGTTGTAGTTTTACACTTTCTTTTCTGTGACCGTAAGTGTAGTATGCAGATATCGCCGGTTTCGTTGCTATACGTCAATGACAATTGGGGTATACATACTTACTTACGTTGATGACATGTGATGTTTTGTGTTGCTGGATATGTTATATTGGATCGTCGTATTCGAATAGCCGGGGGTTTTTATGTGAGATGAGTGTTTTTCATTTTCATTCATGTAAAAACTTGTATGTAATATTCTTTTATTTGGGGCACTTCCAGGTAGCGGAAGATGTCACCTTTTGTATATTATTTACTTTTCCGCATTAGGATAGACCCAAGGAGGGGAGCACAAGTAACCGGGTTCTGGGGTCCAGTGGGAGACCAACTCGAGGAGTCAAGTCCGGGTCTCCTAACCCTAGAATTGGCAGGGTTGCTTGCCGCTCTCGTAGGGGTCTAGGGGTGTGGGATTGGCTATTCATCACGACCGTGGAATCTGTGTTTTATACTGGCTCGTATTGAAAACACAGACGTCCTAGAATATCCAATATTTCATATGTTTATTCTGCTGCGATATCTGTGTTGTGACTCTGTGATGGATATAGTATATAGTATATATGATATATTATATAGACGTTTCTTATGTTTTACACCCGCGCTAGCCCTGCCCTGCTCTGTCGTTAGTTACCTAACCTAACGGTGCACGAGGGGACATCGAGGCGAATGCGGATGGCATAAGTGTACGTCATATCTATCTGTGATGTTTAGGTATTTAAATGATGGGACTTCATTAATGTGATTAATGAAAGATAAGAAACCTAAGATGTTGTAGAATCGAATTTTAAAATAAAACAGGTAGCTACAGTTCTTGCTTTGCACAGCGGTATATATGATATACCCTGCACCTTATTCGATGAGGAAAGGACCGAGATCCCTTCACCAGGAGTGACTCCTTTAGCAATAACTGGCAGATGCTGCAGACTCGGTTTGCTTTTGACTTCTTTTGGGTTTTTGCTTTGCACAGCGATATATATGATGTAAGTGCACGGCGGCGCCCCGGCCGTCAATCCGACGCTGGAAGGCGGAAGCGGTGATAAACTTTAATTTTGCGGACTTAGCAAACTGGCACCACCGCGCACTATAACCGGATCGAACCATTAACTAGTCTAAGCCATCTACAAGAAAAGGGAAGAGAGATATACCGACTGATCCAAGTCCTCCGGTCTTCATCTCCACTCCGTTCTCCTCGCGGGATCTCCGTCCATCTCCTCCTCGTCGGAAAGGGCTCCACATCGCCTGTAGCTTTTACGGGCTCCCACCTCAATACCGAGGCAACTCGGGCGCGAAGCTGGCGAATCGACGCGTCCAAGATTTGCTGTAAGAAGTGGTGTAGAATACGCTTTGTCTCAATGAGGTTTGAAGTTGCCTTGATGGAGGAATCAAGATGATGCGAACTTGGGGATTTTTGTGGCAATGAAAATGATATGAATGATTAATTTTCCAATACCAAAATGAAGCTTCTCATTTTTCTCCCCTCAACCAAATGTGTGGCTGGCCAATCCCTCTTGGAAATGGTGGTGGAGATATGAACAAATAGCAAGAGGGAGGTAAGTATAGGAGAAATCAAAGAGGTGACCACAACATCAACCATACCTTTCACTTTAAACCCATCCTCATTCAATCAAATCTCATTAAAGCAAAAGCATGGTTGAAAAGCAAAGATTCTTATCATATCAAACCCTTTTGCAAGAAAACCCCTCCACAAATGTAATTTGCAAAACTGCAAATTACCCCCTCCATCGGAAAAGTCCGGCCGGGAAAGAACAAAGGAAAACCGGCCGGAACGGAATGCAAACTGGCAACTCCAGAAAACTGGTCCCGTAATAAATTACAGAAAAACCCCGATACTGTGCATACACACCCGCATCTGTATTCCGTCCGGATACAAATGCAAAGAGACAAAATATACACTGTACTAAACTAGGACCGGCTTAAACCAAAGCCGGCTAGTAATATCCGTTCGATCCTGATCCGTGCAATACCGCACGTATCTGATCGAACCCTGCCATATACCTATACGGCTACTAGTACAAACCGTCCGATCCTGATCCGTGCAATACCGCACGTATCTGATCGGACCCTGCCATATCTCCATACGGCCTCTACAGCGTTTCGCCCGAAAGCTTGAGTAACTGAAAGTGTGGTAGACTCTAAAGACTCGTCAATACTATGGCTGTGGATTTAACCACTAGCACGTCAGAGGTATAAGCCAATACGTAACGGGCCACCAGCTATTGACTAAAAGGGACGTCGATGAGCAAACTCATCCTGACACCCTACTGAGCCTGTCAGTGACAATATCCGTACAGTCCGGTCCGTTCGTCTGTGAGCATCGCATGTCGGGCCTAGGGGGTGGGTAAAAGTCAGACCCCCAAAAGCGGTACAAGTCGTGTCGGAGTGTAGCCCAGAACACCCTGAGATACTACTGGAATACCTACCAGTAAATCTCCTGCCTTGGCCAAGGACTTCGTGTAATGGCTCTCCTAGACACAGCGCGACCTCACCCCCAATACCGGGAGAGACGAAACCCCCGAAGATCCGCTCATTGCCTCCATGTGGCTCGGGACTGTACCCAACTAAAACCTGTTTGCACGACTCCTTTGAGCCGTGGTAGGGTAGTAATCAAAGCACAGTGGGAACTCACACGAGACAAATGACGATCCCCAGGTCGATGAACTAACCTGTACACATGTCACCTGGGAACTGCTATCTGACGTCAGGTATAAGACCAACTAGCATGTTCCCGGCGAGTCCTGTCCGGTGTACTCATAACCCAATGAGCACCTGTATACATCTTAGGTGAACCAACTGACACCAGTGGCTTGTGAGACCGGCCACCGCCCCTCGTCGGGGTCTCGACTGTATACACTAGTCTACTCTGGAGTATCGATGCCCTATCTCGAAACTCCCACGACTAGGGACCTTTTAAGGATGTGCTTATAGACTACCAGCTCCCACGTATATGATCGCCCTCATACTGCCGGTAGTCAAGCAAGAATCCTAGGGGCTTTATCAACGTGCAATAGCGACATGTCATGTCACCTAAAGCAGTACACGATGATAAAGGTAAACCAGATAGCAAACTATCATCTCGAGTAAGACTGTTCTACCGGGATAGGTCCTCCCTCAATCATTGCAATCACGTGCCTGTGATCCAATAATTGACTCTGAGGGCACTATCTCCAACAATCTCCCACTTGCACTCAAGGCTAATTATTGCGATGTCGCATACTCACAGCCCGTGTGATACCGAACACCCAACTCCTCTACTAGTCAGTCTCACAAATCCTGTTTGCGAAACTCTTGCGTTCGAGGAATAGCCTTAGCGAGTGGATCCGCTCTGAAGTTTCTTTCTATGTCCCTCTATATCTCAAGTTCGCGGAGAAAGCCATCTCCCGAAATGAGCAATACCTGTCTTAGAGTGTCTGGATGTCTGATGGGACCGAGCTCATAAATGAACTCCAAATCCAAACTTCTTAGACTGTATCCTCAACTGAACTTAATCAGTATCCTGCGCCATGCCACCCTCAGTATTTCCTTGGATCACCTGTCCAAAATACTGCCCCTCGTCAGATGGAAAACTATAACTCTGACAACCTCCTTGTCGTCCATGTCACCTTGGAAGCCTGGAGTGATAACCGTCTCCTAAAGGAGGCAGCCGTTATCATATCCCTAGAACATTCACTTATGTTCTAAAACTGCTTCCGACTGTTCCTCCAGGATTGGATCAATATCAACTTATTGCATCTAGTGCAAGAACAACATCTGGTGTGGTACTTGACATCTCATGATTGACTCAATTGCCTAAGCAAGTGATCTGCCAATCATGCACATCCCTCTCTACTTTAGTCTATAAGACACCTTTAGAGAGGGTGACTCCATTACCTGCAGGTACACTACCGTGCCAGGAGTCGTCCATTCTAAATACTCTTAGAATGCTGTCTAAGTACCCTGATTGGGAAACCACCCAAATCTAGATCTAAAACCATAGACCTAGTAACCAGTATGTCTGATATAATGTCCAAGTCCTTTGTGGAGAAACCACTGTGTGACGACCAAAGTATAACCGATCGTAGTATAGGAATATCACTTCCTACTTTGTGTATGTCATCCAAATACCAGGATATCACACCCTACTACCTCCTTAACAGATCCATCCTCTATTCTGATGACGTCAAACCTATGACTGTCACATCAGAAATAGATGATCTATCTCCGCTATATCTGCTTTAGTCTATAAATAGACATAAGCCTGATGTCCACCAAATGCTTCCGCTGCTCCCACTGACTACGACAACCCTCTGGCAGAGTCATATAGACGTGCACTTCTAAAGCTAGTTTAGAACGACGCTATACTCATCCTCCCACCGGGTCTCGCACCCTGGAACAACAGCAATGGCAAGTGTGGGTAAACAAGAACTTCCCTGTCACCGTCCTTGAGGCTACCAGAGTACCTCTCGGGTGCCTGAAGTTACCCACTTTATTTGCGGAGTGGCCAATGGAATGTCAATCCAGATTGAATCTTTAGGTTCCTTATCAAATCTTCAGTAATCGTTTGCGGTTCTGGAATCACTTCCAGTTCTACCATACTCCCACTACTGTTTTCTGAAAAAATCCATTTTTTAATAAAACTGTGGCGAGTCTAGAACAATATCGCTATTGTTCATCCAGATGGTAGAAAGTCAACCCTCGTCATAGCCTGGGTCAACCCACAAACAGCCATTACAGAAACGTGCCTTGAGTTGTCTAGTGTCTGGTTTTAATCATAAACCGGACAACTCCCCGTACCTTAACATCGTTAAGATATGAACTGTTCTATATCCAATATAGAAACAGAGGCACTGATTTAATTGAACCAGATTCAAATCATGCAGCTGTCCCCAGCGCATGTCAACTAAATGGAAGGAGGCCGATCAGCGTTACTCAACTTAGGAATACTTCCAATTATGAGTAACCTGAAAGAGAAGCAAGATCTCTTTATCATTACTATCAACTGAATACCATACATAAGTATCTACATCTTCGATCTCTTTGAAGAATCCCGATACTTGCTATACCTGGTTCTCTACTCTATTCAAATACCTATAACTTCTCAAAATTTGGACCCTGTGTTTCCGCGAAACACCTTTCTAAAAACTAGAGAAGTCATAAGTAAACCGAATATAGTACGAGGACCAACCCCTCTGTCCTGATGGACCCTGGACAACATACAATCCTTTGTATAAGTCCCTTGAGTCTGATAACTCATTCACTGTGTGTCGTAGGTCGAAAACTGTACTTATGGTTAAGAAGAATTACACCGCTGTTTAATGCTCCTTACCTAACCATCCACTGATATAGGTAAATGTCGTAGACATAATTTCAGAAAGGTATATCTCACTCTATGAAAATAGACGTACAGATATATCAATTTGAAATTGGTGCATAACAGCGGATATTCAAAACCAAATATTTGCCGACCGGCAAACAGCCCAGGTGATTTCCTCAAATATCACCGATTACAACGAATCCAGATATAATGAGGATAATCACCCAATTCCCAATAACTTACTCCCACTCATCATCTGTAAAACCATACAGATGTGAGAATCGTACCTGGTGAATACATACCCTGGAGTAAGTATCTAATCGGGAAATCAGTTTTCCTTTAACAGTACACAGTGGGACTGAAACATTGAAATGTTTCGATGGGGTATCCTGGTATTCCTAGTAATGCCCTTTCCATTATCCAGATTCACAACTGTAACCGTATAATTCTTTGCCACCTCTCCAAATCCCTTCATATGTCTTTAGTCTTTACCTTCTGCACACCCTTTTAGGCCAAATGGTTTTCTTCCTTCCCTACCGTTGGGCACCAGCCTATGGTTTGGAAGAAGACTATCCAATAAGCATAATGGGTGTACTGTCCCAATCCTAGGAACACTCGCAATGAGAGAGGGTGAAGATAAAAGACGACCGAATAAATCTTATTCCTATTTCTCCTGAACCAGAATCCATCCCCGAACTGGAACCAGTTCCATTCGAGTTCGTATATAACCATACGATGGAGTATCCAAATAAACTGTGGATCTTCGTAGTGATACGGAGTGTCCTGGAGAAATACAAAGGTGATGTGGGAGTGGTAACGAAATATTTGGTTTGGTCGTGAATGTCTGTTGCAATTTACTTTGCCCTCTTACTAATCCCTTGCTTTTTCTGAACTTAATACCTTCTGCACACCATCGTTATGCTAATTGGTTTTCTTCATTCCCTACCGGTCGGCACCAGCCTAAGGTTTGAAAGAAGACAATCCAATTTGCGTAATAGGTGTACTACCCCTAAACTAAGGAGTACTCGTAACCTGAGAGAGGGTAAAAGGAAAAGACAACTGAATAATCCTATCCGTTTTCTCCAAAACCGGAAACCATCCTCGAATAAATTCTTTCGAGTTCGTATCTAACCATACGATGGTTTTGTCCAATGGAAGTGGACGTTCGCAGTAATGCGGGGTGTCCTGGAGAAAAGGGTAAAAGTAGGAAGTGGCAATGAGGTTTGCAACTCTGACAATCCAAAAGCCAGTGTTAAGAAGGTTCGGTCAACTTGGTTTCTGAGTCAAAGTCTTAGGGTCGGGTCAATGGTCGCTGCCAAAGAGAGAGAGAAAAGAAACACTCAGCGTGCACTCTAACCTAGATCAGAATGGTTACCAATTTATCTAATCTGGAATCCTCCCACTGTATCTCAAATTCTCCTCCAAACCTAAAGAAGAATTAGTCGGGGTTACCCGAGGAGTATACCAACTCATCAGTGTGAATCGGGATCCAACTATCATCACATGATAACGTGACGGAATCCGCTCACGGTATAACACTCCAGAAGGTATGCGCATATCTGGCAAGTTTCAGTTCTTTTGAAACTCCCGATGTGATTTCTACCCCATGCTCTTATGACCTTGACTTTGGCCAACATATCATAAGTCACATGTCAAGTTCAACCCGTCATTCTCCAGGTTAATTTGAGTCCACCCGTACATACCCTTGACTTTGGCCAAAATGGCAGTACGACTGTCCCAAACCAACGCATCTATCTATGCTGCATATGAATACCCAACAGCTACCAAACACTGTGCCTTGACTTTGGCCAACATACACAGCTTGAATACTATTGACTATCCATATGAAACGACGGAGGGATACGAATGGTTTCTGGCGAAAACCTTTAACGTAATGAACTTGATATCGTTGAAGGAACGGATAGCTTTTTAGAAAATATAGTGACGAAAACTTTTACTAAAGAGGTCACTCCCGGTGAAGGGATCTCGGCTCTTTCCCCGTAGAATGAGGTGCAGGATATTCCAACTGAATACCACGGTGCAAAGCAAAAGTAATCGGCTATAGTGAAGTCAATGCCCTGACGCAAACTTCTGTCCAAGGGGTCACTCCCGGTGAAGGGATCTCGGCCCTTGCCTCGTCGACTGAGGAGCAGGATATTCCAAATGAATACCACGATGCAAAACAAAAGTGAACGTCCTTGCAATAACAGCTTTTTGAAAAATGTTCCAACAACATCAGAATAGGTTTGTTTAACTTGCATTGATCCGAATCAACGCAGTCCCATCAATTGATCACACCACAAAGAACGAAAATATACTGACGTACGTATATGCCATCAGCATTCGCCACTGGGTCCCGTCATCACCCGTTAGGTTAGCTAACTAACGGCAGAGCGGGGACTGGACTAGCGCGGATGAAAAACATATACAACATCTACTAATATATATACCAATATATAGTATTTCGCTCAAGGCGTGAATAAAATGCAACATCACAGAAATGTACAGCATCACAGAACAATACAGATATCTGGGATCCCCGGGTTTCACAGAGCCACTACTGAAACCCGACGTTCCTCTGGTCGTGTGGATAGCCTGTGCAATGAAAACCTAGACCCCTACGGGCGCGGCAAGTCACCCGCCAAAACCTGAAGCGAGGCAGCCCCCTTCAGCACCGTGAATGGACCACCCAGCACTTCACGGAATCCGGCAACTTGGGTACCCCTCCTGGGTCAACCTGTACCCCCTACGAGTGCGGCGAATAGCCCGCCAATTCCAGACTGAAGCCTCCTCCGTCCCAATGCCATGAGATGCGGGCCCGTTGCCCTCTAAAACCCGGCTATCCGTGCACCCCTCCGCGGGGTAACCCTAGTACAGATGTAAAATATACATACAATGGGTACATCGACCGCAACCAGGTCGTGCCCCAAAAGAATAATACAAACAGGCAGTGACGGCAGTCCACATGTCGGACGCTCGCCCCGCAATATCAAATGTACATAATACAACCACAACTGTACTAGCATTGCATCCAGGCTATCCCCCACGACCGATCCGCAACAACACAGCAAATACATAAAACATCAACGTGAAAGTCACGTTCGCAAATCCGTCTAACCGGGCTATAGCAGTTAGACTGGATTTACCGATCGAGTGACATTCACGGTCGCAGATATAATGTAAATACTGTGAAAAATGTGTTTAAAATATCCGACCGATCAAAAATTAACAAGTGGGCCCCAAAACAATACTGTAGCAGTTACAGAAAATATGGGCCCAATTTTAATGTTCCAGAAACCCAAATTTATCCCCAGAGGCCCACTGTAGAAATCCAGCCCAATGATTCCTCCATACTGCGGCGGAAGCGCGGCCAGAAGTGGGTTTTGGCCGCGCTTCCGCGCTCTGGTTGGAAGATCATTGTCTCGAATTTGAACAGTGGTCTTATAATTTTTAGTACAGTACTTTTATACAACCTGAAAAATTTTTGGAGACTGAAAAATTTCAACAGAAACTGTCGTGGGTGTATTTGGGTTTTTGGACATTTCGATCGATCGGAACTGAAAAACACATTACACAAAGCTAGACTAAGTTAATGGGGAGGCTCTGATACCACTGTAAGTGCACGGCGGCGCCCCGGCCGTCAATCCGACGCCGGAAGGCGGAAGCGGTGATAAACTTTAATTTTGCGGACTTAGCAAACCGGCACCACCGCGCACTATAACCGGATCGAACCATTAACTAGTCTAAGCCATCTACAAGAAAAGGGAAGAGAGATATACCGACTGATCCAAGTCCTCCGGTCTTCATCTCCACTCCGATCTCCTCGCGGGATCTCCGTCCATCTCCTCCTCGTCGGAAAGGGCTCCACATCGCCTGTAGCTTTTACGGGCTCCCACCTCAATACCGAGGCAACTCGGGCGCGAAGCTGGCGAATCGACGCGTCCAAGATTTGCTGTAGGAAGTGGTGTAGAATACGCTTTGTCTCAATAAGGTTTGAAGTTGCCTTGATGGAGGAATCAAGATGATGCGAACTTGGGGATTTTTGTGGCAATGAAAATGATATGAATGATTAATTTTCCCACACCAAAATGAAGCTTCTCATTTTTCTCCCCTCAACCAAATGTGTGGCCGGCCAATCCCTCTTGGAAATGGTGGTGGAGATATGAACAAATAGCAAGAGGGAGGTAAGTGTAGGAGAAATCAAAGAGGTGACCACAACATCAACCATACCTTTCACTTTAAACCCATCCTCATTCAATCAAATCTCATTAAAGCAAAAGCATGGTTGAAAAGCAAAGATTCTTATCATATCAAACCCTTTTGCAAGAAAACCCCTCCACAAATGTAATTTGCAAAACTGCAAATTACCCCCTCCATCGGAAAAGTCCGGCCGGGAAAGAACAAAGGAAAACCGGCCGGAACGGAATGCAAACTGGCAACTCCAGAAAACTGGTCCCGTAATAAATTACAGAAAAACCCCGATACTGTGCATACACACCCGCATCTGTATTCCGTCCGGATACAAATGCAAAGAGACAAAATCTACACTGTACTAAACTAGGACCGGCTTAAACCAAAGCCGGCTAGTAATATCCGTTCGATCCTGATCCGTGCAATACCGCACGTATCTGATCGAACCCTGCCATATACCTATACGGCTACTAGTACAAACCGTCCGATCCTGATCCGTGCAATACCGCACGTATCTGATCGGACCCTGCCATATCTCCATACGGCCTCTACAGCGTTTCGCCCGAAAGCTTGAGTAACTGAAAGTGTGGTAGACTCTAAAGACTCGTCAATACTATGGCTGTGGATTTAACCACTAGCACGTCAGATGTATAAGCCAATACGTAACGGGCCACCAGCTATTGACTAAAAGGGACGTCGATGAGCAAACTCATCCTGACACCCTACTGAGCCTGTCAGTGACAATATCCGTACAGTCCGGTCCGTTCGTCTATGAGCATCGCATGTCGGGCCTAGGGGGTGGGTAAAAGTCAGACCCCCAAAAGCGGTACAAGTCGTGTCGGAGTGTAGCCCAGAACACCCTGAGATACTACTGGAATACCTACCAGTAAATCTCCTGCCTTGGCCAAGGACTTCGTGTAATGGCTCTCCTAGACACAGCGCGACCTCACCCCCAATACCGGGAGAGACGAAACCCCCGAAGATCCGCTCACTGCCTCCATGTGGCTCGGGACTGTACCCAACTAAAACCTGTTTGCACGACTCCTTTGAGCCGTGGTAGGGTAGTAATCAAAGCACAGTGGGAACTCACACGAGACAAATGACGATCCCCAGGTCGATGAACTAACCTGTACACATGTCACCTGGGAACTGCTATCTGACGTCAGGTATAAGACCAACTAGCATGTTCCCGGCGAGTCCTGTCCGGTGTACTCATAACCCAATGAGCACCTGTATACATCTTAGGTGAACCAACTGACACCAGTGGCTTGTGAGACCGGCCACCGCCCCTCGTCGGGGTCTCGACTGTATACACTAGTCTACTCTGGAGTATCGATGCCCTATCTCGAAACTCCCACGACTAGGGACCTTTTAAGGATGTGCTTATAGACTACCAGCTCCCACGTATATGATCACCCTCATACTGCCGGTAGTCAAGAAAGAATCCTAGGGGCTTTATCAACGTGCAATAGCGACATTTCATGTCACCTAAAGCAGTACACGATGATAAAGGTAAACCAGATAGCAAACTATCATCTCGAGTAAGACTGTTCTACCGGGATAGGTCCTCCCTCAATCATTGCAATCACGTGCCTGTCATCCAATAATTGACTCTGAGGGCACTATCTCCAACATATGATATATCCCGCACCTCATTCGACGAGGAAAGGACCGACGATCCCTTCACCGGGAGTGACCCCTTTGGCAAAACTAGAAAAGCCTCAAAATCACTCCATTTCAAAAATTCCATTTGATTCTACAACGATATCAAGTTTATTACGCAATAGGTTTTCAGAAAAACCTGTCGTAGCCTTCCGTCATTTCAGATAAGTACTATTTAGTATTCGTGCTGCGGTTGTTTGGCATGCGTCAAGGCGTAGTGTACGGTAGCTAACTAGTATTTATCTGCTTATGCATATGATGCAGATTGGATTAGGGTATTCGCACGGCGTTGTTTGGCATGCGTCAAGGGTCGTGCGGGTGGGTTTAATTCAATCAGGAAATGACGGGTTGAACTTGACTAGCGGACTATGGGTTGTTTGGCATGCGTCAAGGTCATAGCACGCTAGGGGCAAAAGATTATCGGGAATTTCAAGTGTTGAAATTTGCAATGAGATTGCATACCTTTTATGAGATAGTTGGATCCCGATACCCACTGCGAGTAAGAGTTACTCCTGGGAGTGTTTTACACATTGCAATTAGCTGATCAAGTAGGTGTCTAGAAAGATGTCAACGGGCTTACGCCTCTGGGAAAACGAGGTTTACATTAATTAGGTTCGTGCGAAAGCACGGGGGACCTCCCTCAAAGTACCGACACTGGCCTGGCTGAAAGATTGGCGAACTTGTAGTGTGTAATTAATCCCGGCTAGTCTTTCCTTTTAGGGTTTGAAGGAAGATTTGATAAAAAGCAGTTGGAGCCATCCTGATTAGTTAAGATAATAACCAATCTGATCTTGCACGAGCATACGCTAAAGTGTTTTCTTCTCTCTCTCTCCAGGTAGCGACCATTTCATGCCTTAATCAAGATAATAATATGGATGTATTGACCGAACCCGCATGTTATACTGGGCAGGGGAACGTTGAACCCGTTCTATCTTATAAGTGTTATAAGAATGAACAGGAAACAGGAGAATATCTGGATTCTCACACCGCCCAAATGGAGAACATGCATGTTGATGCATCATCTTCGGGTGTGTTTGTCATTGAGAACTGTTTCTCAGTTCACCCTACGTCCTGGGTATTAGATACCGGATCCGGATCCCACATATGTAAGATGTTACATGGGCTGCGAAAAGGTAGAGAACTGGGAAAAGGTGATCATTCCGTTCAAGTAGGGAACGGTGCAAATGTTGCATCCAAAGCAGTTGGCGAATATCACCTTGTATTACCAAGTAGTGATACAATAATTCTGAATGAGTGCTATTATATACCAAACATGATGTGCAACATTATATCAGTTTCTTTATTGAGTAAAGAAGGATATAATTTTGTAGTAAAGGAAAATGTTATGAACATATTCCTAGATCAAAAGTTGATTGCATCAGGCTCGCTACATAATGGCATATTCATTCTAAATCAAAATACAGTCCTCAATATACAAAACACACACAAGAGGAAGAGTTCAGAAATGAACGAATCCTTCTTATGGCATTGTAGACTTGGTCACATCAATGTGACACGACTAGCTAAGTTGCATAAGGATGGGTATTTAAATCCGTTTGAATTTTCATCTTATGACACTTGCTAGTCATGTCTTAAAGGCAAGATGACCAAAACTCCGTTTACGGGACACGGAGAAAGAGTTACCGAACTCTTGGGACTAATACATAGTGATGTATGCGGTCCCATGTCTACACATACTAGGGATGGTTCTTCATACTTCATTACATTCACTGACGATCTCTCTAGATACGGGCATGTGTTCCTATTGAAACACAAGTCTGAAGCTTTTGAGAAATTCAGAGAATATAAGCACGAAGTAGAGAACCAAACGGGCAAAAGTATTAAGATCCTTCGATCTGATCGAGGAGGAGAATACTTGAGCAATGAGTTCTAAGATTATCTAAAAGAGAATGGGATTCTCTCTCAGCTTACTCCACCTTATACACCACAGCACAACGGTGTATCTGAACGGAGAAACCGCACCCTATTAGATATGGTGCGCTCAATGATGAGTACAGCTGAGTTACCTATTTCCTTCTGGGGACATGCGCTTGAGACAGCCATGGACCTATTGAATAGAGTTCCTACCAAATCAATGCCTACCACTCCATATGAGATATGGAAAGGGAAGAGACCACATCTTAATTATATTAAGATATGGGGTTGTCCAGCCTATGTCAAAAGACAAAATCCGGACAAACTCGAGGCAAGATCTGTCTTATGTAAGTTTGTAGGATATCCCAAAAATTCACAAGGGTATATCTTCTACCACCCCGAGGAACAAAAGGTGTTTGTTTCTCGACATGCCACTTTCTGAGAAAAAAGTTTTCTTATGAAACAAACAAGTGGCATTGAGGTAGAACTGGAAGAGGTTCCAGCGACACAGACTATAACAGAAGATTTGGTTGAACCAGAGGATTCCGTAGTTCCCGATGAACCCTAGCCACTCCGCCGATCTAGTAGGGTTCTTCGCCAACCTGAGAGATACTACGGTTTTCTCATGGACGGTAGGAGCGAGGATTGCATCATGGAGGATGATGACCCAACTAGCTTCGAGCAGGCCATCATGAGTGGGGACTCAGTGAAATGGCTGGATGCTATGCGGTCTGAGATGGAATCCATGTATACCAACAAAGTATGGACTTTGGATGTTGCTCCTGAAGGGGTAAAACCCATTGGGAGCAAGTGGATCTTCAAGAAGAAACTTGGTGTAGATGGGAAAGTGGAGACTTTCAAAGCTAGACTTGTAGCAAAGGGTTTTCGTCAAAGACCAGGTGTGGACTATGACGAGACCTTTTCTCCAGTGGCTATGCTTAAATCCATCCGGATCATGCTTGCCATCGCTGCATATCAAGATTACGAAATCTGGCAAATGGATGTTAAGACCGCCTTTCTAAACGGTGATTTAGAAGAGTGCGTGTACATGACTCAGCCAGAGGGCTTCGTAGACAGTGGGAGCAGCGGGAAGGTGTGCAAGCTGCTTAAATCCATTTATGGATTAAAGCAAGCATCGCGGAGTTGGAACATCTGCTTTGACGTCGTTATCAAAGAGTTTGATTTCGTTAAAAATCCAGATGAACCTTGTATCTACAAGAAGGTGGCAGAGAGTAAGGTTGTCTTCCTCGTATTGTACGTGGACGACATACTCTTGATAGGAAATGATATTCCTATGCTGCAATCGGTCAAGCTCTTCTTATCACAAAGATTCTCAATGAAAGATCTTGGTGATGCCTCTTGCATATTGGGAATTAGGATCTATAGAGATAGATCCAAAAGGATTTTGGGATTGTCCCAATCCAGGTACATTGACACCATACTAAAGAGGTTTAGTATGGAAGAGTCCATGCGTGGGAACTTACCCACGATCTCTGGAGTCACTCTCTCCAAAGAGATGTCTCCCAAGACTGATTTGGAGAGAGCTTGCATGCAAGGGATACCCTATGCTTCGGCAGTAGGCTCTATCATGTATGCGATGCTATGTACCAGACCCGATGTAGCATACTCACTAAGTGTAGTGAGCAGGTATCAAGCTGATCCTGGAGAGAGTCACTGGACAGCTGTGAAGAGCATTCTCAAGTACTTACGAAGGACTAGAGATATGTTCTTGGTGTATGGTAACGGAGAGCTCCCAAGACTGATTTGGAGAGAGCTTCCAGAGTGATAAGGACGACTCTAAGTCGCAGTCGGGCTTTGTCTTTACCCTTTACGGAGGGGCGGTTAGCTGGAAGAGTTCCAAGCAGGAAACCGTAGCAGACTCGACAATGGAGGCTGAATACATCGCTGCCAACGATGCTGCCAAAGAGGCTGTCTGGATCAAGAAGTTCATTACTGAACTTGGAGTGGTTCCATCCATTGAGCGTCCAATACCTTTGTATTGTGATAACAATGGAGCGGTGGCTTTGGCCAAGGAACCCAGGTCCCATCAGCGGACCAGGCATATTCTGAGGCGGTATCACCTGATCCGGGAGATAGTTGATCGCCGGGAGATCGAGGTCAGGAGGGTTGACACGAAGAACAACACCGCATATCCACTCACGAAGGCCATTCCCCAGATACAGTTTAAGAGACTCTTCGGGATGCTCGGTATGCGATACTACAGAAGCTGGCCCTAGTGCAAGTGGGAGATTGTTAGTTGTATGTATGCCCTAGAGGCCAGTATTGTACAGATGATGTATATTATATTGGATGCTTGGACATATATAGAGATGACTTTCTTGCTCGATATGATAGTATGCTATTTGGTTACTCTTTATCTTAACATGTACACTAGTCTCTTTATACTGTCTTATAGTTACATGTTGGTAAAGCCCTTAGGATGTGTACTTGACTACCTGGACTATGATGCAGATCATACTAGTGGGGACATGGTAGTCCATAAGTACATCCTTCAAGGTCCCTAGTCGTGGGTGTATCGAGACGGGGCATCGATATACCAGTGTAGACTAGCGTATACGTTCTCGACCCATGTGATAGGCTATGGATGATCCCATATCCATTGGTGTTTGACATCAGAGATGGTATACGGGTGCTCAGTGGAGACTGAGTACACTGGACGGACTCGCCGAGAACTCCCAGATGGTATTATACCTCACGTCAGATGGCAGTTCTCAGGTGACACTTGTACAGGTTAGTCTGTAGACCCGAGATCGTCATAGAGTCTTGTGTGATTCCCACTGTGCTTTGATCTCCACCTTACCACATCCATGAGGGCGTGCAAAACGGTGGTCTTTGGGTACAGTCCCGAGTCACATGGAGGCACTGAGCGATAGGAGGGGTTTCGTCTCTCCCGGTATTGGGGGTTGATGTTGCGCTGTGCTCGATTGGCCGTAACAGGGAAGTCCCTGGCCAGGGCTGATCAGAGATTTGCTGGTAAGTGTTACCAGTAGTTTCTTGACCCGTTACGAGCCTCACATCGGCACGACTTATCGGGTTATTGGGGTCTGACGTTTACCACCCCTAGACTTGATATGCGACATATCAGACGAAGAGACCGGACTGTACGGTAAGTGTTACTGGTCGGATTCGCAGGAGTGTGAGCGGGCTAGCTCGTCGATCTTCTGATCGCTCAATACCCGGGTGGCCGTTACGTTTAGCAGACCTCTTGCGGCTTGTGGGTGCTTGATATGATCATCATCTGCTGCCGGCGTATTGATGAGTCTTTAGAGTCCTACACAGAGGTTTCCTAGCTCAAGCGAAACGAAATAGGAGCGCATATGAGATATGTGCAGGACCGAGAATAATGCGTGTATGTGATACCGCATTTCATTCTCGCGATATATGTTTCGATTGGTTATATTCGATATGACCTAGTTATCGAATCATTGATTCGATAAATCGATACATTGGATTCTAGTCAGTCATGTGCGACATGACCGGATCATTGAATCAAGTGTTGATTTAATGATTTAATGTATAATTATATATATTAGATATATTACTTTACATTAACTAGTATTGGTTCACTTTAAACGGATTTTTCTCACTTGGATTGCACATTGTATATGTGATATACTTTTGTGCACTTTTTTTTGTATCATGTTTGATGATACTTGATCATTTAGTTAAGTGTATAGGATTAAACCATGATTAATTTGATAATTATGGTTTTGCATATCCATTTATTTATTTATTTGTTTATTTATTTATTTGGAAATGATTATGATAAGAATGGTGGCTTTCTTTGTCTTTTAGTTGAAGCTTCATGAAGCTTTGACTTCTTAACCATTCTTGTCATCATGCTTAACCCTAACCCATACATTAACCATGGTTTATTCTCTACACTTAACCCTAGTTTAAGTTATGATAAGTATTTGTTTTTCTATTTCTTTTTAATAGAACTTATCATAACCATTTTCATCTTCTTCTTCTTCAAGCTTGCTACTTTAATGGCAACTTGAGATCTAGTGAGAGAAATCCAAATCTAAAGTGAACCCACCTCCTATTTCTTCATCCTCTACCTCTTTCCAAGTGGTTTTGGGTGTTTTCTTCATAAGTTTCACTACTTGGTGAAGTCGGAGCTTGAACTAGTGCAACCTCGACGTAGATCGTCTTTGACACGAAGCCGACGACCTTGCTCGCCCGTTTTCCGATGAAGCCGACGAATGAGTCGAGGATTCATGATGGACAGCGAGGGCATGACCACGTGGAGCTAAGAAGGTGGAAATCCAGATCTACAAAGGTTGTAGCATCTAACCTATAGTTAAATAGTTAACTAGTTTTCCGTTTCGCCTAAACATCTAGTCTAAGATCCGCAGTCTAGGGTTTCTCGGCACCATTTTTTTTAAATTGGCATGTTCGATGCCTTGTGAGACCTTATTAGAGTGCCTAGGAACCTTTCAGATCGGACGGCTTGCTTTTGGTAGGGTCATATATGATATGGCCGGATTGATAAATCAATTGTTGATTTATCATTTAACCATTAGTTTTCTCACTTAAAACCTTTTTTTTTCCTTGTATGTGATGGGTGTATGCATGCATGTATGTTTTTCTTTCTATCTTACTAGTTTCATGCACATATGGATGTGCATACATACATACATACATACATACACCATCTATTATGGTTGTTTACACATGGAAATGGTGGCAATATAAGACTCACACCATAGATAAATGGATGGATTATTATTTGATTTTATGTTTAAAACAAAATAGAAAAGAAAAGGATAATTCTTGCTTGCTTCTACATTCTTCTTTAAACCTAACCATGCTCACCTACTTCTAACCATGAGTTATCCTTCTCTTTGTGTTTTAAACTCAAGTTAAATAATGTCCCCATCATCTAACCATGGTTTGAGATGAGGATTAAAAAATATATATACATATATTTTCTTTTTCCTTCAAGAGAGTTATCATTTTTTCTACTCTTGTTAAAACAAAAGCCATCATCTTCCTCCTCCTTCTTCCTTTTGCTCTCTAGTTTTTTCTAGTGAGTAAAACACCATCAGGAAAGGTTTTTGAAGTGAGAATCATAGCCACAACATCATTCTACACAAGTTTAGCCAACTTGTTTAGAGTGTTCTCTTCGTTTCTCATCTTGATAATCGAAGTTGCGAGCTTGGACGAGGAACTCCGGGTGGATCGTCGTGGACGCGAGAAGACTTCAAGAGGACCTTCTTCTAACACCCAAGAGGCCAAAGAGTCTAGCGAAAGGGAGCTACAAAGGTTGTAGTCTCGAAACCCTAGTTTTTATTGGCTTTAACTTTCGAAACTCTAATTTTCTAGGATCGATTCCTTTGTATGCTTGCTTAGCACCATAAAAATTTAAACTTTGTGACATGTGATGCTTCAAAACTATACATAGGGTGCTAGGCAAACCTTTCAATTCTATTGAGGCTGGATCCCCGACTACTAGAGATATCGACTCAGACTTTAGGTGGATTCTTACTCCCTATCGACTAGTTTCTTTAGTTTAGTTCTTTAGTGGGTTAGATAGATACTAGTTTAGGCTCGAGTCATATAGTTTGTAGTTAGATATGTATATTCTAAATGTTCTATTAATACACATTCACCCTTATATTCAGATTGTAATCATCGCATTGCATGTTCATATATAAGTTTCTTTAGTTAATATGAAACTCTTCCTGTTAGGACACCAACACCATTACCGATGATGCGCATGATCCACGTACACTTATTTGCTGGCTCACACACATCATCATCGGTAATTGCCAAGTCACGTACACTTTAGAACATATTATCTTTATCGATATAATCAGCTAAATGCTAGACCAATATAATATTGTGTGATTACTCTTATGTGCTCGTTTAGACATTGCATTTATTACTTAGACACTTCATGCATTCATATTTTCATATTATCATGCAGTATTGTGGGGCTTATTCTGATACTCATTATTTACTTACTCATGATTTTTGGATTTTGGATTTCTATGAGGTTTCTGGATTTTGGGGAAAACCGCAAGAATATATATAAAAACTTCTCTCTCTCTCCCTCTCATTTTAAAATACAAGTTGCGGTTTTCTCTTGATGTATGTGTCGTCGACCATGAGATTTCATGTTTTCTGTTGGATTTCGAGACCCGATTCGAGGAGTGGATGAACCGTCTCGGGTACATGGTGGGCCCGGTATGGTACCCCGGGGCAAGAAGCTCAAGTTGTAGATGATGAGCCTGGCAGGGGAAGACTACCTACCGGTGATGTATGGCGCGACGGATATCCGGAGGATACTGACCGTTGTCGTTAGATTTGATGATATCGGCCGATCCAGACTGATGGAGACCGAGATATTGAGACTATGAGATATTAAGACTATGAGGTCTTGAGACTTTGAGATTTACATGTTTTGTGTCGACGCTTGACACGGATTTCCATGGATTTCATTGATGATGTTTCTGATTACCATACAAATTTTACTATGATAAAAGTTAAAAGATTTTTTATACAGATATTTCCAGATTTCATGGTTGATTGTTTTACATTCATGGTGCATGCATACTCATACACATGACATGTTACTACTTGAGGCACCGATACGAGCACTGAGCATTGCACTTACGCATAAATTATTACCCTGCCACTATTAGATGACTAGTATTATATTAAGTATATTATTATGACCTAGGAGATCGTCGTGCATGCGATTTCTACTCGCAGATGTCTTCTACTCACGAGTTGGCAACTCACCCCCGTTGTGCCAAATTTTCTTACAGGTTTCGATGTACAGGTTTCCTTGGCAGCTTGCTGGCACATTATTTCATTCAGGGTGATTTGCTTGGTAGGTTGGTTCACTTGTATCAGGACCGCCGTTGTACTTTTATTATTTCATTTGTATCTAGTAAGCTCCATTAACCAGACTTGTATTACTGATAGATTTAGAAGACCAGTTGTTTTATTTCGACCTTAGAGTCGCGCTTGTATTATTATGGTTTCTGGTAGATTTGGTTTTCTTTTGAGTTTTGAGCCTCGCCCTTCGGCGTTGTATATTATAGTGCATTGTGTAGTTGTTTCCTCCTTTTGGCGTAGAGCTAGCTTCCGCTTGGGGATGCCTTTTTATTTTTGCATATGCATATATTCTTATTTTTACCCGTTTGGGGCCGGTTTTTACAAAGGAGACTCTGCCGAAATTTTTGAGAAATTTGATGTTGTTTTTAAAATATGTTTTCCTTTACTTCTTCTTTTAAATGGTTTAGATTTCTGGGCTTCGGCTTGCTTAGATTACGATACGCCTCTAGACGTTTCGTAATTTAAGTGCCGGCCACGTTCCGTACCTTCCGGTCGTGACAAAACGAAAACAACAATATTTACTATATATCATATATATAATATAAGTATTCGTCTCATCATATCAAGTGATCACATCACAGAATATCAGCAGCAGAAGAACACATATGAAATATTGGATATACTAGGAATTCCGTATTTTAAATTAAGCCGGTAAAAAACAAGGATTCCACGGTCGAGATGATTAGCCAAATCCACATCCTTAGGCCCCTACGAGAGTGGCAAGAAACCCTCCCAATTCTATGTTGGATATGTATGCCCTAGTGGCCATTATTGTATATGTATACATATGGATGCTTAGACATATATATGTACATGACAGTCTTGCTCGATATGATAGTATGCTATCTGGTTTGTCTTTATCTTAACATGTGCATATTTTACTTACTATTACATATCTTTTATACATGTTGATAAAGCCCGTAGGATCATTGCTAGACTACCTACGTTGTGATGGCGATCATACTTGTGGGAGCTGGGTAGTCGGTACGCGCATCCTTAAATGGTCCCTAGTCGCGGGAGTATCGAGACTGGGTATCGATATTCTGGAGTAGACTAGTGTATACGTTTCTAAACCCCGACGAGGGGCGATAGTTTGGTACCGCAACCATTGGTCTTTAGACCTAAGATTGTATACAGGTGCTTACTGGGGGTGAGTATATTCATATCATAATATTGCATTATTATATTCCCTATTCTTATTCATTTTACAAATAAACAGGTACTTTTGACCCATGTCTGTTACATAGTTGCAGGTTACAGGTTCTCGGAACAAAAACAGTGAAAAAGATAAAAAGACGATACAAAAGTGAGACTACGACCAACAAATGGAAGAATCTTACTCAAGCCTACAGTTGAAGAATAAACGAAGATCAGTGAACAAGTTCATAAAATACAAAGGCAGCGCAAGGTTCAAGACTTTGACACGAAACAAACGGTAAAGTCCACAACATCATTCACTGTGGAAATCTGGAAGAAAAGTAGAAGACAATCTGAGAAACAAAGTAAAAACAAGAAGTAAAAAGCAACAGGAAGCAGCCCAGAAAAAACCAACTGAGAATCCCACTAGATGGTCGTGGATCCGTGGCCAAACAGGGGTTTTGGCCGCGGTTCCACGGCCACATGTCACCTGTGTCGGTGCAAAATCTTTGTAGAAGCTGGCGGCGCGTTGACTAGTCTTTTCTTAGGGGTAAACTTGTAATTGCAGATGTGAGTCGATTGTAACCCTAAGGTTTCTATGTTCTATAAATAGAAACCCTAATGCCTCTTTTTGAGGTATGCCTCTTCTTGTGCCTCATTGTATCTATCCAAATTCAGAATTCAATTCTTGTAAATGATTGAAGAGAGCATCAAATAAAAATTAGAGTAAGTTTTTTATTTCATTGCCCTAGTTAATTTTCATTCTGCCTTACTATAATTTTTATTATCTGCCCTAGTATAATTTTCCTTTCTGCCCTAGTTTAGATTTTATTCTCTGCCCTAGTTAATTAGTTTAGAGCATGTTAATCAATTCCCTAATGAGTGAGTAGTCTCTTCACTTGTTAAGGTTAGATTTGGGGAAGGCTTAAGAGATGAAGATCTCTTACCCCTTTCTTGCCCATCACACGTTTTTATAGGACTCCATGCATACATGCACACACCGCTCCCTACGGCACCCTATCCCATGAGGTAGCGGTGATACCGTAATATAAACGACCGGTTGCGCATGTTTTCCATGGAGGTTAGGATAAGAATTAAGAAAGGAAGGACAAGAACCTAGAGGAAGAAACATCGTTTCTTCCCGATAATACTAATCCACTTTATTAATTATTACCATAACACCTCATAGATCTTAATTAGGGCATAGAAAGCGGTGAGGAATATTGACTTTCCAAACTTAACCGAAACCCAACCCTAGCAAGATTCTAGTCCTAGTTTAGATCAAACTTAGTTTTTTAGATTTAATCAATCCGACACCAATCGGAATTAACTCGTTAGACCAAATCGAGAATACACAAAATTCCTGTGGACCGACCCGTACTCACCGGCTAGCTACCAAGCGACGCCGTTCTTGATTGCAGTTATAAATTATTCTTTGAACAAATCAAATGGCGCCGTTCCCGGAAATCGAACCCGGGTCACCCGCGTGAATTTTGCATGTTGAATATAATTCATAAAAACTGAAAAAATATAAAAAAAATATAATTTTTTTTGTATTGTTTGAAGGGTATTTTCGTGTGAATTTTGCAGGGTAGACGAACTAGTTCGGATCTGGAAAAATCCAGCAAGCAAAACAGAAAACTGCAGATCTGAACGATAGAGGAAAATCATAACAGAGGAGCAGAAAATTTCTCGGGATCCGAACCGCCGCCGCCACAGCGCTTCCGCCGCCGTATCCCACCTCGCGCCGCGGATCCGCCGTGGATTGCTGACGTTAGCAACCCGAAATCCCTCTATGAGATCCTTTTCTCTTTCTCTGCAACCCCAATATCTCCTCTGTAAAATTTGCCTGTAGGATTCTTTGCGCTAAAAAATCTCTCCCCCTTCCAATAATTGATCTTGTGCAGGATTCTTTGCGCCGCGCTAAAAAAAATTTGTTTGCAAGTGTTTGAATGTGTTTACTGCTTTGCATATATTTAGTTGGACTTTAAAGGGCTTTTACGCCAATCAGATTGGGTGGGGATTTCATTACCCTTCCCAGGACCCCAAAAATCACATAAGGCATTTTGCATTGACCTTCAATTAATTAAAAAAGATTAGACTCAGCCCTAAGGACTTCGCGCTCAATAGGACAAAGGAATGGTTGTAGGCATCGACCGTTGATCCTAACCTGACTTTGTGGTGCCTAGGCTAGACAGGTAGTGAAAGGTAATTTTAAAAGGCCCGTCTTACGGTGATTCGTGAGTAGATCCCTCCTTTCTCTACTTGTGCTTACCTGGCCACAATTGGCGGTGAAGAGGCGGTTTGAGGTCCTACTTCTTGCCCTTTGGAACAGTTAGGAGCTGTCTAGCTGACCTAGGTGACCCTAGATCTAGGCTTGATTATGCATTTGTGATTGATTGAACGTGTGTCTAAGCCTTTTATTGAAAATCTTTTTACAAAAAGCTCCATAAAAAAACACAAAAAGGAAATTTTTTTTACAAAAACTTGCAACTTGTCGCTAAGAATTCCATGCACCCCACTTACACCCACATTCTTTTTCTTCTCCTTCTTACATCATGGGTACCCCACTTCACAAAACTCTTGCCGAACTTTGGTACCCTTATCGAAATATTGCTTCATACGCAAATTGTTTTGGTCAAATTACGGATGACCCCTCCATGCCCAAAATTTCTTTGAAAGTTCGAATAGAAGCTTTTAGGAGAAACAGTTCGACTCTACAATCCACTTTGTATCAACCATTTCAACCCTCACCACCTTCTTACGTTGATACTCCTTTTTCGAGTCCTGTTGTAACTCCGAAACCCATGTCTATAGCTGAACATATTGAACAATCTCGTAACCGATCTTTCACTCCTTTCAACACTTCTAGTTCTTGGGATCAACAAGTCCATTCACCTTTTTATCCAAATGTTGATCCTACTCCTGTCCAACCATTCAATTCCTACCGGTCCTACCCGACTTCCGCACCTTCCCTAGACATTACTTCTACACAACCATTTGGAAGTTTCACGTATCCAAACAATTTTGAATCTTTTACTGAAACCCCTTCACAACCCATGTCTAGTCTAGAAAAGTCGTTGGAAGCTTATATTATAGCAACAAACCAACAGATGAGGAATTTGGATGCGTCCATTGCCGCCCTTAAGTAACCTAGTGACCCGGTAGCTGGTTTCCAACTAGCTCCAAAAATTTCAATGTATGATCAGGCGGTTGGACAGAGTGAGAATTTGAGTGGTGAGAGTGAGTTCTACACACTTCTAAATCAAACCTACCCTTCACCAATTGAATCCCACAACTCCAGTTTTCAAACAAGTGTCCCAAATGATTCACCAGTTAAAAATAAAATGTGTAATGAGTTGTGCGACTTTGTAGTGTTTGATTTACCTGATTGTGAAGAGCCTTTTTCGAGTGAACCCAAACTTAATTCTTTCGAACTTTACACCTCCAATCTAGAACCTGAATTGATAAATATCCATGCTTTTGATGAGGTGTCTAAAAAAATTGATTTTCACTTCATTGAAGATATTGACGCCGGGAATATTTTGGATGATGAACCCATAGATTTGACTGAAATTTTATCTCCAATTCATCATCCCGAGTTATTAAATGTTTCTCCCGAACCTCATATGCGTCTTGATTTTGATGATAATTGCATGGATGAGATAACTTTTGAGGAGAATCATGAGGATAACATAGAGAAGAGTATTGAGGATGGACCATTTTTGTTTGATGAGTCGGATTTTCTAGTTCATCCTCCTGAACCTTTAGCCGTTATACTTCCAAAATCACCCCCTCTCATCCTTCCAATCGTTCCGACCACGCAAAAGATCATGCAGGAGGACTGTGAGCTTGAAAAATTTCTATTCAATCACAGCAGTTTGGACGCCACTAGTGCGTACTTCTTTGAATCTGACACAGTTCTCACAGCCGATAACGATTACGAGTGTTTCACTTTTTGGACGATTTTGAAGACTCACCGCCCGAGTTTGAGTCTTTTGAATTTTCAGATGAGTTAGTTGAACCATCAGACTCGGTTGCTTACAGTCATTTCGAACCATTGATGGAATCCTTCGAGTTTGAGACAGATTACATAGGTGGGAATAATACTATCCCTAAATCACCCCCTTCGTCCTTTCCATCGTTTCGATAGCGCAAGAATCCGTCGTGTCTCCGCTTCCAATGGATGGTTTACCAAGTTCAATGTACCCATGTTTTCTCGCGAATCTTGAGGGATTTGACCCCATTTCTCGACGGGTTGATAGATTAGCACAATCGCTTTTAACACATCGGTCATCACAAATTACGATAATTTATTCACTCAATTTACACCCTCAGGTTCGTGCTACACTTCTTTCTCTTTTCCGCCATTCTTCTCCTCCACCGAGACCATATTCCACCCTTCTTCCCATAAGGTCTCGTTTGTTTCTCAACTCCTTTCTCTACACTCCATTCATTCATCAACCCTACAATTATCACGATAGAATTTTTGAATGGTTGGTGCTAACCTTTGGCCTATGTAAAGCCTTGTATAGTTTGATTTTTCTCCTCCCTAACTCTGAACTTTAACGCTTAAGATAGTGGAAACACTGTCTCACTTAAGTTTGGAGGGGGGACCTTTTTGTATATATTTTGTTTTTTTGTTTTTTTAAAAGAAAAAACCATAAAAATTATTAAAAAAAAACTATAAATAAATAAACAGGGGAGTACCGACAATTTTGACCCTTTTGGTGTAGCCTGATAGTGAGGACAGTGTCAAGTTTAAGTTTGGGGGTATGCTCGGTAAGCTTTCTTCCTTCGCATTCATGTGTATATTTTTGCATTTGCATACTTATTTTAAAACCCATAAAAATTGAAAATTTTCAAAAATTATAAAAATTGAAACATTCAATTTTGGTCATAATTGACTTAAGTTTGACAAGAAGGTTAACTAGCTAGGAACAACTAGATCCTAGACTTAGTAAATTAAAAACCATAAAAATAACCTTTCTTAAAATTTAACGGTAGAAAGTATATGTCTTTGTAGTTTATTTAGAAATAGGCAAATTTCTAGTTCACTTCTTGGGCTAAATCAAAATAAGGGAAGTGTATTGATATTTTTATTAAAGTATAAGTTTGAAGAATAATTCCTAGCTTAAGTCTAAATTCTGAAAATATATACCCTACAAATTGCACAAACACGAACCTTGAAACTTGGAATAATAGAAGAGACCTTGAAATGCTCTTGTTTAAAAGTCCTTAGTACGAAGAAAAATAAAATAAAAATAAAAGTGTCAATAAAGAGATAAAAAAATAAACACTGGTTTTTGTAATTACTTAAGGCTGCATAAATAGAAAAAAATATTTAGCGAGGGTGCTTCATCACCTAATGCCTTAGACCAACTGGTTTGGGAGTCACTGCTAAAAGCCTTAGGGATTACAAGACGAGGAATTACGCCTTAATGTGCAAACACATTTTGTAATCGGTTGTTGGTAGCTCAAGAAGTATTAACGGCCGCATGAAGAATGTGTGAGCAATTTCATCTAAAAATTCACCAATTGAAAAGTACTTTGGACGATGGACAAGAGTATGATAGCTTGAATTGAATTTCCAAGTGTAGGGGTAGTACACACACACGTAGGGATATGTGATTGGGGTTTAGATGAGAGATAGGAATGAAGAATAGAACTTGTATCTTTAATAGAGATGATAAAAATTCCTAAGTTGAGATGGAACCCTAGAAGGAAAACTTAAAAGATGCCAAAAGCTAAGTAAATTCACAAGAATATATATAATCTTAAGTTAAATGATAAGAAAGCGTGAAAAATACGGGTGGATAATTTATGAGTCGAAGATAATAGAATTCTTTATTGGAAAACCTAATTGGAGAATAAAAGTCGATGAGCCAAATTGATCGGATTTTATGGGTAGTATCCGCTGAAAACCCTCAGGAGACAACACTCCTCCTACTAGGGACACCTAGAGGTTTAACGGCTTGTTGTACGAGCTCAGTGCAATCGCGTTTCCCTGCGAAAGTGAGGCTAGGTCTTTTTCGAGAATAAAATTAGGTTTGCTCGAGGACGAGCAAAAGATAAGTTTGGGGGTATTTGTTCATATCATAATATTGCATTATTATATTCCCCATTCTTATTCATTTTACAAATAAATAGGTGCTTTTGACCCATGTCTGTTACATAGTTGCAGGTTACAGGTTCTCGGAACAAAAACAGTGAAAAAGATAAAAAGACGATACAAAAGTGAGACTACGACCAACAAATCGAAGAATCTTGATCAAGCCTACAGTTGAAGAATAAACGAAGATCAGTGAACAAGTTCACAAAGTACAAAGGAAGCGCAAGGTTCAAGACTTCAACACGAAGCAAACGGTAAAGTCCACAACATCATTCACTGTGGAAATCTGGAAGAAAAGTAGAAGACAATCTGAGAAACCAAGTAAAGAATCAAAAAGTAAAAAGCAACAGGAAGCAGCCCAGGAAAAACCAACTGAGAAGCCCACTAGATGGCCGCTGATCTACGGCCAAACGGTGGTTTTGGCCGCGGTTCCGCGGCCACGTGTCACTCGTGTCGGTGCAAAATCTTTGTAGAAGCTGGCGGCGCGTTGACTAGTCTTTTCTTAGGGATTACAGATGTGAGTCGATTGTAACCCTAGGGTTTCTATGTTCTATAAATAGAAACCCTAATGCCTTTTTTTCAGGTATGCCTTTTCTTTTGCCTCATTGTATCTATCCAAATTCAGAATTCAATTCCTGTAAATGATTGAAGAGAGCATCAAATAAAAATTATAGTAAGTTTTTTATTTCATTGCTCTAGTTAATTTTCATTCTGCCTTAGTATAATTTTTATTATCCGCCCTAGTATAATTTTCCTTTCTGCCCTAGTTTAGATTTTATTCTCTGCCCTAGTTAATTAGTTTAGAACATGTTAATCAATTCCCTGATGAGTGAGTAGTCTCCTCACTTGTTAGGGTTAGATTTGGGGAAGGCTTGAGAGATGAAGATCTCTCACCCCTTTCTTGCCCATCACACGTTTTTATAGGACTCCATGCATACATGTACACACCGCTCCCTACGGCACCCTATCCCACGAGGTAGCGGTGATACCGTAGTATAAACGACCGGTTGCGCATGTTTTCCATGGAGGTTAGGGTAAGAATTAAGAAAGGAAGGACAAGAACCTAGAGGAAGAAATATCGTTTCTTCCCGATGATACTAATCCACTTTATTAATTATTACCATAACACCTCATAGATCTTAATTAGGGCATAGAAAGCGGTGAGGAATATTGACTTTCTAAACTTAACCTAAACCTAACCCTAGCAAGATTCTAGTCCTAGTCTAGATCAAACTTAGTTTTTTAGATTTAATCAATCCGACACCAATCGGAATTAACTCGTTAGACCAAATCGAGAATGCACAAAATCCCTGTGGACCGGCCCGTACTCACCGGCTAGCTACCAAGCGACGCCGTTCTTGATTGCGGTTATAAATTATTCTTTGAACAAATCAGAGTACAATGGACGGACTCGCCGAGAACTTCCATATGGTACTATACCTATCATCAGATGGAAGTTCTCAGGTGATATGAGTACAGGTTAGTCTTTAGACCTGAGATCATCATTTGTCTCGTTTGAGTTTCCACTGTGCTTTGATCACTACCTACCATGGCTCTACCGAGTCATGCAAAAAGGTTTTGGTTGGGTACAGTCCCGAGCCATATGGGGGCAGTGAGCGATTGTCGGGGATTCATCTCTCTCGGTATTGGGAGTCGATATCACACTGTGTTCGATTGGTCAGGACCATAAGACCTTGGCCAAGGCAGTTGGGATTTACTGATAGACTGATCAGTAGTTTCCCGGATTGGTCCTGAGCCGCATCAGCATGAATTACCAGGTTATCAGGGTCCGACGTTTACCATCCCCTAGACCCGGTATGCGATACTCTCAGACAAAGAGACCGGACTATGCGGAGAATGTCACAGATAGGCTCAGTAGGGATCCGGATGAGTTTAATCGTCGGCCTTCCTTTTCGACAGTATCCGGGTAGCCGTTACGTACAGCCAGTGCCGTTGACGTACTTATGGTTATGGATTTATCCAGTAACTCACAGCCAGCGTACTGTCGAGTCTTTAGAGTCCCACACAGAGGGTTTCCCTGGTTCAGGCGAAATGATGTAGTAGCCATATTGGATACGTGCAGGGTCTCGATCGATTGATGTACTTTGTACTCGGACTTTCGATCGGACAGTTGGTAATAATAGCTGGCTCGGGTTTGAGCCGGATTATTAAATCACGTATTGATTTAATAGTTAACATATATGTATTTCGATATGTATATTCTAGTATTACGTTCTTCATGTTATTCTATCTCTTTAGGCATTCGTGATTTTATCCGAATGCAGGTATGTATATACAGCAGACTATAATCCATATTTTGTACAGATTACCTTCTAGAAGGTGGACACCTCATCATGGACTTTTCCATTTATTGATAAATGGAAATGAGGTGGAAATTAAAGAGAGGGAGGCATGGTGAGTGGCATGGCTTCAATAGTTTACAAATGAATTATTTATTCATTTATGGTTACTATTGAAGCATGACTACACTTGTTTATTGAAAGAAATTCATACACAAAACCTTGGTGTTGATTTTCTCTCTCATGGATACTTCATTATTTTCTTGAGCTCCCATTTTTCTTCATTTCCTCCCTCCTCTTGAGTTTCCTCCACCTTTATCATCTTCCTCTTCACTGCCCTTCTCATGAGTTGAGAAACAAGTGAAGAGGCAAGAAAGAGATAGCAAACACTTAGATCTTCACACTACATCCTAGATTACTTGGTTTAGCAACCCAAGTTATCTAGTTGCTCCACTTAACATATTATGGGGAGTTAGAGCCATGGATCATATCCCTCGGGTGGATCATCTACGACAAAGGAGGACCGGAGAGCAAGATCGATCGCGGAGAACCAAAAGAGCCAATAAAGAAGATCAAGCATGTTCTAGGTGGCCACTTGGAACTAAAGATGAAAAAAGAAGACCGAAGGACTTGGTTCGTTTGGTGAGATTTCTTCATATAGTAGATAGCTCTATTTATTTAGCTAGTTAGGTTTATGGTAAGATCCGGGTTAAAAGTTATTCTAGTGCCATGTTCTAATCGTTAGAAAATTTTTTGTCCCGCATTTGGTCACGATAGTTGGCCGGGGCACTAGCGAAATTTTTCATGGTATCAGAGCCAGCTCATAAACCCTACACTAGCAAGTTTAAACAATATTAAAACAATGAAACTGAAACAACTCCATAATGTTGAAACCAAACTTCCAGTTTCTGTCGATTTTTAAAGGCAATTTTTTTTTAAAGCAAGTGCAGAGTGATCCTTTGACCGTGAGATGATCCCTGAACAAAAACGAATCAATTCTACCATGTTTTGGCCAGCCACACCTTCAAAAATTCTAGCCTCACCGGTTTTGTGGTGGAGAATTGGGTCGAGTTTTGTTCTGGGTTCTTATCTCGTGGAGTTTGGGTTTCAGGTGTTGCTTGTTTTTGCCCAAGTTTGATGTTCTGTTGTTTTTCAGTTTGGGGCAATTCGGAGTGTTTCGAAGTCATTATATTTTAACAACTGTTTAATTGTTATCAGTACTTAGATTGGCATCTGCGACCGTGAATGTCATTTGATCGGTAAACCCGTCTATCTGCTATATGTCCTTTTAGACGAATTTGCGAACATGACATTCACGTTGATGTTCTGTGATTGTGCTGATATTGTGGTTGAATTGTCGTGGTGGATAGCCGTGGTACAATGATTTAGAACAATTTGTATTCATTTGTACATTTGTTATTGCAGGGCGAGCGTCCGACATGTGGACTGCCGTCTTTGCCAGGTTGTATATTATTTGTTTGGGGCACGACCGGGTTGAGGTCGATATCACCATTTGTACATATTATTTTCGTTTTCTGTACTAGGATTACCCCACGGTGGAGTGCACAAATAGCCGGGTTCTAGAAAGAAACAAGCCCGCATCTCATGGCGTTGAGACGGAGGGGGCTTCATTCTAGAATTGGCGGTCTATTCGCCGCACTTGTAGGGGGTATAGGATGACCCACGGAGGGGCGCCCAAGTTACCGGATTCCGTGAAGTGCCGGGTGGCCCATTCATTTTGTTGAAGGGGGTTGCTTCACTTCTGGGATTGGCGGGTAACTTGCAGCGCTCGTAGGGGTCCAGGTTTTCATTGCACAGGCTATCCACACGACCGGGAACGTCGGGTTTTATTTGCGACTCAAATGAAACCCGGGGCTCCAAGATTATCCACTTTTCTGTATTGTTGGCTGAGATTCTGTAATGTTGCTTATTATCATGCCTGGGATGAATATTATATACTTATATATATACTAGTAGATGTTGTATATGTTTTGCACCCGCGCTAGTCCAACCCTTGCTCTGTCGTTAGTTAACTAACCTAACGGGTGATGACGGGGCCCAGTGGCGAATGCGGATGGCATATACGTACATCGTATTTTCGTTCTTTTCTGGTGTAATAGGATTAAACTAATGGGACCACATTAATTTTTATTAATGTAAGAAAAGAAACCTAAAAGATGTTGTTGGAACAAATTTCGAAAAACTGCAGTTATATTCTTTCGCTTTGCACAGTGGTATTCGGTCATGAATATCCAGCATCTCATTCCAGGAGGCAAGTACCGAGATCCCTTCACGGGGAGTGAGCTCTTGAGTAAAAGTCTATACTGTAGATTACTCGGTTTTTTAAAAAAAACAGAAATTTTTGAAAAGTCGGAGCCTAAACCACTCCTGTTTTCAAAACTGCTCAGGTTCCTTCAACGATATCAAGTTTATTACGTTAACAGGTTTTCCGCCAAAAACCCAGCCGTAGCCCTCTGTCATTTCCTACGAGTATTACTCAGTATTCATGCTGCGTTTGTTGACCTTGTCAAGGCGTAGTGAATGGTAGCTTGGTGGTGTTTGTTTGTAGCACATGATGCGATTAACTATGACAGTCACATAGCCTTGTTGACCTTGTCAAGGGCTTATGCGGGTGGGTCTAGGGTAATCAAGTTAATGACAGGTTGAACTTGACTAGGAATTTATGATTTGTTGACCTTGTCAAGATCATAGGTTGTTAGGGGCAAAAACCATATCGGGAGTTTAAAACATACAGAAAACTTGCAGAATTTAGCATACCTTCTGGAGTGTGGCGACTAGAGTGGATTCCATTTAGTGCATCACACAATGATAGTTGGATCCCGATCCCACTGATGAGCAGGATTACTCTCGGGAGATTATCACACTTAACAATCATGCTATAAACCAAGTAGGTGTCTAGAAAGATGTTAGCGGGGCTACGCTTCCAAGGAAAAGAGGTTATGTAATTTAGGAACTTCGTGAAAGCGTTGGAAAACCTCCCTCGAAGTACCGACACTAGCCTGGCCGAAAGGTTAAGCAAGTATTGTGATATGCGATTAATCCCAACTAATTCTTCTTTTAAGGTTTGAAAAAGAATTCGAGGAAACAGTGGGAGCTATCCTGATTAGATAAACTAATAACCAATCTAATCTTGTAAGAGCGCACGCTGATTGTTTCTTTTCTCTCTCTCCAGATAGCAACCATTTCACGCACTAATCAAGATAATAAAATGTATCGGTTGACCAATCCGAATTCTTATTCGGGGCTAGGGAACGTCGGTTCGGCTATAACTTATGACAACAGTCATAAGTATGAGCAAGAGAAAGAGAATTGTTGGAATTCCTTGATGACCCCATCGAAGAAGAAACATACTATTGTGTCTTCTTCAGGTGTTATTATTATTGAGAACTGCTTTTTGGTCAGTCATACCTCCTGGGTACTCGATACCAGATCGGGATATCATATCTGTAATTTATTACGGGGACTGAGAAAAAGTAGGATGGTTGGACCTGGTGATATGTCCCTCAGAGTAGGGAACGAAGCACAGGTTGATGCTTCTGCCGTCGGTGAATATCACCTAGCATTGCCAAATGGAAATACTATGATTTTGAACTGCTACTATGTACCTTCCATGGTTTGCAACATCATGTCAGTTTCTTTACTTGATAAGGATGGATATAAGTTTGTTCTTGATAGAAATATCATGAACATTTACCTTAATCAGGTATTGGTTGCAGAAGGTACACTGTGTAATGGTATCTATGTTCTTAATTAAAACATAGTTCTCAGTATACAAAACACACGCAAGAGGAAGAGTTCAGATGTGAACGAATCCTACTTGTGGCATTATAGACTTGGTCATATCGGAGAGAAAAGACTGAGTAAGTTGCATAAAGACGGACTTTTGGATACGTTTGAATTTTAATCTTATGAAACCTGTCAATCTTGTCTCAAAGGAAAGATGACCAAATCTCCGTTCACCGGACACGGAGAAAGAGCAGCAGAGCTCTTGGGACTCATACTGTAACGTTTTAAAAATATTTAAATAAATAATTAAATGAATAAAATTGTTTAAGTGAATTTTATGAATTTCGGTAAAGTAAAATGTATTTTTCGTAAAATTAAACCGTGATTGTTTTTCATTATAATTTCAAAAATACCTATTTTAATTATGTAATTACTAGTAAATGGTGTTTATTTAGCCACTTATAAATTTTTAGTTTAATTAAATATTTTTCGTAAATTAATTATTTTAAATATTAACATAAGCTTTATTTTTACACTAAATTAGTGTAAATTACAAATTTGAATGATTTTAATTTGTAAAAATGAACCATGGCATATTATAATTTAGTGTGTATCATGCAAAAATTATTTGCAAATTTTTCCATTTTTCTAGAGCTTTTTTGAGTTGCTATAGTAAAGAAATAAAATAAAATAAAGAAATGCATGAAAAGACATAATGAAGTGATATTTTGATGGAGACTTCTACACAACTTTTGTCACTCTCTTCCTTATCTCCCTCACCTCCAAAAATGGCCGGCCTCACCCCCCATGGTAGCCCCCATTTTCCTCATTTTATTTTGCTCCAAAATTCATCAAAAATCCTTTAAAAAATTCAATAAAAATCCACAAAATCCTATTTATTTCATACCTTTTATTCCTTGCTCATTTTTATATGGAATTTGGAGATGGAAAGCATGCATTTTGGAGGCTCATTTTCTTGTTTGGATTTCATATTTTGGAGGTATAAATTTCCTTCTTTTGTTTATTTATTATTAGATGTTTCTTTTAAGCATGTTTAGATTTAATGAATTAATTCTATGTTCAATTTTTAAAATTCAAGTTAGGGTTTGTAAATTCAAGTTATGATTTTTATTAATTAATTAGGGTTATAATAGTTAGTTTAACACTTTTATAATTGGAAAATCTTGCATGGTTGTTGAATTGTAAATTTTTCATTTAAAATTGTTTAAATTAGGAATTTTGCTAACTAGGTTTCTATAAAACATAATTTTTGGTGAAATAAAATTTCAATTAATATTTGTAACACTAGATTGTGGTCTTAATAAGGGTATTAACTTGTTGGTGGAATGGAAACTTAAATTGATTGCTAGTTTCTATTGATAATTGATAAATTGTGATAAAAATTGCTATTTTGTAAATTAGATTTTAGAAATTCCTAAATAAATGAGATTAAAAATATAATTTATGGTTTCATTAAATCATTATTATCATGAATTGTGGTTTAATACATTAATTCATGCAAAATCATGTTTTGTGGTGGAATTGTGGTATTTTGCTTGAAATATGTTGAAAATTGTTAAAGGGTGCAAACTAGAAATTTCAAATTAATACAAATTTGTGTAATAAAAATATAGTAATGGTTTGTATAGTCTAGTTATGCTATTTAATGAGTTTTATAACCATTGGTTTCATTTAAATGTCAAGTTTTGATGAAAAACGGTAAATTGGCATTTTCGGGTTTTGCGAAATTGGACGGTTTGATGGATTTTAGGGTTTCGATGGATTTAATCATGTTTTATAATATAAGTAATGTGTTTTAAAACTACGAGTTATTTGTTGATGTTTATCTCGATCCATCGGAGTTTGTACGCCGATATCGAGCGATATTTGGTTCTTTTGCATGGACGGAACATAGGTTTTAACCTATGCCGGTTCATTGCGTCGTTTTGACTTTTCTATGTGATTCAGTTTACGATGCTATTTATATGTTTGCATTTAGGTACCCCTCACGTGGACTGCGGGCGATGAAGAGGAGGATGGTGACACCGTCTTCGGCAGACATGGACCAGGTGAGTAGATGCATATCTACGGGGGGAAGTCGGGTGGATGGCGTTTAGCACCCCCGCAACGTAGAATAGGAATAGTAATTTTTGATATTAGGAAACCAGTTGTGACCCTAGATTCTTAATGAGTAGGGCCCTAGTAATGACCCTAGGCTGGACTAGACTGATTTAGGAAGACATATCAGAAGATGAATACCTTGGAAGAGATTCGTAGGTTTCAGGTAGAAACACACACACGCACACACTGAAAAACGACATGGTGTATACGTGCATGTGTATATATATATATATATATAGGATGAGGTATAGGTATATATATATATACAATACGTATATGGGATACATTGATGTGATATGATATCCGAGGTATGATGAAACAGTGTAACTGGGCTTGATGTCGTGATTCTTGGCTATACAGTCGTATTAAGTATTAGCGGGTCATTACAGAATGAGATAATGAACATGTATACTTAAATTATAATGGGTTGTGATGATATTGGGGTACATGGAACTCTAAAATAGTACCCGGACTGTAACTTGTGATTGATCACGATATGGGATATGTATAACTTGATTACGACATCATATAGGTGTGACCTGATGTCGATATCATAGAGGTGTGACTTGAGGACGATCTGATACATATGACATGATATTTCTGAGGATAAACTAATGATGCTTATTATGATGGCAATGATATATGATTGATGTATGCGATCATAGTTTAGCACCTTGATCATTAGACGTGTTGATGATGACATTATACTAATGATGAGACACCTAGGAGATACTTGACCCGTACCCTGATATTGGGATGCCGTACGATGGATTTTACCGTACGAGGCATAAATATGATGATTGATCCGCACTCTTGATTCGAGGAAGCTGTACTACGTACGTGACGCTATTGAGGCCGGATCGCCGACTATTAGAGATATTGATTCAGACCTTAGGTAGACTCTTGTTTATTATTGACTAGTTTCTTAGGTCTTGTTCCTTAGGAGGTTAGATGGACACTAGATTAGGTTCGAGTCATATAGTGGTAGTGGTAATGGTATATCAAATGAGTGGATAACATACATCCGTCTTACTTTCACACTGGAATCATAATGATGCATGTTCTTACATATGCTGCTATAATCAGTATAAACCTTACCTGTTAGGACACCAGCACCATTACCGATGATGCGCATATTCCACGCACACTCATTTGCCGGCTCACACACATCATCATTGGTAATTGCTATGTCACGTACACTTTAGATCATATTATCTTTTATTGATAGAATCAGTTAACAACTAGACCGATATAATATTGTGATTACTTTCTGATGTTAGTATAGACATGATATTTATCACTTAGACATTCATGCATTCATATTTTCATGTTATCATGCAGTATCATGGGCATATGCCGACACTTATCATATACTTACTCATGATTTTAAGATTTGGATTTCTATGAGATTTCTGGATTTTTGGGGAAAACCGCAAGAATATATAAAACTTCTCTCTCTCTCCTCTTCTCTTTTTAAAATAAGAGGCGGTTTTCTCGTGATGTATGTGTCGTCCACCATGAGATTTCATATTTTCTGTTGGATTTCGAGACCCGATTCGAGGAGTGGATGAACCGTCTCGGGTACATGGTGGGCCCGGTATGGTACCCCGGGGCAAGAAGATCGAGTTGTAGACGATGAGCCTGGCAGGGGAAGGCTACCTACCCGTGATGTCTGGCGCGGCGGATATCCGGAGGATTCCGACTGTTGTCGTGAGATTTGATGTTATGGGCCGATCCGGACTGACGGAGCCCGAGGTATTGAGACTATGAGACTTGAGGTTTACATGTTTGTGTCGATGCTTGACACGGATTTCCATGGACTTCATTGTTGAGATTTCAGATTCCTATACACATTTTACTATGATAACAGCTAAAGATTTCTTATACAGATATTTCTGGATTTTAGGATTGATTATTTTATATTCATGATGCATGCATATCCATTCATATGACATAGTATTATATGAGGCACTGACACGAGCACGGAGTATCTGCATTTACACGTAGTTTTACCCTGCTATTACTAGATGATTGGGATATAATAGTTTATTATTATGACCTAGGATAGCGTCGTGCATTCGATTTCTTTTCGTAGATGTCTTCTACTCACGAGTTGGCAACTCACCCCCGTTGTGCCAAATTTTATTACAGGTTCGATGTACAGGTTTCCCTGGCAGCTTGCTGGCACATCTTTTCTTTCAGGGTGATTTGCACGGTAGGTTGGTTCACTTGTATCTGAACCACCATTGTATTTTTATTTATTCATTTGTATCTAGTAAGCTCCATCAACCATACTTGTATTACTTGATAAGTTTATTGGACCAGTCTTTTATTTCGACCTTAGAGTCGCGCATGTATTATTCTGATCTGGTGGTTTTGTTTTCTTTGAGTTTTGAGCCCCGCCCTTTGGCGTTGTATACTATTGTGTATTGTTGTGGTTGTTTCCGCCTGTTGGCGTTGAGCTCGCTCCCGTTTGGGGATGCTTTTTATTGTTTATGTATATTATACTTGTTGTACCCGTTTGGGGCCAGTTTTTACAGAGGAGACTCTGCCGAAATTTTTGAGAAATTTGCTGATACTTTTAAACTTGTTTTTCTTCATGTTTTCTTTTCTTCTTCTTCTTTTATATGGTTTAGATTTCTGGGCTTCGGCTTACTTAGGTTACGTTGCGCCTCTAGACGTTTCGTAATCTAAGTGCCGGTCACGTTCCGTACTTTCGGGTCATGACAAAGTTGGTATCTGTTGGAGATAGTGCCCTCAGAGTCAATTATTGGATCACAGGTACGTGATTGCAATGATTGAGGGGAGGACCTATACCGGTAGGACAGTCTTACTCGAGATGATAGTATGCTATCTGGTTTATCTTTATCATCGTGTACTGTTTTAGGTGACCTGACAAGTCGCTATTACACGTTGATAGAGCCCCTAGGATTCTTGCTTGACCACCAGCAGTATGAGGGCGATCATATAACTGGGAGCTGGGGTCTACAAGCACAACCTTAAAAGGTCCCTAGTCGTAGGAGATTCGAGACAGGGCATCGTTTCTCCAGAGTAGACTAGTGTATACAGTCGAGACCCCGACGAGGGGCGGTGGCCGGTCTCACAAGCCACTGGTGTCAGTTGGTTCACCTAAGATGTATACAGGTGCTCATTGGGTTATGAGTACACCGGACAGGATTCGCCGGGAACCTGCTAGTTGGGAATATACCAGACGTCAGATAGCAGTTCCCTGGTGACATGTGTACAGGTTAGTTCATCGACCTGAGACCGTCATTTGTCTCGTGTGAGTTCCCACTGTGCTTTGATTACTACCCTACCACGGCTCAAAGGAGTCGTGCAAACAGGTTTTAGTTAGGTACAGTCCCGAGCCACATGGAGGCAGTGAGCGGATCTGCAGGGGTTCGTCTCTCCCGGTATTGGGGGTGAGGTCGCGCTGTGTCTAGGAGAGCCAGAACATGAAAAGTCCTTGGCCAAGGCAGGAGATTTGCTGGTAGGTATTCCAGTAGTATCTCAGGGTGTTCTGGGCTACACTCCGACACGACTTGTACCGCTTTTGGGGGTCTGACTTTTACCAACCCTCTAGGCCCGCCATGCGATGCTCATAGATGAACGGACCGGACTGTACGGATATTGTCACTGACAGGCTCAGTAGGGTGTCAGGATGAGTGCGCTCATCGACGTCCCTTTTGGTCTATACCTGGTAGCCCGTCACGTATTGGCTTATACCTCTGACGTGCTAGTGGTTAAATCCACAGCCATAGTATTGACGAGTCTTTAGAGTCCACCACACTCAGTTACTCAAGTTTCGGGCGAAACGCTGTAGAGGCTGTATGGAGATATGGCAGGGTTCGATCAGATACGTGTGGTATTGCACGCATCGTGATCGGACGGTTTTTACTAGCCGGCTTTGGCTTAAGCCGGATCTTAGTATTAGATAGTGTAGTTTTGTCTCTTTGCATTTGTGTTCAGTGGGAATACAAATGCGGGCATGTATTTGCAGTAGCGGGGTTTTCCTGTAATTTATTACAGGATCGGTTTTCTGGGGTTGCCAGTTTGCATTCCGTTCCGGCCGGTTTTCTCTTTTTCCTTCACGGCCGGACTATCCGTTGGAGGGTGTTAATTGCAAGTTTGCAATTAAAATTTAGTGGAGGGGTTTCTTGTATTATTGTAGCCTCTTCATGATGAGATTCCATTCTTGTCCATTTCATTTTGCTTTTCATTTGATGGTTGTTGAAATGAAATGAGAGTGACCATTTTCTTTATTGGTTTTTCTATTATATTTTTATATACTTGGAGAATTCTTTTTCTCTCTCCAATCTCATTCTTGTGAGAGAAGGGGCCGGCCACTATTGAAGGAAGAAGGGGATTGATTTTAGTGGGTGGTGATTTATCTCATATGTTGCTTGGAAACTTGAGAGCTCCATTTTTCTTTCTCTCAAGTTCATTCTTTTCCTCCACAAACCATGGCAACCTCATAACCCCATAAGAGACGAGCTTCTACACTATATCTATAGCAAGTCTTGGACGCGTCGGCTAGCCAACTTCGCGCCCGAATTGCCTCGGTCAAGAGACGGGAGCCCGTAAAAGATTCCGGCTACGTGGTGCCCTTTCCGACGAGACAATGATGGACGGAGATTCCGCGAGAGATCGGAGTGGAGATGAAGACCGAAGGACACGGATCGCTTGGTATAACTTCTCTACTCTTTTCTTCTTTGCTAGTTAGAAAGGTTAATGGCCCGATCCGGGTGAAAAGTGCGCGGTGGTGCCGGTCAATAATTTTTGAAAGTTTTTTGTTTCCGCGTTTCCGGCGTCGGATCGACGGCCGGGGCGGCCCCGCGGGCTTACATTGGTATCAGAGCCACGCCATTAACCTTGCCTAGCTTGTTCTAATGCGTTTTACATTTCCGATCGACCAAAATTCCAAAATCTACATTTTTGTTCACATCAGTTTTCTGTTGAAAATTTTTGGTGTCAAATTTTTTTTCAGGTTACAGAAAAGTGATGTACTGGAAAATCTAAGGGTTCTGCAAAAATTCGATGCAGTGATTCAACTGTAGGAGCGCGGAAACGCGGCAAACACCCCCTTCTTGCCGCGGTTCCGCCGCACCTTTATGTGATCACTGTATCATATTTCTGCAGTTGCCTCCTGAATGGAATTTAGGGTTTTTGGAATATTAATATTGGGCCCAGAATTTCCTGATCTGCTACAGTAATGCTTGGGGGCCCACTTGTTAAAATTTGATCGATCGCATATTTTAAACACATTATTTCACAGTATTTACATTATATCTGCGACCGTGAATATCACTTGATCGGTAAATCCTGTCTAACTGCTATAGCCCGGTTAGACGGATTTGCGAACGTGATTTTCACGTTGATGTTCTGTGTTATGCTGTGTTGTTGCGGATCGGTCGTGGGGGATAGCCTGGATGCAATGTTAGTACAGTTTTGTTTTATATGTACATTTGATATTGCGGTGCGAGCGTACGACATGTGGACTGCCGTCACTGCCTGTTTGTATTATTCTTTTGGGGCACGACCAGGTTGCGGTCGATGTACCCGTTGTATGTATATTTTACTTTCTGTACTAGGATTACCCCACGGAGGGGTGCACGGATAGCCGGGTTCTAGAGGGAAACGAGCCCGCATCTTATGGCATTGAGACGGAGGGGGCTTCACTCTAGAATTGGCGGGCTGTTCGCCGCACCCGTAGGGGGTACAGGTTGACCCAGGAGGGGTGCCCAAGTTACCGGATTCCGTGAAGTGCTGGGTGGTCCATTCACGTTGCTGAAGGGGACTGCCTCGCTTCAGGTTTTGGCGGGTAACTTGCCGCGCCCGTAGGGGTCTAGGATTCTCATTGCACAGGCTATCCACACGACCAGGGGAACGTCGGGTTTCAGCGGCTCTGGGAAACCCGGGGATCCCAGATATCTGTATTGATCTGTGTTGCTATACTTTTCTGTGTTGTATTTTATCACGCCTTGAGCGAAATACTATATATTGGTATATATATATATATTTATAGATGTTGTATATGTTTTTCATCCGCGCTAGTCCAGTCCCCGCTCTGTCGTTAGTTAGCTAACCTAACGGGTGATGACGGGACCCAGTGGCGAATGCGGATGGCCTATACGTACGTCAGTATATTTTTCGTTCTTTGTGGTGTGATCAATTGATGGGACTGCGTTGATTCGGATCAATGCAAGATAAACAAACCTTTTCTGATGTTGTTGGAACACTTTTTCAAAAAGCTGTTATTGCAAGGGCGTTCTCTTTTGTTTTGCACAGTGGTATTCAGTTGGAATATCCTGCTCCTCAGTCGACGAGGCAAGGGCCGAGATCCCTTCACCGGGAGTAACCCCTTGGACAAAAGTTTGCGTTAGGGCAGTAACTTCACTATAGCCGATTACTTTTGCTTTGCATCGTGGTATTCAGTTGGAATATCCTGCACCTCATTCTACGGGGAAAGAGCCGAGATCCCTTCACCGGGAGTGACCTCTTTAGCAAAGGTTGTCGTCACTATATTTTTAAAAAGCTATCCGTTCCTTCAACGATATCAAGTTCATTACGTTAAAGGTTTTCGCCAGAAATCATTCGTAGCCCTCCGTCATTTCATATGGATAGTCAATAGTATTCAAGCTGTGTTTGTTGGCCATAGTCAAGGCACAGTGTTTGGTAGCTATTGGGTGTTCATATGCTGGATAGATAGATGCGTTGGTTTGGGACAGTCGTATAGCCTTGTTGGCCCTAGTCAAGGGCTTGTACGGGTGGGTTCAAATCAACCTGGATAATGACGGGTAGAACTTGACATGCGACTTATGATTTGTTGGCCTTAGTCAAGGTCATAAGAGCATGGGGCAAAAATCCACATCGGGAGTTTCAAAAGAACTGAAACTTGCCAAATATGCACATACCTTCTGGAGTGTGATAGCGTGAGCGGATTCCGTCACGCTATCATGCGGTGATGGTTGGATCCCGATTCCCACTGATGAGTTGGTTTACTCCTCGGGTGATCCCGGCTGATTCTTCTTTCAGGTTTGGGGAAGAATTTGACGTTACAGTGGGAGGTTTCCAGATTAGATAAAGTGATAACCATTCTGATCTAGGTTAGAGTGCACGCTGAGTGTTTCTTTTCTCTCTCTCTTTGGCAGCGACCATTGACTCGACCCTAGACTATGACTCAGTGACCAAGTTGACCGAACCTTCTTAACACTGGCTTTTGGATTGTCAGAGTTGCAAATCTCATTGCCACTCCTACTTTTACCCTTTTCTCCGGGACACCCCGTATTATTACGAACGTCCACTTCCATTGGACAAAACCATCGTATGGTTATATACGAACTCGAAAGACTTCGAGGATGGTTTCCGGTTCTGGAGAAAACGAATAGGATTATTCAGTTGTCTTTACCTTTTACTTTCTCTCAGGTTGCGAGTACTCCTTGGTTTAGGAGATAGTACACCTATTACGCAAATTGGATAGTCTTCTTCCAAACCTTAGGCTGGTGCCGAACGGTGGGGAATGAAGAAAACCAACTAGCCTAAACGGTGTACAGAAGGTATTAAGTTCAGACAAAGCAAGGGATTAGTAAGAGGGCAAAGTAAATTGCGACTGCTATTTACGACCAAACCATGTACTTCTTTGTCAATCCTAAATCACCTATGAATTAAGTTCATTCGGTTGTCTTTTATCCTCACCTTCTCTCGCATTGCGAGTGCTCCTAGGATTAGGAAAGTACACCCATTATGCTTATTGGATAGTCTTCTTCCAAACCATAGGCTGGTGCCGAACGGTAGGAAAGGAAGAAAACCATTTGGCCTAAAGGGGTGTACAGAAGGTAATGACTAAAGACAAATAAAGGGATTTGGAGAGGTGGCAAAGAATTATACAGTTATAGTTGTGAATCTGGATAATGGAAGAGGCATTACTAAGAATACCAGGATACCCCATCGAAACATCTCAATGTTTCAGTTTCACTGTGTACTGTTAAATGAAAACTGATTTCCTAATTAGGCACTTGCTCCAGGGTATGTATTTACCAGGTATGAGTCTCACATCTGTATGGTTTTACAGATGATGAAGGGGAGTAAGTTATTGGGAATTAGGTGACCATCCTCATTATATCGGGATTCGTTGGAATTGGTGATATTTGAGGAAGCCATCTGGGTTGTTTGCCGGTCGGCAAATATTTGGTTTTGAATATCCGTTGTTGTGCACCAATTTCAAATTGATATATCTGTACGTCTATTTTTATAGAGTGAGACATATCTTTTTGAAATTATGTCTATGACATTTACCTATACCAGTGGATGGTTAGGTAAGGAGCATTGAACAGCGGTGTAATTCTTCTTAACCAAAAGTACAGTTTTCAACCTACGACACACAGTGAATGAGTCACCAGACTCAGGGGACTTATACAGAGTATTGTATATTGTCCAGTGTCCATTAGGACAGAGGGGTTGGTCCTCGTACTATATTCTGTTTACTTTTAACTTCTCTAGTTCTTAGACATGTGTTTCGTAGAAACACAGGGTCTAAGTTTTGAGGAGTTATAGGTATAAGAGTAAAGTAGAGAACCAGGTGTTACAAGTATCGGGATTCTTCAAGGTGATCGAAGATGTAGATACTTGTGAATGGTATTCAGTTGGTAGTAATGATTAAGAGAACTAGCTTCTCTTTCAGGTTACTCATAATTGGAAGTACTCCTAAGTTGAGTAACGTTGATCGGCCTCTCTTCCATTTAGTTGACATGCACTGGAGACAGCTGCATGATTTGAATCTGGTTCAATTAAATCAGTGCCTCTGTTTCTTGGATATAGAACAGTTCATATCTTGACATTGTTAAGATACGGGGAGTTGTCCAGCTTATGCTTAAAACCAGACTCTGGACAACTCAAGGCACGTTTCAGTAGTGGCTGTTTGTGGGTTGACCCGGGCTATGACGAGGGTTGACTTTCTACCATCTGGAAGATCAATAGTAATATTGTTCTTGACTCGCCACAGTTTTATCAAAAATGGAATTTTTTTCAGAAAACAGTAGTGGGAGTATGGTAGAACTGGAAGTGATTCCAGAACCGCAAACTATTACTGAAGATTTGATAAGAACCTAAAGATTCGATCTGGTTTGACATTCCAATGGCCACTCCGCAGATAAGGTGGGTAACCTCCGGCACCCGAGAGGTACTTCGGTATGCTCAAGGACGGTGGCAGGGAAGTTCTTGTTTATCCACACTTGCCATTGCTGTTGTTCCAGGCTGCGAGACCCGGCGGGAGGATGAGTATAGCGTCATTCTAAACTAGCTTTAGAAGTGTACGCCTATATGACCCTGCCAGAGGGTTGTCGTAGTCAGTGGGAGCATCGGAAGCATTGGTGGACATCAGGCTTATGTCTATTCATAGACTAAAGCAGATAAAGCGGAGATAGATCATCTATTTCTGATGTGACAGTCATAGGTTTGACTTCATCAGAATAGGGGATGGATCTGTTAAGAAGGTAGTAGGGTGTGATGTTCTGGTATTTGATGACATACACAGAGTAGGAAGTGATATTCCTATACTACGATAGGTTATACTTTGGTCGTCACACAGTGGTTTCTCCATATAGGACTTGGATATAATATCAGACATTCTGGTTACTAGATCTATGGTTTTAGATCTAGATTTGGGTGGTTTCCCAATCTGGGTACTTTGACCGCATTCTATGAGTATTTAGAATGGACGACTCCTGGCACGGTAGTGTACCTGCAGGTAATGGAGTCACCCTCTCTAAAGGTGTCTTACAGACTAAAGGGGAGAGGGATACGCATGATTGACAGATCACTTGCTTAGGCAATTGAGTCAATCATGAGATGTCAAGTACCACACCAGATATTGTTCTTGCAGTAGGTGCAATAAGTTGATATTGATCCAATCCTGGAGAAACAATCGGAAGCAGTTTTAGAACATAAGTTGATGTTCTAAGGAATTGATAACGGCATCCTCCTTTAGGAGACGGTTATAGTTTTTCCTCTAACGAGGGGCAGTATTTTGGACAGGTGGTCCAGGTGGAAACTGAGGGAAGGTATGGAGCAGGATACTGAATAAGTTCAATTGACGATACAGTCTAAGAAGTTTGGATTTGGAGTTCACTTATGAGCTAGGTCCCATCGACATCCAGACACTCTAAGACAGGTATTGCTCATTTCGGGAGATGGCTTTCTCCGCGAACTTGAGATTTAGAGAGACATAGAAAGAAACATCAAAGCGGATCCACTCACTGAGGCTATTCCTCGAACGCAATAGTTTCGCAAACGAGCTTTGTGAGACTGACTAGTAGAGGAGTTGGGTGTTCGGTATCACACGGGCTGTGAGTATGCGACATCGCAATAATTAGCCTTGAGTGCAAGTGGGCGATTGTTGGAGATAGTGCCCTCAGAGTCAATTATTGGATCACAGGCACGTGATTGCAATGATTGAGGGGAGGACCTATCCCGGTAGGACAGTCTTACTCGAGATGATAGTATGCTATCTGGTTTATCTTTATCATCGTGTACTGTTTTAGGTGACCTGACAAGTCGCTATTACACGTTGATAGAGCCCCTAGGATTCTTGGTTGACCACCAGCAGTATGAGGGCGATCATATAAGTGGGAGCTGGGGTCTACAAGCACATCCTTAAAAGGTCCCTAGTCGTGGGAGATTCGAGACAGGGCAACGTTTCTCCAGAGTAGACTAGTGTATACAGTCGAGACCCCGACGAGGGGCGGTGTTCGGTCTCACAAGCCACTGGTGTCAGTTGGTTCACCTAAGATGTATACAGGTGCTCATTGGGTTATGAGTACACCGGACAGGACTCGCCGGGAACCTGCTAGTTGGGAATACACCAGACGTCAGATAGCAGTTCCCTGGTGACATGTGTACCGGTTAGTTCATCGACCTGAGACCGTCATTTGTCTCGTGTGAGTTCCCACTGTGCTTTGATTACTACCCTACCACGGCTCAAAGGAGTCGTGCAAACAGGTTTTAGTTGGGTACAGTCCCGAGCCACATGGAGGCAGTGAGCAGATCTGCAGGGGTTCGTCTTTCCCGGTATTGGGGGTGAGGTCGCGCTGTGTCTAGGAGAGCCAGAAAATGAAAAGTCCTTGGCCAAGGCAGGAGATTTGCTTGTAGGTATTCCAGTAGTATCTCAGGGTGTTCTGGGCTACACTCCGACATGACTTGTACCGCTTTTGGGGGTCTGACTTTTACCAACCCTCTAGGCCCGCCATGCGATGCTCATAGATAAACGGACCGGACTATACGGATATTGTCACTGACAGGCTCAGTAGGGTGTCAGGATGAGTGCGCTCATCGACGTCCCTTTTGGTCTATACCTGGTAGGCCGTCACGTATTGGCTTATACCTCTGACGTGCTAGTGGTTAAATCCACAGCCATAGTATTGACGAGTCTTTAGAGTCCACCACACTCAGTTACTCAAGTTTCGGGCGAAACGCTGTAGAGGCCGTATGGAGATATGGCAGGGTTCGATCAGATACGTGCGGTATTGCATGGATCGTGATCGGACGGTTTTTACTAGCCGGCTTTGGCTTAAGCCGGATCTTAGTATTAGATAGTGTAGTTTTGTCTCTTTGCATTTGTGTTCAGTGGGAATACAAATGCGGGCATGTATTTGCAGTAGCGGGGTTTTCCTGTAATTTATTACGGGATCGGTTTTCTGGGGTTGCCAGTTTGAATTCCGTTCCGGCCGGTTTTCTCTTTTTCCTTCACGGCCGGACTATCCGTTGGAGGGTGTTAATTGCAAGTTTGCAATTAACATTTAGTGGAGGGGTTTCTTGCATTGTTGTAGCCTCTTCATGATGAGATTCCATTCTTTTCCATTTCATTTTGCTTTTCATTTGATGGTTGTTGAAATGAAATGAGAGTGACCATTTTCTTTATTGTTTTTTCCATTATATTTTTATATACTTGGAGAATTCTTTTTCTCTCTCCAATCTCATTCTTGTGAGAGAAGGGGCCGGCCACTATTGAAGGAAGAAGGGGATTGATTTTAGTGGGTGGTGATTTTTCTCATATGTTGCTTGGAAACTTGAGAGCTCCATTTTTCTTTCTCTCAAGTTCATTCTTTTCCTCCACAAACCATGGCAACCTCATAACCCCAAAAGAGACGAGCTTCTACACTATATCTATAGCAAGTCTTGGACGCGTCGGCTAGCCAACTTCGCGCCCGAGTTGCCTCGGTCAAGAGGCGGGAGCCCGTAAAAGATTCCGGCTACGTGGTGCCCTTTCCGACGAGACAATGATGGACGGAGATTCCGCGAGAGATCGGAGTGGAGATGAAGACCGAAGGACACGGATCGCTTGGTATAACTTCTCTACTCTTTTCTTCTTTGCTAGTTAGAAAGGTTAATGGCCCGATCCGGGTGAAAAGTGCGCGGTGGTGCCGGTCAATAATTTTTGAAAGTTTTTTGTTTCCGCGTTTCCGGCGTCGGATCGACGGCCGGGGCGCCCCCGCGGGCTTACAGTATCAGAGCGCTAGGTTTAACCTTGTATAAGTCTAGGTGACCCTTGGTTGATGGAGTGGGCAATTTAGGTAGAGTAACGTACCGTGGGTATGGTCCGCGGCATACTTACGATACACTACTCTGCTTAAGGAGCCTTAGGATGTACAATTGTTTCCACCGTATTTCATTCGTTCTTTTGATCTATCTTCGTCAATGTTGGAGGGTGGTTTCTATTACCACGGACACACTGGCAGAGGGAGCTGCGGCTCGAATGCGATAACCATTAGAGTATTGGTTATTCTTGAGGATTGAAGCATTGCTTAGGGTGCGGACGAAGGGTATTCACATGCCGTTCGGATGAAGTTAAAGGGTTCGAACGATTATCAGAAAACCATTTTCCCAAGTTTAAAGTATTCGGAAGAATATGCAGGTATTTCGATGGACCCTCTAGAAGAATGAAACCCTAACTCGATATAATGACCACGAGAACGCCCTTGAACCTTAGGGTTTACGGCAGTTCCGCGGTGCCATTAGTGAGGCTTGGGTTTGCCCTTCTACGGCTAGATCATCGATGCTGGGGTATGTACCGGATATTTTTAAACTGTACTTGAGTGTTGAGCTCTCGGGGAATTATGGGATTTTGATGGATCGATCGAAAAGTTTAATGTAGTCCGGATATCAAGTGAAGGGATGACTACATGGGAGACTCTAGATATGAGTATTGCCGTGGGTAGCACATTCAGCACAGCTACGAAGAGACGAGTTCGAAGCAATCGACATCAAAGGAAAGAGGCGGACATTGACGATAGTGTTTACGATTGTGATTTAATGATTTGAATTTCATATTTTCGTTGATTGGATTTTGGTATTTTGAGGACTTTGTTATTCGATTGGTATTTCATGTGTGTACCTTCATTTCATTCTATTTGTGTTTCATATATCAGTTGTATTGATGTTGTTTAGTACACACCCAGTACACTTGATTTGGTTTTATATATTTTGAGATTTTTGATTTGATTTCGTGCATAGGGGTTACACACGGTTTTGACATATGTTTCGACCTAGTTTTCATGCATTTTTGTGCTGTGATTTCGATTTTGGTATTCGATGTATGTTTTCGTGCACCATGTGCACCTGATTAGGATTCTTGCGCATACTTGGCGCACTTGATGCGATTTTGTGCACACCAGATGCACTAAATTGGGGTTTTGTGCAGATTAGATGCACCTGATAGTGAGTCGTGCACGCCCGTTGCACTTGACAGATGTTTTGGTGCACACCTGTTGCACTTATTTTGTTTTTGTGTGTATTCATGGTATCTGTATTTGGTTTCGATTTCAGTGCGCACCGGACGCATATGATAGTTTATTGATGTGATTGGGATTGATTTCAGTTTGAGCAGTATGTTTCATAATCATTATTATTTGATTTAGTAACCAGGCGGGACGTGTATGTTAAATAAAAGATCTATATATATATATAGCTATTTTTTTAAAAAAAATAAACGTCCGCTACTTATGCCGTGACACGTGCATTGCACGACGATTTTCAAGAGGGGTTTTTGTATGCTTCTTTATTATGATGTTTAGGAGATTTTACTATGATGCGCACTATATATAAGTTATAGATTGATGTACATTATGATGGTTTTCATATTGGGTTTTGATATTTTATCTTCACCATAACTCCGATGATTGCGTTATGCTTGATGGAGTTGATTTTTGTTATGTATTGATGATTTCGGAGCCCCGACGATTTGAGTGTTTTGCTAAATGTTTTAGTATTTGGAGGGGGAGTTTTAATTTAAATTCGGGGACCGAATTTCTTAAAGGAGGGAAGATTGTAACGTTTTAAAAATAATTAAATAAATAATTAAATGAATAAAATTGTTTAAGTGAATTTTATGAATTTCGGTAAAGTAAAATGTATTTTTCGTAAAATTAAACCGTGATTGTTTTTCATTATAATTTAAAAAATACCTATTTTAATTATGTAATTACTAGTAAATGGTGTTTATTTAGCCACTTATAAATTTTTAGTTTAATTAAATATTTTTCCTAAATTAATTATTTTAAATATTAACATAAGCTTTATTTTTACACTAAATTAGTGTAAATTATAAATTTTAATGATTTTAATTTGTAAAAATGAACCATGGTATATTATAATTTAGTGTGTATCATGAAAAAATTATTTGCAAATTTTTCCATTTTTCTAGAGCTTTCTTGAGTTGCTATAGTAAAGAAATAAAATAAAATAAAGAAATGCATGAAAAGACATAATGAAGTGATATTTTGGTGGAGATTTCTACACAACTTTTGTCACTCTGTTCCTTATCTCCCTCACCTCCAAAAATGGCCGGCCTCACCCCCCATGGTACCCCCATTTTCCTCATTTTATTTTGCTCCAAAATTAATCAAAAATCCTTTAAAAAATTCAATAAAAATCCACAAAATCCTATTTATTTCATACCTTTTATTCCTTGCTCATTTTTATATGGAATTTGGAGATGGAAAGCATGCATTTTGGAGGCTCATTTTCTTGTTTGGATTTCATATTTTGGAGGTATAAATTTCCTTCTTTTGTTTATTTATTATTAGATGTTTCTTTTAAGCATGTTTAGGTTTAATGAATTAATTCTATGTTCAATCTTTAAAATTCAAGTTAGGGTTTGTAAATTCAAGTTATGATTTTTATTAATTAATTAAGGTTATAATAGTTAGTTTAACACTTTTAGAATTGGAAAATCTTGCATGGTTGTTGAATTGTAAATTTTTCATTTAAAATTGTTTAAATTAGGAATTTTGCTAACTAGGTTTCTATAAAACATAATTTTTGGTGAAATAAAATTTCAATTAATATTTGTAACACTAGATTGTGGTCTTAATAAGGGTATTAACTTGTTGGTGGAATGGAAACTTAAATTGATTGCTAGTTTCTATTGATAATTGATAAATTATGATAAAAATTGCTATTTTGTAAACTAGATTTTAGAAATTCCTAAATAAATGAGATTAAAAATATAATTTATGGTTTCATTAAATCATTATCATCATGAATTGTGGTTTAATACATTAATTCATGCAAAATCATGTTTTGTGGTGGAATTGTGGTACTTTGCTTGAAATATGTTGAAAATTGTTAAAGGTTGCAAACTAGAAATTTCAAATTAATACAAATTTGTGTAATAAAAATATAGTAATGGTTTGTATAGTCTAGTTATGCTATTTGATGAGTTTTATAACCATTGGTTTCATTTAAATGTCAAGTTTTGATGAAAAACGGTAAATTGGCATTTTCGGGTTTTACGAATTGGACGGTTTGATGGATTTTAGGGTTTCGATGGATTTAATCATGTTTTATAATATAAGTAATGTGTTTTAAAACTAAGAGTTATTTGTTGATATTTATCTCGATCCATCGGAGTTTGTATGCCGATATCGAGCGATATTTGGTTCTTTTGCATGGACGGAACATAGGTTTTAACCTATGCCGGTTCATTGCGTCGTTTTGACTTTTCTATGTGATTCAGTTTACGATGCTATTTATATGTTTGCGTTTAGGTACCCCTCACGTGGACCGCGGGCGATGAATAGGAGGATGGCGACACCATCTTCGGCAGACATGGACCAGGTGAGTAGATGCATATATACGGGGGAAGTCGGGTGGATGGCGTTTAGCACCCCCGCAACGTAGAATAGGAATAGTAATTTTTGACATTAGGAAACCAGTTGTGACCCTAGATTCTTAATGAGTAGGGCCCTAGTAATGACCCTAGGCTGGACTAGACTGATTTAGGAAGACATATCAGAAGATGAATACCTTGGAAGAGATTCATAGGTTTCAGGTAGAAACACACACACGCACACACTGAAAAACGACATGGTGTATACGTGAATGTGTATATATATATAGGACGAGGTATAGGTATATATATATACAACACGTACATAGGATACATTGATGTGATATGATATCCGATGTATGATGAAACAGTGTAACTGGGCTTGATGCCGTGATTCTTGGCTATACAGTCGTATTAAGTGTTAGCGGGTCATTACAGAATGAGATAATGAACATGTATACTTAAATTATAATGGGTGGTGATGATATTGAGGTACATGGGACTCTAAAATAGTACCCGGACTGTAACTTGTGATTGATCACGATATGGGATATGTATGACTTGATTACGACATCATATAGGTGTGACCTGATGTCGATATCATAGAGGTGTGACTTGAGGACGATCTGATACATATGACATGATATTTCTGAGGATAAACTAATGATGCTTATTATGATGGCAATGATATATGATTGATGTATGCGATCACAGTTTAGCACCTTGATCATTAGACGTGTTGATGATGACATTATACTAATGATGAGACACCTAGGAGATACTTGACCCGTACCCTGATATTGGGATGCCGTACGATGGATTTTACCGTAGGAGGCATAAATATGATGATTGATCCGCACTCTCGATTCGAGGAAGCTGTACTACGTACGTGACGCTATTGAGGCCGGATCGCCGACTATTAGAGATATTGATTCAGACCTTAGGTAGACTCTTGTTTATTATTGACTAGTTTCTTAGGTTTTGTTCCTTAGGAGGTTAGATGGACACTAGATTAGGTTCGAGTCATATAGTGGTAGTGGTAATGGTATATCAAATGAGTGGATAACATACATCCGTCTTACTTTCACACTGGAATCATAATGATGCATGTTCTTACATATGCTGCTATAATCAGTATAAACCTTACCTGTTAGGACACCAGCACCATTACCGATGATGCGCATATTCCACGCACACTCATTTGCCGGCTCACACACATCATCATCGGTAATTGCTATGTCACGTACACTTTAGATCATATTATCTTTTATTGATAGAATCAGTTAACAACTAGACCGATATAATATTGTGATTACTTTCTGATGTTAGTATAGACATGATATTTATCACTTAGACATTCATGCATTCATATTTTCATGTTATCATGCAGTATCATGGGCATATGCCGACACTTATCATATACTTACTCATGATTTTAAGATTTGGATTTCTATGAGATTTCTGGATTTTTGGGGAAAACCGCAAGAATATATAAAACTTCTCTCTCTCTCCTCTTCTCTTTTTAAAATAAGAGGCGGTTTTCTCGTGATGTATGTGTCGTCCACCATGAGATTTCATGTTTTCTGTTGGATTTTGAGACCCGATTCGAGGAGTGGATGAACCGTCTCGGGTACATGGTGGGCCCGGTATGGTACCCCGGGGCAAGAAGATCGAGTTGTAGACGATGAGCCTGGCAGGGAAAAGCTACCTACCGGTGATGTCTGGCGCGGCGGATATCCGGAGGATACCGACCGTTGTCGTGAGATTTGATGTTATGGGCCGATCCGGACTGACGGAGCCCGAGGTATTGAGACTATGAGACTTGAGGTTTACATGTTTGTGTCGATGCTTGACACGGATTTCCATGGACTTCATTGTTGAGATTTCAGATTCCTATACACATTTTACTATGATAACAGCTAAAGATTTCTTATACAGATATTTCTTGATTTCAGGATTGATTATTTTATATTCATGATGCATGCATATCCATTCATATGACATAGTATTATATGAGGCACTGACATGAGCACGGAGTATCTGCATTTACACGTAGTTTTACCCTGCTATTACTAGATGATTGGGATATAATAGTGTATTATTATGACCTAGGATAGCGTCGTGCATTCGATTTCTTTTCGTAGATGTCTTCTACTCACGAGTTGGCAACTCACCCCCGTTGTGCTAAATTTTATTACAGGTTCGATGTACAGGTTTCCCTGACAGCTTGCTGGCACATCTTTTCTTTCAGGGTGATTTGCGCGGTAGGTTGGTTCACTTGTATCTGAACCACCATTGTATTTTTATTTATTCATTTGTATCTAGTAAGCTCCATCAACCATACTTGTATTACTTGATAAGTTTATTGGACCAGTCTTTCATTTCGACCTTAGAGTCGCGCATGTATTATTCTGATCTGGTGGTTTTGTTTTCTTTGAGTTTTGAGCCCCGCCCTTTGGCGTTGTATACTATTGTGTATTGTTGTGGTTGTTTCCGCCTGTTGGCGTTGAGCTAGCTCCCGTTTGGGGATGCTTTTTATTGTTTATGTATATTATACTTGTTGTACCAGTTTGGGGCCAGTTTTTACAGAGGAGACTCTGCCGAAATTTTTGAGAAATTTGCTGATACTTTTAAACTTGTTTTTCTTCATGTTTTCTTTTCTTCTTCTTCTTTTATATGGTTTAGATTTCTGGGCTTCGGCTTACTTAGGTTACGTTGCGCCTCTAGACGTTTCGTAATCTAAGTGTCGGTCACGTTCCGTACTTTCGGGTCGTGACACATACACAGTGATGTATGTGGTCCAATGTCTATACATGTAAGGGGTGGGTTCTTGTACTTCATCACATTCACTGACGATCTCTCTAGGTTCGGATATGTGTATCTTATGAAACACAAATCTGAAGTTTTTGAGAAATTCAAAGAATTCAGAAACGAAGTAGAGAACCAGACTGGCAAAAGTATTAAGATCCTCCGATTTGATAGAGGAGGGGAGTACTTAAGCACGGAATTCCTAGAATACCTAAAAGAGAATGGAATTCTCTCTCAGCTTACTCCTCCGTATACACCACAACACAACGGTGTGTCGGAGAGGAGGAATCGTATCCTATTGGACATGGTTCGCTCCATGATGAGTAATGTTAAGTTGCCTCTTTCATTTTGAGGACATGCGCTTCAAACAGTGGCACATCTGTTGAATCATGTTCCATCCAAGTCCGTACCTAAAACACCATTTAAGATGTGGAATGGTAAGAAACCATATCATAAAAAATTTAAGATATGGGGTTGTCCGGTTTACGTTAAAAAGAATAATCCGGACAAACTAGAGGCACGGTCAGTTCTATGTAAATTTGTGGGATATCCAAAGAATGGTTATGAATATCTGTTCTACCACACTGAGGAACAGAAGGTGTTTGTATCTCGTCACGCTACCTTTTTGGAAAGGGAGTTTCTTGCAAAAGAAGCTAGTGGGAGTACGGTAGAACTGGAAGAAACTTCTGAACCATAAAATGTAACTGAAAATTTGGTGGAACCGCTAGATTCAGTGATCCCAAACGAACCTCAGCCATTCTGCAGATCTGGTAGGATTTCTCATCCGCCCGAGAGATATTACGGTTTTCTCATAGACGGGGATCGAGAAGATTGCATCTTGGAAGAAGATGATCCTACGAGTTTCAGGCAGGCCATTATCAGTAGGGACTCTGATAAATGGATGGATTCTATGCGATCCGAAATGGAGTCCATGTACACCAATAAAGTGTGGACCTTGGATATTGCTCCACCTGGGGTAAAACGCGTTGGATGCAAATGGATCTACAAAAGGAAATTTGGTGTAGATGGGCAGGTGGAAACCTATAAGGCTAGACTCGTTGCAAAAGGTTTTCGTCAAAGACCAGGTGTGGACTATGATGAAACCTTTTCTCCAGTGGCTATGCTCAAATCCATTCGGATCCTACTTGCCATTGCTGCCTTCCATGACTATGAGATCTGGCAGATGGACGTAAAAACAGCTTTTCTGTAGAGTTATATTGCACGACAACAAGGTTTAGCAAGGCATCACACATGCCATTTTATAAAAATTTGGGGTGCAATGTAACCCTAACCAAGATCTTAACTAAAGAATAAGGGTAAACAATACAAGTAAATAACTTTAATTCTAAGAGTTTGGGATTAGAACCTTTGTAGTACGTTCCTTCGCTTCATAAGCTCCGTGTTGAGGTCTCTTCGCCGCGATCATCATGTACCCGGACTCTAGAGAGGCTCCATGAAGAGAAAGATGCAAGCTTGCTTCCAATCTTCAACAACTAAGATGATCTACCTTGAAGAATCTCAAACCCAAGCTCTTGTTAGGTCCACGTTACCTCTCCCGGTACTTTCGGGGATGCGGAAACGGTAAAACAAAAATTTTTCTTAACTTTGTAACATGGACCGTAAAAGCCGGATCTTTGCTAAACTAAACTAGCAAACTTGCAAAGAAGAGTTAACTACTCGGCAAAGTGGTTATACCTCAACTTGAACTCCTTCTCTTCTTGTTGTTCTTCTTCTTTCTTGCTCTTTGTAGTAGCTTGAATGGCTTCCCCTCCTCGTCTCCTCTTTGCCGAAGATAGATCCACCTGAGGGCTTCATCCTTGGGCTCCTTTCTCGATCTTGAGAGAACTAAGGTATTCGGCTTGCTAGACCTTCTACCTTAGAGTGAGTAGAGTGTGCTTTGGGGTGTTATATCTTCAAGGAGATGATTCTCAACACATGAGATTTGCTCTCCTTGAACAAGAGGAGGAAGAAGATGAAGTGAGGAGAGAGAATCAATATGATAGAATGAGCTATCTTTTTCCTTTTTGCAACCATATCAAAAGAAAAAGAATTATCTAATTAATAATAATAATTCAAATGAGAATAGTTGATGGTTGTTTTGGAATGACCACTATCATCACTTCATTAAATGAATGTTGGCAAGAATCAAGGAGCATCCTTGCAAAGTAATGATGATGGTCAAACATTCAACCATGGTCAACAAGTCAACCATGGTCAACAAGTCAACAAAACCAACCATAACATAATTTCATTTAATTACTATTATTAATTGATATCTCACTAATTCATTAGGGTTTGGAAAAAAGACGACTGTCAACTGTGCATGCGCACCCGTTCCGAAACCCTAATGAAAAACCTCTTCTTCCGCCTCAAACAACTGTGCATACACACCTGCATTCCTGTTCCGAGGAACATGAATACTGAGAGATAAAAGTAACCCCCAAACATATACCAGTATCCGGCTCAAACCAGAGCCCGCTGGCAATATCCGTCCGGACTCCAAACGTGCACAAGTGCGCGGATGAGAACGAACCCTGTCGCAAAACCATGCGACCTCTACTCTGTTTTGCCCAGAGGCGAATACCCTCTGTGTGGGACTCTAAAGACTCGACACTACGCTGGCAGTGGGTTTAACCACAGACCGCAAGCGGCACTAGCTGTGCGTAACGGTCCCCAGGTAGATGCCGATAAGAAGACTGACGAGGTAAAACCCATCTGAACTCCTACTGAGTCTGAATGTGACATTCTCCGTACAGTCCGGTCTGTTCGTCTGATACATCGCATGGCGGGCCTAGGGGGCGGTAAACGTCAGTCCCCTAATAGCGGTACAAGTCGTGTCGGAGTGAAGCCCAATACACCCTGAGATAACACTGGAAACCTACCAGTATATCTCGCTTGCCCTGGCCAGGGACTACTCGTGTAATGGCTCTCCTAGACACAGCGCGATGTCAACCCCCAATACCGGGAGAGACGAATCCTGTCTAACCGTCACTGCCTCCAAGTGCTTCGGGACTGCTCCCAACTACTACCTGTTTGCAAGACTCAGTAGAGCCGTGGTTGGGTAGTAATCAAAGAACAGTGGGAACACACTCGAGGCGGAGTGACAGTGTCAAGTCAGCGGACTAAGCTGTACTCATGTCACCTGGGAACTGATAACTGACGATAGGTATAATACCAACCATCAGTCCCCGACGAGTCCTGTCCAGTGTACTTGTAACCTAATGAGCACCCGCATACTATCTCAAGTACGACGTACCGACGGCTGTGGGACAGACCGTCTCCCGTGCTGGGATGAGAAGCGCATACGCTAGTCTACTCTGGAGCATCGATGCCCTATCTCGATACTCCCACGACCAGGGACGTGTATAAGGATGTGCTTGTAGATTACCCAGCCCCCACGAGTGTGGTCGCCATCACAACGCCGGTAATCAAGCAAAGATCCTAAGGGCTCTACTAATGTGTATAGGTGATATAATAAATAAGCACACAAGTACACATTAAAGCAGAGACAAATCAAGTAGCATACTACTATATTGAGCAAGATTGTCTGTACAACTGTGAATATCCCAAGCTTCCATCAAGTAATATACATACTAGTATGATACAGTAATGGCCTCTAGGGCATATACACTAACAATCTCCCACTTGCACTAAGGCCATGTACTGGCGTATCGAAGACCTATCATTTCGATCAGCCGCTTGAACTGAGTCTGGGGTAAAGCCTTTGTGAATGGGTGCACAGTGTTGTCCTTTGTGTCCACTCTCCGCACCTCGATCTCCTGTCGATCAATGATCTCCCTGATCAGGTGATACCGCCTTAAGATGTGCCTGGATTTCTGATGGGACCTTGGTTCCTTTGCTAAAGCTATAGCCCCATTGTTATCACAATACAAAGGTATTGGGTCAACAATGGACGGAACCACCTGAAGTTCACTAATGAACTTCTTCATCCAGACCGCCTCTTTTGCGGCATCGCTTGCAGCAATGTATTCAGCCTCCATCGTCGAGTCTGCGACGGTATCCTGCTTGGAACTCCTCTAACATACCGCCCCTCCGTTGAGGGTAAAAACAAAACCCGAGACAGACTTGCTGTCATCTTTGTCACTCTGGAAGCTTGAATCGGTAAAGGACTCGACCCTGAGGTCTCCATTACCGTAAACCAGGAACATCTCCTTAGTCCTTCTCAGGTACTTGAGAATGTTCTTCACTGCTGTCCAGTGGTCCTCCCCTGGGTCTGACTGATACCGGCTTACCGTGCTCAATGCGTAAGCTACATCTGGTCTTGTACATAGCATCGCATACATTATAGATCCTACCGCCGAAGCGTAGGGTATAGTGCTCATGCGAACCCTCTCCTCGTCAGTCTTAGGAGACATCTTCTTGGAGAGGGTAATTCCATGCAATGCGGGTATGTTACCGCGCTTGGAATCCTCCATACTAAATCTCTTTAGTACGGTCTCTATGTACCTGGACTGCGAAAGTCCCAATAGTTTCTTGGATCTATCTCTATAGATCTTGATCCCCAGAATGTACGAGGCATCACCCAGGTCCTTCATGGAGAACCTTTGTGACAAAAATAGCTTGACCGATTGTAGCATAGGAATATCATTTCCTATCAAAAGAATGTCGTCCACGTACAAGACTAGGAACACGACAGTTCGTCCTACAATCTTCTTATATACACAGGGTTCATCTTCGTTCTTGATGAAATCAAATTCCTTAATTGCCTCATCAAAACAGATGTTCCAGCTCCGCGATGCCTGCTTTAATCCATAAATGGATTTAAGCAACTTGCACACCCTTCCGCTGCTCCCACTGTCTACGAAACCTTCTGGTTGATCCATGTAAACGCACTCTTCCAAACAACCGTTTAGGAAAGCCGTCTTAACATCCATCTGCCAGATTTCATAGTCATGGAAGGCAGCAATGGCAAGTAGGATCCGAATGGATTTGAGCATAGCCACCGGAGAAAAAGTCTCGTCATAGTCCAAACCAGGTCTTTGACGAAAACCTTTTGCAACGAGTCTAGCTTTATAGGTTTCCACCTGCCCATCTACACCAAGTTTCCTTTTGTAGATCCATTTGCATCCAAGGGGTTTTACCCCAGGTGGAGCAATATCCAAGGTCCACACTTGATTGGCGTACATGGACTCCATTTCGGATTGCATTGCTTCCTGCCACTTATCAGAGTCCCTACTGATAATGGCCTGCCTGAAACTGGTAGGGTCATCTTCTTCCAAGATGCAATCCTCTCGATCCCCGTCTATGAGAAAACCGTAGTATCTCTCGGGCGGATGAGAAATCCTACCAGATCTGCGGAGTGGCTGAGGTTCGTCTGGGGTTATAGAATCTAGCGGTTCCTCCAAATTTTCAGTTACATTTTGTGGTCGCTGAATTTCTTCCAGTTCTACCGAACTCCCACTAGTTTCTTTTGCAAGAAACTCCCTTTCTAAGAAGGTGGCGTGGCGAGATACAAACACCTTCTGTTTCTCAGTGTGGTAGAACAGATATCCTAGTGAGTATTTAGGATATCCCACAAATTTACAGAGAACTGACCGTGCCTCTAACTTGTCCGGTTTCTGTGTTTTCACATAGGCCGGACAACCCCATATCTTAATAAACTTCAGACATGGTTTCTTACTGCTCCATATTTCATACGGAGTTTTAGGCACAGATTTGGACGGAACTTGATTCAAAAGGTATGCCGCTGTTTGAAGCGCATGTCCCCAGAATGAAAGAGGTAACTCAGCACTACTTATCATGGAGCGAACCATATCCAATAGGGTACGATTCCTCCGCTCCGATACACCGTTGTGCTGTGGTGTATAAGGAGGTGTAAGCTGAGAGAGAATACCATTCTCTTTTAAGTAATCTAGGAATTCCGTGCTTAAGTACTCCCCTCCCCTGTCAGACCGGAGGATCTTGATACTTTTGCCTGCCTGGTTCTCTACTTCGTTTCTGAATTCCTTGAATTTCTCAAAAGCTTCAGATTTGTGTTTCATCAGATACACATATCCGAACCTAGAGAGATCGTCAGTGAATGTGATGAAGTACGAGAACCCACCCCTTGCATGTATAGACATCGGACCACATACATCACTATGTATGAGTCCCAAGAGCTCTGCTGCTCTTTCTCCATGTCCGGTGAACGGAGATTTGGTCATCTTCCCTTTGAGACAAGACTGACAAGTTTCATAAGATGAAAACTCGAACGAATCCAAGAGTCCATCTTTATGCAACTTACTCAGTCTTTTCTCTCCGATATGACCAAGTCTACAATGCCACAAGTAGGATTCATTCGTATCTGAATTCTTCCTCTTGCGTGTGTTTTGTATATTGAGAACTGTATTCTGATTTAGAACGTAGATACCATTACACAGTGTACCCTCTGCAACCAGTACCTTATGAAGGTAAATGTTCATGATATTCTTTTCAAGAATAAAGTTATATCCATCTTTATTGAGTAAAGAAACTGATATGATGTTGCAAACCATGGAGGGTACATAGTAGCAATCGTTCAAAATCATAGTCTTGCCATTTGGCAATACTAGGTGATATTCACCGACGGCTGCCGCATTAACTTGTGCTCCGTTCGCTACTCTGAGCGACATATCACCCGGTGCAACTTTCCTACTTTTTCTCAGTCCCTGTAATAAATTACAGATATGAGATCCTGATCCGGTATCAAGTACCCAGGAGGAAGGGCTGACCGTAAAACAGTTCTCAATTACAAGAACACCTGAAGTAGATGCAAAACCATGCTTCTTCTTCAACTGGGTATCCTGGAAATCCATACTTTCCTCTTTCCCTTTCTCATACTCATGACTGTTGTCACAAGTTAGAGCTGAACCAACTTTCCCCAGTCCCGAATAAGAATTCGGATCGGTCAAGCGATACATTTTATTATCTTGATTAGGGCGTGAAAAGGTTGCTGCCTGGAGAGAGAGAAAAGAAACACTCAGCGTATGCTCTTGCCAGATTAGATTGGTTTATTAATTTATCTAACCAGGATGTCTCCCACTGTTTACTCAAATTCTTCTTAAAACCTTTTTAAAAGAAGAACTAGCCGGGTTTTAATTCACGTCACAATACTTGCTTAACCTTTCAGCCAGGCTAGTGTCGGTACTTCGAGGGAGGTTTTCCAACGCTTTCGCGAAGTTCCTTAATTCAAGAACCTCTTTTCCCTGGGGGCGTAACCCCGCTAACACCTTTCTAGTCACCTACTAGGTTTATAGCATTGATTGTTAAGTGAAATAATCTCCCGAGGGTAATCCAACTCATCAGTGGGATCAGGATCCAACTATCATTGTGTGATGACCTAGATGGAATCCACTCTAGTCACCACACTCCAGAAGGTATGCTAAATCTGCAAGTCTCAGTACTTTTGAAACTCCCGATGTGGTTTTTGCCCCTAGGACCCAAGTGACCTTGACGAATAATCAACAAATCAAAAGGTCCTAGTCAAGTTCAACCCGTCGTTATCCAGGATTGCATTAGACCCACCCGCATGATCCTTGACGAATAATCAACAAAATCAAGCGACCGTCCTAACCAATCGCATCTTTTAGTGCAACAGAAAATTATTACTCAGCTACCGTTCACTGTGTCTTGACGAATAATCAACAAACGCAGCACGAATACTAAGTATTAATTATCCGAAATGACGGAGGGCTACGGCTGGGTTTTTGGCGAAAAACCCGTTAACGTAATGAACTTGATATCGTTGAAGGAACGTGATATATCCTTTTGAAAACATAGTGGCGAAAAGCTTTTGCTATAGAGGTCACTCCCTGTGAAGGGATCTCGGCTCTTTCCTCGTCGAGTGAGGTGCTGGGCATTCGTAAGATGAATACATCGATGCAAAGCAAGAATAATCGACTATGGTGAAGTTATTACCCTGACGCAAACCTTTTGTCCAAGGGGTCACTCTCGATGAGGGGATCTTGGCCCTTGCCTCGTCGATTGAGGTGCTGGGCATTCATAACCGAATACCTCGATGCAAAATAAAAAGATGAACGTCCTTGTAATAACAGCTTTTTGAAAAACTTGTTCCAACAACGTCTTTTAGGTTTATTTTCTTGCATTAGTTCTTTTAATGCGTCCCATCATTTAAATCCTACCATTGCAGAAAACAACCAAAATATGACGTACGCTTATGCCATTCGCATTCGCCACGGGGTCCCGTCATCACCCGTTAGGTTACTTAACTAACGACAGAGCGGGGGCTGGGCTAGCGCGGCTGTAAAACATAAGCAACGCCTAAATATAAAGCAATGATAGACATTACAGATCACAGATGAATACATTGGATATACTAGGAATCCGCAATCCGTTCGAGCTTGCAACGAAAAACGGATTACACGGTCGCGGTGAATAGCCAAAACCCCACCCAAGACCCCTACGGGTGCGGCAAACTACCCGCCAAGTACCCGGTAGTTTGTGCACCCCTCCATGGGTCTATCCTAGGAGCAAAAACAGTAAAAAGAATTATACAATGACGGCTACAACCCCGACCCGGTTGTGCGGCCATACAAATAATATTATTACATCAATTTACATATTACAAATGAATGAAAGAAAAACAAAAGCTCATCTCACATCCACCCCGGCTAAGTGCACGGCGGCGCCCCGGCCGTCAAACCGACGCCGGAATGCGGAAGCGGTAATAAACTTTAATTTTTGCGGACTTTGCAAACCGGAACCGCCGCGCACTAAACTCTGGATCGTAACCATTAACAAGTCTAAGCTACTAACAAGAAAGGGAAGAGATGTACAGACTGATCCGAGTCCTCCGGTCTTCATCTCCACTCCGATCTCCTCGCGGGATCTCCGTCCGTCTCCTCCTCGTCGCAAAGGGCACCACATCGCCTGTAGCTTTTACGGGCTCCCACTTCAATACCGAGGCAACTCGGGCGCGAAGCTGGCGAATCGACGCGTCCAAGATTTGCTGTAGGAAGTGTAGTGTAGAGTGCATGTCTCACATTGGGGTTTGTTGCCATGGATGGAGGAATGGTGTATAGAAAATTGGTGCTTTCAATTTTCTAGCAATGGAATGAGATGAAGAATGATATACACAAAAATGAATCACTCTCATTTTTCTTCCTCTCCCCACAAGTGAAGTGGCCGGCCATTATGCTTAAGAAATGGTGGAGGAAAACAACATATATCATATGAGGGAGGTGAGTGTAGGAGAAGAAAGAGGTGACTATAAACAAACATGATCATTACAAAACCATACCTCCAAAACAATAACCCATCCTCATTCAATCAAATCTCATTAAAAGCAAGTGATGGTGCAAGATATCATAATCAATACTTTTGCAATAAAACCCTCCACAAAGTGTTATTTGCAAAATTGCAAATAACCCCCTCCATCGGAAAAGTCCGGCCGGGAAAGAACAAAGGAAAACCGGCCGGAACGGAATGCAAACTGGCAACTCCAGAAAACTGGTCCCGTAATAAATTACAGGAAAACCCCGATACTGTGCATACACACTCGCATCTGTATTCCATCCGGATACAAATGCAAAGAGACAAAATCTACACTGTACTAAACTAGGATCCGGCTTAAACCAAAGCCGGCTAGTAAAAACCGTTCGATCCTGATCCGTGCAATACCGCACGTATCTGATCGAACCTTGCCATATATCCATACGGCCACTAGTACAAAGCTGTCCGATCCTGATCCGTGCAATACCGCACGTATCTGATCGGACCCTGCCATATCTCCATACGGCCTCTACAGCGTTTCGCCCGAAAGCTGAGTAACTGAAAGTGTGGTGGACTCTAAAGACTCGTCAATACTATGGCTGTGGATTTAACCACTAGCACGTCAGAGGTAGAAGCCAATACGTAACGGGCCACCAGCTATTGACTAAAAGGGACGTCGATGAGCGAACTCATCCTGACACCCTACTGAGCCTGTCAGTGACAATATCCGTACAGTCCGGTCCGTTCGTCTATGAGCATCGCATGTCGGGCCTAGGGGGTGGGTAAAAGTCAGACCCCCAAAAGCGGTACAAGTCGTGTCGAAGTGTAGCCCAGAACACCCTGAGATACTACCGGAATACCTACCAGTAAATCTCCTGCCTTGGCCAAGGACTTCGTGTAATGGCTCTCCTAGACACAGCGCGACCTCACCCCCAATATCGGGAGAGACAAACCCCCGAAGATCCGCTCACTGCCTCCATGTGGCTCGGGACTGTACCCAACTAAAACCTGTTTGCACGACTCCTTTGAACCGTGGTAGGGTAGTAATCAAAGTACAGTGGGAACTCACACGAGACAAATGACGATCCCCAGGTCGATGAACTAACCTGTACACATGTCACCTGGGAACTGCTATCTGACGTCAGGTATAAGACCAACTAGCATGTTCCCGGCGAGTCCTGTCCGGTGTACTCATAACCCAATGAGCACCTGTATACATCTTAGGTGAACCAACTGACACCAGTGGCTTGTGAGACCGGCCACCGCCCCTCGTCGGGGTCTCGACTGTATACACTAGTCTACTCTGGAGAATCGATGCCCTGTCTCAAAACTCCCACGACTAGGGACCTTTTAAGGATGTGCTTATAGACTCCAGCTCTCACTTATATGATCGCCCTCATACTGCTGGTGGTCAAGCAAGAATCCTCGGGGCTCTATCAACGTGCAATAGTGACCTGTCAGGTCACCTAAAGCAGTACACGATGATAAAGGTAAACCAGATAGCATACTATCATCTCGAGTAAGACTGTCGTCCCGGGATAGGTCCTCCCTCAATCATTGCAATCACGTGCCTGTGATCGAATAATTGACTCTGAGGACACTATCTCCAACAATCTCCCACTTGCACTCAAGGCTAATTATTGCGATGTAGCATACTCACAGCCCGTGTGATACCGAACACCCAACTCCTCTACTAGTCAGTCTCACAAAGCCTGTTTGCGAAACTCTTGCGATCGAGGAATAGCCTCAGTGAGTGGATCCGCTCTGATGTTTCTTTCTATGTCTCTCTATATCTCAAGTTCGCGGAGAATGCCATCTCCCGAAATAAGCAATACCTGTCTTAGAATGTCTGGATGTCTGATGGGACCTAGCTCATAAATGAACTCCAAATCCAAACTTCTTAGACTGTATCGTCAACTGAACTTAATCAGTATCCTGCGCCATGCCTCCCTCAGTATTGCCTTGGACCACCTATCCAAAATACTGTCCCTCGTCAGAGGGAAAACTGTAACTCTGACAACCTGCTTGTCGTCCATGTCACCTTGGAAGCCTGGAATGATAACTGTCCCCAAAAGAGGCAGCCGTTATCATATCCCTAGAACATCCACTTATGTTCTAAAACTGCTTCCGACTGTTTCTCCAGGATTGGATCAATGTCAACTTTTTGCATCTAGTGCAAGAACAACATCTGGTGTGGTACTTGACATCTCATGATTGACTCAATTGCCTAAGCAAGTGATCTGCCAATCATGCACATCCCTATCTACTTTAGTCTATAAGACACCTTTAGAGAGGGTGACTCCATCACCTGCAGGTACACTACCATGCCAGGAGTCGTCCATTCTAAATACTCTTAGAATGCTGTCAAAGTACCCTGATTGGGAAACCACCCAAATCTAGATCTAGTAACCAGTATGTTTGATATAATGTCCAAGTCCTTTGTGGAGAAACCACTGTGTGACGACCAAAGTATAACCGATCGTAGTATAGGAATTTCTTCTCCTACTCTGTGTATGTCATCCAAATACCAGGATATCACACCCTACTACCTTCTCAACAGATCCATCCCCTATTCTGATGACGTCAAACCCATGACTGTCACATCAAAAATAGATGATCTATCTCCGCTATATCTGCTTTAGTCTATGAATAGACATAAGCCTGATGTCCACCAATGCTTCCGCTGCTCCCACTGACTACGACAACCCTCTGCCAGAGTCATATAGACGTGCACTTCTAAAACTAGTTCAGAACGACGCTATACTCATCCTCCTGCCGGGTCTCGCAGCCTGGAACAACAACAATGGCAAGTGTGGGTAAACAAGAACTTCCCTGTCACCGTCCTTGAGGCTACCTGAGTACCTCTCGGGTGCCTGAAGTTACCCACCTTATCTGCGGAGTGGCCAATGGAATGTCAAATCAGATTGAATCTCTAGGTTCCTTATCAAATCTTCAGTAATCGTTTGCGGTTCTGGAATCGCTTCCAGTTCTACCATACTCCCACTACTGTTTTCTGAAAAATAACCATTTCTTTTAAAATGTGGCGAGTTAAGAACAATATCACTATTGATCTTCCAGATGGTAGAAAATCAACCCTCGTCATAGCCTGGGTCAACCCACAAACAGCCATTACAGAAACGTGCCTTGAGTTATCAAGAGTCTGGTTTTAATCATAAGCCGGACAACTCCCCGTACCTTAACAATGTTAAGATATGAACTGTACTATATCCAATATAGAACCAGAGGCACTGATTTAATTGAACCAGATTCAAATCATGCAGCTGTCTCCAGTGCATGTCAACTAAATGGAGAGAGGCCGATCAGCGTTACTCAACTTAGGAATGCTTCCAATTATGAGTAACCTGAAAGAGAAGAAATTTCTCTTTATCATTACTATCAACTGAATACCATACACAAGTATCTACATCTTCGATCACTTTGAAGAATCTCGATACTTGCTACACCTGGTTCTCTACTGTATTCAAATACCTATAACTCCTCAAAACTTAGACCCTGTGTTTCCACGAAACACATGTCTAAGAACTAGAGAAGTTAAAAGTAAACAGAATATAGTATGAGGACCAACCCCTCTGTCCTAATGGACACTGGACAACATACAATACTCTGTATAAGTCCGCCGAGTCTAACAACTCTTTCACTGTGTGTCGTAGGTTGAAAACTGTACTTATGGTTAAGAAGAATTACACCGCTGTTTAATGCTCCTTACCTAACCATCTACTGATATAGGTAAATGTCATCGACACAATATCAAAAGGTATATCTCACTCTATGAAAATAGACGTACAGATATATCAATTTGAAATTGGTGCACAACAGCGGATATTCAAAACCAAAAATTTGCCGACCGGCAAACAGCCCAGGTGATCTCGTCAAATATCACCGATTACAACGAATCCTGATATAATGAGGATGATCACCCAATTCCCAATAACTTACTCCCACTCATCATCTGTAAAACCATACAGATGTGAGAATCATACCTGGTAAATACATACCCTGGAGTAAGTATCTAATCGGGAAATCAGTTTTCTTTTAACAGTACACAGTGAACTGAAACATTGAAATGTTTCGATGGGGTATCCTGGTATTCCTAGTAATGCCTCTACCATTATCCAGATTCACAACTATAACCGCATAATTCTTTGCCACCTCTCCAAATCCCTTTATATGTCTTTAGTCGTTACCTTCTGCACACCCCTTAGGCCAAATGGTTTTCTTCCTTCCCTACCGTTCGGCACCAGCCTATGGTTTGGAAGAAGACTATCCAATAAGCATAATGGGTGTACTGTCCTAGTCCTAGGAGCACTCGCAATGCGAGAGAAGGTGAAGATAAAAGACAACCGAATAAACCTTATTCCTATTTCTCCTGGGCCAGAATCCATCCCCGAACTGGAACAAGTTCCTTTCGAGTTCGTATATAACCATACGATGGAGTATCCAATAAACTGTGGATCTTCGTAGTGATACGGAGTGTCCTGGAGAAATACAAAGGTGATTTAAGATTGGCGAAGAAAAACTTGGTTTGGTCGTGAATATCAGTCGCAATTTACTTTGCCCTCTTACTAATCCCTTGCTTTGTCTTAATCTTAATATCTTCTGCACACCGTTTAGGCTAATTGGTTTTCTTCATTCCCTACCGGTTGGCACCAGCCTAAGGTTTGGAAGAAGACTATCCAATTTGCATAATAGGTGTACTATCTCCTAAACCAAGGAGTACTCACAACTAGAGAGAAGGTAAAAGGGAAGAGACAACTGAATAATCCTATCCGTTTTCTCCAGAACCGGAAACCATCCTCGAATAAATTCCTTCGAGTTCGTATCTAACCATACGATGGTTTTGTCCAATGGAAGTGGACGTTCGTAGTAATACGGGGTGTTCTGGAGAAAAGGGTAAAAGTAGGAGTGGCAATGAGGTCTGCAACTCTGACAATCCAAAAGCCAGTGTTAAGAAGGTTCGGTCAACTTGGTCACTGAGTGATAGTCTAGGGTCGGGTCAATGGTCGCTGCCAGAGAGAGAGAGATAAGAAACACTCAGCGTGCACTCTAACCTAGATCAGAATGGTTACCAATTTATCTAATCTGGAAACCTCCCACTGTACCTCAAATTCTCCTCCAAACCTGAAAGAAGAATTAGTCGGGGTCACCCGAGGAGTAAACCAACTCATCAGTGGGAATCGGGATCCAACTATCATCGCATGATAACGTGATGGAATCCGCTCACGGTATCACACTCCAGAAGGTATGCGCATATCTGGCAAGTTTCAGTTCTTTTGAAACTCCCGATGTGATTTCTACCCCATGCTCTTATGACCTTGGCGTGAGGTCAAAATATCATAAGTCACATGTCAAGTTCTACCCATCATTGTCCAGGTTAATTTGAACCCACCCGTACATACCCTTGACGTAGGCCAAAATAGTAGTACGACTGTCCCAAACCAACGCATCTATCTATGCAACAGATAAATACCCGGCAACTACCAAACACTATGCCTTGGCGTGAGGTCAAAATACATAGCTTGAATACTACCAAATATTTAACTGAAATGATGGAGGGCTACGAATGGTTTCTGGCGAAAACCTTTAACGTAATGAACTTGATATCGTTGAAGGAACGGATAGCTTTTTAGAAAATATAGTGACAAAAACCTTTACTAAAGAGGTCACTCCCGGTGAAGGGATCTCGGCTCTTTCCCCGTAGAATGAGGTGCAGGATATTCCAACTGAATACCACGGTGCAAAGCAAAAGTAATCGGCTATAGTGAAGTTAATGCCCTGACGCAAACTTCTGTCCAAGGGGTCACTCCCGGTGAAGGGATCTCGGCCCTTGCCTCGTCGACTGAGGAGCAGGATATTCCAAATGAATACCACGATGCAAAACAAAAGTGAACGTCCTTGCAATAACAGCTTTTTGAAAAGTGTTCCAACAACATCAGAATAGGTTTGTTTAACTTGCATTGATCCGAATCAACGCAGTCCCATCAATTGATCACACCACAAAGAACGAAAATATACTGACGTACGTATATGCCATCCGCATTCGCCACTGGGTCCCGTCATCACCCGTTAGGTTAGCTAACTAACGGCAGAGCGGGGACTGGACTAGTGCGGATGAAAAACATATACAACATCTACTAATATATATACCAATATATTATATTCGCTCAAGGCGTGAATAAAATGCAACATCACAGAAATGTACAGCATCACAGAACAATACAGATATCTGGGATCCCCGGGTTTCACAGAGCCACTACTGAAACCCGACGTTCCCCTGGTCGTGTGGATAGCCTGTGCAATGAAATCCTAGACCCCTACAGGCGCGGCAAGTCACCCGCCAAAACCTGAAGCGAGGCAGCCCCCTTCAGCGCCGTGAATGGACCACCCAGCACTTCACGGAATCCGGTAACTTGGGCACCCCTCCTGGGTCAACCTGTACCCCCTACGAGTGCGTCGAATAGCCCGCCAATCCTGGAGTGAAGCCCCCTCTGTCCCAATGCCATGAGATGCGGGCTTGTTGCCTTCTAGAACCCGGCTATCCGTGCACCCCACCGCGGGGCAATCCTAGTACAGAAAGTAAAATATACATACAACGGGTACATCGACCGCAACCAGGTCGTGCCCCAAAAGAATAATACAAACAGGCAGTGACGGCAGTCCACATGTCGGACGCTCGCCCCGTAATAACAAATGTACATAATACAACCACAACTGTACTAGCATTGCATCCAGGCTATCCTCCACGACCGATCCGCAACATCACAGCATAAACATAGAACATCAACGTGAAAGTCACGTTCGCAAATCCGTCCAACCGGGCTATAGCAGTTAGACCGGATTTACCGATCGAGTGACATTCACGGTCGCAGATATAATGTAAATACTGTGAAAAAATGTGTTTAAAATATCCGATCGATCAAAATTAACAAGTGGGCCCCCAAGCAATACTGTAGCACTCACAGAAATAATTGGCCCAATTTTAATAATCCAAAACCCCTAATTACTACCCTGAAGCCCACTGGAAAAAGATGGCCCACTGACCTCTCTACACTGCGGCGGATCCGCGGCCCAATAGAGAGGTGAGGCCGCGGTTCCGCGCTCTTGGTGAGAGATCACTGTGTCGAATTTTCCCAGAGTTCTTAGAACTCCCTGCACATCATTCTGAGACCACCTGAAAAATTTTTAGACGACAAAAAATTTCAACAGAAACTGATGTGAAGGAAAAATACGGTTTTTGGAATTTTGGTCGATCGGAAATGCAAAACACATCAAACGAAGCTAGAAGAAGTTAATGGCGAGGCTCTGATACCACTGTAAGTGCACGGCGGCGCCCCGGCCGTCAAACCGACGCCGGAATGCGGAAGCGGTGATAAACTTTAATTTTTGCGGACTTTGCAAACCGGCACCACCGCGCACTAAACTCCGGATCGTAACCATTAACAAATCTAAGCTACTAACAAGAAAGGGAAGAGTTGTACCGACTGATCCGAGTCCTCCGGTCTTCATCTCCACTCCGATCTCCTTGCGGGATCTCCGTCCGTCTCCTCCTCGTCGGAAAGGGCACCACATCGCCTGTAGCTTTTACGGGCTCCCACCTCAATAGCGAGGCAACTCGGGCGCGAAGCTGGCGAATCGACGCGTCCAAGATTTGCTGTAGGAAGTGTAGTGTAGAGTGCATGTCTCACTTTGGGGTTTGTTGCCATGGATGGAGGAATGGTGTATAGAAAATTGGTGCTTTCAATTTTCTAGCAATGGAATGAGATGAAGAATGATATACACAAAAATGAATCACTCTCATTTTTCTTCCTCTCCCCTCAAGTGAAGTGGCCGGCCATTATGCTTAAGAAATGGTGGAGGAAAACAACATATATCATATGAGGGAGGTGAGTGTAGGAGAAGAAAGAGGTGACTATAAACAAACATGATCATTACAAAACCATACCTCCAAAACAATAACCCATCCTCATTCAATCAAATCTCGTTAAAAGCAAGTGATGGTGCAAGATATCATAATCAATACTTTTGCAATAAAACCCTCCACAAAGTGTTATTTGCAAAATTGCAAATAACCCCCTCCATCGGAAAAGTCCGGCCGGGAAAGAACAAAGGAAAACCGGCCGGAACGGAATGCAAACTGGCAACTCCAGAAAACTAGTCCCGTAATAAATTACAGGAAAACCCCGATACTGTGCATACACACCCGCATCTGAATTCCGTCCGGATACAAATGCAAAGAGACAAAATCTACACTGTACTAAACTAGGATCCGGCTTAAACCAAAGCCGGCTAGTAAAAACCGTTCGATCCTGATCCGTGCAATACCGCACGTATCTGATCGAACCTTGCCATATATCCATACGGCCACTAGTACAAAGCTGTCCGATCCTGATCCGTGCAATACCGCACGTATCTGATCGAACCCTGCCATATCTCCATACGGCCTCTACAGCGTTTCGCCCGAAAGCTGAGTAACTGAAAGTGTGGTGGACTCTAAAGACTCGTCAATACTATGGCTGTGGATTTAACCACTAGCACGTCAGAGGTATAAGCCAATACATAACGGGCCACCAGCTATTGACTAAAAGGGACGTCGATGAGCGAACTCATCCTGACACCCTACTGAGCCTGTCAGTGACAATATCCGTACATTCCGGTCCGTTCGTCTATGAGCATCGCATGTCGGGCCTAGGGGGTGGGCAAAAGTCAGACCCCCAAAAGCGGTACAAGTCGTGTCGGAGTATAGCCCAGAACACCCTGAGATACTACCGGAATACCTACCAGTAAATCTCCTGCCTTGGCCAAGGACTTCGTGTAATGGCTCTCCTAGACACAGCGCGACCTCACCCCCAATACCGGGAGAGACAAACCCCCGAAGATCCGCTCACTGCCTCCATGTGGCTCGGGACTGTACCCAACTAAAACCTGTTTGCATGACTCCTTTGAGCCGTGGTAGGGTAATAATCAAAGTACAGTGGGAACTCACACGAGACAAATGACGATCCCCAGGTCGATGAACTAACCTGTACACATGTCACCTGGGAACTGCTATCTGACGTCAGGTATAAGACCAACTAGCATGTTCCCGGCGAGTCCTGTCCGGTGTACTCATAATCCAATGAGCACCTGTATACATCTTAGGTGAACCAACTGACACCAGTGGCTTGTGAGACCGGCCACCGCCCCTCGTCGGGGTCTCGACTGTATACACTAGTTTACTCTGGAGAATCGATGCCCTGTCTCGAAACTCCCACGACTAGGGACCTTTTAAGGATGTGCTTATAGACTCCAGCTCTCACTTATATGATCGCCCTCATACTGCTGGTGGTCAAGCAAGAATCCTCGGGGCTCTATCAACGTGCAATAGTGACCTGTCAGGTCACCTAAAGCAGTACACGATGATAAAGGTAAACCAGATAGCATATTATCATCTCGAGTAAGACTGTCGTCCCGGGATAGGTCCTCCTTCAATCATTGCAATCACGTGCCTGTGATCCAATAATTGACTCTGAGGGCACTATCTCCAACAATTCACCCGCGACAGTCCAACATATTCATATACACATTCCAATATCAAACACAGATCACAGAGATGTATAACCCCGACTAATCGACTTATAGCGATTAGCCGACGTTCAATACATGCAAACATCACAGATATAACCAACATAGCCAAAGTGTAGCGAAGTTCGAAAAAAAAATACGGATTTATAGGACCCCAAAAGTAAATTTCTTTTCTGGAAAATCTGGGCGCATATAACATATTTGAAAAATCCCAAAACCCTACCAGAAGAACACTGCACAAAACAGGATCACATGAAGAGGCTAAACGGCGGTGGATCCGCGGCGAAGAGAATAGATGAGGCCGCGGATCCGCGGCGGTTTGAAGGTTTCATGGGATCGTTTTTCTTGGGTGTTCTCACAAAACCCTTAGCCGATTTTAGGAGTAAAAAGTTTTACATTTAGAGCACAAAAAATTTCAACAGAAACTTAGGGTTTTAGAATTTCCGGTTTTGCGATTTTTCGGTTTCGAACTTCCATACACTTCGCTACCAAGCTAGTTTAAGTTTAGTTAGGCTCTGATACCACTGTTAGGTCCACGTTACCTCTCCCGGTACTTTCGGGGATGCGGAAACGGTAAAACAAAAATTTTTCTTAACTTTGTAACATGGACCGTAAAAGCCGGATCTTTGCTAAACTAAACTAGCAAACTTGCAAAGAAGAGTTAACTACTCGGCAAAGTGGTTATACCTCAACTTGAACTCCTTCTCTTCTTGTTGTTCTTCTTCTTTCTTGCTCTTTGTAGTAGCTTGAATGGCTTCCCCTCCTCGTCTCCTCTTTGCCGAAGATAGATCCACCTGAGGGCTTCATCCTTGGGCTCCTTTCTCGATCTTGAGAGAACTAAGGTATTCGGCTTGCTAGACCTTCTACCTTAGAGTGAGTAGAGTGTGCTTTGGGGTGTTATATCTTCAAGGAGATGATTGTCAACACATGAGATTTGCTCTCCTTGAACAAGAGGAGGAAGAAGATGAAGTGAGGAGAGAGAATCAATATGATAGTATGAGCTATCTTTTTCCTTTTTGCAACCATATCAAAAGAAAAAGAATTATCTAATTAATAATAATAATTCAAATGAGAATAGTTGATGGTTGTTTTGGAATGACCACTATCATCACTTCATCAAATGAATGTTGGCAAGAATCAAGGAGCATCCTTGCAAAGTAATGATGATGGTCAAACATTCAACCATGGTCAACAAGTCAACAAAACCAACCATAACATAATTCATTTAATTACTATTATTAATTGATATCTCACTAATTCATTAGGGTTTGGAAAAAAGACGACTGTCAACTGTGCATGCGCACCCGTTCCGAAACCCTAATGAAAAACCTCTTCTTCCGCCTCAAACAACTGTGCATACACACCTGCATTCCTGTTCCGAGGAACATGAATACTGAGAGATAAAAGTAACCCCAAAACATATATCAGTATCCGGCTCAAACCAGAGCCCGCTGGCAATATCCGTCCGGACTCCAAACGTGCACAAGTGCGCGGATGAGAACGAACCCTGTCGCAAAACCATGCGACCTCTCCTCTGTTTTGCCCAGAGGCGAATACCCTCTGTGTGGGACTCTAAAGACTCGACACTACGCTGGCAGTGGGTTTAACCACAGACCGCAAGCGGCACTAGCTGTGCGTAACGGTCCCCAGGTAGATGCCGATAAGAAGACTGACGAGGTAAAACCCATCTGAACTCCTACTGAGTCTGAATGTGACATTCTCCGTACAGTCCGGTCTGTTCGTCTGATACATCGCATGGCAGGCCTAGGGGGCGGTAAACGTTAGTCCCCTAATAGCGGTACAAGTCGTGTCGGAGTGAAGCCCAATACACCCTGAGATAACACTGGAAACCTACCAGTATATCTCGCTTGCCCTGGCCAGGGACTACTCGTGTAATGGCTCTCCTAGACACAGCGCGATGTCAACCCCCAATACCGGGAGAGACGAATCCTGTCTAATCGTCACTGCCTCCAAGTGCTTCGGGACTGCTCCCAACTATTACCTGTTTGCACGACTCAGTAGAGCCGTGGTTGGGTATTAATCAAAGAACAGTGGGAACACACTCGAGGCGGAGTGGCAGTGTCAAGTCAGCGGACTAAGCTGTGCTCATGTCACCTGGGAACTGATAACTGACGATAGGTATAATACCAACTATCAGTCCCCGACGAGTCCTGTCCAGTGTACTCGTAACCTAACGAGCACCCGCATACTATCTCAAGTACGACGTACCGACGGCTGTGGGACAGACCGTCTCCCGTGCTGGGATGAGAAGCGCATACGCTAGTCTACTCTGGAGCATCGATGCCCTATCTCGATACTCCCATGACCAGGGACGTGTATAAGGATGTGCTTATAGATTACCCAGCCCCCACGAGTGTGGTCGCCATCACAACGCCGGTAATCAAGCAAAGATCCTAAGGGCTCTACTAATGTGTATAGGTGATATAATAAATAAACACACAAGTACACATTAAAGCAGAGACAAACCAAGTAGCATACTACTATATTGAGCAAGATTGTCTGTACAACTGTGAATATCCCAAGCTTCCATCAAGTAATATACATACTAGTATGATACAGTAATGGCCTCCAGGGAATATACACTAACAGCTCTTGCTTCACTAATCAAGTATTAGTAAAGCAAACACCCTAATCTAAGTGGCTAGAATAGATGAGGATGATGAAGTAGGAATTTTGCTCTCTTTTGTTTTCAATTTCTCACTTATAAACATCACAAAAGAAAAAGCTAGTGAAGGTTTTCTTTATGAAGAAAGAAGAAGAAGATGAAGCAAAACCTTTTGTGATGAATAATGAATTCTTGTGTGATGGTTACAAATCAACCATGTGTTAAGAATGAAGGCTTAACCCTTGTATAGAATTAACTAGGGTAAAGGGTTTGGGTTGAGTTAAGAAATATCTATACAAAATATCATAACAAAATATCTAAGCTTAAAACAAAATAAAGCTTCTAGAAGCTTCAAGAAAAAGCTAACCCAAATGCTAACCCAAATCAAACCCTAACATGTTTAATCTCCACAAATCATATTGTATTTGTAATCATAACTTGTTACAATATTATATATCACATATATAATATATTTTGCAACAAAAGAAAATAATACAATTAACATATATCGTATATATATCAATGTATTATCCAGTGAGAAAATGAATCAATAAAGCGAGCTTATATTAGTTAACGTAATGTAATATATCACATATATAATTATACATTAAATTATCGAATCAACACTTGATTCGACAATCCGGCAATATTGCATATAACCGACTAATATAACATGTACCAATTCATCGAATCAACACTTGATCCGATGACCCGGCTATATCCCATATACCCGGCCGATATCATATATCGAGAGAATAGAATACAGTATCTCATATCGTATTATTCTCGGTCCCGCACACATCATATATGTGCTCCTATTCCGTTTTGCCTGAGCCAGGAAAGCTCTGTGTAGGACTCTAAAGAATCGTCAATACGCCGGCAGTAGGTGATGATCATATCAAACACCCACAAGCTGAAAGCGGTCAGCTAAACATAACAGCTACCCAGGTGATGAGCAATCAAAAGATCAATAATCAAGCCTGTACATTCTCCTGTGAATCCAATCAGTAACACTCCCGTACAGTCCGGTCTCTTCGTCTGATATGACGCATATCCAGTCTAGGGGTGGTAAACGTCAGACCCCAGTAACCGATAAGTCGTGTCGATATGAGGTCCATAACAGTTCGAGAAAATACTGATAACACTTACCAGTAAATCTCAGCAACCCTAGCCAGGGATTTCCAGTTATAGCCAATCGAACACAGCGCAACATCAACTCCCAATACCGGGAGAGACGAAACCCCTCCTATCGCTCATTGCCTCCATGCGATTCATGACTGTACCTAAAAGCCACCGTTTTGCACGCCCACTTAGACGCGGTATGATGGAAATCAAAGCACAGTGGGAATCACACAAGACTCTATGACGATCTCGGGTCTACAGACTAACCTGTACCAGTGTCACCAGAGAACTGCCATCTGACGTGAGGTATAATACCATCTGGGAGTTCTCGATGAGTCCGTCCAGTATACCCAGTCTCCACTGAGCACCCGTATACTATCTCTGATGTCAATCATCAATGGATATAGGATCATCCATCGCCCATCTACATGGGTCAAGAAGCATACGCTAGTCTACTCTGGTATATCGATGCCCTGTCTTGATACACCTGCAACTAGGGACATTTGAAGGATGTACTTAGCGACTACTCAATCCCCACTAGTATGATCTGCATCATAGTCCTGGTAGTCAAGTACTCATTCTAAGGTCTTTATCAACATGTAACATAAAGACTATCAGAGTACATGTTAAGATAAAGAGCAACCAGATAGCATACTATCATGTCGAGCAAGAAAATCCTCCATATATATGTCCAAGCATCCACTACAATATGCATCGCATGTACAGTAATGGTCTCTAGGGCATACATATCACTAACAATCTCCCACTTGCACTAGGGCCATCTGCTGTAGTATCTCATATCCAACAATCAGCTGTGGTTGAAGTATCTCATACTCAACCATCCCATAAAAGTCTCTACTGGGAAATAGGCCTTTGTGAGTGGATCTGCGCTGTTGTCCTCTGTGTCTACTCTCCTAACCTCGATCTCCCTAGAGATCAACCATCTCTATGATCAGGTGATACTACCTAAGAATATGTCTGGATCTCAGATGGATGGGGGTTCTTTGGCAAAAGCCAAAACTCCATTGTCACACAATGGTAGAAATGAAGTTCATCTCATGAACTCATATATATCCAGACTGCCTCTTTGGTAGCATCCTTAGTAACGATGTATCTTGCCTTTAATTGTCTAGTAAGTCATGGTATCTAGCTTGGAACCCTTCCAACATACCTTCCCTCTACTGAGGGTAAAGATAATGCCTGCGACTGACAATCAGTCGTCCTTATCACCCAGGAACCTTTCCAGTGATTCTCCCCAGGATCGATTGATACCATCTCACTACAACTAGTGAGAATTCTAATATCCAATTAGATCTATCCTATAGATCCATAACCTAGGATTTGGGAGGTATCACCTTGATCCTATATGGAGAATCCATGTTATAAGAGGAGATTGACCGAGCGTAGCATAGGAAACTCCTTCCCTATCAAGAGTATGTCATCCACGTACTATACGAGGATCACCACCATACTCCCTACTACCTTTTTGTATATACTTGGTTCATCTACCATGTTGATGAAGTCAAACTCTTTGACTACTACATCAAAACAGACGTTCCAACTCCGTGATACCTGATTTATCACATAAAACATCTTGCACACGTTTCCGCTGCTCCCACTGTCTACGAAGCCCTCCGGCTGTGTACTTATAGACGCTCTCTTCCAAATCATCATTTAGAAAAGCAGTCATGACACCCAACCGCTAGATATCATAGTCATGGTATGTAGCAATTGCAAGTAGGATCTGGATGGACTTAAGCATAGCTTTGAAAATCTCAACTTTTCCATGTACACCAAGTAATCTTCTCAAGATATACTTGCTTCTGATGGGGATTTAACCCTTCAGATAAAGCAACCAAAGTCCATACTTTGTTGGTGTACATAGATTCCATCTCAGATCACTAAGCATCCAGCAATTCTTACAGAGTCCCCACTCTTTATGGCCTGCTCGAAACAAGTTGGGTCATCATCTCATGAAACAATCCTCGCTCCCACTGTCATAGAGAACCCGAAGTATCTCTCAGGTGGATGAGGAACCCTACTAGATCGACGGAGAGGCTGAGGTTCGTTAGAAACTATTCAATTCTTCAGGTTTTACTAAATAATTAGCTGCAGTTTGTATAGCTGGAACCTTTTCCAGTTCTACCTCTTGACCACTAATTTCTTCACAAGAAATTCCCTTTCCAAAAGGTGGCATGCTGAGAAACAAAACACCTTTTGCTCCCCAGTTTGGTAGAAGATATTCCATTGCGAATGCTTGGGATATCCAATAAACTTCCACTGAACTGACGTTGCCTTGAGTTTGTCCAGATTTTGCTTTGGACAACCCCAAATATTAACATCCTTGAGAGATGGGCTCTTTCCATACCATATCATATATGGAGTGGTAGGCACCTGATTTGGTTGGAACCCTATTCAATAGGTATGCAGCTCCTCAAGTGCATAACCCTCAAAAGGAAATAGGTAACTCAGTAGTACTCATCATAGAGCACACCTTATCACATAGGGTGCGATTGCTCCGCCCCGATAACCAACGTATTTGTTGGTGATAGTGCCCTCAGAGTCAATTATTGGATCCCAGGTACGTGATTGCAATGATTGCGGAGGACCTATACCGGTAGGACAGTCTTACTCGAGATAATAATATGCTATCTGGTTTGCCTTTATCAGTCATGTACAGGTTTAGGTGACTGATCACTGTTACACTTTGATAGAGCCCTTAGGATCTTGCTTTACTACCAACAGTATGATGGCGATCATATACGTGAGAGTTGGGTGGTTTATAAGCATATCCTTAATTGTGGTCCCTAGTCGTGGGAGTTTCGAGACAAGGCATCGATACTCCGGAGTAGACTAGTGTATACAGTCGAGACCCCGACGAGGGGCGCTGGCCGGTCTCACAAGCCACTGGTGTCAGTTGGATCATCTAAGATGTATGCAGGTGCTCATTGGGTTATGAGTACACCAGACAGGACTCGCCGGGAACCTGCTAGTTGGTATTATACATATCGTTAGATAGCAGTTCCCTGGTGACATATGTACAGGTTAGTTCATCGACCGGTGGTCGTCATTTGTCTCGTGTGAGTTCCCACTGTGCTTTGATTTCTACCCTCCCACAGCTCAAAGGAGTCGTGCAAACAGGTAGTTTTTGGGTACAGTCCCGAGCCACATGGAGGCACGTGAGCGGATCGGCAGGGGATTCGTCTCTCCCGGTATTGGGAGTGAGATCGTGCCGTGTCTAGGAGAGCCATTTCACATAGCCCACGGCCGTGGTAGGAGATTTACTGGTAGGTACTCCAGTAGTATCTCAGGGTGTTATTGGGCTACACTCCGACACGACTTATACTGCTTTTGGGGGTCTGACGTTACCAGCCCCTAGGCAGATACGCGGTACTCATAGACGAACGGACCGGACTGTATATACATTATCACTGTTAGGCTCGGTAGGGTTTCCGGATGAGTTCGCTCATCGGCGTCCCTTAAGGTCAGTCCATGGGCAGCCGTTACGCACAGCTAGTGCCGCTGACGGCTTGTGGTTAAACCCACTGCCACGGTACTGACGAGTCATTAGAGTCCCCCACAGACAGTTTTCCAAGTTCGGGCGAAACGTTGTAGAGGCCGTATGGTTTTATGGCAGGGTTCGGAAAATGCACGTGCGTTTATGCACTTGTCATATTTCGGGCAAATAATACTGGTGGGCTTTGGTTTAAGCCGGATCCGAGTATTATATTGAGTATATATAATATCTTTGTCTCAGTTGCATTTGTATTCGGTCGTAATACAAATGCGGGTATATTTATACAGTTACGGGGTTATCCTGAAATTCGTTTCGGGATCGCTTTTGGAAGTTGCCAGTTTCCAGTTTTCTATCGCCCGTATTTAACATTTGGTTAAATACGGATTTATCTTTTTTTGAGATGAGTGTGGAAGGTTCTAGAAGCATCTAGAAGATGGTGACTAGGATTAGTGACTCATGGGTGCTTTTAATGATTCAATTAATGCAAGGTGACTAAGGGTAGTGATTCATTTGTTTCATTCATTGTGTTCATACTAGGTGTTCTATGACTCATGCTTCTTTCTTTGTGCTAATGGTCACCACTTCCCTCCTACACTCACCCCCCACCTCCTTAAAGAGGCCGGCCCCTCCCCTCTCACTACTTCTTTTGATGGAAATGGTTGTTGAAAAAAGATAGAGTTTTGGATGTATGGAAATTAACATATTCATATCTCATTTTCATATCGATCCAAATGGCAACTTCATTAACCGTTCGTCCATAGCTTTGGACGTAACGAGACAAAGTATTCTACTCATTCTCTACATCATTCTTGGTCGTCTCTTTTAGAAAACTTGACGACCGAGTTGCCTCGAGTCAGAGGCGGGAGCCCGTTTAAAGAACCGTTGACGTGGTGCCACCTAGACGAGCAGATCGGAGATCGACGAGATCGAAGCAGCCGCAACAAAGCATGGGATGATGGTTAAAGAACGAAGGACTCGGATCGTTCGGTATAACCTTTGTACCCTCTTTACAGATTGTTAGTTTAGCAATAATGGCAGATCCGGGTTATAGTATACGATAGTGCCAGTTAAAAGTTTTTGTTCCGCATTTGGCGTCTGTTAGACGGCCGGGGCGCTACCGTAGACTTACAGTATTGTGGTGTATTCGGAGGAGTAATGCTTGAGAGAGAATATCATTCTCTTTTAGAATAGTCCAGGATTTCCGTGCTCAAGTATTCTCCTCCCTGATCATATCAAAGAACATAATACTTATACCCGTTTTGGTTCTCTACTTCTGAAGTACAAAGAACCAGTCCTGGCATGTGTAGACAGGGGACTTCATACATCATTATGTATCAATCCCAAGAGTTCACTAACTCTTTCTCTGTTTCCAATAAACAGAGCTATGGTCATCTTATCTTTGTGACATGACTGGCAAATTTCACAAGACGTAAATTCAAACTAATTTAAATATGCATCTAAATGTAACTTAGCTAGTCGGGTCACATTGATATGACCTAGTCTACAAAACCTCAAGAAGGATTCGTTCATTTCTGAACTCTTCTTCTTGTGTGTGTTCTGTACATTAAGAACTGTGGTTTAATTTAGAACGTCTATGCTTTTAGATAACGTGCCTGAACTGATCAACTCTTGATATAGGAAATGTTCAAAACATTATCCAACAATACAAAATTATATCCTTCTTTATTAAATAAAGATACTGATATGATGTTGTATATCAGGTTCGGTATCTAATAACATTCGTTCAGAATCAATGTATTTGTTAATACAGGGTGATAACTGCTAACAGACTTGGCTTGCAACAATTGCACCGTTTCCAACTCTTGAAACTTATCACCCCTTCTCAGTTCTCTACCTATCTGTAGCCCATGTAACATATTACATTTGCGGGATCCTGATCCAGCATCTCATACCCAGGACGTAAAGGATATTGAGAAATAGTTCTCGGTAATGAACACATCCGAAGAAGATGCATCAGCATGCACTTTCTTCGTTTGGGTGGTACGGGAATTCTTGTAATCCTCTATTTCCTGCTGGGTTTTATAACAATTATAAGTTGGAGCGGGACTAACGTTCCCTAGCGCAGTATAACAAGCGGGTTCGGTCAATACATCCGTATTTTTTTTATCTTGATTAAGGCGTGACATAGTCGCAACCAGGAGAGAGAGAGAGAAGAAAACACTCTGCGTGCGCTTTAACAAGATTAGATTTGGTTATCAATTTATCTAATCAGGATGACTCCAACTGTTTTAGTCAAATTTTCCTTCAAACCCTAAAAGGAAAGACTAGCCGGGATTAATTACACCCTACAAGTTTGCCAATCTTTCAGCCAGGCCAGTGCCGGTACTTTGAAGGAGGTTCCCCGTGCATTCGCACGGACCTAATTAAAGTAAACCTCGTTTTTCCAGAGGCTTAACCCCGTTGACACCTTTCTAGACACCTACTTGATCGGCTAATTGTAATGTGTAAAAACTCTCTCAGGAGTAACTATTACTCGCAGCGGGTATCGGGATCCAACTATCTCATAGGAGGTATGCAATCTCATTGAAAATTTCAACACTTGAAATTCCATATAATATTTTACCCCTAGCGTCCTATGACCTTGACGCAGGCCAACAAACCATAGTCCGCTGGTCAAGTTCAACCCACCATTTCCCGATTGAATTAAACCCACCCGCACGACCCTTGACGCAGGCCAACAAAGTCGCACGACTACCCTAACTCAATCGCATCATAATCTTTAACAGATAAGCATAAATAGCTACCGAACACTACACCTTGATGCAGGCCAAAAAACGCAGCACGAATACTATGAAGTACTTATCTGAAATGACGGAGGGCTACGACAGGTTTTTAAGAAAACCTTTTGCGTAATGAACTTGATATCGTTGTAGAATCGAGCGATTTTAAATGGAATGTTTTTGAGGCCTTTTCTAGTTTTGCTAAAGAGGGCACTTCCGGTGAAGGGATCGTCGGCTCTTTTCTTATTGAATAAGGTGCAGGGTGTTTCATAAATACCGCTATGCAAAGCAAAAACTATAAAAGCAATCAAAAGACAAACCGAGTGTGTAGCAACTGCTAGTTTCGGTAAAGAGGTCACTCTTGGTGAAGGGATCTCGGCTTTTTCCTTATCGAATAAGGTACTGGATATTCTACAAGGAATACCGCTATGCAAAGCAAGAACTAGAGCTACCGGTTTTTTTTAAAACATGTTTCTACAACATCTTTAGGTTTCTTTTATTTCATTAATCTCATTAATGAAGTCCCATTTTATTATGCTTCTCATGCATCACATTTGAAACGAAATCAGCAATATAACATATATCTCATATATATAATATAAACATTCATCTCAGGCAGTAATATGATCTCATCATAGAACATTGCAGCAGAAGATAACATATGAAATATTGGATATACCCGGACGTCCGTGTTTTATTTCGAGCCTGTATAAAACACGGATTCCACGGTCGCGATGAATAGCCAAACCCATATCCCTAGACCCCTACGAGAGCGGCAAGCAACACTGCCAACTAGGGTTAGGAGACCCGGTCTCGACTCCTCGAGATGGCCTCCCACTAGACCCTAGAACCCGGTTACTTATGCTCCCCTCCTCGGGTCTATCCTAATGCGAAAAAGTAAATTATATACAATGGTGACATCATCCTTAACCCGGAAGTGCCCCAATAAAGGAATATTACATGCAAAGAATTTTACATGAATGAAAAAAGAAACCCTCATCTCACATAAAACCCTGGCTATTCAGAACACAGCGATCCAATATAACATATTACAGCAGCACATAATATCTCATATTATCAACGTAAGCAAGTATGCGTATCCCGATTGTCGTTGATGTATAGCAACGAAGCCGGCAATACCCCACAAACTACGCTTACGGTCACAAAAAAGAAAATGTAAAACTACAACATTTGGAATCCACAATCACTTTAGACATCTTAAATCCGAAATATCACATACTTCGCATTTCATGCCTAACTATATGAATTCCACATATTGTATCACATTCCAGATAAATAGACAATCTTAAACTTTCCGATCGAATAATCAAACATCCAAGATTTCCCAAATGGCTCAACACTTGAGCAGAGTTCAAAAAAGTCCCAGAACATGTCACAGCCGCTATGAACCAGCCGTAGAAGGATCAAACCAACGCCTCGTATGTGGCAACGCTAAACTACCACAAACCCTAGGGTTCAGTGGCGGTTTTGACGGTTACATAATCGAGTTAAGGTTACGTTCTTCTAGTGGGTTCAGTGATACGCTTGCATGATTTCCCGAAAGTTTTAAACTCATGAAAAATCCAACACTTGAAAGTTTTTCGACAGTTGAAAAAGTGAGTTATTGATATCCGTTCGAACCTTTTAACACGTTCTAAATTATCCGAAAAACTAAACGATATTAAACTTTCCAATCGAATCAACGAATTCCCAATATTTCCCAGAATGCTCGACACTTGATTAGAATTAAAAATTCCCAGAAGCATGAAAAAGTACCCAAGAATAAACCCCTGAAGTATTAGCCCATAACTCCAAAATTTGGTCGCGGAACCGCCGCCAAACGCATGGTTTGGCCGCGGTTCCGCGGTCCCTTGAGAAAGTTATGCTTCGTACTTCACAATAATTCTTAGAATTCCCTGCATGATTTTCTGAGTATTTTTAATATGAAAAATTTCAACTTTTTGAAAAATTTCCAGAGAAGGGGTTGTTTTGGGGTTTCGGGGTTCGATCGGACTTCTAACTTCGTCTAGATAGCGCCTAAAGCTCTAGCTTTGCTCTGATACTACTGTAAGGTTGTATTGCATGAAAACAAGGTTTAGCAAGGCATCAAACATGCCATTTTATAAAACTTTGGGGTGCAATGTAACCCTAACCAAGATCTTAACTAGAGAATTAGGGTAAACAATACAAGTAAACAACTTTACTTCTAAGAGTTTGGGATTACAATCTTTATAGTCCGTTCCTTCGCTTCATAAGCTCCGTGTTGAGGTCCCTTTGCCGCGATCATCATGTACCCGGACTCTAGAGAGGCTCCATGAAGAGAAAGATGCAAGCTTGCTTCCAATCTTCAACAACTAAGATGATCTACCTTGAAGAATCTCAAACCTAAGCTCTTGCTTCACTAATCAAGTATTAGCAAAGCAAACACCCTAATCTAAGTGACTAGAATAGATGAGAATGATGAAGTAGGAATTTTTCTCTCATTTGTTTTCAATTTCTCACTTATAAACATCACAAAAGAAAAAGCTAGTGAAGGTTTTCTTCATGAAGAAAGAAGAAGAAGATGAAGCAAAACCTTTTGTGATGAATAATGAATTCTTGTGTGATGGTTACAAAGCAACCATGGGTTAAGAATGAAGGCTTAACCCTTGTAGAGAATTAACTAGGGTAAAGGGTTTGAGTTGGGTTAAGAAATATCTATACAAAATATCATAACAAAATATCTAAGTTTAAAAAAAATAAAGCTTCTAGAAGCTTCAAGAAAAAGCTAACCCAAATCAAACCCTAACATGTTTAATCTCCACAAATCATGTTGTATTTATAATCATAACTTGTTACAATATTATATATCACATATATAATATATTTTGCAACAAATGAAAATAATACAATTAACATATATCGCATATATATCAATGTATTATCCGGTGAGAAAATGAATCAATAAAGCGAGCTTATATTAGTTAATATAATGTAATATATCACATATATAATTATACATTAAATTATCGAATCAACACTTGATCCGACAATCCGGCTATATTGCATATAACCGACTAATATAACATATACCAATTCATCGAATCAACACTTGATCCGATGACCCGGCTATATCCCATATACCCGGCCGATATCATATATCGCGAGAATAGAATACAGTATCTTATATCGTATTATTCTCGGTCCCGCACACATCACATATGTGCTCCTACTGTTGGATATATGTATGCCCTAGAGGCCATTATATGATAGTGGATGTATTTATACATGTATATATATATTCAATGTACATTCTTGCTCGACATGATAGTATGCTATCTGGTTCTACTTTATCTGACATGTTGATTTGATCATGCTTTTATTCATTCACGCATGTTGATAAAGCCCTGAGGATATAGGCTTGACTACTGTGATTATGATGGAGATCATACTAGTGGGACATCTGTAGTTTATAAGCATATCCTGAAATGTCCCTAGTCGTAAGTATATCGAGACGGGGCATCGATATAACAGAGTAGACTAGCGTATATGATACTAGACCCATATGATGGGCGATGGATGTTCCCACATTCATCGATGTTTGACATTGAGATCGTATATGGGTGCTCAGTAGTGACTGGATACACTGGACGGACTCACCGAGAACTCCTATATGGAATTATATCTATCGTCGGATAGCAGTTCTCAGGTGACACTGGTGCATGTTAGTCTGTAGACCCGAGATCGTCATAGAGTCTTGTGTGTTCTCCCACTGTACTTTGATTACCACCCTACCACGGCTCTACTGAGTCGTGTAAACAGGTGGCCGTTGGGTACAGTCCCGAGACACACGAAGGCGATGAGAGATAGGAGGGGTTTCGTCTCTCCCGGTATTGGGAGTAGATGTTATGCTGTGCTCGACTGGCTATATCAGTAAGTCCCTGGCCAGGGCTGTTGAGATTTACTGATAAGTGTTATCAGTAGTTTCTCGATCTGTTATAGACCATTCATCGGCACGACTTATTGAGTTATTAGGGTCGATGTTACCATCCCTAGACTCGATATGCAGCATATCTGACGAAGAGACCGGACTGTACGGTAGTGTTGCCGGTTGGCTCGACGGGAGTTGTGAAAGGTTCGCTTGTTTTCTTCTGATCGCTCAATACCCGGGTGGCCGTTACGTTTAGCTGACCGCTTGCGGCTTGGGGGTGCTTGATATGATCATCACCCACTGCCGGCGTATTGACAAGTCTTAGAGTCCCATAATGGAGTTGCCTAGTCCAGGCGAAACGATGTGGTGCTATGAGATATGCGCGTGGACCCGGTTAAAATGCGTGTATGAGATACCGTATATTAATCGGGCGGTTTGCTTTTGGTCGGCTCGTATGTGATATGACCCGGTTGCTAAATCAAGTGTTGATTTATCATTGACCATTAGTTTCTCACTTGAAATCCTTTGTTGTCTTTTTGTTGTATGCATGCATGTATGCATTCATTCTTATTCATGCACATATGGATGTACATGCACACATACATGCATACATCATTCTATCATGGTTGTTGATATAGTGGATGGTGGCAATATAAGACTCACACCCTTTATAAAATATATGGATATTATTTTTGGAAAAGAAAAATGAAAATGGAAATTGTTTCATGGTTTAATATTTTATTCTTTCCTTAACCCTTTTGTTTAACCATGATTTAATTTCTATGGTCATTTTTGTTCCAAACTAAAATATTTAGATATTTTATAACCTTGGTTAAGAATGAGAGATAGAAAATATATATATTCTCTTTTCTCATTTTTATTTGATAAGCTTATCATTATCTTGAGTTTTATAAGCCATCATCTTCTTCCTCCTTTCTCTCTTGCTCTCAAGTTTTCTCAAGTGAGAAAAAGAGTTACCAAGTTAGGATTTTGAAGTGAGAAAACCAACCACAACACCATTCTACACTAGTCTTGCCCATTAGTGTAGAGTGTTAGCTTCCATTTCTTCTCTTGATCTTGTGAAGTTTCAAGCTTGGACAGAGAGGACTTCGGGTGGATCGTCGTGGACCTAGAGGATCTCAAGCGGACATTTTTCCAACCCTCAAGTAGCCAAGGAGTCTAGCGTAGGGAGTTACAAAGGTTGTACTCTCAAAACCCTAGCTTTTACTACTTGTGTTTGTGTTAAAGTTTAGTTGCCCTAATTTTTCTAGCATGATCTTTATGATTGTTTCTTTAGCACCATCTAAATTTTAAATATGGCATGTGTGTTGCCTCCAAACCCTTGTAGTGGTGCTGTAGGAAACCCTTCATGGTATCAGAGCTACTAGGCATTAGATGTCGACCTATGGAGGGTTCTCACTGTGTGACAGTGTGGCGAAGCATAGGCTCTTACCCCCAGGGTGTCCCGAGACCGGAAGGTGTTCCGGCGGGTTGTAGTCCTCGCGAGGGGGCATGCATAAAAAGTAGTTGCTGAGGGACCCGTTGGTGCCACGGCGACCCCATTGGATGGGGTGGCTGCCTAACCTTCAGTGGTATCAGAGCCAAGCTAGTGCCTTAGGCGACGTTTAGGCGAAGTTAAAACTCCGATTGAACCAAAAAATACGCATTATAACCCTTCTCTATACATTTTTTAAAAACGGTGTTTTTTCAGAATTAAAAATACTTAAAAAATTCAGCAGGCAAATCTAAGCAAAACTGTAAAATACGAAGCCATAATCCATACAAACCGCCGTGGAACCGCGGCCATACCTTGCTTGGGCCGCGGAACCGCGGCCGTACAGGAGCATTATAGCCTCGTTTTTGTACAGTAATGTTCTTTACTGGTTGTACATATTTTTGGGAATTTTTAATCTGACTCAACTGTTGAGTGTTCTGGGGATTATTTTGGATTCGTTGATTCGATCGGAATATTTAATTTTGTGCTTTTTTCGGGTAATTTAGAAAGTAATAAAAAGTTCCAACGGATATCATTAACTCACTTTTTCCCGGCACGAAAAACTTTCAAGTGTTGAATTTTTTCTCAAGTTTAAATCTTTCGGAAATATGTGCAAGTAACATGGTGGGCCCTCTAGAAGAACACAAACCTTAACTCGATTATGTGACCGTCTGAACTGCCTCTAAACCTTAGGGTTTGGGGCAGTACGGCGTGCCACATGTGAGGCGTTGGCTTGACCCTTCTACGGCTGGACCGCTGCTACTGTGACACATTCCGGGATTTTTGAACTCCGCTCAAGTGTTGAGCTATTAAGAAAATCTTGGGTATTTGATTATTCGATCGGAAAGTTTAATACTGTCTATTTATCTGGAATGTGATACAATATGTGGAATTCATATAGTTAGGCATGAAATGCGAAGTATGTGATATTTCGGATTTGCGAGGTCTAAAGTGATTGTGGATTCCAAATGTTGTAGTTTTACACTTTCTTTTCTGTGACCGTAAGTGTAGTATGTCGCATATCGCCGGTTTCGTTGCTATACATCAACGACAATCGGGGTACGCATACTTTCTTACGTTGATGATATATGATATTATGTGTTTCTGAGATATGATGTGCAGGATTGTCGTGATTGAATAGCCGGGGTTTTTTTTATGTGAGATGAGAGTTTTATTTTCATTCATGTAAAATTCAAATGTAATGTAATATTCTTTTATTTTGGGCACTTCCGGGTTGAGATTGATGCCACCAGTGTTGTATATTATTTACTTTTCCGCATTAGGATAGACCCAAGGAGGGGAGCACAAGTGACCGGCTTCTGGGGTTCAGTGGGAGGCCATCTCGAGGAGTCGAGACCGGGCCTCCTAAACTCCAGAATTGGTAGGGTCTCTTGCCGCTCTCGTAGGGGTCTAGGGGTGTGGGCTTGGCTATTCATCGCGACTGTGGAATCCGTATTTTCTATTGATTGGCTAAATACTAAATACGGACGTCCTAGTATATCCTGTATTATCATTTGTGTGTTTCTGCTGCCTGTATTATGTGATGTGATATCTGAGACGAATGATATATTATATATGAGATATATAGTAGACGTTGCTTATGTTTTACACCCGCGCTAATCCCATCCCGGTATGCCGTTAGTTAAGTAACCTAACGGTGCATAACGGAACATTGCAGCGAATGCGGATGGCGTAAGCGTACGTTGTATTTTCGTTTCTTTTCTGTGATTGGCTTAAGGACTTAAATGATGGGGCTCCATTAATATGATTAATGTAAAGAAAATAAATCTAAAAAGATGTTGTAGAATCATATTTGAAAACCACCCGGCTCTTTATGAAAAAACTACATTTCAAAACTGCGGAGCTCAAGCCACTCCTTTTGAAAACCATTTGATTCTACGACGATATCAAGTTCAAAGCGTTAATGATTTTCTTAAAAATCATCAGCAACCCTCCGTCATTTTAGGATATAGAGTACTTAGTATTCGTGCTATGTTTGTTGACCTTAGCCAAGGCGTAATGTACGGTAGCTAAGTGATGTCTTCCTACAATGCATATGATGCAGATTAATTGGGACGGGCATGTGACTTTGTTGACCTTAGCCAAGGGTCATGTGAACGGGTCTAATTAATCAGGAAATGACGGGTTGAACTTGACTAGTACTTGTGATTTGTTGACCATAGCCATGGTCATGAGTACTAGGGGTAAAAACCACATCGGGAATTTCAATAGTTGAAATTTGTAATGAGATTGCATACCTTCCATATGATGGTTGGATCCCGATCCCACTGTGGGAAATAGTTGCTCCCAGGAGAGTTTTGCAGTTTACAATTAGCTAACCCATTAGGTGTCTAGAAAGGTGTTAACGGGGCTACGCCTCTGGGAAGACGAGGTTTACTTTAATTAGGTCCGTGCGAAAGCACGGGGAACCTCCCTAAAGTACCGACACTGGCCTGGCTGAATGGATAGCGATGTTGTAGACTGTAATTAATCCTGGCTAGTTTTCTTTTTAAGGTTTGAAAGAAAAACTTGATTAAAGCAGTGGGAGACATCGATTAGACAAGATAATAACCAATCTGATCTTTGCAAAAGCTTTCGCTGAGTGTATTCTTTTCTCTCTCTTAATGGCAGATACCAATGACAGGAATCAAGCTTCTACTAGATAAAAATAAACTGAATGGGACCAATTATAAAGACTAGCTGAGGAATCTGAATATTGCCTTGACTTATGATAAGGTATCATATGTCCTCACGGCTCCAGCCCCGCCCGTCCCAGGTCTAAAATCCTCAGTTGCGGATATTGAAGTCCGCAAGACATGGGATGCTGACTGTGCCACGGCCAAATGCCTCGCGCTTGCATCGATGAATAACACACATCAAAAGCAGCACGAGAATATGGACATTCATGCCATATTCCTCCATACAAAGAAGTTGTATGGAGAGCAATCCCGCGTATTACGATACGAAGCATCAGAGAAATTGTTTCAAATACGAATGGCCCCTGGCACACCAGTAGGAGACCATGTTCTGAAGATGATAGCTCTCATAGAAGAGCTTGAGGACCTTGGATGGACGATGGACAATGAACAATATACGGATATTATTCTGCAGTCCCACCCCTCCACCTTTGCTCAATTTATAGTTAACTTCAACATGCACAACATGGAGAAGGAACTACCTGAACTCCTTAATATGTTAAGGAGTGCAGAGAGCACATTGAAATCAGTGAAAACTCCCCTTTTGAGTGTTGGACAATCTTTCTCTTCTCGCCCAAAGGCTAAGGCCAAGGGAAAGATGAAGAAGAAGCCCACCAAGTCTAGGGGTGGAGTTAAAAAGGTTAAGTGGAAGGACAATTCCAAAGCTGGAGAATCGGGAAAAGGGGAATGTTATCACTGCCACAAAACAGGACACTGGAAGCGCAACTGCACGGAGTACTTAAATCTCAAGAAGAAGTATGGGGATGCTTCCGCTTCAGGTGTGTTTATGACAGAAAACTGTTTTTCAATAAACTCTGCTTCCTGGGTATTAGATACCGGTTTAGGTTCTCACATTTGCAATTCTATCCAGGGGCTGAGAAATAGCAAGGTTTTGAAGAGAGGTGACCATACTCTCCGCGTTGGAAATGGTTCCAATGTACATACAGTCGCAGTGGGAGGGTATCATTTGGGGTTGCCGTCTGGGTGTATATTGGTTTTGAACCCATGTTATTTTGTACCTAGTATGCTTTGTAATATAATATCCATTTCTTTGTTAGACAATGAAGGATATAATTTTGTATTGCAGAACAATGTTATGAACATTCACCTGAATCAAATGTTGGTTGGGTATGGTATGCTTAATAACGGGATATACGTCCTAAATCAACACACAGTTTTCAGCATACAACACACTAATAAAAGAAAACTTTCAGAAATAAATGAAGCTTTTCTTTGGCACTGTAGACTTGGTCATATTAACGAAACAAGACTAAACAAGTTACACAAAGATGGATATTTAAACCCTTTTGAATATAAATCTTATGCGACTTGCCAGTCTTGTATCAAGGGTAAAATGACCAAAACTCCGTTTACCGGACACGGAGAAAGAGCTACCAAGCTCCTAGGCCTCATACATAGTGATGTATGTAGGCCAATGTCTACACAGGCTAGAGGCGGTTTTTCATACTTCATTACTTTCACTCACGATTTCTCAAGATTCGGTCATGTATTTTTATTAAAGCACAAATCCGAAGCTTTCGAGAAATTCACTGAATATAAACACGAAGTAGACAAACAAATAGGCTTGAGAATCAAAATGCTTCGATCGGATCGAGGTGGGTAGTACCTCAGTACAGAATTTGCAAACTTCCTAAAAGAGAATGGGATTCTCTCTCAGCTCACTCCTCCTTACACACCACAGCACAACGGTGTGTCTGAACGACGGAATCGGACCCTATTAGATATGGTCCGTTCCATGATGAGTGATTCTGAGTTACCTGTATCATTTTGGGGGCATGCATTGGAGACTGCAGCGTTTCTACTGAACAGGGTTCTAACTAAAACCGTGTCTACCACGCTATATGAAATATGGCATTGGAAGAGACCATCTCTTAAGAGAATTAAGATTTGGGGTTGCCCGGCCTATGTTAAAAGCAGAATCCGGACAAACTCGAGACACGGTTGGTCATGTGTAACGTTGTGGGATATCCAAGGAATTCTTATGGATATCTTTTCTACCATAAGGAGGAACAAAAAGTGTTTGTTTCTCAGCATGCCACATTCTTAGAAAAAGAGTTTTTCATAAATGAAACTGATGGTAATGTGGTAGATCTAGAAGAGGTTCTAGAGACACAAACTACAAATGACGACTTGGTAGAACCGTCTGTTGCAACAGAAACAAAGGAACCTCGGCCACTCCGAAGGTCTGGTAGGACTTCTCTCCCACCGTAGAGGTACTACGGTTTCCTCATTGATGGTGACAGAGAAGACTGCATCATGGAGGATGATGATCCTACCAGTTTTCAGCAAGCTATCACGAGTGGAGACTCTGTGAAGTGGCTGGATGCCATGAGATCCAAAATGGAGTCTATGTACACCAACAAAGTATGGACTTTGGACGTTGTACCCCCTGGGGTAAAACCTGTGGGGTGCAAATGGATCTTTAAAAGAAAGATTGGTGTAGATGGGCAGGTAGAGACCTATAAGGCAAGACTTGTGGCAAAGGGTTTTCGTCAAAGACCAGGTTTGGACTATGACGAGACTTTTTCTCCCGTAGCCATGCTTAAATCCATTCGTATCCTACTTGCTATTGCTACTCACTGCGACTATGAAATCTGGCAGATGGACGTTAAAACGGCATTTCTAAATGGAGATTTAGAAGAATGCGTTTATATGGATCAGCCTGAGGGCTTCATTGACAGTGGGAGCAGCGGGAAAGCATGTAGATTGCTTAAATCCATATATGGGTTAAAGCAGGCATCACGGAGTTGGAACATCTGTTTCGATGATGTTATCAAAGAGTTTGATTTCATCAAAAATCCAGATGAACCTTGTGTTTATAAGAAGGCTGTAGGGAGAGCTGTCACATTCCTCGTATTGTACGTGGATGACATTCTTCTGATAGGAAATGATATTCCTAAGCTACAGTCGGTCAAATCTTTCTTATCACTAAGGTTCTCCATGAAGGACCTGGATGATGCCACATACATTCTGGGCATTAGGATCTATAGGGATAGATCGAAGAGGTTATTGGGATTGTCCCAAACCAGGTACATCAACACCATCCTAAAAAGGTTTAGTATGGAAGACTCCAAGCGGGGTGCCTTACCCGCTTGCCATGGGGTCACTCTCTCTAAGGACTCTTACCCAAAGACCGATGAAGAGAGAGCTCGCATGAGCATTATACCCTATGCTTCGGTAGTAGGATCTATAATGTATGCGATGTTATGTACACGCCCAGATGTAGCTTATGCACTTAGTGTTGTAAGCAGGTATCAATCCAACCCATGGGAGAATCACTGGATAGCTGTGAAGAACATTCTTAAGTACTTGCGAAGGACTAAAGAATTGTTCTTGGTGTATGGTAATGGAGATCTCCAAATGGAGGCCTTTACCGATTTGAGCTTCCAGAGCGATAAGGACGACAACAAATCTATCTCCGGGTTTGTATTTACCCTCAATGGAGGGGCGGTAAGTTGGAAGAGTTCCAAACAGGATACCGTTGCAGACTCTACGATGGAGGCTGAGTACATTGCAGCGAATGATGCCGCCAAGGAAGCCGTCTGGATGAGGAAGTTCGTCTCGGAGATAGGAGTAGTTCCAACCATTATTGATCCAATACCATTGTATTGTGATAATAATGGGGCTATGACGTTAGCCAAGGAGCCCAGGTCCCATCAGCGATCCAGACACATCCCGAGGAGCTTTCATTTGATTCGGGAGATTGTAGATCGCCGCGAGATCGAGATTAGGAGAGTAGACACAAAGAATAATGCCGTGGATCCACTCACTAAGGCCCTCCCTCAGCCGCAGCATGAGCGACTGATTGTTAGGGATTCTGCGTGTTCAAGTTTTAGTTAAATACCACAATCAAGACGGTTTCGCTTGTAGCTAGCCGGTTGAGTACGGGTCGTCCGCAGGGAGATGGTAATCTTTTTCTATGTGCTTTAACGAGTTAAGTCCAGTTTTTCAGATTTTGTTGTGATTAGTTAAGCGGTAAAATGATATGTAAAGAGAGCTTGTTAGGGTTAGGATTAGGTTAGTTTGAGTTAGGAGTCTCCCACATCTTTCATTGCCCCTCTTAATATCGGTGTTACGGTAATCGGCAACAACGGGGATTAGCACGACTAGGAAGGAACTTGCGAGTATAAGCTAGGCTTTCCAACGCATAAGTTCTTCCTTTTGGTGCTTGTCCGTCCGTTCTTGGCTCTTAGCCATAACCTCCGGTTAATTCAACCACAACCGGTCTCACTACGGAATCACCGCTATCATGTAGGATAGGGTGCCGTAAGGAGCGGATTGTGGTTCAATTAACGGGAGTCGAATTAAGTTGTTAGGCAAGGAAAGAGTGAGAGAGATTTCCTTCTCTCAAACTTCCCTTATCCTACCCTAACAAGTATGAAACTACTCACACATCATAATGAAAGAAAACAAAACAAAAGAGGAAGATAGAAAGAAGAGATTAGAAGAGAACAACTAGCTATTTGCGACCTCACCTTAGCAAGGATCAAGCGTAGGCATCATGGTTGTTTTAATGATAAAGGAAAAGAGAAAAGAAAGAAACAACAAGAAATAACAACAACTAGTTAACAAATTAAAATTACAAGCAATTATAAAAGAACAAGACAAGATATAATAGCAAAAGAGTCTTCTTTATTCATCATTCTTCACTCACAAAGCTCACTACAAGTTTTAATGGAGAAGAGATGAGAAGAGGAAGAAGAAACACAACTAAACCTAGAAAAGAAAAATACAAGATTATCGACCCTTTCCTTCACAAGGTTCTGGGGTATTTATAGGCTGGAAAATGAAAACCTAGGGCAACATTCAGAACCAAAATCAAAAGACCAAAAAGCCCCTGAAAAATCTTCTGCTGACGAGTCTAAACGGCCGCGGAACCGCGGCCTAGACCCTCCTTTGGCCGCGGTTCCGCGGTTGAATGGAGGAGTTGGGCCTAGGGCTTTTTGGTGGTACCCTGGTTTGATGTACCCTTCAATCTGGTATATGTGTTTTCTCATAATTTCTTCACGAATTTTCCAGAATTTCTATTGAAGGAAAGGTGGACTTTTTGTCAAGATTTTCTTGAGCTCCGCGTAGATTTCTTGGAACTTGTGTTGCCATTGAGCCTTGTGCATGAAGGTGACAATCGATTTGCCATTTTGTCTCCTAACTGGTGTGTGGCAACAGACGGATAAAGAGCGGAGACCCGTGTTTTATCTGTGGTTGGCAGGAACCCGGATTTTTTCGTGTTTTTCCATGGATTTCATCGTTTAGAGCCGAGAACCTGTATCCTGCAATTGATTAGCAAACACGGCTCAAGAGTATCTATCGATATGCAATGTGCTAAAAATTGGGCGGTATGAAAATGCAAAAATCTGATATGAACAAATACCCCCAAACTTATCATTTGCTCGTCCCGAGCAAAGCCAATTTATTCACAAAAAATTTCCTAACCTCACTTTCGCAGGGAACGCGATTGCACTGAGCATGTGCAACAAGCCGTTAAACCTCTAGGTGTCCCTAGTAGGAGGAGTGTTGTCTCCTGAGGGTTTTCAGCGGATACTACCCACAAAATCCGGTCAAGTTGGTTTTGTAAAATAACTAAGATTCAAACCCTAAAGTTTTGTTTCAGAAAATAACAATTCTATAATCCTAAGTCTAGACTATCGAACCTTTATTTTTCACACCTCGCTTCTTATTTAACTACAGATTTTATATGTCTTTACGTGCAGTGCAAATAGTGTCGTTAAGTTCCAAAAGGATCGATTAAAGTCATCATGTCGCATAATAAAGCCCAGATAACAATTTTAAAAGGATCACATAAGTTTTATAGAGAGTTAAGCATTTTTCAAGTTTCGTTTTCCAGTAGGGTTTCAACTTCAGAATTTCTATCTTCCTTAACAGGAAACTAAGTCGTATTTTTCACTCCACCTTTTTCTTGTTTTCACTTCATAAACACCTCTGTGAACGTACAATAGTCTTTATCATAGAATAAAACCTTCATATCTCCGTTAAAATTTTTTATAAAAGCCTGTCTTTTATCAAGATTATTCTCACACAAAGAACCGTTAGGAATTTTAACTCGGAGAGAACACTTGCTTGACTTTGTTTTAAACTGGACTTTCTAGGCTTCTTAGCGAGCTTTGGGCCAATGCACCCAAACCAGTTGGTTTTAGGGCATTAGGTGTAGAAACAACCCAGCGGACTTAATTACTTAAGTTACCTAGGTCCAAAAACAAAAGACAGTTTGGCGTGAAAATCAGATGATTTAATACGAACGGAGATATAACCGGCAGTTCAATTATTTTTTTTGGATAAAAGACGTGTTTAGTGGGTTTTGGTGTGTAATCATTCCAATCAAGTTCCAGATGGGTTATTTTTCAGACTTAGTTCCAATTAAGGCATCAATAACATTCCTTCATATTCGCTTTACTTCATAAACTATTCTTGATATTACATATTTCCGAACAAACCTATTTGATCCTCAGAAAATCATTTATCTGTTTAAAAGTTTTTAGACATAAAAAGACTTGTCATCTAATTTCCAAAAACTCACGACACGTGTAGTGTGATTCAAAGGAGAGTTATCTTTCAGGTTTTCAAAATCTAAACATAAGATTTAGTTATTCCTATTTTTTCAAACAAAAACCGTCGAAATTTTGAATCAGAGTTCTTCCACAAGCTAACTTGACAGAAAAGTTTTTATGTTTTTAGAAAATTTTCAGATTTTTATGGATTTTATGGATTTTATGGATTTAAATATGCAGATGCAAAATATACATATGAATGCGAAGCTAAGAAATGCGTACCGAGCGTACCCCCAAACTTAAACTGGACAGTGTCCTCACTGTCGTTGCATGAAGAGATCATTTGAAGGGTCAAAAATGTCGGTTAGCGATACAAAATTTTTATTTGTTTGTTTTTAAAGAAAAGAAAAAGAATATACACAAATATATACAAAATAGTTTGTACATACCCCCAAACTTATTTGGAACAGTGTCCACTGTTCTTGGCTGGATAACCGAAGTTTGGTGGTAGGCAGAGGAAGATCATGCAAGGTAAACCGGCTCCTGTAAGAACATGAGCTCCTCTGTTGGTTCGGCGCTAAGGTACGGTTTAAGTCGGTGTCCGTTCACTTTGAAAAATGAACCGTCCTTTAGATTTTCCAAATCCACAGCGCCATGCGGATACACATTCCGCACAAAATACGGCCTTTTCCAGCGAGATCTGAGCTTTCCTGGATGGAAATGAAGTCGGGTGTCGTAAAGCAGTACCTGCTGACCAGGTACGAAGGTTTTGCGCAAAAGGTGTTTATCGTGAAACACCTTCGTTCGATTCTTAACGACATCTGCGTTATCGTAAGCCTCATCCCTAAGCTCGCTCAGTTCGTTCAACTGCAGCTTCCGATGGCTGCCCACATCCTCGAGAGACAGATTCAGCTCCTTTATCGCCCAAAATGCGCGATGCTCTATTTCGACAGGTAGGTGGCAGGCTTTTCCGTACACAAGCCGATAGGGAGACATGCCAAGGTCGGTCTTATAAGCGGTGCGAAATGCCCAAAGGGCATCAGTGAGTTTCAGCGACCAATCCTTACGGTTCTTGGAAACCGTCTTCTCCAGTATCTGCTTGATTTGCCGATTTGAAACTTCGGCCTGCCCGTATGTTTGGGGGTGGTAGGGCGTAGAGAGCTTATGATTAATGGAGTATTTCCGCATCAAGGCCTCGAAGGTTTTGTTGCAGAAATGACTTCCATTGTCGCTAATGATCGCTCGGGGGTGCCCAAACCGGGAGAAAATGTTTTCTTTAAGGAACCTAACGAAAACCTTGTTGTCGTTAGTCCGGCTGGGCACAGCCTCGACCCATTTAGAGACGTAATCAACAGCGAGAAGGATGTACAAGTTCCCAAAAGAGCTGGGAAACGGCCCCATGAAATCTATCCACCAAACATCGAAAATCTCCACAACCAAGATCGGTTGGAGCGGCATCTCGTTCCTCCGGGATATCCGGCCCATGTGTTGGCACCGAGAGCAAGTTTTGCAATAGTCATGAGCGTCTTTGAAGAGTTGTGGCCAGTAGAAACCACATTGCAAGATCTTCTCAGCTGTCTTTCTGGGGCCAAAATGCCCGCCACACGCTTGATCGTGGCAAAATGACAGCACACTCTTGAATTCCTCGTCAGGGACACACCGACGAATAATTTGGTCGGGACAGTACTTGAACAGATAGGGTTCGTCCCAGTAAAAGTGTTTTACTTGGGATAAGAAGCGAAGTCTGTCCTGACTTGACCATTCAGTCGGTAGTAATCCTGTGGCCAAATAGTTCACAATATCTGCGAACCAGGGTTCGCAAGATACTGTCAAGAGTTGTTCATCCGGGAAAACGTCGTTGATCGGAATTGGAAGCGAAGGAGAAGAAGGAAGTCGTGAGAGATGGTCGGAAACCAAGTTTTCACATCCTCGTTTGTCTTTAATGACAAGGTCAAACTCTTGAAGCAAGAGGATCCAACGGATTAACCGAGATTTTGCATCTTTCTTCGCAAAAAGATGGTGCAGAGCAGAATGGTCAGTGTAGACAATGACTGGAGAGCCGATGAGGTTGGGCCTGAACTTTTCTAAAGCAAATACAATAGCTAAGAATTCTTTCTCAGTTGTTGTATAATTGAGTTGGGCGTCGTTTAGGGTTCGGCTCGCATAATAGATTACGTGCGGCATCTTGTTGATGTGTTGTCCAAGGACAGCACCAATGGCAAAGTCGGATGCATCGCACATAATCTCGAATGGGTGCGTCCAGTCAGGTAAAGAAAGAACGGGAGCAGAAGTGAGTGACCTTTTCAATGACTCGAATGCAGTCACACAGCTCGAGTTGAAGTCGAATGGCGTATCCTTGGCCAGCAAAAGAGTCAGGGGCCTAGCAATCTTGCTAAAGTCCTTGATGAACCGTCTATAGAAACCGGCATGGCCAAGGAAGGCTCGGATATCTCTGACGCATCGGGGAGGAGGTAGATTGGAAATGACCTCAATCTTTGCTTTGTCAACCTCTATGACATTTTTCGAGATGATATGTCCTAAGAAAATACCTTCGCGCACCATGAATTGGCATTTCTCCCAATTCAAAGTGAGATTCTTGTCCTTACATCGGGTAAGGACAGCGTCAAGATGCAGCAAACACTCATTGAAGGAATCGTCGAAGATGGAGAAGTCATCCATGAAAATCTCCAGAAATTTTTCCATCATGTCTGAGAAAATCCCCATCATACACCGCTGAAAGGTAGCGGGCGCATTGCATAACCCAAAGGGCATGCGACGATATGCAAACGTGCCGAAAGGACAAGTGAATGTGGTCTTGTCCTGGTCTTTTTCGGCGATGGGAATTTGATTATAGCCGGAGTAGCCATCAAGAAAGCAGTAGTACTCGTGTCCGGCCAATCGTTCAAGCATCTGGTCAATGAAAGGTAGCGGAAAGTGGTCTTTCCGCGTTGCGGCGTTGAGTTTTCTGTAATCGATGCATACTCGCCACCCAGTTTGGGTGCGAGTAGGGATTAACTCATTCGCCTCGTTGGTTATGACCGTGATGCCCGACTTCTTAGGGAAAACGTGGATGGGGCTAACCCACTGGCTATCAGAGATAGGGTAAATGATACCACTATCTAGACATTTTACGATCTCCTTCTTCACAGCCTCTTTCATGACTGGATTGAGACGTCTTTGTGGATCCTGGGCTGGTTTGGCATCATCCATCAGATGAATGTGATGCTCAACGATCAGGGGACTAATCCCTTTGATGTCCGCCATGGACCAGCCAAAAGCTTGCCTGTTGCTGTGCAAGACCGTGAGAAGGGCTTTCTCTTTCTCTGGAGCTAGAGAAGCCGAAATGATGACAGGGAGGGTCTCGTTCTCACCTAAGTAAGCGTACTTAAGGTGAGACGGCAAAGGCTTGAGTTCGAGCGTTGGAGGTGAAACGATGGAAGGCAAGATTGGTGCAGAGGTCTCGAACTCAAAGGACTCCAGCAAAGGTTCAAAACGAGTGTAAGCTACCGAGTCGGATGGTTCAGGTAAGTCATCCGGAAATTCGAAAGATTCAAACTCGGGTTGAGCGCGGCTAAGATCGTTTGAAAACGTGAAACACTCGTAGTCGTTGTCGGGCGCAGAAACAGCAGCAGGTTCGATGAGAAACGTACTAGTGGCGTCAAGATTATCGTGATCAAACAGAAACTCCTCGAATTCACACTCTTCTGGGGTGATCTCCTGGATCGAGCAGACGTCCAGTATATGAGCATTAGGTTCGGCGGGCTGATTCCCCAACCTAAAAATGTTGAGTTCAATCGTCATGTTTCCAAAAGAGAGGTTCATCGAACCATTGCGACAATTGATCACAGCATTTGAGGTTGCAAGAAATGGGCGACCGAGTATCACCGGAATCTGATTCCGGGGGTTAGCTACAGGCTGTGTGTCTAATACAATGAAGTCAACGGGGAATATGAAGTCCCCGGCTTTGATTAACACATCCTCTAGCTCATCCCTAGGATGGGCGATCGATCGGTCGGCCATTTGGAGAGTGCAGTGCGTGGGTTTCAGCTCTCCGACGCCTAATTGCTCGTATACTGAATACGGAAGCAGGTTAACACTGGCACCAAGATCTAATAGTGCGCGGTTGATGTTCTTATTCCCAATGGTAATTGAAATCGTAGGACAGCCAGGGTCCTTCCGTTTTTGTGGTAAAGATTGGGTAAGAGCATCACTCACAGCACTAGCCAAGAAAACTTTCTTTGGTACCTGAGATTTCTTCTTTTTCGTGCACAAGTCCTTTAAGATTTTCGCGTAGGACGGGACTTGTTGGACATCATCTAAAAGAGGAATGTTAATGTTAACCAACTTAAATAACTCAAGAATCTTCTCCATTTGAGGATTTTGTTTATTAGACCTCAACCGGTTTGGAAATGGAACATTTTGAAAATTGGTTGAGTCTAATGCTGGAGGAGGAGATTGTGGAGTTGGAACGGATCCCAGAACAGGTGTTTTCGTGGAGTGAGAAGTGGGTCCGTTCAGAGCAGAAGAAGAGGAAGGAGAGCCTTGTGAAAAATGGAGAATAGGCTCAGAAGACGAAGAAGAAGAAGAAGAAGAAGAAGAAGAAGAAGAAGGAGCAGCGGCCAGGGTGTCATCGTCGATCCGTTTGCCAATGTTGTTTTGCAGCATCCTTCCCGATCTCAGTATGGTCACGGCACTCACATTATGGTTCTGTTGTTCAAGAGCAACATGTGCATTATGTGGGTGACCGGGATTTGGGAGTGGCTGGGACGGGAGCTTCCCCTTCTCTCGCTCGCTTAAGGCCGCGTTCAGCTGTGCAATCTGGGCCTCGATGGTCTTGATGCTTTGCCCGTGTGCGGCAGTGTGTTGCACTAAAGATTGAATGGAAGACTGGATGTTTGCGGTGGATTGAGTCGATTGTTTGACGAACGCCTCCAGACTTCGTTCGAGCGAGGAAACCTTATCGTTGTTTGACGGAACAAAGTTGTTTGGTGGAAAAGAATTGTTGGGTGCAAAGTTGTTCGTCTGATTTTGGAAAGGTTGCGGTTGGAAGGGTTGCTGAAACTGCTGTTGAGTTTGTTGTTGCGCTTGTTGTTGCGGCGGAGGGGGCCTTTGGAAATTGTTGCCTTGGAATTGATTCTGATTCTGATTCCAGGCGAAATTGGGGTGGTTCCTCCAACCGGGATTGTAGGTGGAAGAGTATGGATCATTCCTCGGTCTTTGCTGAAATGCAGCATTAACCTGATCCTGTCCGTGCAATGGTGGATTGTAAGGACACTCTTCGGTCAAGTGAGAAGGATCGGAACAACAAGCGCAAATGGTACGAAGGGGAATAACAGGGGTAGGAGCAGGAGAAGAGAATTTGCTCTCTATCGCTTCAAGCTTTCTCGTTATTGCAGCCATCTCAGCTTTCATCTCAATAGAGACATCAAGTTGGTGAATTCCTACCCTAGACTGACTGGTAGAAGTGGAGGTAGAAGAAGAAGAAGTCGGTCTGGTGCTCTCCCATTGTAGCGTTTGCTCCGCAAGGTCGTCAAAGAACTGCCACGCTTCCTCGTCAGATTTCGATAGGAAGTGGCCCTGACAGATGGTTTCCAACAACTGCTTCGTTGCTGGGTTTAGGCCCTCGTATAAGGTTTGGCAGAGTTGCCATTTCTCTATACCGTGGTGAGGACACTGAACAAGAAGGTCTTTGTACCGGTCAAAGCACTTCCAGAAGGGTTCAGAAGGAAGCTGAGAGAATTGGTTGATTTCATTACGAATCCTTGCGGTTTTATGATTCGGATAGAACTTTTTGAGAAACGCTTTAACAAACTCGTCCCAACTGGTTATGGAATGGGAAGCGGTGCTATACAGCCATTTTTCAGCAAGATCGCATAAAGTGAACGGAATGACCCATAGACGTATAGCATCGTCCGACAGTTGGGTGGTTTTCATCATGGAACAGATGTTTTGAAATTTGTTGATGAAAATATAGGCATCTTCAGATTCAAGCCCATGAAATCGTGGAAGCATGTTGATGAAGTGGGGCTTAATTTCAAAATTATCCCCATTGGCCGGTGGAAGAGAAAGGCAGGTGGGGAGTGCAGAACGGGTGGGATAGAAACGATCCTGGAGCGCAATTCGCGGCGGCGCTACAACAGGCGGGTGTGGTGGGTTATTGGTCTCCGTAGGAGGTGGAGCCAATCCAGGGGTGGTCAAAGAGATGTTCGGATTAAATCCTTACATCGCGGAAGAAGAGGTCGATGAAAGTGAAGGTGAAGGCGAGGATGTATGAACAGAATTCCGGTCAACGTCGGAGTTGGCCGGCAAAGGAAGGGGTGAAAGAGGAGTGGACGGAGTATCGCCGTCTGAGTCGATCGCATAGTCGGTAGCGACTAACGTAACGCGGACTAGACGGGCGCTAGTGTCCCGAGTCCAAGCGGACATACACTAAACGAGTTTAGTATAGTCAAAGCGGAGAAGGTGAGGGTAAGAAAACGTCAATGGAGAAACGAAGGGTGGTGGGTGAAAAATGGATTTGGCGACAAAGGGCAAGTTTTTATAAAAGTTTTTGATTTTTTTTCTTTTTTTTTTAGAAAGAGCTTTATAGAAATATGTACGGACTTACGGCTTGAAGCAATCACAAACAAGATATGCACAATCACACCTAGATCTAGGGTCTCCTAGGTCTGCTAGACCTGCTCCAGAACTTGATTGTCGAAGCAAAACTGTGTCGAGAAACGGGCTTAAAAATACACTGATCACGAGGCCAGGTAAGTGCAGAGATAAGGGGAGGTTTTCCAACGCTTTCACGAAGTTCCTTAATTAAATAACCCTTTCTCTTTTGGCGGTTGCGCCGTTAAAACTTTCCTAGACACCCCGTAAACAATATACCGTTAAGCGAGGTTCTAAATACGGTTTAACTTCTCCTAATGAGCGCGAAGTCCTTAGGGCTGAAGTCTAGTATTTTTTAATTATAATGGACAATGCATATGCTTTTGTGATTTTTGGGGTCCTGGGAAGGGTGATGAAATCCCCACCCAATCTGAATTGGTTTCAAGCCCCTTAAGTCCATATTAAAGAATGCAAAGCGGTAACAAATCAACTGCAAACAATTTTTATTTTAGCGCGGCGCAAAGAATCCTGCACAAGAACAGTTTATTGGAAGGGGGAAGAGAATTTGCGCAAAGAAGGCTGCAGAAAACACAGTTCAGTGGAGTTCAGAGGAGTGGGAGAGAGAAGAGAGAGACTTACAGAAGTTTTGAGGCCCTGAAACCACCAAGAGGCCGCGGATCCGCGGCCTAAGCTTCCTTATGCCGCGGAACCGCGGCAATATGGTGGGATTGGGACATCAAATTTTTTGTGTTTGCTTCTGTGGTTGTCCTCTGCTTGTATGGATTTCCTGAATCTTGATTTGCTTACTGTATATACTCCAGATTTTTACAGTAGACCGTTTGCTTCGTTTTGTCCGTCGCGGTGTAGCCGCGAAATGTGGGTCTATCTTCTCACGTCTTTGGCACTGTACTTGAACTCCGTATTTCCTACGTCTTGGCCACTGAACTCGAACTTTGTATTTTCCTTCACACTTGCACAAAAACTAATCAAGAATAACAAGATGGGTTTTTACAATGTATATATATTTTTTTCGTTTTTTTATATTTATACTTACAAATTAACCCGAAATTACACAAAGAAATAAACTACCGTCTCCCCGGCAACGGCTCCATTTGATTGTTAGGGATTCTGCGTGTTCAAGTTTTAGTTAAATACCGCAATCAAGACGGTTTCGCTTGTAGCTAGCCGGTTGAGTACGGGTCGTCCGCAGGGAGATGGGAATCTTTTTCTATGTGCTTTAATGAGTTAAGTCCAGTTTTTCAGATTTTGTTGTGATTAGTTAAGCGGTAAAATGATATGTAAAGAGAGCTTGTTAGGGTTAGGATTAGGTTAGTTTGAGTTAGGAGTCTCCCACATCTTTCATTGCCCCTCTTAATATCGGTGTTACGGTAATCAGCAACAACGGGGATTAGCACGACTAGGAATGAACTTGCGAGTATAAGCTAGGCTTTCCAACGCATAAGTTCTTCCTTTTGGTGCTTGTCCGTCCGTTCTTGGCTCTTAGCCATAACCTCCGGTTAATTCAACCACAACCGGTCTCACTACGGAATCACCGCTATCATGTAGGATAGGGTGCTGTAAGAAGCGGATTGTGGTTCAATTAACGGGAGTCAAATTAAGTTGTTGGGCAAGGAAAGAGTGAGAGAGATTTCCTTCTCTCAAACTTCCCTTATCCTACCCTAACAAGTATGAAACTACTCACACATCATAATGAAAGAAAACAAAACAAAAGAGGAAGATAGAAAGAAGAGATTAGAAGAGAAAAACTAGCTATTTGCGACCTCACCTTAGCAAGGATCAAGCGTAGGCATCATGGTTGTTTTAATGATAAAGGAAAAGAGAAAAGAAAGAAACAACAAGAAATAACAACAACTAGTTAACAAATTAAAATTACAAGCAATTATAAAAGAACAAGACAAGATATAATAGCAAAAGAGTCTTCTTTATTCATCATTCTTCACTCACAAAGCTCACTACAAGTTTTAATGGAGAAGAGATGAGAAGAGGAAGAAGAAACACAACTAAACCTAGAAAAGAAAAATACAAGATTATCGACCCTTTCCTTCACAAGGTTCTGGGGTATTTATAGGCTGGAACTTGAAAACCTAGGGCAACATTCAGAACCAAAATAAAAAGACCAAAAAGCCCCTGAAAAATCTTCTGCTGACGAGTCTAAACGGCCGCGGAACCGCGGCCTAGACCCTCCTTTGGCCGCGGTTCCGCGGTTGAATGGAGGAGTTGGGCCTAGGGCTTTTTGGTGGTACCCTGGTTTGATGTACCCTTCAATCTGGTATATGTGTTTTCTTATAATTTCTTCACGAATTTTCCAGAATTTCTGTTGAGGGAAAGGTGGACTTTTTGTCAAGATTTTCTTGAGCTCCGCGTAGATTTCTTGGAACTTGTGTTGCCATTGAGCCTTGTGCATGAAGGTGACAATCGATTTGCCATTTTGTCTTCTAACTGGTGTGTGGCAACAGACGGATAAAGAGCGGAGACCCGTGTTTTATCTGTGGTTGGCAGGAACCCGGATTTTTTCGTGTTTTTCCATGGATTTCATCGTTTAGAGCCGAGAACCTGTATCCTGCAATTGACTAGCAAACACGGCTCAAGAGTATCTATCGATATGCAATGTGATAAAAATTGGGCGGTATGAAAATGCAAAAATCTGATATGAACAACGACTTTTTGAGATGTTGGGTATGAGATACGCCAATAACTGGCCTTAGTGCAAGTGGGAGATTGTTGGATATATGTATGCCTTAGAGGCCATTATATGATAGTGGATGTATTTATACATGTATATATATATTCAGTGTACATTCTTGCTCGACATGATAGTATGCTACCTGGTTCTACTTTATCTGACATGTTGATTTGATCATGCTTTTATTCATTCACACATGTTGATAAATCCCTGAGGATATAGGCTTGACTACTGTGATTATGATAAAGATCATACTAGTGGGACATCTGTAGTTTATAAGCATATCCTGAAATGTCCCTAGTCGAAGGTATATCGAGACGGGGCATCGATATACCAGAGTAAACTAGCGTATATGATACTAGACCCATATGATGGGTGATGGATGTTCCCACATTCATCGATGTTTGACATCGAGATCGTATACGGGTGCTCAGTGGTGACTGGGTACACTGGACGGACTCACCGAGCACTCCTATATGGAATTATATCTATCGTCGGATAGCAGTTCTCAGGTGACACTGGTGCAGGTTAGTCTGTAGACCCGAGATCGTTATAGAGTCTTGTGTGTTCTCCCACTGTACTTTGATTACCACCCTACCACGGATCTACTGAGTCGTGCAAACAGGTGGCCGTTAGGTACAGTCCCAAGACACACGAAAGCGATGAGCGATAGGAGGGGTTTCGTCTCTCCCGGTATTGGGAGTAGATGCTGTGCTGTGCTCGACTGGCTATATCAGTAAGTCCCTGGCCAGGGCTGTTGAGATTTACTGATAAGTGTTATCAGTAGTTTCTCGATCTGTTATAGACCATTCATCGGCACGACTTATTGAGGTATTAGGGTCGACGTTACCATCCCCAGACTCGATATGCAGCATATCTGACGAAGAGACCGAACTGTACGGTAGTGTTGCCGGTTGGCGCGACGGGAGTTGTGACAGGTTCCCTTGTTTTATTCTGATCGCTCAATACCTGGGTGGCCGTTACATTTAGCTGACCGCTTGCGGCTTGGGGGTGCTTGATATGATCATCACCCACTGCCGGTGTATTGACGAGTTTTAGAGTCCCATAATGGAGTTGCCTAGTCCAGGCGAAACGATATGGTGCGCATATGAGATATGCGCGTGGACCCGGTTAAAATGCATGTATGAGATACCGTATATTAATCGGGCGGTTTGCTTTTGGTCGGGTCGTATGTGATATGATCGGGTTACTAAATCAAGTGTTGATTTATCATTGACCATTATTTTTTCACTTGAAATCCTTTCTTCTCTTTTTGTTGTATGCATGCATGTATGCATTCATTCTTATTCATGCACATATTGATGTGCATGCACACATACATGCATACATCATTCTATCATGGTTGTTGATATAGTGGATGGTGGCAATATAAGACTCACACCCTTTATAAAATATATGGATATTATTTTTGGAAAAGAAAAATGAAAATGGAAATTGTTTCATGGTTTAATATTTTATTCTTTCCTTAACCCTTTTGCTTAACCATGATTTAATTTCTATGGTCATTTTTGTTCCAAACTAAAATATCTAGATATTTTATAACCTTGGTTAAGAATGAGAGATAGAAAATATATATATTCTCTTTTCTCATTTTTATTTGATAAGCTTATCATTATCTTGAGTTTTATAAGCCATCATCTTCTTCCTCCTTTCTCTCTTGCTCTCTAGTTTTCTCAAGTGAGCAAAAGAGTTACCAAGTTAGGATTTTGAAGTGAGAAAACCAACCACAACACCATTCTACACTTGCCCATTAGTGTAGAGTGTTAGCTTCCATTTCTTCTCTTGATCTTGTGAAGTTTCAAGCTTGGACAAAGAGGACTCCGGGTGGATCGTCGTGGACTTAGAGGATCTCAAGCGGACCTTTATCCAACCCTCAAGTAGCCAAGGAGTCTAGCGTAGGGAGCTACAAAGGTTATACTCTCAAAACCCTAGCTTTTACTACTTGTGTTTGTGTTAAAGTTTAGTTGCCCTAATTTTTCTAGCATAATCCTTATGATTGTTTCTTTAGCACCATCTAAATTTTAAATATGGCATGCGTGTTGCCTCCAAACCCTTGTAGTGGTGCTGTAGAAAACCCTTCACCTACTCCGTTTTGCCTGAGCCAGGAAACCTCTGTGTAGGACTAAAAAGAATCGTCAATACACCGGCAGTAGGTGATGATCATATCAAACACCCACAAGCTGCAAGCGGTCAGTTAAACGTAACAGGCACCCAGGTATTGAGCAATCAGAAGATCAACATTCTCCTGCGAATCCAATCAGTAACACTCCCGTACAGTCCAGTCTCTTCGTCTGATATGTCGCATATCCAGTCTAGGGGTGGTAAACGTCAGACCCCAGTAACCGATAAGTCGTGTCAATATGAGGTCCATAACAGTTCGAAAAACTACTGATAACACTTACCAGTAAATCTCAACACCCTGGCCGGGGATTTCCAGTTATAGCCAATCGAACACAGCGCAACATCAACTCCCAATACCGAGAGAGACGAAACCCCTCCTATCACACATTGCCTCCATGTGATTCGGGACTGTACCCAAAAGCCACCATTTTGCATGCCCTCTTGGACGTGGTATGATGGAAATCAAAGCACAGTAGGAATCACACAAGACTTTATGACGATCTCGGGTCTACAGAATAACCTGTACCAGTGTCACCAGAGAACTGCCATCTGACGTGAGGTATAATACCATCTGGGAGTTCTCGGTGAGTCCGTCCAGTGTACCCAGTCTCCACTGAGCACCCGTATATTATCTTTGATGTCAAACATCAATGGATATGAGATCATCCATCGCCCATCTACATGGGTCAAAAAGCATACGCTAGTCTACTCTGGTATATCGATGCCCTGTTTCAATACACCTGCGACTAGGAACATTTGAAGGATGTACTTAGCGACTACTCTGTCCCCACTAGTATGATCTGCATCATAGTCCTGGTAGTCAAGTACTCATCCTAAGGGCTTTATCAACATGTAACATAGAGACTATCAGAGTACATGTTAAGATAAAGAGCAACCGGATAGCATACTATCATGTCGAACAAAAAAGTCCTCCATATATATGTTCAAGCATCCACTACAATATACATCGTATGTACTGTAATGGCCTCTAGGGCATACATATCACCAACATTTTCTAAAAGGATGTTTAGAAGAGTGCGTTTATATAGATCAGCTAAAAGGTTTCATAGACAGTGGGAGTAGCGGGAAGGTGTGCAAGTTGCTTAATTCCATTTATGGATTAAAGCAGGCATCACGGAGGTGGAACATCTGTTTTGATGAAACAGTCAAGGAATTTGACTTCATCAAGAAGGAGGATGAGCCTTGTATTTATAAGAAGATTGTAGGAAAAACTGTCGTGTTCCTAGTCTTGTACGTGGACGACATTCTTTTGATAGGAAATGCCATTCCTAAACTACAATCGATCAAGCTATTCTTATCACAAAGGTTCTCCATGAAGGACCTGGGGATGCCTCGTACATTCCGGGGATTAAGATCTACAGAGATAGATCCAAGAGATTACTGGGACTTTCATAGTCCAGGTACATAGAGACCATACTAAAAAGATTTAGTATGGAAGATTCCAAGCGCGGTAACATACCCGCATTGCACGGAATCACCCTCTCCAAGGAGATGTCTCCCAAGACTGACGAGGAGAGGGTTCGCATGAGCACTATACCCTACGCTTCAGCGGTAGGATCTATAATGTATGCGATGCTATGTACGAGACCAGATGTAGCTTATGCACTAAGCATGGTGAGCCGGTATCAGTCGAACCCGGGTGAGGACCACTAGACAGCAGTAAAGAACATTCTCAAATACCTGAGAAGGACTAAGAAGAAGTTCTTGGTTTACGGTAATGGAGATCTAAAGGTCGAGTCCTTTACCGATTCAAGCTTCCAGAGTGACAAGGATGACATCAAGTCTGTCTCGGGTTTTGTGTTTACCCTCAACAGAGGGGCAGTGTGTTGGAAGAGCTCCAAACAGGATACCGTTGTTGAAGTCGAAAATTGCACCCCGGTTGACCAAGTCAAAGTCAAAATTAACCCCAAGCCAAGTGGGCCCATGCCCAGGTCGAGTCCAAACATGAAGCGGCTGGCCCTGCCCCATGCCAAAATGAAATCATGTAATAAATAATTTTTTATGTAATTTTTTATGCATGAATGTAAATAAAATGGGCATAAAGCCAAATTTTTGTAAGCCCTTGGCTTATGTGCAAAAAGAAATGGCACATGAGCCATGGGATGGGCAAAACGCCATTTTGTAAAGCCCAAGGGGCTATATGTAAATATGTAAGCCTATATAAGGCAACATGATGAAAATATTTAATACATTTTTCACTCCCCTATAAAAATCAAGGGTTTGTGCCTCTTTCCCCTTTCTGAAGGTCCTAAACCTTCTTTTTTCTTTTGAAATTAAATCAAGAGTTTTACTCTTCCTTTTCTAAAATTAAGTAGTTTTCCACCACAAAACCCACAAAGGGGAACTCCGATCTCCCATCAGATCTCAAAAAGGAGAGATTTTTAAAATCTCCTACTTCTTGAGTTTAAGATCCGTCCAACAAAGGAAGAAGAAGGAGACCCATCTCCAGAAACCCCACTTTGGGGAAGAACTAGGGCTCAAGGGGAGAAGCCCTTCATCAGCTTCAAAACATCTTAGGAGTTTAACTCCTCATATATATATACACACACACACACACACACACATACACAAAATAATAAGTGCTCCTTTCTGGGAGTACAACTCCCATTGCAGGGACGAAGTCCCTTTTGCTGCTCGAGCGCCCACGTGCTGACACGTGGCGCGCTAGCGCTCTTGCGCTCGGAGCGCTAGCGCCCGAGCGCCCATATGCTGACACGTGGTGTGCTAGCGCTCAAAGCGCTAGCGCTCTTGTGCTCAGAGCGCTAGCGCACAAAGCGCTAGCGCCCGAGCGCCCACGTGCTGACACGTAGTGCGCTAGCGCTCTTTCTCTCAGAGCGCTAGCACCCAAAGCGTCGCGTCCGAGTGCTCACGTGCTGACACGTGGTGCGCTAGCGTTCAAAGCGCTAGCGCTCTTGCGATCAGAGTGCTAGCGCCCAAAGCGCTAGCGCCCGAGCGCCCACGTGCTGACACGTGGCGCGCTAGCGCTCAAAGAGCTAGCGCTCTTGCGCTCAGAGCGCTAGCATCCAAAGCTCTAGCGCCCGAGCGCCCACGTGCTAACACGTGGTGCGCTAGCGCTCTTGCGCTCAAAGCGCTGGCGCTGGCCCCACGCATCCTTTGGATGCCTTTTCCCCTTTTTTTTATATATATACATATATATATATATATATATATACATATGTATACATATACACACACACATACTCTACAACACTATCCCCCTCAGAAAGTTTTGGGCCGGGGCGCTGCCCCGCACCCCGCAAGGGGGCTGCTAGCCTTCTTGACCCCCAGCCCGCTATCCGGCTAGCGGGACCCCCGTAAAAACTATGCTGGGCCCTCGATGTATCCAAAACCCCCTTTCAAAACACGACACTGCACATTAAGTTCGCATGACCAATTTAACCCGTCAATCGGAGGTTACCTCGCTCCAAAGGCGAGGGGTAATTAACGGCAGCTTAGTCCGCGGCTGCCGGAGATTCGGATCCCCACAATCATTAAACCCCGGCCTACCCTAGGCAGGGGGAATCTGTAGTACGCCTGACAAACGCACGCGTATTCCCATCTCAATGGGGTGACGAAATACACCCTACAGATTCTGGCATGCCCGGTGGGACCAATCTCTCCTCCCATATTTCGGGTTAAGCATTCGTGCGAACTCAATCAATATACATACATATATATATATATACTAAAATAATGCTCTTTCATGCAGGGTCTTCAAGCAATCACTTTTCAACAATGTCTCCAAGGACGTTTTCTGCTCTCAGCAAGGCTCCCATTGTAACGTTTTGAAAATCGTTTCGGTGAAATTTCGAAAAAACGGTAAAATAAGGGGGTTTTCTGTAAAAAGTCAAAATGCAAATATCTTTATTATAAAATTAAATATACATATTCTAGCTATGTAATTGCTAGTATTTGGTATATATTAAGCCACTGGTGAAATTTCAAATTTTCTGAAAATTTTTCCGAAATTAATTATTTTAATATTATTTTAAGCCGTCACTAATACATTTAATTAGGGAAAATTACAAATTGGAATGAGTTGAAACAAATTAACCATCGAGAAAAACTCAAACGTATCAATCGTGGTTTCACAACACCTTAATTATATATATATAATAGGGTTAAAATCACCAAAATTTCAAATTCGCTTTAAAGCTATTTTTCCGAAAACCTAATAAGCAAAATTAACCGCTTTAATACAACATCTTGATGTTTAAATGAATCTAGCGGCTACAAAATTCACTAAATATCATAACAAAGTCATATAAACCATTCCTATAATTTATTCTCATCAATTTCCATAAATTCCAAAATTCTAGTTTACAATATACCCAAATTTTAACAATTTTATAGCAAAAAGATGCACAAACCACAATCTAGCTTGGATTTTCATGAACTAAAGTATTAAAATACACTTAATAATGTTAATGAAGTCATGAAAATACCTAATTATATTTTTCTCATAATCAAATTCATGGTTTACAAAAACCTAGCTGGCAATATAGCTTAATTATTACAATTCCAAACTAACAATTTGCAAACTAGAAATTTGATTAGGTTTTCATTTCACAATATGAAGAACTACAATTGCAACCACAATTACATAATAAAAAAACCTAACTTGAATTTCATAAACCCTTACTAAATTTTTCCAAACATACAATTAAACCCAAATTAATAACTAATAATTCTTGATTTAAGGTATTCAAACAACAATTTAACAAAAGGTCTTGATTTATACCTCATAAGATTAAGGATCTAGCATGCAAATCCTAGCCTCCAAAAGTAGCTTCCATGCTCCTAGATCCATGGTAGATAGGCAAGAAATAATGGGTAGGAGTTGGATTTGGGATTAGTGATGTTTTTATGTGGATTTTGAAGCAATTTTGGAGGATTTTTGATGTGAAGAAAGTGAGGATTCAAGAGAGGGGAGGGCTGTCCAGATTTTGGCCAGGAATAGGAGGGATTGAGTGTGGTTGGTGTGTGTGAAGTCAAGGAGAGAGAAGGGACCCAAGTCAACACAAGACCATGCTTCAATTTTCTATTATTTCCTTTTCTTTCATTTTCTTTTCTTTTATCAAAAGAAGTGGGGAAAAGTTTGGGGAGGGCTGCTGATTTCAGCAGATTAGAGGAGTAGAAATGAGGGTGTGTGAGTGTGGGTGTGTGGGAAAATGATAAATACTATACCCCAAACAACCATTAACACTAAATTCACCGAAAAAAAGCCTTTTTCTTCGATATTTTCTAAACCGTTTTGGCAAACGATTTCATTTCAAAAACCACATGATAAAATTTTATTTAATGTTTTATGATGCACATGGCGTTTGTAGGCCGATGTCGAGAGTTTTTGGGTTGATTTGTGAAAGCAACCATAGGTTTTGACCTATGTGGGATTCACGTGTCGTTTTTGGGTCATGAGTCGGATTTTAATACGATACGGTGCGTTATGATATGTAGGTACCCCATGTGGACTTCGAGACGACAAGCAAGCGCGTGGCGACGTCGGCACCGGCTAGCGAGGACCAGGTGAGTAGATTTATATCTACGGGGAGAAGTCGGGTGGATGGCGTATAGCACCCCCGCAGTTCATGGTGATGTATACGAATACATATACACACACATATATATATATATTGATTATATTTTGTTTGAGTATATTGATGATAATATGGATATTTGGTGTTCTTGGATGATTTAGTGTCGCGAAACTCTAGAGTAGTGGTCTCACCACACATGCACACAACCACCCATACTGGCATACTTTCTTCTTTCATTTGTGCTTATTCAGGAATATATAGTTATGTGTTCACAGGGGTATGGGATTATGTGTTCACATACAGATTTGAGGATGATACTCGGGTTTGAGATGAGTCGATGAGATTTGTGTTGAGGTTGTGATATCGGTGATATGGCAGGATTCGTATTTGAGATACGTCCTGATGTTATAGCGGGTCTTTGAACGACGATACGGGTGAATAGTGCTATAAATAAAATGGTCGACATGTGATCGTGATATGAGATATGATATGCTAGGATATTGATACTAGGCCGTATTGGGCGATGTATACCCCTTGATGATGATATGTGCTGATGATATCGGTTTGTACGAGACTGTCGATCAGTAGTCAGATCATGACTATATTGATGATATTAGTATTGTACTAGACATAGGTCAGTACCCCGGACTATGATCTTGGATAAAGAGGATACCAGATGAATAGTGTGATGAATATGATATTGACCCGTACCCAGATTTGGGGTGCCGTACGACGGATTTACGTACGAGCTATATATTGATGATTGATCCGCACTCTTGACTTGGGATTCCTGATTATAGATATGGTATCGGATATGGTATTATTGAGGCGGGATCACCGACTATACATATACAGGCATGTATATGTATCGACTCAGATGATAGGCGGTTTCCTTACCTGTAGTTCAGCTTGTTAGTTCAGCCGTATAGTTTAGTGTAGTTGTTAGATTAGATTAGACTCCTACCTATTTCAAAACTAGCGGATCATGGGTATTTTAAAAGACACGTCAAGGGATCTACGGATATTTCAAAAGACGTATCCTTTCTTAAAACTACCGTAGCCCTATTTTCAAAACCCCACGATTCGTGTTATTTCAAATGGCACCATTGTTTAATATTTAGCTCCCGCTCATTTTGGTTGCTCGCTCCGCATCGCATACTTACATTGTTATTTCATATTGCATTGTTGACATTATGCTGTTAGGACATCAGCACCATTACCGATGATGCGTATGTACCACGTACACTTACTTGCCGGCTCACACACATCTTCATCGGTAATTGCCATGTCACGTACACCTTAGAAAATATTATTGCTTAACTTAGCTTGATAGCTAGTAGTTTGACATAATATTAGTGTACTTACCTTATATGCCAGCTTAGATATTGTAGTTATTACTTGTCACTTCACGCATACTGTTATTCATTGTTATGCCGTATTCATGGATTCTTATGCCTATATTCATGGGTTTATATGCTATTGATGATTTGGATTCGGATTTCTATGAGATTTTCTGGATTTGGGGGAAAACCGCAAAACTTGTATAGGCTTCTTCCCTCTCTTTTAAATAAAAAGTGCGGTTTTCCCATGATGTATGGTCGTCCACCATGAGTTTGCTGATGGATTTCGAGACCCGATTCGAGAAGTGGAGGAACCGTTTAGGGTACATGGTGGGCCCGGTGCGGTACCCCGGGGCAAGAGGATCGTGTTGTTGACGTTGAGCCTGGCAGAGGAGCACTACCGACCGGTGATATTACCCGACGCGTCGGATATCCGGAGCATACCGTCGTAGTCTTGAGATGGATGGTAGGGGCCGGTCTGGACTGACGGCGCCCTGGATATTGTGATTGAGACATTGAGATTTCGAGATATTGAGGTACAGAGACTGTGATACAGAGATATCGAGATATTGGGATTACGTTTTGTGACGATGCTAGGCACTGTTTTATGCTGATTTCATTATGATACCTCATTTTAAAAATACAAAGGAAATCTCACTAAATTATGAAAACAGTTTCTTCATTTACATGTATTCTGTTTTCATGCATTCATACCTCATTCATATGATATATTGCTACCTGAGGCACTGACACGGGCACATGAGATTACACTCGGGTTAGATATTTACCCTAGCCTTTGTTATAGGCTGCATGTTATATATATAATTGAGGATATATTATGATCATTGACCTAGGTTGCGTTATTTATGCGATTTCTTTCCGTAGATGTTTTTCTATTCACGAGTTGGCAACTCATCCCCGTTGTGCCCCAGTTTCTTGCAGGTTTTGCCGTACAGGTTTCATTACGGCTTGGCTGGCACTGCTTCCCTTTACCGGGTGACTTGCTAGTAGGTGGGTTTACTTGTATCGTACCCCTATTATATATCTTGTATATCATTATTCTGTTGTATCTAGAAGTTCCATCAACCAAACATGTATTTATTTTTGAGATAAAGACCAGTGATGTTATTCTTTCGACCTTAGAGTCGCGCGTTATATTTATGTGGATTTCTTGTGGTTTTGAGTTTCCTTTTGAGTTTTGATCCGCGCCGTTGGCGTTGTATATTATATTGCTTGTGTGGTTGTGGCCGTCGATTTACGAAGAGCTAGTGTTAGTTTTATGTATGCCCTAGAGGCCATTACTGTACATAGGATGTATATTGTAGTGGATGCTGGGACATATATAGGGAGGACTTTCTTGCTCGACATGATAGTATGCTATCTGGTTGAACTTTACCTTAACGTGTATACTGATTGTCTCTCTGTTACATGTTGGTAAAGCCCTTAGGATGTGTGCTTGACTACCTGGACTATGATGCGGATCATACTAGTGGGGACATGGTAGTCCATAAGTACATCCTTCAAAGTCCCTAGTCGAGGGTGTATCGAGACGGGGCATCGATATACCAGAGTAGACTAGCGTATACCTTCTCGACCCATACAGATGGGCGATGGATGATCCCATATCCATTGGTGTTTGACATCAGAGATGATATACGGGTGCTCAGTAGAGACTAGGTACACTGGACGGACTCGCCGAGAACTCCCAGATGGTATTATACCTCACGTCAGATGGCAGTTCTCTGGTGACACTGGTACAGAGTAGTCTGTTGACCCGAGATCGTCATAGAGTCTTGTGTGGTTCCCACTGTGCTTTGATTTCCATCTTACCACGTCCAAGAGGGCATGCAAAACGGTGGTTTTTGGGTACAGTCCCGAGTCACATGGAGGCAATGAGCGATAGGAGGGGATTCGTCTCTCCCGGTATAGGGAGTTGATGTTGTGCTGTGTTCGATTGGCTATAACAGGAAATCCATGGCCAGGGTTGCTGAGATTTACTGGTAAGTGTTACCAGTAGTTTCTCGAACAGTTATAGACCTCATATCGACACGACTTATCGAGCTATTGGGGTCTGACGTTTACCACCCCTAGGCAAGATATGCGACATATCAGACGATCAGACCGGACTGTACGGTAGTGTTACTGGTTGGATTCACTGGAGTGTGAGCGGTCTTGCTCGTCGATCTTCAGATCGCTCAATACCCGGGTGGCCGTTACGTTTAGCAGACCGCTTGCGGCTTGTGGATGTCTGATATGATCATCATCTGCTGCCGGCGTATTGACGAGTCTTTAGAGTCCTACACAAAGGTTTCCTGGCTCAAGCGAAACGAAATAGGAGCGCATATGAGATATGTGCGGGACCGAGAATAATACCAGTATGTGATACTGTATTCGATTCTCGCGATGTGACATTGATCGGTTATATGCGATATAGCCGGGTTATCGGATCAAGTGTTGATTCGATAAGTTGTTACTAATGATACTAGTCGGTTATATGCGATATGACCGGATCGTTAAATCAAGTATTGATTTAATGATTTAATGCATAATTATATATTTGATATATTACTTTGCATTAACTAGTATCGGTTCACTTTAAATGGATTTTCTCGCTCGGGTGTGCACATTGTATATTCGATATAGTTTTGTGCACTTGCTTGTATCATGTTTGATGATACATGCCTTATGGTTAAGTGTAAAGAATTAAACTATAGTTAAGTGGGTGATTAGGGTTTTTGATTTCATTTTATTCATTTATCTTTTTGGAAAAAGAAAAGGCATAATGAGGAAAATGGTTGCTTTCTTTTGATCATTCATGAATCTTCTAGAAGACTTTGACCATTTTGTCTCATGCTTAACCCTAACCACTTCAATTAACTCAAGTTAATTCTCTACACCTAACCATGGTGAGAATTATGATAAGAATGGTTTTTTCCTTTTATTTTTAATCTTATCATAATATTCATCTTCTTCTTGCTCTTCTTCTTCTTCATGAAGAAGCTTGTCTTCATCAATGGCATATTGAGCATAAGAGTGAGAAATCCAATTCTAAAGTCTACCCAACTCCTATTTCTTCATCCTCTACCTCTTGCCAAGTAGTAGAGTGTGTTTCCTTCACAAGTTTCTTGACTTGGTAAAGTCGGAGCTTGATTTAGCGATGCCTCGACGTAGATCATCTTCGGCATGGACATCGACGACCTAGCTCGCTTATTCTCCGATGAAGTCGACGCTAGAGCCCGAATTCTTTTTGGACAGCGGAGAGGACTTCGTTGCGGAGCTATGGAGGTGGACAAACGGATCTACAAAGGTTGTATTTCCGTATCTCATAGTTAATTGTTAACTAGTTTAATTTTCGCCTAGATTTCTAGCAAACGATCCGTAGTCGGGTCTCTCGGCACCTAGATTTTTTGAAAATGGCATGTTCGATGCCTTGTGAGACCTCACTAGTGTGCCTAGGAACCCTACAGTGGTATCAGAGCCTAGCTAGAACCTTAGGCGAAGTCTAGACGGATTTTGAAGTCCGAACGACCCGAGACCCCAACCGGAAAATGCTCTCTGGAGTCTGAAAACGTGGATTTTTTCAAATTAAAAATTGCTAAAAAATTCAGCAGGAAAAAATAAGAATTATGATGCAAAATTTTTTCGATGAACAGTAAAAAACGCGGCGGAACCGCGGCAGAAGCCTGCCTTCTGCGGCGGTTCAGCGGCGGAATGATGACGTCATCGTACACTGTTTGCACAGTAACTCCTATTATTTTATGCTGGATTTTCTGGGTATTTTTAAAATTTATTCTAGAGTTGAATTTTCTGGAGTTGTTTTGGGGATTCGGTGTTTCGATCGGGGTATCAAATTTTGTCTATTTTGCTTTCCGGATAAATTTTAGAATATGTTAAAAAGTTCGACCGGATATAAATACCCAATTTTTCCCCTGTCGGGAAATTTCCAAGTGTTGGATTTTTCCGTAGTTTGACGACGTTCTAAGTAGTGCAAGTAACTCAATGGACCCTCTAGAAGACAACAAACCTTAACTCGATTATGTGACCGTCTTGAACTGCCCTTTGAACCTTCGGGTTTGGGGCAGTACGGCGTGCCACATGTGAGGCGTTGGCTTGACCCTTCTACGGTTGGACCGTCGGTACTGAGGCACGAACTGAATGTTGTTAGACTTATTTCATGTGTTGATCTGTATCGGGAAAAATTGGGTGTTCGATTGTTCGATCGGAAAGTTTGACATTTTCTATTTATCCGGAATGGGATACAATAATTGGAATTCACAAGAAGTTATGAGATAACTTAATGAATGTTATAAACATAGCAGTTTAGTCTCACTTGATCGGTTGCCACGGAATTTTGATGTGATCAAAAGTCCGTCGCAATCACATAGCGTACGCGGATACTCGCCGGGTAAACTTAATAGACAGCCTCACTCCATAGCCCCGACCAAGTGACTGAAGGAGAACCCCGTCGCCGAAAGCATCCGTTCGGGTGCTCACGGTAGCGGTGTTCCGCCTTGGTGCACTTCATCGACGGCGTCAGGGGTGCGGCCGCCTACTGAAGTTTGCGACGAGCATTCGATCAGGATGTCGAGAATCTTGTTGAATTGCCCGAATAGGTATTGAAAAGAGTTTTCGATAATGAGACTAAAATGCGGGGTTTATAATTGTTAGGCATGCGATGTCTAAGTAATTCATTTGATTAGGCATGCGATGTCTGAAGAGGTTGCGGATTCCAACTGTTGTAGTTTTACACTTTTTTTTCTGTGACCGTAAGTGTAATATGTGATATCGCCGGTTTCGTTGCTATATGTCAACGACAATTGGGATGTGCATATTTACTTACGTTGATAACATGTGATGTTATGTGTTGCTGGATATGTTATATTGGATCGTCGTGTTTGAATAGCCGGGGGTTTTTATGTGAGATGAGTGTTTTTAATTTTCATTCATGTAAAAACTTGTATGTAATATTCTTTTATTGGGACGCTTCCAGGTTGCGGAAGTTGTCACCGTTTTTGTATATTATTTACTTTTCCGCACTAGGATAGACCCAAGGAGGAGGGCACAAGTAACCGGGTTCTGGAGTCCAGTGGGAGACCAACTCGAGGAGTCGGGTCCGGGTCTCCTAACTCCAGAATTGGTAGGGTTGCTTGCCGCTCTCGTAGGGGTCTAGGGATGTGGGTTTGGCTATTCATCACGACTGTGGAATCCGTGTTTTATACTGGCTCGTATTGAAAACACGGACGTCCTAGAATATCCAATATTTCATATGATTCTTCTGCTGCGATATCTGTGATGTGATCATGTGATGTTCTGTGATAGATACAGTATATAGTATATATGATATATTATATAGACGTTACTTATGTTTTACACCCACGCTAGCCCTGCCCCGCTCTGTCGTTAGTTACCTAACCTAACGGTGCACGAGGGGACATCGAGGCGAATGCGGATGGCATAAGTGTACGTCGTATTTATCTGTGATGTTTAGGTACTTAAATGATGGGACTTCATTAATGTGATTAATGAAATAAAAGAAACCTAAGATGTTGTAGAATCGAATTTCAAAATAAAACAGGTAGCTACAGTTCTTTCTTTGCACAGCGGTATATGAGATATATCCTGCACCTTATTCGATAAGGAAAGGACCGAGATCCCTTCACCGGGAGTGACTCCTTTAGCAATAACTGGCAGATGCTACACACTCGGTTTGTCTTTTGATTGCTTTTAAGTGTTTTTGCTTTGCACAGTGATATATATGATATATCCCGCACCTCATTTGACGAGGAAAGGACCGACGATCCCTTCACCGGGAGTGACTCCTTTAGCAAAACTAGAAAAGCCTCAAAAACACTCCATTTCAAAATTCATTTGATTCTACAACGATATCAAGTTCATTACGCAATAGGTTTTCAGAAAAACCTGTCGTAGCCCTCCGTCATTTCAGATAAGTACTGGTTAGTATTCGTGCTACGTTTGTTGACTATGTTAAGGCGTAGTGTGCGGTAGCTAATTAGTGCTTATCTGCATAAGCATATGATGTGATTGGATTAGGGTAGTCGTGCGACTTTGTTGACTATGTTAAGGGTCGTGCGGGTGGGTTTAATTCAATTGGGAAATGACGGGTTGAACTTGACTAGCACTTATGATTTGTTGACTATGTTAAGGTCATATAGCTGCTAGGGGCAAAATATTATCGGGAATTTCAAGTATTGAAATTTGCAATGAGATTGCATACCTTCTATGAGATAGTTGGATCCCGATACCCGCTGCGAGTAAGAGTTACTCCTGGGAGAGTTTTATACATTACAATTAGCCGATCAAGTAGGTGTCTAGAAAGGTGTCAACGGGGTTACGCCTCTGGGAAAACGAGGTTTACATTAATTAGGTTCGTGCGAAAGCACGGGGGACCTCCCTCAAAGTACCGACACTGGCCTGGCTGAAAGATTGGCGAACTTGTAGTGTGTAATTAATCCCGGCTAGTCTTTCCTTTTAGGGTTTGAAGGAAGATTTGATAAAAAGCAGTGGGAGCCATCCTGATTAGATAAAATAATAACCAATCTATTCTTGCAAGAGCGCACGCTGAGTGTTTTCTTCTCTCTCTCTCCAGGTAGCGACCATATCACGCCTTAATCAAGATAATAATACGGATTATTGACCGAACCCGCTTGTTATACTGAGCTGGGGAACGTTGGTCCCGCTCCAACTTATAATTGTTATAAGACAGAGCAGGAAATTGGGGATTACCAGAATTCCCGTGCCGCCCAAACGAAGAGAGTGCATGCTGATGCATCATCTTCGGGTGTGTTCATTACAGAGAACTGTTTCTCAGTATCCTTTACGTCCTGGGTATGTGATACCAGATCAGGATCCCAGATATGTAATCTGTTACATAGGGCTACAGAAAGGTAGAGAACTGAGAACGGGTGATAAGTTTCATGAGGCAGAAAACGGGGCAAGTGTTGCAGCCAAGTCTGTCGGTCACTGTCACCCTGTATTACCAATACATTGATTCTGAACGAATGTTGTTAGATAACGAACCTGATATACAAAATCATATCAGTTTCTTTATAAGTAAAGAAATGATAAAATTTTGTATTGTTGGATAATGTTTTGAACATTTCCTATATCAAAAATTGATCGGATCAGGCACGTTATCTAAAAGCATTGATGTTCTAAATCAAACTACAGTTCTTAGTATACGGAACACACACAAGAGGAAGAGTTCAGAAATGAACGGATTCTTCTTGAGGTATTGTAGACTAGGTCAGATCAATGCGACCCGACTGGCTGAAGTTACATTTAGATGTATATTTAAATCAATTTGAATTTACATCTTGTGAAACTAGCCAGTCATGTCACAAAGATAAAATGACCATAGCCCTGTTTATTGGAAACAGAGAAAGAGTTAATGAACTCTTGGGATGATACATGTTGATGTATGTAGGTCCCCTGTCTACACATGCCAGGACTGGTTCTTTATACTTCATTATGTTCTCTGATGATCTTTCAAGTTTCTGACCTATGTTCCTGTTGAAACACAAGTCCGAACCTTTTGAGATATTTACAGAATATAAGTTAGAAGTAGAGAACCAAAATACGGGTATAAGTATTATGTCCTTTGATGTGATCAAGGAGGAGAATACTTGAGCACGGAAATACTGGACTATTCTAAAGGAGAATGAGATTCTCTCTCAGCATTACTCCTCTGTATACACCATAGCACGATGGTGTATTGGGGCGGAGCAATCACACCCTATATGATAAGGTGTGCTCTATGATGAGTACTACTGAGTTATCTTTTTCCTTCTGGGAGTTATGCGCTTGAGAAGTTGCATACCTATTGAATACGGCTCGAATCAAATCAGTAGCCTACCACTCCATATGAGATATGGTAAGGGAAGAGCCCATATCTTAAGTTGGTTAAGATTTGGGGTTGTCCGGCCTATGTCTAAAAGCAAAATCCGGACAAGCTCGAGGCAAGATCTGTTATGTACAACTGGAAAGGTTCCAGCTATACAAACAACAGCAGATGATTTGGTAGAACCAAAGGATTCAGTAGATTCCAACGAACCTCAGCCTTTCCGCCGATCTAGTAGGGTTCCTCACCCACCTGAGAGATACTTCTGTTTCTCTATGACAGTGAGAGCGAGGAATGCATCATGAGATGATGACCCAACTAGCTTCGAGCTGGCCATCGAGGGTAAGACTCTGCAAGAATGGCTGGATGTTTATCGATCTGAGATGGAATCCTTATACACCAACAAAGTATGGACTTTGGTTGCTATATCTGAAGGGTTAAATCCCCATCAGGAGCAAGTATATCTTGAGAAGATTACTTGGTGTAGATGGAAAAGTTGAGACTTTCAAAGCTAGACTTGTTAAAGGTTTTCGTCATTGACCAGGCGTGGATAATGATGAAACCTTTTTCCAGTGACTATGCTTAAGTCCATCCAGATCCTACTTGCCACGGCTACATACCATGACTATGATATCTGGTGGTTGGGTGTCATGACAGCTTTTCTAAATGATGTTTAGAAGAGAGTGTCTATAAGTACACAGCCAGAGGGCTTCGTAGACAGTGGGAGCAGCGGAAACGTGTGCAAGATATTTTATGTGATAAAGCAGGCATCGCGGAGTTGGAACATCTGTTTTGATGTATTAGTCAAAGAGTTTGACATCATCAAAATGGTAGATGAACCTTGTATATACAAAAAGGTAGTATGAAGTATGGTGTTGATCCTCGTAGAGTACGTGGATAACATACTCTTGATAGGGAAGGAGTTTCCTATGCTACGCTCGGTCAATCTCCGCTTATCACAATGATTCTCCATAAAGGATCAAAGTGATACCTCCTAAATCCTGGGTTTGGATCTATAAGATAGATCTAATTGGATGTTAGGATTCTCACTAGTTGTAGTGGGATGGTATCAATCGATCCTGGGGAGAATCACTGGAAGGGTTCCAGGGTGATAAAGACGACTGAATGTCAGTCGCAGGCATTGTCTTTACCCTCAGTAAAGGGACGGTATGTTGGAAGAGTTCCAAGCTAGATACCGTGACATACTAGACGATAAAGGCAGGATACATCGATACTTAAGATGCTACCAAAGAGGATGTTTGGGTGTATATTAGCTCATGAGATGAACTACGTTCCTACCATTGTGAGACAATGGAGTTGTGGCTCATGCCGAGGAACGCCGGTCCCATCAGTGATCCAGACTTATTCTAAGGTAGCATCGCCTGATCATGGAGATAGTTGATCTCCAGGGTGATCGAGGTTAGGAGAGTAGATTCAGAGGACAACACAGCGGATCCACTCACAAAGGCCTGTTCCCAGAGAGAGACTTTTATGGGATGGTTGAGTATGAGATACTACAACCACTGCTACAGATGGACCTAGTGCAAGTGGGAGATTGTTAGTTATATGTATGCCCTAGAGGCCATTATTGTACATAGGATGTATATTGTAGTGGATGCTGGGACATATATAGGGAGGACTTTCTTGCTCGACATGATAGTATGCTATCTGGTTGAACTTTACCTTAACGTGTATACTGATTGTCTCTCTGTTACATGTTGGTAAAGCCCTTAGGATGTGTGCTTGACTACCTGGACTATGATGCGGATCATACTAGTGGGGACATGGTAGTCCATAAGTACATCCTTCAAAGTCCCTAGTCGAGGGTGTATCGAGACGGGGCATCGATATACCAGAGTAGACTAGCGTATACCTTCTCGACCCATACAGATGGGCGATGGATGATCCCATATCCATTGGTGTTTGACATCAGAGATGATATACGGGTGCTCAGTAGAGACTGGGTACACTGGACGGACTCACCGAGAACTCCCAGATGGTATTATACCTCACGTCAGATGGCAGTTCTCTGGTGACACTGGTACAGAGTAGTCTGTTGACCCGAGATCGTCATAGAGTCTTGTGTGGTTCCCACTGTGCTTTGATTTCCATCTTACCACGTCTAAGAGGGCATGCAAAACGGTGGTTTTTGGGTACAGTCCCGAGTCACATGGAGGCAATGAGCGATAGGAGGGGATTCGTCTCTCCCGGTATAGGGAGTTGATGTTGTGCTGTGTTCGATTGGCTATAACAGGAAATCCCTGGCCAGGGTTGCTGAGATTTACTGGTAAGTGTTACCAGTAGTTTCTCGAACAGTTATAGACCTCATATCGACACGACTTATCGAGCTATTGGGGTCTGACGTTTACCACCCCTAGGCAAGATATGCGACATATCAGACGATCAGACCGGACTGTACGGTAGTGTTACTGGTTGGATTCACTGGAGTGTGAGCGGGCTTGCTCGTCGATCTTCAGATCGCTCAATACCCGGGTGGCCGTTACGTTTAGCAGACCGCTTGCGGCTTGTGGATGTTTGATATGATCATCATCTGCTGCCGGCGTATTGACGAGTCTTTAGAGTCCTACACAGAGGTTTCCTGGCTCAAGCGAAACGAAATAGGAGCGCATATGAGATATGTGCAGGACCGAGAATAATACCAGTATGTGATACTGTATTCGATTCTCGCGATGTGACATTGATCGGTTATATGCGATATAGCCGGGTTATCGGATCAAGTGTTGATTCGATAAGTTGTTACTAATGATACTAGTCGGTTATATGCGATATGACCGGATCGTTAATTCAAGTGTTGATTTAATGATTTAATGCATAATTATATATTTGATATATTACTTTGCATTAACTAGTATCGGTTCACTTTAAATGGATTTTCTCGCTCGGGTGTGCACATTGTATATTCGATATAGTTTTGTGCACTTGCTTGTATCATGTTTGATGATACATGCCTTATGGTTAAGTGTAAAGAATTAAACTATAGTTAAGTGGGTGATTAGGGTTTTTGATTTCATTTTATTCATTTATCTTTTTGGAAAAAGAAAAGGCATAATGAGGAAAATGGTTGCTTTCTTTTGATCATTCATGAATCTTCTAGAAGACTTTGACCATTTTGTCTCATGCTTAACCCTAACCACTTCAATTAACTCAAGTTAATTCTCTACACCTAACCATGGTGAGAATTATGATAAGAATGGTTTTTTCCTTTTATTTTTAATCTTATCATAATATTCATCTTCTTCTTGCTCTTCTTCTTTTTCATGAAGAAGCTTGTCTTCATCAATGGCATATTGAGCATAAGAGTGAGAAATCCAATTCTAAAGTCTACCCAACTCCTATTTCTTCATCCTCTACCTTTTGCCAAGTAGTAGAGTGTGTTTCCTTCACAAGTTTCTTGACTTGGTGAAGTCGGAGCTTGATTTAGCGATGCCTCGACGTAGATCATCTTCGGCATGGACATCGACGACCTAGCTCGCTTATTCTCCGATGAAGTCGATGCTAGAGCCCGGATTCTTTTTGGACAGCGGAGAGGACTTCGTTGCGGAGCTATGGAGGTGGACAAACGGATCTACAAAGGTTGTATTTCCGTATCTCATAGTTAATTGTTAACTAGTTTATTTTTCGCCTAGATTTCTAGCAAACGATCCGTAGTCGGGTCTCTCGGCACCTAGATTTTTTGAAAATGGCATGTTCGATACTTTGTGAGACCTCACTAGTGTGCCTAGGAACCCTACAGCTAGCTCCCGCTTAGGGATGCCTTTTTATTGATTTCGTATACTATTCATGTTGTATCCCATTTGGGGGCCAGTATTTACAAAGGAGACTCTTCTGAAATTTTCGGGAAATTTTTGATGTTTTTAAAAACCGCATATTTCGGCTTATGCTATTGAAACTACTTACTTTAAGTTGGTTTTTCCTGCACTCTACATTTTTTCTTGGTTTGGATTTCTGGGTTTTCGGTTTACTTAGATTACGTACGCCTCGAGACGTTCGTAGTTTAAGTGCCGGTCATGTTCCGTACTTTCGGGTCGTGACACCCATCTCCTACACGATGAAGATGGACGCCGGGACGGTCCTTCCGGCCAGTCTCGCGTGATAATGGGAAGAGCCGCTGCTACCATTCGGCTCTATCCTATTCGTGTCAGCTAACGCCATCCCAGCTCCTCAAGCCCTGATGACAGACATACCGGTCTCAAAAGGCAAGAGGCCAAATGTGGTAGTCTCGAAGGCGCCCCAACTCAAACGCAATGAACGACTCTCCTTGGCCCCAGCTGGGGGCAAGACCATCAACACCAACAAAGCAACAGGGCGTCTCGAGCAAGCTCCAACGATGCCCCTGACAACTGCTCAATTGGGTATCTTCTCTAAGCTCCCCATCACTCAGCCTATGGAGGCTTCCCAGAGAGCAGAAGCCTGCCAAGCGCTCAAGGCAGAGAAGCTGAGGCAGAAGCAGCTCAGATACAGAGCCAACAAGAGGGTTAGGGCTCCGACCATTTTAAAATTTATGAATTTCCAAAGCCTGGGCCGCTCCGCGAAATCAGCTGCCAAAGATAAAGAGATGGCTGGGTATGTGGTTCGCACCGTCTACATGGTCAGACATGAAGAAACGAATCCTCCTCTTCTTCACAGCCATAGGGATGATATGATTGACGCTACCCAGCATCGGCTTGATCTAAGTGATGAAGAGCCCGCTCAGGCCGATAAGCCAGAGGAGCCCATGGTTCCTGCGGAATTGAGCTCAGGCAATAAAGATGACCTGGTTGTCATATCCGGAACTACAGAACAAGCATTGTTCCGATGGTTATAGAGGCAGCTTCAGGACAGGGATGAGAAGTTAGCTAAGGTACAGTCCAAGGTCGACGAATTGGCAAACATCGCAGCAGATCTCGCGACCCAAGTCACCCGATTGCAATTACAACAGAATCAAATTTTGGTTCATGAGCCAGGGATTGATACCCGGGGGCAGCCAACTGATACCCTCTTCAACCTAAGAGCGGAGCACCTTCGCGAAAAACGGCCGCGAGCAGCCTCCAGTCCCTCCGATACATACACCGGAGGAGAATCTCCACTGAAAGAAAAGCTGGATAAGGTCTATTCCTTCAGAAGGGACAAAATCCGTAAAATATTCAAAGACGTCCTGAGGAACGGTCTACAACTGCCAGAATCAAAAAAACCGCAGGAAGCGAATATGACCGACGACCCTAAATACTGCCCCTATCATAGAGTGATAGGTCATGCTATTGAGGACTGCTTCGTCTTCAAAGATTGGGTCGAAAGGCAATACAAGACGGGAGAGATAGAACTGTCTAAAGGCGTGTTAGCAAACAGTCAAGCTACCATCGCCAATTTCATACAAATGGAGACCGAAGCCTTTCGGGAACCTAATCCTCCCAGACATGTGCCGTTATCTGAAAAGGGCGAACCAAAGACTGATCGGCCTCAAGGACCAGCATCAGTAAGGGCACCTACTCTAATGGAGAGAAAGAAGGTGTACGCCTGCAGGAGGGATGAGGTCCGCAATATATTCGAGGAAGCCTTGAACAACGGCCTGCAATTGCTTATTCCGAAGAGGCCACATGAAATGAATATGACCGGCAATCCCGTATACTGCCCATACCATAAGGTGGTGAGTCATACCATTGAAGACTGCTGTGTTTTTAAAGATTGGGCAGAGGACCAATACAAGCTTGGAAAAACCTCACAGTCTTCGGATGTATCGGCAAGCCACAGAGCTACAGTCATCAATACGGCTCCGCCAAGATCAAAATTCAAAGAGCTGGGATAAGCAAAGATGACCACCATGTCGTTAAACTGGGAACAATCGACCTCTAAGTGGTTAAACTGGGAATGTAAATATATATATATATATATATATATATATATATATATATATATATATATATATAAACCAAAAAATGTGTAAATAAAAGAAAATTAAAGAAAAGCCGAAATGATAGGGAAACTCGCAATAAAAATCAGCGAGTAAAATAAAGATGAAAATAAAGCCGAAATGATGGGGCAACCTCGAATAAAAACCGAAATGATAGGGCAATCGTGATCTTTGCGATAAGAAAAACTAAAATGATAGAGCAATCGCGGTAAAACAAAAACAAAACAACAAAAATAAAAACAAAACAAAAACAAAAAAAAGTGGCGAATGATGAGTCGCTCCCGGTACCATATTCCAGTGCAGCGATGCAGACGCCAACCAAAATCCGATTTTCCAAAATTCTCCCGGCCCAACGGTTAGTCCTCAAATTGACTGCCGTATACAATCCACGGGCTCAAATAATTCTCATCATAGCCATGCCCCCACCGTAATCACCAGTTACACGGCTGGTTTCCGCCCTTGGAACTATGCTCCATTGGGAAGACCCACTCATGTATTCTCACAATACATGAGGAGAACAAACCTTCGTGGGATCCTTACGACTCACAAAGGAAAAATACACTTGGGAGTCCTCACGACTCCTAAGGAGAAAATACACCTACGGGATCCTTATGACCCGTAGGGAGAAAATACTTTTATGGGACCCTCACGGCCTATAAAATTGAAAAGCCTTAGGTGATAGAGACCTAAACCTGTCTCCTAAGCCATCGCTCCCCAATCCCCAAGTGGCGAATGATGAGTCGCTCCTGGTACCATATTCTAGTGCAGCGATGCAGACGCCAACCAAATTTCAAATTCAAATCCCAATGGCGAATAATGAGTCGCTCCTGGTACCATATTCCAGTGCAGCGATGCAGACACTAACCAAATTCCAAATCCCATACCCCAATGGCGAATGATGAGTCGCTCCTGGTACCATATTCCAGTGCAGCGATGCAGACGCCAACAAAATCTCAAAATTATTCTGGCCCTACGGTCTGGATCATACATCCTGTAAAACCGTATACAATCCACGGGCGTAAAATAATCCCAATCTCTCCCAAGTCCTACCGGTGAGACCACATTCAAAGTACCACAAAAAATAATGAAATAAAAAAATATATAATAAAAAAAACGGTATGTCCACAAGCAAAATAGGCACGGATGAAAACCCGAAAGGGTTCCATGAGTAAAAACAGTAGGACTGCCGTCGAGTTTGTGAAAACCCGAAAGGGCGCAAACTCGTAAAAAAAAAGGAGATGGAATGCACTCGCGAAGTCCTCTCGACTTTGTGAGGAGAAAATTCCCGCGTGAGATCCTTACGACTCACAAAGGAGCAACACACTTGGGGGTCCTCATGACTCCTAAGGAGAAAATACACCTACGGGATCCTTACGACCCGTAAGGAGAAAATGCTTTGTGAGACCCTTATGGATCACAAAATTGAAAAGTCTTAGGTGATAGGGACCTAAAACCTGTCTCCTAAGACATCGCTTCCTGATAAGCAAGCGCAAATGATGATTCGCTCCTGGTACCATATTCCAGTGTAGCGATACTGATGCCAAGCAAAAACCAATTCCCAAATCCTCCAGGGGCAAATGATGAGTTGCTCCTGGCATTATTCCAGTGCAGCAATGCAGATGCCGACCAAAACCAGAATCCCCAAATCCTCTCAAAGACAGATGATGATTCACTCCTGGTATCATATTCCCGTATAGCGATGCTGATGTCAACCCAAATCACAATCAACAAGTCAACTTCAACTTCTACACCGCAGAAAGCGGAGTAAGTCAAAATCCAATCTCGACACCGCAAGAAGCGGAGAAAGTCAAGTTCACCCCTGACACTGCAGGAAGCAGAGCAAGTCAAATAGAGCGTCGACCGTCCATGTCGCAAAACGGGAAGTGCAGGCTTCCCATAAATCGGGAACCAAATCGCTCCGGGTCAGAGCGTCGACCGTCTATGTCGCAAAACGGGCAGTGCAGGCTTCCCACAAATCTGGAACCAAATCGCTCCGGGTCAGAGCGTCGACTGTCCATGTTGCAAAACGGGCAGTGCAGGCTTCCCACAAATCGGGAACCAAATCGCTCCGGATCAGAGCGTCGATCGTCCATGTCGCAAAACGGGCAGTGCAGGCTTCCCACAAATCCGGAACCAAATCGCTCCGGATCAGAGCGTCGACCGTCCATGTCGCAAAACGGGCAGTGCAGGCTTCCCACAAATCGGGAACCAAATAGCTCCGGATCAGAGAGTCGACCGTCCATGTCACAAAACGGGCAGTGCAGGCTTCCCACAAATCGGGAACCAAATCGCTCCGGGTCAGAGCGTCGACCGTCCATGTCGCAAAATGGGCAGTGCAGGCTTCCTACAAATCGGGAGCCAAATCGCTCCGGATCAAAGCATCGACCGTCCATGTCGCAAAACGGGCAGTGCAGGCTTCCCACAAATCGGGAACCAAATCGCTCCGGGTCAGAGCGTCGACCGTCCATGTCGCAAAACGGGCAGTGCAGGCTTCCTACAAATCGGGAGCCAAATCGCTCCGGATCAGAGCGTCGACCGTCCATGTTGCAAAACGGGCAGTGCAGGCTCCCCACAAATCGGGAACCAAATCGCTCCGGATCAGAGCGTCGACTGTCCATGTCGCAAAACAGGCAGTGCAGGCTTCCCACAAATCGGGAACCAAATCGCTCCGGACCAGAGCGTCGACCGTCCATGTCGTAAAAAGGGCAGTTCAGGCTTCCTTCAAACCAGGAACCAGATCACTCCGGGCCAGGGAAACGTCTACCACGGACACTCCGTCTCGGAGTCGAGTCAAGCGTCGACCGTCCATATCGTAAAAAGGGCAGTGCATCCCAAAAAGTGGGAACCAAAGCAAGTCGCCTCCACGTGAAAGAAGATCCATCAATTTCATGCACACGACTCATACATGTGGTGTGTATTTATTGATAGGGGGCACTTTGTTGAAGTCAAAAATTGCACCCCGGTTGACCAAGTCAAAGTCAAAGTCAACCCAAAGCCAAATGGGCCCATGCCCTGGTTGAGTCCGAACATGAAGCGGCCGGCCCTCCCCCATGCCAAAATGAAATCATGTAATAAATAATTTTTTATGCATGAATGTAAACAAAATGGGCATAAAACCAAATTTTTGTAAGTCCATGGCTTATGTGCAAAACGAAATGGCACATGAGCCATGGGATGGGAAAAACGTCATTTTGTAAAGCCTAAGGGGCTATATGTAAATATGTAAGCCTATATAAGGCAACATGATGAAAATATCTAATACATTTTTCATTCCCCTAAAAAAATCTAGGGTTTGTGCCTCTTTCCCCTTTCTGAAGGTCCTAAACCTTCTTCTTTCTTTTGAAATTAAATCAAGAGTTTTACTCTTCCTTTTCCAAAACTAAGTAGTTTTCCACCACAAAACCCACAAAGGGGAACTCAGATCTCAAAAAGGAGAGATTTTTAAAATCTCCTACTTCTTGATCTTCAAGATCCGGCCAACAAAGGAAGAAGAAGGAGACCCATCTCCAGAAACCCTACTTTGAGGAAGAACTAGGGCTCAAAGGGAGAAGCCCTTCATCAGCTTCAAAACATCTTAGGAGTTTAACTCCTCATATATATATATATATATACATACACAAAATAATAAGTGCTCCTTTCTGGGAGTACAACTCCCATTGCAGGGACCAAGTCCCTTTTGCTACTCGAGAGCCCACGTGCTGACACGTGGCGTGCTAGCGCTCTTGCGCTCGGAGCGCTAGCGCCCGAGCGCCCACGTGCTGACACGTGGTGCGCTAGAGCTCAAAGCGCTAGCGCTCTTACGCTCAGAGCGCTAGCGCCCAGAGTGCTAGCGCCCGAGCACCCACGTGCTGACACGTAGTGCGCTAGCGCTCAAAGCGCTAGCGCCCGAGCACCCACGTGCTGACACGTAGTGCGCTAGCGCTCGAAGTGCTAGCGTTCTTGCGCTCAGAGCGCTAGCGCCCAAAGCGTAGCGCCCGAACGCCCACGTGCTGACACGTGGTGCGCTAGAGCTCAAAGCGCTAGTGCTTTTGCGGTCAGAGCGCTAGCGCCCACGTGCTGACACGTGGCGCGCTAGCGCTCAAAGAGCTAGCGCTCTTGCGCTCAGAGCGCTAGCGCCCGAGTGCCTACATGCTGACACATGGTGCACTAGCGCTCTTATGCTCAAAGCGCTGGCGCTGCCCTACGCATCCTTTGGATGCCTTTTCCTCTTTTCAACCCGTCAATCGGAGGTTCCCTCGCTCCAAAGGCGAGGGGTAATTAACGGCAGCTTAGTCCGTGGCTGCCAGAGATTCGGATCACCACAATCATTAAACCCCGGCCTACCCTAGACAGGGGGAATCTGTAGTATGCTTGACTAGCGCACGCGTATTCCCATCTCAATAGGGTGACGAAAAACACCCTACAACCGTTGCAGACTCGACGATGGAGTCTGAATACATTGCTGCGAGCGATTCCACAAAAGAGGAGGTCTGGATGAAGAAGTTCATTAGTGAACTTCAAGTAATTCCGCCCATTGTTGACCCAATATCTTTGTATTGCGATAACAATGGGGCTATAGCTTTAGCGAAGGAACTACGGTCCCATCAGAAATCCAGGCACATCTTAAGGCGGTATCACCTGATCAGGGAGATCATAGATCGCCAGGAGATTGAGGTCCGGAGAGTGGATACAAAAGACAAAATTGCAAATCCATTCACCAAGGCCCTTCCTCAAGCACTGTTCGAGAGACTTTTTGAGATGTTGGGTATGCGATCGCTAACAGCTGGTCCTAGAGTTTACGTTGGATACTCAGTATGCCAATATATATGGCCTTAGTGCAAGTGGGGGACTGTTGGATATGTATGCCCTAGAGGCCATTATTGTATATGTATACATATGGATGCTTGGACATATATGAACAGGACAGTCTTGCTCGATATGATAGTATGGTATCTGGTTTGTCTTCATCTTAACATGTGCATGTCTTACTTACTATTACATATCTTTTATACATGTTAATAAAGCCTGTAGGATCATTGCTAGACTACCTGCGTTGTGATGACGATCATACTTGTGGGAGCTGGGTAGTCGGTACGCGCATCCTTAAATGGTCACTAGCCGTGGGAGTATCGAGACTGGGCATCGATATTCCGGAGTAGACTAGTGCATACGTTTCTAGACCCTAATAAGGGGCGATGGTTTGGTCCCGCAACCATTGGTCTTTAGACCTAAGATCGTATACATCTTCTCACTGGGGGTGTAAGAGTACACCGGACGGACTCGCCGAGAACTTCCAGATGGTACTATACCTATCGTTAGATGGAAGTTCTCAGGTAGCATGAGTACATGTTAGTCTTTAGACCTGAGATTGTCATTTGTCTCGTGTGAGTTCCTACTGTGCTTCGATCACTACCCTACCACGGCTCTACTGAGTCGTGCAAAAAGGTTTTGGTTGGGTACAGTCCCGAGCCATATGGAGGCAGTGAGCTATTGTCGGGGATTCGTCTCTCCCGGTATTGGGAGTTGATATCGCGCTTTGTTCGATTGCTCAGGACCATAAGACCTTGGCCAAGGATGTTGGGATTTACTGATAGACTGATCAGTAGTTTCCCGGATTAGTCCTGAGCTGCATCAGCACAAATTACCAGGTTATCAGGGTCTGACGTTTACCACCCCGTAGACCCGGTATGAGATACTCTCAGATTAAGAGACCGGACTGTATAGAGATTGTCACAGATGGGCTTAGTAGGGATCCGGATGAGTTTGCTCGTCGGCCTTCCATTTCGACAGGTACCCGGGTAGCCGTTACGTACAGCTAGTGCCGCTGACGTGCTTGTGGTTATGGATTTATCTAGTAACTCACTGCCGACGTACTGTCGAGTCTTTAGAGTCCCACACAGAGGATTTCCCTGGTTCAGGCGAAATGATGTAGTAGCCGTATTGGATACGTGCAGGGTCTCGATCGATTGATGTACTTTGTATTCGGACTTTCGATCGGACAGTTGGTAATACTAGCCGGCTCGGGTTTGAGCCGGATTATTAAATCAGGTATTGATTTAATAGTTTACATATATGTATTTCGATATGTATATTCTAGTATTACGTTCTTTGTGTTATTCTATCTCTTTAGGCATTCATGTTTTTATCCGAATGCAGGTATGTATATACAGCAGACTGTAATCCGTATTTTGTTATAGATTACCTTCTAGAAGGTGGACACCTCATCATGGACTTTTCCATTTATTGATAAATGGAAATGAGGTGGAAATTAAGGATAGGGAGGCATGGTGACTGGCATGGCTTCAATAGTTCACAAATGAATTATTTATTCATTTGTGGTTACTATTGAAGCATGGCTCCACTTGTTTATTGAAAGAAATTCATACACAAAACCTTGTTGTTGATTTTCTCTCTCATGGATGCTTCATTATTTTTTTGAGCTCCCATTTTTCTTCATCTCCTCCCTCCTCTTGAGTTTCCTCCACCTTCATCATCTTCCTCTTCACTACCCTTCTCATGAGTTAAGAAACAAGTTAAGAGATAAGAAAGAGATAGCAAACACTTAGATCTTCACACTACATTCTAGATTACTTGGTTTATCAACCCAAGTTCTATAGTTGCTCCACTTGACATATTGTGAGGAGCTAGAGCCATGGATTATATCCCTCGGGTGGATCATTTACGACAAAGGAGGACCGGAGAGCAAGATCGATCGCGGAGAACCAAAGGAGCCAACAAAGAAGATCAAGCATGTTCAAGGTGGCTACGTGGAACTAAAGATGAAGAAAGAAGACCGAAGGACTTGGTTCGTTTAGTGAGATTTCTTCATCATAGTAGATAGCTCTCTTTATTTAGCTAGTTATGTTTATGGTATGATCTGGATTAAAAGTTATTCTAGTGCCATATTCTAATCGTTAGAAAATTTTTTGTTCCGTATTTGGTCATAGTAGTTGGCCGGGGCACTAGCGTAACCTTTCATTCTAGAGTTAGAAGACCCTATCTCGACTCCTCGAGATGGTCTCCCACTGGACTCTAAAACCCGGTTAATTGTTCTCTCCTCCTTGGGTCTATTCTAATGTGGAAAAGTAAATAATATACATCATCCTCAACCCGGAAGTGCCCTAATAAAAGAATATCACATACAAGTTTTTACATGAATGAAAATGAAAACCCTCATCTCACATAAAAAAAACCCGGCTATTGAAAACACGACGATCCAATATAACATATCACAACAACACATAATATCGCATGTCATCAACGTAAGTAAATATGTGTATCCCAATTGTCGTTGACATATAGTAACGAAACCGGCGATACACCACATATTACACTTACGGTTGCAGAAAAGAAAGTGAAAAACTATAACAATTGGAATCCGCAACCACCTTAGACATCATAAACCCAATGTATCACATACTTTGGATTTCATGCCTAACAATATGAATTCCTTAGACATCATAAACCTGGAATATCTCATATTCCAAATTTCATGCCTAACAATTACAAACCCCGCATTTTAGTCTCGATATTGAAAACACTTTCCAATAATAAGTCGGGCAATTCAAAAAGATTCCCAACATGCAGATCGAATGCTCGTCGGAAACTTTAGTACGGCCGCACCCCCGATGCCGTCGACGAAGTGCACTTAGGCGGAACACCGCGGCAGTGAGCACCCGAACAGATGCTTTTGCCTACGGGGTTCTCCTTCAGTCACTTGGTCGGGGCAATGGGACGTGGCTATCTAGTAAGGTTACCCGGCGAGTACCCGCGTACGCTACGTGATTGCGACGAATTTTTAATCCACATCAAAATCCCGTGGCTGCCGATCACATGAGCCTAAATTGCTTGATTTATAAAATTCAAATTAGTTTTCATAAAACTAAATATTGTGGAGTCTAAGTATTGTATCACAATCACATATAGTCAGACGATGTTAAACTTTTCGATCGAATCAACAAACACCCAAAATTTCCCAAAGAGCTCAACACTTAAGCCCAGTTTAAAAATACCTCAAACATGACATAACACCTATGGACCAACCGTAGAAGCGTCACCCTTGCCTTACCTATGGTGCTACGGAACTACCACAAACCCTAGGATTTGGTGGAGGTTCCGGCAGTCACAGAATCGAGTTAGGGTTTCATTCTTCTAGAGGGTCCATAGAAAACACCTGCACGATTTTCTGAAGATTTTAAACACGGAAAATCCAACTCTTGGAAAATTTCCAGCAAGCGAAAAAATGGGTTATTGATATCCGTTCGAACTTTTTAACGTCGTCTAAATAACCCGAAAAGATGTTAGAATTACGATTATGAAACACTCCGATTTTCCTTTACATAAATATAACATCACATGCAATATCAGTAAAAACAAGAAACACCTGAAACACCAAAACCCAGAGACTGTAACACTATAAAAATTTGAAGCCATAATGCATCTAAAAAGCCGGCCAGCTCGGATTTTTCAGTTATGTCGTTGGCCAAAATCTGGCGAGGAGGGCTCAAATTTCTATGGTGTTCATGTTACATATCATATAACATTCTGGAATTGCTTAAAAATTTTTTAAACACCTTAAAAATTTCGACAGAAACATGGTTTTTATTTCGAGTGTTTCGGAGTTGTTTCGGTTTCGTAATTCTACAAATATCGTCTAATTCTCTAGCATGGCTCTGATACCACTGTAGGGTTCCCTAGGGTCGCCGCTGGATTTATCGTTCATACCGTTTTCAAAAAATTGGCGCGCTAAAGAACCCTATCCTAGAATCTTAACTAGAGAATTAGACGAAACTATAATGTAAACATCTTTACATCTAAGTGAACAAGGAATACAACCTTTGTAGACCGGTCCTTCACTTTATAAGCTCCTTTTAGTAGTCTTTTCGCTCTAAGTAGTGAACTCCCGGACTCTAGAAAGGCTCCACAAGATGAAAGGAACAAGCTTGCTTGAAGTCTTCGAGGCCGAAGATGATCTACGTCGAGGAGACACTAACCCAAGTTACCTCTTCAATTAGTGATGAACTAGTGAAGAAACAACCCAATCTAACTGGCTAGTCTAGAAGAGGTTGATGAAGTAGGAATTTTTCTCACTTTAGAAATTATTTTCTCACTCATTTTCTTCACCTCCCAAAATACTAGAGAGCTTGAGGAAGGAGATGAAGAAAAGCAACCATGGAAAAGTCCAAGGTAGAATGGCAACCATGGGTGAGTTAATATCATATACTAACTCAAGCTATGGCTAATAATAATGGTTGGGTTAATAAATATCTTCAAGTAAAACAAAATTAGTGGACTTGGTCAATGGTTCCACAAGCTTCTACAAGCTTCAACCATGTGACTAATTTCCAACTAATTTGATTTACTTTAAATAAACAAAACCTCACATTATTATAAGCATGGTGTGAGTCTCATACATTCATGTAGCATGTGGCATCAAGCATGAAACAAAAGATGTACATTAATATATATCACATATATACTAAGTGTACACTAGTGAGAAAAAGAAATATTAAGTGAGCTAATATTAGTTAATGTAAGTTAATATATCAAATATATAATTATACATTAAATTATTAAATCAACCCTTGATTTAAAAATCCGGCTATATTACATACAACCGACTAATATCAAATGTATCAACATATCAAATCAACACTTGATTCGACAGCCCGGCTATATCTCATATAACCGACCGATATCACATATCACGAGAATAGAATGCGGTATCACATACGCGCATTAATCTCGATCCCGAACATATCATATATGTGCTCCTACTTCATTTCGCTTGAGCCAGGAAATCTCTGTGTAGGATTCTAAAGACTCGTCAATACGCTGGCTGTAGGTGGTGATCATATCAGTCACCCACAAGTCGTAAGCGATCTGCTAACATAACGGCCACGCGGGTATTCAGCGATCAGAATATCAACAAGTATTCCTGCTCATACTCCTGCTATTCCAATAAGTAATACTACCGTACAGTCCAGTCTCTTCGTCCGATATGTCGCATATCACAGCCTGGGGGTGGTAAACGTTAGACCCCAATAGCCTGAAAAGTCATGCCGATGCGACGCTCATAACGGTTTGAGAAACTACTGATAACACTTACCAGTAGATCTGAGCAACCCTGCCCAGAGATTTCCTATTATGGCCAATCGAGTATAGCGCAACATCAACCCCCAATACCGGGAGAGACGAAATCCCCTCCTATCGCTCATTGCCTCCATGTGACTCGGGACTGTACCCAAAAACCACCGTTTTGCACGATCTCTTGAACGTGGTAAGGTGGAAATCAAAGAACAGTGGGAATCACACAAGACTCTATGACGATCTCGGGTCGACAGACTAACCTGTACCAGTGTCACCAGAGAACTGCCATCTGACGTGAGGTATAATACCATCTAGGAGTTCTCGGCGAGTCAGTCCAGTGTACCCAGTCTCCATTGAGCACCCGTATACCATCTCTGATGTTAAACACCAATGGATATGGGATTATCTATCGCCCATCACATGGGTCGAGAAGCGTATACGCTAGTCTACTCTGGAATATCGATGCCCCGTCTCGATACTCCCAATACTAGGAACATTTGAAGGATGCACTTATCGACTACCTCTGCCCCACTAGTATGATCTACATCATAATCCTGGTAGTCAAGTACTCATCCTAAAGGCTTTATCAACATGTAATAGAGAGACAATAAGTATACATGTCAAGATTAAGAGCAACCAGATAGCATACTATCATGTCGAGCAAGAAAGTCCTCCCCATATATGTCCAAGCATCCACTATAATATACATCACATGTATAATAATGGCCTCTAGGGCATACATATAACTAACAACTACGCCTTGATGAAGGCCTACAAACGTAGCACGAATACTAAATAGTCCTTATCTGAAATGACGGAGAGCTACCACAGGTTTTTAAGAAAACCTTTTACGTAATAAACTTGATATCGTTGTAAAATTGAGTGATTTTGAAAAGGAGTGTTTTTGAGGTTTTTGCTAGTTTTGCTAAAGAGATCACTCCCGTTGAAGGGATCTCGGCTCTTTCCTCATCGAATGAGGTGCTGGATATTCATGAATACCACTATACAAAGCAAGAACTAGAGAAGCAATCAAAAGACAAAACCGAGTGGGTTGTAGCATTTGCTAGCTTCGCTAAAGAGGTCACTTCCGGTGAAGGGATCTCTGCTCTTTTCCTTATCGAATAAGGTGCTGGATATTCTACAAAGAATACCACTATGCAAAGCTCGAACTAGAGCTATTAGTTTTTAAAACAGGATACTGCAACATCTTTAGGTTTCTTCCTTTTCATTAATCTTATTAATGAAGTCCCATCATCTTATGCTTCCTAAGCATCAGAAAAGAAACGAAAGTATAACGTACGCTTATGCCATCCGCATTCGCCATAGTGTCCCATTATGCACTGTTGGTTACTTAACTAACGACATAGCGGGGCGGGACTAGCGTGGGTGCAAAACATAAGAAATGTTTATTATATGTCATATATATAATGATAACAACATTCGTCTCAACATATAAAGTGATCACATCACAAAATATCAGCAGCAGAAGTCCACATATGAAATATTGGATATACTAGGAATTCCATGTTTTAAATTAAACCAGTAAAAAACACGGATTCCACGGTCGTGATGAATAGCCAAAACCACATCCCTAGACCCCTACGAGAGTGGTAAGCAACCCTACCAATTATAGAGTTAGGAGACCCGGTCTCGACTCCTAGAGATGGTCTCCCACTGGACACTAAAACCCGGTTATTTGTTATTCCCACCTTGGGTCTATCCTAATGCGGAAAAGTATATAATATACATCAATCGTGACATTATCCTCAACCCGGAAGTGCCCCCAATAAAAGAATATTAAATACAAGTTTTACATGAATGAAAATGAAAAACTCTCATCTTACGCAAAACCCTCCGGCTATTCAAACATGACGATCCAATATAACTGTCACGACCCGAAATAGCACGTGACTGGCACTTGAATCATATGAAGTCTATAGGACCACACCTAATTCAACTAAGCCAAAAGCCCAGAAATCTAAACCATTTTAAAAAAGAAGTGAAGGAAAACTTATTTTAAAGTTTATATATAGTCACTTTGAAAAGTCGTAGTAAACATTTTTAAAACATCAAGTCATTTCCGAAAATTTTGGCAGAGTCTCCCTTGGTAAACAATGGCCGCAAACGGGTACCAACATGGATAATATGATAAAGGCATCCCCAAGCGGGAGCTAGCTTTTTGCCAATTGGCGGTCACAACCATGCAAGCAATATAATATACAACGCCGAAAGGTGAGGATCGAAACTGTAAGTCCATGCCACGCACCCCACGAACTTGCGGGGAGGCGGAATATATGAAAAACGATTATCAAAGCTTCGTAACACGGACTTGAGCGCAAGAGTCATTATCTAAACCATTGCTAACTAAAAACCCCATGAACTTGCGGGGAGGCGGAATATATGAAAAACGATTATCAATGCTTTGTAACACGGACTTGAGCGCAAGAATCGTTATCTAAACCATTGCTGACTAAAAACTAGAGGTTTAACTACTCGGATACGAAGTTATACCTCACGATACTAGTCCTTCGGGCCTTCATCGTGGTCCTCCACTCCTCGTGGGCTCCTTGGAACATCGGCACCTCAACGGCCTCCTCGAATCAAAGACGATCCACCTGAAAGCTCCTACGCCAAGCTTAATCTCAAACTTGAGATATCTAGGTTGCTTAAAGTGCTAATCTAAGCTACCTAGGGGATATAGAGTGAGGTTATGGATGTATTAGTCTAGCTAACCCTTGATCTCAACACATGAGAGGTTAGGGTTAAGGTTTGAAGAGAGAGTGAGCTTGAGGAGAGAGAAGGTGAAGATGATTATGAAATGAATAATGAACTCATATGAATATATTAACCATAACAATTAATCAAATAAATAATATAAATGATTTATCATCATGGTTAGATTCATTCAGCTAGTGTGATTCATCATATGACTCATTAATTCATTAATGAATCGTTTAATGCAAAGGATGAATCATACAAATGAGTCATTAAGCAATTAATGCTCATGCCACCTTAACCCCGTAGTCACCACTGTTCTAGAACCTTCCCGACAAATTACGAGAACGCCCCTCCAATCTGTGAAAACACGGAAAAACTTTAGACTGTATAAATTTAATAACCCGATACTAGAATCTGGCTTAAACAAAAACCGGCTAGTAAAAACTGTCCGAAAAGTCGTACGTGCATAAACACACGTATGTGTCCGAACCCTTGTTGTAAAACCATACGACCTCTATATTGTTTCTCCTGGAGCAGGGAAACTCTCTGTATAGGACTCTAAAGACTCGACACTACGCTGGGAGTGGGTTTAACCACAGAACGCAAGCGGTACTAGCTGTACGTAACGGTCCCCAGGTAGATGTCGATAAGAAGGCCGATGAGGAAAACCATCCGAACCCCTACTGAGCCTGATGTGACAATCTACGTACAGTCCGGTCTGTTCGTCTAAGGCTATCGCATATCAAGCCTAAGGGGTGGCAAGCGTCAGTCCCCTAATAGCTGTATAAGTCGTGTCGGAGCGAAGCCCATTACACCCTGAGAAGCTACTGGAACTTACCAGTATATCTCGCTTGCCCTGGCCAGGGACTTTGCGTAATGGCTCTCTGACATAGCGCGATATCAACTCCCAATACCGGGAGAGACGAATCCTATCTAACCACCACTGCCTCCAAGTGCTCGGGACTGCACCCAACTGCTACCTGTTTGCATGACTCCTTTGAGCCGTGGTAGGGTAGCAATCTAAGAACAGTGGGACACACTCGAGGCGAAGCAGCAGTGTCAAGTCTGCGGAATATGCTGTACTCATGTCACCTGGGAACTGATAACTGACGATGGGTATAATACCAACCAATCAGTTCCTCGGCGAGTCCTGTTCGGTGTATCCGTAACCTAACGAGCACCTGTATACTATCTCCAGTACGATGTACTGATGGCTGTGGGACAGACCATCTCCCCAACTGGGATGAGAAGCGTATACACTTAGTTTACTCTGGAATATCGATGCCCTATCTCGATAATCCAACGACCAGGGACCTGTATAGGATGTTGCTTACAGACTACCCAGCCCCCACTAGTGTGACTGCCATCACGACGCTGGTAATCAAGCAAAGATCCTATGGGCTCTACTAATATGTATTAGTGATACGTTACAAGAAACATATGCACATATTAAAGCAGACTCAAACCAAGTAGCATACTACTATGTTTAGCAAGACTGTTATATACAACTGTGAATATCCCAAGCTTCCATTATGTAATATACATGCTAGTATGATACATAATGGCCCCTAGGGCATATACACTAACAATCTCCCACTTGCACTAGGGCCATGAGCTGGCATATCGAAGACCTATCATCTCGAATAGCCTCTCGAACTGCGTCTGAGAAATGGCCTTTGTGAATGGATCAGCAATGTTATCCTCCGTCTTTACTCTCTTCACCTAGATCTCCCGGCGATCTATGATCTCCCTGATCAGGTGATACCACCTTAAGATGTGTCTCGACTTCTGATGGGACCTGGGTTCTTTCGCTAAAGCTATAGCGCCGTTGTTGTCACAAAACAGAGGTATTAGACAAACACTGGAAGGAACCACCTGAAGTTCTTTGAGGAACTTCTTCATCCAGACAGCTTCTTTTGCGGCAACGCAAGCAGCTATGTACTCCGCTTCCATCGTTGAGTCTGAAACGGTCTCCTGGTTGGAACTCTTCCAACAGACCGCCCCTCCATTGAGGGTAAAGACATAACCCGACATGGATTTGGAGTCATCTTTGTCACTCTGGAAGCCGGAGTCGGCAAAGGCCTTCATCTGGAGGTCTTTTCCGCCATACACTAAAAACATCTCCTTAGTCCTCCTCAGGTACTTAAGAATGTTCTTTACTGCTATCCAATGATTCTCCCCTGGGTTTGCTTGATACCGGCTTACTATGCTCAATGCGTATGCTACATCTGGTCTGGTACATAATATCGCATACATTATAGAGCCTACCGCAGAAGCGTAGGGTATAATCGATATGATCCCTTTCCAAATCAGTCTTGGGAGACATATCTTTGGAGAGGGTGATTCCGTGACAAGCCGGTAGGTTACCGCGCTTAGAATCTTCCATACTGAATCTCTTCACTTTGGTGTCTATGTACCTGGACTGCGAAAGTCCCAATATCCTCTGTGATCTATCACGATAGATCCGGATCCCCAGAATGTAGGTGGCAGCACCCAGGTCTTTCATGGAGAATATATGTGACAAGAATCTTTTGACTGACTGTAACATAGGAATATCATTTCCTATTAGGAGAATGTCATCCACGTACAAGATGAGGAATACTACAACTCTCCCTACAATCTTACTGTATGTAACGTTTCCAAAATAATAAAATATTATTTTTTCGGGAATTTTTATAATTTAATATTATTTTAATGAATATTTTAATATTCGGGTATAATTAAATACAAATAAATGGGGGAAAAATTATGGAAAATTCTAAAATAGGGTATTTTATGGAATTATGCCATTTTAAAGTTTTAAGATTAGTTATATGCTAATTTGGTGCTAATCGCGATTAAAAATCGCTAATTGGATTTTTAGCTTTTTTGTGCAAAAATGTGCACATATCATTTTCCACACTTGTTACACTTGTGTTACATTTCTATTGCCATGGTTGTTCTTTTGGGTTCACTATTGGAGTGAGAAGGAAAAGAAAAATGAAAAGAAAAGAAAAGGAAAAAGTAGCATGATGATGAGAGAGAGAGACCAAGTCAACCCTTACTTTATGAACCATTCCCCATCATTTTTCCCTTCTCATTCTCTCTCCTCTCCCTCCCCTTGTTGCTGCTGCTGCTGCCATCCCTCTCTCTCCCTCTTCACAAAAACCCTAGATCCACGATGAAATCAACCCCAAAACCCCATTCCCACTTCACAAAACTTGCTCCCAAGCTCACTAGCTACACATTGAACCAAACAAGATTGGATTTGGAGGTTTTTGAGCAACTCAAAAATTTTCTTGAGTTGCCAAAGGAGGTAATTTCTGCACCTATTAGAGTAGTATCTCATTTCTTGTGCATCAATACTAGTTTTGTGTCGATATGGTGTCGTTTGATGGATTTGTGAAACTTCAAGTTAGGGTTTATGTGAGATCTGAAATTAAAGATGAAATTGAGGATTGTGGTGACCTTAGAACCCCTTGTGTGATGCTAATTTGGACCCAAACCTGAACTAGAAACCAGAATAAGGATTTATGAGACAATGTCGAAGAAAAACTGTGAATCTGTTATCGTATTTAAGAATCTGCTATCACCCCGAGACCCCAAAAATAAAACTGAGTTGACAGTAAGATGTGCAGGCACCATGGAACCACCACACCAAACCCTAGCCCCCAACTCAAAAGTACGGCCGTCAATTTATTCCTTCTGGCCGTAAATTGCGGCCAGAGCAGGAGGGAATTGCCTCGATTTTGGTGCATGGACCTATTTCCTCTATTCTTGACCCTGGGTATGTCTAGTTTTGACTGATTCCAGTTAGGGTAAAATCTGGGTTGATTTTCTTGAGTTGGAGTATGATTTACGACTTGTTTTAGAATGGATTTTGGTATTTGGTGATTCATTCCTGTCGGGTGGCGTTTGGACGTCAACGACAAGTGGATATTGATCGTGTTTACATGCGAGACGATAGGTTTTTACCTATGCGAGTAGCGTGTGCTATTTTGGTTTCCGATGTGATTTTCATGTGCTTTAGCGTTGGGATATACTTGTAGGTACCCTACGTGATGTTGAGGCGAAGAAGATGAAGATAGCGACATCGGCATCGGCACACGAGAAGCAAGGTGAGTAGATTATATCTACGGGGAGAAGTCGGGTGGATGGCGTATAGCACCCGCGCAGTCCGTGGTGATGTATACGAATACGTATACACATATATATTTATTATGTGTTGTTTAGGATTATGATGGTAATAATGGTATTATTGGTGATAAGGATGTATTGGTTTAGTATAGTGCGAAACCCTAGAGTAGTGGTTGCACCCACACATACACGTACACATATACTTGCATGCATTCTTTCATTTATCTATGCGCATATAGAGGTGTGTATATCTACACATGGGTATGGGACTATGTGTTCATATACGGGATTGAGGATGATACATGGGATTGAGATGAGTCGATGAGGTTTGATTGAGGTCGTGAGATTCGGCTATATGGCAGAGTTCGTTTTTGTGATGTGATATGATGGTAGTGATACCGGATATGTGATGAGATGGATGTGATATTGACCCGTACCCAGCTATTGGGATGCCGTACGACGATTTACCATACGAACTTTATATTGATGTTAGATCCGCACTGATGACTCGAGGATGTTATATGATATACTGTATCGTACGTGATACTATTGAGGCAAGATCACCGACTATATATATATATATGTATATCGACTCAGATTTAGGTAGTTTCCGTACCCCTCCCGATTGACTTGATTGTTGGGTTCGTAGTTCGCATAGTAGGCGTTAGACTAGACCCGAGTCATACCTATTTCAAAACTAACGAATCGGGGATATTTTAAAGATAGGCAGAAGGGTTTATACGGATATTTTCAAACGACGCATCTTTTCTTACAACACCGTAGCCCTTATTTTACCAAAAGCCCTGATTCGTCTTATTTCAAAAGGCAAGGTTGCATGTTATATCTATTGAGGCAGGTACCCTACTGTTGCGTTGATTATTCGATTTCCGCATATTCATGCTATTTGCATTGCATCGCTTGTATTGTTGATATATTTCAGTCATGCTGCTAGGACACCAGCACCATTATCGATGATGCGTATGTTCCACGTACACTTGTTTGCCGGCTCACACACTTCATCATCGATAATTGCCATGTCACTACACTGTAGTACTGTTGCATTCAGTGTATGTTGCTTACATTTCTTTACATGTCGCATACATCATGCTTTCGGATTATACGCTTTGAGATATGTTGTTTCCATGATATTTCTGGTTTTCGGGAACCGTGAGTGTTTCAAAAGGAGAATATGTAATTGTTTTAAAACCCGGTTACCCTTGATATGATATTTCAGTGCGTCCACCATGTGTTTTCTCGGTGCTGAGAGCGACATGTGAAACCCGATTCGAGGAGGCGGATGAGGCCGATTGCGGATACATGGTGGACCCGGTATGGTTCCCCGGGGCAAGAAATGTTTTTCGTGGAGTACATGATGAGACTGGCAGGGTGGCGAGTACCTACCGGTGATTGGTTGGACCTGGTGGTTATCCGGAGGATACTGACCAGAGTCGATAGATTGATATGGGCGTACTGCCGGGGCCGAGGGCCGATACCGCAGACAGAGCCCGTGGGCCGATCCGGACTGACGGAGCCCGATATATGAGGATTTACGTGCCGATGCTAGGCATAGGTTTCATGATGATTTCCATGATTTTGATTATACCCTCATATTTACATACATGATGTTTATTGTCATTGGGTGATGGGTGGACGGGTTCCACGTTTATACAGACTTGATCACATACAGACTGGATTTACATGATCATACTTCATTTGTATATATAACAGGGTATGAGAGTGCTGTTATATATACCCTTACACCAATATTAGTGGAATGGGACGCTAATATATGTGTATTGATATCCATTTGATACTTCATCATATTTACTTCATGCAGACATACCTTATACTGATGACATGTTATTACCTGAGTACTTGGCACTACATACATTTTTAGATGTTACATTGCCACCTTATTATGCTTCAGACGTACTCTTGTGGTTTATATATACTGATCGTTTGACTTAGGATTATTTCTTGCATTCGATCTCTGCTTGTAGATATTTTCTATTCACGAGTTGGCAACTCACCCCCGTTGTGCCACAGTTCTTGCAGGTTTTGCCGTACAGATTCCATAGCAGCATTTCTGGCACACTGCTTCCTTATGGGTGACTTGCTTGGGTAGGTGGGTTCTTTGTATCAGAACCGCCATTGTTCATGTATTATTCATTGTATCTAGAAATTCCATCAACCAAAACTTGTATATTGTTTCAGACTTAGAAAACAGGGTTGTATTATTTCGACCTTAGAGTCGCGCTTGTAGTATTACGGTTTTCTGGCTGTTTTGAGTTCTTTTTGGGTTTTGATCCTCGCCCTTTGGCGTTGTATATTATTATTTCTTGCGTGGTTGTGACCATCGATTGACGAAGAGGTAGCTCCCGCTTGGGGATGCCTTTTATCATTTCATATATATTATTCTTGTTGTACCCCGTTCGGGGCCAGTTTTACAAAGGAAACCCTGCCGAAATTTTCAGGAAAGGTTACACATTTTTTAAAATGCATATTCGGCTTAGTTGTTTAAAAACTTTGATTTTCGAAACATGATTTCTTTACTTCTTAAAACCAGTTTTCCTTATTTACTCTTTAAATGATTTTAGATTTCTGGGATTTTAGCTTACTTGGATCAGATGGGGTCCTATAGACTTCATATGGTTCAAGGACCAGTCATGTGCTCTTTCGGGTCGTGACAAAGTTGGTATTAGAGCGCTAGGTTGACCTTGGTTCAAGTCTAAGTTTGACTATGTGGAGCCTAGGGCGTTATATATATACGGAACTTTGGCTTGACCTTACGGAACTTAGACTTAGTCGAGGGGGTATTAGACCCGAACTTTCGTCGCGTAGGATGACCATTGGTTGATGGAATAGGTGACTAAAGTAGAGTGACGTACCGTGGGTATTTCCGCGGCATACTTACGACACGCCACTCAGCTCAAGAAACCTTAGGTTGTACATTTCCTTGCACCGTATTATATTCCTTCCTATGATCTATCCTCATCGATACTGGTTATGGTTTTGCCGCCACGATTGCACGGGCAGAGTGAGCTACGGCTCGAGTTGCGTCAGCATGAGCTCGTCGTGGACGAGGACTGACCAGGGCATAATTCCAGAGACATACGATTGCATATTGAGGAGTCGTCTTATTGTGTTTTCATGACATGAGCGTTGGATTGATTGCTTTTATGAGATTTTCGGATGTGCTGATCGGCACCAGAGGATTGAGCCACTGATAGAGGCCAGCCAGGATGTGATGACCGTTGATATTATCGCTTATCCAGGACGATTGATGCATTGTCCAGCGCACGGACGAAGGAGCCGGTTGTTGCTGCGGAAGATGAGATATCGCCCAGATGATTGGAGCTACTGCAGAATGAGCATATACTTAGAGATATGATGGTGAGTCACTAGTCACCGAGGATTATTGACTAGGACATGTGGTCCGTTCGCTTACCACGATGCAAGGTCATCAGATAGATTGATTCCAGCTAGAGGTGACTTCACGCAGATTCGTTGAAAGTCGATTGAGACGATCGAATGTCAAGAACCCATTTTCCAAGTTTAAAGTATTCGGAAAGACATGCAAGGGATTCTATGGGCCCTCTAGAAGAATGAAACCCTAACTCGACATAATGACCGTATGAAAGCCTTTGAACCTTAGGGTTTGCGGCAGTTCCGCGGTGCCATTAGTGAGGCTTGGGTTTGCCCTTCTACGGCTGGACCACTAATGCTGTGGTATGTACTCGATACTATTAAACTGTACCCGAGATGTTGAGTTCTTAGGGGATTATGAGGTTCTGACGAGTTGATCGGACGATTCGACATCATTCGGATATCATGTGATGGGACACTGCTTGGGAGACTCCAGATACGAGCGTAGCCGTTGGAGCGCAGCCTGTGTAGCCACGATGAGATGAGTCCGAATCAGTCGATATTGAAGCAGAGTGGAGTAAAGAGTTCGCATGAGATTTCGACGAGATGATGTTCCACTCCGCCGACGTTAGAGATGCGATATGCACGTTGAGGACGTGATCGGCTAGATATCTCCTACTGAGCGACGAAGATACCAAGTTCGTGATTTCGAGTCCGTGTTAGAGACTTCGGAGGGACCGTAGCCGAGGACATTGCAGTGCGCAGATAAAGACGCGACGTCAAATGGTCGATGATACAGACGAGCGGGACAAGAAGTTCGTGCGAGATGCAGACGAGCGGGTACTACACCCCGTTAAGATTAAAGGTCGGATATGCATACAGAGGCGCAGGGATGCGACCAGCTTCCGAGGAGATGTTGTACTAAGGACGCAGATGTCCAGAGAGCGAGAAAAGATTATGCCTGAGTACCAGCCTCCGTACAGTTTGGCTTAGGCGAGATAAGAAGAGACCTTGAGCAGGGATTCCTTCCAGTACACTGCTGCAATAAGATTTGCACCAGGAGCAGATGCGTGATGTGTATTCAGAGGACCAGAGGTTGGCGCCAGAGATGTGCTGCGTTACGAGCGATCGTGAGGATTGACCGAGAGATGACCAGGAAAGTGCCAGAACGGAATTGTTCCTGTCAACACACCTGACCGGGCCAATGAGCCGATGGATTGCGAGATTGGTAATCCATAGAGAAGATAAGGAACCGGAGGCAGAGGATGCCGGCTGCGAGCAGGAGGCAAGTAGATATCTTGCGCCGCTAGCATTGGATGTACCGGCACCTTCTCGACCTCGAAGGAGGATATACCGACGACGGTATTTATGATTTATGATTGGTGATTTTGTGATTTGATTATCACGTATCCATCATCTTGGATTTCGGTATTTTGGGCGTTCTGTTTGCATGATTTAGTCTTGATGACTGAGTTTCATGGTATTTGATTTTTTTTTGCACCATGGTTGCACTTACTGGGTATTTATACCTTGCACATAGTTATTATTCTTGAGGTGTTGATGGTGATTTCATGCACTTTTAGTGTTTTGATTTGATTTGTGCACGCTGATGCACACGGTTGTGAGATTTCCATCGCGGTACACTTGATCTTGATTGAGCCGCATTATATATCGTCGATTTTGACCCTGATACTAATGATTGATTCTTGCACTCCGTGCTTTTGATTGGACTTACGCATGTTCGACGTTTGCTATTGGATTTCGTGATTCCGTGCATGTTGAGTGCGCAGGGTTTAGATTTTCATTCGTGCACGATGGATGCACCGATTTGGATTTTCGCGCATGTTGGGTGCATGTTTTGAGATACGATTTTGGTGCACACCCAATGCACTAAATCGAGATTCTTCGTGCATGTCAGATGCACCGGATTTTGGCTGTTAGGCACACACGTTGCCTATGACAGATGCTTCGTACACACCCGTTGCACCTAGATGTTGTTTTGTGCACCTGTATGGCACATATATGGATTTTGATTTCCGTGCGCACCAGACGCACAGGGCGGTGTTATGTGCATTTTTAGGATTTATTCCTTTTGGAGCAGTACATTTTTATGATATTGGATATTGTTTTCATACTGAGCAGGACTAGTCAGAGGACAGTACCTGGATATATTTTGCACGCATTGATAGTTTGAAGGGATTTCCAAGAGCGAGCTATGGTCTCGATATATATATACCTACGTGTCCGATATGACACGAAACGTTTAAAAACAAGGAAACCCTTCTAAATTGTTTTCAAAACGGCGGAACGTACCTATTAAACAAAGGATATATATATATATATATATATACGTATATAGTTATTTTCTTATGAAAAACATCCGCCACTGTGCAGTGTTACGCGCATCGCACAGCGACTTAAAAAAGATTTGGCATGCATTTACATCAGCTATTTACATGTATAGATTGGATGTCTACATGTATAGTTCTGATCTATATCATATTGGTTTTGTATTGGATTTGACATTTGTGTCTTTACCATGACTCCGATGATTGCGGGATGCTTGATGGAGTGTTGCTTTTGAGTTATCTGCTCAGTACTCATGCGCATGCATTGCGCTAGGATACGTTTTATGTATTGCTGATTTCGGAGCCCCGAAGACTTGGAATTTGTATCGAAATGTTTTAGTATTTAGGGGTTTTAAATTTAAATTCGGGGACCGAATTTCCTTCAGGGGGGTAGATTGTAACGTTTCCAAAATAATAAAATATTATTTTTTTTGGGAATTTTTATAATTTAATATTATTTTAATGAATATTTTAATATTCGGGTATAATTAAATACAAATAAATAGGGAAAAAATTATGGAAAATTCTAAAATACGGTATTTTATGGAATTATGCCATTTTAAAGTTTAAGATTAGTTATATGCTAATTTGGTGCTAATCGCAATTAAAAATCGCTAATTGGATTTTTAGCTTTTTTGTGAGAAAATGTGCACATATCATTTTCCACACTTGTTACACTTATGTTATATTTCTATTGCCATGGTTGTTCTTTAGGGTTCACTATTGGAGTGAGAAGGAAAAGAAAAAGGAAAAGAAAAAAAAAGGAAAAAGTAGCATGATGATGAGAAAGAGAGAAACCAAGTCAACCCTTACTTTATGAACCATTCCCCATCATTTCCCCTTCTCATTCTCTCTCCTCTCCCTCCCCTTGTTGCTGCTACTGCTGCCATCCCTCTCTCTCCCTCTTCACAAAAACCCTAGATCCACAATGAAATCAACCCCAAAACCCCATTCCCACTTCACAAAACTTGCTCCCAAGCTCACTATCTACACATTGAACCTAGCAAGATTGGATTTGGAGGACTTTGAGCAACTCAAGAATTTTCTTGAGTTGCCAAAGGAGGTAATTTCTGCACCTATTAGAGTAGTATCTCATTTCTTTTGCATCAATACTAGTTTTGTGTCGATATGGTGTCGTTTGATGGATTTGTGAAACTTCAAGTTAGGGTTTATGTGAGATTTGAAATTAAAGATGAAATTAAGGATTGTGGTGACCTTAGAACCCCTTGTGTGATGCTAATTTGGACCCAAATCTGAACTTGAAACCAGAATAAGGATTTATGAGACAATGTTGGAGAAAAACTGTGAATCTGTGATCGTATTTAAGAATCTGCTATCACCCCGAGACCCCAAAAATAAAACTGAGTTGACAGTGAGATGTGCAGGCACCATGGAACCACCACATCAAACCCTAGCCCCCAACTCAAAAGTACGGCCTCCAATTTATTCCTTCTGGCCGCAAATTGCGGCCAGAGCAGGAGGGAATTGCCTCGATTTTTGTGCATGGCCCTATTTCCTCTATTCTTGACCCTGGGTATGTCTAGTTTTGACTGATTCTAGTTAGGGTAAAATCTGGGTTGATTTGCTTGAGTTGGCGTATGATTTACGACTTGTTTTAGAATGGATTTTGGAATTTGGTGATTCATTCCTGTCGGGTGGTGTTTGAACGTTAACGACAAGTGGATATTGATCGTGTTTACATGCGAGACGATAGGTTTTTACCTATGCGAGTAGCGTGTGCTATTTTGGTTTCCGATGTGATTTTCATGTGCTTTAGCGTTGTGATATACTTGTAGGTACCCTACGTGATGTTGAGGCGAAGAAGATGAAGATAGCGACATCGGCATCGGCACACGAGAAGCAAGGTGAGTAGATTATATCTACGGGGAGAAGTCGGATGGATGGCGTATAGCACCCCCGCAGTCCGTGGTGATGTATACGAATACGTATACACATATATATTTATTATGTGTTGTTTAGGATTATGATGGTAATAATGGTATTATTGGTGATAAGGATGTATTGGTTTAGTATAGTGCGAAACCCTAGAGTAGTGGTTGCACCCACACATACACGTACACATATACTTGCATGCATTCTTTCATTTATCTGTACGCATATAGAGGTGTTTATATCTACACATGGGTATGGGACTATGTGTTCATATACGGGATTGAGGATGATACATGGGATTGAGATGAGTCGATGAGGTTTGATTGAGGTCGTAAGATTCGGCGATATGGCAGAGTTCGTTTTTGTGATGTGATATGATGGTAGTGATACCGGATATGTGATGAGATGAATGTGATATTGACCCGTACCCAGCTATTGGGATGCCGTACGACGATTTACCGTACGAGCTTTATATTGATGTTAGATCCGCACTCATGACTCGAGGATGTTATATGATATACTGTATCGTACGTGATACTATTGGGGCGAGATCACCGACTATATATATATATATGTATATCGACTCAGATTTAGGTGGTTTCCATATCCCTCTCGATTGACTTGATTGTTGGGTTCGTAGTTCGCATAGTAGGCGTTAGACTAGACCCGAGTCATACCCATTTCAAAACTAACGAATCGGGGATATTTTAAAGATAGGCAGAAGGGTTTATACGGATATTTTCAAACGACGCATCTTTTCTTACAACACCGTAGCCCTTATTTTACCAAAAGCCCTGATTCGTCTTATTTCAAAAGGCAAGGTTGCATGTTATATCTATTGCGGCAGGTACCCTACTATTGCATTGATTATTCGATTTCCGCATATTCATGCTATTTGCATTGCATCGCTTGTATTGTTGATATATTTCAGTCATGCTGCTAGGACACCAGCACCATTATCGATGATGCGTATGTTCCACATACACTTGTTTGCCGGCTTACACACTTCATCATCGATAATTGCCATGTCACTACACTGTAGTACTGTTGCATTCAGTGTATGTTGCTTACATTTCTTTACATGTCGCATACATCATGCTTTCGGATTATACGCATTGAGATATGTTGTTTCCATGATATTTCTGGTTTTCGGGAACCGTGGGTGTTTCAAAAGGAGAATATGTAATTGTTTTAAAACCCGGTTACCCTTGATATGATATTTCAGTGCATCCACCATGTGTTTTCTCGGTGCTGAGAGCGACATGTGAAACCCGATTCGAGGAGGCGGATGAGGCCGATTGCGGGTACATGTTGGACCCGGTATGGTTCCCCGGGGCAAGAAATATTTTTCGTGGAGTAGCCGATGTGCCTGGCAGGGTGGCGAGTACCTACCGGTGATTGGTTAGACCTGGCGGTTATCTGGAGGATACTGACCAGAGTCGATAGATGAATATGGGCATACTGCCGGGGTCGAGGACCGATACCGCAGACAGAGCCCGTGGGCCGATCCGGACAGACAGAGCCCGATATATGCGGATTTACGTGCCGATGCTAGGCACAGGTTTCATGATGATTTCCATGATTTTGATTATACCCTCATATTTACATACATGATGTTTATTGTCATTGGGTGACGGGTGGACGGGTTCCACGTTTATACAGACTTGATCACATACAGACTGGATTTACATGATCATACTTCATTTGTATATATAACAGGGTATGAGGGCGCTGTTATATATACCCTTACACCAATATTAGTGGAATGGGACGCTAATATATGTGTATTGATATCCATTTGATACTTCATCATATTTACTTCATGCATACATTCCTTATACTGATGACATGTTATTACCTGAGTACTTGACATTACATACATGTTTAGATGTTACATTGCCACCTTATTATGCTTCATACGTACTCTTGTGGTTTATATATACTGATCGTTTGACTTAGGATTATGTCTTGCATTCGATCTCTGCTTGTAGATATTTTCTATTCACGAGTTGGCAACTCACTCCCGTTATGCCACAGTTCTTGCAAGTTTTGCCGTACAGATTCCATAGCGGCATTTCTGGCACACTGCTTCCTTATGGGTGGCTTGCTTGGGTAGGTGGGTTCTTTTGTATCAGAACCACCATTGTTCATGTATTATTCATTGTATCTATAAATTCTATCAACCAAAACTTGTATATTGTTTGAGACTTAGAAAACAGGGTTGTATTATTTCGACCTTAGAGTCGCGCTTGTAGTATTACGGTTTTCTGGCTGTTTTGAGTTCTTTTTGGGTTTTGATCCTCGCCCTTTGGCGTTGTATATAATTATTGCTTGCGTGGTTGTGACGTCGATTGACGAAGAGCTAGCTCCCGCTTGGGGATGCCTTTTATCATTTCATATATATTATTCTTGTTGTACCCCGTTCGGGGCCAGTTTTTACAAAGGAAACCCTGCTGAAATTTTCAGGAAAGGTTACACATTTTTAAAAATGCATATTCGGCTTAGTTGTTTAAAAACTTTGATTTTCGAAACATGATTTCTTTACTTCTTAAAACCAGTTTTCCTTATTTACTCTTTAAATGGTTTTAGATTTCTGGGCTTTTGGCTTACTTGGATCAGATGGGGTCCTATAGACTTCATATGGTTCAAGGGCCAGTCACGTGCTCTTTCGGGTCGTGACACTGTATATGCATGGTTCATCTGGATTTTTGATAAAGTCAAATTCTTTGACAGCATCATCAAAACAGATGTTCCAACTCCGCGATGCCTGCTTTAGTCCATAAATGGACTTAAGCAGCTTGCATACTTTACCGCTGCTCCCACTCTGAATGAATCCCTTTGGCTGATCCATATAGACGCTCTCTTCCAAATTTCCATTTAGAAAAGCCGTCTTTACGTCCATCTGCCAGATCTCATAATCGTGGAAGGCAGCAATAGCAAGAAGGACCCTAATGGATTTTAGCATAGCTACTGGAGAAAAGGTTTCGTCATAGTCCAAACCAGGTCTTTGACGGAAACCCTTTGCAACTAGTCTAGCTTTATAGGTTTCAACCTGTCCATCTACACCAATCTTTTTTCTGAAGATCCATTTGCATCCTACGGGTTTTACCCCATCTGGAGCAAAGTCCAAAGTCCATACTTTGTTAGTGTACATGGACTCTATTTCGGTCCGCATTGCATCCAGCCATTTTACTGAGCCACCGCTCTGAATGGCTTGCTGGGAGCTAGTAGGCTCATCATAGTCAATAGTGCAATCCTCTCTATCCCCGTCTATGAGAAAACCGTAGTATCTCTCGGGCAGATGAGATTGCCTACTACTCCTGCGGAGTGACGTCGGAATATCCTTTTCTCCTGAACCTTCTTGTTCTACCAAGGTTTCAGTAATTGCTTGTGGATCTGGAATTTCTTCCAATTCTATTGCGCTCCCACTCTTCTGATTTTCTAAAAATTCAGTTTCCAAGAAGTGGGGATGCTAAGAAACAAAAACCTTTTGTTCCTCCGCGGAATAGAAAAGATACCCCCTGGAGTTCTTTGGGTATCCCACAAATTTACACAGTACTGAGCGTGCCTCGAGCTTGTCCGTATGCTATTTCTTTACAAAAGCTGGACATCCCCATGTCTTAAGATACTTAAGACAGGGTTTCTTCCCACTCCACATCTGATATGGGGTGGTAGGCACAGTCTTGGTTGGAGCCTTATTCAAGAGATATGCAGCTGTTTCTAGTGCATAACCCCAGAAAGATCGCGGCAACTCAGCCTTACTCATCATGGAACGAACCATATCTAATAGGGTTCGATTCCTCCTTTCCGATACACCGTTGTGTTGTGGTGTGTATGGAGGAGTAAGCTGAGAGAGAATTCTATTCTCTATTAAGTAACCTAGAAACTCGGCACTTAAGTATTCACCACCTCGATCAGATCTCAGTGTCTTGATACTTTTGTCGGTTTGTTTTTCCACTTCATTCTTGTATTCTTGGAATTTCTCAAAGGCCTCGGATTTATGCTTCATTAGGAAGATAAATCCATACCTAGAGAAATCATCCGTAAAAGTAATGAAGTAGGAATAACCACCTCGCGCATGTGTAGACATTAGACCGCACACGTCACTGTGTACGAGTCCCAAGAGCTCGCTTGCTCTTACTCCGTGTCCAGTAAACAGAGTCTTTGTCATCTTTCCTATGAGACAAGATTCACAAGTAGCATAAGATTGATATTCGAACGGATTCAAATATCCTTCTCTATGTAACTTAGTCAACATTCTCTCATTGATGTGACCTAGTCTACAATGCCATAAGAAAGCCTGATTTGTTTCCGGAGACTTTCTTTTAAGTGTGTTCTGGACACTGAAAATCTGAACTTGATTTAATACGTATATTCCGTTTTCTAATATACCTGACCCAATCAAAACTTGATTTAGGTGGATGTGAACCACATCTCTTGTTAAAGTAAAATCATATCCTTCCTTAGAAAGTAAGGGTACAGATATGATATTACAGGTCGTACCTGGTACATAAAAACAGTTACGTAGAATCAATATCTGCCCAGTTGTCAGTCCAAGATGATATTCCCCTACGGATTCAGCGTTCATGCTCATTCCGTTAGCAACTGTGAGGGTCATATCACCTATCCCGATAACCCTACGATTTCTCAGAGCTTGTAATGAATTACAGATGTGAGTTCCTGATCCGGTATCCAATACCCAGGAAGTAGGGTTAACTAACATACAGTTCTCTGTCATAAACACACCCGAAGTTGAATCCACAACATGCTTCGTATCCTGGCAACTAGCTTCTAAAGCCCTGCAATCATTCTGCCAATGCCCGATCCCATACCAATAGGAATGTCCCTCAATAGGGTGGTACAGCTTGTCATATGCAATGGACATCTGGACAGACTTTTGCCAGTCATATAAGTCAGATTCAGTCAAATTATTATCTAGATGTAACCTATGTGTGGTCACAAGGTCGCTGCAATTAAGAGAGAGAGAAGAAAACACTTTAGTATGATGCTGTTACAAGCTTAGATTGGTTTTTAATTTATCTAAACAGGATGGCTCCCACTGTTTCTCGAATCCCTCTTCAAACCATAAAAGAAGAATTAGCCAGGACTATTCTCACCGTACAATTCTTGCTTAACCGTTCAACCAGGTCAGTGTCGATACTTCGAGGGTGTTCATACCATAATATTGTATTTTATATTCCCCATTCTTATGCATTTTACAATGAAAACAGGTGCTTTTGACCCATGTCTGCTACATGTTACAGGTTACAGGTTCTTAGAGCAAAAACAGTGAAAAACACAAAAGACGACACAAAAGAAGGACTTTTGACCAACAATTAGGAGGATCTTAGTAAAGCCCAGCAGAAGAACGGTTCACCATCAACAAGGCGACGCAAGATCCAAATTTACAAGAAAGACGGTTAAAAGATCATTGCAAAGTGTTCACTGACGATCTGGAATTAATACAGAAGCCTAATCGAAAATAGCAATGAAGAACCTGGAAGCCCAAAGCAATATACAGAAACCCAAGAAAAAGAATAAATTGATCTCACTATTGGACTGCGGATCCGCGGCCCAAAGCCCACCAAGGCCGCGGATCCGCGGCCATTTGAAGCCCGTGCGCGAAGAAATTTTTACCAAATTTTACTGGCGGCTATGGAAAGATTTTCTGGGGGTATATTTGTAACTTTAGACATGCGGTGCAATCTGTAGCCCTAGGGTTTCTATGTCCTATAAATAGAACCCATGACCTTGTATTTTCTTATGCCTCTTTTCAATCAATAAAATTCAGAATTTCTAGGAGTAAATTTCAGATCTGTTCTTCTTGTTTGAAGGGAGCCGTCAACCTAGTAAGTCTTTTATTTCTTTTAATTATAATGTCTTCTCATCCCCTAATGAGTGAGTAGTCTCCTCGCTTGTTAGGGTTAGCCTTAGGGAAAGGGTTGAGAGATGAAATCTCTCGCCCCTTTCAATGCCACCTTCACCTAATGAATTAGAACTTCACGCATACGAGCACAACCGCTCCCTGCGGCATCCTACCCTTCGAGGTAACGATGAACCGTAGTATAAAGGGCCGGTTCCGCGCGTTTTCCGTGAGGGTTAGGATAATTATCAACAAAGGTAGGGTACAAATCTAGAGGAAGAAACATCTTCCCAAAAGATTTGTATCCACTTTATTGATAATTAACTTAACACCTAAGAGATCTAAAAAAGGAAGGTATTGAAAGCGGTGAGGAAAAAGATTAATTTCCAAAACTTCCCCTAATCCTAACCCTAGCAAGATTCTTAATTAAATTAATTAGATCCAGTCTTTAGATTTTTATAAACCTACCAAAACTACAAATAGAATCAACTCGTTAAAACACTTTAAAGAAATTTACCCGTCTCTGTGGATCGACCCGTACTCACCGGCTAGCTGCGAAGCGACGCCGTTTCTGATTGCGGTAAACTCAAATTTTTGGTATAATCAAATGGCGCCGTTGCCGGGGACGGCGTAATCTTTCTTTTTGTGAATTTTCGGGTTGATATAAATTTTAAAAAATTATAAAAATCTGAAAAATCAAAAATATAAAAAAATATCATCTTTTATTGTTTGAAGGGTACTCTTTGTGAATCTTTGCAGGTTTGACGGATCTGAAACAACACAGGAAGTGAAACAGAAAACAATACATCAGAACAGGAGGAGATTGGAAGTACAGAGCAGCTGAAGAAATCCAGAGACCTAAAGCCTCCAATCCACCGCGCTTCCGCCGCATAATACCACCTCGCGCGGCGCATCCGCGGCCCTCTGGATCCCTCTCTGTGAAGAAAGTGCACTGTTTGTTTTCTTTCCTTCTCCTCTACAAATCTCCATATATCTTTTGCCAAATCTTCTGCAGGATTCTTCGCGCTAAAAATCTTCTTCCCCCTTCCAATAATTGATTTTCTGCAGGATTCTTTGCGCCGCGCTTAAAAGCAAATTGATTGCAAGTGATTTACTGCTTTGCATACTTTAATCTGACTTTAAGGGGCTATTGACCAATTCAGATTGGGTGGGGATTTCATTACCCTTCCCAGGACCCCAGAAATCACTTAAAGCATCTGCATTGACCACTTTTAATCTAAAAAATATTAGACTCAGCCCTAAGGACGTCGAGCTCAATAGGACAGAGGACTAGTATAGGCATCGGCCGTTTATCCTAACCGACATTGCGGTGACTAGGCTAGTGGTTTTTAATTAGGCCCACTGTAGTGGTGGTTCCTTCCCACTTACCTGGCCGTACTTGTCCGTGAAGAGGCGGTTTGAGATTCTATCTCTAGCCCTTTGGAACAGTTAGGAGCTGTCTAGCGGACCTAGGTGACCCTAGACTTAGGCCTGATTGTGCATGTGTGGTTAATTGCAGTTGTGTCACTAGTCTCTTTTCAAAATCTTTTTGCAAAAGCTCACTTAAAAAGAAAAAGGAAAATCTTTTCAAAACTTGCAACTTGTCGCTAAAGAATCTTTGCACTCACTTACACCACTTCTTCTCAAAGTTCATTTTCTTACCTTCACATTCTGTTTTCTGACTGCACTACGCTTTAGTGTATGTCATCTTAGACTAGGGATAATAACGCCCGATTAGTCCGTGTTTCGTTGGTACCGACCAACGAACCCTTCGACGAACCCTTCGTCGACGTTCCCTCCTTCTCCTTACCTCCATCTTCAAATTCTTCTTTCGAAGGTATGTCGGGACACGACCCCAACTATACCTTGCCGACGGGAATGATTCCGCCTCCGTTAGGTGCGAATAACCCGAATCTCCCGCCTGTTGTAGCGCCCGCACGAGTCGCGCTCCAGGATCTCTTTTACCCCGTCCGCACCGCCCTTCCCACTTGTCTTTCCCTCCCACCGGCGAATGGGGATAATTTTGAAATAAAACCACATTTCATCAATATGCTGCCTAAGTTTCATGGTTTGGAATCCGAAGATGCATATATTATTATTAATAAATTCCAAAACGTTTGCGGCATGATGAAGACAACCCAATTAAGTGATGACGCAATAAGGCTAAGGGTCATTCCTTTTACCTTATGTGACCTAGCCGAGAAGTGGCTATACAGCACCGCATCACATTCCATTAGAAATTGGGACGAGTTTGTGAGAGCTTTTCTGAAAAAGTTTTACCCTCATCATAAAACTGCTAGAATCCGAAACGAGATTATACAATTTTCACAGCTTCCGTCCGAACCATTCTGGAAGTGTTTCGAGAGATTTAAAGACCTACTTGTTCAATGCCCTCATCATGGGATAGAAAATTGGCAACTTTGCCAAACATTATACGAGGGATTGAACGCAGCAACGAAGCAGTTGCTAGAACAATATGTCAAGGTCATTTTCTCTCCAATTCTAGCGACGAAGCTTGGCAGTTTCTTGAGGACTTAAGTGAGCAAACAATTCAGTGGGAGAGTACCAAGACCACATCATCTTCTTCAGTTGGTCAATCTAGGGCAGGCATACATCAAATAGATATGTCGATTGCTATGAAGGCCGAGATGGCCTCACTTATGAAAAAGCTAGAAGCCATTGAGACCAAAATCTCATCGACTTCTCCTGCCCCTACTCTACCCACACGAACTGTTTGTGCTTGTTGTTCTAATCCATCACATCTCACCGAAGAGTGCCCTTATAATGCACCCATTCAAGGGCAGGATCAAGTCAATGCTGCATTCCAGCAAAGACAAAGAAACGATCCTTACTCTTCGACATACAATCAGGGGTGGAGGAGTCACCCAAATTTCGCATGGAACCAAAATCAACAAGTCCAAGGGAATAACAATTTTCAAAGAGCTCCTCCACAACAACAACAAGCACCCTTACAAACTCAAAACCAGCAACCTTTCCAACAACAACCTTATACAAATCAAACGAACAATTTGGTTCAACCTAATGATGATAAGGTTAGCTCGCTCGAGAAAAGTCTTGAAGCATTTCTCAAGCAAACTACAGAATCCGCAGCAAGATTTGAAAGTTATGTTCAATCTTTAATGAATAACAATGCCTCACACGATCAAAGTATCGAATCTATTGAGGCACAAATTGCACAATTAACTGCTGCGTTGAGCGAGAGAGAAAAGGGAAAGCTTCCATCTCAACCATTGCCCAATCCCGGTCACGCACAAAACGCATATCACAATCACAATATAAATGCGGTGACCACGATGAGATCCGGAAGAGAGTTGCAAAATAATGTGGAAACTAGTGACGACATCCCCGCCGGTGGTTCTTCTGCCCCTTCTTCATTTTCTTCACTTCCTTCTTCACCTTTTTCTTTAGAGCCTATTCTCCACCCTTCACACGGCTCTACTTCTTCTGACTCGAACGGACCCATTTCTCACAACAAGAACACATCTACACCAGGATCCGTTCATAATCCACAGTCTGCTCCATAAACATTTGACTCAACTAATTTTCAAAATGCACCATTTCCAAACAGGTTGATTCCTAATAAACCAAATACACAAGTGGAAAAGATTGTGGAGATATTTAAGCAGGTTAGCATAAACATACCTCTCTTGGATGCTATCCAACAAGTCCCTTCATATGCGAAAATCTTAAAGGGCTTATGCACTTCAAAGAGAAAGGCATCTCAAGTACCCAAGAAAGTGCTAGTGGCTAGTGCAGTGAGCAATGCTATTAACCACCATCAAACCGTACCCCAGAAACGAAAGGACCCCGGCTGTCCAACGATTTCCATCACAATTGGGGATAAGCAAATTAATCGAGCACTTTTAGATCTTGGGTCTAGTGTTAACCTGATTCCTTACTCCGTGTACGAACAATTAGGGGTTGGAGAGTTGAAACCCACTCGTTGCACTCTCCAAATGGCTGATCGCTCAATCACATATCCAAGGGGTCAACTAGAGGATGTGTTGATCAAAGTCGGGGAATTCATATTCCCCGTTGATTTTATCGTTATGGATACACAACCTGTTGCTAACCCAAGAAACCAAATTCCGGTGATTCTTGGTCAATCATTTTTGGCCACTTCCAATGCCGTAATAAATTGTCGCAATGGCTCCATGACTCTATCCTTCGGAAAGAGGTCTAGTGAGTTCAATATTTATAAGATGGGAAGTCTGCCCCTCCCCCCCCCCCCGTGCCTAAAACTAGTACACGAGAAGTTTGCTCTATTCACGAAATCACGCAGGAGGACTGCGAGCTTGAAAGATTTCTATTTGATGAAAACAGTCTTGAGGCCACTAGTGCGTCCCTCCTTGAGCCTACTACCGTTGACACAACCGATGCTGATTATGAATGTTTCACTTTTTCGGATGACGACAACTCACAGCCCGAATATGAGTCGTTTGAATTTTTGGATGAGTCAGTCGAACTATCCGAATCGGTTGTTGGCAGTGATTTCGAACCTGTGTTAGAGTCCTTTGAGTTCGAGGTAGATTCCGCAATGGTTCTTTCGCCTCAGAAATTCGAACTCATGCCCTTGCCGTCTCACCGTAGATATGCTTACATAGGTGAGAATGATACTTTTCCCATTATCATATCAGCCTCTCTAGCCTTCGAGCAAGAGAACGCTATTTTAAAAGTCTTACAAGATAGGCGGCAAGTTTTCAGTTGGACTATGGCGGACATCGAGGAGATCAGTTTCCTCATAAGTGAATATCATACACAATTGATGGATGATGCCATGTCAATAGAGGACCCACAGGAACATCTTGGGGGTATTGTGGTGAGCCAACTTCCTCCCTTAGAAGTTGAAATACCCCCATTTCTTTTAATAAGGTACGAGAATGCCAACACTCCACTGATTGCTGATCATTTACATTCTCATATCGATGCATCACCATCACCTGTATATTTACCTCCACACCTCCCATACCACTACTTCTATCTTCCCCAATTCTTTGCGGACAACCACAACTTATTTTTTCACCCACCAATATTCTTTACTGATAAATTTTTCAAATGGTTGGTGTTGACTTTTGGCCGATGCAAAGTTGGGCAGTATTGTCTAACATAGTTTAATTGAAGTTTGGGGGGAGGGTCTTTTTGTATATATTTTTGTTTTTCTTAACAATAAAAAAAAATATATAAATAAATAAACAGGGGAGTATCGGTATTTTGACCCTCTTGGTTTAGCGTGACAGTGAGGACACTGTCAAGTTCAAGTTTGGGGGTACGCTCGGTACGTCTTCTTCCTTCGCATTCATTTGTACATATTTCTGCATCGCATCTTTATATAAAAAAAAATCATAAAAATTTGAAAATTTGAAAAATAAAAAAAATTAGAAAACAGAAAAACCCATCAAAACTGAAAAAATTCAAAAATTATAAAAATTATTGTATTCAATTTTGGCTAATTGATTTGAGTTTGACAAATAGGTTAACAGGCTAGGAACAACTAGATCTTAGACTTAGTAAATTAAAAACCCTAAAAATAACCTTCCTTAAAGTTTAACGGTAGAAAGTATATGCCTTGTAGTTTATTTAGAAATAGGCAAATTTTGGGTTCACTTCTTGGGCTAAGTCGAAACAAGGGAAGAGTATTGATGTTCTTATTAGAGTATAAGTTTGAAAAATAGTTCCTAGCTTAAGTCTAGACTCTGAAAACGGATACCCTACAATTTGCACAATCACGCACCTTGAAACTTGGAATAGTAGAGGAGACCTTGAAATGCTCTTGTCTAAAGTCCTTAGTACGAAGAAAATAAAAGGAAAAAAAGAGTGAATAAAGAAAAGAAAAAAAAATGGACACTGGTTTTTGTGATTACTTAAGGCTGCAAAAAATAGAAAAAATATTTAGCGAGGGTGCTTCGTCACCAACTGGTTTGGGAATCACTGCTAAAGCCTTGGGTGTTGCAAGACTAGGAATTACGCTTTAAAGTGCAAACATATCTTGTAATCGGTTGTTGGTACCTCAAGAAGTATTAATGGTCGCATGAAGGATGTGTAAGCAAAAATTCAATTAAAAATTCACCTACTAATAAGTACTTTGGATAACGGACAAGGGTATGATTGCTTGATTTGAATTTCCAAGTGTAGGGGTGATATTTACACACACGTGGGGATATGTGATTGGAGTTTAGATGAGAGAAAGGAATGAAGAATAGAACTTGTATCTTTAATAGAGTTGATAGAAATTCCTAAGTGGAGATAAAACCCTAGAAGGAAAACTTAAGAAATGCCGAAAGCTAAGTAGATCTGCAGGATATATATAATCTTAAGTTAAATGATGAGGAAGTGTGAAGAATATGGGTGGATAATTTGCGAGTCAAAAGATAATAGAATTCCTTGTTAGAAAACCTAATTGGAGAACAAAAATCAATGGGCCAAATTGATAGGATTTTGTGGGTGTAATCCGCTGAAAACCCTCAGGAGACAACACTCCTCCTACTAGGGACACCTAGAGGTTTAACGGCTTGTTGCACGTGCTCAGTGCAATCGCGTTTCCGTGCGAAAGTGCGGTTAGGTTTTTTGTAGAGAATAAAACAATAAGTTTGCTCGAGGACGAGCAAAAGATAAGTTTGGGGGTATTTGTTCATACCATAATATTGTATTTTATATTCCCCATTCTTATGCATTTTACAATGAAAACAGGTGCTTTTGACCCATGTCTGCTACATGTTACAGGTTACAGGTTCTTAGAGCAAAAACAGTGAAAAACACAAAAGACGACACAAAAGAAGGACTTTTGACCAACAATTAGGAGGATCTTAGTAAAGCCCAGCATAAGAACGGTTCACCATCAACAAGGCGACGCAAGATCCAAATTTACAAGAAAGACGGTTAAAAGATCATTGCAAAGTGTTCACTGACGATCTGGAATTAATACAGAAGCCTAATCGAAAATAGCAATGAAGAACCTGGAAGCCCAAAGCAATATACAGAAACCCAAGAAAAAGAATAAATTGATCTCACTATTGGACCGCGGATCCGCGGCCCAAAGCCCACCAAGGCCGCGGATCCGCGGCCATTTGAAGCCCGTGCGCGAAGAAATTTTTACCAAATTTTACTGGCGGCTATGGAAAGATTTTCTGGGGGTATATTTGTAACTTTAGACATGCGGTGCAATCTGTAGCCCTAGGGTTTCTATGTCCTATAAATAGAACCCATGACCTTGTATTTTCTTATGCCTATTTTCAATCAATAAAATTCAGAATTTCTGGGAGTAAATTTCAGATCTGTTCTTCTTGTTTGAAGGGAGCCGTCAACCTAGTAAGTCTTTTATTTCTTTTAATTATAATGTCTTCTCATCCCCTAATGAGCGAGTAGTCTCCTCGCTTGTTAGGGTTAGCCTTAGGGAAAGGGTTGAGAGATGAAATCTCTCGCCCCTTTCAATGCCACCTTCACCTAATGAATTAGAACTTCACGCATACGAGCACAACCGCTCCCTGCGGCATCCTACCCTTCGAGGTAACGATGAACCGTAGTATAAAGGGCCGGTTCCGCGCGTTTTCCGTGAGGGTTAGGATAATTATCAACAAAGGTAGGGTACAAATCTAGAGGAAGAAACATCTTCCCAAAAGATTTGTATCCACTTTATTGATAATTAACTTAACACCTAAGAGATCTAAAAAAGGAAGGTATTGAAAGCGGTGAGGAAAAGATTAATTTCCAAAACTTCCCCTAATCCTAACCCTAGCAAGATTCTTAATTAAATTAATTAGATCCAGTCTTTAGATTTTTATAAACCTACCAAAACTACAAATAGAATCAACTCGTTAAAACACTTTAAAGAAATTTACCCGTCTCTGTGGATCGACCCGTACTCACCGGCTAGCTGCGAAGCGACGCCGTTTCTGATTGCGGTAAACTCAAATTTTTGGTATAATCAGAGGGAGGTTTTCCAACGGTTTCGCGAAGTTCCTTAATTAAATAACCTCTTTTCTCTGGGGGAGTAATCCCGCTGACACCTTTCTTGGCACCTACTTGGTTTATAGCATTGATCGTTAAGTGACGAATCTCCTGATAAGTAGTATATACTCACAGTAGGATCGGGATCCAAAATATCATCGTATGATAATGTTGAAGGAATCCTACCAACATTCATCAAACTCCAAAATGGTATGCTCTCTCTGCAAATTTCAGTTTCTTTAGAAATTCCCGATATAGATTTTTGCCCCATGCTCTTATGACCTTGACGAAGGTCAACAAATCATAAGTCACATGTCAAGTTCTACCCATCATTGTCCAGGTTAATTTGAACCCACCCGTATATACCCTTGACGAAGGTCAACAAGGTAATACGACTGTCCCAAACCAACGCATCTATCTATGCTACATATGAACACCCAACAGCTACCAATCACTATGCCTTGACGAAGGTCAATAAACATAGCTTGAATACTATTGAATATCCATATGAAATGACGGAGGGCTACGACTGGTTTTGGCAAAACCGTGAACGTAGTGAACTTGATGTAATCGAAGGAACCTGATACTTTTTAAAAGGAGTGGTTAAAGCTCCGTAATTAAAAATTCTAATCTTTTTAAAATAACCGAGTGGTTTCTTTTAAATTTGTTCCAACGACTTAACTTTGGTTTATTTTCTTTGTATTATAATAATGCGTCCCATCTTTTATCCTATCATTGCAGAAAACAACGAAAATATCACGTCCTCTTATGCCATCCGCATTCGCCACTGGGTCCCGTCATCACCCGTTAGGTTACTTAACTAACGACAGAGCGGGGGCTGGGCTAGCGCGGGTGTAAAATATAAGTGACGTCTAATAGCTATCATATATAGATATTGTACATTCGTCAGACGCAATAATAAGCATTCCAGATCACAGATGAACTTTATTGGATTTATTAGCAATCCGCATTTGCTTTGAGCCTGCAATAAAAGACGGATTACACGGTTGTGATGAATAGCCATTACCCCACCCTAGACCCCTACGGGTACGGCAAACTACCCGCCAAGTACCCGAAGTGAAGCGGTCTCCCTCAACAACGTGAGTAGGCCACTAAACACTTCGACGTACCCGGTAGTTTGTGCACCCCACCTTGGGTCTGTCCTAGGAGCAAAAATAGTAAAAAGAAATAATACAACGGTGGCTACAACCGCAACCTGGATGTGCCCCGCAAAAGAATACTGCATCAAATTACATTTACATTGAATGAATGAATATTAAACACATTTCAAACCCCGGCTAATTATCACAACAGTCCAATACAGTTCATATACACAAACAGTAAACATTACAGAAATGTGCAACCCCCTTCCAACCGACATACTAGCAGTTAGGGGAGGTTTACGAACACATTAAACATTACAGATAATAACCCGATTAGCAATTAACTTAGAACATCGATCGATCACCTTTATCCGTGTCTACCCCAAAAGCAAGTCAGTACAGAGGCAACCTGGGCAGAAACAGAACATACAAGAAAACAGAAAACAACAAAACAGGAATTACTGAGCAAATCCGAGTCAACTCGGCGTTGACTCGGCGGCGGATCCGCGGCACAAGCTCTCTATTGCCGCGGATCCGCGGCCGTTTTGCCGATTCACTGACTCTTTTTTTTCCAGTATTCTTAAAATACCCTGCTGTGAATTTTAAAGTATGTCAAATAATTTTTCAGACACTTTTAAAATTAACAGAAACTTAGGGTTTCGAAATTCTGTTTTCGTGTTTATTTGTCGATCGAACTTCTAATAATTTGCTAACAAGCTAGTAATGGTTTAGTTGGCTCTGATACCACTGTAAGTCCATGCCACGCACCCCATGAACTTGCGGGGAGGAAAATATATGAAAAACGATTATCAAAGCTTCTTAACACGGACTTGAGCACAAGAATCGTTATCTAAACTATTGCTAACTAAAAACTAAAGGTTTAACTACTCGGATACGAAATTATACCTTACGATACTAGTCCTTCGGGTCTTCATCGCGGTCCTCCACTCCTCGTGGGTTCCTTGGAACATCAGCACCTCAACGGCCTCCTCGAATCAAAGACGATCCACCCGAAAGCTCCTACGCCAAGCTTAATCTCAAACTTGAGATAACTAGGTTGCTTAAAGTGCTAATCTAAGCTACCTAGGGGATATAGAGTGAGGTTTTGGATGTATTAGTCTAGCTAATCCTTGATCTCAACACATGAGAGGTTAGGGTTAAGGTTTGAAGAGAGAGTGAGCTTGAGGAGAGAGAAGGTGAAGATGATTATGAAATGAATAATGAACTCATATGAATATATCAACCATAACAATTAATCAAATAAATAATATAAATGATTTATCATCATGGTTAGATTCATTCATCTAGTGTGATTCATCATATGACTCATTAATTCATTAATGAATCATTTAATGCAAAGGATGAATCACACAAATGAGTCATTAAGCAATTAATGCTCATGCCACCTTAACCCCTTAGTCACCACTCTTCTAGAACCTTCCCGACAAATTAAGAGAACGCCCCTCCAATCCGTGAAAACACGGAAAAACTTTAGACTGTATAAATCCAATAACCCGTACTAGAATCTGGCTTAAACCAAAGCCGGCTAGTAAAAACTATCCGAAAATTCGTACGTGCGTAAACACACGTATGTGTCCGAACCCTTGTCGTAAAACCATATGACCTCTATATTGTTTCGCCTGGAGGAGGGAATCTCTCTGTGTGGGACTCTAAAGACTAAACACTACGCTGGCAGTGGGTTTAACCACAGACCGCAAGCGGTACTAACTGTACGTAACGGTCCCCAGGTAGATGTCGATAAGAAGGCCGATGAGGAAAACCATCCGAACCCCTACTGAGCCTGATGTGACAATCTCCATACAGTTCGGTCTGTCGTCTAAGACTATCGCATATCAAGCCTAGGGGGCGGCAAGCGTCAGTCCCCTAATAGCTGTATAACTCGGGTCGGAGCGAAGCCCATTACACCCTGAGAAGCTACTGGAACCTACCAGTATATCTCGCTTGTCCTGGCCAGGGACTTTGCGTAATGGCTCTCTGACATAGCGCGATATCAACTCCCAATACCAGGAGAGACGAATCCTATCTAACCGCCACTGTCTCCAAGTGCTCGGGACTGCACCCAACTGCTACCTGTTTGCACGACTCCTTTGAGCCGTGGTAGGGTAGCAATCTAAGAACAGTGGGACACACTCGAGGCGAAGCAGCAGTGTCAAGTCTGCGGACTATGCTGTACTCATGTCACCTGGGAACTGATAACTAACGATGGGTATAATACCAACCAATCAGTTTCTCGGCGAGTCCTGTCTGGTGTACCCGTAACCTAACGAGCACCTGTATACTATCTCCAGTACGACGTACTGATGGCTGTGGGACAGACCATCTCCCCAACTGGGATGAGATGCGTATACACTTAGTCTACTCCGGAATATCGATGCCCTATCTCGATAATCCAACGACCAGGGACCTGTATAGGATGTTGCTTACAGACTACCCAGCCCCCACTAGTGTGACTGCCATCACGACGCTGGTAATCAAGCAAAGATCCTATGGGCTCTACTAATATGTATAAATGATACGTTACAAGAAACATATGCACTTATTAAAGCAGACTCAAACCAAGTAGCATACTACTATGTTTAGCAAGACTGTTACATACAACTGTGAATATCCCAAGCTTCCATTAAGTAATATACATGCTAGTATGATACAATAATGGCCCCTAGGGCATATACACTAACAGAAACTCAAAAGGAAACCAATATCATCAAGAAAACCATAATAATACAGCGCGCGACTCTAAGGTCGAAAGAATATACAACTGGTCTTCTAGGTCTAATAAATAATACATGTCTAGTTGATGGAGTTTTACTATATACGACTGAATATAAATAAGGTACAATGGTGGTCACGATGCAAGTGAACCCACCTACCAAAGCAATCACCCGGAAAGAAGCAGTGTGCCAGCAAAGCCGCCAAGAAAACCTGTACCGCAAACCTGCAAGAAACTGTGGCACAACGGGGGTGAGTTGCCAACTCATGAGTAGAAAACATCACCGAGCAGAAATCGCATGTATGACTCAATCCTAGGCCATACGATAAAAATATATCCTCAATACAATATCCTGGACCATCAACACATAAGTGTAATACCACGCGCTCATGTCAGTACCTCACATAGCAACCAATCATATATATGATATATGATTGCATGAAAACAGAATACATTATAATGCGAAAACTGTTTTCTTTATTTAGTGAGATTTCTGTATATAAAAATCGGGGTATCATCAATGAAATCAACATAAAATCCGTGTCAAGTATCGACACAAAACAGATATCCAAATATCCAAAATCTCGGGCTCTGGCTATCCGGACTGGCCCATATCATATAATCTCAATACCTCAAAGTCTCAATATCTCGGGCTCCGGCTATCCGGACTGGCCCCTCATCAAAATCTCACGACTAAGTCGGTATACTCCGGATATCCGCCGCGTCATAAATAACCGGTCGGTAGTGCTCCCCTGCCAAGCTCAACGCCATCATCTGCGACCATCTTACCCCGGGGTACCGCACCGGGTCCACCATGCACCCACAGACGGTTCCTCCTCCTCCTCGAATCGGGTGTGTGATATCGCTCAAGAGCCGAGAAAACTCAAGGTGGACATATCTCATATCATATCACCAGAAAACCATAACTTGCATTTTAAAATGATAATCAGTCTTTATAAAATCCTTGTGGCTTCTCTAAATCCAGAAATCTCATGGAAAATCCGAAATCTCGAAATGAAAGGTCAATAACAGTGAATACCGAGCTCCGGCAATCCGGACTGGCGCATAATATCGCATGGCAAATTAATATATATATATATATATATATATATGCATGGAAAATCAAAGTAATAAATGCAATATCTAAATTAGCATATAAAGGCATGCACACTAGTACTATGTCGAAACTATCAGCTTGTAATTTATACTAATGAAGTAGTATTTTCTATTGTGTACCTGACATAACAATTACCGATGAAGATGTGTGTGAGCCGGAAAGCAGGTGTACGTGTAGCATACGCATCATCAATAATGGTGCTGGTGTCCTGACAGCATGGTTTCATAATAACAAAAAAAGTACATTTAAACATGCAATGCGATGCGATAAGAGCAACATGAATATACAGAAATGAATATTAAATGCAACAATAAAGAATCTACATTAGATATACGAGTCATACAGTTTGTCATTTGAAATAACACGAATCGTGGTGTTTAGAAAATAGGGGCTACGGTGTTTTTAAGAAAGATACGTCCTTTGAAATATCCGTAGTACCCCTTGGCCTGTCTTTAAATTATTCAAAATTCGTTGGTTTTGGAAATAAGTATGACTCGAGCCCAGTCTAACATCTACTAAATAAACTACAGGACTAAACTATCAGACTAATCGAAAGGGTAAGGAAAACCACCTAAGTCTGAGTTAATAAGTATATAGTAGTCGGTGATCCCGTCTCAATAGCGTCACATACAATAAAAATATAATACTACATCCTTGAATCATGAGTGTGGATCTATTATCATATCTATATCTCGTACGGTAAATCCATTGTACGGCATCCTAAAATCGGGATAGGGTCGCCTATCACATATACATCAATATCCGTATGGTATCATTATCACTATATCATGAACAGGGTGCTGATCTAAGTCTAGTACATACCGATACCATCAACATATATCTACGTGTGTATGAAAGCACATCGCCCAACGATCCGCAATAATAACATGTCGTATCTCATAACACGACCTAAATCACATCACCGATCTCAAGGCATCCTGCCCAATCACATTGACTCGTCTCCAAGTATAATATACTATCCTCATCATAACAGTGTGTATATATATATATATATATATATATATATATATATATATAGCAATACATACACACACAGATATATACATATATCACATACACCAATTTCACGTATGTGCATGTGTGTGTGTATACCTTAACACTAGGGTTCCACAGCTAGGAATTAAACTAAAACACTAACTTCTAATTACGCTAAAACTATCTCATGAACTCCTAAAGCACTTTCTTGCCAATCAATCACGTCTCACAATATATATCTATATATATATATATATATCTATATATATATATATATATATATATATATAACACATTTACAGGCTATACTACGAAACTGCGGGGGTGCTATACGCCATCTACTCGACTTCACCCGTAGATATATATCTACTCACCTGGACGTCTCGGCTAATTTGCTCCGATTTCAGCTCTGTCCTTTCCGCACCACACCCGACGCCTCTGCACCCGATCTTAGCAACGTACACAAGTACAAAGAGAATAAATATAATATTAGTCGCGGACACAACTAATACAAGTCAACCACACGCACTAACTAAACGCGCGCATACTTGGTGCATGAAACGCGCCGCGACAACGCCACAAACTACAACTAGGGTCGCCATACGTGGAAACACCAAACCAAAAACCCAATCGCGCTAATCGCGCGTTCACAACACACTAAATATTATATGAAATAAGTTGTAACTCATTAAAAGCTCAAAATAAATCAATTCGTTTTATTTCCAAAAAACTAGTAAGCCACAATTTCCCGTTTTGGAACAAATCTAAATGTTTTAACAATTTTAGTGGCCACATTGCTCACTAAATATCTTAATTAGGTCACATAAATATTAAGTTCGTCTAAGTCATTTAATACAAAGAATAGAATATTAGTTGAACGCTAGATTTTTATCTCAATTATATTCATAATTTCTAAAAACCTAGTTTGCAAAATTATACAATTTGGACAAATTAATAGTAACAATTTACAATTTAACAACTAAACTAGATTTTGCATATTTTAAGATTTTAAACTATACATTGCATCCTTAATGATGTTGTTGGAGATAGTGCCCTCAGAGTCAATTATTGGATCACAGGCACGTGATTGCAATGATTGAGGGAGGACCTATCCCGGTAAGACAGTCTTACTCGAGATGATAGTATACTATCTGGTTTATCTTTATCATCGTGTATTGCTTTAGGTGACCTGACATGTCGCTATTACACGTTGATAGAGCCCCTATGATTCTTGCTTGACTACCAGCAGTATGATGGCGATCATATACGTGAGAGCTGGCGGTCTATAAGCACATCCTTAAAAGGTCCATAGTCGTAGGAGTTTCGAGACAGGGCATCGATACTCCATTAGTAGACTAGTGTATACAGTCGAGACCCCGACGAGGGGCGGTGGCCGGTCTCACAAGCCACTGGTGTCAGTTGGTTCACCTAAGATGTATACAGGTGCTCATTGGGTTATGAGTACACCGGACAGGACTCGCCGGGAACATGCTAGTTGGTCTTATACCTGACGTCAGATAGCAGTTCCCTGGTGACATGTGTACAGATTAGTTCATCGACCTGAGATCGTCATTTGTCTCGTGTGAGTTCCCACTGTACTTTGATTACTACCCTACCACGGCTCAAATGAGTCGCGCAAACAGGTTTTAGTTGGGTACAGTCCCGAGCCACATGGAGGCAGTGAGCGGATCTTCAGGGGCTCGTCTCTCCCGGTATTGGGGGTGAGGTCGCGCTGTGTCAAGGAGAGCCATTACACAAAGCCCTCGGCCGAGGCAGTAGATTTACTGGTAGGTATTCCAGTAGTATCTCAGGGTGTTCTGGGCTACACTCCGACACGACTTGTACCGCTTTTGGGGGTCTGACTTTTACCAACCCCCTAGGCCCGCCATGCGATACTCATAGACGAACGGACCGGACTGTACGGATATTGTCACTGATAGGCTCAGTAGGCTGTCAGGATGAGTTCGCTCATCGACGTCCCTTTTGGTCAATAGCTGGTGGCACGTCACGTATTGGCTTATACCTCTGACGTGCTGGTGGTTAAATCCACAACCATAGTATTGACGAGTCTTGAGAATCCACCACACTTTCAGTTACTCAACCTTTCGGGCGAAACGCTGTAGAGGCCGTATGGAGATATGGCAGGGTCCGATCAGATACGTGAGGTATTGAACGGATCAGGATCGGACGGTTTGTACTAGAGGCCGTATAGATATATGGCAGGGTTCTATCTGATACGTGCGGTATTGCACGGATCAGGATCGGACGGATATTACTAGCCGGCTTTGGTTTAAGCCGGATCCTAGTTTAGTACAGTGTAGATTTTGTCTCATTGCATTTGTATCCAGTCGGAATACAGATGCGGGTGTGTATGCACAGTATCGGGGTTTTTCCTGTAATTTATTACGGGACCAATTTTCTGGGGTTGCCAGTTTGCATTCCGTTCCGGCCGGTTTTCCTTTGTTCTTTCCCGGCCGGACTTTACCGATGGAGGGGTTATTTGCAAGTTTGCAAATAATATTTGTGGAGGGGGTATCTTGCATATTGGTGGCATCATGATAGCTTTTCATGATGAGATTCTTTTTCCTTCTTATCACTTGCTTTATGAGATTAGAAAGGATTTAGAGTGATTTGAGTGGTTGATGTGAGATTTGCTTTATGTTGTGGTCACCACCTTTGCTCTCCTACACTCACCTCCCTTTGTATTATGTTTTCATTCCCTCCACCATTTCCAAATGAGGATGGCCGGCCACATTTTTGATGAGGGGAGAAAAAAGAGAGGAGTTCATTTTGTATGAGTAAATTATTCACCTCTCATTTTTCTTGCTACACTATTTCTAGCTCTCTTCAATGTTCTTCATCCCTCCATCACCATGGCAACTACTACCCCAAATGAGACAACGATTCTACACTACAATCTACAGCAAACCTTGGGCACGTCGACTAGCCAGCTTCGTGCCCGAGTTGCCTCGGTATTGAGGTGGGAGCCCGTAAAAGATGCAGACGATGTGGTGCCCTTCCGGCAAGGATGCGACGACCGGAGTTTCCGCGGGAGATCGGGACGACGACGAGAAGACCGGAGGACTCGGATCACTTGGTATACTTCTCTTCCCATCTCTTGTTAGCTAGCATTAGGTTAATGGTTACGATCCGGGTATATTGTCCGCGGTAGCGCCAGTTTCCAAGTAAGGAAAATTTTTGATTCCGCATTTTGGCCTCGAGTAGAAGGCCGGGGCGCTGCCGTGGCGCAACATGGTATCAGAGCCACGCCATTAAGCTTGCCTAGCTTGTTCTAGTGTGTTTTACATTTCCGATCGAACAAAATCCCAAAAACCACATTTCGTGTGCATCAGTTTTCTGTCGATTTTTTCCGAGCTCTAAAAATTTTTCAGGTTGTAAAAAACTAATGTACTGGAAATTCTAAGACTACTGGAAAAATTCGACCCAGTCAGTCGATCACCCAAGCGCGGAACCGCGGCCAAACCCCCCTTGGGCCGCGGTTCCGCCGCGCATTGGTGTCTTCACTGTAGCATATTTTTCCAGTGGGCTTCTGGGCTAATTTTTGGGGTTTTGGAATATTAATATTGGGCCCAGATTTTCTGTAAGTGCTGCAGTATTGCTTAGGGGCCCACTTGTTAATTATTTGATCGATCGGATATTTTAAACACATTATTTCACAGTATTTACATTATATCTGCGACCGTGAATATCACTTGATCGGTAAATCCTGTCTAACTGCTATAGCCCGGTTAGACGGATTTGCGAACGTGATTTTCACGTTGATGTTCTGTGTTTATGCTGTGTTGTTGCGGATCGGTCGTGGGGGATAGCCTGGATGCAATGTTAGTACAGTTTTGTTTTATATGTACATTTGATATTGCAGGGCGAGCGTCCGACATGTGGACTGCCGTCACTGCCTGTTTGTATTATTCTTTTGGGGCACGGCCTGGTTGCGGGCGATGTACCCGTTGTATGTATATTTTACTTTCTATACTAGAATTACCCCGCAGAGGGGTGCACGGATAGCCGGGTTCTGGAGGGCAACAAGCCCGCATCTCATGGCATTGGGACGGAGGGGGCTTCACTCAAGGATTGGCGGGCTATTCGCCGCACTCATAGGGGGTACAGGTTGACCCAGGAGGGGTGCCCAAGTTACCGGATTCCGTGAAGTGCTGGGTGGTCCATTCACTGTGCTGAAGGGGGCTGCCTCGCTTCAGGTTTTGGCGGGTGACTTGCCCCACCCGTAGGGGTCTAGGTTTTCATTGCACAGGCTATCCACACGACCAGGTGAACGTCGGGTTTCAGCAGCGGCTCTGTGAAACCCGGGGATCCCAGATATCTGTATTGTTCTATGATGCTGTATATTTCTGTGATGTTGCCTTTTATCACGCCTTGAGCGAAATATAATATATTGGTATATATATTAGTAGATGTTGTATATGTTTTGCATCCGCGCTAGTCCAGTCCCCGCTCTGTCATTAGTTAGCTAACCTAACGGGTAATGACGGGACCCAGTGGCGAATGCGGATGGCATATACGTACATCAGTATATTTTCGTTCTTTGTGGTGTGATCATATGATGGGACTGCGTTGATTCGGATCAATGCAAGAAAAACAAATCTATTCTGATGTTGTTGGAACACTTTTCAAAAAGCTGTTAATGCAAGGACGTTCACTTTTGCTTTGCATCGTGGTATTCATTTGGAATATCCTGCTCCTCAGTCGACGAGGCAAGGGCCGAGATCCCTTCACCGGGGGTGACCCCTTGGACAAAAGTTTGCGTCAGGGCATTAACTTCACTATAGCCGATTACTTTTGCTTTGCATCGTGGTATTCAGTTGGAATATCCTGCACCTCATTCTATGGGGAAAAAGCCGAGATCCCTTCACCGGGAGTGACCTCTTTAGTAAAGGTTTTCGTCACTATATTTTTTAAAAAGGCTATGCAGTTCCTTCAACGATATCAAGTTCATTACGTTAAAGGTTTTTCGCCAAAAACCATTCGTAGCCCTCCGTCATTTCTTATGGGTATTATTTAGTATTCGTGCTGCGTTTGTTGACTCCGTCAAGGCGTAGTGTACGGTAGCTAAGTGGTGCTTGTTTGTTGCATAAATGGGATTGATTAGGACAGTCGTGCGGCCTTGTTGACTCCGTCAAGGGCACGTACGGGTGGGTTTAATGCAATCCAGATAATGACGGGTTGAACTTGACTAGGACTCTTTGATTTGTTGATTCCGTCAAGATCACTTGAGTCCTAGGGGTAAAAATCACATCGGGAGTTTCAAAAGAACTGAAACTTGCCAGGCATGCGCATACCTTCTGGAGTGTGGTGACTTGAGTGGATTCCGTCAAGTTATTATGCGATGATGGTTGGATCCCGATTCCCACTGATGAGTTGGTTTACTCCTCAGGTGACCCCGACTAATTCTTCTTTCAGGTTTGGAGGAGAATTTGAGGTACAGTGGGAGGTTTCCTGATTAGATAAATTGGTAACCATTCTGATCTAGGTTAGAGTGCACGCTGAGTGTTTCTTTTCTCTCTCTCTCTGGCAGCGACCATTGACCCGACCCTAAGACTATGACTCAGTAACCAAGTTGACCGAACCTTCTTAACACTGGCTTTTGGATTGTCAGAGTTGCAGATCACATTGCCACTCCTACTTTTACCTTTTTCTCCAGGACACCCCGTATTACTACGAACGTCCACTTCCATTGGACAAAACCATCGTATGGTTATATACGAACTCGACGGACTTCGAGGATGGTTTCTGGTTCTAGAGAAAACGAATAGGATTATTCAGTTGTCTTTTCTTTTTACCTTCTCTCAGGTTGCGAGTACTCCTTGGTTTAGGAGATAGTACACCTATTACGCAAATTGGATAGTCTTCTTCTAAACCTTAGGCTGGTGCCGACCGGTAGGGAATGAAGAAAACCAATTAGCATAACGATGGTGTGCAGAAGGTATTAAGTTAAGACAAAGCAAGGGATTAGTAAGAGGGCAAAGTAAATTGCGACTGCTATTCACGACCGAACCAAGTATTTCTTCGCCAATCCTAAATCACCTTTGCATTTCTCCAGGACACTCCGTATCTCTACGAAGATCCACAGTTATTTGGATACTCCATCGTATGGTTATATACGAACTCGAAAGGAACTTGTTCCAGTTCGGGGATGGATTCTGGTTCCGGAGAAATAGGAATAAGGTTTATTCGGTTGTCTTTTATCTTCACCTTCTCTCGCTTTGCGAGTGCTCCTAGGATTAGGACAGTAAACCTTTTATGCTTATTGGATAGTCTTCTTCCAAACCATAGGCTGGTGCCGAACGGTAGGGAAGGAAGAAAACCATTTGGCCTAAAGGGGTGTGCAGACGGTAATGACTAAAGACATATAAAGGGATTTGGACAGATGGCAAAGAGATATACGGTTACAGTTGTGAATCTGGATAATGGAAGAGGCATTACTAAGAATACCGGAATACCCCACCGAAACATTTCAATGTTTCAGTTTCACTGTGTAATGTTAAAAGAAAACTGATTTCCCGATTAGATACTTACTCCAGGGTATGTATTTACCAGGTATGATTCTCACATCTGTATGGTTTTACAGATGATGAGTGGGAGTAAGTTATTGGGAATAGGGTGATCATCCTCATTATATCGGGATTCGTTGTAATCGGTGATATTTGAGGAGATCATCTGGGCTGTTTGCCGGTCGGCAAATATTTGTTTTTGAATATCCGCTGTTGTGCACCAATTTCAAATTGATATATCTGTACGTCTATTTTCATAGAGTGAGATATACCTTTTGATATTATGTCGATAACATTTACCTATATCAGTGGATGGTTAGGTAAGGAGCATTAAACAGCGGTGTAATTCTTCTTAACCATAAGTACAGTTTTCAACCTATGACGCATAGTGAAAGAGTTGTTAGACTCAGCGGACTTATACAGAGTATTGTATGTTGTCCAGTGTCCATTAGGACAGAGGGGTTGGTCCTCATACTATATTCTGTTTACTTTTAACTTCTCTAGTTCTTAGACATGTGTTTCGTAGGAACACAGGGTCTAAGTTTTGAGGAGTTATAGGTATTTGAATAGAGTAGAGAACCAGGTGTAGCAAGTATCGGGATTCTTCAAAGTGATCGAAGATGTAGATAATTGTGTATGGTGTTCTGTTGATAGTAATGATTAAGAGAAATTGCTTCTCTTTCAGGTTACTCATAATTCGAAGCATTCCTAAGTTGAGTAACGCTGATCGGCCTTCTTCCATTTAGTTGACATGCACTGGAGACTGCTGCATGATTTGAATCTGGTTCAATTAAATCAGTGCCTCTGGTTCTATATTGGGTATAGAACAGTTAATATCTTAACGATGTTAAGGTACGGGGAGTTGTCCGGCTTATGATTAAAACCAGACACAGGACAACTCAAGGCGCGTTTCTGTAATGGCTGTTTGTGGGTTGACCCAGGCTATGACGAGGGTTGACTTTCTACCACAAGAAAGATCAATAGTGATATTGTTCTTGACTTGCCACAGTTTTAATAAAAATGGATTTTTTCAAAAACAGCAGTGGGAGTATCGTAGAACTGGAAGTAATTCCAGAACCGCAAACGATTACTGAAGATTTGATAAGGAACCTAAAGATTCAATCTGTTTTGACATTCCATTGGCCACTCCGCAGATACGGTGGGTAACTTCAGGCACCCAAGAGGTACTCTGGTAGCCTCAAGGACGGTGACAGGGAAGTTCTTGTTTACCCACACTTGCCATTGCTGTTGTTCCAGGCTGCGAGACCCGGTAGGAGGATGAGTATAGCGTCGTTCTAAACTAGCTTTAGAAGTGCACGTCTATATGACTCTGCCAGAAGGTTTTCGTAGTCAGTGGGAGCAGCGGAAGCATTGGTAGACATCAGGCTTATGTCTATTTATAGACTAAAGCAGATATAGCGGAGATAGATCATCTATTTCTGATGTGACAGTCATAGGTTTGACGTCATCAGAATAGGGGATGGATCTGTTAAGAAGGTAGTAGGGTGTGATGCCCTGGTATTTGATGACATACACAGAGTAGGAAGTGATATTCCTATACTACGATCGGTTATACTTTGGTTGTCACACAGTGTTTTCTCCACACAGGACTTGGATATTATATCAGACATTCTGGTTACTAGATCTATAGTTTTAGATCTAGATTTGGGTGGTTTCCTAATCTGGGTAACTTGACAGCATTCTATGAGTATTTAGAATGGACGACTCCTGGCACGGTAGTATACCTGCAGGTAATGGAGTCACCCTCTCTAAAAGTGTCTTACAGACTAAAGGGGAGAGGATGTGCATGATTGGCAGATCACTTGCTTAGGCAATTGAGTCAATCATGAGATGTCAAGTACCACACCAGATGTTGTTCTTGCAGTAGATGCAATAAGTTGATATTAATCCAATCCTGGAGAAACCGTCGGAAGCAGTTTTAGAACATAAGTTGATGTTCTAGGGATATGATAGCAGCAGCCTCCTTTAGGAGACGGTTATCATTCCAGGCTTCCAAGGTGACATGGATGGCAGAGTTGCTGTTAGAGTTTTAGTTTCTCCTTCTGACGAGGGGCAGTATTTTGGACAGGTGGTCCAAGGAAATACTGAGGGAGGCATGGAGCTGGGTACTGATTAAGTTCAGTTATCGATACAATCTAAGAAGTTTGGATTTGGAGTTCATTTATGAGCTAGGTCCCATCAGATATCCAGACATATTCTAAGACAGGTATTGCTCATTTCGGGAGATGGTTTTCTTCGCGAACTTGAGATATAGAGAGACATAGAAAGAAACATCTGAGCGGATCCGCTCACTGAGGCTATTCCTCGAACGCAATAGTTTCGCGAATGAGATTTATGAGACTGACTAGTAGAGGAGTTGGGTGTTCGGTATCACACGGGCTGTGAGTATGCGACATCGCAATAATTAGCCTTGAGTGCAAGTGGGAGATTGTTGGAGATAGTGCCCTCAGAGTAAATTATTGGATCACAGGCACGTGATTGCAATGATTGAGGGAGGACCTATCCTGGTAAGACAGTCTTACTCGAGATGATAGTATGCTATCTGGTTTATCTTTATCAGCGTGTATTGCTTTAGGTGACCTGACATGTCGCTATTACACGTTGATAGAGCCCCTAGGATTCTTGCTTGACTACCAGCAGTATGATGGCGATCATATATGTGAGAGCTGGCGGTCTATAAGCACATCCTTAAAAGGTCCCTAGTCGTAGGAGTTTCGAGACAGGGCATCGATACTCCATTAGTAGACTAGTGTATATAGTCGAGACCCCGACGAGGGGCGGTGGCCGGTCTCACAAGCCACTGGTGTCAGTTGGTTCACCTAAGATGTATACAGGTGCTCATTGGGTTATGAGTACACCGGATAGGACTCGCCGGGAACATGCTAGTTGGTCTTATACCTGACGTCAGATAGCAGTTCCCTGGTGACATGTGTACAGGTTAGTTCATCGACCTGAGATCGTCATTTGTCTCGTGCGAGTTCCCACTGCACTTTGATTACTACCCTACCACGGCTCAAATGAGTCGTGCAAACAGGTTTTAGTTGGGTACAGTCCCGAGCCACATGGAGGCAGTGATCGGATCTTCAGGGGTTCGTCTCTCCCGGTATTGGGGGTGAGGTCGCGCTGTGTCAAGGAGAGCCATTACACAAAGCCCTCGGCCGAGGCAGGAGATTTACTGGTAGGTATTCCAGTAGTATCTCAGGGTGTTCTGGGCTACACTCCGACACGTCTTGTACCGCTTTTGGGGGTCTGACTTTTACCAACCCCCTAGGCCCGCCATGCGATACTCATAGACGAACGGACCGGACTGTACGGATATTGTCACTGACAGGCTCGGTAGGGTGTCAGGATGAGTTCGCTCATCGACGTCCCTTTTGGTCAATAGCTGGTGGCCCGTCACGTACTGGCTTATACCTCTGACGTGCTGGTGGTTAAAACCACAACCATAGTATTGACGAGTCTTTAGAGTCCACCACACTTTCAGTTACTCAAGCTTTCGGGCGAAATGCTGTAGAGGCCGTATGGAGATATGGCAGGGTCCGATCAGATACGTGCGGTATTGAACGGATCAGGATCGGACGGTTTGTACTAGAGGCCGTATAGATATATGGCAGGGTTCGATCTGATACGTGCGGTATTGCACGGATCAGGATCGGACGGATATTACTGGCCGGCTTTGGTTTAAGCCGGATCCTAGTTTAGTACAGTGTAGATTTTATCTCATTGCATTTGTATCCAGTCGGAATACAGATGCGGGTGTGTATGCACAGTATCGAGGTTTTCCTGTAATTTATTACGGGACCAATTTTCTGGAGTTGCCAGTTTGCATTCCGTTCCGGCCGGTTTTCCTTTGTTCTTTCCCGGCCGGACTTTACCGATGGAGGGGTTATTTGCAAGTTTGCAAATAACATTTGTGGAGGGGGTATCTTGCATATTGGTGGCATCATGATAGCTTTTCATGATGAGATTCTTTTTCCTTCTTATCACTTGCTTTATGAGATTAGAAAGGATTTAGAGTGATTTGAGTGGTTGATGTGAGATTTGCTTTATGTTGTGGTCACCACCTTTGCTCTCCTACACTCACCTCCCTTTGTATTATGTTTTCATTCCCTCCACCATTTCCAAATGAGGATGGCCGGCCACATTTTTGATGAGGGGAGAAAAAAGAGAGGAGTTCATTTTGTATGAGTAAATTATTCACCTCTCATTTTTCTTGCTACACTATTTCTAGCTCTCTTCAATGTTCTTCATCCCTCCATCACCATGGCAACTACTACCCCAAATGAGACAACGATTCTACACTACAATCTACAGCAAACCTTGGGCACGTCGACTAGCCAGCTTCGTGCCCGAGTTGCCTTGTTATTGAGGTGGGAGCCCGTAAAAGATGCAGACGATGTGGTGCCCTTCCGGCAAGGATGCGACGACCGGAGTTTCCGCGGGAGATCGGGACGACGACGAGAAGACCGGAGGACTCGGATCACTTGGTATACTTCTCTTCCCATCTCTTGTTAGCTAGCATTAGGTTAATGGTTACGATCCGGGTATATTGTCCGCGGTAGCGCCAGTTTCCAAGTAAGGAAAATTTTTGATTCCGCATTTTAGCCTCGAGTAGAAGGCCGGGGCGCTGCCGGGGCGCAACAGATGTAATAAAAGCCCTAACTTGAATTTCACAAACCTTCCCTTGAATTTCCAAACTTCCAATTAAAACCTTATTAAGCATCTAATTAGCTTATATTTAAATATTATAGCAACAATTAAACAATTTGGTTAAGATTTATACCTCACAAACAAGGGATCTAGCTTGCAATTTAGCCTCCCAAACTTGCTTCTATGCTCCAAGATCCATGCTTGATTGAACAAAGAAAATTGTTAAGGATTTAATTAGGAAATTAGTGAGGTTTTAACTTTGGATTTTGATGGAAATTTTAGGGTTTTTTTGCACAAGAAATGAGGAAGAAGCAGGGGGGCTGTTGCAGCAGGGAAAGGGGAGGGCTCAGCTGAAAAGAGAAGGGGAGAGGTGAGTGAGAGGATGTGGGTGCAAGTCAAACAAAGCCCATACTCCAAGTATCCAATCACCAATCTTCATTTCTTTATTGTTCTCTTTAATTTTCTTTTCTTTTCTTTCATTTTGTGAGGAATGAAGTGGGAAATTTTTGGGGAGAGGGCTGCTGGTGTAGGGTCGGCCATGATGGGTGTGGGTGAGTGTAGAATTTTTTTCCAAGTCAAGACAACACCAGTCATCACATATATTAATCACTTTCCTTAATTATTTACTTTTATTTTTTTCCGATTCCTTTTAGCGTAGAATTTACTAGAACCTTGCAACCAAAAGAGAAAAAGAAAATATTTACAAACTTAGTTTAATGTTGTCATGGTTCACTAAACTTGTATTAACCCATTTCAATTTGTAATTATCACTAATTAAATGTATTAGTGAAAGCTTAAAATAATAATTAAAATAATTAATTACGGATTTTTTTTGTAAACTAGAAATTTATAAGTGACCCATTAAATACCAAATACTAGCAATTACATGGCTAGAATAGGTATATTTAATTTTATGTTGAAAGATAGTTATATCTTGTTTTTTACGGAAAACACCAGTTATTTTACCGCTTATCCGAAATTTCACCTAAACAATTTTCAAAACGTTACAATCTTCACCCTTAAAGAAATTCGGTCCCCGAATTTAAATTAAAACTCTCCTAAATACTAAAACATTTCAGCAAAATAATCAAGTCGTCGGGGCTCCGAAATCATCAATACATAAAACACCTCTTAGCGCAATCCATGCGCATGAAAACGAGTATATAACTCAAAATCAAAACTCCGTCAAGTATCACGCAATCATCGGAGTCATGGTGAAGATACCAGTGTCAAAGTCCAATACGAAAACCAATATGATATACATCAAAACTATAACATGTACATAGAATGCATCGTTGTGAACTCGTCAAAATATCTAAAAGAAATGCATGCCAAAGCTTTTTCAAGTCACCGTGCGATGCGCGTATCACAGCACAATTAGTGGACGTTTATCGTAGAAAATAACTATATATATACATATATATATCCTTTGCTTATCACACACATCCCGCCGTTTAAAATAATTTCGAAGGGTTTTCTTTGTAAAATGTTTCGTGTCATCTCGGACGGATAGAAAGTATTGAGACTGTAGCACCTTTTTGGAAATCCCTTCGATAATTATCGATGCATGCAAAAACATATTCAGGTACTGTCCTCGGACCAGTCCTGCTCAGCTAAAGTACCAAATAGTAAATATCATAAGGACGTACTGCTCAAAAGAAATCATACTCAATAGTATATGCAATAATACTACGTGCGCCTGGTGCGCACAGAAATCGAAATCAATGAATGAGCCATACGTGTGTACAGAAACAAAATCTAAGTGCAACGGGTGTGCATGAAAACACCTGTCAAAGGCAACGGGTGTGCCTGACAGCAATATCATATGCATCTGATATGCACGAAGAATCCCGATTTAGTGCATCTGGTGTGCACCAAAATCGCCTCAAACGCGCCAAGAATGCGCCAAATCTAACTCAAGTGCACAAGGTGCACGAAAACAATATCGAATATCATAATCGAAATCGATGGTATACGACAAACGTCAATCCAAATCAGGTTACCGTGGTATATAATCTCATAACTACGTGCATCAGCGTGCACAAAATCGAATCCAAATACTGGAAGTGCATGAAAACTATACCGAAAGCACAAGTCAAATCACATACATACCATAGGTATGAAATCAAAATCAACATCTCGAATGACATCAAATCGAAGTCGAGTGCAACTGTGGTGCACAAAATCTTAATCATGCAAATAAATCGCCCAAAACACCGAAATCCAAAATAACGGATATAGTCCCGCTCTGGCACATCCTCTAAAGATCTCTGGCCAACTGTCATGGTCACTCATAACATGTCTTGTCGACGATGTCGAACTCTGGTCTACTGGGTGTGCGTAATACGACCAATCCTGGGTCCAAGTCTTCTCGCTTAGTATTTCCAGAAAGATTTTGTCGGGGTCTCTCCCAATCTCGTTTCTGCCGGATTCTCCGGAAGTTATCACCATTTACTAAATCTATTCCTTGTTCCAGAACGACTGTATACTCATCACGACTTTTTCTGGAAGATATATCCAAATTCAACGTCTCTGCATGCGTATCACATCTCTGATGTCAACGGAGTGGAACGTCATTTTGTCGAAATCTCGTACAAATCTGTTACTCCACGTTTCTCTAATGTCGAATGACTCGGACTTGTCTCTTCGTGGCTGCATGGACTACGCTCTAACAGCTATACTCATATCTGGAGCCTCCCAAGCAATGTATCCCATCACATGATATTCGAACGACGTCAAACTTTTCGATCGATTCATCAATGTCCCATAATTCACCGAGAGCTCAACTCTTGAGTACAGTTTAATCATATCCAGTACATGCCACAGTACCTATGGACCAGCCGTAGAAGGGCAAACCCAAGCCTCAATAATGGCACCGCGGAACTGCCGCAAACCCTAAGGTTCAAAAGCGTTTCCATGGTCATTATGTCGAGTTAGGGTTTCATTCTTCTAGAGGGTCCACAGAATTACTTGCATGTTTTTCCGAATACCTTAAACTTGGAAAAATGGGTTTCTGACATTCGATCGTTTTCTATCGACTCTCAACGTACCAGCGTGAAGTCTTCTCGAGCTGATATCAATCAGTCTCATGACCTCGCATCGGGGTGTGCAAACGAACCATATGTCCTAGTCATTCATCCATGGGTAACTGCGATCTTCTATCACATCTCTAAGTACAACTCGTGCTGCATTAGCTTCAACCATCTGGGGCGATATCTTGTCAGTCACAGCAACAACTGGATCATTCGTCCCTACGCTAAACAATGGCCCAATCATCAAGAATAAATGTTAGATTTACGATCATCACATTCTAGCCGGCCTCTAGCAGTGGCCCAATCCTCTGGTGCTGATCTGCACGTTCGAGAAATTTTAGTAAAAGCAATCCATCAACGCTCATGGCATGAAAAACACAATAAAACGACACATCTATGTGTGTGTCACCAGAATTACGCCCTGGTTAGTCCTCGTCCAAGACGAGCTCAAGCTGACCGCAACTCTAGCCGCAGCTCTCTCTGCCTATGCAATCATGGTAACAAACCACCCACCGATATCGATGAGGATAGATCATAGGAATGAATATAATACTGTGCAAAGAAATGTACATCCTAAGGCTCCTTAAGCGGAGTAGCGTATCGTAAGTATGCCGCGGAACATATACACGGTACGTCACTCTACTGAAGTCACCTACTCTATCAACCAAGGTCAACCTACACTGTGAAAGTTCGGGTCTAATACCCACTCGACCAAGTCTAAGTTTCGTAAGGTCAAGCTTAGGTTCCAAATATAAATATATGCCCTAGACTCCGCATAGTCAAACATAGACTCGAACCAAGGTTAAACCTAGCGCTCTGAAACCAATTTTGTCATGACCCGAAATAGCAATTGACTGGAACTTGAATCATATGAAGTCTATAGGACCAAAGCTAATTCAAGTAAGCCAAAAGCCCAGAAATATAAACCATTTTAAAGAAGAAGTGAAGGAAAACTTATTTTAAAGTTTGCATATAATCACTTTGAAAAGTCGTAGTAAACCTTTTTAAAACATCAAGTCTTTTCCGAAAATTTCGGCAGAGTCTCCCTTGGTAAACACTGGCCCCAAATGGGTACAAACATGAATAATATGAATAAGGGCATCCCCAAGCGGGAGCTAGCTCTTCACCAATTGGCGGTCACAACCACGCAAGCAATATAATATACAACGCCGAAGGGCGAGGATCAAAACTCAAAAGGAAACCAATATCATCAAGAAAACCATAATAATACAGCGCGCGACTCTAAGGTCGAAAGAATATATAACAGGTCTTCTAGGTCTAATAAATAATACAAGTCTGGTTGATAGAGTTTTACTAGATACAACTGAATATAAATAAGGTACAATGGTGATCAAGATGCAAGTGAACCCACCTACCAAAGCAATCACCCGGAAAGAAGCAGTGTGCCAGCAAAGCCGCCAAGAAAACCTGTATGACAAACCTGCAAGAAACTGTGGCACAACGGGGGTGAGTTACCAACTCGTGAGTAGAAAACATCACTGAGCAGAAATCGTATGTATGACTCAATCCTAAGTCATACGATAAAAATATATCCTCAATACAATATCCTGAACCATCTACACATAAGTGTAATACCACATGCTCATGTCAGTGCCTTAGATATCAACAAATCATATATATGATGTATGAATTCATGAAAACAGAATACATTATAATGCGAAAATTGTTTTCTTTATTTTGTGAGATTTCTGTATATAAAAATCGAGGTATCATCAATGAAATCAACATAAAATCCGTGTCAAGTATCTACGCAAAACATATATCCAAATATCCAAAATCTCGGGCTCCGGCTATCCGGACTGGCCCATATCATATAATCTCAATATCTCAAAGTCTCAATATCTCAGGCTCCGGCTATCCGGACTGGTCCCTGGGCTCCGGCTATCCAGACTGACCCCTCATCAAAATCTCACGACTAAGTCGGTATCCTCCGAATATCCGCCGCGTCACAAATAACCGGTTGGTAGTGCTCCCCTGCCAGGCTCAACGCCATCATCTGCGACCATCTTGCCCTGGGGTACTGCACCGGGTCCACCATGCACCCACAGACGGTCCCCCCTCCTCCTCGAATCGGGTGTATGATATCGCTCAAGAGCCGAGAAAACTCATGGTGGATATATCTCATATCATATCATGAGAAAACTGCAACTTGCATTTTAAAATGATAATCATTCTTTATAAAATCCTTTCGGTTTCTCTAAATCTAGAAATCTCGTGGAAAATCCGAAATCTCAAAATGGAAGGTCAATAATAGTGAATACCGGGCTTCGGCAATCCGGACTGGCCCATAATATCGCATGGCAAATGAATATATATGTATATATGCATGGGAAATCACAGTAATAAATGCAATATCTAAATTAGCATATAAAGGCATTCGCACTAGTACTATGTCGAAACTATCAGCTAGCAATTTATACTAATGAAGTAGTATTTTCTAATGTGTACGTGACATAACAATTACCGATGAAGATGTGTGTGAGCCGGCAAGCAGGTGTACGTGTAGCATATGTATCATCGGTAATGGTGCTGGTGTCCTGACAGCATGGTTTCATAATAACAATAAAAGTACATTTAAATAGGCAATGCGATGCGATAAGAACAACATGAATATATAGAAATGAATAGTAAATGCAACAATAAAGAATCTACATTAGATATACGAGTCATACAGTTTGTCATTTAAAATAATACGAACCGTGGTGTTTAGAAAATAGGGGCTACGGTGTTTTTAAGAAAGATACTGATCGCACACTTTTGGCGTTTCGGAGTTCAAAGTTCTAAAGTTATAACAGCGACCACGACGGTGTCGCTTCGCAGATAGTCGGTTGAGCATGGGTCGATCCGTAGGGAGATGGTTGTATGTCCGTTCGAGTTTTAGACGAGTCAATAAAGAATGTATATGTGTTCTGTTCAGTTCTATTCTAAGTGTCCGTATTTATATTCAAGTACCGTATTTATATTCAAGTATGCTTGTTAAGGTTAAGGTTGGTTAGTAGAGTTAGGATTAATCTTGTGCTTATCTTTTGCCATTCTTAAAACGATGTTGGGATAATTGAAAGTAGCGGGGATTAGGAGGACATAGGAATAGGATTTGCGAGTTTAAGCGAGCTTTCCAACGCTAAATCCTTTCCTAGTGCCCCTTGTCCGTCCGCTAAATACGCTTATTTCCAACCCTCGGCCAAACACCCGCAACCATGTATCCAATTAAGTCACAACTACATGTCACATTGTAGTGCGCTTAAAGGAATTCTGGACTTAGGTCGCGGCTATATGTCATGTATAGCGCGTCTAAGTGAGGGGGTTGCGTTTGTTTGGTCGGGGTTCGTTTCAAGATGTTTGGCAAAGAGAAGCACAAGGGATTTTTCTTGCCCTCATACCACCTTCCTTAGCCTTAACAAGTGTAGAATTATTCCCACATTATAAAAAAAAATAAAACAAAACAAGAAGGAGGAAAGAAGGAAAAGGAAAAATACGGTTTTACAAATGATGCAAGCTAACTACTTGGGTCCTCACCTAAGCAAGGAACTCCGTCGAGTATCACAGCTTGAAAATAATACAGATAAGAGAAGAAAAGAAAAGAGCAAGAAATAACAACAACTACTTAACAACAATTATAAAAGTTACACTAGAATTAAAAGACAATGCAAGAATTAAAAGATACAAGTTAGAAAATAACAAACCCTCATCTTTATTTCATCATCCACTCAATACTCTCACTACATTTTAATGGAGAATACATGAAGAAGAAGAAGAAGAAGAAGAAGAAGAAGAAATAAAGCTAAACTAAATCCTAACCAAAAGAAGCATGAAAAGAAGACCTTTGGCTTGGCACAAAACTGGGCTATTTATAGGCTGAGTGCTGAAACCCTAAGGAAAGATTCTGAGCCCAAATGAAATGACCAAACTACCCCGAAATTCCGAGTTGACACTGAGTCAACTCGGCCGCGGATCCGCGGCCGAGTCGCTACTTTGGCCGCAGTTCCGCGACGCTTTGAGGGAGTTGGGATGTCGGATTTTGTGGGGTTTCTTGTGTCGCTCTCTTCTGTTGTTCTACATGTTCCAAATTCCAAATTACTTCAACAATTTCTTCAGATCTGCAACAATCCAAAATGGCATCAAAAACAATTCTTTCGACCTTATCTCCCTCGAGCTCTGCACACCCATTGAGTTTTGTGCTGCCCCTCTTGTGCTCTGTGCATGTCTGAGACACGAATGACCACTGTCATATGTCTTGTCTCTGGAACCGATACGCTGCACTGGACGGATATGGATGACCGGAACCCGGCTTTTATAAGTTGTCAACAGATGTTCTTGATTTTGGCGTAACAGTGGAGATTTTGTATGATTTGTATTATTTTGGACTAGGAACCTGTAGCCTGTAAATATGTAGCAAACACGGATTAAAAGCACCTACCTATAAACAAACGAATGTAAGAATGGACGATATTAAATGCAATATTCTGGTACAAACAGATACGTCCTTTGAAATATCCGTAGTACCCCTTGGTCTGTCTTTAAAGTATTCACGATTCGTTGGTTTTGGAAATAAGTATGACTCGAGCCCAGTCTAACATCTACTAAGTAAACTACATGACTAAACTATCAGACTAATCGAAAGAGTAAGGAAAACCACCTAAGTTTGAGTCGATAAGTATATAGTAGTTGGTGATCCCGCATCAATAGCCTCACATACAATAAAAATATAATACGACATCCTCAAATCATGAGTGCGGATCTATGATCATATCTATATCTCGTACGGTAAATCCATCGTACGACATCCCAAAATCGGGGTACGGGTCGCCTATCACATATACATCAATATCCGTATGGTATCATTATCACTATATCATGAACAGGGTACTGATCTTAGTCTAGTACATACCGATACCATCAACATATATCCGCGTGTTTGTAAAAACACTTCGCCCAATGATCCGCTATAATAACATGCCGTATCTCATAACATGACCCAAATCACATCATCGATCTCACGGCATCCTGCCCAATCACATCGACTCGTCTGCAAGTATCATATATTATCCTCATCATACGTGTGTGTGTGTATATATATATATATATATATATATATATATATATATATATATAACAACACACACATATATATCTATACATATATCACATACACCAATCTCACATGTATGCATGTGTGTGTATGCCTTAACACTAGGGTTCCGCAACTAGGAATTAAACTAAAACACTAACTTCTAATTACGCTAAAACTAGCTCATGAACTCCTAAAGCACTTTCTTCCTAATCAATCACGTCTCACAACACACACACACACACACACACACACAACACATTTACAAGCTATACTACGAAACTGTAGGGGTGCTATACACCATCCACCCGACTTCCCCCATAGATATGTATCTACTCATCTGGACGCCTCGGCTAATCTGCTCCGATTTCAGCTCTGTCCTTTCCACGCCACACCCAACGCCTCTGCACCTGATCCAAGCAACGCACATAAGTAAAAAGAGAATAAATATAACATTAGTCGCGGACACAATCAATATAAGTCAACCACGCGCACTAACTAAACGCGCACACACTTGGTGCACGAAACACGCCGCGACAATGCCACAAACTACAACTAGGGCCGCCATACGTGGTAACACCAAACCAAAAACCTAATTGCGCTAATCTCGTATTCATAACACACTAAATATTATATGAAATAAGTTGTATCTCATCAAAAGCTCAAAATAAATCAAATCGTTTTATTTCCAAAAACCTAGTAAACCACAATTTCCTGTTTTAGAACAAATCTAAATGTTTTAAAAATTTTAGTGGCCACAATGCTCACTAAATATCTTAATTAGGTCACACAAATATTAACTAGATTTTTATCTCAATTATATTCATAATTTCTAAAAACCTAGTTTGCAAAATTATGCAATTTGGACAAATTAATAGTAACAATTTACAATTTAACAACTAAACTAGGTTTTGCATATTTTAAGATGTTAAACTATACATTGCATCCTTAATGATGTAATAAAAACCCTAACTTGAATTTCACACGCCCTCACTTGAATTTCCAAACTTCCAATTAAAACTTAATTAAGCATCTAATTAGCTTATATTCAAGTATTATAGCAACAATTAAACAATTTGGTTAAGATTTATACCTCACAAACAAGGGATCTAGCTTGCAATTTAGCCTCCTAAACTTGCTTCCATGCTCCAAGATCCATGCTTGATTGAACAAAGAAAATGGTTAAGGATTTAATTAGGAAATTAGTGAGGTTTTAACTTTGGATTTTAATGGAAAATTTGGGGTTTTTTTGCATAAGAAATGAGGAAGAAGCAAGGGGGGGCTGTTGCGGCAGGGAAAGGGGAGGGCTCGGCTGAAAGGAGAGGGGGAGAGGTGAGTGAGAGGATGTGGATGTGGGTGCAAGTCAAATAAAGCTCATACTCCAAGTATCCAATCACCAATCTTCATTTCTTTATTGTTCTCTTTAATTTTCTTTTCTTTTCTTTCATTTTGTGAGGAATGAAGTGGGAAATTTTTGGGGAGAGGGCTGCTGGTGTTGGGTCGGCCATGATGGGTATGGGTGAGTGTAGAATTTTTTTCCAAGTCAAGACAACACCCATCATCACATATATTAATCACTTTCCTTAATTATTTACTTTTATTTTATTCCAATTCCTATTAGCCTAGAATTTACTAGAACCTTGCAACCAAAAGAGAAAAAAGAAAACATGTTACAAACTTGGTTTAAGGATGTCATGGTTCACTAAACTTGTATTAACCGATTTCAATTTATAATTATCACTAATTAAATATATTAGTGAAGGCTTAAAATAGTAATTAAAATAATTAATTACGGAATTTTTTTTGTAAATTAGAAATTTTATAAATGACCCATTAAATACCAAATACTAGCAATTACATAGCTAGAATAGGTAAATTTAATTTTATGTTGAAAGATAGTTATATCTTGGTTTTTACGGAAAACACCAGTTATTTTACCGCTTATCCGAAATTTCACTTAAACGATTTTCAAAACGTTACAATAACATATCACAGCAACACATAACATCACATGTCATCAACGTAAGTAAATATGCGTATCCCAATTGTCGTTGACATATAGCAACGAAACCGGCGATACCCCATATATTACACTTATGGTCGCAGAAAAGAAAGTGAAAAACTATAACAATTGGAATCCGCAACCACCTTAGACATCGTAAACCTAATGTATCATATACTTTGGTTTTTATTCCGAACCCAATGAATTCCTTAGACATCATAAACCGGTAATATCATATATTTCGAATTTCATGCCTAACAATTATAAACCCCGCATTTTAGCCTCGTTATTGAAAACACTTTCCAATAACAAGTCAGGCAATTCAACAAGATTCCCGATATCCTAATCGAATGCACGTCGAAAACTTTAGTAGACGGCCATACCCCCGATGCCGTCGACGAATTGCACTTAGGCGGAACACCGCGGCCATGAGCACCCGGACGGATGCTTTTGGCAACGGGGTTCTCCTACAGTCACTTGGTCGGGGCTATGGGGCGTGGCTATCTAGTAACGTTACCCGGCGAGTATCCGCATACACTACGTGATTGAGATGGACTTTTGATCCACATTAAAATCCCGTGGCAACCGATCACATGAGACTAAATTGCTAGATTTATACAATTCAAATTAGTTTTCACAAAACTAATTATTGTAGATTCCAAATATTGTATCACGTTCACAGATAGCTAGATGATGTTACACATTTCGATCGAATCAACAAACGACCAAAAATTCCCAGAGAGGTCAACACTTGAGCACAATTTAAAAAATACCCAGAAGATGCCATGGTACCTATGGACCAACCGTAGAAGGGCCGACCCATGCCTCACTCATAGCGCCGCGGAACTGCCACAAACACTAGGGTTTTCCCGCGGTTCCGCGGTCAAAGAGTCGAGTTTGGGTATCGTTATTCTAGAAGATCCATAGAATTACCTGCATGATTTTTCGAATATTTTTAAACTTGGAAAAATCCAACTTTTAGAAAATTTCCAGCGAGGGAGAAAATGGGTTATTGATATTCATTCGAACTTTTTAACGTCGTCAACATAACCCGAAACGATGTTAGAATTATGACTACGAAGCACTCCGAATTGCCTTTACATAAAGATAACATCACATGCGATCTCAGTAAAACAAGAAACACCTGAAACACCAAAACCTAGAGACCGGAACACCATAAAAAATTGAAGCCAAAACTAGTCCCCAAAACCGGCCAGGCCGATCAAAAGCTTCATCTCGCCGGGTCCAATCCGGCGATGGGGGTTCAATTCTATGGTGTTCATGTTACATTTCATGTAACATTCTACAGTTGCTTAAAACATTTTTAGAGGACTTTTAAAATTCGACAGAAACTAGGCTTTTGTTTCGATATTTCGGAGTTGTTTCGGTTTCGTAATTCTACAAATATCGTCTAATTCTACAGAGAGGGCTCTCATACCACTGAAGGGTTCCATAGCACCGCCACAAGGTTTCGGGAGGTATCGACCATGCCGTTTTCAAAAAATTGGCGCGCTAAGGAACCCTAACCTAGAATCTTAATTAGAGAATTAGACGAAACAAGAATGTACATATCTTTACATCTAAGTGAACAAGGAATACAATCTTTGTAGACCGGTCCTTCACTTCAATAGCTCCGTGTAGTAGTCCCTTTGCTCCATGTAGTGAACTCCCGGACTCTAAAATGGCTCCACAAGATGAAAGGAACAAACTTGCTTGAAGTCTTCGAGGCCGAAGATAATCTACATCGAGGAGACACTAACTCAAGCTACCTCTTCACTAATTAGGAATTAGTGAAGAAAACAACCTAAACTAAATGGCTAATCTTGTATTGGTTGATGAAGTAGGAATTTTGCTCACTTTAGAAATATTTTTCTCACTAATTTTCTTCACCTCCCAAAAAGCTAGAGAGCTTGAGGAAAGAGATGAAGAAAAGCAACCATGGAGAGAAGCAAGTGTTGAATGGCCACCATAGGTGAGAAAATATCTTATATAACTTATGTAGAGACTTAACCATGGCTAATCATAATGGTTGGATTAATAAATATCTTAAGTAAATCAAAATTAGTAGACTAAGTCAATGGTTCTACAAGCTTCCACTAAGCTCCAAACCATGTGACTAATTTCCAACTAATTTTGATTTACCTTTAATAAATAAAACCCTTCATTATCATAAGCATGGTGTGAGTTTCATACACCTATGTCACATGTAGCAAATAGCATGAAACAATAATATATATCACATATATATTAAGTGCACACAAGTGAGAAAAAGAAATGCTTAAGTGAGCTAATATTAGTTAATATAAATTAATATATTCAATATATAATTATACATTAAATTATTAAAATCAACATTAGATTTAATAATCCGACTATATCACATATAACCGACTAATATTATTTGTATCAACTTATCGAATCAACAATTGATTCGATAACCCGGCTATATTACATATAACAGACCGATATCACATATCGCAAGAATAGAATACGGTATTGTTAGTTATATGTATGCCCTAGAGGCCATTACTGTACATGAGATGTATATTGTAGTGGATGCTTGGACATATATAGGGAAGACTTTCTTGCTCGACATGATAATATGCTATCTGGTTACTCTTTATCTTAACATGTACACTGATTGTCTCTCTGTTACATGTTGGTAAAGCCCTTAGGATGTGTACATGAATACCTAGATTATGATGCGGACATACTAGTGGGACAAAGGTAGTTCGTGAGTACATCCTTTAATGTCCCTAGTCGTGGGTATATCGAGACGGGGCATCAATATACCAGAGTAGACTAGCGTATAGCTTCTCGACCCATGTAGATGGGCGATGGATGATCCCATATCCATTGGTGTTTGACATCAGAGATGGTATACGGGTGCTCAGTGGAGACTGTGTACACTGGACGGACTCGCCGAGAACTCTCAGATGGTATTATACCTCACGTCAGATGGCAGTTCTTTGGTGACACTGGTACAGGTTAGTCTGTTGACCCGAGATCGTCATAGAGTTTTGTGTGATCCACACAGTGCTTTGATTTCCAGCTTACCACGTTCAAGAGAATGTGCAAAACGGTGCTTTTTGGGTACAGTCCCGAGTCACATGGAGGCAATGAGCGATAGGAGGGGATTCTTCTCTCCCGCTATAGGGAGTTGATGTTGCGCTGTGCTCGATTGGCTATAACAGGAAGTCCCTGGCCAGGGCTGTTTCAGAGATTTACTGGTAAGTGTTACAAGCAGTTTCTCGACCCGTTATGAGCCTCATATCGTCACGAATTATCGAGTTTCTGGGGTCTGACGTTTACCACCCCTAGACGAGATATGCGACATATCAGACGAAGAGACCGGACTGTACGGTAGTGTTACTAATTGGATTCGCAGGAGTATGAGCAGGCTTGCATGTTGATCATCTGATTGCTCAATACCCGGGTGGACGTTATGTTTAGCAGACCGCTTGCGGCTTGTGGGTGTTTGATATAATCATCATCTACTGCCGGCGTATTGACGAGTCTTTAGAGTCCTACACAGAGGTTTCCTGGTTCATGCGAAACGGAGTAGGAGCACATATGTGATATGTGCGGGACCGAGATTAATACGAGTATGTGATACCGCATTCTATTCTTGCGATTTGTGACATCGGTCGGTTATATGAGATATAGCCGGATTATCGGATCAATTGTTGATTCGATAAGTTATTGCATTTGATATTAGTTGGTTATATGTGATATAGACGGATTATTAAATCAAGTGTTGATTTAATAATTTAATGTATAATTGTATATTAGATATACTAGATTACATTAACTAATATTAGCTCACTTATGATTTCTTTTTTCACTTGTGTGCATTAGTGTATATGTGATATATATTAATGTATAACTTTTGTGTCATGCTAGATGCCACATGTGATATGGGTGTATGAGACTTGCACCATGCTTAATAATGTGATGAATTATATTTATTTAAGTTAATCAAAATTAGTGGAGTTTAATCATATAGTTAAAGCTTGGAGATGCTTGTGGAACCATTGACTAAGTCCACTAAGTTTGTTTTACTTGTAGATATTTATTAACCTAACCATTATTAACTAGCCATGGTTTATTCTCTACATGGGTTAGTGTATGAAACTAACTCACCCATGGTTCACATTCTCACCTCATGAGTTCATTCTCTCATTTCTTCACTTGAGCTTCTTCTTCCTCATGAGAAAAGCTCACTAGCTTTTCTCAAGGTGAGAAAATATTGTGAGAAAATAAATCTAAAGAGATCCCACTTCCTACTTCATCATCCTCTACTACTTGCCATTTAGTTTAGGGTGTTTGCTTCACTAATTTCACAATTAGTGAAGAGATAGCATGAGCTTGAGTCTCCTCGACGTAGATCATCTTCGGCCTCGAAGACTTCGAGCAAGCTTGTTCATTTCTCCGGGAGAACCCATACTAGAGTTCGGAAGATCGATACTCGCAGCGAAGGGACCACTACACGGAGCTTTAGAAGTGAAGGACCGGTCTACAAAGGTTGTATTTCTCATTCACTTAGTGTAATGGTAGATTAAATATTCATTTCATCTATTTACTCTAACTAGATCCTTGGTTAGGGTTCATTAACACCTTAGAATTTTTGAAATTGGCATGCTTGATGTCATGAAAACCCAGTAGGGTGCAAAGGAATCCCAACAGTGGTATTAGAGCCAGGCTAGAGTATTAGACGGTGTTTGTTAGATTACGAAACCGAAACTACTCCGAAACTTGAAACACCGAATACTAGGTTCTGTCGATTTTTAAATGACCTCAAAATTTTTTTAAACAAGTGTAGAGTGTTGTATGGGATGAAACATGAACACCATAAAAATTTCAGGGGGTCTGCTCGGTTTTGGCCCGAGATCAAGGTGTATGGGGCCGGCCACTTTTTGCTAGAATTGCCTGAAAATTTTACTGTGTTCCAATGACTTGGTTTTGATGTTTCAGGTGTTGTTTATTTTTGCAAATTTTACATGTGATGTAATGTTACACTATAAGCAATTCAGAGTGTTTCGTATTCGTAGTTTAACATTGTATTTGGGTTTTCACATATTGTCTAGGCGAAGTTTAAAAGTTTGATCGAATGTCAAAAACCCATTTTTCCAAATTTAACGTATTCGGAAAAACATGCAAATAATTTTATAAACCCTCTAGAAGAATGTAACCCTAACTCGACTTTTTTGGATCGCGGAACCGCGGTCATACCTCAGGGTTTGCCGCAGTTCCATGGCGACATGAGTGAGGCTTGGGTCTGCCCTTCTATGGCTGGTGCATAGGTACTGTGGCATATTCTGGGTATTACTAAAACTGTGCTCAAGTGTTGAGCTGTCGGGAAATTGTGGGACTTTGATTAATGGATCAAAAAGTTTAACGTCGTCCGGATATCATGTGATGGGATACAATAATTGGAATCTATCCAGTTGCATGCAAGTTTAACATTTTGGCCTCAAACGGAATCGGGAATCTTGTTGAATTACCTTACTTTCTTTAAAAAGTGTTTTCATGATTGAAACTTAAATGTAAAATTTGCATTGTTAGGCATGAAATCCAGAATATGTGATATTCCGGGTTTATGATGTCTAAGGGCTGTGCAGATTCCAATTGTTGTAGTTTTTTATTTTCTTTTCTGCGGCCGTAAGTGTAATATGTGGTGTATTGCCGGTTTCGTTGCTATACGTCAACGACAATTGGGATATGCATATTTACTTACATTGATGACTTGTGATGTTATGTGTTACTGGGATATGTTTTATTGGATCGTCGTGTTTGACTAGCCGGTTTTTTTTTTATGTGAGATGAGAGTTTTTCATTTTCATTCATGTAAAAACTTGTATGTAATATTCTTTTATTGGGGCACTTCCGGGTTGAGGAAGTTGTTACCGTTGATGTATATTATTTACTTTTCCGCATTAGGATAGACCCAAGGAGGGGAGCACAAGTAACCGGCTTCTAAAGTCCAGTGGAAGACCATCTCGAGGCGTCGAGTCCGGGTCTAGGGTTGCTTGCAGCTCTCGTAGGGGTCTAGGGATGTGGGTTTAGCTATTCATCATGACCGTGGAATTCGTGTTTTATACAGGCTTAAATTAAAACCCGGAAATCCTAGTATATCCAATATTTCATATGTTGTTTTCTGCTGTGATATCTGTGATGTGATCATTTGATATGTTGAGATAGATACTGTATATAATATATAATATATTATATAGACGTTGCTTATGTTTTACACCTGCGCTAGCCCTGCCTCGCTCTACCGTTAGTTACCTAACCTAATGTTGCATGACGGGACATCGAGGCGAATGCGGATGGCATAAGCGTACGTTGTATTTATCTGTGATGTTTAGGTAACTTAAAATGACGGGACATTCATTAATGAGATTATTGAAAGAAAATAAACCTAATGATGTTGTGGAATCGAATTTTCAAATATAGGTAGCTCTAGTTGTTTCTTTGCATAGCGGTATTCCTTATAGAATATCCAGTACCTTATTTGATAAGGAAAGAGCCGAGATCCCTTCACCGGGAGTGACCTCTTTAGCAATAACTGGCAGATGCTACAACCCTCGGTTTCTTCTGTTGATTGCTTTTCTAGTTCTTGCTTTGTATAGTGGTATTGTGAATATTCTGCACCTCATTCGACGAGGAAAGAGCCGATGTCCTTTCACCGGGAGTGACCTCTTTAGCAAAACTAGCAAAGGCCTAAAAACACTCCATTCTACAACGATATCAAGTTCATTTCGTAAAAGGTTTTCTTAAAAACCTGTTGTAGCCCTCCGTCATTTCAGATAAGTAGTAATTAGTATTCGTGGTGCGTTTGTTGGCCTTTGTCAAGGCGCAGTGTGCAGTAGCTGACTAGTGCTTATCTGCATAAGCATATGATGCGATTCGATTAGGATAGTCGTGCGACCTTATTGGCCTTTTTCAAAGATTGTGCGGGTGGGTTTAATTCAATCAGGAAATGACGGGTTGAACTTGACTAGCATCCTATGGTTTGTTGGCTTTTGTCAAGGTCATAGGAGGGTAGGGGAAAAATTATTGGGAATTTCAAGTTTTGAAATTTGCAATGAGATTGCATACCTTCTATGAGATAGTTGGATCCTGATACCCACTGCGAGTAAGAGTTACTCCTGGGAGAGTTTTGCACATTACAATTAGCCGATCAAGTAGGTGTCTAGAAAGGTGTCAACGGGGTTACGTCCCTGGGAAAATGAGGTTTATTTTAATTAGGTCCGTGCGAAAGCTTGGTGAGCCTCTCTCAAAGTACCGGCACTGGCCTGGATGAAAGATTGGCGAACTTGTAGAGTGTAATTAATTCCGGCTAGTCTTTCCTTTTAGGGTTTGAAGGAAGATTTGATAAAAACAGTGGGAGCCATCCTGATTAGATAAAATTATAACCAATCTAATTTTGCAAGAGCATACGCTGAGTGTTTTCATCTCTCTCTCTCTCCAGGTAGCGACCATGTCACGCCTTAATCAAGATAATAATATGGATATATTGACTGAACCCTCTTGTTATACTGTGCTGGGGAACGTTGGTCCCGCTCCAACTTATAATTGTTATAATTCCGAGCAGGAAATAGCGGATTACCAGGATTCTCGTGCCACCCAAACGAAGAAATTGCATGATGATGCATCTTCTTCTGGTGTGTTCATTACTGAGAACTGTTTCTCAGTATCCTCTACGTCCTGGGTATGAGATACCGGATCAGGATCCCATATATGTAATCTATTACATGGGCTACAGATAGGTAGAGAACTGAGAATGTGTGATAATGTTTCAAGAGTTAGAAACGGTGCAATTATTGCAGCCAAGATGTTGGCAGTTATCACCCTGTATTACCTGTTGGAGATAGTGCCCTCAGAGTTAATTATTGGATCACAGGCACGTGATTGCAATGATTGAGGGGAGGACCTGTCCCAGTAGGACAGTCTTACTCAAGATGATAGTATGCTATCTGGTTTATCCTTATCATCGTGTACTTCTTTAGGTGACCTTACAAGTCGCTATTACACGTTGGTAGAGCCCCTAAGATTCTTGCTTGACTACCAGCAGTACGAGGGCGATCATATAAGTGAGAGCTGGAGTCTATAAGCACATCCTTAAATGGTCCATAGTCGTAGGAGTTTCGAGACAGGGCATCGATTCTCCAGAGTAGACTAGTGTATACAGTCGAGACCCCGACGAGGGGCGGTGGCCGGTCTCACAAGCCACTGGTGTCAGTTGGTTCACCTAAGATGTATACAGGTGCTCATTGGGTTATGAGTACACCGGACAGGACTCGCCGGGAACCTGCTAGTTGGGATTATACTAGACGTCAGATAGCAGTTCCCTGGTGACATGTGTACAGGTTAGTTCATCGACCTGAGATCTTCATTTGTCTCGTGTGAGTTCCCACTGTGCTTTGATTACTACCCTACCACGGCTCAAAGGAGTCATGCAAACAGGTTTTAGTTGGGTACAGTCCCGAGCCACATGGAGGCAGTGAGCGGATCTGCAGGGGTTCGTCTCTCCCGGTATTGGGGGTGAGGTTGCGCTGTGTCTAGGAGAGCCAGAACATGAAAAGTCCTTGGCCAAGACAGGAGATTTGCTGGTAGGTATTCCAGTAATATCTCAGGGTGTTCTGGGCTACACTCCGACACGACTTGTACCGCTATTGGGGGTCTGACTTTTACCAACCCCCTAGGCCCGCCATGCGATGCTCATAGACGAACGGACCGACTGTACGGATATTGTCACTGACAGGCTCAGTAGGGTGTCAGGATGAATTCGCTCATCGACGTCCCTTTTGGTCAGTACCTGGTAGCCCGTTACGTATTGGCTGATACCTCTGACGTACTAGTGGTTAAATCCACAACCATATTATTGACGAGTCTTTAGAGTCCACCACACACTGAGTTACTCAGGTTTCGGGCGAAACGCTGTAGAGGCCGTATGGAGATATGGCAGGGTTCGATCAGATACGTGCGGTATTGTACGGATCGTAATCGGACGGTTTCTACTAGCCGGCTTTGGCTTAAGCCGGATCCTAGTATTAGATAGTGTAGATTTTGTCTCTTTGCATTTGTGTTCAGAGGGAATACAAATGCGGGCATGTATTTGCAGTAGCGGGGTTTTCCTGTAATTTACTACGGGATCAGTTTTCTGAAGTTGCCAGTTTGCATTCTGTTCCGGCCGGTTTTCTTTTATTCCTTCACGGCAGGACTTCTTGATGGAGGGGGTTAATTGCAAGTTTGCAATTAACTTATTTGATGAGAAGTTTTATGCATATATGTAGCTTCCTCATCATGAGATTCCTTTTGAATCAATCACTTGCTTTCATGTGATGGTTGTGTTTGATTTGATAAGAAATGAAATGGTTATGACCATTATCATTTTAGATTATTCATTTTTTTCCCACTTGATTAATTCCATCCTTTTTCTCCACCATGGAGTGAGGGGCCGGCCACTATTCATGAGAGAGAGGGAGAGGTTTCATTTGGGATGAGGGAAAGAAATTCAAATGATTTTCATGCTTGAAAATTATATACACCATCATTCTTCCATAGTTCTTCTCACTTCCATCATTCCATGGCAACTTCACATACCCCAAAGAGACATGGCTACTACACTATTCTACAGCATCTCTTGGACGCGTCGGCTAGCCAACTTCGAGCCCGAGTTGCCTCGGTCAAGAGGTGGGAGCCCGTAAAAGATTCCGGCTTTGTGGTGCCCTTTCCGACGAGGAGTTGATGGACGGATATTCCGCGGGAGATAGGAGTGGAGACGAAGACCGAAGGACACGGATCGCTTGGTATAGTTTCTCTACTCTTTTCTAATTTGCTAGTTGCTAGGTTAATGGCCCGATCCGGGTGAAAAGTGCGCGGTGGTGCCGGTTCAATAGTTTTTGAAAGTTTTTGTTTCCGCGTTTCCGGCGTCGGATCGACGCCCGGGGTGCCGCCGCAGACTTACATTGGTATCAAAGCCACGTAATTAACCTTGCCTAACTTGTTCTAGTGTGTTTACATGTTCGATCAAACGGATTTTCCGAAAACCCATTTTCATTTGCACAGTTTTCTGTCGAAATTTTTTTGGCTCCAAAAATTTTTCAGTACATTGCAGTGACATGTGCAGGGAATTCTAAGCATTCTGTGAAAATTTGGTAGCGTGATCTCTCTATTCCACCGCGGAACCGCGGCCAAACCCACGTATTTGCGGCGGTTCCGCGGCCCTTTTTACTATTCATTGGACCAAATTTTTGCAGTGAGCTCCTGGGTTGAAAATGGGGTTTTTGGAATATTCTTTTTGGGCCTAGACTCTCTTTAAGTGCTACAGTAATGCTTGGGGCCCACTTCGATAAATTTGATCGATCGAAAAGTTTAAACACATTAGTTCACAGTATTTACATTATATCTGCGACCGTGAATGTCATTTGATCGGTAAATCCTGTCTAACTGCTATAGCCCGGTTAGACGGATTTGCTAACGTGACATTCACGTTGATGTTCTGTGTAAGTGCACGGCGGCGCCCCGGTCGTCAATCCGACGGCCAAATGCGGAAACGGTGATAAACTTTAATTTTGCGAACTTTGCAAACCGGCACCACCGCGCACTAAACACCCGGATCGAACCATTAACAAGTCTAAGTTAACTATAAGATAGGGGAAGAGATATACCGAGTGATCCGAGTCCTCCGGTCTTCTCGTTGTCGTCCCGATCTCCTGCGGAAAGTCCGGTCTCCATCTCCTCGCCGGAAGGGCACCACATCGCCTGTTTCTTTTACGGGCTCCCACCTCAATACCGAGGCAACTCGGGCGCGAAGTAGGCTAGCCGACGCGTTCAAGATATCCTGTAGGAAGTGTAGTGTAGAATCATAGTCTCTTTTGGGGTGGTTGCCATTTGAAGATGATGGAGGAAACAAGATAAGAAAAATGGTGCATGCATTTTTCTTAACATGAAATGAGATCAAGAAATGAAACTCTCAAGAATGAAAACTCTCATCTTTTTCTTTCTCTCAACCATGGAAAAACTTCTTCCATCAAGTGAGAATAAAATGGTGGAGGAAAAAGAATATGAAAGCAAGAGGGAGGTGAGTGTAGGAAAAGAGAGAGAGTGACCATATCCTAAACACCATCATTACAAACTCAAATCAACCTCAAATCACCTCTAATCAAGAAAAAGCAAGTGATGAGAATGGTATCAAAAGATGCTTTCATAATTAAAACATTTGCAAGAAAAACCTCCACAATGTGTTATTTGCAAACTTGCAAATAACACCCTCCGTCGGAAAAGTCCGGCCGGGAAAGAACAAAGGAAAACCGGCCGGAACGGAATGCAAACTGGCAACTCCAGAAAACTGGTCCCGTAATAAATTACAGGAAAACCCCGATACTGTGCAAGCACACCCGCATCTGTATTCCGTCCGGATACAAATGCAAAGAGACAAAATCTACACTGTACTAAACTAGGATCCGGCTTAAACCAAAGCCGGCTAGTAAAATCCGTTCGATCCTGATCCGTGCAATACCGCACGTATCTGATCGAACCCTGCCATATATCCATACGGCTACTAGTACATACTGTCCGATCCTGATCCGTGTAATACCGCACGTATCTGATCGGACTCTGCCATATCTCCATACGGCCTCTACAGCGTTTCGCCCGAAACTTGAGTAACTGAATGTGTGGTGGACTCTAAAGACTCGTCAATACTATGGCTGTGGATTTAACCACTAGCACGTCAGAGGTATAAGCCAATACGTAACGGGCCACCAGCTATTAACCAAAAGGGACGTCGATGAGCGAACTCATCCTGACACCCTACTGAGCCTGTCAGTGACAATATCCGTACAGTCCGGTCCGTTCGTCTATGAGCATCGCATGTCGGGCCTAGGGGGTTGGTAAAAGTCAGACCCCCAAAAGCGGTACAAGTCGTGTCGGAGTGTAGCCCAGAACACCCTGAGATACTACTGGAATACCTACCAGTAAATCTCCTGCCTTGGCCAAGGACTTCGTGTAATGGCTCTCCTAGACACAGCGCGACCTCACCCCCAATACCGGGAGAGACGAACCCCTGAAGATCCGCTCACTGCCTCCATGTGGCTCGGGACTGTACCCAACTAAAACCTGTTTGCACGACTCCTTTGAGCCGTGGTAGGGTAGTAATCAAAGTACAGTGGGAACTCACACGAGACAAATGACGATCCCCAGGTCGATGAACTAACCTGTACACATGTCACCTGGGAACTGCTATCTGACGTCAGGTATAAGACCAACTAGCATGTTCCCGGCGAGTCCTGTCCGGTGTACTCATAACCCAATGAGCACCTGTATACATCTTAGGTGAACCAACTGACACCAGTGGCTTGTGAGACCGGCCACCGCCCCTCGTCGGGGTCTCGACTGTATACACTAGTCTACTCTGGAGTATCGATGCCCTGTCTCGAAACTCCCACGACTAGGGACCTTTTAAGGATGTGCTTATAGACTACCAGCTCCCACGTATATGATCGCCCTCATACTGCCGGTAGTCAAGCAAGAATCCTAGGGGCTCTATCAACGTGCAATAGTGACATGTCATGTCACCTAAAGCAGTACATGATGATAAAGGTAAACCAGATAGCATACTATCATCTCGAGTAAGACTGTCGTCCCGGGATAGGTCCTCCCTCAATCATTGCAATCACGTACCTGTGATCCAATAATTGACTCTGAGGGCACTATCTCCAACATTCTGTGTGTTGCTGTAATGTTGCTGATCGGTCGTGGGGGATAGCCTGGATGCAATATTAGTACAGTTTTGTTTTATATGTACATTTGATATTGCGGGGCGAGCGTCCGACATGTGGACTGCCGTCACTGCCTGTTTGTATTATTCTTTTGGGGCACGACCAGGTTGCGGTCGATGTACCCGTTGTATGTATATTTTACTTTCTGTACTAGGATTACCCCGCGGAGGGGTGCACGGATAGCCGGGTTCTAGAGGGCAACAAGCCCGCATCTCATGGCGTTGAGACGGAGGGGGCTTTACTCTAGAATTGGCGGGCTATCCGCCGCACTCGTAGGGGGTATAGGGTTGACCCAAGAGGGGTGCCCAAGTTACCGGATTCCGTGAAGTGCTGGGTGGTCCATTCACGTTGATGAAGGGGGCTGCCTCGCTTCAGGTTTTGGCGGGTAACTTGCCGCGCCCGTAGGGGTCTAGGATTTTCATTGCACAGGCTATCCACACGACCAGGGGAACGTCGGGTTTCAGTGGCTCTGGGAAACCCGGGGATCCCAGATATCTGTATTGATCTGTGTTGTTATACATTTCTGTGATGCTGCTTTTTATCACGCCTTGAGCGAAATATTATATATTGGTATATATACTAGTAGATGTTGTATATGTTTTGCATCCGTGCTAGTCCAGTCCCCGCTCTGTCCTTAGTTAGCTAACCTAACGGGTGATGACGGGACCCAGTGGCGAATGCGGATGGCATATACGTACATCAGTATATTTTCGTTCTTTTGTGGTGTGATCAATTGATGGGACTGCGTTGATTCGGATCAATGCAAGATAAACAAACCTATTCTGATGTTATTGGAACACTTTTTCAAAAAGCTGTTATTGCAAGGACGTTCTCTTTTGTTTTGCACAGTGGTATTCAGTTGGAATATCCTGCTCCTCAGTCGACGAGGCAAGGGCCGAGATCCCTTCACCGGGAGTGACCCCTTGGACAAAAGTTTGCGTCAGGGAAATAACTTCACTATAGCCGATTACTTTTGCTTTGCATCGTGGTATTCAGTTGGAATTTCCTGCACCTCATTCTACGGGGAAAAAGCCGAGATCCCTTCACCGGGAGTGACCTCTTTAGCAAAGGTTTTCGTCACTATATTTTTTAAATGCTATCAGTTCCTTCAACGATATCAAGTTCATTACGTTAAAGGTTTTCGCCAGAAACCATTCGTAGCCCTCCGTCGTTTCATATGGATAGTCAATAGTATTCAAGCTGTGTATGTTGGCCAAAGTCAAGGCACAGTGTTTGGTAGCTAATTGGTATTCATATGCAGCATAGATAGATGCGTTGGTTTGGGACAGTCGTACTGCCATTTTGGCCAAAGTCAAGGGTATGTACGGGTGGGTTCAAATTAACCTGGATAATGACGGGTAGAACTTGACATGTGACTTATGATATGTTGGCCAAAGTCAAGGTCATAAGAGCATGGGGTAAAAATCCACATCGGGAGTTTCAAAAGAACTGAAACTTGCCAGATATGCGCATACCTTCTGGAGTGTGACAGCGTGAGTGGATTCCGTCACGTTATTATGCGATGAGAGTTGGATCCCGATTCCCACTGATGAGTTGGTTTACTCCCCGCGTGATCCCGGCTAATTCTTCTTTTAGGTTTGGGGAAGAATTTGACGTTACAGTGGGAGGTTTCCAGATTAGATAAAGTGATAACCATTTTGATCTAAGTTAGAGTGCACGCTGAGTGTTTCATTTCTCTCTCTCTTTGGCAGCGACAATTGACCCGACCCTAGACTATGACTCGGTGACCAAGTTGACCGAACCTTCTTTAACACTGGCTTTTGGATTGTCAGAGTTGCAGACCTCATTGCCACTCCTACTTTTACCCTTTTCTCCGGGACACCCAGTATTACTACGAACGTCCACTTCCATTGGACAAAACCATCGTATGGTTATATACGAACTCGAAGGAATTCGAGGATGGTTTCAGGTTCTGGAGAAAACGAATAGGACTATTCAGCTGTCTTTTCCTTTCACCTTCTCTCATTGCGAGTACTCCTTGGTTTAGGAGATAGTACACCTATTACGCAAATTGGATAGTCTTCTTCCAAACCATAGGCAGGTGCCGACCGGTAGGGAACGAAGAAAACCAATTAGCCTAAACGGTGTACAGAAGGTATTAAGTTCAGACAAAGCAAGGGATTAGTAAGAGGGCAAAGTAAATTGCGACTGCTATTCACGACCAAACCAAGTATTTCTTCGCCAATCCTAAATCACCTTTGTATTTCTCCAGGACACTCCGTATCACTACGAAGATCCCGGTTTATTAGATAATCCATCCTATGGTTATATACGAACTCGAAAGGAACTTGTTCCAGTTCGGGGATGGATCCTGGTTCAGGAGAAATAGGAATAAGGTTTATTCGGTTGTCTTTTATCTTCACCTTCTCTCGCATTGTGAGTGTTCCTAGGACTGGGACAGTACACCCATTACGCTTATTGGATAGTCTTCTTTCAAACCATAGGCTGGTGCCGAATGGTAGGGAAGGAAGAAAACCATTTGGCCTAAAGGGGTGTGCAGAAGGTAATGACTAAAGACATATAAAGGGATTTGGAGAGGTGGCAAAGAATTATACGGTTACAGTTGTGAATCTGGATAATGGAAGAGGCATTACTAGGAATACCAGAATACCCCATCGAAACATTTCAATGTTTCAGTTTCACTGTGTACTGTTAAAAGAAAACTGATTTCCCAATTAGATACTTGCTCCAGGGTATGTATTTACCAGGTATGATTCTCACATCTGTATGGTTTTACAGATGATGAGTGGGAGTAAGTTATTGGTAATTAGGTGATCATCCTCATCATATCGGGATTCGTTGTGATTAGTGATATTTGAGGAAGTCACCTGGGTTGTTTGCCGGTCGGCAAATATTTGGTTTTGAATATCCGTTGTTATGCACCAATTTCAAATTGATATATCTGTATGTCTATTTTTATAGAGTGAGATATACCTTTTGAAATTATGTCTATGACATTTACCTATATCAGTGGATGGTTAGGTAAGGAGTATTGAACAGCGGTGTAATTCTTCATAACCATAGTACAGTTTTCAACCTACGACATACAGTGAATGAGTCATTTGGCTCAGGGGACTTATACGGAGTATTGTATATTGTCCAGTTGTTGCGCCACGGCAGCGCCCCGGCCGTCTTACTCGAGGCCAAAATGCGGAATCAAAATTTTTTCCTTACTCGGAAGCCGGCGCTACCGCGGACAAAGAAAACCCGGATCGTTAACCATTAACCTACGCTAGCTAACAAAAGATGGGAAAAGAAATATACCAAGAGATCCGAGTCCTCCGGTCTTCTCATCATCGCCCCGATCTCCCGCGGAAAGTGTAGTCTCCATATCGTCGCCTCCTCGCCGGAAAGGGCACCACATCGCCTTCGTCTTTTACGGGCTCCCGCCTCAATACCGAGGCAGCTCGAGCATGAAGCCGGCAACTCGACATGCTCAAGATATGCTGTAGAATGTAGTGTAGAAGATGCTTTGACTCAATGGGGTTAAGTTGCCATGATGGAGGAATCAAGACTAGAAAAATGGTGCTTGCATTTTTCTAGCATGGAAATGAGATCAAGAAGAATGAAACTCTCAAGAAGGAAAACTCTCTTCTTCTTCTTCTCTCTTTCTTTTTCTTCTCATGAAAAAACTTATCATCTTCAAGTGAGAATGAGAATGGTGGAGGTATGAAACATAATGCAAAGGGAGGTGAGTGTAGGAGCAAAAGAAAGGTGACCACATCCAAGGAACATCAACCATGCTTAATCAACTATTCACTCCATAACCTTTCACTTCACTTTAAAGCAAGTCATGGATGAAAAGAAATGAAAGCTATCATAATCAATACTTTTCCAAATAAAACCTCCACAAAATGTTATTTGCGAACTTGCAAATAACCCCCTCCATCGGAAAAGTCCGGCCGGGAAAGAACAAAGGAAAACCGGCCGGAACGGAATGCAAACTGGCAACTCCAGAAAACTGGTCCCGTAATAAATTACAGGAAAACCCCGATACTGTGCATACACACCTGCATCTGTATTCTGACCGGATACAAATGCAATGAGACAAAATCTACACTGTACTAGACTAGGACCGGCTTAAGCCAAAGCCGGCTAGTAAAATCCGTTCGATCCTGATCCGTGCAATACCGCACGTATCTGATCGAACCCTGCCATATACCTATACGGCTACTAGTACAAACCGTCCGATCCTGATCCGTGCAATACCGCACGTATCTGATCGGACCCTGCCATATCTCCATACGGCCTCTACAGCGTTTCGCCCGAAAGCTGAGTAACTGAAAGTGTGGTGGACTCTAAAGACTCGTCAATACAATGGCTGTGGATTTAACCACTAGCACGTCAGAGGTATAAGCCAATACGTGACGGGCCACCAGCTATTGACCAAAAGGGACGTCGATGAGCGAACCCATCCTGACACCCTACTGAGCCTGTCAGTGACAATATCCGTACAGTCCGGTCCGTTCGTCTATGAGTATCGCATGGCGGGCCTAGGGGGTTGGTGAAAGTCAGACCCCCAAAAGCGGTACAAGTCGTGTCGGAGCGTAGCCCAGAACGCCCTGAGATACTACTGGAATACCTACCAGTAAATCTCCTGCCTCGGCCGAGGGCTTTGCGTAATGGCTCTCCTAGACACAGCGCGACCTCACCCCCAATACCGGGAGAGACGAACCCCTGCAGATCCGCTCACTGCCTCCATGTGGCTCGGGACTGTACCCAACTAAAACCTGTTTGCACGACTCCTTTGAGCCGTGGTAGGGTAGTAATCAAAGCACAGTGGGAACTCACACGAGACAAATGACGATCTCAGGTCGATGAACTAACCTGTACACATGTCACCTGGGAACTGCTATCTGACGTCTGGTATAAGACCAACTAGCAGGTTCCCGGCGAGTCCTGTCCGGTGTACTCATAACCCAATGAGCACCTGTATACATCTTAGGTGAACCAACTGACACCAGTGGCTTGTGAGACCGGCCACCGCCCCTCGTCGGGGTCTCGACTGTATACACTAGTCTACTAATGGAGTATCGATACCCTGTCTCGAAACTCCTACAACTAGGGACCTTTTAAAGATGTGCTTATAGACCCCAGCTCCCACGTATATGATCGCCATCATACTGCTGGTCGTCAAGCAAGAATCCCAGGGGCTCTATCAACGTGCAATAGCGACATGTCAGGTCACCTAAAGCAGTACACGATGATAAAGATAAACCAGATAGCATACTATCATCTCGAGTAAGACTGTCCTACCAGGATAGGTCCTCCCTCAATCATTGCAATCACGTGCCTGTGATCCAATAATTGACTCTGAGGGCACTATCTCCAACAATCTCCCACTTGCACTCAAGGCTAATTATTGCGATGTCGCATATTCACAGCCCGTGTGATACCGAACACCCAACTCCTCTACTAGTCAGTCGCACAAAGCCTGTTTGCGAAACTATTGCGTTCGAGGAATAGCCTCAGTGAGTGGATCCACTGTGTAGTTTCTTTCTATGTCTCTCTATATCTCAAGTTCGCGGAGAAAGCCATCTCCCGAAATGAGCAATACCTGCCTTGGAATGTCTGGATGTCTGATGGGACCTACTTCATAAATGAACTCCAAATCCAAACTTCTTAGACTGTATCATCAACTGAACTTAATCAGTATCCTGCGCCAAGCCTCCCTCAGTATTGCCTTGGACCACCTGTCCAAAATACTGTCCCTCGTCAGAAGGAGAACTATAACTCTGACAACCTCCTTGTCGTCCATGTCCCCTTGGAAGCCTGGAGTGATAACCGTCTCCTAAAGGAGGCAGCCGTTATCATATCCCTAGAACATTCACTTATGTTCTAAAACTGCTTCCGACTGTTCCTCCAGGATTTGATCAATATCAACTTATTGCATCTAGTGCAAGAATGACATCTGGTGTGGTACTTGACATCTCATGATTGACTCAATTTCCTAAGCAAGTGATCTGCCAATCATGAGTATCCCTCTCCCCTTTAGTCTATAAGACACCTTTAGAGAGGGTGACTCCATCAACTGCAGGTGCACTACCGTGTCAGGAGTCGTCCATTCCAAATACTCATAGAATGCTGTCAAGGTACCCAGATTGGGAAACCACCCAAATCTAGATCTAAAACCATAGATCTAGTAACCAGTATGTCTGATATAATATCCAAGTCCCATGTGGAGAAAACACTGTGTGACGACCAAAGTATAACCGATCATAGTATAGGAATATCACTTCCTACTACCTTCTCAACAGATCCACCCCCTATTCTGATGACGTCAAACCTATGACTGTCACATCAGAAATAGATGATCTATCTCCGCTACATCTGCTTTAGTCTATAAATAGACATAAGCCTGATGTCCACCAATGCTTCCGCTGCTCCCACTGACTACGACAACCCTCTGCCAGAGTCATATAGACGTGCACTTCTAAAGCTAGTTTAGAACGACGCTATACTCATCCTCCTGCCCGGTCTCGTAGCCTGGAACAACAACAATGGCAAGTGTGGGTAAACAAGAACTTCCCTGTCACCGTCCTTGAGGCTACCGGAGTACCTCTCGGGTGCCTGAAGTTACCCACCTTATCTGCGGAGTGGCCAATGGAATGTCAAATCAGATTGAATCTTTAGGTTCCTTATTAAATCTTCAGTAATCGTTTGCGGTTCTGGAATCACTTCCAGTTCTACCATACTCCCACTGCTGTTTTTGAAAAAATCCATTTTTAATAAAACTGTGGCGAGTCTAGAACAATATTTCTATTGATCTGCCAGATGGTAGAAAGTCAACCCTCGTCATAGCCTGGGTCAACCCACAAACAGCCATTACAGAAACGTGCCTTGAGTTATCCGGAGTCTGGTTTTAAGCATAAGCCGGACAACTCCCCGTACCTTAACATCGTTAAGATATGAACTGTTCTATATCCAATATAGAACCAGAGGCACTGATTTATTTGAACCAGATTCAAATCATGCAGCTGTCTCCAGTGCATGTCAACTAAATGGAAGGAGGCCGATCAGCGTTACTCAACTTAGGAATGCTTCCAATTATGAGTAACCTGAAAGAGAAGCAAGTTCTCATTACTATCAACTGAATACCATACACAAGTATCTATATCTTCGATCACCTTGAAGAATCGCGATACTTGCAATACCTGGTTCTCTACTCTATTCTTATACCAATAACTCCTCAAAACTCAGACCCTGTGTTTCCACGAAGCACATGTCTAAGAACTGGAGAAGTTAAAAGTAAACAGAATATAGTATGAGGACCAACCCCTCTGTCCTAATGGACACTGGACAACATACAATACTCTGTATAAGTCCGCTGAGTCTAACAACTCTTTCACTGTGTGTCGTAGGTTGAAAACTGTACTTATGGTTAAGAAGAATTACACCGCTGTTTAATGCTCCTTACCTAACCATCCACTGATATAGGTAAATGTCATCGACATAATATCAAAAGGTATATCTCACTCTATGAAAATAGATGTACAGATATATCAATTTGAAATTGGTGCACAACAGCGGATATTCATAACCAAATATTTGCCGACCGGCAAACAACCCAGGTGGCTTCCTCAAATATCACCGATTACAACGAATCCCGATATAATGAGGATGATCACCCAATTCCCAATAACTTACTCCCACTCATCATCTGTAAAACCATACAGATGTGAGAATCAAACCTGGTAAATACATACCCTGGAGTAAGTGTCTAATCGGGAAATCAGTTTTCTTTTAACATTACACAGTAAAACTGAAACATTGAAATGTTTCTGTGGGGAATCCTGGTATTCCTAGTAATGCCTCTACCATTATCCAGATTCACAACTATAACCGTATAATTCTTTGCCACCTGTCCAAATCCCTTTATATGTCTTTAGTCAATACCGTCTGCACACCCCTTTAGGCCAAATGGTTTTCTTCCTTCCCTACCGTTCGGCACCAGCCTATGGTTTGGAAGAAGACTATCCAAAAAGCATAAAGGGTGTACTGTCCTAATCCTAGGAGCACTCGCAACGCGAGAGAAGGTGAAGATAAAAGACACCTGAATGTACTTTATTCCTATTTCTCCTGAACCAGAATCCATCCCCGAACTGGAACTAGTTCCTTTCGAGTTCGTATATAACCATACGATGGAGTATCCAATAAACTGTGGATCTTCGTAGTGATACGGAGTGTCCTGGAGAAATACAAAGGTGATTTAGGATTGGCGAAGAAATACTTGGTTTGGTCGTGAATATCAGTCGCACTTCACTTTGCCCTCCTACTAATCCCTTGCTTTGTCTTAACTTAATACCTTCTGCACACCATCGTTATGCTAATTGGTTTTCTTCATTCCCCACCGTTCGGCACCAGCCTAAGGTTTGGAAGAAGACTATCCAATTTGCGTAATAGGTGTACTATCTCCTAAACCAAGGAGTACTCGTAACCTGAGAGAAGGTGAAAAGAAAAGACAACTGAATAGTCCTATCCGTTTTCTCCAGAACCAGAAACCATCCTCGAAGTCCTTCGAGTTCGTATCTAACCATACGATGGTTTTGTCCAATGGAAGTGGACGTTCGCGGTAATACGGGGTGCCCTGGAGAAAAGGGTAAAAGTAGGAGTGGCAATGAGGTTTGCAACTCTGACAATCCAAAAGCCAGTGTTAAGAAGGTTCGGTCAACTTGGTCACTGAGTCATAGTCCAGGGTCGGGTCAATGGTCGCTGCCAGAGAGAGAGAAAAGAAACACTCAGCGTGCACTCTAACCTAGATCAGAATGGTTACCACTTTATCTAATCTGGAAAACTCCCACTGTACCTTAAATTCTCCTCCAAACCTGAAAGAAGAATTAGTCGGGATCACCCGAGGAGTAAACCAACTCATCAGTGGGAATCGGGATCCAACTATCATCGCATGATAACGTGACGGAATCCACTCACGTCACCACACTCCAGAAGGTATGCGCATGCCTGGCAAGTTTCAGTTCTTTTGAAACTCCAGATGTGATTTTTACCCCTAGGACCCAAGTGACCTTGACACAGTCAACAAATCAAAGAGTCCTAGTCAAGTTCAGCCCGTCATTATCCTGGATTGCATTAAACCCACCCGTACGAGCCCTTGACACAGTCAGCAAGGCCGCACGACTGTCCTAACCAATCCCATTAATATGCTGCAAACAAACACTACTTAGCTACCGCACACTACGCCTTGACACAGTCAACAAACGCAGCACGAATTCTAAGTAATACTTGTAAGAAATGACGGAGGGCTACGACTGGTTTTTGGCGAAAAACCATTAACGTAATGAACTTGATATCGTTGAAGGAACTGCATAGCCTTTTAGAAAATATAGTGACGAAAACCTTTACTAAAGAGGTCACTCCCGGTGAAGGGATCTCGGCTCTTTCCCCGTAGAATGAGGTGCAGGATATTCCAACTGAATACCATGATGCAAAGCAAAAGTAATCGGCTATAGTGAAGTTATTGCCCTGACGCAAACTTCTGTCCAAGGGGTCACTCCCGGTGAAGGGATCTCGGCCCTTGCCTCGTCGACTGAGGAGCAGGATATTCCAAATGAATACCACGATGCAAAACAAAAGTGAACGTCCTTGCAATAACAGCTTTTTGAAAAGTGTTCCAACAACATCAGAAAAGGTTTGTTTATCTTGCATTGATCCGAATCAACGCAGTCCCATCAATTGATCACACCACAAAGAACGAAAATATACTGACGTACGTATATGCCATCCGCATTCGCCACTGGGTCCCGTCATCACCCGTTAGGTTAGCTAACTAACGGCAGAGCGGGGACTGGACTAGCGCGGATGTAAAACATATACAACATCTACTAATATATATACCAATATATAGTATTTCGCTCAAGGCGTGAATAAAATGCAACATCACAGAAATGTACAGCATCACAGAACAATACAGATATCTGGAAGCCCCGGGTTTCACAGAGCCGCTGCAGAAACCCGATGTTCCCCTGGTCGTGTGGATAGCCTGTGCAATGAAAACCTAGACCCCTACGGGTGCGGCAAGTCACCCGCCAAAACCTGAAGCGAGGCAGCCCCCTTCAGCACCGTGAATGGACCACCCAGCACTTCACGGAATCCGGTAACTTGGGCACCCCTCCTGGGTCAACCTGTACCCCCTACGAGTGCGGCGAATAGCCCGCCAATCCTGGACTGAAGCCCCCTCCGTCTCAATGCCCTGAGATGCGGGCCCGTTGCCCTCCAGAACCCGGCTATCCGTGCACCCCACCGCGGGGCAACCCTAGTACAGAAAGTAAAATATACATACACCGGGTACATCGACCGCAACCAGGTCGTGCCCCAAAAGAATAATACAAACAGGCAGTGACGGCAGTCCACATGTCGGACGCTCGCCCCGCAATATCAAATGTACATAATACAACAAAACTGTACTAGCATTGCATCCAGGCTATCCCCCACGACCGATCCGCAACAACACAGCATAAACATAGAACATCAACGTGAAAATCACGTTCGCAAATCCGTCTAACCGGGCCATAGCAGTTAGACCGGATTTACCGATCAAGTGACATTCACGGTCGCAGATATAATGTAAATACTGTGAAATAATGTGTTTAAAATATCCGATCGATCAAAAAATTAACAAGCGGGCCCCAAAAGAAAACTGTAGCACTCACAGAAATAACTGGCCCAATTTTAATATCTCAAAAGCCCTAGTTTAAGCCCATAAGACAACTGAAGAAAAATGACAAACTGGGCCCACCATAGTGCGGCGGAAGCGCGGCAGGAAGAGGGTAATTGCCGCGCTTCCGCGCTCTAATTGAGGGTTCACTTTGTCGTTTTTTCCCAGAGTTCTTAGAACTCCCTGCACATCTTTCTGAGACCACCTGAAAAATTTTTAGACACCAAAAAAATTTCAACAGAAACTGATGTGAACTAAAATACGGTTTTTGAGATTTTGGTCGATCGGATAAGTAAAACGCATTAGAACAAGATAGGTAAGGTTAATGGCGTGGCTCTGATACCATGTTGCGCCATGGCAGCGCCCCGGCCGTCTTACTCGAGGCCAAAATGCGGAATCAAAATTTTTTCCTTACTCGGAAGCCGGCGCTACCGCGGACAAAGAAAACCCGGATCGTTAACCATTAACCTACGCTAGCTAACAAGAGATGGGAAAAGAAATATACCAAGAGATCCGAGTCCTCCGGTCTTCTCATCATTGCCCCGATCTCCCGCGGAAAGTGTAGTCTCCATATCGTCGCCTCCTCGCCGGAAAGGGCACCACATCGCCTTCGTCTTTTACGGGCTCCCGCCTCAATACCGAGGCAACTCGAGCATGAAGCCGGCAACTCGACATGCTCAAGATATGCTGTAGAATGTAGTGTAGAAGATGCTTTGACTCAATGGGGTTAAGTTGCCATGATGGAGGAATCAAGACTAGAAAAATGGTGCTTGCATTTTTCTAGCATGGAAATGAGATCAAGAAGAATGAAACTCTCAAGAAGGAAAACTCTCTTCTTCTTCTTCTCTCTTTCTTTTTCTTCTCATGAAAAAACTTATCATCTTCAAGTGAGAATGAGAATGGTGGAGGTATGAAACATAATGCAAAGGGAGGTGAGTGTAGGAGCAAAAGAAAGGTGACCACATCCAAGGAACATCAACCATGCTTAATCAACTATTCACTCCATAACCTTTCACTTCACTTTAAAGCAAGTCATGGATGAAAAGAAATGAAAGCTATCATAATCAATACTTTTCCAAATAAAACCTCCACAAAATGTTATTTGCGAACTTGCAAATAACCCCCTCCATCGGAAAAGTCCGGCCGGGAAAGAACAAAGGAAAACCGGCCGGAACGGAATGCAAACTGGCAACTCCAGAAAACTGGTCCCGTAATAAATTACAGGAAAACCCCGATACTGTGCATACACACCTGCATCTGTATTCCGACCGGATACAAATGCAATGAGACAAAATCTACACTGTACTAGACTAGGACCGGCTTAAGCCAAAGCCGGCTAGTAAAATCCGTTCGATCCTGATCCGTGCAATACCGCACGTATCTGATCGAACCCTGCCATATACCTATACGGCTACTAGTACAAACCGTCCGATCCTGATCCGTGCAATACCGCACGTATCTGATCGGACCCTGCCATATCTCCATACGGCCTCTACAGCGTTTCGCCCGAAAGCTGAGTAACTGAAAGTGTGGTGGACTCTAAAGACTCGTCAATACAATGGCTGTGGATTTAACCACTAGCACGTCAGAGGTATAAGCCAATACGTGACGGGCCACCAGCTATTGACCAAAAGGGACGTCGATGAGCGAACCCATCCTGACACCCTACTGAGCCTGTCAGTGACAATATCCGTACAGTCCGGTTCGTTCGTCTATGAGTATCGCATGGCGGGCCTAGGGGGTTGGTGAAAGTCAGACCCCCAAAAGCGGTACAAGTAGTGTCGGAGCGTAGCCCAGAACGCCCTGAGATACTACTGGAATACCTACCAGTAAATCTCCTGCCTCGGCCGAGGGCTTTGCGTAATGGCTCTCCTAGACACAGCGCGACCTCACCCCCAATACCGGGAGAGACGAACCCCTGCAGATCCGCTCACTGCCTCCATGTGGCTCGGGACTGTACCCAACTAAAACCTGTTTGCACGACTCTTTTGAGCCGTGGTAGGGTAGTAATCAAAGCACAGTGGGAACTCACACGAGACAAATGACGATCTCAGGTCGATGAACTAACCTGTGCACATGTCACCTGGGAACTGCTATCTGACGTCTGGTATAAGACCAACTAGCAGGTTCCCGGCGAGTCCTGTCCGGTGTACTCATAACCCAATGAGCACCTGTATACATCTTAGGTGAACCAACTGACACCAGTGGCTTGTGAGACCGGCCACCGTCCCTCGTCGGGGTCTCGACTGTATACACTAGTCTACTAATGGAGTATCGATACCCTGTCTCGAAACTCCTACGACTAGGGACCTTTTAAGGATGTGCTTATAGACCCCAGCTCCCACGTATATGATCGCTATCATACTGCTGGTCGTCAAGCAAGAATCCCAGGGGCTCTATCAACGTGCAATAGCGACATGTCAGGTCACCTAAAGCAGTACACGATGATAAAGATAAACCAGATAGCATACTATCATCTCGAGTAAGACTGTCCTACCGGGATAGGTCCTCCCTCAATCATTGCAATCACGTGCCTGTGATCCAATAATTGACTCTGAGGGCACTATCTCCAACACCAGTGTCCATTAGGACAGAGGGGTTTGTCCTCGTACTATATTCGGTTTACTTATAACTTCTCTAGTTCTTAGACAAGTGTTTCGTAGAAACACACGGTCGAAGTTTTGAGAAGTTATAGGTATAAGAATAAAGTAGAGAACCAGATATTGCAAGTATCGGGATTCTTCAAAGTGATCGAAGATGTAGATACTTGTATATGATATTCAGTTGATAGTAATGGTTAAGAGAACTTGCTTCTCTTTCAGGTTACTCATAATTGGAAGTATTCCTAAGTTGAGTAACGCTGATCGGCCTCCTTCCATTTAGTTGACATGCACTGGAGACAGCTGCATGATTTGAATCTGGTTCAATTAAATCAGTGCCTCTGTTTCTATATTGGATATAGAACAGTTCATATCTTGACATTGTTGAGGTACGGGGAGTTGTCCGGCTTATGCTTAAAACCAGACTCTGGATAACTCAAGGCATGTTTCTGTAATGGCTGTTTGTGGGTTGACTCGGGCTATGACGAGGGTTGACTTTCTACCATCTGGAAGATCAATAGTGATATTGTTCTTAACTCGCCACAGTTTTAATTAAAAATGTTTTTTTTTTCAGAAAACAGTAGTGGGAGTATGGTAGAACTGGAAGTGATTCCAGAACCGCAAACGATTACTGAAGATTTGATAAGAACCTAAAGATTCAATCTGGTTTGACATTCCATTGGCCACTCCGCAGATATGGTGGGTAACCTCAGGCACCCGAGAGGTACTTCGGTATTCTCAAGGACGGTAGCAGGGAGGTTCTTGTTTACCCAGACTTGCCATTGCTGTTGTTCCAGACTGTGAGACCCGGCAGGAGGATGAGTATAGCGTCGTTCTAAACTAGCTTTAGAAGCGTACATGTATATGACTCTGCTAGAGGGTTGTCGTAGTCAGTGGGAGCAGCGGAAGCATTGGTGGACATCAGGCTTATGTCTATTTATAGACTAAAGCAGATATAGCGGAGATAGATCATCTATTTCTGATGTGACAGTCATAGGTTTGACTTCATCAGAATAGGAGATGGATCTGTTTAGAAGGTAGTAGGGTGTGATATCCTGGTATTTGATGACATACACAGAGTAGGAAGTGACATTCCTATACTACGATTGGTTATACTATGGTCGTCACACAGTTGTTTCTCCACATAGGAATTGGATATTATATCAGACATTCTGGTTACTAGATCTATGGTTTTAGATCTAGATTTGGGTGGTTTCCCAATCTGGGTACTCTGACCGTATTCTATGAGTATTTAGAATGGACGACTCCTGGCACGGTAGTATACCTGCAGGTGATGGAGTCACCCTCTCTAAAGCTGTCTTGCAGACTAAAGGGGAGAGGGATGTGCATGATTGGCAGATCACTTGCTTAGGCAATTGAGTCAATCATGATATGTCAAGTACCACACCAGATGTTGTTCTTGCAGTAGGTGCAATAAGTTGGTATTGATCCAATCCTGGAGAAACGATCGGAAGCAGTTTTAGAACATAAGTCGATGTTCTAGGGATATGATAACAGCATTCTCCTTCGGGAGACAGTTATCATTCCAGGCTTCCAAAGTGACCTGGATGGCAGAGTGGCCGTCAGAGTTATAGTTTTTCCCTCTGACGAGGGGCAGTATTTTTGGACAGATGGTTCAGGTGGATACTGAGGGAAGGCATGGCGCAGGACACTGATTAAGTTCAGTTGTCGATACAGTCTAAGAAGTTTGGATTTGGAGTTCATTATGAGCTAGGTCCCATCAGACATCCAGACATTCTAAGACAGGTATTGCTCATTTCGGGAGATGGCTTTCTCCGTGAAATTGAGATAAAGAGAGACATAGAAAGAAACACCATAGCGGATCCACTCACTGAGGCTATTCCTCGAATGCAATAGTTTCGCAAACGAGCTTTGTGAGACTGACTAGTAAAGGATTTGGGTGTTCGGTATCACACGGGCAGTGAGTATGCGGCATCGCAATAATTAGCCTTGAGTGCAAGTGGGAGATTGTTGGAGATAGTGCCCTCAGAGTCAATTATTGGATCATAGGCACGTGATTGCAATGATTGAGGGGAGGACCTGTCCCAGTAGGACAGTCTTACTCGAGATGATAGTATGCTATCTGGTTTATCTTTATCATCGTGTACTGCTTTAGGTGACCTTACAAGTCGCTATTACACGTTGATAGAGCCCCTAGGATTCTTGCTTGACTACCAGCAGTATGAGGGCGATCATATAAGTGAGAGCTGGAGTCTATAAGCACATCCTTAAATGGTCCCTAGTCGTGGGAGTTTCGAGATAGGGCATCGATTCTCCAGAGTAGACTAGTGTATACAGTCGAGACCCCGACGAGGGGCGGTGGCCGATCTCACAAGCCACTGGTGTCAGTTGGTTCACCTAAGATGTATACAGGTGCTCATTGGGTTATGAGTACACCGGACAGGACTCGCCGGGAACCTGCTAGTTGGGATTATACCAGACGTCAGATAGCAGTTCCCTGGTGACATGTGTACAGGTTAGTTCATCGACCTGAGATCGTCATTTGTCTCGTGTGAGTTCCCACTGTGCTTTGATTACTACCCTACCACGGCTCAAAGGAGTCGTGCAAACAGGTTTTAGTTGGGTATAGTCCCGAGCCACATGGAGGCAGTGAGCGGATCTGCAGGGGTTCGTCTCTCCCGGTATTGGGGGTGAGGTCGCGCTGTGTCTAGGAGAGCCAGAACATGAAAAGTCCTTGGCCAAGGCAGGAGATTTGCTGGTAGGTATTCCAGTAGTATCTTAGGTTGTTCTGGGCTACACTCCGACACGACTTGTACCGCTATTGGGGGTCTGACTTTTACTAACCCCGTAGGCCTGCCATGCGATGCTCATAGACGAACGGACCGGACTGTACGGATATTGTCACTGACAGGCTCAGTAGGGTGTCAGGATGAATTCGCTCATCGACGTCCCTTTTGGTCAGTACCTGGTAGCCCGTTACGTATTGGCTGATACCTCTGACGTACTAGTGGTTAAATCCACAACCATAGTATTGACGAGTCTTTAGAGTCCACCACATACTCAGTTACTCAGGTTTCGGGCGAAACGCTGTAGAAGCCGTATGGAGATATGGCAGGGTTCGATCAGATACGTGCGGTATTGCACGGATCGTAATCGGACGGTTTCTATTAGCCGGCTTTGGTTTAATCCGGATCCTAGTATTAGATAGTGTAGATTTTGTCTCTTTGCATTTGTGTTCAAAGGGAATACAAATGCGGGCATGTATTTGCAGTAGCGGGGTTTTCCTAATTTACTACGGGATCAGTTTTCTGAAGTTGCCAGTTTGCATTCCGTTCCAGCCGGTTTTCTTTTATTCCTTCACGGCCGGACTTCTTGATGGAGGGGGTTAATTGCAAGTTTGCAATTAACTTATTTGATGAGGGGTTTGATGCATATATGTAGCTTCCTCATCATGAGATTTCTTTTGAATCAATCACTTGCTTTCATGTGATGGTTGTGTTTGATTTGATAAGAAATGAAATGGTTATGACCATTATGATTTTAGATTATTCATTTTTTTCCCACATGATTAATTCCATCCTTTTTCTCCACCATGGAGTGAGGGGCCGGCCACTATTCATGAGAGAGAGGGAGAGGTTTCATTTGGGATGAGGGAAAGAAATTCAAATGATTTTCATGCTTAAAAATTATATACACCATCATTCTTCCATAGTTCTTCTCACTTCCATCATTCCATGGCAACTTCACATACCCCAAAGAGAAATGGCTACTACACTATTCTACAGCATCTCTTGGACGCGTCGGCTAGCCAACTTCACGCCTGAGTTGCCTCGGTCAAGAGGTGGGAGCCCGTAAAAGATTCCGGCTTTGTGGTGCCCTTTCTGACGAGGAGTTGATGGACGGACATTCCGCGGGAGATCGGAGTGGAGACGAAGACCGAAGGACACGGATTGCTTGGTATAGTTTCTATACTCTTTTCTAATTTGCTAGTTGCTTGGTTAATGGCCCGATCCGGGTGAAAAGTGCGCGGTGGTGCCGGTTCAATAGTTTTTGAAAGTTTTTGTTTCCGCGTTTCCAGCGTCGGATCGACGCCCGGGGTGCCGCTGTGGACTTACATTACCAAATACATTGATTCTGAATGAATGTTATTAGATACCGAACCTGATATACAATATCATATCAGTGTCTTTATTTAGTAAAGAAAGATATAATTTTGTATTGTTGGATAATGTTTTGAACATTTCCTATATCAAGAGTTGATCGGTTCAGGCATGTTATTTAAAAGCATATACGTTCTAAATCAAACCACAGTTCTTAACGTACAGAACACACACAAGAGGAAGAGTTCAGAAATGAACGAATCCTTCTTGAGGCATTGTAGACAAGGTCATATCAATGCGATCCGACTAGCTAAGTTACATTTAGATGCATATTTAAATCAGTTTGAATTTACATCTTGTGAAACATGCCAGTCATGTTACAAAGATAAGCTGACTAAAGCTCCGTTTATTAGAAACATAGAAAGAGTTAGTAAACTCTTGGGATTGATACATGATGATGTATGTAAGTCCCCTGTCTACACATTCCAGGACTGGTTCTTTATACTTCATTACATTCATTGATGATCTCTCAAGATTCACACATATGTTCCTGCTGAAACACAAGTCTGAACCTTTTGAGAAATTCAAAGAATATAAGTTAGAAGTAGAGAACCAAAAACGGGTATAAGTATTATGCCCTTTGATGTGATTAGGGAGGAGAATACTTGAGCACGGAATTCCTGGACTATTCTAAAGTAGAATGAGTTTCTCTCTCAGCATTACTCCTCCGTATACACCACAGCCCGTCGGTATATCGGGGTGGAGCAATCGCACCCTATTAGATACGGTGCGCTTTATGATGAGTACTACTGAGTTGCCTATTTCCTTTTTGGAGTTATGCACTTGAGAAGCTGCATACCTATTGAATAGCGTTCAAACTAAATCAGGTGCCTACCACTCCATATGTGATATGGAATGGGAAGAGCCCATGTTTTAAGTAAGTTAAGATTTGGGGTTGTCCGTCCTATGTCTAAAAGCAAAATTCGGACAAGCTCAAGGCAAGGTCAGTTCCGTGGAAGTTTGTTGGATATCCTAAGCATTCGCAAGGGAATGTCTTCTACCGCACCGAGGAACAAAAGGTGTTTTATTTATCGGCATGCCACACCTTTTTAGAAAAGGAATTTATTTTGGAAACAAATTTGTGTTCATGAGGTAGAACTGAAAGGAGTTCCAGCTATACAAACTTCAGCTGATAATTTGGTGGAACCGGAGGATTTAATAGCTCCCAACGAACCTCAGCCTCTCCGCTGATCTGGTAGGGTTGCTCACCCACCTGAAATATACTTCGGTTTTCTCTATGACAGTGGGCGTGAGGATAGCATCATGATATGATGACCCAACTAGTTTTGAGCAGGCCATCAAGAGTGGAGATTCTGTAAGAATGGCTGGATGCTAAGCGATCTGAGATGGAATCCATATACACCAACAAAGTATGGACTTTGGTTGTTATATCTGAAAGGTTAAATCCCCATAAGGAGCAAGTATATCTTGAGAAGATTACTTGGTGTAGATGGAAAAGTTGAGACTTTTAACGCTAGACTTGTTGCAAAAGGTTCTCGTCATCGACCAGGTGTGGATAATGATGAAACCTTTTCTAATACCTATGCTTATGTCCATCCGGATCCTACTTGCCATTTCTACATCCCATGACTACGATATTTTGCGGTTGGGTGTCATGACTGCTTTTCTAAATAGTGATTTAGAAGAGAGCGTCTATAAGTACACAGCCAGAAGGCTTTGTAGACAGTGGGAGCAGCGGATACGTGTGTAAGTTGTTTTACAGATTAAAGCAGGCATCGCAGGGTTGGAACATCTGTTTTGATGTGGTAGTCAAAGCGTTTGAGTTCATCAAAATGGTAGATGAACCTTGTATATACAAAAAGGTAGTAGAGAGTAAGGTGGTCTTCCTCGTATTGTACGTGGATGTCATACTCTTGATAGGAAAGGAGTTTCCTATGCTACACTCGGTCAATCTCCTCTTATCACATTGATTCTCCATATAGGATCATGGTGATACCTCCTAAATCCTGTGTTTGGATCTATGAGATAGATCTAAGTGGATTTTAGGATTCTCACTAGGTGTAGTAAGATGGTATCAATCGATCCTGGGGAGAATCACTGGATAGATTCCAGGGTGGTAAGGTCGACTGAATGTCAGTCACTTTCATTGTCTTTACCCTAAGTAGAGAGACGGTATGTTGGAAGAGTTCTAAGCTATATACCGTGGAAAACTAGACGATAAAGGCTGGATACATTGCTACCAAAGATGCTACCAAAGTGGAAGTCTGGGTGTATATTAGTTCATGAGATGAACTTCGTTCCTACAATTGTGCGACAATGGAGTTATGGCTTATGCCTAGGAACCCCCGTCCCATCAGTGATCCAGACATATTCTAAGGCAGTATCACCTGATCATGGAGATGGTTGATCTCCAGGGAGATCGAGGTTAGGAGAGTAGACTCAGAGGACAACACGGCGGATCCACTCACAAAGGCCTTTTCCCAGAGAGAGACTTTTATGGGATGGTTAAGTATGAGATACTACAACCACTGCTATATGATGGCCCTAGTGCAAGTCGAAGATTGTTAGTTATATGTATGCCCTAGAGGCCATTACTGTACATGAGATGTATATTGTAGTGGATGCTTAGACATATATAGGGAGGAATTTTTTGCTCGACATTATAGTATGCTATCTGATTACTCTTTATCTTAATATGTACACTGATTGTCTCTCTATTACATGTTAGTAAAGCCCTTAGGATGTGTACTTGACTACCTAGATTATGATGCAGATCATACTAGTGGGACAAAGGTAGTCCGTGAGTACATCCTTTAATGTCCCTAGTCATAGGTGTATCAAGACGGGGCATCGATATAACAGAGTAGACCAACGTATAGCTTCTTGACCCATGTAGATGGGCGATGGATGATCCCATATCCATTGGCGTTTGACATCAGAAATGGTATACGGGTGCTCAGTGGAGACTGGGTACACTGGACGGACTCACCGAGAACTCCCAGACGGTATTATACCTCACGTCAGATGGCAGTTCTCTGGTGACACTGGTACAGGTTAGTCTGTTGACCCGAGATTGTCATAGAGTCTTATGTGATTCCCACTGTGCTTTGATTTCCACCTTACCATGTTCAAGAGAACGAGCAAAATGGTGGTTTTTGGATATAGTCCCGAGTCACATGGAGGCAATGAGCGATAGGAGGGGATTCGTCTCTCCCGGTATAGGGAGTTGATGTTGCGATGTGCTCGATTGGCTATAACAGGAGGTCCCTGTCCAGAGCTGTTTCAGAGATTTACTGGTAAGTGTTACCAGCAGTTTTTCGACCCGTTATGGGCCTCATATCGGCACGACTTATCGAGTTATTAGGGTTTGACGTTTACCACCCCTAGGCGAGATATGCGACATATCAGATGAAGAGACCGGACTGTACGGTAGTGTTACTGATTGGATTCGCAGGAGTATGAGCAGGCTTGCTTGTTGATCTTCTGATCGCTCAATACCCGGGTGGCCGTTACGTTTAGCAGACCGCTTGCGGCTTGTGGGTGTTTGATATGATCATCACCTACTGCCGGCGTATTGACGAGTCTTTAGAGTCCTACCCAGAGGTTTCTAGGTTCATGCAAAATGGAGTAGGAGCACATATATGATATGTGCGGGACCGAGATTGATGCGAGTATGTGATACCGCATTCTATTCTCGCGATTTGTGACATCGGTCGGTTATATGAGATATAGCCGGATTATCGGATCAAGTGTTGATTCGATAAGTTGTTGCATTTGATATTAGTCGGTTATATGTGATATAGCCGGATTATTAAATCAAGTGTTGATTTAATAATTTAATGTATAATTATATATTAGATATACTAGATTACATTAACTAATATTATCTCACTTATGATTTCTTTTCTCACTTGTGTGGATTAGTGTTAATGTACAACTTTTGTGTCATGCTAGATGCCACATGTGACATGGGTGTATGAGACTTGCACCATGCTTAATAATGTGATAGGTTTATATTTATCTATGTTAATCAAAATTAGTGGAGTTTAATCATATGGTTAAAGCTTGGAGAAGCCTGTGGAACCATTGACTAAATCCACTAAGTTTGTTTTACATATAGATATTTATTAGCCTAACCATTATTAACTAACCATAGTTTATTCTCTACATGGGTTATTGTGGTTCACATTCTCACCTCATGAGTTCATTCTCTCATCTCTTCACTTGAGCTTCTTCTTCCTCATGAGAAAAGCTCACTAGTTTTTCTCAAGGTGAGAAAATATTGTGAGAAAATAAATCTAAAGAGATCCCACTTCCTACTTCATCATCCTCTACTACTTGCCATTTAGTTTAGGGTGTTTGCTTCACTAATTTCACAATTAGTGAAGAGGTAGCATGAGCTTGAGTGTCCTCGACGTAGATCATCTTCGGCCTCGAAGACTTAAAGCAAGCTTGTTCATTTCTCCGGGAGAACCCAACTAGAGTTCGGAAGATCGATACTCGCAGCGAAGGCACGACTATACGGAGCTTTAGAAGTGAAAGACCAGTCTACAAAGGTAGTATTCCTCATTCACTTAGTGTAATGGTAGATTACATGTTCATTTCATCTATTTACTCTAGCTAGATCCTAGGTTAGGGTTCATTAGCACCTTAGAATTTTTGAAATTGGCATGCTTGATGTCTAGAAAACCCAGCAGGGTGCTAAGAAATCTTAATAGGTATCATATACATGTATTAATCTCAGTCCCGCACATATCACACATGTGCTCCTATTTCGTTTCACCTGAGCCAGGAAACCTATGTGTAGGACTCTAAAGACTCGTCAATACACCGATAGTAGGTGATGATCATATCAGCTACCCACAAGCTGTCAACGGTACTAGCTGGATGTAATGGCTACCCGGGTATTTACTGATCAGAAGATCAACAAGCAAGCCTGCTCATACTCCTGCGAATCCAATAAGTAACACTACTGTACAGTCCGGTCTCTTCATCTGATATGTGCATATCCTGCCTGGGGTTGGTATACGTCAGACCATAATAGCCTGATAAGTCATGCCGAGGTGAGGCCCATAACGGTTCGAGAAACTACTGATAACACTTACCAGTAAATCTCAGCAACCCTGGTCAGGGATTTCCTGTTATGGCCAATCGAGCACAGCGCAACATCAACCCCAAATACCGGGAGAGACAAAATCCCCTCCTATCGCTCATTTCCTCCATGTGACTCGGGACTGTACCCAAAAATCACCGTTTTGCACATTCTTTTAAACATGGCAAGGTGGAAATCAAAGCACAGTCGGAATCACACAAGACTCTATGACGATCTCGGGTCTACAGACTAACCTATAACAGTGTCATCAGAGAACTGCTATCTGACATGAGGTATAATACCATCTAGGAGTTCTCGGCGAGTCCGTCCAGTATACCCAGTCTCCACTGAGCACCCGTATACCATCTTTGATGTCAAACACCAATGGATGTTGGATCAATCATCGCCCATCATATGGGTCAAGAAGCGTATACGCTAGTCTACTGTGGAATATCGATGCCCCGTCTCGATACTCCCACGACTAGGAACAATTGAAGGATGAACTTACCGACTACTTTTGCCCCACTAGTATGATCTTCATCATTATCCTGGTAGTCAAGTACATATCCTATGGGCTTTATCAACATGTAACAGAGTGACAATAAGTGTACATGTCAAGATAAAGAGCAACCAGATAGCATACTATCATGTCGAGCAAGAAACTCCTCCCTATATATGTCCCAGCATCCATTATAATATACATCATATATACAATAATGGCCTCTTGGGCATACATATAACTAACAGGGAAGCTGCTCGGTGGCCTCGTGAGGAGGGCTTCGATCCTTAGCATAGATGGGCACGATGTGCCCGCTACGGATTGACCGAGCAGGGAAGATGCTCAGTGGCCTCGTGAAGAGGGCTTCTGTTCTTAACGTAGGTGGGCAGGATGTGCCCGCTAAGGATTGACCGAGCAGGAAAGCCGTTCGGTGGCCTCATGAGGAGTGCTTTGATCCTTAGCGTAGGTGGGCACGATGTGCCCACTAAGGATTGACCGAGCAGGGAAGCGGCTCGGTGGCCTCATGAGGAGGGCTTCGATCCTTACCGTAGGTGGGCAGGATGTACCCGTTAAGGATTGACCGAGCAGGGTAGCTGCTCGGTGGCTTTTTGAGGAGGGTTTCGATCCTTAGCGTAGGTGGGCACGTTGTGCTCGCTAAGGATTGACCGAGCAGGGAAGCTGCTCGGTGGCCTCGTGAGGAAGGCTTCGATCCTTAGCGTTGGTGGGCAGGATGTGTCAGCTAAGGATTGACCGAGCAGGGCAGCTGCTCAGTGGCCTCATGAGGAGGGCTTTTTAGACTTCTTATTGCCTTCATGGGACATCGTTCAATCTTTCTTGACTTGTAAAAATCTAGAAGAGTGACCGTCGCAGACGACACATGGCAGAAACGCACATGGGAGGCTTGACGCTCCAAGATCCGCATCGTTCCGACTTCCATTGACCGCGTAGAGGCTCGTGAAGTACAACATGATCGCCACACTCCAGCTCTGTATTAGGAAATTTTAAAATATCCCGCGATTCGCACTGATGCGTGCGTAAATTTCGGCCTTTAGGGATTCTGCTAAGGCTATAAATAGTGAAGGCATGTTGGTTTCTTTCAGCGTTGCATTTCTGAAAATGGACAGGCTTATCTACTCCATCGAAGAGATCATCTCCTGCAACGACGTGTACCTCTATGATCAGGAGTGCACGAAGGAGACATACCAAACGGTGGTCGAACGCATAGAAGACCACTTCGGCCGCCTACTTCCTCGGCGGTTACCTTTCCTCCAATTGTGTTAGTGTATATGCATTAAGAGCCATTATTGTATCATACTAGTTTGTATATTACTTAATGGAAGCTTGGGATATTCACAGTTATATTAACAGTCTCGCTCAACATAGTAGTATGCTACTTGGTTTGTGTCTATCTTAATATGCGTATATGTTAGCATATCGTGAATACATATTGATAGAGCCCTTAGGATCTTGCTTAACTACCAGCGTTGTGATGGCAGTCACACTAGTGGGGGCTGGGTAGTCTACAAGCACATCCTTTTTCAGGTCCCTAGTCGTAGGATTATCGAGACAGGGCATCGATACTCCGGAGTAGACTAGTGTGTACGCTTCTCATACCCGCAGGGGAAATGGTCTGTCCCACAGCCATTAGTACGTTGTACTGGAGATAGTATACATGTGCTCGTTGGGTTATGGGTACACCGGACAGGACTCGTAGGGAACTGTTGGTTGCTATTATACCCATCGTCAGTTAACAGTTCCCAGGTGATATGAGTACAGCATAGTCTGTTGACTTGATACTGCTGCTTCGTCTTGAGTGTGTTCCCACTGTTCTTAGATTGCTACCCTACCACGGCTCAAAGGAGTCATGCAAACAGGTAGCAGTTGGGTGCAGTCCCAAAGCACTTGGAGGCAGTGGCGGTTAGAAAGGATTCGTCTCTCCTGGTATTAGGAGTTGATATCGTGCTGTGTTTGGAAAGCCATTACGCAAAGTCCCTGGCCAGGGCAAACGAGATTTACTCGTAGGATTTCCAGTAACTTCTCAAGGTGTAATAGGCTTCACTCCGACACGACTTATACCGCTTTTAGTGGATTGACGCTTGCCGCCCCCTAGGCCCGATATGCGATAGTCCTAGACGAACAGACCGCACTGTATGGAGATTGTCACATCAGGCTCAGTAGGATTTCGGATGGGTTTTCTCATCGGCCTTCTTATCGACATCTACCCGGGGACCGTTACGTACAGCTAGTACCGCTTGCGGCCTGTAGTTAAACCTACTGCCAGCTTAGTGTCGAGTCTTTAGAGTCCCACACAGAGAGTTTCCCTGCTTCAGGAGAAACGATATAGAGGTCGTATGGTTTTACGAAAAGGTTCGGACACATACGCGTATTTATGCACATACGATGTTCGGACAGTTTTTACTAGCGGGCTTTAGTTTAAGCGAGATTATAGTATTGGATTATTAGATTTATACCGTCTTAGTATTTCCGTGTTTTCACGGATGGAAGGGGCATTCTCGTAATTAGTCGAGAAGCTTCTAGAAGAAAGATAAGGTGGAGAGCTTAGGTGTTATTTGCATTAAATGGATTAGTGACTCATGAGGTGATTCATCCAAATGAGTTAATGAAGCATTTATTGCTTAATGACTCATGAGATGAGTCATTGTATGTATTAAATGAAGCATGGTTGTAAATATCACATAATGATTTATTTGATATTCTTTATGCTTCATCATATATAGAAATGAGACATAACACTTTTTCATTCTCACAAACACATTCTCTCTCCTCAAGCTCCCTCTTTTCAAAGACCTAATCATAATCCTCTCATGTGTTGAGATCCCAGGGGTTAGCAAGACTAATAGATCCTTAATCCTATTCTATATCCTCTAGGTTAGTTTGATTAGCAATCATAGCCACCTAGTTACCTCAAGTTAGAGGTTAAAGCTTGGAGAAGGAGCTCTTGTGTGGATCTTCTATCACATCGAGGAGGCCGACGAGGAGGTGAACTACAAGAACAAGAAGGACTTGAATCTTTAGGTATAATCATCTATCATAGTAGTTAATCACTTCTAGATAGTTGGTAGTTAGGGTTTAGCAAAGATCCATAAAGTTAGTCGATATTAACTTAAACAAAATGATTGTTTTACCTATTCCGCCTCCCCGCATCATGTGGCATGTCTAACGTCGACTTACAGTGGTATCAGAGCCTAGCTAAACCATAACTAACATGTTAGCAAAGTCGTTAGAAATTCGATCGCAAAACGAACCCGAAAAACATCATTTTCACATAGTTTCTGTCGTTTTTAAAACGGGGTCTAAAAATTTTTCAGGGACCCTTAAAAATACAAGCAGGGTTTTTTAAGAATTGTGAACAAATTTGGGACTGTGAATCGACCATACCACCGCGGAACCGCCGCCGATCCAAGCGATCAACGCTGATCCGCGGCCGATTTGACTACAAGTCAACCCAAATTTGGTCAGTTATTCTTCTGTGTTGATGTTGTGTTTTCTGGGATGTTTTGTTTCTGCTCAGGTTTTATGTACAAGAGAATTGTTTGGAGTAGATTCATTTGTGTTGCTTGATCAAAATTCTAAGATGTTTTGTTAACTTGATTATATCTGTGTTGTGTTTAATGTGTTCGTAAACCTCCCCTAACTGCTAGTATGTCGGTTAGCAGGGGGTTGCACATTTCTGTAATGGTTTTTACTGGTTTGTGAATATGAACTTGTTGGATTGTCATGAATGGATAGCCGGGGATGTGAGACGAGTGTTTCTTTCATTCAAATGTAATTTGTAATTTGTCGTAATATTCTTTTGCGGGGCACATCCGGGTTGAGGTTGTAGCCACCGTTGTATTATTTCATTTGTTCCTAGGATAGACCCAAGATGGGGTGCACAAACTACCGGGTACTTTGAAGTGTTTTGTGGCCTACTCATGTCGTTGAGGGAGACCGCTTCACTTTGGGTACTAGGCGGGTAGTTTGACGTATCCATAGGGGTTTAGGGTGGGGTTTTGGCTATTCATCGCGACCATATAATCCGTCATTCTTTGCAGGCTCAAAAGGAATGTAGATTCGTAGAAAATCCAATATGTTCATCTGTGATCTGGAATGCCTATTATTGCTTCTGACGAATGTACAATATCTATATACAATATCTAGTAGGTGTCATTTATGTTTTACACCCGCGCTAGCCCAGCCCCCGCTCTGTCGTTAGTTAAGTTACCTAACGGGTGAATGACGGGGCCCAGTGGCGAATGCGGATGGCCTAAGTGGACGTTGTATTTTCGTTGTTTTCTGCAATGATAGGTTAATTGATGGGACACATGATATTAATGCAAAGAAAAATAAACCAAAGTTGAATCGTTGGAACAGTTTAAAAGAAACCACTCGGTTATTTTAAAACAGAAGATTTTTTTAATTGCGGAGCTTAACCACTCCTTTTAAAAAGCTATCAAGTTCCTTCGATTATATCAAGTTCACTATGTTCACGGTTTCGCCAAAACCATTCGTAGCCCTTCGTCATTTCATATGAATGGTCAGTAGTATTCAAGCTATGTTTGTTTGGCCCTTAGTCAAGACATAGTGATTGGTAGCTGCTGGGGTACTCACATGTAGCATAGATAGATGCGTTGGTTTGGGACAGTCGTATTACTTAGTTGGCCCTTAGTCAAGAGTATATACGGGTGGGTTCAAATCAACCTGGATAATGACGGGTAGAACTTGACATGTGACTTATGACTTGTTGGCCCTTAGTCAAGGTCATAAGAGCACGGGGCAAAAATCCACATCGGGAGTTTCTAAAGAAACTGAAACTTGCTAGTGTTGCATACCATTTGGAGTTTGATAATGTTGGTAGGATTCCTTCAGAATTACCACACGATGATATTTGGATCTCAATCCTACTGTGAGTATATGCTACTTATCGGGAGATTCATCACTTAACGATCAATGCTATAAACCAAGTAGGTGTCTAGAACAGTGTCAGCAGGGCTATGCCTCCAGAGAAAAGAGGTTATTTAATTAAGGAACTTCACGAAAGCGTCGTAAAACCTGCCTCAAAGTACCGACACTAGCCTGGCTGAACGGTTAAGCAAGTATTGTACGGTGAGATCAGTCCTGACTAATTCTTCTTTTATGGTTTGAGGAAGGATTCGAGAAACAGTGGGAGCCATCTAGTTTAGATAAACTAAAAACCAATCTAAATTTGCAAGAGCATCATGCTAAAGTGTTTTCTTCTCTCTCTTAACTGCAGCGACCTTGTGACCATGACTAGGTTACATCTAGATAAAAAGTTGACTGAATCTGACTTTTATGACTGGCAAAGGTCTGTCCAGATGTCCATTGCCTATGACAAGTTGGACCACCCTATTACTACTCAAGCCCCCGCCGTCCCAGGTCCAGTTCCCACCGTCGTGGATATGAATATCCGTCAGACAAGGGAAAAGGAAAGTGCGAGTGCCAAGTGCCAAGTGCCTCGTGTTGGCTTCAGTTGATGGTGTATACCAGAAGCAGCACGAGAAGATGGACTTAGTTTCCATCTTCCTCCATAACAAAGATTTATATGGAGAGCAATCTCGTATCGCAAGATATGAGACCTTGAACGAATTGCTTCAAGCGAAGTTGGCTGTCGGGTCATCTGTAGGGGACGACGTCCTTACGATGACTAGCTATATTGATGAGCTCACAGACCTGGAGACCATGTTGGAAAACAGGTCATATGCTGACTTATTTCCACAGTCCCTACCCTCTACTTACACCTGAAAGAAACTAGGGAGACACCCGCTTTGCTTAATAGGGGACCTTCTTCTTCTACATCCAGGGCGAAAGCAAAGGGTGAAAAGAAGAAGACCTCCACAAAGCCGATATACGGTGTCCGTGAAGTAGAAGGAAAGGGAAGAGCAAAAGTTTCGGGATTTGGTGTAGGGAAGGAGGGATGTACCTATTGTTATGGCTTCGGACATTGGCAGAAAGATTGCAGGGCTTTGGAAGCCAGCAGCCAGGATTCGAAGCATGTTGTGGCTTCAGCCTCGGGTGTGTTTGTAATTGAGAACTATTTGTCAATTAACTCTACTTCCTGGGTACTAGATACCGGAGCAGGATCTCATATCTGTAATTCATTACATGCTTTGAGAAAACGTAGAGTTATTAGGGTAGGTGATTTGTCTCTCAGAGTTGCGAACGGAATGAGCGTGGGCGCTGAATCCGTGGAAGAATATCGCCTAGGTTTGACAAGTGGGCAGATATTGATTCTACGTAACTGTTTGTATGTACCTAGTTTGACTTGTAATATTATATCAGTGTCCTCACTTTCGAGAGAGGGATGTGATTTTACATTCGTAAGCGATGTAGTAAACATCCACCTAAATCAAGTTTTGATTGGGTCTGGTACATTAGATGACGGTATATACGTATTAAATCAAGCTCAGGTTTTCAATGTCTAGAACACACTTAAAAGAAAGTCTCCGGAAATAAATCAGGTTTTCTTATGGCATTGTAGACTAGGTCACATCAATGAAACACGATTAACTAAGTTACATAGAGAAGGATATTTGAATCCGTTCGAATATCAATCTTATGCTACTTGTGAATCTTGTCTCATGGGAAAGATGACAAAGACTCCGTTTACTGGACACGGAGTAAGAGCGAGCGAGCTATTAGTACTCGTACACAGTGACGTGTGCGGTCCAATGTCTACACATGCAAGGGGTGGTTATTCCTACTTACTTACTTTTACGGATGATTTCTCTAGGTATGGACATATCTTCTTGATGAAGCTTAAATCCGAGGCCTTTGAGAAATTCTGAGAATACAAGAATGAGGTGGAAAAACAGACAGGCAAAAGTATCAAGACACTGAGATCTGATCGAGGTGGTGAATACTTAAGTGCCGAGTTCCTGGGATACTTAAAGGAGAATGGAATTCTCTCTCTGCTTACTCCTCCATACACACCACAATACAATGGTGTATCGGAAAGGCGGAATCGAACCCTATTGGATATGGTTCGTTCCATTATGAGTAAGGCTGAGTTACCACGATCTTTCTGGGGTTATGCACTAGAATTAGCTGCATGTCTTTTGAAACAGGTTCCAACCAAGACTGTACCTACCACACCATATCAGATATGGAGTGGGAAGAAACCCTGTCTTAAACACTTTAGGACATGGGGATGTCCAGCTTTTGTTAAAAAGTAGCATGTGGACAAGCTCGAGGCACGCTCAGTACAGTGTAAGTTTGTGGGATATCCAAAGAACTCCAAGGGATATTATTTCTATTACACAGAGGAACAAAAGCTTTTTGTTTCTCGTCATGCCCATTTCTTGGAAGCTGAATTTTTAGAAAATCAGAAGAGTGGGAGCGCAATAGAACTGGAAGAAATTCCAGAACCATAAGCTGTTACTGAAAGTATGTTAGAACCAGAAATGTCAGAAGAAAGGGACATCCCAGCGCCTATCCGTGGAAGTAGTAGGCAGTCTCATCCGCCCAAAAGATACTACGGTTTTCTCATAGACGGGGATCGAAAAGATTGAATCATTGACAATGATGACCCTACTAACATCCAGCAAGCCATTCAGAGCGGGGACTCAGTAAGATGGCTGGATGCAATGCGGACCGAAATGGAGTCCATGTACACTAACAAAGTATAGACTTTGGACATTGCTCCAGATGGGGTAAAACCCGTAGGATGCAAGTGGATCTTCAAGAAGAAGATTGATGTAGATGGACAGGTGGAAACCTATAAGGCTAGACTTGTCGCAAAGGGTTTTCGTAAAAGACCTGGTTTGGACAATGACGAAACTTTTTCTCCAGTGGCTATGCTCAAATCCATTCGGATCCTTCTTGCTATTGCTGCCTTCCACGATTATGAGATCTGGCAGATGGACGTAACGACGGCTTTTCTAAATGGAAATTTGGAAGAGTGCGTCTATATTGATCAGCCATAGGTATTCATTCAGAGTGGGAGCAGCGGTAAAGTGTGCAAATTGCTTAAGTCCATTTATGGACTAAAGCAGGCATCGCGGGGTTGGAACATCTATTTTGATGATACTGTTAAAGAATTTGACTTTATCAGGAATCCAGATGAACCATTAAATGGTGAAAATAGCTAAATAGAATTGAGGTATGGTTCTAGGTTGACTTGGGATATAGTATTTATCATTTTCCCTCACCATACAAACCCACACACCCCCATTTTTACTCTCCTAGCAGCAACCCTCACTTTTCCCCCCAATTTCTCACCTCAAAAGTCAAGGAAATGAAAAAGGGATTAATAAAGAAAAGAAGCATGAGCCTTGTTGACTTGAGTGGGGGTTATTTTGACTTGGGAAACCACACATACACACACTCCAACCCCCACACTCCCCACTTTTTGCTGCTAGCCGAGCCCCCCTTGTGCAGTCCCCCAACTTTCCCCACTTCATTTTGGCTTCAAAAATCTCCAATGAATCCATCAAATATGCAAATTAAACCTCACAAACTCAAAATCCAAGTTCTACCTATTATTCTTTAGCAAATCTAGCATGGATCTTGGGGAATAGAAGCATGTTTGGGAGGCTAAGTTTCTTGTTTGATCTCAAACATGTGAGGTATAATCTCAACCCTTTGTTAAATTTGTTGTTATTTTTTGCTTTAATCAAACTTATTTAGTAAGTATTATGGTTCTAATTTCAAGTTTAGAAAATTCAAGAGGAGGATTTGGATCATGTTAGGGTTGTGATAATTTGATGATGGTTGTGTTGTGTAATTTAGATTCTTGAGAATTTCAAAACCTAACCTATTTGCTGGTTTGTAAATTTCACTTTAAAATTGTCCAAATTGTATTATGTTGCAATCTAGATTTTAGGATTAATGTAATTAAATGAGATTAAAATCTAGTTAGGGTTTTTAGCCCATCATTATGGTTTCCATGAGTGGTTTAACATTTTAAGATATGCAAATTGTAGTCTAGTTGTTAAATTGTACATTGTTACAATTAAATTCTCCAAATTGCTTAAATTGCAAACTACGTTTTTAGAATTAATGGAAATTGATGAGATTAAATTATGGAAATGGTTTGTATGGCTTAATCAAGATACTTAGCAAACATTGTAGCCAGTAGAATTGTTAAAACAACTAGATTTGAACTAAATTGGCAATTGTTGCTTACAAGAGTTTCGGAAAAATAGCTTTTAAAGCGAATTTGAAGTTTTGATGATTTAAACCCTATTTCATATATATTTTTAGTGTGATGTGAAACCACGAATGGTGCGTTTGAGTTTTTCTTGGTCACTCGGCGTTTGTACGCCGATGTCGAGGGTTTTTGGGTTGATTTGAGAAGCAAACCATAGGTTTTGACCTATGTGAGATTCGTGTGTCGTTTTGGTCATGAGTCGGATTTTAGTGCGATACGATGTGTTATGATACATAGGTACCCTCACGAGGACTTCGAGACGACAAGCTAGCGCGTGGCGACATCGGCATCGGCAAGCGAAGATCGAGGTGAGTAGATTCATATCTACGGGGGAAGTCGGGTGGATGGTGTATAGCATCCCCACAATTTTGCAAGACATATGTGATATTATATGTACATAGGTGAAATATGAATACTTGGAACAAAAGGTATTAACTGATCATGGATTGGATATAGTGAAATTTGGAGGAAAGAGGTTTTAGTTCAGTTATTAGTCGCAAGACCTTAGAGTAAAGGATTGACACACACATACATGCACACATGTGGTCTGTTATCATTATATATGGTTATATAGAATACCTAGATGTGTGGATGAGATGGTATATAGGTATTTACATATATGTATGTACTGATAATGAGGATAGTGGATGATAGTTGGGGATGAGTCAATGAGATTGGGCTTGAGGCCATGAGATTGATGACGTGATATGGTTCGTATTTGAGATACGACATGATATTTTAGCGGGTTCTTTAGGCGTGGTGTTTTCATACACACGCAGGTATATACATAGATGGTATCAGTATTATACTAGACTTAGATCAATACCTCGAGATCATGATATATAATGAAAAGGATACCAGACGAATAATGAGATAAACATGATATTTGACCCGTACGCAGACTTGGGAGGCCGTACGACTGATTTACCGTACGAGTTATATATTGATGATAGATCCTCACTCTTGACTCGAGAATGTTGGGACTGTGTGTTCCGTCAACATCTCGCCAACGTGACTCAAAATTCGGGTGTCGCCTTGCATGGGCAGCCCGATTCCGGACTGAAATAGTCCTTTAGAATATAGGGTATCGTATGTGATACTATTGAGGCGGGATCACCGACAATTATATACGTATATATGTATCGACTCAGATTTAGGTGGTTTCCTTACCTTTGGATTAGACTGTTAGTTAGACTTGTAGTTTACTGTATGACTCTTATTATTTATCGCATGTTCATCATTGTTATGTTTATTATTCAGCTACTGCATATTACTGCTGCTCGCCTCGCATTGTATGCTTATATTATGTTTTCATATGTTAGTATCGAAATCATGCTGTCAAGACACCAGCACCATTACCGATGATGCGTATGTTCCACATACACTTACTTTCCAGCTCACACACATCATCATCGGTAATTGCCATGTCACGTACACTTTAGAAAAAAACCATTTCATTGACATAGCTTGTTAGCAGATAGTCGCAAAATGTTATAGCTCCCATATGCTAGTTTAACTATTGCATTCATTGCAAGATATCAGTTGCATTCATATACTCATTGGTCATGCAGCATTATGGAGATTTATGCCGATATTCACCGTTTACTTACTCTTGATTCTTGGATTTCGGATTTCCATGAGATTTCTGGATTTCGGGGAAAACCGCAAGAATATATATAAACTTTTCTCCCACTCCCTCTTTTTAAAATGCAAGTTGCGGTTTTCCGGTGATGTATGAGTCGTCCACCATGAGTTTCATGATTGCTATTGGATTTCGAGACCCGATTCGAGGAGCCGGATGAACCGTCTCAGGTACATGTGGGCCCGGTATGGTACCCCCGGGCAAGAAGATTGAGTTGTAAATGATGAGCCCGGCAGGGGTAGACTCCTACCGGTGATTTTACTTGGCACGGCGGATATCCGGAAGATACCGTTCGTGGTCGTGTGATTGATGATATGGGACGATCCGGACTGACAGAGCCCGAGGTATTGAGATGTTGAGATTGAGATATTGAGATTTCAGATTCTGAGATATTGAGATAGTAATATTGAGATACTGAGATTTATGTTTTGTGTCGATGCTTGACACTGATTTCTCTGTTGATTTTATTGATGATACCCGATTTATATACATACAGAAATTATATTAAATAAAGAAACAGTTGTCTCATTCAAGATGTATTCTGTTTTTATTCGTCATGCATTCATACATCATATATCTGATATGTAGCTATCTGAGGCACTGACACGAGCACGTAGTATTGCACATACATGTAGATGGATCTGGATATTATTTGAGGATATTACCCGTTATGACCTAGGATAGCGTCATGCATGCGATTTCTACTCGTAGATATTTTCTACTCACGAGTTGGCAACTCACTCCCGTTGTGCCACAATTCCTTGCTGGTTTTGCCGTACAAGTTTTATTGCGACTTTGCTGGCACACTATTCCTTCTGGGTGATTGCTTTGGTAGGTTGGTTCTTTTGCATCAGGACCACCATTGTATATTTATTTCAGTTGTATCTAGTAAAATTCTATCAACCAGACTTGTATATTTGATAGACATGGAAGAACAATGTTTATTCTTTCGACCTTAGAGTCGCGGGTTATATTATTATGGGTTTTCCTGATGTTTGAGTTTCCTTTTGTGTTTTGATTCTCGCCCTTCGGCGTTGTATATTATATTGCTTGCATGGTTGAGATCGTCGATTGACGAAGAGCTAGCTCCCGCTTAGGGATGCCTTTTATTATTTTGTATACTATTCATGTTGTACCCCGTTTGGGGCCAGTTTTTACAAAGGAAACTCTGCCGAAATTTTCAGAAATGTCTTGATGTTTTTTAACCGTATAATTCGGCTTATGCTATAAAAACTACTTGCTTTACATTGGTTTTTCCTTTCACTCTACTGCTTCTTTTGGTTTTGATTTCTGGGTTTTGGCTTACTTAGATTACGTACGCCTCGAGACGTTTCGTAATTTAAGTACCAGTCACACTCGGTACTTTTTGGGTGCAGACAAAGTTGGTACAGAGAGTTAGGTTTTAACTCCGGAGTGTAGGATGACCCTTGGTTGATGGAGTAGGTGACTTTAGTAGGTGACGTACTCCACGGCATACTTACGATACGATACTCTGCTTAAGAAGCCTTAGGATGTACATTTCTTCCACAGTATTATATTCTTTCCTATGATCTATCCTCATCAGTACCAGCCTTTGTTTTGTTACCACGGTTACAAGGGCAGAGAGTGCTACGGCTAGAGTTGCGGTCAGCACAAGCTCGTCACTGACGAGGACTGACTAGGGCGTGATTCCAGGGACATACGATTGCATATAGAGGCGTCGTTTTATTGTGTTTTCGCACCCTGAGCGTTTGATGGATCGCTGTTACAAGATTACTCGGACGTGCAGATCAGCACCAGAGGATTGAGCCACTGATAAAGGCCAGCCAGATTGTGATGACCGTCAATTCACAGATTATTTTGATGATTGAGGCACTGTTCAACGTGCGGATGAATGAGCCAGTAATTTCGGTGAATGAAAAGATATTGCCCCAGATATTTGAAGCTAATGCCGCACGAGTTATACTTTGAGATATGATAGAAGAATCGCTAGTCACCAAAGATGAAAGACTAGGACATGTGATTCATTGCCCATCCCGATGCGAGGTCATCAGGTTGATTGAGTCCAGCTAGAGATGACTTCACGCTGATACGTTGAGAGTCCATATAGACGATCGAATGTCAGGAACCCATTTTCCAAGTTTAAAGTATTCGGAAAACAATGCAAGTAATTCTACGGACCCTCTAGAAGAATGAAACGCTAACTCGACTTAATGACTATGGAACGCCGGTGAACCTTAGGGTTTGCGGCAGTTCAGCGGTGCCATTAGTGAGGCTTGGGTTTGCCCTTGTACGGTTGGTCCATAAGTGCTGTGGCATATATTCGATACTACTAAACTGTACCCAAGATATTGAGCTCTTGGGGACTATGGAACCTTCACGAATCGATCAAAAATTTCGACATCATTCGGATATCATGTGATGGGATACATCGCTTGGGAGACTCAAGATATGAGTGTAGCTGTTGGAGCGCAGTCCATGCAGCCACGAAGAGACGAGTCCGAAGCAGTCGACATTAGAGAAAAGTGGAGTAAGAGGTTCGTACGAGATCTTGATAAGAGAGGGTTCCACTCTGCTGACATCAGAGGTGTGATATGCATACAGAGGCATTGAGATACGACAAGTTTCCGAGAAGAAGTTATGCTGAGAATGCAAATGTCCAGAAAATGAGAAAGGATTAGGCAAGAGTACCAACCTTCATACAGTTCGGTATAGGCGAGATTGGAAGAGACCCTGAGAAGATTCTTCCCAGGACACTGCTGCATTGAGATTTTGTACCAAGGATCAGATGTGTGACGTGTATCCAGAGGGCCAGAGGCCGACGCTAGAGATGTGCTGCCTGATGAGTGGTCGTGCTAATTGGCTGTGAGAGGACCAGAGGAGTACGAGAGTGGATCATTTCCGTTAGTACACCGGACCGGGCTGACGAGCCGATGGATTGCGAGATCGGTAATCCACAGAGATAGAGGACGCCAAACCGTGGGTAGGACGCAAGCGGATATTCTTGCTCTGCCAGTTTTAGGCGCACCGACACTTTTTCGACATTGTAGGAGGTGTACCTCAATGTCATTTGTTACGATTTGCGTTTGTGATCCGAGTATCACGCTTATATCGCTTGGATTTGATTTTTGATGCTGAGTTTCCTGATATTGATTTTATGCACCATGGCTGCACCTACGGGGTATTTACGTGTTTGTGCATAGTTATTGCACTTGAGATATGTTTTTATACACCGTTGTGTTGATTTATGATTTATGCGTATTTATTGCACTTGATGTTGTTGTTGTGACTTGGCTGCACATGTTTATGTTTTCATGCATTTCATGCGGATGATTTGATTTTTGTGCATGTGGTACGCACCCGATTAGGTTTCTGCACTCGGTACAGCTCTCATGTGCTTGCAGTGCATTAGTACGTGTTTCGTGCATGCAGTTGCACGCGTTTTTGGATATTATACACCTTGGTACACTCGGTGTTGTTTTTGTACGCCTTGAGTTATTGATGCATTTTCGTGCACAGGATGCACAGTATTTGGTATTTCGTGCACAGGATGCACTGTATTTGGTACTTTGTGCACTGGATTTAGATTTTTATCCGTGCATATTGGATGCGATTTCATTCGTGCGGGACAGATGCACATGATTTGGATTTTTGCGCATGTTGAGCGCATGATATGTGGTTTGATTTTGGTGCACACCTGATGCACTAAATCGAGATTCTTCGTGCATAGCAGATGCACCTGATGCTGCTGTCAGGCACACCCGTTGCCATTGACAGGTTTTTTCATGCACACCCGTTGCACTTAGATTTTGTTTATGTGCACATGTATGGCACATTCAAGGATTTCGATTTCCATGCGCACCAGACGCACGTGGCACTCATATATATTTGGGATTGATTTCTTTTAGAGAAGTATATTTTATGATACTTGCTATTTGGTTTAGTACTGAGCATGACTAGTCATAGGACAGTACCTGAGTACATTTTTGCATGCATTGATAGCTATCGAAGGGATTTCCAAAAAGGGAGTTATAGTCTCGGTATTTACCTACGTGTCCGTGATGACACGAAACTTTTTACAAAGGAAACCCTTCTAAATTGTTTTCAAAACGGCGGCACGTGCATGTTAAACAAAGGATATATATATATATATAGCTATTTTCTGACAATAGACGTGCACCACTGTGCAGTGATACGCGCATCGCACAGCGACTTAAAAAGACTTTGGCATGCATTTCTTTTAGATGTTTTGACGACTTACAAAGATGGGTGCTGTGTACATATTATGGTTTTGAGTATATCATATTGATTTTCGTTTTGGATTTGGACATTGATATCTTCCCCATAACTCCGATGATTGCTGGATGCTTGACGGAGTTTTGATTTTTGAGTTATACACTCTTTTTCATACGTATGCATTGCGCTACGAGGTGTTTTATGTATTGATGATTTCGGAGCCCCGATGACTTTGTCATTTTACTGAAATGTTTTTGTATTTGGGTAAGTTTTAATTTAAATTCGGGGACCGAATTTCTTTAACGGGGGAAGATTGTAACATTTTGAAAATCGTTTAGGCGAAATTTCTGATTTTCGGTAAATAACGGGTGTTTTCCGTAAAAATCAAGATATAATTATCTTTTAATATAAAATTAAATATACATATTCTAGCTATATAATTGCTAGTATTTGGTATTTATTAAGCCACTTGTAAAATTTCTAGTTTACTGAAAATTTTTCCGAAATTAATTATTTTAATATTTTTTTAGCCGTCACTAATACATTTAATTAGGGATAATTACAAATTGGAATTGGTTGATACAAATTTTTTGCATCATGACACATTAAACTAACATGTAAAATATTGTTTTTGAAATGATAAGAAATTATTAAGATGGTTTTAGAAAATATAAACTATAAAGGCTTAAATGGTGAAAATAGCTAAATAGAATTGAGGTATGGTTCTAGGTTGACTTGGGATATAGTATTTATCATTTTTCCTCACCATACAACCCCATACACCCCCATTTTTACTCCTCTAGCAGCAGCCCTCACTCCCCCCCTCCCCCAATTTCTCACCTCAAAAGTCAAGGAAATGAAAAAGGGATTAGTAAAGAAAAGAAGCATGGGCCTTGTTGACTTGAGTGGGGGTAATTTTGACTTGGGAAACCACACACACACACACACACCAACCCACACACTCCCCACTTCTTGCAGCTGGCCGAGACCCCCTTGTGCAGTCCCCCAACTTCCCCCACTTCATTTTGGCTTCAAAAATCTCCAATGAATCCATCAAAAATCCAATTTAAACCTCACAAACTCAAAATTCAAGTTCTACCCATTATTCTTTAGCCAATCTAGCATGGATCTTGGGGAATAGAAGCATGTTTGGGAGGCTAAGTTTCATGTTTGATCTCAAACATGTGAGGTATAATCTCAACCTTTTGTTAAATTTGTTGTTTTTTTTGCTTTAATCAAACTTATTTAGTAAGTATTATGGTTCTAATTTCAAGTTTAGAAAATTCAAGAGGAGGATTTGGATCATGTTAGGGTTGTGATAATTTGATGATGGTTGTGTTGTGTAATTTAGAATCTTGAGTATTTCAAAACCCAACCTAGTTGTTGGTTTGCAAATTTCACTTTAAAATTGTCTAAATTGTATTATGTTGCAAACTAGATTTTAGGATTAATGTAATTAAATGAGATTAAAATCTAGTTAGGGTTTTTATCCCATCATTAAGGTTTCCATGAGTGCTTTAACATTATAAAATATGCAAATTGTAGTCTAGTTGTTAAATTGTAAATTGTTACAATTAAATTGTTCAAATTGCTTAAATTGCAAACTAGGATTTTAGAATTAATGGAGATTGATGAGATTTAATTATGGAAATGGTTTGTATGGCTTAATCAAGATATTTAGCGAACATTGTAGCCGCTGGAATTGTTAAAATAACTAGATTTGAACTAAATTGGCAATTGTTGCTTACTAGAGTTTCGGAAAAATATCTTTTGAAGCAAATTTGAAGTTTTGATGATTTAAACCCTATTTCATATATATTTTTAGTGTGATGTGGAACCACGAATGGTGCGTTTGAGTTTTTCTCGGCCACTCGGCATTTGTACGCCGATGTCGAGGGTTTTTGGGTTGATTTGAGAAGCAAACCATAGGTTTTGACCTATGTGAGATTCGTGTGTCGTTTTGGTCTTGAGTCCGATTTTAATGTGATACGATGTGTTATGATACATAGGTACCCTCACGAGGACTTCGAGACGAAAAGCATGCGCATGGCGACATCGGCATCGGCAAGCGAAGATCGAGATGAGTAGATTCATATCTACGGGGGAAGTAGGGTTGATAGCGTATAGCACCCCCGCAATTTCGTAAGACGTATGTGATATTATATGTATATAGGTGAAATGTGAATACTTGGAACGAAAGGTATTAAGTGATCATGGGTTGGATATAGTGAAATTTGGAGGAAAGAGATTTTAGTTTAGTTATTAGTCGCAAGACCTTAGAGTAAAGGATTGACACACACATACGTGCACACACGTGGTCTGTTATCGTTATATATGGTTATATGGAATACCTAGATGTGTGGATGAGATGGTATATAGGTATGTACATATATTTATGTACTGATAATGAGGATAGTGGATGATAGTTGGGGATGAGTCGATGAGATTGGGCTTGAGGCCATGAGATCGATGATGTGATATGGTTAGTATTTGAGATACGACATGATATTTTAGCGGGTTCTTTAGGCGTGGTGTTTTCATACACACGCAGGTATATACATAGATGGTATCAGTATTGTACTAGACTTAGATCAGTACCTCCAGATCATGATATATGATGAAAACGATACCAGACGAATAATGTGATAAATGTGATATTTGACCCGTACCCAGACTTGGGAGGCCGTACAATGGATTTACCCTACAAGTTATATATTGATGATAGATCCGCACTCTTGACTCGAGGATGTCATAGTATATAGGGTATCGTATGGGATACTATTTAAGCGGGATCACCGACTATTATATATATATATATATATGTATCGACTCAGATTTAGGAGGTTTCCTTACCTTTAGATTAGACTGTTAGATAGACCTGTAGTTTACTGTATGACTCTTATTATTTATTACATGTTCATCATTGTTATGTTTATTATTCAGCTCCCGCATATTACTGCTGCTCGCCTCGCATTGCATGCTTATATTATGTTTTCATATGTTAGTATTGAAAACATGTTGTCAGGACACCGGCACCATTATCGATGATGCGTATGTTTCACATACACTTACTTTTCGGCTCACACATATCATCATCGGTAATTGCCATGTCACATACACTTTAGAAAATACCATTTCATTGACATAGCTTGGTAGCTGATAGTCGCAACATGTTATAGCTCCCATATGCTAGTTTAACTATTGTATTCATTGCAAGATATCAGTTGCATTCATATACTCATTGGTCATGCAGCATTATGGATATTTATGCCGATATTCACTGTTTACTTACTCTTGATTCTTGGATTTCGGATTTCCATGAGATTCTGGATTTGGGGGAAAACCGCAAGAATATATATAAACTTTTCTCCCTCTCCCTCTTTTTAAAATGCAAGTTGCGGTTTTCTCATAATGTATGAGTCGTCCACCATGAGTTTCATGATTGCTGTTGGATTTCGAGACCCAATTCGAGGAGCCGGATAAACCGTCTCGGGTACATGGTGGGTCAGGTATGGTACCCCAGGGCAAGAAGATCGAGTTGTAGACGATGAGCCCGGCAGGGGCAGACTGCCTACCGGTGATTTTACCTAGCGCAGCGGATATCCGAAAGATAACGTTCGTGGTCGTGTGATTGATGATATAGGCCGTTCCGGACTGACGGAGTCCAAGGTATTGAGCTGTTGAGATTGAGATATTGAGATTTGAGATACAAAGATATTGAGATATTGATATTGAGATACTGATATTGAGATACTAAGATTTATGTTTTGTGTCGATACATGATACTGATTTCTCTGTTGATTTCATTGATGATACCCGATTTATATACATACAGAAATCTCATTAAATAAAGAAACAATTTTCTTATTCATGATGTATTCTATTTTTCTTAGTCATGCCTTCATACATCATATATCTGATATGTAGCTATCTGAGGCACTGACACGAGCACGTAGTATTGCACTTACATATAGATGGATCTGGATATTATTTGAGGATATTACCCGTTATGACCTAGGATAGCATCATGCATGCGATTTCCACTCGTAGATGTTTTTTACTCACGAGTTGGCAACTCACCCCCGTTGTGCCACAGTTCCTTGCAGGTTTTGTCGTACAGGTTTCATTGCAACTTTGCTGGCACACTATTCCTTCCGGGTGATTGCTTTGGTAGGTGGGTTCTTTTGCATCAGGACCACCATTGTATATTTATTTCAGTTGTATCGAGTAAAATTCCGTCAACCAGACTTGTATATTTGATAGACATAGAAGACCAGTGTTTATTCTTTCGACCTTAGAGTCGCGCGTTGTATTATTATGGGTTTTCTTGACGTTTGAGTTTCCTTTTGTGTTTTGATCCTCGCCCTTCGGCGTTGTATATTATATTGCTTGCGTGGTTGTGACCGTCGATTGACGAAGAGCTAGCTCCCGCTTGGGGATGCTTTTTATTATTTCATATACTATTCATGTTGTACCCCATTTGGGGCCAGTATTTACAAAGGAAACTCTGCCAAAATTTTGAGAAATGTCTTGATGTTTTTAAAGCGCATAATTCGGCTTATGTTATTAAAACTGCTTGCTTTACATTGGTTTTTCCTTTACTATACTGCTCATTTTGGTTTTGATTTCTGGGATTTGTCTTACTTAGATTACGTACGTCTCGAGACGTTTCGTAATTTAAGTGCCATTCACGCTCGGTACTTTTCGTGTCGTGACAGTGAGCTCTCTTCATTATTCTTACTCTCATTCTCTTTCATGGTTCTCTCCTCCTCCCTCTCTCAAACCCTAGTGTATCATGTGTTGATAATCAAGGGTTAATAGACTAAGCCACTCAAATCACACTCTACTCATCCTAGTCTACTTTGATTAGCAAGCTAAGTAATCTAGTTACTTCAAGTTATAGGTTTAGCTCAAGTTTGGAGCTCTCGGGTGGATCATCGTTGACACGAGGAGGCCGAAGTTCAAGCACGATCCATACATCCATCGAGGAGCTTAAGGAGAGGATCGCAGACCCGAAGGACTTGTTTCGTTAAGTATATTTTCTATCATAGTAGATAGAACCCTTTTTGCTAACTAGGTTTATCGTAAAGATCCGGTTTAGTGTTATTCTAGCGCTAAGTTTTGTATCGCTATAAAATTTTTGTTCCCCATTTGGCCACGAAAGTTGGCCGGGACGCTAGTGTAACCCTTCAGATATAATTTTGTATTAAAATCTAATGTTATGAACATTAACCTTAATAAGGAGTTGATTGGGTCTGGTATATTAAATAACAGGATATACGTCCTAAACCAGCACACAGTTTTCAATATTCAACACACAAACAAAAGAAAGGTTTCAGACATAAATGAAGCCTTCATTTTGCATTGTAAACTTGGTCATATTAACGAAACAAGACTAACCAAGCTACATAAAGATGGATATTTAAACCTGTTTGAATATAAATCTTATGTGACTTGCCAGCCTTGTATCAAACGTAAAATGACCAATACTCCGTTAACTGGACACGGAGAGAGAGCTACTGAAATCTTAGGCCTCATACATAGTGATGTATGTGGACCAATGTCTACACATGCGAGAGGTGGTTTTTCGTACTTATAACTTTCACTGGTGATTTCTCAAGATTCGGGCACGTATTCTTGTTGAAACATAAGTCCGAAACCTTCGAAAAATTCTAGGAGTATAAATCTGAATTAGAAAAAAAACAGGCTTGAGTATCAAGAAATTTCGATCGGATCGAGGAGGTGAGTACCTAAGCTCAGAGTTTCTAGATTTCTTAAAAGAGAATAGGATTCTTTCTCAGCTCACTCCTCCGTACACACCACAGCACAACGGTGTGTCGGAAAGGAGGGATCGTACCCTATTAGATATGGTATAATCTATGATGAGTGATGCTGAGTTACCAATATCATTCTGGGGATACGCATTGGAGACTGCGATTTATCTATTGAATAGGGTTCCGACCAAAACCGTGTCTACCACTCCATATGAGATATAGTATGGGAAGAGACCATCTCTTAAAAGAGTTAGGATATGGGGTTGTCTGGCTTATGTAAAAAAGCATAAGCCGGACAAACTCGAGACACGATCGGTTTTGTGTAAATTTGTGGGATATCCAAAACACTCGTATGGATATATTTTTCTATCACAAGGAGGAACAAAGGATGTTTATTTCTCAGTATGCCACATTTTTAGAAAATTAATTTTTTACAAATGATACTATTGGCTATGCGGTAGAACTGGAAGAAATTCCAGATACACATACAATTACCGATGATTTGGTTGAACCCGAGGTTTCGATAGAACCTGATGAACTCAGCCACTCCGTAGATCTAGTAGGACTTCTCTCCCACCTGATAGATACTGCGGTTTTCTCATTGATGGTGATATAGAAGATTGCATCATGGATGAAGATGATTCTACTAGTTTTCAGCAAGCTATCACGAGTGGTGACTCAGTGAAGTGGCTGGATGCCATGAGATCCGAATAGAATCCATGCACACCAACAAAGTATGGACTTTGTGAATGGTTACACTAGCGCCCCGGCCAACTTCCGTGGCCAAATGCGGAACAAAAATTATACTACGATAACAAACTTGGCGCTAGGATAACACTAAACCGGATCTTTACCATAAATCTAGTTAGCACAAAAGAGTTGTATCTACTATGATAGAAAGTTATACCTAAGTCTTGAACTCCTTCTTCTCCTTATTGTGAGCTCCTTAGAATTGTGTGGATGGCTCCTCCTCAGCGGCTTCTCTATATCATAGAAGATCCACCCGAAGGCCTCTACCTGGAACTCCAACTTCAACAATGAAGTAACTAGAGTGCTTGGCTTGCTAGACTAAGAAACCTGGAGTAAATAGAGAAGTTTTTTCATGGTTTTATCTTAAAGGCTCTTGATTTTCAACTCATGAAACAAGAGAGCCTTGAGAGAGGAAGAGGAGAGAGCTAACTATGAGAGAGAGAGATAATGTGATAATGAGAGGATGAAGCTCTCATATGAGGAATAAAAGAATAATTAGAATTATTAAGATAATTGTGATGGTTCACTTGATTTGACCATTATCATATCACATTAAATGCTAAGCATGCTCAAGAAAATTTCTAATTCAACAATGGTCAACTTGGTCAAATGGTCAAACCAATTAACTATGAAAATTATCCATAATAATAATTATTAAACAAATTCCTCCTTTTCATTAGGGTTATAATCAAGTCAATGGTCAAAACCCTAATGAGGCGTCTCCCTCTCTGTCTCTGTCAACTGTACATACATACCCGCATCCGTGTTCCGAAGAAAGACCAATACAATGAGACTAAACCAATCCAAAACCAACTACTACCAAATACTAATATGTATAAGCGATATGTTAAAAGAAACATATGCACATATTGAGTAGAAACAAAGAAGTAGCATACTACCATTTTTAGCAAGACTGTCAATACAACTGTGAATATCCCAAGTTTCCATTAAGTAATATACAATCTAGTATGATACAATAATGGCCTCTAAGGCATAAACACTAACAATCTCCCACTTGCACTAGGGCCATGTGCTGGCACATCGCAGACCTATCATCTCGAATAGCCTCTCGAACTGCGTGTGAGGAATGGCCTTTCTGAATGGATCAGTAGTGTTATTCTCCGTATCTACTCTCTTCTTCTCGATCTCCCGGCAACCTACGATCTCCTTGATCAGGTGATACCGCCTTAAGATGTGTCTCGACTTCTGATGGGACCTGGGTTCCTTCGCTAAAGCTATAGCGTCGCTGTTGTTGCAATACAGAGGTATTGGATCAACACTGGTAGGAACCACCTGAAGTTCTGTAAGGAACTTTTTCATCCAGACAGTTTCTTTTGCGGCATCGAAAGCAGCTATGTACTCCGCTTCCATCGTCGACTCAGCAACGATGTCCTGCTTGGAACTCTTCCAACAGACCGCCCCTCTATTGAGGGTAAATACATAACTCAACATGGACTTGGAATCATCCTTGTCACTCTGGAAGCTGGAGTCAGCAAAGGCCTCGATCTGGAGGTCCTTTCCGCCATACACCAAGAACATCTCCTTAGTCCTCCTCAGGTACTTTAGAATGTTCTTTACTTCTATCCAGTGCTTCTCCCCTAGGTTTGCCTGATACCGACTTACAACGCTCAATGTGTATGCTACATCTGGTCTGGTACATAACATCGCATACATTATAGAGCCTACCGCAGAAGCATAGGGTATAATCGACATGCGAGCCCTTTCTAAATCAGTCTTGGGAGACATCTCTTTGGAGAAAGTGATTCCGTGACAAGCCGGTAGGTTACGGCGCTATAATCTTCCAAACTGAATCTTTTCAATATGGTGTCTATGTACCTAGACTGTGAAAGTCCCAACGTCCTCTTTGATCTATCACAATAAATCTAGATCCCCAGAATGTAGGAAGCATCACCCAGGTCCTTCATGGATAACTTCTGTTACAAGAATTCTTTGACTGACTGTAGCATAAGAATATCATTTCCTATTAAGAGAATGTCATCCACGTACAAGACAAGAAATACTACAGCTTGTAGGGTTACTGGGCACTATCACAAGGGTCTATAAGGCATCAACCATTCCGAATTTAAAATTTACAAGTGCCGAACAACCTAAAGCGAGGATCTTTGCTAGATAATTAGGGTTAACAAAGCATTAAAACAACATTACATCTAAAGGAAAGGGATGACAACCTTTGTAGTCCACTCCTTCGCTTCATAAGCTCTGAGTAGTAGTCTCTTCGCCGCGATCCATGAACTTCCGGACTCTAGAGATGCTCCACAAGTCGAATGATCCATGCTTGCTTGAAGTCTTCTTTTTCGAAGATGATCCATCTTGAAGAATCTTTAACTCAAGCTCTCACTTCTCTAATCAAGTATTAGTGAAGTGAACACCCTAATCTGAGTGGATAGAATAGATGAGGATGATGAAGTAGGAATTTATCTATCTTTTTATTACAATTTCTCACTTTTATTCATCACTTTTCAAAAAGCTAGCAAGCTTTTCAAGGAGGAAGAAGAAGAAGAAGTCTTTTGTGACGAATAATGAATTATTGCTATGGTTACAAATCAACCCTTGAGTTAAGAATGATTGCTTAACCCTTATAGAGAAATAACTAGGGTAAAGGGTTTGGGTTGGGTTAAGAAATATCAATCCAAAATATCTAAGCATAAAACAAAAATAAAGCTTCTAGAAGCTTCATGAAAATGCTAACCCAAATCAAACCCTAACTATGTTTAATCTCCAAAAATCATGTTGCATTTGTAATCATAACTTGTTACAATATTATATATCACATATATAATATATTTTTCTAAGAAAAAAATAATACAATTAACATATATCGCATATATATCAATGTATTATCCAGTTAGAAAATGAATCAATAAAGCGAGCTTATATCAGTTAATGTAATGTAATATATCACATATATAATTATACATTAAATTATCGAATCAATACTTGATCCGACAATCCGGCTATTTCTCAAATAACCGACTAATATAATCTGTATCAGTTCATCAAATCAACACTTGATCCGATGACCCGGCTATATCACATATACCCGGCCGATATCTAATATCGTGAGAATAGAATACAGTATCTCATATCATAATATTCTCGATCCCGCATATATCACATATGTGCTCTTACTCCGTTTTGCCTGAGTCAAGAAACCTCTGTGTAGGACTCTAAACAATCGTCAATACGCCGGCCGTAGGTGATGATCATAACAAACACCCACAAGCTGCAAGCGGTCAGCTAAACGTAACAGCCACCCAGGAATTGAGCGAACAGAAGATCAAAAAGCAAGCCTGTACATTCTCCTGTGAATCCAATCAGTAACACTACCGTACAGTCCGGTCTCTTCGTCTGATATGTCGCATATCTAGTTTAGGGGTGATATACATCAGACCCCAGTAACCGTTAAGTCATGTCGATGTGAGGCAAATAACAGGTCGAGAAACTACTGATGACGCTTACCAGTAGCACTCTATATCAGCCCTGGACAGGGACTTCCAGTTATAGCCAATCGAACACTGCACAACATCAACTCCCTATACCGGGAGAGACGAATCCCTTCCTATCGCTCATTGCCTCCATGTGATTAAGGACTGTATCCAAAAGCCACCGTTTTGCACGCCCTCTTGGACGTGGTAAGGTGGAAATCAAAGCACAGTGGGAATCACATAAGACTCTATGACGATCTCGGGTTTACAGACTAACCTGTACCAGTGTCACCGGAGAACTGCTATCTGAAGATAGGCATATTACCATCTAGGAGTTCTCGAAGAGTCCGTTCAGTGTACCCAGTCTCCACTGAGCACCCGTACACCATCTTTGATGTCAAACACCGATGGAAATAAGATCATCCATCGCCCATCGTATGGGTCAAGATGCGTATACGCTAGTCTACTCTAGTGTATCGATGCCCTGTCTCGATACGCCCTCGACTAGGAACAATTATAGGATGTACTCATTGACTACCCTGGCCCCACTAATATGATCTCATCATAGACCCAGTAGTCGAGTACATATCCTATGGGCTTTATCAACATGTGAGAGCAAGACAGTAAACTAATACAAGTCAACATGTTAAGACAAAGTGAAACAAAATAGCATACTATCATGTCGAGTAAGAAAGTCCTCTCTATATATATCCAAGCATCCACTATAATATACATCATATGTACAACAATAGCCTCTAGGGCATATATATAACTAACAATCTCCCACTTGCACTAAGGCCAGCTGTTGTAGTATCTCAAACCCAACATCCCGAAGAGGCTCTCAAACTGGGTCTGGGGAATGGCCTTCGTGAGTGGATCCGCACTGTTGTCCTTCGTATCATCTCTCCTGACCTCGATCTCCCGGCGATCAACTATCTCCCGGCGATCAACTATCTCCCGGATCAGGTGATACCGCCTCAGAATATGTCTGGACTTCTGATGGGACTTGGGTTCCTTGGCCAAAACCACAGCTCCATTGTTATCACAATACAAAGGTATTAGATGCTCAATGGATGGAACCACACCAAGTTCAGTAATGAACTTCTTCATCCAGACAGCCTCTTTTGCAGCATCGTTGGCAGCGATGTATTCAGCCTCAATCGTCAAGTCTGCAACGGTTTCCAGTTTGGAACTCTTCCAACACACCGCCCCTCCATTGAGGGTAAAGACAAATCCCAAGTGCGACTTAGAGTTGTCCTTATCACTTTGGAAGCTGGAATCGGTAATGAACTCCACATGGAGTTCTTCGTTACCATACACCAAGAACATCTCTTTAGTCCTTCTCAAGTACTTGAGAATATTCTTCACAGCTATCTAGTGACTCTCTCCAGGATCTGCTTGATATCTACTCACTATACTTAGTGAGTATGCTACATCGGGTCTGGTACATAGCATCGCATACATGATAGAGCCTACTGCCGAAGCATAGGGTATCCCTTGCATGCGAGCTCTTTCCAAATTATTCTTAGGAGACATCTCTTTGGAGAGAGTGAGTCCAGAGATCGTGGGTTGGTTACTACACTTGGATTCTTCCATACTAAACCACTTTAGTATGGTGTCAATGTACCTGGATTGGGACAATCCCAGTATCCGTTTAGATCTATCTCTATAGATCATAATTCCCAGTATGCAGGAAGCATCACCAAGATCTTTCGTTGAGAATCTTTGTGATAAGAAGAGCTTAACCGATTGCAGCATAGGAACATCATTTCTTATCAAGAGTATGTCATCGACGTACAATACGAGGAAGACAACCTTACTCTCTGCAACCTTTTTATATATACAAGGTTCATCTACGTTTTTGATGAAGTCAAACTCTTTGACTACAACATCAAAGTAGATGTTCCAACTCCGCGATGCTTGCTTTAACCCGTAGATGGATTTTAGCAGCATGCACACCTTTTCGCTGCTCCCTCTGTCTACGAAGCCCTCTGGCTGAGTCATGTACATGCACTTCTCTAAATCACCATTTAGAAAGACGGTCTTAATATCCATTTTCCAGATTTCGTAGTCATGGTATGTAGCAATGGAAAGTAAGATCCGGATGGACTTAAGCATATCCACTGGAGAAAAGGTTTCGTCATAATCCACACCTGGTCGTTGACGAAAACCCTCTGCAACAAGTCTAGCTTTGAAAGTCTCAACTTTTCCATCTACACCAAGTTTCTTCATAAAGATCCATTTTCTCCCAATGGGTTTTACCCCTTCAGGAGCAACTTCCAAAGTCCATACTTTGTTGGTATAAATGGATTCCATCTTAGATCGCATTGCATCCAGCCATTTCACAGATTCCCTACTCGTGATGGTCTGCTCGAAACTAGTTAGGTCATCATCTTCCATGATGCAATCCTCACTCCCACCATCAACGAGAAAACTGTAGTATCTCTTAGGTGGATGAGAAACCCCACTAGATCGGCGGAGAGGCTGCGGTTCGTTCGGTACTACTGAATCCTCTTGTTCCAATAAATCATCAGTTGTAGTTTGTGGTGCTGGAACTTCTTCCAGCTCTACCTCTTTGCCACTAATTTCTTTTGCAAGAAATTCCTTTTCTAAAAAGGTTGCATGTTGAGCGACAAACACCTTTTGTTGTTCACCGTGGTAGAATAGATATCCATACGAATTGCTTGGATATCCCACAAACTTTCAAAGAGCTGATCTTGCCTCGAGCTTGTCCGGATTTTGTTTTTTAACATAGGCCGGAAAACCCCATAGCTTAACTCGTTTAAGAGATGGTCTCTTCCCATTCCATATCTCATATGGAGTGGTAGGCACCGATTTGGTTGGAACTCTATTCAATAGGTATATGGCTGTCTCAAGCGCATACCCTCAGAAGGAAATAGGTAACTCAGCATTGCTCATCATAGAGCGCACCATATCTAATAGGGTGCGATTCCTCCGCTCCGATACACCGTTTTGTTGTGGTGTATAGGGAGGTGTAAGCTGAGAGAGAATCCCATTCTCTTTTAGATAGTCCAGAAACTCATTGCTCAAGTATTCTCCTCCTCGATCAGATCGAAGGATCTTAATAGTTTTGCCCGTTTGGTTCTCTACTTCGTGCTTATATTCTCTGAATTTCTCAAAAGATTCAGACTTGTGTTTCATTAGGAATACATGTCCGTACCTTGAGAGATCGTCAGTGAATGTAATGAAGTAGGAAGAACCGTTCCTGGCATGTATAGACATGGGTCTACATACATCACTACGTATCTGTAAGTCGATGTACAACACCCCACGACTTGCGGGGAGGCGGAAATATGAAAAATGATCTTGTTCTTTGCTTAAACATCGACTAACCGCACGAATCGAAGCTAAACGATAACTAACAAGAAACATAGAAGTTCTATACTACTATGTTTAGGGATTATACCTAACGAATCGTGTCCTTCGTCTTTGTGAACTCCTCCTCCTCCTTGGCCTTCTCGAAGTAGTAGACGATCCACCCGAGAGCTTTACTCTAAGCTTAGCCTCTAAACTTGAGGCAACTAACCTACTTTAAGTGCTAATCAAAGAAGCTAGGTGATATAGAGTGAGGGTTATGGTTTAATTAGTCTAACTAATCCTTGTACTCAACACATGAGAGGGGAGGATTAGGGTTTGAAGAGGGAGAGCTTGAGGAGAGAGAAGATGAAGATAATAATCAAGTAAGAAGAATGAGTTATCATAATATATATCAAGCATTTCTTTTTATCAAGAAAAGAAAAGAAATCATTTTACAACCATGCTTGATAAATATCTTGTGGTGATTCATCTCCATGAGTCATTAAGCAATTATGAAGCATTAATGACATGGATGAATCATCCATATGACTCACTAATCTCATTCAATGTATATGCCACCTAAACCTCCTTAGTCACCATCTTCTAGAAGCTTCTCGCGCAATTACGAGAACGCCCCTCCTTTCCACAAAAATATGGAAAAACTTTAGACTGTATAAATCCAATAACCGGATACCAGTAACTGGCTTAAACCAAAGCCGACTGGTAAAAACTGTCCGAAAGTCGTACGTGCGTAAACACACGTATGCGTCCGAACCCTTGTCGTAAAACCATACGACCTCTATATCGTTTTGCCTGGAGTAGGGAAACTCTCTGTGTGGGACTCTAGAGACTCGACTACTACGCTGGCAGTGGGTTTAACCACAGACCGCAAGCGGCACTAGCTGTACATAACGGTCCCCAGGTAGATGTCGATAAGAAGGCCGATGAAGAAACCCATCCGAACTCCTACTGAGTCTGATGTGACAATCTCCATACAGTCCGGTCCGTTCGTCTAAGACTATCGCATATCGGGCCTAGGGGGCGGCAAGCGTCAGTCCCCTAATAGCGGTATAAGTCGTGTCGGAGCGAAGCCCATTACACCCTGAGAAACTACTGGAACCTACAAGCAAATCTCGCTTGCCCTGGCCAGGGACTTTGCGTAATGGCTCTCTGACACAGCGCGATATCAACCCCCAATACCGGGAGAGACGAATACTGTCTAACCGCCACTGCCTCCAAGTGCTCGGGACTGCACCCAACTTCTACCTGTTTGCACGACTCCTTTGAGCCGCGGTAGGGTAGCAATCTAAGAACAGTGGGACACACTCAAGGCGAAGTAGCAGTGTCAAGTCTGCGGACTATGCTGTACTCATGTCACCTGGGAACTGTTCACTGACGACTGGTATAAAACCAACCAACAGTTCCCTGTGAGTCCTGTCCGGTGTACCCGTAACCTAACGAGCACCTGCATACTATCTCCAGTACGACGTACTGACGGCTGTGGGACAGACCATCTCCCCAACTGGGATGAGAAGCGTACACACTAGTCTACTCCGGAGTATCGATGCTCTGTCTCGATAATCCAATGACCAGGGACCTGAATATGGATGTGCTTGTAGACTACCCAGCCCCCACTAGTGTGGCTGCCATCACAATGCTGGTAGTCAAGCAAGATCCTAAGAGCTCTATCAATACGTATACTCACATATTAAGATAGAAAAACCAAGTAGCATACTACTGTGTTTAGCAAGACTGTTATATACATGTGAATATCCCAAGCTTCCATTAAGTACTATACAAACTAGTATGATACAGTAATGGCCTTCTAGGGCATAAATACTAACAATCTCCCACTTGCACTAGGGACATATACTGGCGTATCGTAGACCGATGATCTCGAGTAGCCTCTCGAACTGAATCTGAGGTAGGGCCTTTGTGAATGGATCAGCAATGTTCTCTTCAGAAGCAACTCTCCGAACCTCGATCTCCTGACGATCAATGATCTCCCTGATCAGGTGATACCGCCTTAAGATGTGTCTGGACTTCTGATGGGACCTTGGTTCCTTTGCTAAAGCTATAGCTCCGTTGTTGTCGCAATACAGAGGTATTGGATCAACTATGGTAGGAACCACCTGAAGTTCTGTTAGGAACTTCTTCATCCAGACTGCTTCTTTTGCGGCATCGCAAGCAGCTATATACTCCGCTTCCATCGTCGAGTCAGCAACGGTGTCCTGCTTGGAGCTCTTCCAGGACACCGCCCCTCCATTGAGGGTAAAGACATAACCCGACATGGACTTGGAATCGTCCTTATCACTCTGGAAGCCGGAATCAGCAAAGGCCTCCAACCTGTGGTCTTTTCCGCCGTAAACCAAGAACATCTCCTTAGTCCTTCTCAGGTACTTGAGAATGTTCTTTACTGCAATCCAGTGCTTCTCCCCTGGGTCTGACTGATACCGGCTTACCACGCTCAGTGCGTAAGCTACATCTGGTCTGGTGCACAACATCGCAAACATTATAGAGCCTACCGCAGAAGCGTAGGGTATAATAGACATGCGTTCCCTTTCCAAATCAGTCTTGGGAGACATCTCTTTGGAGAGGGTGATTCCGTGACAAGCCGGCAGATTACCGCGCTTAGAATCTTCCATACTGAATCTTTTCAGTACAGTGTCGATATACCTGGACTGCGAAAGTCCCAACATCCTCTTGGATCTATCACGATAGATCCGGATCCCCAGAATGTAAGAGGCATCACCCAGGTCTTTCATGGAGAACCTGTGTGACAAGAATCCTTTGACAGATTGTAGCATAGGAATGTCATTTCCTGTCAATAGAATGTCATCCACGTACAAGACGAGGAATATGACACTTCTGGCTACAACTTTACTATATATGCACGGTTCATCTGGATTTTTGATAAAGTCATATTCTTTGACTGTTTCATCAAAACAGATGTTCCAACTCCGCGATGCCTGCTTTAGTCCATAAATGGACTTAAGCAGCTTGCATACTTTCCCGCTGCTCCCACTCTGATTGAAACCCTCTGGCTGATCTATATAGACGCATTCTTCTAAATTTCCATTTAGAAAAGCCGTCTTTACGTCCATCTGCCAGATTTCATAATCATGGAAGGCAGCAATAGCAAGAAGGACCCGAATGGATTTGAGCATAGCCACTGGAGAAAAAGTTTCGTCATAGTCCAAACCAGGTCTTTGACGAAAACCCTTTGCAACAAGTCTAGCCTTATAGGTTTCTACCTGTCCATCTACACCAATCTTTTTCTTGAAGATCCATTTGCATCCTATGGGTTTTACCCCATCTGGAGCAAAGTCCAAAGTCCATATTTTGTTGGTGTACATGGACTCCATTTCGGTCCGCATTGCATCTAGCCATCGTACCTGTAAGGTTCCTAGGCACTCTAATAGAGTCTCACAAGTGATCAAACATGGCCAATTGAAATTTTACAAGTGCCTATTAACCCTAATACGGATCGTTAACTAGATAAATAGGCGAAGCAAGCAAGTAAACGGAAATATAGCTAAAGGAAAGGGGCTACAACCTTTGTAGATCCGTTCCACCACCTCCTAAGCTCCATGATGAAGTCCCCTCGCTGTCCAAATCATATCTTGGGCTCTAGCATCGGCTTCATCGGAGAAAAACGGGCTAGGTCATCGACGACGATGCCGAAGATGATCTACGTCGAGGCATCGCTAGATCAAGCTCCAACTTCACCAAGTCAAGAAAACTTGTGAAGGAAACACCCTATACTACTTGGCAAGAGGTAGAGGATGAAGAAATAGGAATTGGGTAGACTTTAGATTTGGATTTCACACACTTTTTCATCAATCACCATTGATGTAGCAAGCTTTCTTCTCATGGAGGAAGAAGAAGAAGATGAAGAAAAAGAATATGATAAGTATTAAGTAAATGATAAATAAATCAATACTTATCATTTACTAACCCTTGGTTAGTTATAGAGAATGGACCATGGTTAACTTGAATGGTTAGGGTTAAGGATGAGATAAGAATGGTGGACTAATTCAAAGCTTCAAGAATCTTCAACTAGCAAACAAAATTAGCAACCATTCTTTTCTCATCTTTTTCCAACATAAATAAATAAATAAATAAGAAAAAATAAAACCCTAATCATAATCTTAACCATGGTCTAAATCTTTACACTAACCCTAGCTTGCATGTATCATCAAACATGATACAATCATGTGCACAAAATATATCATATATGCAATATGCACAAACCAAGTGAGTAAATCCATTTAAAGTGAACCAATACTAGTTAATGCAAAGTAATATATCAAATATATAATTATACATTAAATCATTAAATCAACACTTGATTCAATGATCCGGTCATGTCGCATATAACCGGCTAGTATCCAATGTATCGGCTTATCGAATCAATCCTTGATTCGATAACTAGGTTATATCGCATACAACCATTCGACACATTCATCGCGAGAATGAAATACGATATCACATACACGCATTATTCTCGGTCCCGCACATATCTCATATGCTCTCCTATTTCGTTTCGCTTGAACCAGGAAACCTCTGTGTAGGACTCTAAAGACTCGTCAATACGCCGGTAGCGGATGATGATCATATCAAGCACCCACAAAACGCAAGCGGTCTGCCAAACGTAACGGCCATCCGGGTATTGAGCGATCAGAAGATCGACGAGCAAGCCCGCTCACACTCCTGTGAATCCAACCAGTAACACTTACCGTACAGTCCGGTCTGTTCGTCTGATATGTCTCATATCTCGCCTAGGGGTGGTAAACGTCAGAACCCAATAGCTCGATAAGTCATGCCGACTTGAGGTCCATAACATTCGTGAAACTACTGATAACACTTACCAGTATATCACTGCAACCCTGGCCAGGGATTTCCTGTTATGGCCAGTCGAGCATAGCACAACATCAACCCCCAATACCGGGAGAGACGAATCCTCTCTTATCGCTCATTGCCTCCATGTGAATCGGGACTGTACCCAAAAACCACCTGTTTGCACGCCTCAGTAGAGCCGTGGTAGGGTGGAAATCAAAGCACAGTGGGAGACACACAAGTCTCTATGACGATCTCGGGTCAACCGACTAAGCTGTACCAGTGTCACCAGAGAACTGCCATCTGACGTGAGGTATAATACCATCTGGGAGTTCTCGGCGAGTCCGTTCAGTATACCCAGTCTCCACTAAGCACCCGCATACCATCTTCGATGTCAAACACCAATGGATATGGGATCATCCATCGCCCATCGCATGGGTCGAGAAGATATGCGCTAGTCTACTCTGGAATATCGATGCCCCGTCTCGATATTCCCACGACTAGGAACAATGAAGGATGTACTCATTGACTACCCAGGCCCCACTAGTATGATCTGCATCATAGTCCTGGAAGTCGAGTATACATCCTAAGGGCTTTATCAACATGTAATCATAGAGACAGAAAGTATACATGTTAAGATAAAGAGCAACCAGATAGCGTACTATCATGTCGAGCAAGAAAGTCCTTCCTATATATGTCCCAGCATCCACTACAATATACATCCAATGTACAGTAATGGCCTCTAGGGCATACATATAACTAACAATCTCCCACTTGCACTAGGGCCATCTATAGCAGTGGTTGCAGTATCACATACTCAACCATCCCCTAAAAGTCTCTCTTTGGGAAAAAGGCCTTCGTGAGTGGATCCGCCGTGTTGTCCTCTGAGTCTTCTCTCCTAACCTCGATCACCCTGGAGATCAACTATCTCCATGATCAGGTGATGCTGCCTCAGAATTTGTCTGGGTCACTGATGGGACCAGGGTTCTAGGGCCAAAGCCACACTTCCATTGTCATACAATGGCAGGAACCTAGTTCATCTTATGAACCAATATACACCCAAACTTCTTCTTTGGTAGTATCTTCAATAGCGATGTTACCAGCCTTTATCGTCTAGTTTGCCATGGTATCGAGCTTGGAACTCTTCCAACATACCGTCCCTTTATTGAGGGTAAAGACAGTGCCTGTGACTGACATTCAGTCGTCTTTATCACCCTGGAACACTTCCAGTGATTCTCCCCAGGATCGATTGATACAATCTCACTATACCTAGTGAGAACCCTAATATCCCTTTAGATCTATCTCATAGGTCCAAATCTCAGGATTTGGGAAGTATCATCTTTATCCTATTTGGAGAATCCTTGTGATAATAGGAGATTGACCGATCGTAGTATAGGAAACTCTTTTCCTATCAAGAGTATGTTGTCTACGTACAATACGAAGATGACCACCTTACTCTCTACTATCCTTTTGTATATACAAGGTTCGTCTACCATTTTGATGAAGTCAAACACTTTGACTATCACATCAAAACAGACGTTCCAACTCCACAATGCCTGCTTCATTATGTAAAGCAACTTGCACACGTTTCCGCTGCTCCAACTGTCTACGAAGACCTCTGGCTGTGTTCTTATAGACGTTCTCTTCTAAATCAGTATTTAGAAAAGCAGTCAGGGCACCCAACCACCAGATATCGTAGTCATGGTATGTAGCCGTGGTAAGTAGGATCTGGATAGACTTAAGCATAGCTACTGGGAAAAGGTTTCATAATTATCCACGCCTGGTTGATGACGAAAACCTTTAACAAGTCTAGCTTTGAAAGTCTCAACTTTTCCATCTACACCAAGTAATCTTCTCCAGATATACTTGCTCCTGATGGGGATTTAACCCTTCAGATATAGCAGCTAAAGTCCATACTTTGCTGGTGTATATGCATTCCATCTCAGATCGCTAAGCATCCAGCCATTCTTACAGAGTCCCTGCTCTCGATGGCCTGCTCGAAACTAGTTGGGTCATCATCTCATGATGCATTCCTTGCTCCCACTGTCACCGAGAAACCGAGGTATCTCTGAGGTGGACGAGGAACCCTACTAGATCGGCGGAGAGGCTGAGGTTCGTCGGGAACTATAGAATCTTATGGTTCTGTCAAATCATCAACTGCAGTTTTGTATAGCTGGAACCTTTCCAGTTCTACAGAACTGATCCTGCCTCGATCTTGTCCGGATTTTGCTTTAATCTTAGGCAGGACAACCCCAAATCTTAACTCGCTTAAGAGATAGGATCTTCCCACACCATATCTTATATGGAGTGGTAGGCAGTGATTTGATTCAAACCTAATTCAATAGGTATGCAGCTTCTCAAGTGCATAACCCTAAAAGGAAATGGGTAACTCAGTAATACTCATCATAGAGTACACCATATCTAATATTGTGCAATTGCTCCGCCCTGATACACCGTTGTGCTGTGGTGTATTCAGAGGAGTAGCACTCAGAGAGAATCTCATTCTCCTTTAGAATAGTCTAGGAATTCTATGCACAAGTATTCTCCTCCCTGATCTTATCATAGGACATAATACATATACCGGCATTTTGGTTCTCTACTTCCTACTAATATTCTGTGATTACCTCAGAAGGTTCGGACTTATGTTTCAACAGGAACATACGACTGAATCTTGAGAGATTATCAGAGAATATAATGAAGTATAAAGAGCCAGTCCTGGCATGTGTAGACAGGAGACCTTACATACATCATCATGTATCAGTCCCAAGAGTTCACTAACTCTTTCTATGTTTCCTTTAAACAGAGCTATGGTCATCTTATCTTTGTGACATGACTAGCAAGTTTTCACAAGATGTAAATTCAAACTGATTAAATATACATCTAAATGTAACTTCAGCCAGTCGGGTCGCATTGATATAACCTAGTCTACAATGCCTCAAGAAGAATTTGTTCATTTCTGAACTCTTCCTCTTGTGTGTGTTCAAAATACAAGGAACTGTAGTTTGATTTAGAACGTCAATGCTTTTAGATAACGTGCCTGAACCGATAAACTTTTGATATAGGAAATGTTCAAAACATTATCCATCAATACAAAATTATATCCTTTCTTTACTAATAAAGAGACTGATATGATTTTGTATATCAGCTTCGGTATCTAATAGCATTTGTTCAGAATCAATGTATTCGTAATACAGGGTGACAGTGACCAACAGACTTGGCTGCAACACTTGCCCCGTTTTCTGTCTCATGAAACTTATCACCCGTTCTCAGTTTTTCTATCCTTTTGTAGCCCTATGTAACAGATTACATTTCTGGAATCCTGATCCGGTATCATATACCCAGGATGCAGAGGATACTGAGAAACAGTTCTTTGTAATGAACACACCCGAAGGAGATGCATCATATGCACTTTCTTCGTTTGGGCGGCATAGGAATTCTGGTATTCCCCAATTTCCTGCTCTGTCTTATAACAATTATAAGTTGGAGCGGGACCAACGTTTCCCAGCTCAGTATAACAAGCGGGTTCGGTCAATACATCCATATTATTATCTTGATTAAGGCATGATATGGTCGCTACCAGGAGAGAGAGAGAAGAAAACACTCTGCGTGCGCTCTTGCAAGATTAGATTGGTTATGTATTTTATCTAATCATGATGGCTCCCACTGTTTTTATCAAATCTTCCTTCAAACCTTAAAAGGAAAGACTAGCCGGGATTAATTACACTCCACAAGTTCGCCAATCTTTCAGCCAGGCCAGTGTCGGTACTTTGAGGGAGGTTCCCCGTGCTTTCGCACGGACCTAATTACTGTAAACCTCGTTTTCCCAGAGGCGTAACCCCGTTGACACCTTTTTAGACACCTACTTGATCGGCTAATTGCAAAGTGCAAAACTCTCCCAGGAGTAACAATTACTCGTAGTGGGTATCGGGATCCAACTATCACATAGAAGGTATGCAATCTCATTGCAAATTTCAACACTTGAAACTCCCGATAAAGATTTTTACCCCTAGCACCTATGACCTTAACTATGGTCAAAAAATCATAACTACTACTCAAGTTCTACCCGTCATTTCGTGATTAATTAGACCCACCCACATGACCCTTAACTAAGGTCAACAAATTCACGCGACTGTCCTAACTAATCGCATCATATGCGGTGTAGGAAGACATCACTTAGCTACCGTACACTGTGCCTTGACTATGGTCAACAAACACAGCACGAATACTAAGTACTCTACTTCCTAAAATGACGGAGGGTTGCGGCTGGTTTTTGTGAAAACCTTTAACGCTTTAAACTTGATCTCGTTGCGGAATCAAATGGTTTTTAAATGGAATGTTTTCGAGGCTTTTCTAGTTTTGCTAAAGGGGTCACTCCCGGTGAAGGGATCGTCGGCCCTTTCCTCGTCGAATGAGGTGCGGGATATATCATATATATCACTGTGCAAAGCAGAAACTATAGAAGCAATCAAATGACAAACCGAGTGTGTAGCATCTGCCAGTTATTGCTAAAGGAGTCACTCTCGGTGAAGGGATCTCGGTCCTTTCCTTATCGAATAAGGTGCAGGATGTTCTACAAGGAACACCACGATGCAAAGCAAGAACTGTAGCTACCTGTTTTATTTTGAAATTCGATTCCACAAAATCAATTAGGTTTATTTTCTTTCATTAATCTCATTAATGAATATCCCATCAATTAAGTCCAACTAACCATCACAGATAAATATAACGTACGCTTATGCCATCCGCATTCGCCTCGATGTCCCGTCTGCACCGTTAGGTTAGGTAACTAACGCCAGAGCGAGGCAGGGCTAGCGTGGGTGTAAAACATAAGCAACGTCTATATAATATATCATATATACTATATATAATATCTGTCACAGAACATCATATGATCTCATCACAGATAAATCACAGCAGAAGAAACATATGAAATATTGGATATACTAGGACGTCCGTGTTTTCAATACGAGCCAGTATAAAACACGGATTCCACAGTCGTGATGAATAGCCAATCCCACACCCCTAGACCCCTACGAGAGCGGCAAGCAACCCTACCAATTCTAGGGTTAGGAGACCCGGACTCGACTCCTCGAGATGGTTTCCAACTGGACCCCAGAACCCGGTTACTTGTGCTCCCCTCCTTGGGTCTATCCTAGTGCAGAAAAGTAAATAATATACAAATGGTGACAACATTCGCAACCTGGAAGTGCCCCAATAAAAGAATATTACATACAAGTTTTTACATGAATGAAAATGAAAAATACTCATCTCACACAAAAACCCCCGGCTATTCAAACACGACGATCCAATATAACATATCCAGCAACACATAACATCACATGTCATCAACGTAAGTAAATATGCGCATCCCAATTGTCGTTGACATATAGCAACGAAACCGGCGATATCACATATTACACTTACGGTCACAGAAAAGAAAGTGTAAAACTACAACAGTTGGAATCCGCAACCATCTCAGACATCGCATGCCTGACCAAATGAATTACTTAGACATCACATGCCTAACAATTATAAACCCCGCATTTCAGTCTCATTATCGAAAACACTTTTCAATATCGAGTCGGGCAATTCAACAAGATTCCCGACATTCTGATCGAATGCTCGTCGCAAACTTTAGTAGGCGGCCGCACCCCCGACGCCGTCGACGAAGTGCACCAAGGCGGAACACCGCTGCCGCGAGCACCCGGACGGATGCTTTCGGCGACGGAGTTCTCCTACAGTCACTTGGTCGGGGCTATGGGGTGAAGCTGTCTATTAAGTTTACCCGGCGAGTATCCGCGTACACTACGTGATTGCGACGGACTTTTGATCACATCAAAATTCCATGGCAACCGATCAAGTGAGACTAAAGTGCTATGTTTATAACATTCATTCAGTTATCTCATAACTATTTGTGAATTCCAATTATTGTATCACATTACGGATAAATAGAAAATGTTAAACTTTCCGATCGAACAATCGAACACCCAAGTTTTCCCGAAACAGCTCAACACATGAAAAAAGTATAACAGCATGCAGTTCGTGCCTCAGTAGCAACGATCCAGCCATAGAAGGGTCAAGCCAACGCCTCACATGTGGCACGCCGTACTGCCCCAAACCCGAAGGTTCAAAGGGCAGTTCAAGACGGTCACATAATCGAGTTAAGGTTTGTTGTCTTCTAGAGGGTCCATCGCGTTACTTGCACTACTTAGAACGTCGTTAAACTACGGAAAAATCCAACAATTGGAAATTTCCCGGCAGGGGAAAAAGTGGGTATTTATATCCGGTCGAACTTTTTAACATATTCTAAAAATACCCGGAAAACACACCGACACAATTAGACAGTCCGATCGAATACATCGAGTCCCCAATACAACTCAGAAAATACAACTCTGGAATAAAATATTAAAAATCCCCGGAAAAACCAGCACAGATAGCTAAGAACTACTGTGCAAAATTGGATGCACAAAGCGACAAAAGGGCCGCTGATCCGCTGCATGAGCCTCCTGTAGGGCCGCGGATCCGCGCCGCCTTTGTGGAATGAGGACTACGAATTTTACAGTATCTCTTGGATCTTCCTGCTGATTTTTCTGAATATTTTTAATCTCGAAAAAACCACATTTTACAGAAATGTCCAGAGAGCATTTTCAAAGTCGGGTTTTGGGTCGATCGGACTTCTGATTCCGTCGGGACTTCGCCTAAGGCTCTAGCTAGGCTCTGATACCACTGTAAGGTTCCTAGGCATTCTAATAGAGTCTCACAAGTGATCAAACATGGCCAATTGAAATTTTACAAGTGCCTATTAACCCTAATACGGATCGTTAACTAGATAAATAGGCGAAGCAAGCAAGTAAACGGAAATATAGCTAAAGGAAAGGGGCTACAACCTTTGTAGATCCGTTCCACCACCTCCTAAGCTCCATGATGAAGTCCCCTCGCTGTCCAAATCATATCTTGGGCTCTAGCGTCGGCTTCATCGGAGAAAAACGGGCTAGGTCATCGACGACGATGCCGAAGATGATCTACGTCGAGGCATCACTAGATCAAGCTCCAACTTCACCAAGTCAAGAAAACTTGTGAAGGAAACACCCTATACTACTTGGCAAGAGGTAGAGGATGAAGAAATAGGAAGTGGGTAGACTTTAGATTTAGATTTCACACACTTTTTCATCAATCACCATTGATGTAGCAAGCTTTCTTCTCATGGAGGAAGAAGAAGAAGATGAAGAAAAAGAATATGATAAGTATTAAGTAAATGATAAATAAATCAATACTTATCATTTACTAACCCTTGGTTAGTTGTAGAGAATGGACCATGGTTAACTTGAATGGTTAGGGTTAAGGATGAGATAAGAATGGTGGACTAATTCAAAGCTTCAAGAATCTTCAACTAGCAAACAAAATTAGCAACCATTCTTTTCTCATCTTTTTCCAACATATATAAATAAATAAATAAGAAAAAAGAAAACCCTAATCATAATCTTAACCATGGTCTAAATCTTTACACTAACCCTAGCTTGCATGTATCATCAAACATGATACAATCATGTGCACAAAATATATCACATATGCAATGTGCACAAACCAAGTGAGTAAATCCATTTAAAGTGAACCAATACTAGTTAATGCAAAGTAATATATCAAATATATAATTATACATTAAATCATTAAATCAACACTTGATTCAATGATCCGGTCATGTCGCATATAACTGGCTAGTATCCAATGTATCGGCTTATCGAATCAATCCTTGATTCGATAACTAGGTTATATCGCATACAACCATTCGACACATTCATCGCGAGAATGAAATACGGTATCACATACACGCATTATTCTCGGTCCCACACATATCTCATATGCACTCCTATTTCGTTTCGCTTGAGCCAGGAAACCTCTGTGTAGGACTCTAAAGACTCGTCAATACGCCGGTAGCGGATGATGATCATATCAAGCACCCACAAGCCGCAAGCGGTCTGCCAAACGTAACGGCCATCCGGGTATTGAGCGATAATAAGATCGACGAGCAAGCCTGCTCACACTCCTGTGAATCCAACCAGTAACACTTACCGTACAGTCCGGTCTGTTCGTCTGATATGTCGCATATCTCGCGTAGGGGTGGTAAACGTCAGACCCCAATAGCTCGATAAGTCATGCCGACTTGAGGTCCATAACATTCGTGAAACTACTAATAACACTTACCAGTATATCACTGCAACCCTGGCCAGGGATTTCCTGTTATGGCCAGTCGAGCATAGCACAACATCAACCCCCAATACCGGGAGAGACGAATCCCCTCCTATCGCTCATTGCCTCTATTTGAATCGGGACTGTACCTAAAAACCACCTGTTTGCACGACTCAGTAGAGCCGTGGTAGGGTGAAAATCAAAGCACAGTGGGAGACACACAAGACTCTATGACGATCTCGGGTCAACAGACTAAGCTGTACCAGTGTCACCAGAGAACTGCCATCTGACGTGAGGTATAATACCATCTGGGAGTTCTCGGCGAGTCCGTTCAGTGTACCCAGTCTCCACTGAGCACCCGCATACCATCTTCGATGTCAAACACCAATGGATATGGGATCATCCATCGCCCATCGTATGGGTCGAGAAGATATGCGCTAGTCTACTCTGGAATATCGATGCCCCGTCTCGATATTCCCACGACTAGGAACAATGAAGGATGTACTCATTGACTACCCAGGCCCCACTAGTATGATCTGCATCATAGTCCTGGAAGTCGAGTATACATCCTAAGGGCTTTATCAACATGTAATCAGAGAGACAGAAAGTATACATGTTAAGATAAAGAGCAACCAGATAGCGTACTATCATGTCGAGCAAGAAAGTCCTTCCTATATATGTCCCAGCATCCACTACAATATACATCCAATGTACAATAATGGCCTCTAGGGCATACATATAACTAACAGTACCGAGTCGCCGCTCTGGATGGCCTGCTGGAAGTCAGTAGGTGCATCATCATCTATGATGCAATCCTCTCTATCCCCATCTATGAGAAAACCGCAGTATCTGTCAGGCGGATGAGACGGCCTACTACTCCTGCGGAGGGGTGCGAGAATGTCCTGTTCTTCTTGAACTACTGGTTCTACCAAACTTTCAGTATTAGTTTGTGGTTCTGGAATTTCTTCAAGTTCTATTTCGCTCCCACTTGATTCCTTTTCTAAAAACTGATGTTCTAGAAAATGGGCATTACGAGAAACAAATACCTTTTGTTCCTCTGCGTAATAGAATAGATATCCCCTGGAGTTCTTTGGATATCCCATAAACTTACACTTTACTGATTGTGCCTCGAGCTTGTCCACATGCTGCTTTTTAACAAAAGCTGGACATCCCCAAATCTTTATATACTGTAGATGGGGTTTCTTCCCGCTCCACATCTGATATGGAGTGGTAGGCACAGTCTTGGTAGGAACCATGTTCAAAAGATATACCGCTGATTCTAGCGCATAACCCCAGAAAGATCGCGGTAACTCAGCATTACTCTTTATGGATCGTACCATATCCAATAGGGTTCGATTCCGTCTCTCCGATACACCATTATGCTGTGGAGTGTATGGAGGAGTAAGTTGAGAGAGAATTCCTTTCTCTTTTAGGTAACCAAGGAACTCGGCACTCAAGTATTCACCACTTCGATCAGATTTAAGTGTCTTGATACTTTTGCCGGTTTGGTTTTCTACTTCATTCTTATACTCTCGGAATTTTTCAAAAGCCTCGGATTTATGTTTCATCAGATAAATGAATCCGTATCTTGAGTAATCATCCGTGAAAGTAATGAAATAGGAAAAACCACCTCTTGCATGTGTAGACATCGGACCGCATACATCGCTGTGTATGAGTCCTAAGAGCTCGCTCGCTCTTACTCCTTGTCCAGTAAATGGTGTCTGTGTCATCTTTCCTTTGAGACAAGATTGACAAGTGTCATAAGTTTGATATTCGAACGAGTCCAAATATCCTTCTCTATGCAACTTAGTCAACCTTCTCTCATTGATGTGACCCAGTCTACAATGCCATAAGAAAGCTTTATTTAAATCTGGAGACTTTCTTTTTAGTGTGTTCTGGACATTGAAAATTTGGAGTTGGTTTAAAATATATATACCGTTATTTGTAAGTCGATGTTCAACACCCCAATACTTGTGGGGAGGCGGAAATATGAAAAACAATTAAGTTCTATGATCAAACATCGATTAACCGTACGAATCGTTTGCTATACAAGTTTTAAACGAAAGCTTTAGAGTTTTAATCTACTATGCGAAGGAATTATACCAAACGGTTCTAGTCCTTCGTCTTGATGTTGTCTACGGCCTCTTTGGATCTCCACGTCCTCTTCGGCTTTCTCCCGTGATAGATGATCCACCCGAGAACCCTAATCCAAGCTATAAGCTCTAAACTTGAGGTTACTTAGTTTCTCTAGTTGCTAAATAGAGTTGCTAAGATGATGTAGAGATAGGTTATGGAGTAATTAGTCTTTCCTAATCCTTGTTCTCAACTCATGAGAGGTAGGATTAGGCTTTGATGAAGGAGAGAGAACTTGAAGAGAGAGAGTGAGAAGATGATAATGAATTATTATATGAATAAATGTTTCTCACTTGATATATATGAAACATAATGAAATAAAAGATAAATGAATAATAAGTGAATATTCATCATGTTTCATTTAATCAAGTGGGTGATTCATCATATGAGTCATTAATCAATTAATGATGCAATAAATGATATGATGAATCACTCACAATGAGTCACTTAAACATTAAATGAAAATGCCACCTCTCTCTTTATGTCACATCCTTCTAGAAGCTTCTCCGAAAATTACGAGAACGCCCCTCTCATCCGTGAAAACACGGAAAAACTTTAGACTGTATAAATCCAATAACCTGATACTAGAATCTGGCTTAAACCAAAGCCGGCTAGTAAAAACTGTTCGAATGCCGCACGTGCGATCAAACACGTATGCGTCCGAACCTTTGTCGTAAAACCATACGACCTCTATATCTTTTCGCCTGGGTTTGGGAATCTCTGTGTGGGACTCTAAAGACTCGACTACTACGCTGGCAGTGGGTTTAACCACAGACCGCAAGCGGCACTAGCTGTACGTAACGGTCCCCAGATAGTTGTCGATAAGAAAGCTGATGAGGTAACCCATCTGAAATCCTACTGAGCCTGTCTGTGACAATATCCGCGCAGTCCGGTCTGTTCGCCTAAGAGTATCGCATGTATGGTCTAGGGAGGTGGTGGACGTCAGACCCCTAATAACCGTAGAAGTCGTGTCGGTATGGCTTCATCACCATCCGAGAATCTACTGATCAACCTATCAGTAATTCTCAATCAGCCCTGGCCAGGGACTTATGGTAATGACCAAACGACCACTGTGCGATATCAACTCCCTATACCAGGAGAGACGAATCCCTAACAGTCGCTCACTGCCTCCACGTGGCTCGGGACTGTGCCCAACTGAGACCTGTTTGCACGACTCCTTTGAGCCGTGGTAGGGTAACAATCAAAGCACAGTGGGAACTCACACGAGACAAATGATGACCTTAAGTCAACGGACTACCTGCACACATGTCACCTGAGAACTGCTATCTGACGTTAGGTATAATACCATCCAGTCAGTTCTCGGCGAGTCCTGTCCGGTGTACTCACACCCAGTGAGCATCTGTATACAATCTTAGGTGAACACCACCAATGGTTGCGGGATCAATCCATTGCCCCTCGTCAGGGTCTAGATATGTATACACTAGTCTACTCCGGAGTATCGATTCCCAATCTCGATACTCCTGCGACCAGGGACATCTAAGGGTGTGCCTATTGACTATCCAGCTCCCACTAGTATGACTGCCATCACAACGCCGGTAGTCAGACGAACACCCTATGGGCTTTATCAACATATATATATAAATACCAAGTAAAATATATCATACGTTAAGACAAAGTCAAACCAAATAGCGTACTATCATATCAAGCAAGACTGTCATGTACATACATATCCCAAGCATCCTATACAATGTAGGCCTCTAGGGCATATATATCCAACAATCTCCCACTTGCACTAAGGCCTATAATTGGCGCAATGAGTACCCACTGTCTCTACCAGATCCAGTTGCTTGCGTACCGCATGCCCAACATCTCAAAAAGCCTCTCGAACTGTACTTGAGGAATGGCCTTGGTGAATGGATCTGCCGTGTTGTCTTTTGTGTCTACTCTCCGTATCTCGATCTCCCGACGATCCACGATCTCCCTGATCAGGTGAAACCGCCTTAAGATATGCCTGGATTTCTGATGGGACCTTGGTTCCTTCGCTAAAGCTACAGCGCCATTGTTATCGCAATACAACGGTATTGGATTGGCAATGGACGGAACCACCTGAAGTTCAGAAATGAACTTCCTTATCCAGACAGCCTCTTTTGCGGCTTCACTAGCAGCTATATACTCAGCCTCCATAGTTGAGTCTGCGACGGTATCTTGTTTGGAACTCTTCCAACTTACCGCCCCTCCATTGAGGGTAAACACAAAACCCGAAATAGATTTAGAATCATCCTTGTCACTTTGGAAGCCGGAGTCGGTAAAAGCCTCTACCTGGAGGTCCTTATTGCCGTAAATCAAGAACATCTCCTTAGTCCTTCTCAGATACTTGAGAATGTTCTTCACCGCTATCCAATGTTTCTCACCTGGGTCCGATTGGTACCTGCTTACCACACTAAGTGCGTAAGCTACATCTGGTCTGGTACATAACATCGCATACATTATTGATCCGACCGCCGAAGCGTAGGGTATAATGCTCATGCGAGCCCTCTCTTCATCAGTCTTTGGAGACATCTCTTTGGAGAGGGTGATTCCGTGACAAGCGGGCATATTGCCGCGCTTGGAATCTTCCATACTAAATCTCTTTAGTATAGTGTCTATATACCTGGACTGTGAAAGTCCCAATATTCTATTAGATCTATCACGATAGATCTTTATGCCCAGAATGTATGATGCATCTCCCAAGTCTTTCATAGAGAATTTCTGTGACAAGAAGAGCTTTACTGATTGTAGTATAGGGATATCATTCCCTATCAGTAGTATGTCGTCGACGTACAAAATGAGAAAGACTACTGCTCCTTCTACAATCTTCTTATAAACACATGGTTCATCTACATTTTTGATAAAGTCAAATTCCTTGACTGTTTCATCAAAGCAGATGTTCCAACTCCGCGATGCTTGCTTTAACCCATAAATGGATTTAAGCAATTTGCACACTTTTCCGCTGCTCCCACTGTCTATGAAACCTTCTGGTTGGTCCATGTAAACACTCTCTTCTAGATGTCCATTTAGAAAAGCTGTTTTTACATCCATTTGCCAGATTTCATAGTCATGGAAGGCAGCAATGGCAAGCATGATCCGAATGGATTTAATCATAGCTACTGGCGAAAAAGTTTCATCGTAGTCCAATCCTGGTCTTTGACGAAAACCTTTTGCTACTAGTCTAGCTTTGTACGTTTCCACTTGTCCAAATGTACCAATCTTCTTTTTGAAGATCCATTTGCACCCAACTGGTTTTACCCCAGGAGGAGCAACTTCTAAAGTCCATACTTTATTGGTATACATGGATTCCATTTCGGATCTCATGGCATCCAGCCACTTTACTGAGTCGCTACTTGTGATAGCCTGCTGAAAACTAGTAGGCTCATCATCATCGATGATGCAATCCTCTCGATCCCCATCAAGAAGGAAACCATAGTATCTTTCAGGAGGATGAGAAAGCCTACTAGATCTGCGGAGTGGCGTTGGTTCGTCATGTTCTATTGAAATCTGAGATTCTTCTAAGTCCTCGGTTGCAGTTTGAGGTTCTGGAATTTCTTCCAGTTCTACCGCGCTCCCACTAATTTCTTTTGCAAGAAATTCGCTTTCTAAGAAGACAATGTGACGAGCGACAAACACCTTTTGTTCTTCAGTGTGGTAGACCATGTACCCCCTTGAATGCTTGGGGTATCCTACAAACTTGCACAAAACCGATCGTGCCTCGAGCTTGTCCGGATTATGCTTTTTGACATATACCGGACACCCCCATATCTTGATATACTTGAGATATGGTCTCTTCCCACACCACATTTCATATGGAGTGGTAGGTACAGATTTAGTTGGAACTCTATTTAATAGATATGCGGCTGATTCTAGAGCAAATCCCCAGAAGGAAAGTGGTAACTCAGCACTACTCATCATTGATCGCACCATATCTAGTAGCGTGCGATTCCTCCTTTCTGATACACCATTATGCTGAGGTGTATAAGGTGGAGTAAGCTGAGAGAGTATTCCATTTGCTTTCAAGTATTCAAGGAAACTGGTACTTAAGTATTCTCCACCTCGATCAGATCGAAGTGTCTTGATGCTTTTACCAGTTTGTTTCTCTACTTCATTTTTATACTCCTTAAACTTCTCAAAAGCCTCGGATTTATGTTTTATTAAGAACACATGTCCATACCTAGAGAAGTCATCAGTAAAAGTGATGAAGTAGGAGTGACCACTTCGTGCATGTATAGACATCGGACCACATACATCACTGTGTACTAGTCCCAAGAGTTCGGTGGCTCTTTCTCCGTGTCCGGTGAACGGAGATTTGGTCATCTTTCCTTTGATACATGATTGACAAGTTGCATATGATGAATATTCAAACGAATCCAAATATCCATCTTTATGTAACTTAGTCAACCTTGTTTCATTTATATGACCAAGTCTACAATGCCATAGGAAGGCTTGATTCGAATCTGGAGCCTTTCTTTTACGCGTGTTTTGAATATTGAAAATTTATGGTTGATTAAGTATGTATATGCCGTTTTCCAGTGTGCCAAACCCAATCAGTTCTTGATTTAGGAGAATGTTCATGACATTTCTTTCAAGCACAAAATTATATCCTTTATTAGACAATAAAGATACTGATATAATATTACACAACATACTGGGAATACAAAAACAGTTATACAATACCAAAATGTTTCCACTATTCAACCCTAGGTGATATTCCCCTATTGCAACTGCATCTACATGCATTCCATTGCCCATCCGGAGAGTCATATCACCTGCCCCCAGTACTCTACTATTTCTCAGATCCTGCAAAGAATTACAGATGTGAGAACCAGAACCGGTATCAAGTACCCATGAAGTAGAGTTTACTGAAAGACAATTTTCGATTACGAACACACCTGAAGTAGAAGCAACCACTTGCTTCATGTCCTTGGCTTTGAAGGCCTGACAATCCTTCTTCCAGTGCCCTTGCTTGTGACAATAGAAACACTCGTTCTTTTCTGCCTTCACCCTTCCTGCCTTGTTCGTTCCCTGCACCTTCTTGACCCCACCCTTCGGTTTGGTGGCTTTCATCTTCTTCTTCCCTTTAGCTTTCGCTTTAGTTTTGGAAGAAGATGATTTGCCAACATACAGAACGGGGGTCTTCTCCTTTTTCAAGGAGGTCTCTGCTACCCTCAACATGTTGAGGAGCTTTGGAAGATCCGCTTCCATTTCGTGCATGTTGAAGTTCAGCACGAACTGAGAGAAGGTGTGGGGAAGGGACTGCAAAATCAGGTCGATATACAAATCGTTCTCTAGCACGCATCCCAGGTTTGCGAGTTCCTCAATGAGGGTGATCATTTTGAGGACGTGCTCTCCAACAGGCGATCCTGGAGCTAACCTCATCTGGAAGAGTTTCCTTGAGGTTTCGTACCTCGCGATACGGGAGTGTTCACCATACAATTCCTTGCAATGGAGGAATATGGATGCAATATCCATACTCTCGTGCTGCTTCTGGAGTTCATTATTCATGGACGCCAGCACGATACACTTAGCTCGCTCACAATCTAGATCCCAGGTTTTACGAACTTCCTTGTCCGCAACTGAGGAATCTGGTCCCGGGATAAGGGGAGGAACAGCGGTGGTAACATATGCAACTTTGTCATAAGTCAGCGCAATATTGACGTTTCTTAGCCAGTCTTTATAGTTCTGCCCGGTTAGTATATTCTTTTCGAGTAATAGTTTTAGTCCAGTCATGGTAGCTGCCAGAGAGAGAGAAAAGAAAACACTCAGCATATGCTCTTGCAAGTTTAGATTGGTTTATTAATTTATCTAAACAGGATGGCTCCCACTGTTTCCTCAAATCCTTCTTCAAAACCTAAAAGAAGAACTAGTCAGGATTTAATCACACGTCACAATACTTGCTTAACCTTTCAGCCAGGCTGGTGTTGGTACTTCGAGGGAGGTTTTCCAACGCTTTCGCGAAGTTCCTTAATTAAAGAACCTCTTTTCCCTGGAGGCGTAGCCCCTCTAACACCTTTCTAGGCACCTACTTGGTTTATAGCATTGATTGTTAAGTGAGAGAAATTCCCGAGAGTAATCCTATTCATCAGTGGGATCGGGATCCAACTATCATTGCATGATGCCCTAGATGGAAGCCACTCTAGTTACCACACTCCAGAAGGTAAGCTAAATCTGCAAGTTTCCTTTATGTTTGAAACTCCCGATGTGATTTTTACCCCAAGCTCTTATAGACCTTGACGTAGGCCAACAAGTCATAAGACGCAAGTCAAGTTCTACCCGTCGTTGTCCTGATCAATTTAAATACATCGTACAAGCCCTTGACGTAGGCCAACAAGGTGTACGTCTGTATTAAACTAATGCATCTATCTATGCAACAAATAGGCACACACACTGCTACCATACACTATGCCTTGACGTAGGCCAACAAGCATAGCATGAATACGATGTGCTGTCTATCTGAAACGACGGAGGGTTACGGCTGGTTTTTGGCAAAAACCGTTAACGTAATGAACTTGATTTGATCGAAGGAACTAAGATAGCTTTTATTAAAAGGAGTGGTTTAAGCTCCGCATTTAAAATTTGTTTTTCAAGAAAACCGAGTGGTTTTTAGAAATTGTTCCAACGATTCAGTTTAGGTTTTATTTTCTTTGCATTAATGATAATGCGTCCCATCTTTAACCTATCATTACAGATAACAACGAAAATATGACGTCCTCTTATGCCATCCGCATTCGCCACTGGGTCCCGTCATCACCCGTTAGGTTACTTAACTAACGACAGAGCGGGGGCTGGGCTAGCGCGGGTGTAAAACATAAGCGACGTCTAAATAGCTATCATATATATAGATATTTTACATTCGTCTGACGCAATGATATACATTCCAGAACACAGATAAACAATATTGGATTTGCAAGCAATCTGCATTTCTTTTGAGCCTGCAAGAAAAGACAGATTACACAGTTGTGATGAATAGCCATTACCCCACCCACGACCCCTACGGGTGCGGCAAACTACCCGCCCGGCAGTTTGTGCTCCCTACCTTGGGTCTGTCCTAGGAGCAAAAACAGTAAAAAGAAATAATACAACGGTGGCTACAACCGCAACCTGGATGTGCCCCGCAAAATAATATTACAACTTGTTACAATTACATCAAATGAATTAAAACAATAACCCATCACAAAACCCGGCTAATCACCACAACAGTCCAATACAGTTTATATGCACAAACAGATAAAATCATTACAGAAATGTGCAACCCCCTGCCAACCGACATACTAGCAGTTAGGGGAGGTTTACGAACACATTATACAATCACAGATATGAACCAATATGCAAATACTGTACAATTTCGATCGATTAAACACCTTTAATGTTGCTCCAAAATCTGCTCTGTTAAACTGAAACCTGAGCAACAATTAAACATTCCAGAAAATCCCAAATTTACCAGAGAACCCACCAAAGAAAATTGGGATCATGACTCGGCGACTCGGCCGCGCAAGCGCGGCGGATCGGTGGGATCCACCGCGGAAGCGCGGTCGATTGGCCGAGTCATGGCCCCAAATTTCTTGGGTGTTCTTCTGGTGTGATAACTAGCTTTCTGAACTTGCCTGAAAAATTTTTGGACATCATTTTAAATTCGACAGAAACTTGTTATTTTTAGGGTTTTCCGGCTTCGTTTTTCCGTTCGAAATTCGTACAAATTTGCGATTAAGTTAAAACTTGTTTAGCTAGGCTCTGATACCACTGTAAGTCGATGTTCAACACCCCAATACTTGTGGGGAGGCGGAAATATGAAAAACAATTAAGTTCTATGATCAAACATCGATTAACCGTACGAATCGTTTGCTATACAAGTTTTAAACGAAAGCTTTAGAGTTTTAATCTACTATGCGAAGGAATTATACCAAACGGTTCTAGTCCTTCGTCTTGATGTTGTCTACGGCCTCTTTGGATCTCCACGTCCTCTTCGGCTTTCTCCCGTGATAGATGATCCACCCGAGAACCCTAATCCAAGCTATAACCTCTAAACTTGAGGTTACTTAGTTTCTCTAGTTGCTAAATAGAGTTGCTAAGATGATGTAGAGATAGGTTATGGAGTAATTAGTCTTTCCTAATCCTTGTTCTCAACTCATGAGAGGTAGGATTAGGCTTTGATGAAGGAGAGAGAACTTGAAGAGAGAGAGTGAGAAGATGATAATGAATTATTATATGAATAAATGTTTCTCACTTGATATATATGAAACATAATGAAATAAAAGATAAATGAATAATAAGTGAATATTCATCATGTTTCATTTAATCAAGTGGGTGATTCATCATATGAGTCATTAATCAATTAATGATGCAATAAATGATATGATGAATCACTCACAATGAGTCACTTAAACATTAAATGAAAATGCCACCTCTCTCTTTATGTCACATCCTTCTAGAAGCTTCTCCGAAAATTACGAGAACGCCCCTCTCATCCGTGAAAACACGGAAAAACTTTAGACTGTATAAATCCAATAACCTGATACTAGAATCTGGCTTAAACCAAAGCCGGCTAGTAAAAACTGTTCGAATGCCGCATGTGCGATCAAACACGTATGCGTCCGAACCTTTGTCGTAAAACCATACGACCTCTATATCTTTTCGCCTGGGTTTGGGAATCTCTGTGTGGGACTCTAAAGACTCGACTACTACGCTGGCAGTGGGTTTAACCACAGACCGCAAGCGGCACTAGCTGTACGTAACGGTCCCCAGGTAGTTGTCGATAAGAAAGCTGATGAGGTAACCCATCTGAAATCCTACTGAGCCTGTCTGTGACAATATCCGCGCAGTCCGGTCTGTTCGCCTAAGAGTATCGCATGTATGGTCTAGGGAGGTGGTGGACGTCAGACCCCTAATAACCGTAGAAGTCGTGTCGGTATGGCTTCATCACCATCCGAGAATCTACTGATCAACCTATCAGTAATTCTCAATCAGCCCTGGCCAGGGACTTATGGTAATGACCAAACGACCACTGTGCGATATCAACTCCCTATACCGGGAGAGACGAATCCCTAACAGTTGCTCACTGCCTCCACGTGGCTCGGGACTGTGCCCAACTGAGACCTGTTTGCACGACTCCTTTGAGCCGTGGTAGGGTAACAATCAAAGCACAGTGGGAACTCACACGAGACAAATGATGACCTTAAGTCAACGGACTACCTGCACACATGTCACCTGAGAACTGCTATCTGACGTTAGGTATAATACCATCCAGTCAGTTCTCGGCGAGTCCTGTCCGGTGTACTCACACCCAGTGAGCATCTGTATACAATCTTAGGTGAACACCACCAATGGTTGCGGGACCAATCCATTGCCCCTCGTCAGGGTCTAGATATGTATACACTAGTCTACTCCGGAGTATCGATGCCCAATCTCGATACTCCTGCGACCAGGGACATCTAAGGGTGTGCCTATTGACTATCCAGCTCCCACTAGTATGACTGCCATCACAACGCCGGTAGTCAGACGAACACCCTATGGGCTTTATCAACATATATATATAAATACCAAGTAAAATATATCATACGTTAAGACAAAGTCAAACCAAATAGCGTACTATCATATCAAGCAAGACTGTCATGTACATACATATCCCAAGCATCCTATACAATGTAGGCCTCTAGGGCATATATATCCAACAATATTTAGGGTACCGGACCCAATCAAACTATGATTAAGGTGGATGTTAACAACATCTCTTACAAACGTGAAATCATAACCTTTATTTGATAACAAGGAAAATGATATGATATTACACGTTAAGCTTGGTACAAAATAACAGTTATGTAAAACCAAAATGTGTCCACTCATCAATACTAGGTGATAATCCCCGACGGACGCAGCTCCCACGCTAGCTCCGTTAGCAACCTTTAGGGTCATATCACCTTCCTTCAGCACTCTACGGTTTCTCAGTGCCTGCAATGAATTGCAAATATGAGATCCTGATCCGGTATCCAATACCCAGGAAGTAGAGTTGATCGACAGACAATTCTCAATTACAAACACACCTGAAGTCGAAGCCACAGCTTGCTTCGGTTCCTGGTTCTTGGCGTTCCACGCCTTGCAATCCTTCTTCCAGTGCCCTTTCCTGTGACAATGGAAGCACTCATCCTGGCCAACTACCGGTACTGCAAACTTTTTCTTTCCCTTCCCTCCCACCTTACTAACACCTCCTCTAGGTTTGGTGGCGGCCTTCTTCTTCCTTCCTTTGGCCCTAGCCTTGGACCCGGAAGAAGATGCACCGCTAACAAACATAGCGGGTGTTTCCCTTGCTTTCTGCAAGGTGCCCTCTCCACTCCTTAACATGTTCAGGAGTTCCGGAAGTTCAACTTCTTTTCTTTGAAGGTTGAAGTTCAGGATAAACTGGGCGTAGGTGTGAGAAAGAGACTGGAGAATAAGGTCTGTATAGAGCTCATTATCCAAAGTCGTCCCAAGGTCTGCGAGCTCTTCAATATAGCCGATCATCTTTAGGACATGTTCTCCTACCGATGACCCGACAGCCAACCTCGCTCGAAACAAGTTCTTAGAGGTCTCGTATCTTGCTATACGAGATTGCTCTCCATAAAGTTCCTTTGTATGGAGAAATATGCCATCTAGGGTCATATCCTCGTGCCTCCTCTGATGTTCTTTTTTAATTAAGGCAAGCACGATGCACTTGGCTTTCGCGCAATCTAAATCCCAGGTTTTGCGGATTTCCTTATCCGCATTGCTGGATTTGGGACCAGGGACAGCAGGTGCCGTAGCGGTGAGGACGTACCCCAGTTTGTCATAGGTCAAAGCCATTTTGACATTCCGCAGCCAATCTTTATAGTTTGGCCCTGTCATTATATTTTTCTCTAAAAGTAACTTAAGTACAGTCATTTTCAGGGTCGCTGCAATTAGGAGAGGGAGAAGAAAACTCTTTAGCATGATGCTCTTGCAAGTTTAGAGTGGTTTTTAGTTTATCTAAACTGGATGGCTCCCACTGTTTTTCGAATCCTTCCTCAAACCATAAAAGAAGAATTAGCCAGGACTATTCTCACTGTACAATTCTTGCTTAACCGTTCAGCCAGGCTAGTGTCGATACTTCGAGGGAGGTTTTCCAACGCTTTCGCGAAGTTCCTTAATTAAATAACCTCTTTTCTCTGGGGGCGTAACCCCGCTGACACCTTTCTGGACACCTACTTGGTTTATAGCATTGATCGTTAAGTGACGAATCTCCTGATAAGTAGCATATACTCACAGTAGGATCGGGATCCAAATATCATTGTATGATAATGTTGAAGGAATCCTACCAACATTCATCAAACTCCAAATGGTATGCAACTCTTTGCAAATTTCAGTTTCTTTAGAAATTCCCGATATATATTTCTGCCCCATGCTCTTATGACCTTGGCGTTAGGTCAAAATGTGATAAGTCACATGTCAAGTTCTACCCATCATTATCTTGTCAATTTGAACCCATCCGTATATATCCTTGACGTTCGGCCAAAATGATAATACGACTGTCCCAAACTAACTCATCTATCTATGCAACAAATGAATACCCAGTAGCTACCATACACTATGCCTTGGCGTTAGGTCAAAATACATAGCTTGAATACTACTGAATACCCAGATGAAATGACGGAGGGCTACGAATGGTTTTGGCGAAACCGTGAACGTAGTGAACTTGATATAACCGAAGGAACCTGATAGCTTTTAAAAGGAGTGGTTAAAGCTCCGCATTTAAAAATATCTGTTTTTAAAATTAACCGAGTGGTTTCTTTTAAACTGTTCCAACGATTAAACTTTTGGTTTATTTTCTTTGCATTATAAATAATGCGTCCCATCATTAACCTATCATTGCAGAAAACAACGAAAATACAACGTCCTCTTATGCCATCCGCATTCGCCACGGGGTCCCGTCATCACCCGTTAGGTTACTTAACTAACGACAGAGTGGGGGCTGGGCTAGTGCGGGTGTAAAACATAAGTGACGTCTAAATAGCTATCATATATAGATATTGTACATTCGTCAGACGCAATAATAGGCATTCCAGATCACAGATGAACTTTATTGGATTTGCAAGCAATCCGTGTTTGTTTTGAGCCTACAACAAAAGACGGATTACACAGTTGTGATGAATAGCCATTAGCCCACCCAAGACCCCAACGGGTACGGCAAACTACCCGCCCGGCAGTTTGTGCACCCTACCTTGGGTCTGTCCTAGGAGCAAAAACAGTAAAATGAAATAATACAACGGTGGCTACAACCGCAACCTGGATGTGCCCCGCGAAATAATATTACAACAAATTATATTTACATCAAATGAATTAAATAATAACCCACCACAAAACCCCGGCTATACATCACAACAGTCCAACACAGTTTATATCCACAAACAGTAAAAACCATTACAGAAATGTGCAACCCCCTGCCAACCGACATACTAGCAGTTAGGGGAGGTTTACGAACACATTATACAAACACAGATATAATCCATCAAGCAAATACTGTATAATTTCGATCGATTAAACACTTTTAATTTTGCTCCAATACTTCTCTGTAAATCTGAAACCTGAGCAAAAATAAAATATTCCAGAAAATACCAAATATCACAGAGAAGCAACACATGAAATTTGGGTTCCTGAATCGCCAACTCGGCGGCGGAAGCGCGGCGGATCGGTGTTATCCGCCGCGGTTCCGCGGCGGATCGGTGTTATCCGCCGCGGTTCCGCGGTGCTTTAGGCGATTCAGGGGCCCAAATTTCTTGGGTGTTCTTCTACTGTCTTTTTAAGCTTTCTGAACCTCCCTGAAAAATTTTAGGACTTCATTTAAAATTCGACAGAAACTACTGATTTCGGGATTTTCCGGTTTCGTTTTTTCGGTTCGAAATTCATAAAAATTTGCAAGTAAGTTATTTATTGTTTAGCGAGTCTTTGATACCACTGTAAGTCGATGTACAACACCCCACGACCTGCGGGGAGGCGGAAATATGAAAAACGATCTTGTTCTTTGCTTAAACATCGACTAACCGCACGAATCGAAGCTAAACTATAACTAACAAGAAACATAGAAGTTCTATACTACTATGTTTAGGGATTATACCTAACGAATCGTGTCCTTCGTCTTTGTGAACTCCTCCTCCTCCTCGGCCTTCTCGAAATAGTAGACGATCCACCCGAGAGCTTTACTCTAAGCTTAGCCTCTAAACTTGAGGCAACTAACCTTCTTTAAGTGCTGATCAAAGAAGCTAGGTGATATAGAGTGAGGATTATGGTTTAATTAGTCTAACTAATCCTTGTACTCAACACATGAGAGGGGAGGATTAGGGTTTGAAGAGGGAGAGCTTGAGGAGAGAGAAGATGAAGATAATAATCAAGTGAGAAGAATGAGTTATCATAATATATATCAAGCATTTCTTTTTATCAAGAAAAGAAAAGAAATCATTTTACAACCATGCTTGATAAATATCTTGTGGTGATTCATCTCCATGAGTCATTAAGCAATTATGAAGCATTAATGACATGGATGAATCATCCATATGACTCACTAATCTCATTCAATGTATATGCCACCTAAACCTCCTTAGTCACCATCTTCTAGAAGCTTCTCACGCAATTACGAGAACGTCCCTCCTTTCCGCAAAAATACGGAAAAACTTTAGACTGTATAAATCCAATAACCGGATACCAGTAACTGGCTTAAACCAAAGACAACTGGTAAAAACTATCCGAAAGTCGTACGTGCGTAAACACACGTATGCATCCGAACCCTTGTCGTAAAACCATACGACCTCTATATCGTTTCGCCTGGAGTAGGGAAACTCTCTGTGTGGGACTCTAGAGACTCGACTACTACGCTGGCAGTGGGTTTAACCACAGACCGCAAGCGGCACTAGCTGTACGTAACGGTCCCCAGGTAGATGTCGATAAGAAGGCCGATGAGGAAACCCATCCGAACTCCTACTGAGTCTGATGTGACAATCTCCATACAGTCCGGTCCGTTCGTCTAAGACTATCGCATATCGGGCCTAGGGGGCGGCAAGCGTCAGTCCCCTAATAGCGGTATAAGTCGTGTCGGAGGAAGCCCATTACACCCTGAGAAACTACTGCAACCTACCAGCAAATCTCGCTTGCCCTGGCCAGGGACTTTGCGTAATGGCTCTCTGACACAGCGCGATATCAACCCCCAATACCGGGAGAGACGAATCCTGTCTAACCGCCACTGCCTCCAAGTGCTCGGGACTGCACCCAACTGCTACCTGTTTGCATGACTCCTTTGAGCCGCGGTAGGGTAGCAATCTAAGAACAGTGGGACACACTCGAGGCGAAGTAGCAGTGTCAAGTCTGCGGACTATGCTGTACTCATGTCACCTGGGAACTGTTCACTGACGACTGGTATAAAACCAACCAACAGTTCCCCGTGAGCCCTGTCCGGTGTACCCATAACCTAACGAGTACCTGCATACTATCTCCAGTACGACGTACTGACGGCTGTAGGACAGACCATCTCCCCAACTGGGATGAGAAGCGTACACACTAGTCTACTCCGGAGTATCGATGCTCTGTCTCGATAATCCAACCACCAGGGACCTGAATAAGGATGTTCTTGTAGACTACCCAGCCCCCACTAGTGTGACTGTCATCACAACGCTGGTAGTCAAGCAAGATCCTAAGAGCTCTATCAATACGTATACTCACATATTAAGATGGAAAAACCAAGTAGCATACTACCATGTTTAGCAAGACTGTTATATACATGTGAATATCCCAAGCTTCCATTAAGTAATATACAAACTAGTATGATACAGTAATGGCCTTCTAGGGCATAAACACTAACAGTATCAGCCCCAAGAGTTCCGTAACTCTTTCTCCGTGTCCAATAAACGGAGTTTTGGTCATCTTTTCTTTGAGACATGACTGGCAAGTATCATAAGATGATAATTCGAACGGATTCAAATATCCATCCTTATGCAATTTAGCTAGCCGTGTCGCATTGATATGACCTAGTCTACAATTCCACAAGAAGGATTCGTTCATTTCTGATCTTTTCCTTTTGCTTGTGTTCTGTACAATAAGAATTGTAGTTTGATTTAAAACGTACATGCCATTATTTAATGATCCTGATCCTATCAACTTTTGATTTTGGAATATGTTCATAACATTATCCTGTATTACAAAATTATATCCTTCTTTATTCAATAAAGAAACTGATATAATATTACATATCAGGGTCGGAATGTAATAGCATTCGTTCAGAATCAATGTATTACCTTTTGGTAACACAAGGTGATATTCGCCAACAGCCTTGGCTGCAACATTTGCACCATTCCCTACTGTTACGGAATGATCACCCATTCCCAGTTTTCTACCTTTACATAGCCCACGTAACATATTACATATGTGGGATCCTGATCCGGTATCTAATACCCAGGACGTAGAGTGAACTGAGAAACAGTTCTCAATAACTAACACTTCCGAAGAAGATGCTTCAGCATGCTTGTTTTTCGTTTGGGCGGTGTGAGAATCCAGATATTCTCCTATTTCCTGCTCAGTCTTATAACACTTATAAGAAAGAACGGGACCAACGTTCCCCTGCTCAGTATAATAAGCGGGTTCAGTCAATACATCCATGTTATTATCATGATTAAGGCCTGACTTGGTCGCTACCTGGAGAGAGAGAGAAGAAAACACTTTAGCGTATGCTCTTGCAAGATTAGATTTGTTATTATCTTATCTAATCAGGATGTCTCCCACTGTTTTTATCAAATCTTCCTTCAAACCCTAAAAGGAAAAATTAGCCGGGATTAATTACACCTTACAAGTTCGCCAATCTTTCAGCCAGATCAGTGTTGGTAGTTTGAGGGAGGTTCCCCGTGCTTTCGCACGGACCTAATTAAAATAAACCTCGTTTTCCCAGAGGCATAACCCCGTTAACACCTTTCTAGCCACCTACTTGACCGGCTAATTGTCCTGTGTAAAACTCTCCCAGGTGTAACTCTTACTCGTAATGCGTATCGGGATCCATCTATCACATAGAAGCTATGCAATCTTATTGCAAATTTCAACACTTGAAATTCCCGATAATACTTTTGCCCCTTGCAACTCATGACCTTGGCTATGGTCAACAAATCATAAGTGCTAGCCATGTTCAACCCGTCATTTCCCGATTGAATTAAACCTACCTGTACAACCCTTGGCTAAGGTCAACAAAGTCGTACCACCATCCTAACTCAATCACATCACATGTTTTAGCAGATAAATACTAATTAGCTACCGTACACTACGCCTTGGCTAAGGTCAACAAACGCAGCACGAATACTAACTAGTCTCTATCTGAAATGACGGAGGGCTACGCAGGTTTTTCAGAAAACCATGAGCGTAATGAACTTGATATCGTTGTAGAAACAAGTGATTATGAAAAGGAGTGTTTTTGAGGCTTTTCCAATTTCGCTAAAGAGGTCACTCCTGGTGAAGGAATCTCGGCTCTTTCCTTATCGAATAAGGTGCAGCATATTTCACAAATACCGGTGTGCAAACCAAGAACTATAGAAGCAATCAAAAAAAACCGCGAGTTTGTTGCATCTACCAATTTTTCTAAAGAGGTCACTCCCGGTGAAGGGATCTCGGCTCTTTCCTCATCGAATAAGGTGCAGGGTATATCATATATACAGCTATGCAGAGCAAAACTATAGCTACCCTTTTTATAAAGTTTTGATTCTACAATATCTTTTAGATTTCTTTTCTTTTATTAATCTCATTAATAAATCCCATCAGTTATGCTTCCTAAGCATCACAGAAGAAACGAGAGCTGTAATATTTATATATCATATATATAGTATAAACATTCGTCTCAGGCAGTAATATGATCTCATCACAGAACATTGCAGTAGAAGATAACATATGAAATATTGGATATACTAGGACGTCCGTGTTTTACATCGAGCCTGTATAAAACACGGATTCCACGATCGCGATGAATAGCCAAACCCACATCCCTAGACCCCTACGAGAGCGGCAAGCAACACTGCATATTGTAGGGTTAAGAGACCCGGTCTCAACTCCTCGAGATGGCCTTCCACTGGACCCTAGAACCCGGTTACTTGTGCTCCCCTCCTTGGGTCTACCTAATGCGGAAAAGTAAATAATATACAATGGTGACATCATCCTCAACCCGGATGTTCCCCAATAAAAGAATATTACATACAAATGAATTTTACATGAATGAAAATAAAAACCCTCATCTCACATAAACCCCTCGGCTATTCAGAACACGACGATCCAATATAACATATCACAGCAACACATAATATCTCATATCATCAACGTAAGCAAGTATGCGTATCCCGATTGTCGTTGATGTATAACAACGAAGCCGGCGATACACCACATACTACGCTTACGGTCACAGAAATAAAAATGTAAAACTACAACATTTGAAATCCACAAATACTTTAGACATCTTAAATCCGAAATATCGCATACTTCGCATTTCATGCCTAATTTAATGAATTCCACATATTGTATCACATTCCAAATAAATAGACAATGTTAAACTTTCCGATCGAATAATCAAATACCCAAGATTTCCCAAATAGCTCAACACTTGAGCGGAGTTCAAAAGTCCCAGAACATGTCACTGAGCCAATGAACTAGCCGTAGAAGGGTTGAACCAACGTCTCACATGTGGCAACACTAAACTACCACAAACCCTAGGGTTCAATGGCAGTTTGGACGGTCACATAATCGAGTTAAGGTTACGTTCTTCTAGAGGGTCCACAGATACGCTAGCATGATTTCCCGAAAGTTTTAAACAGAGGAAAAATCCAACACTTGAAAGTTTTCCGTCATGAAAAAAAAATGAGTTATTGATATCCGTTCGAACATTTTAACACGTTCTAAATTATCGGGAAAAATAAACGATGTTAAACTTTCCGATCGAATCAACGAATACTATAGATCTCCAGAAAACTCAACACTTGAGTAATATTAAAAATTCCCATAGGCATGTAGTAATATATACGGATCAACCCTAGAAATAACTTTCCATGACACCCAAGTACGGCCGCGGAACCGCCGCTAAAAGCCTGTTATGGTCGCGGTTCCGCGGCGACTTTAAGGAATTAGGGGCTCATCTTTCTCTGTTACCCATAGAATCACCTGCTTATTATTTTGAGTATTTTTAATACGGAAAAAACCATCTTTTTAAAAAATTTCCCGAGAGGGGGTCCAAAACGACGTTTTGGGGTTCGATCGGACTTTTAACTTCGTCTACACGTCGCTTAAAGCTCTAGCTAGGCTCTGATACCACTGTAGGGTTACTAGGCACTATCACAAGGGTCTATAAGGCATCAACCATGCCGAATTTAAAATTTACAAGTGCCGAACAATCTAAAGCGAGGATCTTTGCTAGATAATTAGGGTTAACAAAGCATGTAAACAACATTACATCTAAAGGAAAGGGATTACAATCTTTGTAGTGCACTCCTTCGCTTCATATGCTCCGAGTAGTAGTCCCTTCGCCGCGATCCATGAACTTCCGGATTCTAGAGATGCTCCACAAGCCGAATGATCCATGCTTGCTTGAAGTCTTCCTTTTCGAATATGATCTACCTTGAAGAATTTTTAACTCAAGCTCTCACTTCTCTAATCAAGTATTAGTGAAGTGAACACCCTAATCTATGTGGCTAGAATAGATGGGGATGATGAAGTAGGAATTTAGCTCTCTTTTTATTTCAATTTCTCACTTTTATTCATCACTTTTCAAAAAGCTAGCAAGCTTTTCAAGGAGGAAGAAGAAGAAGAAGTCTTTTGTGATGAATAATGAATTATTGCTATGGTTACAAATCAACCCTTGAGTTAAGAATGATTGCTTAACCCTTGTAGAGAAATAACTAGGGTAAAGGGTTTGTGTTGGGTTAAGAAATATCTACAAAATATCAATCCTAAATATCTAAGCATAAAACAAAAATAAAGCTTCTATAAGCTTCATGAAAATGCTAACCCAAATCAAACCCTAACTATGTTTAATCTCCCCAAATCATGTTGCATTTGTAATAATAACTTGTTACAATATTATATATCACATATATAATATATTTTTGTAACAAAAGAAAAAAATACAATTAACATATATGGCATATATATCAATGTATTATCCGATGAGAAAATGAATCAATAAAGCGAGCTTATATCAGTTAATGTAATGTAATATATCACATATATAATTATACATTAAATTATCGAATCAACACTTGATCCGACAATCCGGCTATTTCTCAAATAACCGACTAATATAATCTGTATCAATTCATTAAATCAACAATTGATCCGATGACTCGGCTATATCACATATACCCGGCCGATATCTAATATCGCGAGAATAGAATACGGTATCTTATATCGTAATATTCTCGATCCCGCACATATCACATATGTGCTCCTACTCTGTTTTGCCTAAGTCAAGAAACCTCTGTGTAGGACTCTCAAGAATCGTCAATACCCCGGCAGTAGGTGATGATCATATCAAATACCCACAAGCTGCAAGCGGTCAGCTAAACGTAACAGCCACCCAGGTATTGAGCGAAAGAAGATCAACAAGCAAGCCTGTACATTCTCCTGTGAATCCAATCAATAACACTACCGTACAGTCCGGTCTCTTCGTCTGATATGTCGCATATCTAGGTTAGAGGTGGTATACGTCAGACCCCAGTAACCGATAAGTCATGTCGATGTGAGGCTCATAACAGGTCGAGAAACTACTGATTAAACTTACCAGTAGCACTCTATATCAGCCCTGGCCAAGGACTTCCAGTTATAGCCAATCGAACACTGCACAGCATCAACTCCATATACCGGGAGAGACGAATCCCCTCCTATCGCTCATTGCCTCCATGTGATTAAGGACTGTACCCAAAAGCCACCGTTTTGCACACCCTCTTGGACGTGGTAAGGTGGAAATCAAAGCACAGTGGGAATCACACAAGACTCTATGACGATCTCGGGTCTACAGACTAACCTGTACCAGTGTCACCGGAGAACTGCTATCTGACGATAGGCATATTACCATCTAGGAGTTCTCGGCGAGTCCGTTCAGTGTACCCAGTCTCCACTGAGCACCCATACACCATCTTTGATGTCAAACACCGATGGATATGGGATCATCCATCGCCCATCATATGGGTCAAGATGCGTATACGCTAGTCTACTCTGGTGTATCGATGCCCTGTCTCGATACACCCTCGACTAGGAAAAATTATTGGATGTACTCATTGACTACCCTGGCCCCACTAGTATGATCTCATCATAGTCCCAGTAGTCGAGTACATATCCTATGGGCTTTATCGACATGTGAGAGCAAGACAGTAAACTAATACAAGTCAACATGTTAAGACAAAGTGAAACCAAATAGCATACTATCATGTCGAGCAAGAAAGTCCTCTCTATATATATCCAAGCATCCACTATAATATACATCATATGTACAATAATGGCCTCTAGGGCATATATATAACTAACACAGTTCTCTCTACAATCTTACTATATATGTATGGTTCATTTGGATTTTTGATAAAGTTGAATTCTTTAACTGTATCATCAAAATAGATGTTCCAACTCCGCGATGCATGCTTTAGTCCATAAATGGACTTAAGCAACTTGCACACATTACCGATGCTCCCACTCTGAATGAATTCCTCTGGCTGATCTATATAGACGCACTCTTCCAAATTACCATTTAGAAAACCCGTCTTAACGTCCATCTGCCAGATCTCATAATCGTGGAAGGAAGCAATGGCAAGAAGGACCCGAATGGATTTGAGCATAGCACTGGGGAAAAGGTTTCATCACAGTCCAAACCAGATCTTTGACGAAAATCCTTTACAAGAAGTCTAGCCTTATAGGTTTCAACCTGTCCATCTACCCCAATCTTCCTTCTGTAGATCCATTTGCATCCTATGGGTTTTACCCCATTTGGAGCAATGTCCAAAGTCCATACTTTGTTAGTGTACATGGACTCCATTTCGGTCCGCATTGCATCCAGCCATCTTACTGAGTCGCCGCTCTGAATGGCTTGCTGGAAGCTAGTAGGGTCATCATTGTCAATGATGCAATCCTCTCGATCCTCGTCTATGAGAAAACCGTAGTATCTCTCGGGCGGATGAGACTGCCTACTACTTCTGCGGATAGGCACTGGGATGTCTCTTTCTTCTGAAACTTCTGGTTCTACCATACTTTCAGCAACAGCTTGTGGTTCTGGAATTTCTTCCAGTTCTATTTCACTCCCACTCTTCTGATTTTCTAAAAATTCAGCTTTCAAGAAGTGAGCATGACGAGAAACAAAAACCTTTTGTTCCTCTGCGTAATAGAAATAATACCCCTTCGAGTTCTTTGGATATCCCACAAACTTACACTGTACTGAGCGTGCCTCGAGTTTGTCCGCATGCTGCTTTTTAACAAAAGCTGGACATCTCCACGTCTTCAAGTACTGAAGATAGGGTTTCTTCCCACTCCACATCTGATATGGTGTGGTGGGCACAGTCTTGGTTGGAACCTTTTTCAAAAGATATGCATCTGATTCTAGTGCATAACCCCAGAAAGATCGTGGTAACTCAGCCTTACTCATCATGGAATGAACCATATCCAATAGGGTTCGATTCCACCTTTCAGATACACCATTGTTTTGTGGTGTGTATGGAGGAGTAAGCTGAGAGAGAATTCCATTCCCTTTTAAGTATCCGAGGAACTCGGCACTTAAGTATTTACCACCTCGATCAGATCTCAGTGTCTTGATACTTTTGCCTGTTTCGTTTTCCACTTCTTTCTTGTATTCGCGGAATTTCTCAAAGGCCTCGGATTTATGCTTCATCAAGAAGATATGTCCATACCTAGAGAAATCATCCATAAAAGTAATGAAGTAGGAATGACCACCTCTTGTATGTGTAGACATTAGACCGCATATGTCACTGTGTACGAGCCCCAAGAGCTCGCTCTCTCCCTCTTACTCCGTGTCCAGTAAATGGAGTCTTTGTCATCTTTCCCATGAGACAAGATTCACAAGTAGCATAAGATTGATATTCGAACGGATTCAAATATCCTTCTCTACGCAACTTAGTCAACCGTGTTTCATTGATGTGACCTAGTCTACAATGCCATAAGAAAGCATGATTTACTTCCGGAGACTTTCTTTTAAGTGTGTTCTGGACATTGAAAACCTGAGCTTGATTTAATACGTATATACCGTTATCTAATGTACCGGACCCAATCAGAACTTGATTTAGGTAGATGTTTATCACATCGCTTACGAATGTAAAATCATATCCCTCTCTAGAAAGTGAGGATACTGATATGATATTACAAGTCAAACTGGGTACATACAAAAAGTTACGTAGAATCAATATCTGCCCACTTGTCATTTCCAGGCGATACTCCCCCACGGATTCAGCGTCCATTCTCATTACGTTCACAACTCTGAAAGACATATCACCTACCCTGATAACTCTACGGTTTCTCAAAGTATGTAACGAATTACTGATATGAGATCCTGATCCGGTATCTAGTACCCACGAAGTAGAGTTAATTGACAAACAGTTCTCAATTACAAACACACCCGAGGCCGAAGCCACAACATGCTTCGAATCTTGGCTACTGGCTTCCAAAGCCCTGCAATCTTTTTGCCAATGCCCCTTCCCATAACAATAGGAACATCCCTCTTTCCCTACACCAAGTCCCGTAACTTTTGCTCTTCCCTTTCCTTCTACTTCACCGACACCGTATATCGGCTTTGTGGAGGTTTTCTTCTTTTCAACCTTTGCTTTCGCCCTGGATGCAGAAGAAGAATGTCTCCCATTAAGCAGAGCGGATGTCTCCCTGGTTTCTTTTAGGGTGTAAGTAGAGGGTAGGGACTGTGGAAATAAGTCAGCATATGATCTGTTTCCCAACGTGGTCTCCAGGTCCGTGAGCTCATCAATTTAGCTAGTCATCGTAACAGATGACCCGAGAGCCAACCTCGCTTGAAGCAATTCGTTCGAGTTCTTATATCTTGCGATACGAGATTGCTCTCCATATATAAATCTTTGTTATGGAGGAAGATGGAAACTAAGTCCATCTTCTCCTGCTGCTTCTGGTATACACCATCAACTGAAGCCAACATGAGGCACTTAGCATTCGCACTGTCCTTTTCCTTTTTCTGACGGATATCCATATCCGCGACGGTGGAAACTGGACCTGGGACAGCGGGGCTTGAGTAGTAATAGGGTGGTCCAGCTTGTCATAGGCAATGGACATCTGGACAGACCTTTGCCAGTCATAAAAGTCAGATTCAGTCAACTTGTTATCTAGATGTAACCTAGTCATGGTCACATGGTCGATGCAGTTGAGAGAGAGAAGAAAACACTTTAGCATGATGCTCTTGCAATTTTAGATTGGTTTTTAGTTTATCTAAACAGGATGGCTCCCACTGTTTCTCGAATCCTTCCTCAAACCATAAAAGAAGAATTAGTCATGACTGATCTCACCGTACAATACTTGCTTAACCGTTCAGCCAGGCTTGTGTCGGTACTTCGAGGGAGGTTTTACGACGCTTTCGCGAAGTTCCTTAATTCAATAACCTCTTTTCCCTGGAGGCGTAGCCCTGTTGACACCGTTCTAGACACCTACTTGGTTTATAGTATTTATCGTTAAGTGACGAATCTCCTGATAAGTAGCATATACTCACAGTAGGATCGGGATCCAGATATCATCGTGTCGTGTGATAATGCTGAAGGAATCCTACCAACATTATCAAAATCCAAATGGTATGCAACATTAGCAAGTTTCAGTTTCTTTAGAAACTCCCGATGTGGATTTTTGCCCCATGCTCTTATGACCTTGATTTTGGCCAAAATACTATAAGTCACATGTCAAGTTCTACCCATCATTATCTTGTTAATTTGAACCCATCCGTACATACCCCTGACGTTGGCCAAATGGCAGTACGATTGTCCCAAACCAACTGATTTATCTATGCAACATATGAATACCCCAGCAGCTACCAAACACTATGCCTTAACGAAGGCCAACAAACATAGCTTGAATACTATTGACCATCCATATGAAATGATGGAGGGCGACGACTGGTTTTGGCTAAACCGTGAATGTAGTGAACTTGATATAATCGAAGGAACCTGATAGCTTTTTAAAAGGAGTGGTTAAAGCTCCGAAATTAAAAATTCTGCTCTTTTAAAATAACCAAGTGGTTTCTTTTAAATTTTTTCCAACGATTCAGCTTTGGTTTGTTTTCTTTGCATTAAAATAATGTGTCCCATCATTTATCCTATCATTGTAGGAAACAATGAATATACAACATCCGCTTATGCCATCTGCATTCGCCACAGGGCCCCGTTATTCACCCGTTAGGTTACTTAACTAACGACAGAGCAGGGGCTGGGCTAGCGCGGATGTAAAACATAAGCAAGGCCTACTAGATATCATATATAGATATTGTACATTCATCAGACGCAATAATAGGCAATCCAGATCATAGATAAACATATTGGATATACTAGGAATCCGCGTTTCGTTCGAGCCTGCATCAAAAGACGGATTACACGGTCGTGATGAATAGCTAAACCCTACCCTAGACCCCTACGGGTGCGGCAAACTACCCGCCTAGTACAAGAAGTGAAACAAATTCCCTCAACGATGTGAGTAGGCCATTAAACACTTCAAAATACCCGATAGTTTGTGCACCCCATCATAAAACAGTAAATGAAATAATACAACGGTGGCTACAACCTCAACCCGCATGTACCCCGCAAAAGAATATTATAACATATTACAATTTACATCGAATGAAAGATAAAAACTCTCATCTCACATCCCCGGCTATTCATCCATGACAATCCAATGAAGTTCATATCTATAAACCAATATCCATCACAAAAATGTGCAACCCCCAACTAACCGGCATACTAGCAATTAGTGGAGGTTTACGAACACATTAAACATCACAGATAAAACCTGATTAGCAAATAACTTAGAATTTCGATCGACAACCTTTTTCCGTGTCTACCCCAAATGCAAGCCAGCACCGAAAAGACCTGGGCAGAAACAAAATACACAGGAAAATAGAACACCCAAAAATAAGACAAACCGTGTAAATACGAGTGAACTCGGAGTCGACTCGGCCGCGGATCCGCGGCGAATTGCACCAACTCGCCGCGCTTCCGCGGTCGTCTAACCGAGTTAGGGTCTCATATTTCTCCAGTATTCTGTGAATTTTCATGCTGTGAATTTTCATGCCTTTGAAATAATTTTTTCGACAGGTTTGAAATCGACAGAAACTTGAGGGTTCCGTGGTTAAGTTTTCGTGTTTTTCCGACGATCAAAGTTCTAGTAAGTTGCTAACAAGCTAGTAAAGGTTTAGTAGGCTCTGATACCACTGTAAGTCCATGTCACGCACCCCACGTGTTCGCGGGGAGGCAAAATATATGAAAAACAATTATCAAAGCTTCGTAACACGGACTTGAGCACATGGATCGTGTCTAAACCATTACTAGCAAACTACGAGAGGTTTAACTACTCTGATTCAAAGTTATACCTCACGTTACTTGTCCTTCGGGTCTTCATCGTTGTCCTCTACACCTCGTCAGCTCTATGGAACATGGGTACCTCAACGGCCTCCTCGAGTCAAAGACGATCCATTTGAGAGTCTATAGTCCGAGCTCCTATCTCGAATCTGAGATAACTACGGCTTCTAGTTTGCTAATATAGAAGTCCTAGAGGGTGTAGAGTATTTAGATGGATTACTTAGTCACTTTAAACCCTAGGATTCTCAACTCATAAGAGCTTTTACGGTTTGAGGAAGAAGATGATGACTTGAGGAGAGAGAAGTGTTTTGTGATAATGAATGAACTCCTCTCATTTGTGAATATCATGAAGCATAATAATATCATAAAAATAAATATCTAGCTAATATTCATCATGCTTCATTTAATTCACAGGGTGAATCATCTAATGAGTCACCTAATGAGTCATGGATCATTTAATTAAACTACACCTCATATCCTCCACCTCATTTAGTTTAAATCTAAAAATAAATAAACACAAATGAGTCACCTCCTTCAAGAAGCTTCCCGACAAATTACGAGACTGCCCCTCCTATCCGTATTTCCGAAAAACACGAATAAACTGAGACAGAATAAATCCATCTGTATAATACTAGGATCCGACTTAAACCAAAGCCCACTAGTATTATCTGCCCGGTCATAGTACGTACACAAGTGTACGTAAGTGATCGTGGCCCTTCCGTAAAACCATACGGCCTATACACCTTTTGCCCGGTGCAGGTCAACTCTCTGTGTGGGACTCTAAAGACTCTACACTATGCTGGCAGTGGGTTCAACCACAGGACGCAAGCGGTACTAGCTGTACGTAGCGGTCCCTAGGTAGATGTCGATAAGAAGGCCGATGAGTAAACCCATCCGAACTCCTACTGATCCTGTATGTGACAATCTCCGTACAGTCCGGTCTGTTCGTCTAGGACTATCGCATATCGGGCCTAGGAGGTGGTAAACGTCAGACCCCTAATAGCGGTATAAGTCATGTCGGAGTGAAGCCCATTACATCTTAAGAAAGTACTGGAGCACCTACCAATTAATCTCGCTTGCCCTGGCCAGGGACCATGCATAATGGCTCTCCATACACAGCACGATATCAACCCCTAATACCGGGAGAGACGAATCCTGTCTAACCGCCACTGCCTCTAAGTGCTTCGGGACTGCACCTAACAACTACCTGTTTGCATGACTCCTTTGAGCCGTGGTAGGGTAGTAATCTAAGTACAGTGGGGACACACTCGAGGCGATGTAGCAATGCCATGTCGATGGACTAAGCTGTACTCATGTCACCTGGGAACTGCAATCTGATGATAGGTATAGTACCAATCTGCAGTTCCCGGCAAGTCCTATCCGGTGTACTCGTAACCTAACGAGCACCTGCATACTATCTCCAATACAACGTACTTGTTAGTTATATGTATGCCCTAAAGGCCATTACTGTACATAGGATGTATATTGTAGTGGATGCTGGGACATATATAGGGAGGACTTTCTTGCTCGACATGATAGTATGCTATCTGGTTGATCTTTACCTTAACGTGTACACTGATTGTCTCTCTGTTACATGTTGGTAAAGCCCTTAGGATGTGTACTTGACTACCTGGACTATGATGCGGATCATACTAGTGGGGACATGGTAGTCCATAAGTACATCCTTCAAAGTCCCTAGTCGTGGGTATATCGAGACGGGGCATCGATATACTAGAGTAGACTAGCGTATACCTTCTCGACCCATACAGATGGGCGATAGATGATCCCATATCCACTGGTATTTGACATCAGAGATGATATACGGGTGCTCAGTGGAGACTGGGTACACTGGACGGACTCGCCGAGAACTCGCAGATGGTATTATACCTAACGTCAGATGGCAGTTCTCTGGTGACACTGGTACAGAGTAGTCTGTTGACCCGAGATCGTCATAGAGTCTTGTGTGGTTCCCACTGTGCTTTGATTTCCATCTTACCACGTCCAAGAGGGCGTGCAAAACGGTGGCTTTTGGGTACAGTCCCGAGTCACATGGAGGCAATGAGCGATAGGAGGGGATTCGTCTCTCCCGGTATAGGGAGTTGATGTTGCGCTGTGTTCGATTGGCTATAACAGGAAATCCCTGGCCAGGGTTGCTGAGATTTACTGGTAAGTGTTACCAGTAGTTTCTCGAATTGTTATAGACCTCATATCGACACGACTTATCGAGCTATTGGGGTCTGACGTTTACCACCCCTAGGCGGGATATGCGACATATCAGACGATCAGACCGGACTGTACGGTAGTGTTACTGGTTGGATTCACTGGAGTCTGAGCGGGCTTGCTCATCGATCCTCTGATCGCTTAATACCCGGGTGGCCGTTACGTTTAGCAGACCGCTTGCGGCTTGTGGGTGTTTGATATGATCATCACCTGCTGCCGGCGTATTGACGAGTCTTTAGAGTCCTACACAGAGGTTTCCTGGCTCAAGCGAAACGAAATAGGAGCGCATATGAGATATGTGCGGGACCGAGAATAATGCGTGTATGTGATACCGTATTCTATTCTCGCGATGAATGTATCGAATGGTTATATGAGATATAACCTAGTTATCGAATCGAGGGTTGATTCGATAAGCCGATACATTGGATATTAGTCGGTTATATGCGATATGACCGGATCGTTAAATCAAGTGTTCATTTAATGATTTAATGCATAATTATATATTTGATATATTATTTTGCGTTAACTAGTATTGGTTCACTTTAAATGGTTTTTCTCACTTGTTTGTGCACATTGTATATGTGATATATTGTTGTGCACATGTTTGTATCATGTTTGATGATACATGATTGCTAGGGTTTGTGTTAAGAATTAAACCTTGTTTAAATAAATGGTTAGGGTTTTTATTTGATTATTCATTCATTTATTTATTTGTTTATGGATTAAAGATAAGAGAAAAGAAAAACAAAAAGGTTTCTTTCTTTCATGAAGCTTGTTGAAGCTTCATGAAGCTTTGACCAAAGAAACCCTTTTGTCTTCATCTCATTAACCCTAACCATTCATTTAACCTTAGTCAATTCTCTACACATTACCATGGTTAATATTATGATAAGAATGGATTTTTCTATTCTATTCTAATTAAATTATCATAATATTAGCTTCTTCTTCTTCATCTTTAACATTGAAGCAAGCTTGCCTCCATCAATGGCAACTTGTGAAAATGAGTGAGAAATCCAATTCTAAAGTGAACCCACTTCCTATTTCTTCATCCTCTACCTCTTGCCAAGTAGTATAGGGTGTTCTCTTCACAAGTTTCATGACTTGGTGAAGTGGGAGCTTGATCTTGTGATGCTTCGACGTAGATCATCTTCGGCACGAAGCCGACGACCTTGCCCGCCCATTTCTCCGATGAAGCCGATGCTAGAGCCTGGATTTTGATTTGGACAGCCGAGAGGACTTCATCACGGAGCCGTGGAGGTGGAGGACCGGATCTACAAAGGTTGTATTTCCGTCACTCTTAGTTAAAGTAGTTAACTAGTTGCTTTGTCGCCTAAACTTCTAGCCAACGATCCGTATTAGGGTTTCTCGGCACCCGTAAATTCAGAAATTGGCATAGTTGATGCCTTGTGAGACCTCTTGAGAGTGCCTGGGAACCCTACAGTGGTATCAGAGACAAGCTAGAGCTTTAGGCGATGCGTAGATGAAGTTTGAAACCCGAACGAACCAAAACCCTAACACAAACTATGCTCTCTGGACTTTTTCTAAAAACTGGGTTTTTTCCAGATTAAAAATTGCTAAAAAATTCAGCAGGAAGATCTAAGAGTTCTGGTGCAAGACGAGATCCTAATTCATCTAAACCGCCGCGGTTCCGCGGCATGAGCATGTCTCATGCGGCGGTTCCGCGGCCGTACGGTCGACTCTCACAGTAACTCTTGCACAGTAATTCCTATTTTCTGATGCTGGATTTTTTGGGAATTTTTAATATTTATTCAAGAGTTGAATTTTCTGGGGTTGTTTTGGGGATTCGGTGTTTCGATCGGAGTATCAGATTTTGTTTATGTGGCTTTCCGGATAATTTTTGAATATGTTAAAAAGTTCAACCGGATATAAATACCCACCTTATCCCTTGTCTGGAAATTTCCAAGTGTTGGATCTTTCCGTAGTTTAACGACGTTCTAAGTAGTGCAAGTAACGCGATGGTCCCTCTAGAAGACAACAAACCTTAACTCGATTATGTGACCGTCTTGAACTGCCCTTTGAACCTTCGGGTTTGGGGCAGTACGGCATGCCACATGTGAGGCGTTGGCTTGACCCTTCTACGGCTGGACCGTTGGTACTGAGGCATGAACTGAAAGTGGTTAGACTTATTTCATGTGTTGATCTGTTTCGGGATAACTTGGGTGTTCGATTGTTCGATCGAAAAGTTTAGCATTTTCTATTTATCCGGAATGTGATACAATAATTGGAATTCACAATAAGTTATGAGATAACTGAATGAATGTTATAAACATAGCACTTTAGTCTCACTTGATCGGTTGCCACGGAATTTTGATGTGATCAAAAGTCCGTCGCAATCACGTAGCGTACGCGGATACTCGTCGGGTAAACTTAATAGACAGCCTCACTCCATAGCCCCGACCAAGTGACTGTAGGAGAACCCCGTCGCCGAAAGCATCCGTTCGGGTGCTCGCGGTAGCGGTGTTCCTCCTTGGTGCACTTCGTCGACGGTATCAGGGGTGCAGCCGTCTACTGAAGTTTGCGACGAGCATTCGATCAGGATGTCGGGAATCTTGTTGAATTGCCCGACTTGATATTGAAAAGTGTTTTCGATTTTGAGAATAAAATGCGGGGTTTATAATTGTTAGGCATGCGATGTCTAAGAAATTCATTTGATCAGGCATGTGATGTCTAAAGAGGTTGCGGATTCCAACTGTTGTAGTTTTACACTTTCTTTTCTATGACCGTAGGTATAATATGTGATATCGCCGGTTTCGTTGCTATATGTCAACGACAATTGGGATGGACATATTTACTTACGTTGATGACATGTGATGTTATGTGTTGCTGGATATGTTATATTGGATTGTCGTGTTTGAATAGCCGGGGGTTTTTATGTGAGATGAGTGTTTTTCTTTTTCATTCATGTAAAAACTTGTATGTAATATTCTTTTATTTGGGGCACTTCCAGGTAGCGAAAGATGTCACCTTTTGTATATTATTTACTTTTCCGCATTAGGATAGACCCAAGGAGGGGAGCACAAGTAACCGGGTTCTGGGGTCCAGTGGGAGACCAACTCGAGGAGTCGAGTCCGGGTCTCCTAACCCTAGAATTGGCAGGGTTGCTTGGCGCTCTCGTAGGGGTCTAGGGATGTGGGATTGGCTATTCATCACGACCGTGGAATCCGTGTTTTATACTGGCTCGTATTGAAAACACGGACGTCCTAGTATATCCAATGTTTCATATGTTTCTTCTGCTGCGATATCTGTGATGTGATCATGTGATGTTCTGTGATAGATACTTTATATAGTATATATGATATATTATATAGACGTTACTTATGTTTTACACCCGCACTAGCCCTGCCCCGCTCTGCCGTTAGTTACCTAACCTAACGGTGCACGAGGGGACATCGAGGCGAATGCGGATGGCATAAGTGTACGTCGTATTTATCTGTGATGTTTAGGTACTTTAAATGATGGGACTTCATTAATGAGATTAATGAAATAAAAGAAACCTAAGATGTTGTAGAATCGAATTTCAAAAATAAAACAGGTAGCTACAGTTCTTGCTTTGCACAGAGGTATATGTGATATATCCTGCACCTTATTCGATGAGGAAAGGACCGAGATCCCTTCACCGGGAGTGACTCCTTTAGCAATAACTGGCAGATGCTACACACTCGGTTTGTCTTTTGATTGCTTTTAAGAGTTTTTGCTTTGCACAGTGATATATATGATATATCCCGCACCTCATTCAACGAGGAAAGGACCGACGATCCCTTCACCGGGAGTGACTCCTTTAGCAAAACTAGAAAAGCCTCAAAAGCACTCTCTTTCAAAATTCATTCGATCCTACAACGATATCAAGTTCATTACGCAATAGGTTTTCAGAAAAACCTGTCGTAGCCCTCCGTCATTTCAAATAAGTAGTAGTTAGTATTCGTGCTACGTTTGTTGGCCTGCGTCAAGGCGTAGTGTGCGGTAGCTAACTGGTATTTATCTGCTTATGCATATGTTGCAGATTGGATTAGGGTAGTCGTACGACTTTGTAGGCCTGCGTCAAGGGTCGTGCGGGTGGGTTTAATTCAATCAGGAAATGACGGGTTGAACTTGACTAGCGCACTATGGTTTGTTGGCCTGCGTCAAGGTCATAGGACGCTAGGGGCACAAAATATTATCGGGAATTTCAAGTGTTGAAATTTGCAATGAGATTGCATACCTTCTATGAGATAGTTGGATCCCGATACCCGCTGCGAGTAATTGTTACTCCTGGGAGAGTTTTACACATTACAATTAGCCGATCAAGTAGGTGTCTAGAAAGGTGTCAACGGGGTTACGCCTCTGGGAAAACGAGGTTTACTGTAATTAGGTTCGTGCGAAAGCACGGGGGACCTCTCTCAAAGTACCGACACTGGCCTGGCTGAAAGATTGGCGAACTTGTAGCGTGTAATTAATCCCGGCTAGTCTTTCTTTTTAGGGTTTGAAGGAAGATTTGATAAAAAGCAGTGGGAGCCATCCTGATTAGATAAAATAAAAACCAATCTATTCTTGCAAGAGCGCACGCTGAGTGTTTTCTTCTCTCTCTCTCCAGGTAGCGACCATATCACGCCTTAATCAAGATAATAATACAGATTATTGACCGAACCCGCTTGTTATACTGAGCTGGGGAACGTTGGTCCCGCTCCAACTTATAAATGTTATAAGACAGAGCAGGAAATTGGGGAATACCAGATTTCCCGTGCCGCCCAAACGAAGAGAGTGCATGTTGATGCATCATCTTCGGGTGTGTTCATTACAGAGGACTGTTTCTCAGTAACCTTTACGTCCTGGGTATGTGATACCAGATCAGGATCCCAAATATGTAATCTGTTAAATAGGGCTACAGAAAGGTAGAGGACTGAGAACGGGTGATAAGTTTCATGAGGCAGAAAACGGGGCAAGAGTTGTAGCCAAGTCTGTTGGTCACTGTCACCCTGTATTACCAATACATTGATTCTGAACGAATGTTATTAGATACCGAACCTGATATACAAAATCATATCAGTCTCTTTATTAGTAAAGAAAGGATATAATTTTGTATTGTTGTATAATGTTTTGAACGTTTCCTATATCAAAAGTTGATCGGTTCAGGCACGTTGTCTAAAAGTATTGATGTTCTAAATCAAACTACAGATCTTTAGTAAACTGAACACACAAAAAAGGAAGAGTTCAGAAATGAACGGATCCTTCTTGAGGCATTATAGACTAGGTCATATCAATGCGACCCGACTGGCTGAAGTTACATTTAGATGCATATTTAAATTAGTTTGAATTTACATCTTATGAAACTTGCGAGTCATGTCACAAAGATAAAATGACCTCAGCTCTGTTTATTGGAAATAGAGAAAGAGTTAGTGAACTCTTGGGATGATACATGTTGATGTATGTAAGGTCCCCTGTCTACACATGCCAAGACCGGCTCTTTGTACTTCGTTACATTCTCTGATAATCTTTCAAGATTCATTCCTATGTTCCTGTTGAAACACAAGTCCGAACCTTTTGAGATATTCACAGAATATAAGTTAGAAGTAGAGAACCAATACAGGTATAAGTATTATGTCCTATGATGAGATCAAGGAGGAGAATACTTGTGCATGGAATTCCTGGACAATTCTAAAGGAGAATGAGATTCTCTCTCGGCATTACTCCTCCGTATACACCATAGCACGATGGTATATCGGGGTGGAGCAATCACACCCTATATGATAATGTGTGCTCTATGATGAGTACTGCTGAGTTACCTATTTTCTTTTAGGAGTTATGCACTTGAGAAGCTGCATACCTATTGAATAGGGTTCGAATCAAACAAGTTGCCTACCATTTCATATGTGAAATGGAAAGGGAAGAGCCCATGTCTTAAGCTAGTTAAGATTTGGGGTTGTCCGGCCTATGTCTAAAAGTAAAATCCGGACAAGCTCGAGGCAAGGTCTGTTATGTACAACCGGAAATGTTCCAGCTATACAAACTGCAGCTGATGATTTGATAAAACCACAGGATTCAATAGATTCCAACGAACCTCAGCCTCTCCGCCGATCTAGTAGGGTTCCTCACCCACCTGAGAGATACTTCTGTTTCTCTATGACAGTGGGAGCGAGGATTGCATCATGAGATGATAACCCAACTAGTTTCGAACTGGCCATCAGGAGTAAGACTCTGTCAGAATGGCTGGATGCTTAGTGATCTGAGATGGAATCGATGTACACCAACAAAGTATGGACTTTGGTTGCTATATCTGAGGGTTAAATCCCCATCAGGAGCAAGTATATCTTGAGAAGATTACTTGGTGTATATGGAAAAGTTGAGACTTTCAAAGCTAGACTTGTTAAAGCTTTTCGTCATCGACCAGGCGTGGATTATGATGAAACCTTTTCCAATGGCTATGCTTAAGTCCATCCAGATCCTACTTGCCACGGCTACATACCATGACTACGATATCTGGCGGCTGGGTGTCATGACTGCTTTTCTAATTGATGTTTTAGAAGAGAAAGTCTATAAGTACACAGCCAGAGGGCTTCGTAGACAGTGGGAGCAGCGGAAACGTGCACAAGATGCTTTATAAGATAAAGCAGGCATCGCGGAGTTGGAACATCTATTTTGATGAAGTAGTCAAAGAAGTTGACATCATCAAAATGGTAGATGAACCTTGTTTAAACAAAAAGGTAGTAGGGAGTATGGTGACGATCCTCGTAGAGTACGTGGATGACATACTCATGATAGGGAATGAGTTTGCTATGCTACGCTCGATCAATCTCCGCTTATCACAATGATTCTCCATATAGGATCAAAGTGATACCTACAAAATCCTGGGTTGTGGATCTATGAGATAGATCTAAATGGATGTTAGGAGCCTCACTAGTTGTAGTGAGACGGTATCAATTGATCCTGGGAAGAATCACTAGAAGTGTTCCAGGGTGATAAAGATGACTGAATGTCAGTCGCAGGCATTGTCTTTACCCTCAGTAAAGGGACGGTATGTTGGAAGAATTCCAAGATAGATACCGTGGCATACTAGACGATTACGGCTGGATACATCGCTACTTAAGATGCTACCAAAGAGGATGTCTGGATGTATATTTGTTCATGAGATGAACTTAGTTCCTCCCATTGTGTGACAATGGAGTTGTGGCTTATGCCAAGGAACACCCGTCCCATCAGTGATCCAGACATATTCTAAAGCGGTATCACCTGATCATGGAGATGGTTGATCTCCAGGGGATCAAGGACAGGAGAGTAGACTCAGAGGACAACACGGCGGATCCACTCACGAAGGCCTTTTCCCAGAGAGAGACTTTTATGGGATGGTTGAGTATGGGATACTACAACCACTGCTACTGATGGCCCTAGTGCAAGTGGGAGATTGTTAGTTATATGTATGCCCGAGAGGCCATTACTGTACATAGGATGTATATTGTAGTGGATGCTGGGACATATATAGGGAGGACTTTCTTGCTAGACATGATAGTATGCTATCTGGTTGATCTTTACCTTAACGTGTACACTGATTGTCTCTCTGTTACATGTTTGTAAAGCCCTTAGGATGAGTACTTGACTACCTGGACTATGATGCGGATCATACTAGTGGGGACATGGTAGTCCATAAGTACATCCTTCAAAGTCCGTAGTCGTGGGTATATCGAGACGGGGCATCGATATACCAGAGTAGACTAGCGTATACCTTCTCGACCCATACAGATGGGCGATGGATGATCCCATATCCATTGGTGTTTGACATCAGAGATGATATACGGGTGCTCAGTGGAGACTGGGTATACTGGATGGACTCGCCGAGAACTCCCAGATGGTATTATACCTTATGTCATATGGCAGTTCTCTGGTGACACTGGTACAGAGTAGTCTGTTGACCCGAGATCGTCATAGAGTCTTGTGTGGTTCCCTGTGCTTTGATTTCCATCTTACCACGTCCAAGAGGGCATGCAAAACGGTGGCTTTTGGGTACAGTCCCGAGTCACATGGAGGCAATGAGCGATAGGAGGGGATTCGACTCTCCCGGTATAGGGAGTTGATGGTGCGCTGTGTTCGATTGGCTATAACAGGAAATCCCTGGCCAGGGTTGCTAAGATTTACTGGTAAGTGTTACCAGTAGTTTCTCGAATTGTTATAGACCTCATATCGACACGACTTATCGAGCTATTGGGGTCTGATGTTTACCACCCCTAGGCGGGATATGCGACATTTCAGACGATCAGACCGGACTGTACGGTAGTGTTACTGGTTGGATTCACTGGAGTGTGAGTGGGCTTGCTCGTCGATCTTCTGATCGCTCAATACCCGGGTGGCCGTTACGTTTAGCAGACTACTGGCGGCTTGTGGGTGTTTGATATGATCTTCACCTGCTGCCGGCGTATTGACGAGTCTTTAGAGTCCTACACAGAGGTTTCCTGGCTCAAGCGAAACGAAATAGGAGCGCATATGAGATATGTGCGGGACCGAGAATAATGAGTGTATGTGATACCGTATTCTATTCTCGCGATGAATGTATCGAATGGTTATATGTGATATAACCTAGTTATCGAATCGAGGGTTGATTCGATAAGCCGATACATTGGATATTAGTCGGTTATATGCGATATGACCGGATCGTTAAATCAAGTCTTGATTTAATGATTTAATGCATAATTATATATTTGATATATTACTTTGCATTAACTAGTATTGGTTCACTTTAAATGGTTTTTCTCACTTGTTTGTGTACATTGTATATGTGATATATTTTTGTGCACATGTTTGTATCATGTTTGATGATACATGATTGCTAGGGTTTGTATAAAGAATTAAACCTTTTTTAAATAAATGGTTAGGGTTTTTATTTGATTATTCATTCATTTATTTATTTGTTTATGGATTAAAGATAAGAGAAAAGAAAAAAAAAGGTTTCTTTCTTTCATGAAGCTTGTTGAAGCTTCATGAAGTTTTGACCAAAGAAACCCTTTTGTCTTCATCTCATTAACCCTAACCATTCATTTAACCTTAGTCAATTCTCTATACATTACCATGGTTAATATTATGATAAGAATGGATTTTTCTATTCTATTCTAATTAACTTATCATAATATTAGCTTCTTCTTCTTCATCTTCAACATTGAAGCAAGCTTGCCTCCATCAATGGCAACTTGTGAAAATGAGTGAGAAATCCAATTCTAAAGTGAACCCACTTCCTATTTCTTCATCCTCTACCTCTTGCCAAGTAGTATAGGGTGTTCTCTTCACAAGTTTCATGACTTGGTGAAGTGGGAGCTTGATCTTGTGATGCTTCGATGTAGATCATCTTCGGCACGAAGCCGACGACCTTGCCCGCCCATTTCTCCAATGAAGCCGACGCTAGAGCCCGGATTTTGATTTGGACAGCCGAGAGGACTTCATCACGTAGCCGTGGAGGTGGAGGACCGGATCTACAAAGGTTGTATTTCCGTCACTCTTAGTTAAAGTAGTTACCTAGTTGCTTTGTCGCCTAAACTTCTAGCCAACGATCCGTATTTGGGTTTCTCGGCACCCGTAAATTTAGAAATTGGCATGGTTGATGCCTTGTGAGACCTCTTGAGAGTGCCTAGGAACCCTACAGTACTGATGACTGTGGGACAGACCATCTCCCCTTGCTTGGATGAGAAGCGTATACACCAGTCTACTCCGGAGTATCGATGCCCTGTCTCGATAATCCTTTGACCAGGGACCTGTTAGGATGTTGCTTATAGACTACCCAGCCCCCACTAGTGTGACTGCCATCACAACGCTGGTAATCAAGCAAAGATCCTAAGGGCTCTACTAATATGTATAAGCGATATGTTAAAAGAAACATATGCACATATTAAAGTAGAAACAAACCATGTAGCATACTACCATTTTTAGCAAGACTGTCAATACAACTGTGAATATCCCAAGCTTCCATTAAGTAATATACAATCTAGTATAATACAATAATGGCCTCTAGGGCATAAACACTAACAGATATGATATGGGAAGAGCCCATCTCTTAAGGATGTTAAGATTTGGGTTGTCCGGCCTATGTCTAAAAGCAAAATCCGGACAAGCTCGAGGCAAGGTCAGTTCTGTGGAAGTTTGTTGGATATCCCAAGCATTCGCAAGGAAATATCTTCTACCACACCGAGGAACAAAAGGTGTTTTGTTTCTTAGCATGCCACCTTTTGGAAACGGAATTTCTTGTGAAGAACCGGAGGATTCAATAGCACCCAACAAACCTCAGCCTCTCCGCCGATCTAGTAGGGTTCCTCATCCACCTGAGAGATACTTCGGTTTCTCTATGACAGTAGGAGCGAGCATTGCATCATGAGATAATGACCCAACTAGTTTCGTGCGGGCCATCAAGAGTGGTGACTCTGTGAGAATGGCTGGATGCTAAGCGATCTGAGATGGAATCCATATACACCAACAAAGTGTGGACTTTGGTTGCTTTATCTGACGGGTTAAATCCCCATCAGGAGCAAACATATCTTGAGAAGATTACTTGGTGTACATGGAAAAGTTGAGACTTTCAAAGCTATGCTTAAGTCCATCAAGATCCTACTTGCCAGTGCTACATACCATGACTACAATATCTGGCGGTTGGGTGTCAAGACCGCTTTTCTAAATAGTGATTTGGAAGAGAGCGTCTATAAGTATACAGCCAGAGGTCTTCGTAGACAGTGGGAGCAGTGGAAACGTGTGCAAGTTGCTTTATGGGTTAAAGCAGCTATCGCGGAGTTGGAACATCTGCTTTGTTGTGGAAGAGTTTGACTTCATCAAAATGGTAGATGAACCTAGTATATACAAAAAGGTAGTAGGGAGTATGGTGGTGATCCTCGTATAGTACGTGGATGACATACTCTTGATAGGAAAGGAGTTTCCTATGCTGCGCTCAGTCAATCTCCTCTTATCATAAAGATTCTCCATAAGATCAAGGTGATACATCCTAAATCCTGGGTTTTGGATCCATGAGATAGATCTAATTGGATGTTAGGGTTCTCACTAGGTGTAGTGAGATGGTATCAATCGATCCTGGAGAGAATCGCTGGATAGGATGCAGGGTGATAAGGTCGACTGAATGTCAGTCACAGGCATTGTTTTTACCCTCAGTGAAAGGACGGTATGTTGGAAGAGTTCCAAGCTAGATACTGAGGAAAACTAGACGATTAAAGGAAAGATACATCTTTACCAAGGATGATACCAAAGAGGCAGTCTGGATATATATAATTTCATGAGATGAACTTCGTTCCTACCATTGTGTGACAATGGAGTTGTGGCTTATGATTAGGAACCCCCATCCCATCAAAGATCCAGACATATTCTTAGGCAATATCACCTGATCAAAGAGATGGTTGATCTCCAGGGAGATCGAGGATAGGAGAGTAGATACAGAGGACAATAGCGCGGATCCACTCACAAAGGACTATTTCCCAGTAGAGACTTTTATGGGATGGTGGAGGATGAGATACTTCAACCATAGCTGATTGTTGGGTATGGAATACTACAACAGATGGTCTTAGTGTAAGTGGGAGATTCTTAGTGATATGTATGCCGTAGAGGCCATTGCTGTACATACGATGTATATTGTAGTGGATGCTTGGACATATATATGGAAGACTTTCTTTCTTGACATGATAGTATGCTATCTGGTTGCTCTTTATCTTAACATTTACTCTTATTGTCTCTATGTTACAAGTTGATAAAGTCCTTAGGATGAGTACTTGACTACCATGACTATGATGCAGATCATACTAGTGGGGACAGAGTAGTCGATAAGTACATCCTTCAAATGTTCCTTGTCGTAGGTGTATCGAAACAGGGCATCGATATACCAGAGTTGACTAGAGTATAGCTTCACGACCCATGTAGATGGGCGATGGATGATCCCACATCCATTGGTGTTTGACATCAGAGAAAGTATACGGGTGCTCAGTGGAGATTGGGTACATTGGACGGACTCGCCGAGAACTCCCAGATGGTATTATAGCTCACGTTAGATGGCTGTTCTCTGGTGACACTGGTACAGGTTAGTCTGTAGACCCGAGATCGTCTTATGTGATTCCCACTGTGCTTTGATTTCCACCATAACACGTTTAAGAGAACGTGCAAAATGGTGGCTTTTGGGTACAGTCCAGAATCACATGGAATCAATGAGCGATAGGAGGGGTTTCGTCTCTCCCGGTATTGTGAGATGATGTTGCGCTGTGTTCGATTGGCTATAACTGAAAATCCCTAGCCAGGGTTGCTGAGATTTACTGGTAAGTGTTATCAGTAGTTTCTCGAACCATTATGGACCTTATATCGACACGACTTATCGGTTACTGTGGTCTGACGTTTAACACCCGTAAACTGGATATGCGACATACCAGACGAAAAGACCGGACTGTACGGTAGTGTTACTGATTGGATTCACAGGAGAATGTACAGGCTTGCTTGTTGATCTTCTGATCGGTCAATACTTGGGTGGCTGTTACGTTTAGCTGACCGCTTGTAGCTTGTGGGTGTTTGATATGATCGTTACCTACTGCCGCCGTATTGACGATTCTTTAGAGTCCTACACAGAGGTTTCCTGGCTCAGGAAAAATGGAGTAGGAGCACATATGTGATATGTGCGGGACCGAGAATAATACGATATGAGATACCGTATTCTATTCTCGTGATATGTGATATCGGCCGGGTATATGTGATATAGCCGGGTCATCGGATCAAGTGTTGATTCGATGAATTGGTACTTGTTATATTAGTCGGTTATATGTTATATAGCCGGATTATCGAATCATGTGTTGATTTGATAATTTATTGTATAATTATATATGTGATATATTACGTTACATTAACTACTATAAGATCGCTTTATTGATTCTTTTTCTAAATTGATAATACGTTGATGTATATGCGATACATGTTAATTGTATTATTATCTTTTGTTACATTATATATTATATATGTGATATATAATATTGTAACATGTTAGGGTTACAAATGCAACAAGGGTTTTGAGTTTAAACCAAGTTAGGGTTTGGATTAGGGTTAAGCTTTTGGATGAGCTTTCAAGAAGCTTCACGAAGGTTTGACTTTTGTCATCTTTCTTTGATATTTTGGAAAGATATTTGTTAACCCAACCGAAACCTCTACCCATGGTTTATTCTCTACAAGGGTTAAGCATGTCATGCTTAACCCTAGGTTGCAATTGTAACCACAACAATTAATTCATTATTCATCACAAAAGCTTTTCTTCTTCTTCTTGATCTTGAAAACGCTTCACTAGTTTTTTGGTTTGTAATGATTTTATGTGAGAAATTGAAAACAAAAGAGAGCATAATTCCTACTTCATCATCCTCATCTATTCTAGCCACTTAGATTAGGGTGTTCACTTCACTAGTACTTCATTAGAGAAGTGTGAGCTTGGGTTTGAGATTCTTCAAGGTAGATCATCTTACATCATGAAGACTACAAGCAAGATGCCTCATTCACCTCATGGAGCATCTCTAGAGTCGGAGTTCTTGATGATTGCAGTGAAGGGACCTCAACACGGAGCTTATAAAGCGAAGGAACAGACTACAAAGGCTGTAATCCTAAACTCTATGTGATAGATAGTTCTTGTATGTGATACAAACTTTGTTACCCTAATAATTCTAGTAAAGATTCATGGTTTATTAGCTTTGCACCTCTTTAAATTTTAAAGTGGCATGAGTGATGCTACCAAACCCTAGACTAGGTGCAAGGGAAACCCATCACAACTCACTCAATATAATATGAAATAAGTTGTAACTCATCAAAACCCCAAAATAAATCAAATCGATTTATTTCCAAAAACCTAGTAGGCCACCATTTACCGATTTAGTTCAAAACTTGATGTTTTAACAAATCTAGTGGTCACAATATTCACTAATTATCTTAATTAGGTCACAAAAACATTTACTAGATTTTAATCTCACTAATTTATATAAACCATAAAAATCTAGTTTGCAAAATTATGCAAATTGGACAAATTCTCAAGTAACGATTTGAAATTAAGCAACTAGATTACATTATGCATATCTTGAGATGTGAGACTACACATCATAACCATAAATAAACCATCAAAACCCTAACTTGATCCAAACCCTCACTTGAATTTCCGAATTTCCAATTAAAACCCAATTAACACTTAGATATGCTGGATTAAAGCAATTAAACAACAATTCCAATAAAGGGTTAAGATTTATACCTCCTAATTTTGAGCTCTAGCATGAAATCTAGCCTCCCAAACTTGCTTCTTTTCACCAAGATCCATACTAGAAGAGCCAAGGAAAAATGGGTAAGGATTTGATTTGGGTTTTTCGGAATTTTATTTTTATTTTGATGAATTTTTGTAGTGGGGAGAGGTGAGAAAATTTGGGGCAGCCAAGAGGGAAGGCTCACCCAGTAGCCTTGAGGGGGGAGAGAGAGTGAAATGTGTGTGGGTTTTGAAGACAAGAAAAAGTCCACATCAATATCTAACACGCCATACTTCTTTTGTTTATTGTTTTCATTTCCCATTTTCTTTTCTTTTTAACATGAAGTGGGGAAACTAGGGGAATGAGGCAGCCCATGGTCGGCCAGCTTTATAGGTATGTGGGTGTGTGAGTGAGGGTTGAAACCAAGTAACATGCAACAATACCCCAAATCATCAAGCCCAAACCTCATTTCCATTTAATTTATTTTCACAACTAAAACCTTATTCTTTTATATTTTCTAAACCATTTTCACAACTTCTTTTCATTTCAAAAACAACATGTTGCATTTTGGTTTAATGTGTCATGATGCACAAAACTTGTATTAACCCATTCCAATTTGTAATTATCACTAATTAAATGTATTAGTGAAGGCTTAAAATAATATTTAAAATCATTAATTACGAAAAACTTTTAGTAAACTAGAAATTTTACAAGTGACCCACTAAACATCAAATACTAGCAATTTCATAGCTAGAGTAGGTATATTTAAGTTTATGAAGAAAAATAATTATATCGGGCTTTTTACGGAGAACACTAGTTATTTTACCGATTAATCGAAATTTCACCTAAATGATTTTCAAAACGTTACAATCTTCCCTCCATAAAAAAATTTGGTCCCCGAATTTAAATTAAAACCCCTCAAATACTAAAACATTTCAGTAAAATGATCAAGTCGTCGGGGCTCCGAAATCATAAATACATAAAACACATCGTAGCGCAATGCATGCGCATGAAAAATGAGTATGTAAACCAAAAATCAAAACTCCGTCAAGCATCATGCAATCATCGGAGTTGTGGTGAAGACCCCAATGTCAAAGTCCAATACGAAAACCAACATGATATACATCAAAACTATAACATGTACGTATCGTTAAAACATCTGAAGGAAATGCATGCCAAACCTTTTCAAGTCGCTGTGCGATACGCGTATCACTGCACAGTGGCGGGCGTCCATTGTGAGAAAATAACCATATATATATATATATATATATATATATATATATATATATATATATATATATATATGTATGTATGTATCCTTTGTTTAACATACACGTCCCGCTGTTTTGAAAAATACTTTAGAAGGGTTTCCTTAGTTAAATGTTTCGTGTCATCTCGGACATGTAGGTAAATACTGAGACTATAGCTCCTTTTTGGAAATCCCTTCGATAACTATTAATGCATGCAAAAATATATTCAGGTACTGTCCTTGGACTAGTCCTGCTCAGCAATATACTAAATAGTAAATATCATAAAAATATACTGCTCAAAGTAAATCAAATCCCAAAATGTATATAAGAAATCCATGTGTGTCTGGTGCGCATGGAAATCGAAATCAATAAATATGCCATACATGTGCACAGAAACAAATCTAAGTGCAACGGGTGTGCACGAAAACACCTGTCAAGGGCAACTGTGTGTGCCTGACCACAATATCAGGTGCATCTGATATGCATGAAGAATCTCGATTTGGTGCATCTGGCATGCACCAAAATGGAATCAAGTGCGTCAAATATGCGCAAGAATCCAAATCAAGTCGTCGATATGTCCTTCACGAAAACAATATCAAATATCTTAATCAAAATCGATGGTATACAACAAATCTCAATCCAAATTAGGTATACCGCGGTATATAATCTCACAACCATATACATCAGCGTGCACAAAATCGAATCAAAAAACTAAAAGTGCATGAAAACTACACCGAAAGCACAAGTCAAATCACATACATAGCATAGGTGTGAAATTCAAATCAACATCTCGAATGACATCAAATCGAAGTCAAGTGCAACTGTGGTGCACAAAATCTCAATCATGCAAATAAATTGCCTAAAACACCAAAATCTGAAATAACAGAAATATGATATTCGAATCACCAAGTCGCAAAATGTAAACATTGTCGTCGATATGTCCTTCCTTCGTACTCGAGAAGGTGTCGGTGCATCCAAATCTAGCAGAGCAAGATATCTACTTGCTTTCTGTTCATGGCCTGGCTCCTAGTGCCCTTAGGCTCTCGTCTTTCACTGTGAATTGCCAGTTACGTAACTCTTCGGTTCAACGGCTCAATATTGAAATGATGACGGAAACAGTTCCGCTCTGGCCCATCCTCTAAAGATCTTTGACTAACTATCATGGTCACTCATAACATGTCTCGTCGACGATGCCGAACTCTGGCCTACTGGGTGTGCACAACACGACTGATCCTCGGTCCATGTCTTCTCGTATAGTATTCCAGAAAGATCTTGTCGGGGTCTTTCCCAATCTCATTTCTGCCGAACTGCCTGGAAGTTATCATCCTTTACTAAGTCTGTTTCTCATTCCGGAACGGCTGCATACTCATTACGACTCCTTCTGGAAGATATATCCATATTCAAAGCCTCTGCATGCGTATCGCATCTCTGATGTAAATGGAGTGGAACGTCATCTCGTCGAAATCTCGTGCGAAATTCTTACTCCATTTTTCTCTGATTTCGACTGATTCGGACTCGTCTCTTCGTGGCTGCATGGACTGTGCTCCAACGGCTATACTCGTATCTGGTGTCTCCTAAGTAATGTATCCCATCACATGATATCCGAAAGACGTCGAACCCTTAGATCGATTCGTCAAAGTTTCATAATCCCCCAAGAGCTCAACATCTTGAATACAGTTTAATAGTATTCCAGTTCATGCTACAGTACCTATGGACCAGCCGTAGAAAGGCAAACCCAAGCCTCATTAATGGCACCGCGAAACTGCTGCAAACCCTAAGATTTCAAAGCGTTCTCATGGTCATTATATCGAGTTAGGGTTTCATTCTTCTAGAGGGTCTACGGAATTACTTGCATGTTTTTCCGAATACTTTAAACTTAGAAAAAATGGGTTCCTGACATTCAATCGTCTTCTATCGACTCACAACGTGCCTGTGTGAAGTCTCCTGAAGCTGGAATCAATCAATATGATGACCTCGCATCGGGGTAAGCGAACGAATCATTTATCATAGTCCCTCGTCCTTGGATAACTAGCGATCTTATATCATATCTCTAAGTATAAACTCGCGCTGCATTAGCTTTAAACATCAGTGGCGATATCTTGTCATTCGCAGCAGCAACTGGCTCATTCGTCCGCATGCTAAGCAGTGCCTCAATCATCAAGAATAACGGTGCATTGACGGTCATCACATTCTAGCCGGTCTCTATCAGTGGCCCCAATCCTCTGGTGCTGATCTGCACGCCCGAGAAATTCTTGTACACGCAATCCATCAAACAGTCATAGCGAGAAAAAAACAATAAAAAGACACATCAATGCAATCGCGTGTCACCGGAATTCCACCCTGGTCATCCTCATCTAGGAAGAGCTCATGCTAACGCAACTCTAGCCGTAGCTCTCTCTGCCCGTGTAATCGTGGCAGCAAGAACCATAAACCAATATCGATGAAGATAGATCATAGGAATGAATATAATACTGTGCAAAGAAATGTACATCCTAAGGCTTCTTAAGAGGAGTGGCGTATCTTAAGAGGAGTGGCGTATCGTAAGTATGCCGCAGAACATATACACGATACGTCACTCTCCTTTAGTCACCAACTCCATCAACCAAGGTCAACCTAGGCGACGAAAGTTCGGGTCTAATACCCCCCTCGACTAAGTCTATATTACCTGAGGTCAAGCCTAGGTTCTGAATACATAAACGCCCTAGACTCCGCATAGTTAAACATAGACTCGAACCAAGATTAACCTAGCGCTCTAATACCAACTTTGTCATGATCCAAAATGGCACGTGACTGGCACTTGAATCATATGAAGTCTATAGGACCCCATCTAATTCAAGTAAGCCATAAATCCCAGAAATCTAAACTATTTTAAAGAAGAAGTGAAGAAAACCTATCTTTAAAACAAGTGGTTTTAATAACATAAGCCGAAGTATTGTGTTTAAAAATCTCAAGACTATTCTAAAAATTTCGGTAGAGTTTCCTTTGTAAATAGAGGACCCAAAAAGGGTACAACATGCATAATATATATAAAGGCGTCCCCAAGCGGGAGCTAGCTCTTCGTCAATTGACGGTCACAACCACACAAGCAATATAATATACAACGCCAAAGGCGAGGATCAAAACTCAAAAGGAAACTCAAAATCATCAAGAAAACGATAATAATACAACACGCGATTCTAAGGTCGAAAGAATAAACAACTGGTTTTCTAAGGTTAACAAATATACAGTCTGGTTGATGGAGTTACTAGATACAACTGAAAGTAAATACAGTACAATGGTGGTCACGATGCAAGTGAACCCACCTACCAAAGCAATCACCTGGAAGAAAGCAGTGTGCCAACAAAGCTGCAAAGAAACCTGTAGGGTAAAACCTGCAAGAAACTGTGGCATAACGGGGGTGAGTTGCCAACTCGTGAGTAGAAAACATCACCGAGCAAAAATCGTATGTATGACTCAATCCTAGGTCAATAAAATCAAATATAAATATCCTCAAAATGATAAAACCTGAAGCATGATAAGGTGGCAAGGGTAAACATCTATACATAAGTGTAATACCAAGTGCTCGTGTCAAAGCCTCAGGTAGCAATATATCATAAATATGTGGTATGAATGCAATATAATGATAACAGAATACATCATGAATGAGAAAACTATTTTCTTAATTTAGTGAGATTTCTATATATATAAATCGAGATATCATCAATGAAATCAATATAAAATCTGTGTCAAGCATCGACACAAAACATAAATTCCAATATCTCAGTATCTCAGGCTTCGACAATCTGGACTGAACTGTATTCTCGAATCTCAATATCTAGGGCTCCGGCTATCCGGACTGGCCCATACTCCGATCGGTATCCTTCGGATATCCGTCGAGTCACAATACAATAACCGGTCGGTAGAGCTTCTCTGCCAGGCTCAACGCCATCATCTGCGACCATCTTGCTCCGGGGTACCGCACCAGGTCCACCATGCACCCACAGACGGTTCCACCTCCTCCCCGAATCGGGTGTATGATATCGCACAAGATCCGAGAAAACTCATGGTGGATATATCTCATATCATATCATGAGAAAATCGCTACTTTCATTTTAAAATGATGATCAGTTTATAAAATCCTTGCGGTTTCTCCAAATCCAGAAATCTCATGGAAATCTGAAATCCAAAACTGAAGAGTCAATAATAATGAATACTGGGCTCCGGCAACTCGGACTGGCCCTTATAATATTTCATGACAAATGAATATATAATTATGCAAGAAATATCACAATAATGAATGCAATAATGAACCAGTATATGAAACAATAACATATTGTAACTATCAGCTTGCAAACGATATCAATAAGATAATATTCTCTAAAGTGTACGTGACATGGCAATTACCGATGATGATGTGTGTGAGCCGGCAAGTAAGTGTTCGTAGACATACGCATCATCGGTAATGGTGGTGGTGTCCTGATCACATGGGTTTAATATAACAATACACAAATAAACATGCGATGCGATGCGAATAATAAGAATATGCGGAAAATGAATGGTAAACGTAGCAATAAAGAATATACATTTATATGATCGATTCATACTGTCCTGCCATTTGAAATAACATGAATCGTGGTGTTTAGAAAATAAGGGCTACGATGTTTTTAAGAAAAGGTACGTCCTTTGAAATATCCGTAGAATCCCTTGGCCTGTCTTTAAAATACTCACGATTCGTTAGTTTTGAAATAGGTATGACACGAGTCTAGTCTAACATCTACAAGTAAACTACAGGACTAAACTAACAGGCTAATCGAAAAGGTAAGGAAACCACCTAAATCTGAGTCGATATATATAAATATAATAGTCGGTGATCCCGCCTCAATAGTATCACATATGATACAATATATAATATGACATCCTCAAGTCAAGAGTGCGGATCTATCATCAATATTTAGATCGTACGGTAAATCTATCGAACGGCGTTCCAATCTAGGTACGGGTCGAATATCATATTTATCTCATCATTTATCTGGTATCCTTATCGTCATATCATGAACTGGGGTACTGATCTAAAGTCTAGTACCTACTGATACCATCTATATATATATATATATATATATATATATATATATATATATATGCCTGTGTATGAAAACACATCGCCTAAGGACCCGCTATAATAATCATGTCGTATCTCATAATACGAACCATGTCATATCACTGATCTCATGGCATCGCGCCTAATCTCATCGACTCATCTCCAAATGTCATATACTATCCTCATATCAAGTATATGAATACATATATATACATACACACACACACACACATATATATATATATATTCACATACCTATATGTATATATATATATATATATGTATATATCCCCATATACGCATAAGTAAAATAAAATGTAAGCGTGTGTGATTGTTAAGAATTCTTGTTTATGTCATTGGAAAATAGTAAAGAAATCACAGCCAAAAATAATTTGACCGCAATCAACTACGGTGTCGGATGTAGATTGTTAGTGAGTGCGGATCGTCCACAGGGAAAGTGTAATCGTTCGTCTTTTGAATTAGATGAATTGAAACTTTAAAGGAAAGAAAACAAAACAACTCAAGATTTGTATTTGAAGTTCAAGAATTAGAAAATCTAGATCTAATAACAGGAAAAAGATAGAATCAAGAATTGATAGTTTGATGATTTTTCCAACCAAATATCAAGAATCTAAATGAGGCTCGTAGGAATCGATCGGATCTATAGATGTTATGTAATATTACAATGACGTATTCTTATCCTTCGATGAATTGATACTAGATCGATGATGATCGATCGAGAATTAGGGATTTCTTATGAAACTAGGGTTTCATCTTATCCCTTATTCTTTCGTCGATATCATTCACATTCTAGCCTCTAGTAAATTCAAGAAACGATCGTAGATCCCTAATTTCGAGCGATCACATTCAAGAAAGCATCGCAACGAAACTAGGTCATCGATTCTTGAACTTGCTAAGGTTTACAAAGCTCGTAGGACTCAAGAATCGTATTAAGATTTGTTACATCATCATTCTATTGATCGTCTCGACTCCTTTACGAGCGGAGTTTTACTCAAACATCATCATAAGAACTACAATCATAAATTGAGATCGAATCATGATGCAAGAATTTAAAGAAAGCAAGATTAAAGAAATTCATCTTTTATTTATATCAACAATTTCATTACATTCGCTCAAGAACTACAAGAGGAAGAACTCGATCGTCGATTTGGCTTCGCTCGTCTCCGTGAGTCGCGAATCGGTTTGGATCACTTGCCCGATTGAAGATCGGCTCTGCTCCTAAAAGGTTGAAGGCTTCTTGCTTGATTGGTACTCGAGATCTTGAATTTAGAGTGGAATTAGGGTTAGGGTTTCGCACAAGTCTTGTCACTAGACTTGTGGAAGAAGATGATGAATTGAAGAAGAATTAATGAACTAATGATTGAACTAAGATTCCCCACAACCCTTAGATCTAGGTTCCTATTTATAGCCATCAAAACCCTAGATCTAGGATTTGAATTTTAAGTTTCCCTCCAAAAGTTTGTTGAGAAAATTTGAATTTCCCTCCAATAGTTAGTTAGAGGAGAAGCTTCTAGATGTGATTAGTTAGGAGGGAGCTTCTAGAAGAGGTTAGTTAGGAGCTTAATTAGGATTAGCTTTGCTTAATGATCTTTGCTGATCTGGCAGTAGCTTCGTGAGGATTCTGGAATTTGACATATCTTTCTGAGCTGTAGGCCTTGAGATATGAATTTTGCACTAAAAATAATTTGCTGATCTGACCAAACCGCCGCGCAAGCCGGCTCCCGCCGCGGTTCCGCGGCTCTTTAGAGGCTTTAGGGCTTGAAACTTTTGGTGCTTGTTAGGCTTGAGTTGTGGGCCTTTCTTTGATATGTTGAATTGTATTTCTCCCTTTGGATTGCTACCAGATCTGAAATCATTGAGTTGGCGTATTTTTGATCAGCTCTTTTGGCTTTGCTCCTGTAATTTCCTGCACAAATCTCAACACAAGTGTTGCGCAAATACAGAGATGATGCGATGCCATGAAATGCAGTCAATTTCCTTTATAGTGCCGGTTTTAGAGTATAACACATGCAATCTGATATTTTACGACTGATTTGCTAATATGTGAAATATGAATACCGTACACTTCCAAATGAGTGCAAAAGATAGGGAAATTGCCGTGTTAAAAATACATTATTTTCGACTGATCAAATACCCCCAAACTTAATTTCGATCGTCTCGGGAGAATGCTTTATTAAAAGGAGAAGGAGAAAATAAAGAAAGAGAAAAACTAACTAGCACACTTTCGTAGGCAACACGATCGCACTGAGCATGTGCAACAAGCCTTTAAACCTCTAGGTGTCCCTAGTAGGAGGAGTGTTGTCTCCTGAGGGTTTTCAGCGGATTGCACCCACAAAATCCAATAATAAAAAGAAGATCATGAATATTACATTTAAAGACAAGAATTGTAAAAGAAAGACTTTGAAAATTAGGGTTTCCAACTAAGCTAGCTTTTCGGTTGTCATGAGCCCTATCTTAATGGTCATGAAAAGATGTCAGAAATCACGTCCTCCCTCAATAAAACATCATCTTATTCTTCATTCCTATCTTTCTTCCAAACATCGATCATATAACCCTGCGTGCGTGTAAAGGACATTCCTACACCCGGAGAATTCAATTCATGCTATCATACTCTTGCCCATCAGCCTCAGTACTTTTTGATTAATGAATATTTAGATGAGATTGCTCACACACTTTCATACGACCGTTAATACTTCTTGAGGTACTAACCGACCGATTACTCATGTGTTTGCTTATTTGGTGTATTTTCCTCGTCTTGCACCACCTTAGGCATAGCAGTGACTCCCAGACCAGTTGGCCTTAGGGCACTAGGTGAAGAAGCACTCTCGCTATATATTTTTTTTATTACCCTCGGTGATAACAAAACCAGTGTTCATTTTTCTCACCACTTTATATATTTTTTTTATTCACTTTTTTTTTAATTTCCTTCATACATCGGCTTTAAGACAAGAGCATTTCAAGGTATCCTCTACTATCCCAGGCTTTAAGACGTGTGTAAGTGCGAATAGCAGGGTATCAACGTTCAAAATGTTTGGCTTCCAGAATAGAAACTATTTTTCAGACTTATTTTTATCCTCAGATTAGTGACGTCTTTCATCTTACTAACCCTTGGGACAACGGCTCATAACTACTTATTACTAGTTCGTATAAGAAAACTTCTAATTTTCTTGGTTTTCTTAAATTTTTCTAATCTCATGGATGTAATTTTTCACTATCTAAAACTTTTATTATCTTATTTATGTACAAAAATATTTTTTTTTTGAAATTTTTTAAATTTTTTTATAGGTTTTCAAAAAAAATGTTTTATGCTTATGCAAATGATATGCAAATGATGCGAAAAATAAGCACAAACCTCCCCCAAACTTGTTTTCAACAGTGTCCTCACTGTTGCCTTCTGCTAAATCTCGAAAAACCTGTAAGCTTGGGAGGAATTTATTAGTGGGGGCAAAATATTTAAGTGAAGAACCTCCCCCAAACTTATTTTTGGCTCAAAATTTTGTAAAATTTTCTTTTTAGGAGCCAGAAAAACATACCCCCCCCAAACTTAAGCAATGTTAATCTTTGAAAATCATATAAGGGGGTCAAAAATCATTGATCGATGCCAAGCTTTGCAAAGACCAAATGTCAACACCAACCATTCAAAAATTTTATCAATGCAGTGCTCGGGTTGGTGGAAGAAGAAGTGGGGAAAGGGTAAGTGGTGGAATAGAATGTGTGTGCGTCTCATTTTGGAGAGACGATGTAGTGTATGTGATGGATTACACGCATTCTTTTTACAGTTCAAAAGAAGGGGTGGAGGTTCAAATTCATTGATTCGGAGATGATTCATCTCAACACCCGTGTCATTCAAAAATGCGAGTTCATCAGCGAGGATTTCCTCAAAAGTTCCATGTATACCCCGATGAATAATGTCATCACAAAGTGCGGGGTGATCTTCAGACTCCAAGAGCAGTTCATAATCAGTATTAGTTGTTGACCCGGACATCTCGGTGGAAGAGTCCGTATGTGTATGATACATAGTTGGGTCAAACAACAACGTATGAAAAGAGTCAAGATCGGTATAAAGAGGATCATCAAATTCGCTGTTGTCGACATCCATTAAGTCGACAGAACAGATCTGAGCAGTAGGTTCGGAGGGTACACTTCCCAACTTGTAAATGTTTAGTTCTATTGACCTATTCCCGAAAGATAGGGTCATAGAACCATTACGACAGTTGATTATTGCATTGGAAGTGGCCAAAAAGGGGCGACCTAAAATCACCGGAATTTGATTCCGTGGGTTCGCTACAGGCTGTGTATCAATTACAATAAAATCTACCGGGAATATAAATTCTCCGATTTTTGTTAACACATCCTCCAGTTCACCCCTAGGTTTGGTGATTGATTGGTCAGCCATCTGGAGGGCTTTAACACTCCGATACCTAGTTGCTCGTATACCGAGTAAGGAAGTAAGTTAACACTAGTGCCAAGGTCAAGTAATGCACGGTTGATGTGTTTCTCCCCAATAGAAATGGAAATAGTAGGACAACCAGGGTCCTTACATTTCCGTGGTAATTGTTGGGGAAAAGCTGTGTCTACAGTACTTGACATGAAGATTTTTTTAGGCACTTGAGTCTTCCACTTCCTAGTGCACAAGTTCTTAAGAGTTTTTGCATAGGACGGAACTTGTTGGATAGCATCTAGGAGAGGGATGTTGATGTTAACTTCCTTAAACATATTCATAATCTTCTCCATATGTGGACTTGGTATGTTATCCCTTAACCGATTAGGATAAGGTGCTTTAGCAATAAGCGCTGGGTCCATCATAGGAGAAGGAAGTGTTTGTGGACCCGATCCCAGAATAGAAGTGGGGATCATCCGTGGAGGGGTAAAAGAGGTGGGCTGAAGTTGCGAGCCTTTTTGGAAACGAAGAATAGGCTCGGAAGAAGGTAGTGGGGTAGAAGAACAAGAATCAGAACTAGAAGGGTGTGTGTGAAGAAAGGTCTCAGCCGGGGTGTTATTGATTGATTTTTCTGTATCATCAAACTCTTCCCCAACGTGAGTGTCAAGCACTCTTCCAGATCTCAACGTGATTGCATCCACATGATGTGAATAGCCAGGATTGGGTAAAGGTTGAGCTGGAAGTTTCCCTTTCTCTCTTGCACTCATTTCAGCCTTTAAACGTGCAATTTCTTCTTCCATCGATTTAATACTCTCGCTTTGGGACGCAGAGTTTTTCTTTATATAATCGACAGAAGTTTTTATTTCAGCTGATACTTGCATGAGATTTGTTAAGACCAAATTCATGCATTGTGCAAATGAATAGGATTCATCCGTCCCGGTTAACTGCAAAGGACTAGATGGTGCAGGTGTATTGACCGGATTTTGAAAGTTTTGTGATTGAAAGGGGTGCTGACTCAATTGAAGTGGTGGCTGCTGTTGTGGTGGAGGGACCCTTTGGAATTGATTCGGGTTTGGAACCGTGTTTTGAGATTGTGATTGGTTCCAAGCAAAATTAGGGTGATTCCTCCAACCCTGATCATATGTGGAGGAAAATGGATCGTTTCTAGGTCTTTGAAATGCGGCATTGGTATGCTCATGACCTTGAAACGGACATTCTTCCGTCAAGTGAGACGGATCAGAACAACAGCCACATACAGTTTTGGAGAGTGATATTTGACTTAGGGTGGCGGCTAAAAATTTATTTTCCATAGTCTTGAGTTTCTTGTGTATAGCTGCAATGTCAGCTCTAACTCCTATGGAAATATCATTGCCCTCCCTAGACAATTGATTCACACCCTCCCACTGTAAAGATTTTTCTGCGAAATTTTCTAGGAAATTCCAGGCTTCCCCATCATCTTTAGTCATGAAGTTGCCTTGACACATGGATTCAAGGGTCTGTCTTGTGTAAGGAGTAATACCCTCATAAATGATTCGGCATAATTCCCATTTCGGGATGCCGTGATGTGGACATTGGACTAACAAATCCTTAAAACGTTCAAGACATTTTGAAAATGTTTCATTTGGAAGCTGGGTGAATTGATAGATTTCGCTGCGGACTCGAGCTGTCTTATGATGTGGGTAGAATTTCTTAAGGAATGCTTTGACGAATTCTTCCCAATTTGAAATGGAATGTGCGGTAGTGTTATATAGCCACTTCTTGGCTAAATCGCACAAGGTAAATGGGAGAAGAAGAAGACGTAAAGCATCCACAGAAAGCTGTGAGGTACCCATCATTGCGCATACATTTTCAAATTTCGTGATAAACACGTATGCATCCTCAGACTCGAGACCGTGGAATTTTGGTAGAAGGTTGATGTATTGGGGTTTTATTTGAAAATTTTCCCCGTTAGCTGGTGGAATGGATAGACAGGTGGAAAGTGGGCCTCGTGTAGGATAGCACCTCTCTTGGAGAGAGATGCGAGGTGGATTCTGCGCACCAACGGACGGCGGCAGGGTATTGGAAAAGAAGTTCGATGGAGACGGATCCATCGATGTGGGTATGATTATAGGTAAAGAAAGGGTAAATGTAGAAATACCGACTTTAGGGTCGATCGGGGGACGCGGACAAGTCGGGCACTAGAATCCCGTTGTCCAGCCTATCTTGCACTAAAAAGGGTTAGTACAAGTGGCAGCGTGAATTTATAATTAGGGAAAATGATATGAATGCGGTTTTTGATTTGAAAATTGGACGGATTTTGGAAAATATGATGCAACACAACAAATGCAACACACAAACCCTAAAATCTAGTGGTCACCTAGGTCCGGCTCTAGACCGCTCCTAACTGCCAAAAGACAAGTCGCAGGATAGAATCCTCCACTGCCTCTTTGTCCCCCTGTGGCCGGATAAGTGCCAGGTAAGTGGGAAGGTACTCCACTACGTAAGTAGTGGGCCTAATTAAAAACCACTAGCCTTAGACACACTCGCCTTAGACACCACAAGAAAACGCGGATAAGCAATGAATTACCCACGGCCTTCTCTTGTCCTAATTGAGCACGACGGTCCATAGAGTCATCTCTAGATTTCTTTTAATTAATGAGGGTAAATGCGGATGCAAGTTTTGCGATTTTCGGGGCTTAGGATGTTAGTTATATGTATGCCCTAGAGGCCATTACTGTACATTGGATGTATATTGTAGTGGATGCTGGGACATATATAGGGAGGACTTTCTTGCTCGACAGATAGTATGCTATCTGGTTACTCTTTACCTTAACGTGTACACTGATTGTCTCTCTGTTACATGTTGGTAAAGACCTTAGGATGTGTCCTTGACTACCTGGACTATGATGCGGATCATACTAGTGGGGACATGGTAGTCCATAAGTACATCCTTCAAGGTCCCTAGTCGTGGGTGTATCGAGACGGGGCATCGATATACCAGAGTAGACTAGCGTATACCTTCTCGACCCATACAGATGGGCGATGGATGATCCCATATCCATTGGTGTTTGACATCGGAGATGATATACGGGTGCTCAGTAGAGACTGGGTACACTGGACGGACTCGCCGAGAACTCCCAGATGGTATTATACCTTACGTCAGATGACAGTTCTCTGGTGACACTGGTACAGAGTAGTCTGTTGACCCGAGATCGTCATAGAGTCTTGTGTGGTTCCCACTGTGCTTTGATTTCCATCTTACCACGTCCAAAAGGGCGTGCAAAACGGTGGTTTTTGGGTACAGTCCCGAGTCACATGGAGGCAATGAGCGATAGGAGGGGATTCGTCTCTCCCGGTATAGGGAGTTGATGTTGCGCTGTGTTCGATTGGCTATAACAGGAAATCCCTGGCCAGGGTTGCTGAGATTTACTGGTAAGTGTTACCAGTAGTTTCTCGAATTGTTATAGACCTCATATCGACACGACTTATCGAGCTATTGGGGTCTGACGTTTACCACCCCTAGGCAAGATATGCGATATATCAGACGACGAGACCGGACTGTATGGTAGTGTTACTGGTTGGATTCACTGGAGTGTGAGCGGGCATGCTCGTCGATCTTCTGATTGCTCAATACCCGGGTGGCCGTTACGTTTAGCAGACCGCTTGCGGCTTGTGGGTGTTTGATATGATCATCATCTGCTGCAGGCGTATTAACGAGTCTTTAGAGTCCTACACAGAGGTTTCCTGGCTCAAGCGAAACGAAATAGGAGCGCATATGAGATATGTGCGGGACCGAGAATAACGCGTGTATGTGATACCGTATTCTATTCTCGCGATGAATGTATCGATTGGTTATATGCGATATAACCTAGTTATCGAATCAAGGATTGATTCGATAAGCCGATACATTGGATACTAGTCGGTTATATACGATATGACCGGATCGTTAAATCAAGTGTTGATTTAATGATTTAATGTATAATTATATATTTGATATATTACTTTGCATTAACTAGTGTTGGTTCACTTTAAATGGATTTACTCACTTGGTTTGTGCACATTGCATATGTGATATATTTTGTGCACATGATTGTATCATGTTTGATGATACATGCAAGCTAGGGTTAGTGTAAAGAATTAGACCATGGTTAAGATTATGATTAGGGTTTTCTTTTTTCTTATTTATTTATTTATTTATTTTGGAAAAAGGTGAGAAAAGAATGGTTGCTATTTTTGTTTTCTAGTTGAAGATTCTTGAAGCTTTGAATTAGTCCACCATTCTTGTCTCATCCTTAACCCTAACCATTCAAGTTAACCATGGTCCATTCACTACAACTAACCAAGGGTTAGTAAATGATAAGTATTGATTTATTTATCATTTACATAATTCTTATGATATTCATTATCTTCTTCTTCTTCTTCTTCTTCATCTTTAAAGAAGAAAGCTTACTTCATCAATGGTGATTGATGAAAAAGAGTGAGAAATCCAATTCTAAAGTCTACCCACTTCCTATTTCTTCATCCTCTACCTCTTGCCAAGTAGTAGAATGTGTTTCCTTCACAAGTTTTCTAGACTTGGTGAAGTTGGAGCTTGATCTAGCGATGCCTCGACGTAGATCATCTTCGGCACGTCGTCGATGACCTAGCCCGCTCTTTCTCTGATAAGTCCGACGCTAGAGCCCGGGATTTGATTTGGACAGCGGAGAGGACCTCATCACGGAACCGTGGAGGTGGAGGACCGGATCTACAAAGGTTGTATTTCCGTTTACTTGTAGTTAAGTGTTAACTTGTTTCTTTTTCGCCTAGAAATCTAGCCAACGATCCGTTCTAGGGTTTCTCGGCACCGTTTAAATTTGAAATTGGCATGGTTGATGCCTTGTGAGACCTCATTAGGGTGCCTAGGAACCCTACAGTGGTATCAGAGCCTAGCTAGAGCCTTAGGTGAAGTTTAGACGGAGTTTGAAAGCCGGACGAACCGAAAACCTAACCCCAAAATAGCTCTCTGGACATTTTCTAAAATCGTGGTTTTTTCCAGATTAAAAATATTCAGAAAAATAAGCAGGAAGATATAAGGGTTACTGCAAAATTCGAGGTCCTAATTCCATAATATCGCCGCGGATCCGCGGCATGAGCATGCTCATGCGGCGGTTCCGCTGCCAATTTGTCCTCTTGTGCATCGAATTTTGCACCTTAATTCTTAGTTATCAGTTCTGGTTTTCCTGGGTATTTTTAATAATTTTTCCAAAGTTTTAATTTTCAGGGTTGTTTTGGGGATTCGTATGTTCGATCGGATTATCAAATTTTGTCTGTGTGGCTTTCCGGATAAATTTCAGAATATGTTAAAAAGTTCGACCGGATATAAATACTCAATTTTTCCCCTGTCGGGAAATTTCTAAGTGTTGGATTTTTCCGTGGTTTAAAGACGTTCTAAGTAGTGCAAGTAACTCGATGGACCCTCTAGAAGACAACAAACCTTAACTCGATTATGTGACCGTCTTGAACTGCCCTTTGAACCTTCGGGTTTGGGGCAGTACGGCGTGCCACATATGAGGCGTTGGCTTGACCCTTCTACGGCTGGACCGTTGGTACTGAGGCACGAACTGAATTTTATTAGACTTATTTCATGTGTTGAGCTGTATCGGGAAAACTTGGGTGTTCGATTGTTCGATCAAAAAGTTTAGCATTTTCTATTTATCCGGAATGAGATACAATAATTGGAATTCACAAACAGTTATGTGATAACTAAATGAATGTTATAAACATAGCAGTTTAGTCTCACTTGATCGGTTGCCACGGAATTTTGATGAGATCAAAAGTCCGTCGCAATCACGTAGCGTACGCGGATACTCGCCGGGTAAACTTAATAGACAGCCTCACTCCATAGCCCCGACCAAGTGACTGTAGGAGAACCCCGTCGCCGAAAGCATCCGTCCGGGTGCTCGCGGCAACGGTGTTCCGCCTTGGTGCACTTCGTCGACGGCGTCGGGGGTGCAGCCGTCTACTAAAGTTTGCGATGAGCATTCGATCAGGATGTCGGGAATCTTGTTGAATTGCCCGACTAGGTATTGAAAAGTGTTTTCGATTTTGAGACTAAAATGCGGGGTTTATAATTGTTAGGCATGTGATGTCTAAGGAATTCATTGTTTTAGGCATGCGATGTCTAAGGAGATTGCGGATTCCAACTGTTGTAGTTTTACGCTTTCTTTTCTGTGACCGTAAGTGTAATATGTGATATCGCCGGTTTCGTTGCTATATGTCAACGACAATTGGGATGCGCATATTTACTTACGTTGATGACATGTGATGTTATGTGTTGCTGGATATGTTATATTGGATCGTCGTGTTTGAATAGCCGGGAGTTTTTATGTGAGATGAGTGTTTTTCATTTTCATTCATGTAAAAACTTGTATGTAATATTCTTTTATTGGGGCACTTCCAGGTTGCGGAAGTTGTCACCGTTTGTATATTATTTACTTTTTTGCACTAGGATAGACCCAAGGAGGGGAGCACAAGTAACCGGGTTCTGGGGTCCAGTGGGAGACCAACTCGAGGAGTCGAGTCCGGGTCTCCTAACCATAGAATTGGTAGGGTTGCTTGCCGCTCTCGTAGGGGTCTTGGGGTGTGGGATTGGCTATTCATCGGGACCGTGGAATCCGTGTTTTATACTGGCTCGTATTGAAAACATGGACGTCCTAGTATATCCAATATTTCAAATGATTCTTCTGCTGCGAAATCTATGATGTGATCATGTGATATGTTCTGTGATGGATACAGTATATAGTATATATGATATATTATATAGGCGTTACTTATGTTTTACACCCGCACTAGCCCTGCCCCGCTCTGCCGTTAGTCACCTAACCTAACGGTGCACGAGGGGACATCGAGGCGAATGCGGATGGCATAAGTGTACGTCGTATTTATCTGTGATTTTTAGGTACTTAAATGATGGGACTTCATTAATGTGATTAATGAAATAAAAGAAACCTAAAGATGTTGTAGAATCGAATTTCAAAATAAAACAGGTAGCTACAGTTCTTGCTTTGCATCGCGGTGTTCCTTGTAGAACATCCTGCACCTTATTCGATGAGGAAAGGACCGAGATCCCTTCACCGGGAGTGACTCCTTTAGCAATAACTGGCAGATGCTATCCACTCGGTTTGTCTTTTGATTGCTTTTAAAAGTTTTTGCTTTGCACAGTGATATATATGATATATCCCGCACCTCATTCGACGAGGAAAGGACCGACGAACCCTTCACCGGGAGTGACTCCTTTAGCAAAACTAGAAAAGCCTCAAAAGCACTCCATTTTAAAATCATTTGATTCTACAACGATATCAAGTTCATTACGCAATAGGTTTTCAGAAAAACCTGTCGTAGCCCTCCGTCATTTCAGATAAGTACTAGTTAGTATTCGTGCTACGTTTGTTGACCTCTGTCAAGGCGTAGTGTGCGGTAGCTGATTAGTGCTTATCTGCATAAGCATATGATGTGATTGATTTAGGGTAGTCGTGCGACCTTGTTGACCTCTGTCAAGGGTCGTGCGGGTGGGTTTACTTCAATCAGGAAATGACGGGTTGAACTTGACTAGCAGCCTATGGTTTGTTGACCTCTGTCAAGGTTATAGGACTCTAGGGGCAAAATATTATCGGGAATTTCAAGTGTTGAAATTTGCAATGAGATTGCATACCTTCTATGAGATAGTTGGATCCCGATACCCGCTGCGAGTAAGAGTTACTCCTGGGAGAGTTTTACACATTACAATTAGCCGATCAAGTAGGTGTCTAGAAAGGTGTTAACGAGGTTACGCCTCTGGGAAAACGAGGTTTACATTAATTAGGTTCGTGCGAAAGCACGGGGGACCTCACTCAAAGTACCGACACTGGCCTGGCTGAAAGATTGGCGAACTTGTAGTGTGTAATTAATCCCGGCTAGTCTTTCCTTTTAGGGTTTGAAGGAAGATTTGATAAGAAGCAGTGGGAGCCATCCTGATTAGATAAAATAATAACCAATCTATTCTTGCAAGAGCGCACGCTGAGTGTTTTCTTCTCTCTCTCTCCTGGTAGCGACCATATCACGCCTTAATCAAGATAATAATACGGATATTTGACCGAACCCGCTTGTTATACTGAGCTGGGGAACGTTGCTCCCGCTCCAACTTATAAATGTTATAAGACAGAGCAGGAAATAAGGGGAATACCAGATTTCCCGTGCCGCCCAAACGAAGAGAGTGCATGCTGATGCATCATCTTCGGGTGTGTTCATTACAAAGAACTGTTTCTCTGTATCCTCTACATCCTGGGTATGCGATACCGGATCAGGATCCCAGATATGTAATCTGTTACATAGGGCTACAAAAGGGTAGAGAACTGAGAACGGGTGATAAGTTTCATGAGGCAGAAAACGGGGCAAGTGTTGCAGCCAAGTCTGTTGGTCACTGTCACCCTGTATTCCAAATACATTGATTCTGAACGAATGTTATTAGATACCGAACCTGATATACAAAATCATATCAGTCTCTTTATTAGTAAAGAAAGGATAAAATTTTGTATAGTTGGATAATGTTTTGAACATTTCCTATATCAAAAGTTGATCGGTTCAGGCACGTTATCTAAAAGCATTAATGTTCTAAATCAAACTACAGTTCTTAGTATACGAAACACACACAAGAGGAAGAGTTCAGAAATGAACGAATCCTTCTTAAGGCATTGTAGACTAGGTCATATCTATGCGACCCGACTGGCTGTAGTTACATGTAGATGCATAGTTAAATCAGTTTGAATTTACATCTTGTGAAACTCGCTAGTCATGTCACAAAGATATAATGACACCAGCTCTGTTTATTGGAAATAGAGAAAGAGTTAATGAACTCTTTGGACTGATAAATGATGATGTATGTAAGGTCTCCTGTCTACACATGCCAGGACTGGTTCTTTATACTTCATTACATTCTCTGATGATCTTTCGAGATTCAGACCTATGTTCCTGTTGAAACACAAGTCCGAACCTTTTGAGATATTCACAGAATATAAGCGAGAAGTAGAGAACCAGAATACGGGTATAAGTATTATGTCCTTTGATGTGATCAAGGAGGAGAATACTTTAGCACGGAATTCCTGGATTATTCTAAAGGAGAATGAGTTTCTCTCTCAGCATTACTCCTCCGTATACACCATTGCACGATGGTATGTCGGGGCGGAGTAGATACACCCTATCTGATATGGTGTGCTCTATGATGAGTACTACTGAGTTACCTTTTTCCTTTTTGGGAGTTATGCACTTGAGAAGCTGCATACCTATTGAATAGGGTGCCAATCAAATCAATTGCCTACCATTTCATATGTGATATGGAAAGGGAAGAGCCCATATCTTAAGCTAGTTAAGATTTGGGGTTGTCCAGCCTATGTCTGAAAAACAAAATCCGGACAAGCTCGAGGCAAGATCTGTTTTGTAAAACTGGAAAGGTTCCAGCTATACAAACTACAGCTGATGATTTGATAGAACCAAAGGATTCAATAGTTACCAACGAATCTCAGCCTCTCCGCCAATCTAGTAGGGTTCCTCACCTACCTGAGAGATACTTCGGTTTCTCTATGACAGTGGGAGCGAGGATTGCATCATGAGATGATGACCCAACTAGTTTCGAGCAGGCCATCGAGAGTACAGACTCTGTAAGAATGGCTGGATGCTTAGTGATCTGAGATGGAATCCTTATACACCAACAAAGTATGGACTTTGGTTGCTATATCTGAAGGGTTAAATCCCCATCAGGAGCAAGTATATCTTGAGAAGATTACTTGGTGTAGATGGAAAAGTTGAGACTTTCAAAGCTAGACTTCTTAAAGCTTTTCGTCATCGACCAGGCATGGATAATGATGAAACCTTTTCATGTAGCTATGCTTAAGTCCATCCAGATCCTACTTGCCACGGCTACATACCATGACTACAATATCTAGCGGTTGGGTACCATGACTGCTTTTCTAAATGATGTTTTAGAAGAGAACGTCTATACGTACACAGCCAGAGGGCCTCGTAGACAGTGGGAGCAGCGGAAACGTGTGCAAGATGCTTTATAGGATAAAGCAGGCATCGCGGAGTTGGATCATCTGTTTTGATGTAGTAGTCAAAGAGTTTGACATCATCAAAATGGTAGATGAACCTTGTATAAACAAAAAGGTAGTAGGGAGTATGGTGGTAATCCTCGTAGAGTACGTGGATGACATACTCTTGATAGGGAAGGAGTTTCCTATGCTACGCTCGATCAATCTCCGCTTATCACAATGATTCTCCAAATAGGATCAAAGTGATACCTACTAAATCCTAGGTTTTGGATCTATGAGATAGATCTAAATGGATGTTAGGTTTCTTACTAGTTGTAGTGAGAAGGTATCAATCGATCCTGGGGAGAATCACTGGAAGGGTTCCAGGGTGATAAAGACGACTGAATGTCAGTCGCAGACATTGCCTTTACCCTCAGTAAAGGGACGGTATGTTGGAGGAGTTCCAAGCTAGATACCGTGACATACTAGACGATAAAGGAAGGATACATCGCTACTTAAGATGCTACCAAAGAGGCTGTTTGGATGTATATTGGTTCATAGGATGAACTACGTTCCAACCATTGTGAGACAATGGAGTTGTGGCTTATGCCAAGGAACGCCGGTCCCATCAGTGATCCAGACATATTCTAAGGCAGTGTCACCTGATCATGGAGATGGATGATCTCCAGGGTGATCTAGGTTTGGAGAGTAGACTCAGAGGACAACACAGCGGATCCACTCACAAAGGCCTGTTCCCAGAGAGAGATTTTATGGGATGGTTGAGTATGAGATACTACAACCACTGCTATCAGATGGCCCTAGTGCAAGTGGGAGATTGTTAGTTATATGTATGCCCTAGAGGCCATTACTGTACATTGGATGTATATTGTAGTGGATGCTGGGACATATATAGGGAGGACTTTCTTGCTCGACATGATAGTATGCTATTTGGTTACTCTTTACCTTAACGTGTACACTGATTGTCTCTCTGTTACATGTTGGTAAAGACCTTAGGATGTGTACTTGACTACCTGGACTATGAAGCGGATCATACTAGTGGGGACATGGTAGTCCATAAGTACATCCTTCAAGGTCCCTAGTCGTGAGTGTATCGAGACGGGGCATCGATATACCAGAGTAGACTAGCGTATACCTTCTCGACCCATACAGATGGGCGATGGATGATCCCATATCCATTGGTGTTTGACATCAGGGATGATATACGGATGCTCAGTAGAGACTGGGTACACTGGACGGACTCGCCGAGAACTCCCAGATGGTATTATACCTTACGTCAGATGGCAGTTCTCTGGTGACACTGGTACAGAGTAGTCTGTTGACCCGAGATCGTCATAGAGTCTTGTGTGGTTCCCACTGTGCTTTGATTTCCATCTTACCACGTCCAAAAGGGCGTGCAAAACGGTGGTTTTTGGGTACAGTCCCGAGTCACATGGAGGCAATGAGCGATAGGAGGGGATTCGTCTCTCCCGGTATAGGGAGTTGATGTTGCGCTGTGTTCGATTGGCTATAACAGGAAATCCCTGGCCAGGGTTGCTGAGATTTACTGGTAAGTGTTACCAGTAGTTTCTCGAATTGTTATAGACCTCATATCGACACGACTTATCGAGCTATTGGGGTCTGACGTTTACCACCCCTAGGCAAGATATGCGACATATCAGACGACGAGACCGGACTGTACGGTAGTGTTACTGGTTGGATTCACTGGAGTGTGAGCGGGCTTGCTCGTCGATCTTCTGATCGCTCAATACCCTGGTGGCCGTTACGTTTAGCAGACCGCTTGCGGCTTGTGGGTGTTTGATATGATCATCATCTGCTGCCGGCGTATTGACGAGTCTTTAGAGTCCTACACAGAGGTTTCCTGGCTCAAGCGAAACGAATAAGGAGCGCATATGAGATATGTGCGGGACCGAGAAAATTGTGTATGTGATACCGTATTCTATTCTCGCGATGAATGTATCGATTGGTTATATGCGATATAACCTAGTTATCGAATCAAGGATTGATTCGATAAGCCGATACATTGGATACTAGTCGGTTATATACGATATGACCGGATCGTTAAATCAAGTGTTGATTTAATGATTTAATGTATAATTATATATTTGATATATTACGTTGCATTAACTAGTGTTGGTTCACTTTAAATGGATTTACTCACTTGGTTTGTGCATATTGCATATGTGATATATTTTGTGCACATGATTGTATCATGTTTGATGATACATGCAAGCTAGGGTTAGTGTAAAGAATTAGACCATGGTTAAGATTATGATTAGGGTTTTCTTTTTTCTTATTTATTTATTTATTTATTTTGGAAAAAGGTGAGAAAAGAATGGTTGCTATTTTTGTTTGCTAGTTGAAGATTCTTGAAGCTTTGAATTAGTCCACCATTCTTGTCTCATCCTTAACCCTAACCATTCAAGTTAACCATGGTCCATTCTCTACAACTAACCAAAGGTTAGTAAATGATAAGTATTGATTTATTTATCATTTACATAATTCTTATGATATTCATTATCTTCTTCTTCTTCTTCATCTTCAAAGAAGAAAGCTTACTTCATCAATGGTGATTGATGAAAAAGAGTGAGAAATCCAATTCTAAAGTCTACCCACTTCCTATTTCTTCATCCTCTACCACTTGCCAAGTAGTAGAGTGTGTTTCCTTCACAAGTTTTCTAGACTTGGTGAAGTTGGAGCTTGATCTAGCGATGCCTCGACGTAGATCATCTTCGGCACGTCGTCGATGACCTAGCCCGCTCTTTCTCCGATAAGTCCGACGCTAGAGCCCGGGATTTGATTTGGACAGCGGAGAGGACCTCATCACGGAGCCGTGGAGGTGGAGGACCGGATCTACAAAGGTTGTATTTCCGTTTACTTGTAGTTAAGTGTTAACTAGTTTCTTTTTCGCCTAGAAATCTAGCCAACGATCCGTTCTAGGGTTTCTCGGCACCGTTTAAATTTGAAATTGGCATGGTTGATGCCTTGTGAGACCTCATTAGGGTGCCTAGGAACCCTACATAGGAAGGGTAATGAACTCCCCACCTAATCTGGATTTGGTCGTACCCCTTAATTTCCGTATTAATATGCAAACAACCAAAAATCAAAAACATGCACAATTTTAATTTTCTTTTTTGCGCGCTGCGATTTATTTGCAAAGAAACCTGCACAAAAAGTTAGTTGGAGCTAAAAAGAGGAGAGAGAAGAAAGTGAGAAGCTTACAGAGAAATTTTGGTACACTGAAGCAGCTAGGCCGCCGCGGAACCGCCGTAATAGGAGGCTCCCACCGCGGAACCGCGGTCTTCTGTGCGGATCTCTGTGCAAAATTTTAACAGTGAACTTCTGTTCACTCTTTCAGCTCTCTGGAATATTCACAAAAATTTTATCCAAGCTCCAATGATTCCAGATTTCCTCGCAATCAAATCACAACACACGTATTAGGGTTTGTGCGAGTTTAGATCTAAAAATTATAATAGAATAAATTTTTCAACTCAAATTTTAAAATACGAACAATTAGCGCACTATCCCCGGCAACGGCGCCATTTGATTGTTAAGAATTCTTGTTTGTGTAATTGGAAAATAGTAAAGAAATCAAAACCAAAAATAATTTGACCGCAATCAACTACGGTGTCGGATGTAGATTGTTAGTGAGTGTGGATCGTCCACAGGGAAAGTGTAATCGTTCGTCTTTTGAATTAGATGAATTGAAACTTTAAAGGAAAGAAAACAAAACAATTCAAGATTTGTATTTGAAGTTCAAGAATTAGAAAATCTAGATCTAATAACAGGAGAAAGATAGAATCAAGAATTGATAGTTTGATGATTTTTCCAACCAAATATCAAGAATCTAAATGAGGCTCGTAGGAATCGATCGGATCTATAGATGTGATGTAATTTTACAATGACGTATTCTTATCCTTCGATGAATTGATACTAGATCGATGATGATCGATCGAGAATTAGGGATTTCTTATGAAACTAGGGTTTCATCTTATCCCTTATTCTTTCGTCGATATCATTCACATTCTAGCCTCTAGTAAATTCAAGAAACGATTGTAGATCCCTAATTTCGAGCGATCACATTCAAGAAAGCATCGCAACGAAACTAGGTCATCGATTCTTAAACTTTCTAGGGTTTACAAAGCTCGTAGGACTCAAGAATCGTATTAAGATTTGTTACATCATCATTCTATTGATCGTCTCGACTCCTTTACGAGTGGAGTTTTACTCAAACATCATCACAAGAACTACAATCATAAATTGAGATCGAATCATGATGCAAGAATTTAAAGAAAGCAAGATTAAAGAAATTCACCTTTTATTTATATCAACAATTTCATTACATTCGCTCAAGAACTACAAGAGGAAGAACTCGATCGTCGATTTGGCTTCGCTCGTCTCCGTGAGTCGCGGATCGGTTTGGATCACTTGCCCGATTGAAGATCGGCTCTGCTCCCAAAAGGTTGAAGGCTTCTTGCTTGATTGGTACTCAGGATCTTGAATTTAGAGTGGAATTAGGGTTAGGGTTTCGCACAAGTCTTGTCACTAGACTTGTGGAAGAAGATGATGAATTGAAGAAGAATTAATGAACTAATGATTGAACTAAGATTCCCCACAACCCTTAGATCTAGGTTCCTATTTATAGCCATCAAAACCCTAGATCTAGGATTTGAATTTTAAGTTTCCCTCCAAAAGTTTGTTGAGGAAATTTGAATTTCCCTCCAAAAGTTAGTTAGAGGAGAAGCTTCTAGATGTGATTAGTTAGGAGGGAGCTTCTAGAAGAGGTTAGTTAGGAGCTTAATTAGGATTAGTTTTGCTTAATGATCTTTGCTGATCTGGCAGTAGCTTCGCGAGGATTCTGGAATTTGACATATCTTTCTGAGCTGTAGGCCTAGAGATATGAATTTTGCACTAAAAATAATTTGCTGTTCTGACCAAACCGCCGCGGAACCGCCCGCAAGCCGGCTCCCGCCGCGGTTCCGCGGCTCTTTAGAGGCTTTAGGGCTTGAAACTTTTGGTGCTTGTTAGGCTTGAGTTGTGGGCCTTTCTTTGATATGTTGAATTGTATTTCTCCCTTTGGATTCCTATCAGATCTGAAATCATTGAGTTGGCGTATTTTTGATCAGCTCTTTTGGCTTTGCTCCTGTAATTTCCTGCACAAATCTCGACACAAGTGTTGCGCAAATACAGAGATGATGCGATGCCATGAAATGCAGTCAATTTCCTTTATAGTGCCGGTTTTAGAGTCTAACACATGCAATCTGATATTTTATGACTGATTTGCTAATATGTGAAATATGAATACCGTACACTTCTAAATGAGTGCAAAAGATAGGGAAATTGCCGTGTTAAAAATACATTATTTTCGACTGATCAGTGAGCGTGTGTGCGTGTAGATAAACCTTATTCTAAGGTTTGCGACTAGGAAATTAACTAACGACACTATCATCCAAAGTCCCCTAAAGCATTTCAAGCTACGTATACACATCTTATAATACTATATAAGTATATATCTATATATATTATAATGCATACGCGTTCTATACTACGAAACTGCGGGGGTGCTATACGCCATCCACCCGACTTCCCCTGTAGATATATATCTACTCACTTGGTCCTTGTCTGTCGAAGTCGATGCCGCTATCCTCTTCTTCATCGTCCGAAGTCCACGTGAGAGGTACCTATATGCACCTATATAATATCGTAAACCAAAATCGCAGGAAAAACCAAAACGGCACACAAAACACGCATAGGTTAAAACTTATGACCCGCTCATGCAAAAGGACTAAATGACCGTCGACATCGGCGTACAAACGCCGATTGATCAAGAAAAACCCAAACGTACCAATCTTGGTTTCACAACTCACTCAATATAATATGAAATAAGTTGTAACTCATCAAATCTCAAAATAAATCAAATCGATTTATTTCCAAAAACCTAGTAAGCCTCCATTTACCGATTTGGTTCAAAACTTGATGTTTTAACAAATCTAGTGGTCACAATATTCACTAATTATCTTAATTAGGTCACAAAAATATTTACTAGATTTTAATCTCACTAATTTAGATAAACCCTAAAAATCTAGTTTGCAAAATTATGCAAATTGGACAAATTCTCAAGTAACGATTTTAAATTAAGCCAATTCTCAAGTAACGATTTGAAATTAAGCAACTAGATTACATTATACATGTCTTGAGATGTGAGACTACACATCATAACTATAAACAAACCATCAAAACCCTAACTTGATCCAAACCTTCACTTAAATTTCCGAATTTCCAATTAAAACCCAATTAACACTTAGATATGCTAGATCAAAGCAATTAAACAAAAATTCGAATAAAGGGTTAAGATTTATACCTCCCAATTTTGAGCTCTAGCATGAAATCTAGCCTCCCAAACTTGCTTCTTTTCACCAAGATCCATATTAGAGGAGCCAAGGAAAAATGGGTAAGGATTTGATTTGGGTTTTGTGGGATTTTATTTTGATTTTGATGAATTTTTGAAGTGGGGAGAGGTGAGAAAATTTGGGGAAGCCAAGAGGGAAGGCTCGGCAAGCAGCCTTGAGGGAGGGGAGAGAGTGTGAAATGTATGTTGGTTTTGAAGTCAAGAAAAAGTCCACATCAATATCTAACACCCCATACTTCTTTTGTTTATTGTTTTCATTTCCTATTTACTTTTCTTTTTAACATGAAGTGGGGAAACTTAGGGAATGGAGCACCCTATGGTCGACCGACTCTATGGGTGTGTGAGTGAGGGTTGAAACCAAGTAACATGCAACAATACCCTAAATCATCAAGCCCAAACCTCATTTCCATATAATTTATTTTCACAACTAATACCTTTTTCTTTTATATTTTCTAAAACCATTTTCACAACTTCTTTTCATTTCAAAAACAACATGTTACATTTTGGTTTAATGTGTCATGATGCACAAAATTTGTATTAACCCATTCCAATTTTTAATTATCACTAATTAAATGTATTAGTGAAGTCTTAAAATAATATTTAAAATAATTAATTACGGAAATTTTTTAATAAACTAGAAATTTTACAAGGGACCCATTAAACACGAAATACTAGCAATTTCCTAGCTAGAGTAGGTATATTTAAGTCTATGAAGAAAAATAATTCTATCTGGGTTTTTACGGAAAACACCAGTTATTTTACCGATTAACCGAAATTTCACCTAAACGATTTTCAAAACGTTACAACCCTGATACACTTGATTTTGATTTTGTGCACCCCGATGCACTTGAGATTTATTTTGTGCACCCTGATGCACTTGAATTTGATTTTGTGCACCACGATGCACTTGATACTATTTGTACACTTTTGTTCCATGCACAGTTGATGCAGTGGATATCGTTTCGTGCACGCCTGTTGCACTTAGCACTGTTTTTGTTTCAAGCACACCGTGACGTGTGGTTTGAGAATACCATGCAAACCGTTAGGGTTGATTTCGTTTTCATGCTTTACACTGGATAGGATATGTTATAGATTTGATTTCTATATTTTCTCTTGGTCGTGTGCACCGATATTGCACTACAACTATTACATTGATTATGTACTTGGTATACACAATGGTTTTCATATTTGGTATTCTGTATCATAACTGATGTAATTCTCATAGCAACCACTAGAGTTACAGTTATGTGAATTTATATCCTTTGAGTTTTCACGCACACTGTTGCGTTATGATGCGTTTTAGCTCATGTGGGACTTTGGAGTTCCATTATATTGAGCGGACTATGTATTTTAAAATTTTGGACCCCGACAAATTGTTTTAAATCGAGTTGATTGAATTGAGAAAAATGTTTTATAATGGGGGTTAAAATTTAAATTCGGGGACCGAATTTCTTTAAGGGGGAGAGATTGTAACATTTTGGAAAATTATTATTATTAATTTATAATTTTAAATATAAAAACAATGAGTTTATAAAAGTAATATCACATACAACTTTTGGTATCGGAATTATATCCATAAAAATGTAGTTATTTCGATAAATATGAATAAAGGTGTGTGATATCATAAAAATGATACTTTTAATTTTTTTAACATGACATTGTATTTTACATTATGCTGATGATAATTAAGTGTTACGATAAGTATTTCATTTTTTAAACATGGATGTAGATTTTTACATAAAAGGGTTTCTTTTGTTTTAACTCTTTTGTTAATGGTTGGCATATCATAACCTAGTCTAAAACCTCACAACACCACACTCTCACCCATGATCAACTCCCTCCACCTCCTTCTTCTCAACTTTACACCTCCTACTTCTCCCATGACACCTCCACCTTTCAACCCTCCACCTCATGCTCTCTCTACATATAACATAACTCCTTATCTTATCAACGCTTATAAATTCTTAAGCCTTCCTCAAACTGAACCATATGTTTATTCAAACTCCAAACAAAAGTAATTCTAAGTGTTCATTACATCCAAAGAGTAAAACCTTGACCCTCTCCTCAAAGTTCTGCACATCATCAAGCTAGAGCCTCTACAAAACCTTGATGCTTCCACACACATTTATTGAGAAGGATATCCTTGTACTACCATTCTATATGTATATCTCTTTCCTTCTATGCATAATCAATTCTGTTTGATAGCTGTTTTTAGTGTGCAGTATAGGAAAACAGTTTGTTTTATGATATTTAGCCTACTGAACATGAATCTGGAACCACTAGGTATAACCATTAGAAAAACTAACAATACCATAAGTATCATGAGACCACTAGGAGAGTACACTTAAAGCCCGAGCTCCAAACTCCCTACCAGGTCCGGCGACATTCACAAATTTTCCGGCGCCGCCGGCCCCTTAGGCTGTATGGTGTTGGTTTTTCTTCTGTGGCTTTAGTTTGTTATTTTATGAGTTACTGTATTGTTTGATTTGTTCCAGTATTCTTATAGAGAAATCTGGAAATGTTTTAGTTAGGGTTTTATCAAGTTTCTGATATTCTGATATTCTGATACGGGTTTTTCATATTTTGTACTGCAACTGAAACGTTGACATTCGTACGTTAATTCCAGAGGCGTCTGTTCATTTTTGGGGTAAGTGAGCTGTAGGTTCTAACCTACGGGTGCTTCACTCGTTGCTTTGGTTTTTGATATTATATTTACATCGATGTGATTTAATTATGATTATAGGTACGATCACGAAGATTTCCGAGACGGAGTGATGGACATAGCAGCATGAACTTCAGCGATCTCGACAAGTTGGTGAGTAGATTTAAATCTACGGGGGAAGTCGGGTGGAGGGCGTATAGCACCCCCGCAACCTTATAAATAGTAGTATGATATACAGTTAGTTTTAGTATTTATTCAAGATATTGATATTGGAGTTAATTTGCATCTAGCATGATATTCATTTGCATGTAGTTTATTTATGGTTTGGTAAATTGGTACGAAGGATCATGCCGTACTAGAGATGATTTAGATATAGTGATAATGAGAGGTATTGTACGGGGAATATACCGTATTGGTGATGATGAGATTCGTATGCCGAATAACGGCCAAGTTTTCTTTAGACTCGTAAAATAATGTTTTATTTCATTTTAGAACGTAATAATTGAGTGAGCTATACTCTTTTAAAAAACTAACGATTCGTTTCCCTTTTTGATGATAAAAGACAAGGAAGCGATACCAATTTCCAAAACAAATATCCATTTTCAACACAAGGCAACTTCCTAATTTCAAAACCAATGTTTTGTTTCCTTTTCAAAGATAATGGTATAGCTCATAGCAAGTTGTTACATTTATTAATTACGCTTAGATTTACTTTAAATGTTTTCGTTATAATTATTGATATTATATGTTTCCGTAATACGAACACTCTGATAGAACACTGCACAACTACCAATGAGTACTATGCTGCATAAGCACATACACATATGTTACACTATACCTCATTGGTACTGCCATATCACTGTAGGACCATTACACTACCTATTGCGTAGGTAACCATCGATGCAAGTATGAATTATACACTTATAGAACACTCGCACAAACACTAATGATTACCATGTTGCACGAGCATAGACGCATATGCTACACTACACATCATTAGTATTGTTATGACACAGTAGAATTGATATGTTTGTTGCCTGTATGACTTAGTTACGTACTTTTCCTTTAATACCTGTTGCGTATTGTAAAGACCGGTACTATGAGTGTTCATATTTGATTTTTTATGAGTTTTCTGTATGTTTTACTTTTGATGATATATATGAGTGGTATGGGACACTGTTATATATGTATATATATAATATATCATCAGAATGATCTATGCAAGTATTCTTATGCTTTAATTGGTATTTCTGGATATGATGAGTTGATGTCCACCATGAACTTGATGTTTTCTGATTGTCTTTCTTCCGAACCCAGTGGGGGAGATATACGGTTATGGACTTGCTACTTATCCGGACTGAGTGGGGGAGTATACAGTCGGATACATGGTGGACCCGGTCGAGACCGAGGGGCAGGATAGCCGCATTAGAGGCGGGAAGCCTACCAAGGATACTCGATACCGGAGATAGAGATGAGCACGGCAGATATCCAAAGGATACTGACCGGGGTTCGATTTGGGCACGGTGGATATCCACGGGATACCGACCGGGGCCAGGGATATCGGATAGCGATCATCTGTTGAGATGGTGTCGACGATATCTGCATTTGCATGTCGGTGATGGACACGAGAGATTTGAGGATTTGCGTGTCGGTGATGGACACGAGAGATTTCTGATTTTGGGTGTCGATGCGGGACATCCAGATGTTGATATATCGCTATCATATGAGGTATACGATTATGTTATGAGTTTTTGTAGCCTACTAGGACTGATCCGGGGGGGACAGTACCTGCATATCTTTTACGGGAATTCGCATACATAAAAATGATTTCAAAAACGAGCTATAGTCTCATTATTTTGACATGTCTGATATGACACTGGGACCTTGAAATTGTAAACCTCTTAACATTCTTTACCAAAACAGCAGGATGTATATCTTAAATAAGATACCTATTATGTTTCATACTATCACGTCTGCTTTTATGCCGTGACATATGTATTCCGCGGCTATCTTAAAGAAGATGTTGTAAATATATATTTTCGGCTACTTATGGGATTATACCTAGATACAGGTCATTTGCATTCCCTTGTGGGTTCATGTGATAGATGAAGTTGCATTTATAATAGACCCGCGTATCATATATTATATTAGTGCAGCATATGATAGTATTATACTTATGACCTAGGTATCGTTGTGCATTTCGATTTCTACCTTCTGATGTACTTTTATTCACTGAGTTGGCAACCCACCCCCGTTGTGCCACAGTTTCTTGCAGGTTTTACCGCTTGGATTATCAGCGGCTTGGGGCACACACTTCGTTCGGTGATTACTTTGGTAGGTGGGTTACTATTGTATCGTGCTCACACTTGTATATTTATATATTCTTGTATCTAGTAAAACTCCATCAACTTAGAACTGGTATATTGTGGACTTAGAAGCGAGACTTAAAATTGTGTGTTTTGGGAGTCGTACCCATTGGAGTGGACCTTTTTATATTGTTGATTTTGTTTCGCTTATCTTTTCTTCGTTATTGTGCGTCCTATAGTGCTTTTCTTGGTTGCTCCGCCGTTTGGGCGTGGAAGCTAGCTCCCGTTGGGATGCTATATGCATTTTTATGTTGTAGCGGGTTTTATTCAAATTATGAAGGAGGTGCTGTCGAATTTCAAAACGTCATAGATGCTTTTCAAACATACTTAGTTAAACTTAAATGTTTATTTTAAACAGATTCCATCTGATGACTATTTTAAACTTCACCTCCAATATTTTCAAAAAGGGTTTAGATTCCGAGTTTCGGGTTACTTGAAATGCGTCGACGTCTTTAAATGTCACGTGATTTAAGTGCCGGTCACGTGCCACATTCGGGTCGTGACATTACTCAAGTAGGAGAGTCATTTGTTGCCTGACACGTGTATCGATCATGTTCGGTTTGGATTAGGAATGGGGATTCTTTTGTCGATCTTATCCTTCTAGATATGTTAGACTTCGACGTCCTCCTTAGCATGAACTGGTTAGCCGCGTGTCATGCCTCTATGGACTGCCATAAGAAGGTAATCAGGTTTTGTTTTCCTGGCGCACCTGTTTTGGTTATGCAGGGGACCGTAGAGCTTCCCCTGACAATATGATTTCCGCACTCTGCGTCGGACGACTTTTGAGGAAAGGATGTTATGGATTCTTAGCTTATGTTATAGATATAGGTTCTAAAGAAGTCCAATTAGATCAAGTCCCGATTGTTCGAAAGTTCCCCGATGTTTTTCCTAATGAGTTATCAGTGTTTCCACCAGAGCGCGACTTTGAGTTTTGTATTAACATGATTCCTAGCACGGGGCCTATTTCTATACCGACTTTTAGATGGCCCTGGTGGAGCTCAAGGAGCTTAAAGATCAGTTGAAGGAGTGTTGGCTATATTGCCCTCAAGGCAATTATTTTAATCACATGCAGGCGATTGCGAAGATTGAGGGAGGACCTATACAGGTAGAACATTCTTACTCGAGATGATAGTATGCTATCTGGTTTGCCTCAATCATCATGTACATGTATTATGTGGTATTACAAATTGTTTGTTATATTTATGCACAGAGGCCATTACTGTGCATACGATGTATATTGTAGTGGATGCTTGGACATATATAGGGAGGACTTTCTTGCACGACATGATAGTATGCTATCTGGTTGCTCTTTATCTTAACATGTACTCTGATTGTCTCTATGTTACATATTGATAAATCCCTTAGGATGATTACTTGACTACCAGGACTATGATGCAGATCATACTAGTGGGGACAGTGTAGTCGCTAAGTACATCCTTCAAATGTTCCTATTCATGGGTGTATCGAGACAGGGCATCGATATACCAGAGTAGACTAGCGTATAGCTTCTCCACCCATGTTGATGGGCGATGGTTGATCCCATATCCATTGGTGTTTAACACCAGAGATAGTATACGGGTGCTCAGTGGAGACTGGGTACACTGAACGGACTCACCGAGAACTCCCAGATGGTATTATACCTCACGTTAGATCGCAGTTCTCTGGCGACACTGGTACAGGTTAGTCTGTAGACCCGAGATCGTCATAGAGTCTTGTGTGATTCCTACTGTGCTTTGATTTCCACCTTACCACGTTCAAGAGAACGTGCAAAACGGTGGCTTTTGGGTATAGTCCCGAGTCACATGGAGGCAATAAGCGATAGGAGGGGTTTCGTCACTCCCGGTATAGGGAGTTGATGTTGCGCTGTGCTCGATTTGCTATAACAAGAAGTCCTTGGCCAAGGCTACTTCAGAGATATACTGGTAAGTGTTATCAGTAGTTTCTCGACCCGTTATCAGCCTCACATCGGCACGACTTATCGAATTACTGGGGTCTGACGTTTACCACCGCTAGACGAGATATGCGACATATCAGACGAAGAGACCGGACTGTACGGTAGTGTTACTGATTGGACTCGCGGGAGTGTGAGCAGGCTTGCTTGTTGATCTTCTGATCGATTAATACCCGGGTGGCTGTTACGTTTAGCAGACCGCTTGCGGATTGTGGGTGTTTGATATGATCATCACCTGCTGCTGGCGTATTGATGAGTCTTTAGAGTCCTACACAGGGGTTTCCTGGCTCAAGCGAAACGGAGTAGGAGCACATATGTGATATGCGCAGGACCGAGATTGATACGAGTATGTGATACCGTATTCTATTCTCACGATTTGTGACATTGGTCGGTTATATGCGATATAGCCGGGTTATCGGATCAAGTGTTGATTCGATAAGTTGTAACACATGATATTAGTCGGTTATATGTGATATAGCCGGATTATTAAATCAAGAGTTGATTTGATAATCTAATGTATAATTGTATATTTGATATATTATATTACATTAACTAGTATTAGCTCACTTATGATATTTTTCTCACTAGATTGTGCACATTGTATATATGTGATATATGCAAGTGTACATGTTTGTGTCATGTTTGAAGATACATACAAGATGGGTGTATGAGATTAACATCATACTAAGGTTAAGTTAGGGTTTTATTTATACCTTAGGATATTACAAAAGGGAATCGACTTGGTCAATGTTTTCAGGCTTTATGAAGCCTGTAGAACTTTGACAAAGTCCACTCTTTTGTCATTCCTTAGGATATTTTATTTGACCCAACCCTTAACTATAGCCATGAGTTTATTCTCTACATGAGTTAGGTATGAGGGATTAACTCAACCATGGGTGCAATAATTCATTTGGATGAATTATTCATGAGTTTTTCTTCTACTTCTTCAAGCTCCATGAAAAGCTTTCTAGCTTCAATGTAGGTATGAGAAATAATGTGAGAAAATCAATTTTAAAGTGAGCCCACTTCCTACTTCATCATCCTATACTACTTGCCATTTAGTATAGGGTGTTTTCTTCACAAAGTTCTTGACCTAGTGAAGAAATAGCTAGGGTTAGTGTCTCCTCGACGTAGATCATCATCGGCCTCGAAGTCATCGAAGCAAGCATGTTCGTTTCTTCGTGGTGCCTCTCTAGAGTCCGGAGTTTGTGATAGTAGCGAAGGGGACTTCTACACGGAGCTATTGAAGTGAAGGACCGGTCTACAAAGGTTGTATTCCTTACTCTCTTTCTTATTGCAAAGTGTTTGCATTTGATTCCGTATATTTCTAGTTAACGATTCTTGTTAGGGTTTGCTAAAAAGGCAATTTTTTTAATTTGGCATGGACGATGCCTTCCGAAACCTTGCTGCCGTCTTGGGTAACCCTTCAGTGGTATCAGAGCCATGCTAGAAATTTATACGGATTTTGTTAGAATTACGAAACCAAAACAACTCCATAACTTGAAACACGAAACTATACTTTCTGCCGATTTTAAAAAGCTTTCAGAAATTTTTTTAAACAAGTGCAGAATGGTATTTAGGAGCTTATAAGCGCATGGTAAAAAGTTGGGACCTAGTGCTCGGATTTTGGCCGAGCACATGGGGAGATTTTCCGAGCTGGCCGGCCCTGGAGTGGCATTTGATGTTAATTTTTTTGTCATGTGCTTATCTCTGTCTTTTGGTGTTTCATATGTTGTTTATTATTGCTAATTTTGCATGTGATGTAATCTTACAGTATAAGCTATTCGGAGTGTTTCGTATTCATCGTTTTAACATTGTTTCGGGTTATTCACATAGTGTCTAGGCAAAGTTAAAAAGTTCGATCGAATGTCGAAAACCCATTTTTCCAAGTTTAACGTATTCGGAAAAATATGCAAGTGATTCTGTGGACCCTCTAGAAGAACGTAAACCATAACTCGATTATGTGGCCATCAAAACTGCCAGTTGAACCCTGGGGTTTATGGTAGTTTAGCGTTGTCACATGTGAGGCATGGGTTTAACACTTCTACGGCTGGTTCATAAGTACTATGTCACCTTCTGGGTATTATTAAAATTGTGCTCAAGTGTTGAGCTGTCGGGAAATTATGGGACTTTGATGAATCGATCGATGAGTTTAACGTCGTCCGGATATTATGTGATGGGATATAATATTTGGAATCCACAAGTAGTTATGAGATAACTAATTTGAATGTAATAAATCTAGCAGTTTAGTCTCATTTGATCGGTTGCCACGGGATTTTGATGCGATCAAAAGTCCGTCGCAATCACGTAGCGTACGCGGATACTCGCCGGGTAAACTTAATAGATAGCTATGCCCCATAGCCCCGACCAAGTGACTGTAGGAGAACCCCGTCACCAAAAGCATCCGTTCGGGTGCTCGCGGCAGCGGTGTTCCGCCTTAGTGCACTTCATCGACGGCATCGAGGGGTGCGGCCTTCTACTAAAGTTTCCAATGAGCATTCGATCAGGATGTCGGGAATCTTGTCGAATTGCCCGACTAGATATTGAAAAGTGTTTTCGAGATCGAGACTAAAATGCGGGGTTTATAATTGTTAGGCATGCGATGTCTAAGGAATTCATTTGGTTAGGCATACGATGTCTAAGGTGGTTGCGGATTCCAACTATTGTAGTTTTTCACTTTCTTTTCTGCGACCGTAAGTGTAATATGTGGTGTATCGCCGGTTTCGGTGCTATATATCAATGACAACTGGGATAGGCAAATTTACTTATGCTGATGACATGCGATGTTATGTGTTGCTTGGATATATTATATTGGATCGTCGTGTTTTTGAATAGCCGGGGGTTTTATGTGAGATGGGAGTTTTCTTTTTCATTCATGTAAAATTCATTGTATGTAATATTCTTTTATTGGGGCACTTCCGGGTTGAGGATGATGTCACCATCGTATATTATTTACTTTTCCGTATTAGGATAGACCCAAGGCGGGGAGCACAAGTAACTGGGTTCTATGGTCCAATGGGAGACCATCTTGAGGAGTCGACACCGGGTCTCCTAACTTTAGAATTGGAAGGGTTACTTTCCGCTCTCGTAGGGGTCTAGAGGGTGTGGGATTGGATATTCATTACAACCGTGGAATCCGTGTTTTATACAAGCTTAAAATAAAACACGGAAATCCTAGTATATCCAATATTTCATATGTTGTTTTCTGCTACGATATCTGTGATGTGATCATTTGATATGTTGAGATGGATACATGATATAGTATATGTGATATATTATATAAACGTTGCTTATGTTTTACACCCGCGCTAGCACTGTCCCGCTCTGCCGTTAGTTACCTAACCTAACGGTGCACGAGGGGACATCGAGGCGAATGCGGATGGCATAAGCGTACGTTGTATTTATCTGTGATGTTTAGGTAACTTAAAATGATGGGACTTCATTATTGAGATTAATGATATAAAAGAAACCTAAAGATGTTGTAGAAACTTGTCTCGAAAACTGGTAGCTCTAGTTGTTGCTTTGCATAGTGGTATTCCTTGTAGAATATTCAGCACCTTATTCGATAAGGAAAGAGACAAGATCCCTTCACCGGGAGTGACCTCTATAGCAAAACTAGCAGATGCTACAAACTCGGTTTGTCTTTTGATTGCTTTTATAGTTTTTGCTTTGCATAGTGGTATTTTTGAAATATCATGCACCTTATTCGATAAGGAAAGAGCCGAGATCTCTTCACCGGGAGTGTCCTCTTTAGCAAAACTAGTAAAAGCCTTAAAAGCACTCCTTTTCAAAATCACTCGATTCTACGACGATATCAAGTTCATTACGCAAAGGGTTTTCTTAAAAACCTGTCGTAACCCTCCGTCATTTCAGATAAGTAATAGTTAGTATTCGTGATGCGTTTGTTGACCTCTGTCAAGGCGTAGTGTGCGGTAGCTGATTAGTGCTTATCTGTATAAGCATATGATGTGATTAATTTAGTGTAGTCGTGTGACCTTGTTAACCTCTGTCAAAGGTCATGCGGGTAGGTTTACTTCAATCAGGAAATGACGGGTTGAACTTGACTAGCAGCCTATGGTTTGTTGACCTCTGTCAAGGTCATATGACGCTGGGGAAAAATATTATTGGGAATTTCATGTGTTGAAATTTAAAATGAGATTCATACCTTCTTTGAGATAGTTGGATCCCGATACCCACTGTGAGTAAGAGTTACTCCTAGGAGAGTTTTACACATTACAATTAGCCGATCAAGTAGGTGTCTAGAAAGGTGCCAATGGGGTTACGCCTCTGGGAAAATGAGGTTTATTTTAATTAGGTCCGTCCGAAAGCACGGGGAACCTCCCTCAAAGTGCTAACACTGGCCTGGCTGAAATATTGGCGAACTTGTAGGGTGTAATTAATCCCGGCTAGTCTTTCCTTTTAGGGTTTGAAGGAAGATTTGACTAAAACAGTGGGAGCCATCCTGATTAGATATATTAATAACCAATCTAATCTTGTAAGAGTATATGCTGAGTGTTTTCTCTCTTCTCTCTCTAGGTAGCGACCATGTCACGCCTTAATCAAGATAATAATATGGATGTATTGACTGAACCCGCTTGTTATACTGAGCTAGGGAACGTTAGTCCCACTCCAACTTATAATTGTTATAAGACCGAGCAGGAAATAGGGGATTACCAGGATTCCCGTGCCGCACAAACGAAGAAAGTGCATGATGATGCTTCATCTTCGGGTATGTTCATTACAGAGAACTGTTTCTCAGTATCCTTTACGTCCTGGGTATGAGATACCAGATGAGGATCCCGCATGTGTAATCTGTTACATTGGCTACATATAAGTAGAGAACGGAGAAAGGATGATAAGTTTTAAGAGTTAAAATGGTGCAAGTGTTGCAGCCAAGTTTGTTGGCAGTTATCACCTTGTATTACCAAATACATTGATTCTAAACGAATGTTAATATATACCGAGCCTGATATACAACATCATATAAATCTCTTTATTTAGTAAAGAAGGATATAATTTTGTATTATTGGATAATGTTTTGAACATTTTTCTCTATCAAGAGTTGATCGGTTCAGGCACGTTATCTAAAAGCATATACGTTCTAAATCAAACGACAATTCTTAACGTACAGAACACACACAAGAGGAAGAGTTCAAAAATGAATGAATCCAACTTGAGGCATTGTAGATTAGGTCATATCAATGCAACCCGACTAGCTAAGTTACATTTAGATGCATATTTAAATCAGTTTGAACTTACATCTTGTAAAACTTGCCAGTCATGTTACAAAGATAAGATGACCATAGCTCCGTTTATTGGAAACAGAGAAAGAGTTAGTGAACTCTTTGGATTGATACATGCTGATGTATGAAAGTCCCATATCTATACATGCCAGGACTGGTTCTTTATATTTCATTACATTCACTGATCATCTCTCAAGATTCGGACATATGTTCCTATTGAAACACAAGTCTGAAACTTTTGAGAAATTCATAGAATATAAGTCAGAAGTAGAGAACCAGAATGGGTATAAGTATTATGTCCTATGATGAGATCAAGGAGGAGATACATGAGCAAGGAATTCCTGGACTATTCTAAAGGAGAATGCGATTCTCACTCAGCATTACTCCTCCGTATACACCACAGCACGTCGGTGTATCGGGGCAGAGCAATCACACCTTATGTGATATGGTGTGCTCTATGATGAGTACTACTGAGTTGCCTATTTCCTTTTGGGGGTTATGCACTTCAGAAGATGCATACTTATTGAATAGGGTTTCAACCAAATCAGGTGCCTACCACTCCATATGTGATATGGTATGGGAAGAGCCCATCTCTTAAGAAAGTTAAGATTTGGGGTTGTCCGGCCTATGTCTAAAAGCAAAATCCAGACAAGCTCGAGGCAAGGTCGGTTCTGCGGAAGTTTGTTGGATATCCTAAGCATTCGCAAGGGAATATCTTCTACCACACTGAGAAACAAAAAGTGTTTTATTTCTCAGCATGCCACCTTTTGGAAAGGGGATTTCTTGTGAAGAAATTAGTGGTCATGAGGTAGAATTGGAAGGAGTTCCAGCTATACAAACTGCAGCTGATGATTTGGTAAACCCGGAGGATTCAATAGTTTCCAATGAACCTCGGCCTTTCCGTCGATCTGGTAGGGTTCCTCATCCACCTGAGAGGTACTTCAGTTTTCTCTATGACAGTGGAAGCGAGGATTGCATCATGAGATGATGACCTAACTAGTTTCGAGCAGGCCATCAGGAGTGGGGACTCTTTGAGAATGGCTGGATGCTATGCGATCTAAGATGGAATCCATATACACCAACAAAGTATGGACTTTGGTTACTTTATCTGAAGAGTTAAATCCCCATCAGGAGCAAGTATATCTTGAGAAGATTACTTGGTGTACATGGAAAGATTGACAATTTCAATATAATAAGGTTCTACAAGGCATCAACCATGCCCGATTTAAAATTTAGCCGTGCTGAACAACCCTAACCAAGATCTTTAAACTAGAGATTAGGCGAAAATAAGCATGTTAAACACTTTAACACTAAGTGAGAGGGATTACAACCTTTGTAGATCCTGTCCTTCACTTCTTAAGCTCCGTGTTGAGGTCCCTTCGCTGCGATCATCGTGCATCCGTGTTAGTGTATATGCCCTAGAGGCCATTACTGTATCATACTAGTATGTATATTACTTGATGGAAGCTTGGGATATTCACAGTTGTACAGACAATCTTGCTCAATATAGTAGTATGCTACTTGGTTTGCCTCTGCTTTAATGTGTACATGTGTGTTTATTTATTATATCACCTATACGCATTAGTAGAGCCCTTAGGATCTTTGCTTGATTACCAGCGTTGTGATGGCGATCACACTCGTGGGGGCTGGGTAATCTACAAGCACATCCTTATACACGTCCCTAGTCGTGGGAGTACCGAGATAGGGCATCGATACTCCGGAGTAGACTAGCGTATGCGCTTCTCATCCCAGCACGGGAGACGGTCTGTCCCACAGCCGTCAGTACGTCGTACTTGAGATAGTATGCGGGTGCTCGTTGGGTTACGAGTACACTGGACAGGACTCGTCGGGAACTGATGGTTGGTACTATACCTATCGTCAGTTATCAGTTCCCAGGTGACATGAGTACAGCTTAGTCCGCTGACTTGACACTGTCACTTCGCCTCGAGTGTGTTCCCACTGTTCTTTGATTACTACCCTACCACGGCTCTACTGAGTCGTGCAAACAGGTAGTAGTTGGGAGCAGTCCCGAAGCACTTGGAGGCAGTGACGGTTAGACAGGATTCGTCTCTCCCGGTATTGGGGGTTGACATCGCGCTGTGTCTAGGAGAGCCATTACACGAGTAGTCCCTGGCCAGGGCAAGCGAGATATACTGGTAGGTTCCAGTGTTATCTCAGGGTGTATTGGGCTTCACTCCGACACGACTTGTACCGCTATTAGGGGACTGACGTTTACCGCCCCCCTAGGCCCGCCATGCGATGTATCAGACGAACAGACCGGACTGTACGGAGAATGTCACATTCAGACTCAGTAGGAGTTCAGATGGGGTTTCACCTCGTCAGCCTTCTTGTCGGCATCTACCTGGGGATCGTTACGCACAGCTAGTGCCGCTTGCGGTCTGTGGTTAAACCCACTGCCAGCGTAGTGTCGAGTCTTTAGAGTCCCACACAGAGGGTATTCGCCTCTGGGCAAAACAGAGTAGAGGTCGCATGGTTTTGCGACAGGGTTCGTTCTCATCCGCGCACTTGTGCACGTTTGGAGTCCGGACGGATTATACTGGCAGGCTCTGGTTTGAGCCAGATACTGGTATATGTTTTTGGGGTTGCTTTTATATCTTGGTATTCTTGTTCCTCGGAACGAGAATGCAGGTGTGTATGCACAGTTGCTTGAGGCGGAGAATGAGGTTTTTCATTAGGGTTTCGGATCGGGTGCGTATGCACAGTTGACAGTTATCATTTTCCAAACCCTAATGGATTTGTATATTATCTATTAATAATAGTAATTAAATAAGAATTATGTTATGGTTGTTTTTTGTTGACTTGTTGACCTTGGTTGACTTGTTGACCATTGACCACTTTCATGCCTTGAAAGTCTTCCTTGATTCATGCTTACACTTCATTAAAAGAGGTATGATAGTGGTCATTCCATATTTACCATCAACTATTCTTATTTCAATTATTATTATTTAGATAATTCATTTCTTTTGCAATATGGTTGCAAGAAATGAATTATTGAGCTCATTCTATCATAACCTCTCTCTCTCCTCATTTTTATCTTCTTCTTCCTCTTGAAAAGAGAAACCTTCTCATGTGTTGAGAATCATTCTCTTTAGAAAGAAAAGCAAACCCTAATCACTCTCTACTCATTCTAGGATGAAGGTTTAGCAAGCCGGAAACCCTAGTTCACTCAAAGATCGAGGAAGAGCCCAAAGGTCGAACCTTCGAGGTGGATCTATCTTCGGCAAGAAGAAGGCGACGAGAAGAGAACCATTCAAGCTTCTACAAAGAACAAGAAAGAAGAACAACAACAAGAAGAGAAGGAGTTCAAGTTTAGGTATAACCATCTTCCATAGTAGCTAACTCTCTTTAGCTAGAATACTAGTTTTAGTTTAGCAAAGATCCGGCTTTTACGGTCCATGTTACAAAGTTTAGAAAAAATTTTGATTTACCGTTTCCGCAACCCCGTAAGTACCGGGAGAGGTAACGTGGAACTAACAGTGGTATCAGAGCCTAACTAAACTTAAACTAGCTTGGTAGTGAAGTGTAACGAAGTTTGGAACCGAAAAATCGCAAAACCGGAAAACTAAAAACCTGAGTTTCTGTTGAAATTTTTTTGGCTCAAAATGAAAAACTTTATACTTGTAAAATCGTCTCAGGGTTTTGTTTGAACACAGAAGAAAAACGATGACGTCATTCATTTAAGTCGCCGCGCTTCCGCGGCACGAGGTAGGCATGTGCCGCGGAAGCGCCGCAGATTGGTTTCCTTGCTGCATCGTTTTTCGTGCAGTGTTCTTCTGGTTGGATTTTGTGATTTTTAAGATGTATTATATGTGCCCAGATTTTCCAGAACTGAAATTTGCTTTTGGGGTCCTATAATTCCGTATTTTTTCCGAACTTCACTGCACTTTGACTATGTTGGTTATATCTGTGATGTTTGCATGTATTGAACGTCGGCTAATCGCTATAAGTCGATTAGTCGGGGTTATACATGATCTGTAATGTGCTGGAATGTGTATATGAATGTGTTGGACTGTCGCGGGTGAATAGCCGGGGTGGATGTGAGATGAGCTTTTGTTTTTCTTTCATTCATTGTAAATGTAAATTGATGTAATTATATTATTTGTTTGGCCGCACAACCGGGTCGGGGTTGTAGCCGTCATTGTATAATTTTTTTTTACTGTTTTTGCTCCTAGGATAGACCCATGGAGGGGTGCACAAACTACCGGGTAGCTCGAAGTGCCGAGTGGCCTACTCATGGCATTGAGGGAGGTTGCTTCGCTTCGGGTACTTGGCGGGTAGTTTGCCGCACCCGTAGGGGTCTTGGGTGGGGTATTTGGCTATTCACCGCGACCGTGTTATCCGCTTTTCGTTCCAGGCTCGAAAGGATTGCGGATTGCTAGTATATCCAATGCATTCATCTGTGATCTGTAATGTCTATCATTGCTTTACTATTTAGGCGTTGCTTATGTTTTACAGCCGCGCTAGCCCAGCCCCCGCTCTGTCGTTAGTTAAGTAACCTAACGAGTGATGACGGGACCCCGTGGCGAATGCGAATGGCATAAGCGTACGTCATATTTTGGTTGTTTTCTGCAATGGTAGGATTAAATGATGGGACGCATTAAAAGAACTAATGCAAGAATATCACGCATTAAAAGAACTAATGCAAGAAAAATAAACCTATAAAACGTTGTTGGAACAAGTTTTTCAAAAAGCTGTTATTGCAAGGACGTTCATTTTTGTTTTGCATCGCGGTATTCGGTTATGAATACCCAGCACCTCAGTCGACGAGGCAAGGGCCGAGATCCCTTCACCGGGAGTGACCCCTTGGACAAAAGTTTGCGTCAGGGTAATAACTTCATTATAGTCGATTATTCTTGCTTTGCATCGAGGTATTCATTTTGTAATATCCTGCACCTCATTCGACGAGGAAAGAGCCGAGATCCCTTCACAGGGAGTGACCTCTTTAGCAAAAAGTTTTTCGTCACTATATTTTCAAAAGGTGTATCACGTTCCTTCAACGACATCAAGTTCATTACGTTAACGGGTTTTTCGCCAAAAAACCCAGCCGTAGCCCTCCGTCGTCTCTTATAAGCTATACTTAGTATTCGTGCTGCGTTTGTTGACTGTGTCAAGACGCAGTGAACGGTAGCTAAGTATTGCTTATTTGCTGGATACAATGTGATTGGTTAGGACATTTGTGTAACCTTGTTGACTGTGTCAAGGGTTATGCAGGTGGGTTTAATGCAATCAAGACAACGACGGGATGAACTTGACTAGGACTTTTTGATTTGTTGACTGTGTCAAGATCACTTGAGTCCTAGGGGCAAAAACCACATCGGGAGTTTCAAAAGAACTGAAACTTGCAGATTTAGCATACCTTCTGGAGTGTGGTGACTAGAGTGGATTCCATCTAGGTTATCACACAATGACAGTTGGATCCCGATCCCACTGATGAGTTGGTTTACTCTCGGGAGATTATTTCACTTAACGATCAATGCTATAAACCTAGTAGGTGTCTAGAAAGGTGTTAGAGGGGTTACGCCCACAGGGAAAAGAGGTTCTTTAATTAAGGAACTTCGCGAAAGCGTTGGAAAACCTCCCTCGAAGTACCGACACTAGCCTGGCTGAAAGGTTAAGCAAGTATTGTAACGTGAATTAAAACCCGGCTAGTTCTTCTTTTAAAAAGGTTTTAAGAAGGATTTGAGGAAACAGTGGGAGACACCCTGGTTAGATAAATTAATAAACCAATCTAATCTTGCACGAGCATACGCTGAGTGTTTCTTTTCTCTCTCTCCAGGCAGCAACCTTTTCACGCCCTAATCAAGATAATAAAATGTATCGCTTGACCGAACCGAATTCTTATTCGGGACTGGGGAAAGTTGGTTCAGCTCTAACTTGTGACAACCGTCATGAGTATGAGAATGGGAAAGAGGAAAGTATGGATTTCCAGGATACCCAGTCGAAGAAGAAGCATGGTTTTGCATCTACTTCAGGTGTTCTTGTAATTGAGAACTGTTTTACGGTCAGCCCTACCTCCTGGGTACTTGATACCGGATCAGGATCTCATATCTGCAATTTATTGCAAGGACTGAGAAAAAGTAGGAAAGTTGCACCGGGTGATATGTCGCTCAGAGTAGCGAACGGAGCACAAGTTAATGCGGCAGCCGTCGGAGAATATCACCTAGTATTGCCAAATGGCAAGACTATGATTTTGAACGATTGCTACTATGTACCCTCCATGGTTTGCAACATCATATCAGTTTCTTTACTCGATAAAGATAGATATAAGTTTGTTCTTGAAAAGAATATCATGAACATTTACCTTGATGAGGTACTGGTTGCAGAGGGTACACTGTTTAATGGTATCTACGTTCTAAATCAGAATACAGTTCTCAATATACAAAACACACGCAAGAGGAAGAATTCAGATACGAATGAATCCTACTTGTGGCATTGTAGACTCGGTCATATCGGAGAGAAAAGACTGAGTAAGTTGCATAGAGATGGACTCTTGGATGCGTTCGAGTTTTCATCTTATGAAACTTGTCAGTCTTGTCTCAAAGGGAAGATGACCAAATCTCCGTTCACCGGACATGGAGAAAGAGTAGCAGAGCTCTTGGGACTCGTACACAGTGATGTATGTGGTCCGATGTCTATACATGCAAGGGGTGGGTTCTCATACTTCATCACATTCACTGACGATCTCTCTAGGTTCGGATATGTGTATCTGATGAAACACAAATCTGAAGCTTTTGAGAAATTCAAGGAATTCAGAAAGGAAGTAGAGAACCAGACAGGCAAAAGTATCAAGATCCTCCGGTCTGACAGGGGAGGGGAGTACTTAAGCACGGAATTCCTAGATTACTTAAAAGAGAATGGTATTCTCTCTCAGCTTACTCCTCCTTATACACCACAGCACAACGGTGTATCGGAGCGGAGGAATCGTACCCTACTGGATATGGTTCGCTCCATGATGAGTAGTGCTGAGTTACCTCTTTCATTCTGGGGATATGCACTTCAAACTGCAGCACATCTATTGAATCAAGTTCCATCCAAATCCGTGCCCAAGACTCCGTATGAAATATGGAGTGGTAAAAGTTTGTATCTTAAACGTATTAAGATTTGGGGTTGCCCAGCTTATGTCAAAAAGCAGAACCCAGACAAACTTGAGGCACGGGCGGTTTTGTGTAAGTTTGTGGGATACCCAAAAGATTCAAGTGGGTATCTATTCTACCATGCAGAGGAACAGAAGATAATTGTTTCAAGAAATGCCACATTTTTAGAAAAAGAATTTCTTGTTAAAAACATTAGTGGCAGCACGGTAGAACTGGATGAAATTCCAGAAACACAAGCTTTAACAGAAAATTTGGAGGAACCGCTAGATTCAATAACCCCAAACGAACCTCAGCCACTCCGCAGATCTGGTAGGATTTCTCATCCGCCCGAGAGATACTACGGTTTTCTCATAGACGGGGATCGAGAGGATTGCATCTTGGAAGAAGATGACCCTACCAGTTTCAGGCAGGCCATTATCAGTAAGGACTCTGATAAGTGGCAGGAAGCAATGCAATCTGAAATGGAGTCCATGTACGCCAATAAAGTGTGGACCATGGATATTGCTCCACCTGGGGTAAAACCCGTTGGATGCAAATGGATCTACAAAAGGAAACTTGGTGTAGATGGGCAGGTGGAAACCTATAAAGCTAGACTCGTTGCAAAAGGTTTTCGTCAAAGACCTGGTTTGGACTATGACGAGACTTTTTCTCCGGTGGCTATGCTCAAATCCATTCGGATCCTACTTGCCATTGCTGCCTTCCATGACTATGAAATCTGGCAGATGGATGTTAAGACGGCTTTCCTAAACGGTTGTTTGGAAGAGTGCGTTTACATGGATCAACCAGAAGGTTTCGTAGACAGTGGGAGCAGCGGAAAGGTGTGCAAGTTGCTTAAATCCATTTATGGATTAAAGCAGGCATCGCGGAGCTGGAACATCTGTTTTGATGAGGCAATCAAGGAATTTGATTTCATCAAGAACGAAGATGAACCCTGTGTGTATAAGAAGATTGTAGGACGAACTGTCGTATTCCTAGTCTTATACGTGGACGACATTCTTTTGATAGGAAATGATATTCCTATGCTACAATCGGTCAAGCTATTTTTGTCACAAAGGTTCTCCATGAAGGACCTGGGTGATGCCTCGTACATTCTGGGGATCAAGATCTATAGAGATAGATCCAAGAGACTATTGGGACTTTCGCAGTCCAGGTACATAGAGACCGTACTAAAGAGATTTAGTATGGAGGATTCCAAGCGCGGTAACATACCCGCATTGCACGGAATTACTCTCTCCAAGAAGATGTCTCCTAAGACTGACGAGGAGAGGGTTCGCATGAGCACTATACCCTACGCTTCGGCGGTAGGATCTATAATGTATGCGATGCTATGTACAAGACCAGATGTAGCTTACGCGTTGAGCACGGTAAGCCGGTATCAGTCAGACCCAGGGGAGGACCACTGGACAGCAGTGAAAAACATTCTCAAGTACCTGAGGAGGACTAAGGAGATGTTCCTGGTTTACGGTAATGGAGACCTCAGGGTCGAGTCCTTTACCGATTCAAGCTTCCAGAGTGACAAAGATGACAGCAAGTCTGTCTCGGGTTTTGTGTTTAACCTCAACGGAGGGGCGGTATGTTGGAGGAGTTCCAAGCAGGATACCGTCGCAGACTCGACGATGGAGGCTGAATACATTGCTGCAAGCGATGCCGCAAAAGAGGCGGTCTGGATTAAGAAGTTCATTAGTAAACTTCAGGTGGTTCCGTCCATTGTTGACCCAATACCTTTGTATTGCGATAACAATGGGGCTATAGCTTTAGCGAAGGAACCAAGGTCCCATCAGAAATCCAGGCACATCTTAAGGCGGTATCACCTGATCAGGGAGATCATTGATCGACAGGAGATCGAGGTGCGGAGAGTGGACACAAAGGACAACACTGCGGACCCATTCACGAAGGCTTTACCCCAGACTCAGTTCGAGCGGCTGATCGAGATGATAGGTCTTCGATACGCCAGTACATGGCCTTAGTGCAAGTGGGAGATTGTTAGTGTATATGCCCTAGAGGCCATTACTGTATCATACTAGTATGTATATTACTTGATGGAAGCTTGGGATATTCACAGTTGTACAGACAATCTTGCTCAATATAGTAGTATGCTACTTGGTTTGCCTCTGCTTTAATGTGTACATGTGTGTTTATTTATTATATCACCTATACGCATTAGTAGAGCCCTTAGGATCTTTGCTTGATTACCAGCGTTGTGATGGCGATCACACTCGTGGGGGCTGGGTAATCTACAAGCACATCCTTATACACGTCCCTAGTCGTGGGAGTACCGAGATAGGGCATCGATACTCCGGAGTAGACTAGCGTATGCGCTTCTCATCCCAGCACGGGAGACGGTCTGTCCCACAGCCGTCAGTACGTCGTACTTGAGATAGTATGCGGGTGCTCGTTGGGTTACGAGTACACTGGACAGGACTCGTCGGGAACTGATGGTTGGTACTATACCTATCGTCAGTTATCAGTTCCCAGGTGACATGAGTACAGCTTAGTCCGCTGACTTGACACTGTCACTTCGCCTCGAGTGTGTTCCCACTGTTCTTTGATTACTACCCTACCACGGCTCTACTGAGTCGTGCAAACAGGTAGTAGTTGGGAGCAGTCCCGAAGCACTTGGAGGCAGTGACGGTTAGACAGGATTCGTCTCTCCCGGTATTGGGGGTTGACATCGCGCTGTGTCTAGGAGAGCCATTACACGAGTAGTCCCTGGCCAGGGCAAGCGAGATATACTGGTAGGTTCCAGTGTTATCTCAGGGTGTATTGGGCTTCACTCCGACACGACTTGTACCGCTATTAGGGGACTGACGTTTACCGCCCCCCTAGGCCCGCCATGCGATGTATCAGACGAACAGACCGGACTGTACGGAGAATGTCACATTCAGACTCAGTAGGAGTTCAGATGGGGTTTCACCTCGTCAGCCTTCTTGTCGGCATCTACCTGGGGATCGTTACGCACAGCTAGTGCCGCTTGCGGTCTGTGGTTAAACCCACTGCCAGCGTAGTGTCGAGTCTTTAGAGTCCCACACAGAGGGTATTCGCCTCTGGGCAAAACAGAGTAGAGGTCGCATGGTTTTGCGACAGGGTTCGTTCTCATCCGCGCACTTGTGCACGTTTGGAGTCCGGACGGATTATACTGGCAGGCTCTGGTTTGAGCCAGATACTGGTATATGTTTTTGGGGTTGCTTTTATATCTTGGTATTCTTGTTCCTCGGAACGAGAATGCAGGTGTGTATGCACAGTTGCTTGAGGCGGAGAATGAGGTTTTTCATTAGGGTTTCGGATCGGGTGCGTATGCACAGTTGACAGTTATCATTTTCCAAACCCTAATGGATTTGTATATTATCTATTAATAATAGTAATTAAATAAGAATTATGTTATGGTTGTTTTTTGTTGACTTGTTGACCTTGGTTGACTTGTTGACCATTGACCACTTTCATGCCTTGAAAGTCTTCCTTGATTCATGCTTACACTTCATTAAAAGAGGTATGATAGTGGTCATTCCATATTTACCATCAACTATTCTTATTTCAATTATTATTATTTAGATAATTCATTTCTTTTGCAATATGGTTGCAAGAAATGAATTATTGAGCTCATTCTATCATAACCTCTCTCTCTCCTCATTTTTATCTTCTTCTTCCTCTTGAAAAGAGAAACCTTCTCATGTGTTGAGAATCATTCTCTTTAGAAAGAAAAGCAAACCCTAATCACTCTCTACTCATTCTAGGATGAAGGTTTAGCAAGCCGGAAACCCTAGTTCACTCAAAGATCGAGGAAGAGCCCAAAGGTCGAACCTTCGAGGTGGATCTATCTTCGGCAAGAAGAAGGCGACGAGAAGAGAACCATTCAAGCTTCTACAAAGAACAAGAAAGAAGAACAACAACAAGAAGAGAAGGAGTTCAAGTTTAGGTATAACCATCTTCCATAGTAGCTAACTCTCTTTAGCTAGAATACTAGTTTTAGTTTAGCAAAGATCCGGCTTTTACGGTCCATGTTACAAAGTTTAGAAAAAATTTTGATTTACCGTTTCCGCAACCCCGTAAGTACCGGGAGAGGTAACGTGGAACTAACAATCCGGACTCTAAAGAGGCTCCACGAAGAGAAAGATACAAGTTTGCTTCCGATCTTCGATAACAAAGATGATCTACCTTAAAGTTTCTTTAACACAAGCTCTCACTCACTAATGATGTGAACACCCTCATCTAAATGGCAAGGATAGATGAGGATGATGAAGTAGGATTTTAACTCTCATTTGTTTTCTTATTCTCACTCACTCTCATCACAAAAAATCAAAGCAAGAAAGCTTTTCAAAAAGGATGAAGAAGATGATTCCTTTTGTGATGAATAATGAAAATGTAATAATAATTACTTATGCAACCATGGTTGCTAATAATATAAGCTAACCCTTGTAGAGAGTTGACCAGGGTTATGGGTTTGGTTTGGGTTTACAAATATCTCACAAAAAATATCAACACTAAATATTTTTGCAAGAAACAAAAGAAAATCTTCTAGAAGCATCATGAAGGAACTAACCCAAATCAAATCCTAACCTTGTTTAATATCCACTAATCTTGTTTCATTAGTAATCATATCATGTTACAATATTATATATCATATATATAATATTTATTGTAACAAAATAAAATAATACAATTAACATATATCGCATATATATCAATGTATTACCCGAGTGAGAAAAAGAATCTTGTAGTGAGCTTATATTAGTTAATGTAATTTAATATATCATCATATATATAATTATACATTAAATCATCGAATCAACACTTGATCCGACAATTCGGCTATATCGCATATAACCGACTAATATACCATTTACCGATTCATCGAATCAACACTTGATCCGATGACCAGGCTGATATCAAATATCGTCAGAATATAATACGGTATCTCATATCGCATTATCCTCAGTCCTGCACATATCACATATGTTCCCCTACTCCGTTTTGCCTGAGTCAAGAAATCTCTGTGTAGGACTCTAAAGAATCAATACGCCTGCAGTAGGTGATGATCATATCAAACACCCACAAGCTGCAAGCGGTTAGCTAAACGTAACAGCCACCCAGGTATTGAGCGATCAGAAGATCAACAAGCAAGCCTGTACATTCTCCTACGAATCCAATCAGTAACATTCCCGTACAGTCCGGTCGCGTCGTTTGATATGTCGCATATCTCGCCTAGGGGTGGTAAATGCCAGACCCCATTAGCTTGATAAGTCATGTCGATATGAGGTCTATAATAGTTCGAGAAACTACTGATAACACTTACCAGTAAATCTCAGCAACCCTGGCCAGGGATTTCCAGTTAAAGCCAATCGAACACAGCACAACATCAACTCCCTATACCGGGAGAGACAAATCCCCTCCTATCGCTCATTGCCTCCATGTGATTCGGGACTGTACCCAAAAGCCACCCTTTTGCATGCCCTCTTGGATGTGGTATGATGGAAATCAAAGCACAGTGGGAATCACACAAGACTCTATGACGATCTCGGGTCTACAGACTAACCTGTACCAGTGTCACCGGAGAACTGCCATCTGACGTGAGGTATAATACCATCTGGGAGCTCTCGGCGAGTTCGTCCAGTGTACCCTGTCTCTACTGAGCACCCGTACACCATCCTTGATGTCAAAACACCGATGGATATGGGATCATCCATTGCCCATCATATGGGTCAAGATGCATATACGCTAGTCTACTTTGGTGTATCGATGCCCTGTCTCGATACACCCTCGACTAGGAACAGTTATAGGATGTACTCATCGACTACCGTGGCCCCACTAGTATGATCTCATCATAGTCCCAGTAGTCGAGTACATATCCTAAGGGCTTTATCAACATGTAATATAGAGACAATCAGAGTACATGTTAAAATAAAGTATAACCAGATAGCATACTATCATGTTGAGCAAGAAAGTCCTCCCTATATATGTCCTACCATCCACTACAATATACATCATATGTACAGTAATGGTCTCTAAGGCATACATATAACTAACAATCACCCACTTGCACTAGGGCCATCTGTTGTGGTTTCACATACCCAACAATTAGCTGCGGTTGAAGTATCTCATACTCAACCATCCCATAAAAGTCTCTACTGGGAAAAAGGCCTTTGTGAGTGGATCCGCGCTGTTGTCCTCTGTGTCTACTCTCCTAATCTCGATCTACCTGGAGATCAACCATCTCCATGATCAGGTGATACTGCCTAAGAATTATATCTGGATTTCTGATGGGACGGGGGGTTCTTTGGCATAAGCCACAACTCCATTGTCACACAATGGTAGGAACGAAGTTCATCTCATGAACTTATATATCCAGACTGCCTCTTCGGTAGCATCCTTGGTAACGATGTATCTTGCCTTTAATCGTCTAGTATGTCACGGTATCTAACTTGGAACTCTTCCAACATACCGTCCCTCCACTAAGGGTAAAGACAATGCCTGCGACTGACATTCAGTCGTCCTTATCACTCTGGAACCTTTCCAGTGATTCTCCCCAGGATCAATTGATACCATCTCACTACAACTAGTGAGTATCCTAACATCCAATTAGATCTATCTCATAGATCCAAACCCAGGATTTAGGAGGTATCATTTTGATCCTATATGGAGAATCCTTGTGATAAGCGGAGATTGACCAAGCGTAGCATTGGAAACTCCTTCCCAATCAAGAGTATGTCATCCACGTACTATACGAGGATCATCACCATACTCCCTACTACCTTTTTGTATATACAAGGTTCATATACTATTTTGATGAAGTCAAACTCTTTGACTATCACATCAAAACAGATGTTCCAACTCTGCGATGCCTGTTTTATCGCATAAAACACCTTGCACACGTTTCCGCTACTCTCACTGTCTATGAAGCCCTCTGGCTGTGTACTTATAGACGCTCTCTTCTAAAACATCATTTAGAAAAGCAGTCATGACACCCAACCACCAGATATCGTAGTCATGGTATGAATCAGTGGAAAGTACGATCTGAATTGACTTAAGCATAGCTTTAAATGTCTCAACTTTTCCATGTACACCAAGTAATCTTCTCAAGATATACTTGCTCCTGATGGGGATTTAACCCTTCAGATAAAGCAACCAAAGTCCATAATTTGTTGGTGTATAAGGATTCCATCTCAGATCTCTAAGCATCCAGCAATTCTTACAGAGTCCCACTCCTGATGGCCAGCTCGAAACTAGTCGGGTCATCATCTCATGATGCAATCCTCTCCCACTATCATAGACAAACCGAAGTATTTCTCAGGTGGATGAGGAACCCTACTAGATCGGCGGAGAGGCTGAGGTTTGTTAGAATCTATTGAATCCTTTGGTTCTACCAAATCATCTGCTGTAGTTTGTATAGCTGGAACTCCTTCCAGTTCTACCTCATGACCACTAATTTCTTCACAAGAAATTCCTTTTCACAAAGGTGGCATGTTGAGAAACAAAACATCTTTTGTTCCTCGGTTTGGTAGAAGATATTCACTTGCGAATGCTTGGGATATCCAACAAACTTCCATAGATCTGACTTTGCCTCGAGCTTATCCGGATTTTGCTTTTTAGATATAGGCCGGACAACCCCAAATCTTAACTTACTTAAGATATGGGCTCTTCCCATTCCATATCACATATGAAGTGGTAGGCAACTGATTTGATTTGAACCCCTATTCAATAGGTATGCAGCTTCTCAAGTGCATAACTCCCAAAAGGAAATAGGAAACTCGGTTTTACTCATCATAGAGCACACCATATCACATAGGGTGCTATTGCTCCGCCCCGATATACCATCGTGCTATGGTGTATTACGGAGGAGTAATGCTGAGGGAGAATCTCATTCTCCTTTAGAATAGTCCAGGAATTCCGTGCTCTAGTATTCTCCTCCTTGATCTCATCAAAGGACATAATACTTTTACCCGATTTTGGTTCTCTACTTCTAACTTATATTCTGTGAATATCTCAAAAGGTTCAGACTTGTGTTTCAACAGGAACATATGTTCGAATCTTGAGAGATAATCAGTGAATGTAAGTACAAAGAACCAGTCCTGGCATGTGTAGATAGGGGACTTACATACATCATCATGTATCAATCCCAAGAGTTCACTATCTCTTTCTCTGTTTCCAATAAACGGAGCTGTGGTCATCTTATCTCTGAGACATGACCAGAAAATTTCACTAGATGTAAATTCAAACTAATTTAAATATGACCTAGTCTACAATGCCTCAAGAAGGATTCGTTCATTTCTGAACTTTTCCTCTTGTGTGTGTTCTGTATACTAAGAACTGTAGTTTGATTTAGAACGTCAATGCTTTTACATAACGTGCCTGAACCGATAAACTCTTGATATAGGAATGTTCAAAACATTATCCAACAATACAAAATTGTATCCTTCTTTAGTAATAAAGAGACTGATATGATGTTGTATATCAGGTTTGGTATCTAATAACATTCGTTCAGAATCAATGTATTTTCTAATACAGGGTGATAGTTACCAACAGACTTGGCTGCAACACTTGCACCGTTTCTATCTCATGAAATTTATCACCCGTTCTCAATTCTCTACTTATCTGTAGCCCATATAACAAATTACATATATGGGATCCTGATCCGGTATCTCATACCCAGGACGTAAAGGATACTGAGAAACAGTTCTTTGTAATGAACACACCCGAAGAAGATGCATCAGCATGCACTTTCTTCGTTTGGGCGGCACAGGAACTCTGGTAATACCCTATTTCCTGCTCTGTCTTATAACAATTATAAGTTGGAGCGGGACCAACGTTCCCTAGCTCAGTATAACAAGCGGGTTTGGTTAATATGTCCATATTATTTATCTTGATTAAGGCATGATATGGTCGCTACCTGGAGAGAGAGAGAAGAAAACACTCAGCGTATGCTCTTGCAAGATTAGATTGGTTATCTAATATATCTAATCAGGATGTTTCCCACTGTTTTAGTCAAATCTTCCACCAAACCCTAAAAGGAAAGACTAGCCGGGATTAATTACACCCTACATGTTCGCCAATCTTTCAGCCAGGCCAGTGCCGATACTTTGAGGGCGGTTCCCCATGCTTTCGCACGAACCTAATTAAAGTAAACCTCATTTTCCCAGGGGCGTAACCCCGTTGACACCGTTCTAGACACCTACTTGATCGGCTAATAGTAATGTGTAAAAATCTCCCAGGAGTAACTCTTACTCGCAGCGGGTATCGGGATCCAACTATCTCATAGAAGGTATGCAATTTCATTGCAAATTTCAACATTTGAAATTACCAATAATATTTTACCCCTAGCATCTTATGACCTTGACGAATGCCAACAAACCATAGGCTACTAGTCAAGTTCAACCCGTCATTTCCCGATTGAATTAAACCCACCCGCACGACCCTTGACGAAAGCCAACAAAGCCGCACGACTACCCTAACTCAATCGCATCATATGCTTATACTGATAAGCATAAATAGCTACCGCACACTACGTCTTGACGAAAGCCAACAAACGTAGTACGAATACTATGAAGTACTTATTTGAAATGACGGAGGGCTACGACAGGTTTTTAAGAAAACCCTTTGCGTAATGAACTTGATATCGTTGTAAAATCGAGTGATTTTAAATGGAATGTTTTTGAGGCCTTTTCTAGTTTTGCTAAAGAGGTCACTCCCGGTAAAGGGATCGTCGGCTCTTTCCTTATCGAATAAGGTGTAGGATATTTCACAAATATCACTATGTGTAACACCTTAGAATGTGTTTTGTGGCTAATTATATTTTAATATATGGTTTTTAATAAAAATTTTACCAAATTGGTTTTCAATTATTTTATCCTATTTAATGAATATTTTATTAGATTTTTCCTAGGCTTGCACACACTTGTGCATGATAACTAGGGTGTTAAGTGGGGTTAAACCATGATTAGAAACATGGTGGTTTAACCATTTCCTTAATCTAGTTTTAATTATTAAGTGTTTTGGGTTTACTAGTGTATGGTTGTTAAAAATAAAAAGGGTTTTAAAATTAAATTGACTTTCTTATGTTAACCTTGGTGAGAGAGAGAGAGAGAGTGAGAATGGGGCATGATGGCTTTGCCATGCTTCATTAAATGAATAGAGAGAGGAGGGGTTTTGACTTTGTCTCTCATTTCTCACTTCTCTTTTCACCCATTCTCTCATTCTCTCTCTCTCACACACACACACACACACACACACACACACACACTATCAGCAGCTCCAGCAGAACATCAGCAGCTGCAGAAGCAGCAGCACCAGAAGCATCTTCAACACCAGCAAGCAGCTCCAGCAGAACACCAGAAGCAAGAGCAGCAGCAAGAGAGAGGCAACAGCATCAGCACCACAGGCAGCAGCAGCAGCTCCAGCAACCTACAGCAGCTCTCACCTCCTCCATACATTTCTTCTCTGGCTTCCTAGGGTTCATTAGGGTATATTTCTTGAACCCCATTTCATGGTTTGCTTAAGTTGTGTGTGGTTTAGTGTCGATTAGTGTTAAATAGTGAGTTTAGTGCTAATTATGGTGATTTGTGTGAGATATTGTCTAAGTGATGATTGTGTTAGTTAACCTAGCTTATTTTAGTGTTTTTAAGGTTACTTTAACTAAGAATGGACCCAGATTACACTAAAAAACCATAGGGTTTCCATTTTAGTGCAAATTGGTGTTTTTTAGCGATATATTGGCTTTCTGAAATCTGCTTTTGACCCGGACCTTTCAGATTAAAATTGAGAAAACTGCAGTATGCTCACTAGGTATAGACAACACCACAAGAACACGAGCCCCTAATTCCCTACCCAGGCCGCCAATTAAAGCAATCTGGCCCCAATTAAAGCAATCTGGCCGCAAATTGCGGCCAGGAAGAGGAGTTGGGTGTTGGGGTCTTGGCTACGGTTGTCTGCAGTGTATTGTAGTGTTTTGGCATGTTTAGTTTTGTAAGATTTGACCTGTAGGAAAATCTGGGATCAAATGTCGTATTTCATGTCCGTTGTGTAAGTCCATGCTACCCTTCCCCGGTACTTACGGGGTTGCGGAATTGGTGTAAAACGATTTTTGCTTGGGTGGTAACATGGACTCATAATACAGATCTTTGTTAAACAACTAGCTAACAACCTAACTAGGAGTTGTTTAACTACTCGGTTAGGGGGTTATACCTTTCTTGAACTCCTTCGTCTTCAACTCTTGTGGTGTACGGACCGGCCTCCCCTCATCGTCTTCTCACGCCGAAGATGGATCCACCCGAAAGCTTCTACCTTTGGCTTCTTCTTTGAACTTGAAGAAACTAGAACACTTGGCTTGCTAGGCCTTGTGAACTAGGATGAGTAGAGGATTGTTTTGGTGTTTTTATCTCTAAGGCAATGGTTCTCACTTCATGAGAAGGGTTTTCCTTGAGCTAGAGAGAGCAAGAGGAAGAGGGAGAGCTTGAGCAAGTGATGGCAAGAGAGAGAAATGAAATGAGAGAATGAGTAAACCTTTTGCCATCCTTGCTCTCATAATCCAAAATCATCATCATAAGTAATAATAATCGAGTATATTGTAATAGTTATTATCATGACAAATGACACTATCATTCCTTGCATTAAATGCAAATGGTGAACAAAACAAGTAAGCATAAGTCAATGCAACCAAATGATGGCCATTGTCATGATGGTGGTCAACAAGTCCAACCTAGTCAACCGGTCAACAAAAGTCAACAAGTCAACTAGGTCAACCTTTCAACCCTAACTATGTCACTATAATACTCAACTAATATTATTGTTAATCATATTTCTAATTCTCATTAGGGTTAAGCAAAAGTCAACAGTCAACAACCCTAATGAGAATCCTCTGTCTCTGTCTCTGTCAACTGTGCATACACACCCGTATCCGCGTTCCGGAGAACACGAATACAAATGAGATAAAACTAATCCCAAAACGTACACTAGGATCTGGCTTAAACCAAATCCCACTAGTGTTAACTGTCCGGACACTAAACGTGCACAAGTGCACGGATGTGACCGAACCTTGTCGCAAAACCATTCGATCTCTACACTTTTGCCTAAAGGTGAATAGCTCTCTGTGTGGGACTCTAAAGACTCGACACTACGCTGGCAGTGGGTTTAACCACAGACCGCAAGCGGCACTAGCTGTGCGTAACGGCCCCCTGGTAGATGCCGATAAGAAGACGAACGAGGTGAAACCCATCTGAACTCCTACTGAGCCTGAATGTGACAATCTCCATACAGTCCGGTCTGTTCGTCTGATTCATCGCATGGCGGGCCTAGGGGGCGGTAAACGTCAGTCCCGTAATAGCAGTACAAGTCATGTCAGAGTGTAGCCCAGAACACCCTGAGATAACACTGGTAATCTACCAGTATATCTCGCTTGCCCTGGCTAGGGACTACTTGTGTAATGGCTCTCCTAGACACAGCGCGATGTCAACCCCCAATACCAGGAGAGACGAATCCTGTCTAACCGTCACTGCCTCCAAGTGTTTCGGGACTGCACCCAACTACTACTTGTTTGCATGCCTCCGTTGAGCCGTGGTAGGGTAGTAATCAAAGTACAGTGGGAACACACTCGAGGCGAAGTGACAGTATCAAGTCAGCGGACTAAGCTGTACTCATGTCACCTGGGAACTGATAACTGACGATAGGTATAGTACCAACCAATCAGTTCTCGAAGAGTCCTATCCAGTGTACTCGTAACCTAACGAGCACCCGCATACTATCTCAAGTACAACGTACTGACGGCTGTGGGACAGACCGTCTCCCCTGCTGGGATGAGAAGCGCATACACTAGTCTACTCCGGAGTATCGATGCCCTGTCTCGATAGTCCTATGACTAGGGACCTGTATGAGGATGTGCTTGTGGATTACCCAGCCCCCATGAGTATTACTGCCATCACAACGCTGGTAATCAAGCAAAGATCCTAAGGGCTCTACTAATATGTATAAGCAATATGCTAAAAGAAACACATGCACATATTAAAGTAGAAACAAACCAAGTAGCATACTACCATTTTGAGCAAGATTGTCAATACAAGGTGAATATCCCAAGCTTCAATTAAATAATATACAAACTAGTATGATTCAGTAATGGCTTCTAGGGAATATACACTAACACGTTGTGTTTGCACGATACGCGCGATACGTGAGTGGGTTCTGCGATCCAGCGTGTCGCGGCGTGTCGCGGTAGTTTTAGACGCGTATACACACGTTTTAGCGTATCATGCACACGCTCGTTCAGTTCGCGACACGAGTTTCTCGTTTGGGTTCGATATCGCATTTTGCGGAATATTTGGCTTATATATGTATTCCTTGTCTCATTTTCAGGTTTGCAGGCGGGGACTATTGACACGGCTACAGAGGGGGACAGGTGGTAGGATTCACCTAGCGTGGAGCGCAGGTGAGTATATTTAACATCTATAGGGGAATCGCCTGTAAGTGCACGGCGGCGCCCCGGCCGTCAATCCGACGGCCAAATGCGGAAACGGTGATAAACTTTAATTTTTGCGGACTTAGCAAACCGGCACCACCGCGCACTAAACACCCGGATCGTAACCATTAACAAGTCTAAGCTAACTAGAAGATGGGTTAGAGATATACCGACTGATCCGAGTCCTCCAGTCTTCATCTCCACTCCGATCTCCTCGCGGGATCTCCGGTCGTCGCCTCTTCACCGGAAGGGCACCACGTCGCCTGCATCTTTTACGGGCTCCCGCCTCAATACCGAGGCAACTCGGGCGCGAAGTAGGCTAGCCGACGCGTCCAAGATTTGCTGTAGAATGTGTAGTGAACTATTGTCTCTATTGGGGTTGAAGGAGTTGCCATGATGGAGGAATTGGTGCAAAAGGATTTTCCGTAGAACTTGCTGGAAAAGGAAATGGAGCATGCTCTGTACAAGAGCTCGGCCAGGAACCATAGTGTGCTCTCTGTGAAAAATAAATGAAGCAAGCTCACTCTTACCCCAAACCAATCAGCCCGCAGGCCAAAAACAATTGCAACCACATCTATATTAATTAATTCACCCATCATTCAAGAATCTCCAGCACACTCTTTAAGCTCTTTAATTAATCCATTATGTCATAATGCTTCAGCACACTTTCAAAGCAATTCCAGCATACATTCATAAATTAATCCACTATACAAAAATTAAACCCTCACCTCCATCATTCCAAACAGTGGCCGGCCATACCCTCTTAAATCTCAATCAATGCAAGTGATGGAGGGAATCTAAAGAAGCCATCAAAATGAATATATTTGCAAGAAACCCCCTCCACAAATGTTATTTGCACAATTGCAAATAACCCCCTCCATCAGAAAAGTCCGGCCGTGAAGGAACAATGAAAAACCGGCCGGAACGGAATGCAAACTGGCAACTCCAGAAAAACTGGTCCCGTAATAAATTACAGGAAAACCCCGAAACTGTGCATACACACCCGCATTTGTATTCCGACTGGATACAAATGCAAAGAGACAAAACTACATTATCAAATACTAAGATCCGGCTTAAGCCAAAGCCGGCTAGTAAAAACCGTCCGATCACGATCTGTGCAATACCGCACGTATCTGATCGAACCCTGCCATATCTCCATACGGCCTCTACAGCGTTTCGCCCGAAAGCTGAGTAACTGAAAGTGTGGCGGACTCTAAAGACTCGTCAATACTATGGCTGTGGATTTAACCACTAGCACGTCAGAGGTATAAGCTAATACGTAACGAGCCACCAGCTATTGACCAAAAGGGACGTCGATGAGCGAACTCATCCTGACACCCTACTGAGCCTGTCAGTGACAATATCTGTACAGTCCGGTCCGTTCGTCTATGAGCATCGCATGTCGGGCCTAGAGGGTGGGTAAAAGTCAGACCCCCAAAAGCGGTACAAGTCGTGTCGGAGTGTAGCCCAGAACACCCTGAGATACTACTGGAATACCTACCAGTAAATCTCCTGCCTTGGCCAAGGACTTCGTGTAATGGCTCTCCCAGACACAGCGCGACCTCACCCCAATACCGGGAGAGACGAACCCCCGAAGATCCGCTCACTGCCTCCATGTGGCTCGGGACTGTACCCAACTAAAACCTGTTTGCACGACTCCTTTGAGCCGTGGTAGGGTAGTAATCAAAGCACAGTGGGAACTCACACGAGACAAATGACGATCCCCAGGTCGATGAACTAACCTGTACACATGTCACCTGGGAACTGCTATCTGACGTCAGGTATAAGACCAACTAGCATGTTCCCGGCGAGTCCTGTCCGGTGTACTCATAACCCAATGAGCATCTGTATACATCTTAGGTGATCCAACTGACACCAGTGGCTTGTGAGACCGGCCACCGCCCCTCGTCGGGGTCTCGACTGTATACACTAGTCTACTCTGGAGAATCGATGCCCTGTCTCGAAACTCCCACGACTAGGGACCTTTTAAGGATGTGCTTATAGACTACCAGCTCCCACGTATATGATCGCCCTCATACTGCCGGTAGTCAAGCAAGAATCGCAGGGGCTCTATCAACGTGCAATAGTGACATGTCATGTCACCTAAAGCAGTACACGATGATAAAGGTAAACCAGATAGCATACTATCATCTCGAGTAAGACTGTCCTACCGGGATAGGTCCTTCATCAATCATTGCAATCACGTGCCTGTGATCCAATAATTGACTCTGAGGGAACTATCTCTAACAATCTCCCACTTGCACTCAAGGCTAATTATTGCGATGTCGCATACTCACAGCCCGTGTGATACCGAACACCCAACTCCTCTACTAGTCAGTCTCACAAAGCTCGTTTGCGAGACTATTGCGTTCGAGGAATAGCCTCAGCGAGTGGATCCGCTCTGATGTTTCTTTCTATGTCTCTCTAAATCTCAAGTTCGCGGAGAATGCCATCTCCCGAAATGAGCAATACCTGTCTTAGAATGTCTGGATGTCTGATGGGACCGAGCTCATAAATGAACTCCAAACCCAAACTTCTTAGACTGTATCGTCAACTGAACTTAATCAGTATCCTGCGCCATGCCTCCCTCAGTATTGCCTTGGACCACCTGTCCAAAATACTGCCCCTCGTCAGAAGGAAAAACTATAACTCTGACAACCTGCTTGTCGTCCATGTCACCTTGGAAGCCTAGAGTGATAACTGTCTCCTAAAGGAAGCAGCCGTTATCATATCCCTAGAACATTCACTTATGTTCTACAACTGCTTCCGACTGTTCCTCCAGGATTGGATCAATATCAACTTATTGCATCTTGTGCAAGAACAACATCTGGTGTGGTACTTGACATCTGATGATTGACTCAATTGCCTAAGCAAGTGATCTGCCAATCATGCACATCCCTCTCTACTCTAGTCTATAAGACACCTTTAGAGAGGGTGACTCCATTACCTGCAGGTACACTACCGTGCCAGGAGTCGTCCATTCTAAATACTCATAGAATGCTGTCAAGGTACCCAGATTAGGAAACCACCCAAATCTAGATCTACAACGATAGATCTAGTAACCAGTATGTCTGATATAATGTCCAAGTCCCATGTGGAGAAAACACCGTGTGACGACCAAAGTATAACCGATCGTAGTATAGGAATATCACTTCCTACTACCTTCTCAACAGATCCATCCCCTATTCTGATGACGTCAACCCTATGACTGTCACATCAGAAACAGATGATCTATCTCCTCTATATCTGCTTTAGTCTATAAATAGACATAAGCCTGATGTCCACCAATGCTTCCGCTGCTCCCACTGACTACGACAACCCTCTGGCAGAGTCATATAGACGTGCACTTCTAAAGCTAGTTTAGAACGACGCTATACTCATCCTCCTGCCGGGTCTCGCAGCCTGGAACAACAACAATGGCAAGTGTGGGTAAACAAGAACTTCCCTGTCACCGTCTTTGAGACTACCGGAGTACCTCTCGGGTGCCTGAAGTTACCCACCTTATCTGCGGAGTGGCCAATGGAATGTCAAATCAGATTGAATCTTTAGGTTCCTTATCAAATCTTCAGTAATCGTTTGCGGTTCTGGAATCACTTCCAGTTCTACCATACTCCCACTACTATTTTCTGAAAAATAACCATTTCTTTTAAAATGTGGCGAGTTAAGAACAATATCACTATTGATCTTCCAGATGGTAGAAAATCAACCCTCGTCATAGCCTGGGTCAACCCACAAACAGCCATTACAGAAACGTGCCTTGAGTTATCCAGAGTCTGGTTTTAATCATAAGCCGGACAACTCCCCGTACCTTAACAATGTTAAGATATGAACTGTACTATATCCAATATAGAACCAGAGGCACTGATTTAATTGAACCAGATTCAAATCATGCAGCTGTCTCCAGTGCATGTCAACTAAATGGAGAGAGGCTGATCAACGTTACTCAACTTAGGAATGCTTCCAATTATGAATAACCTGAAAGAGAATCAATTTCTCTTTTTCATTACTATCAACTGAATACCATACACAAGTATCTACATCTTCGATCACTTTGAAGAATCCCGATACTTGCTACACCTGGTTCTCTACTCTATTCAAATACCTATAACTTCTCAAAACTTAGACCCTGTGTTTCTACGAAACACATGTCTAAGAACTAGAGAAGTTAAAAGTAAACAGAGTATAGTATGAGGACCAACTCCTCTGTCCTAATGGATACTGGACAACATACAATACTCTGTATAAGTCCGCCGAGTCTAACAACTCTTTCACTGTGTGTCGTAGGTTGAAAACTGTACTTGTGGTTAAGAAGAATTACACCGCTGTTTAATGCTTCTTACCTAACCATCCACTGATATAGGTAAATGTCATCGACATAATATCAAAAGGTATATCTCACTCTATGAAAATAGACGTACAGATATATCAATTTGAAATTGTTGCACAACAGCGGATATTCAAAACCAAATATTTGCCGACCGGCAAACAGCCCATGTGATCTCCTCAAATATCACCGATTACAACGAATCCCGATATAATGAGGATGATCACCCAATTCCCAATAACTTACTCCCACTCATCATCTGTAAAGCCATACAGATGTGAGAATCAAACCTGGTAAATACATACCCTGGAGCAAGTGTCTAATCAGGAAATCAGTTTTCTTTTAACAGTACACAGTTGAACTGAAACATTGAAATGTTTCGATGGGGTATCCTGGTATTCCTAGTAATGCCTCTACCATTATCCAGATTCATAACTATAACCGTATAATTCTTTGCCACCTCTCCAAATCCATTTATATGTATTTAGTCGTTACCTTCTGCACACCTCTTAGCCCAAATGGTTTTCTTCCTTCCCTACCGTTCGGCACCAGCCTATGGTTTGGAAGAAGACTATCCAATAAGCATAATGGGTGTACTGTCCTAGTCCTAGGAGCACTCGCAATGCGAGAGAAGGTGAAGATAAAAGACAACCGAATAAACCTTATTCTTATTTCTCCTGGACCAGAATCCATCCCCGAACTGGAACAAGTTCCTTTCGAGTTCGTATATATCCATACGAGGGAGTGTCCAGTAAACTGTGGATCTTCGTAGTGATACGGAGTGTCCTGGAGAAATACAAAGGTGATTTAGGATTGGCGAAGAAATACTTGGTTTGGTCGTGAATATCAGTTGCAATTTACTTTGCCCTCTTACTAATCCCTTGCTTTGTCTTAATCTTAATACCTTCTGCACACAATTTAGGCTAATTGGTTTTCTTCATTCCTTACCGGTCGGCACCAGCCTAAGGTTTGGAAGAAGACTATCCAATTTGCGCAATAGGTGTACTATCTCCTAAACCAAGGAGTACTCATAACTTGAGAGGAGGAAAAAAGGAAAAGACAACTGAATAATCCTTATTCTTATTTCTCCTGGACCAGAATCCATCCTCGAATTCCTTCGAGTTCGTATCTAACCATACGATGGCTTTGTCCAATGGAAGTGGACGTTCGCAGTAATACGGGGTGTCCTGGAGAAAAGGGTAAAAGTAGGAGTGGCAATGAGGTCTGCAACTCTGACAATCCAAAAGCCAGTGTAAAGAAGGTTCGGTCAACTTGGTCACTGAGTCATAGTCTTAGGGTCGGGTCAATAGTCGCTGCCAGAGAGAGAGAGAGAAGAAACACTCAGCGTGCACTCTAACCAAGATCAGAATGGTTACCAATTTATCTAATCTGGAAACCTCCCACTGTACCTCAAATTCTCCTCCAAACCTGAAAGAAGAATTAGTCGGGGTCACCCGAGGAGTAAACTAACTCATCAGTGGGAATCGGGATCCAACTATCATCGCATGATAACGTGACGGAATCCGCTCACGGTACCACACTCCAGAAGGTATGCGCATATCTGGCAAGTTTCAGTTCTTTTGAAACTCCCGATGTGATTTCTGCCCCATGCTCTTATGACCTTGGCGTGAGGTCAAAATATCATAAGTCACATGTCAAGTTCTACCCATCATTGTCCAGGTTAATTTGAACCCACCCGTACATACCCTTGACGTAGGCCAAAATAGTAGTACGACTGTCCCAAACCAACGCATCTATCTATGCAACAGATAAATACCCGGCAACTACCAAACACTATGCCTTGGCGTGAGGTCAAAATACATAGCTTGAATACTACCGAATATTTAACTGAAATGATGGAGGGCTACGAATGGTTTCTGGCGAAAACCTTTAACGTAATGAACTTGATATCGTTGAAGGAACGGATAGCTTTTTAGAAAATATAGTGACGAAAACCTTTACTAAAGAGGTCACTCCCGATGAAGGGATCTCGGCTCTTTCCCCGTAGGATGGGGTGCTGGATATTCATAACCGAATATCACTGTGCAAAGCAAAAGTAATCGGCTATAGTGAAGTTACTGCCCTGACGCAAACTTTTGTCCAAGGGGTCACTCCCGGTGAAGGGATCTCGGCCCTTGCCTCGTCGACTGAGGAGCAGGATATTCCAAATGAATACCACGATGCAAAACAAAAGTGAACGTCCTTGCAATAACAGCTTTTTGAAAAGTGTTCCAACAACATCAGATTAGGTTTGTTTATCTTGCATTGATCCGAATCAATGCAATCCCATCAATTGATCACACCACAAAGAACGAAAATATACTGACGTACATATATGCCATCCGCATTCGCCACTGGGTCCCGTCATCACTCGTTAGGTTAGCTAACAAACGGCAGAGCGGGGACTGGACTAGCGCGGATGAAAAACATATACAACATCTACTAATATATATACCAATATATAGTATTTCGCTCAAGGCGTGAATAAAATGCAACATCACAGAAATGTACAGCATCACAGAACAATACAGATATCTGGGATCCCCGGGTTTCACAGAGCCACTACTGAAACCCGACGTTCCACTGGTCGTGTGGATAGCCTGTGCAATGAAAACCTATACCCCCTACGAGTGCGTCGAATAGCCCGCCAATCCTGGAGTGAAGCCCCCTCCGTCCCAATGCCATGAGATGCGGGCTTGTTGCCTTCTAGAACCCGGCTATCCGTGCACCCCACCGCGGGGTAACCCTAGTACAGAAAGTAAAATATACATACAACGGGTACATCGACCGCAACCAGGTCGTGCCCCAAAAGAATAATACAAACAGGCAGTGACGGCAGTCCACATGTCGGACGCTCGCCCCGCAACAACAAATGTACATAATACAACAGAAACTGTACTAGCATTGCATCCAGGCTATCCCCACGACCGATCCGCAACATCACAGCAAATACATAGAACATCAACGTGAAAGTCAAGTTCGCAAATCCGTCTAACCGGGCTATAGCAGTTAGACCGGATTTACCGATCGAGTGACATTCACGGTCGCAGATATAATGTAAATACTGTGAAAAATGTGTTTAAAATATCCGATCGATCAAATTTTAATAAGTGGGCCCCAAAGCAATACTGTAGCAATCACAGAAATTACGGGCCCAATATTAATATTCCAAAACCCCTAAATTCAACCCAGAAGCCCACTAGAAAAACCCGGCCCATTGATCCTTACAAACTGCGGCGGAACCGCGGCCCCAAGTGGGTATTGGCCGCGGTTCCGCGCTCTTGTTGAAAAGTCAATGACTCGAATTTTCCCAGATGTCTTATTTCTTCCAGAACAGTACTTTTATTCAACCTGAAAAATTTTTAGACTCCAAAAAATTTCAACAGAAAACTGTCGTGAAGAAAATACGGGTTTTGGACATTTCGATCGATCGGAACTGAAAAACACATTACACAAAGCTAGACTAGGTTAATGGCAAGGCTCTGATACCACTGTAAGTGCACGGCGGCGCCCCGGCCGTCAATCCGATGGCCAAATGCGGAAACGGTGATAAACTTTAATTTTTGCGGACTTAGCAAACCGGCACCACCGCGCACTAAACACCCGGATCGTAACCATTAACAAGTCTAAGCTAACTAGAAGATGGGTTAGAGATATACCGACTGATCCGAGTCCTCCGGTCTTCATCTCCACTCCGATCTCCTCGCGGGATCTCCGGTCGTCGCCTCTTCACCGGAAGGGCACCACGTCGCCTGCATCTTTTACGGGCTCCCGCCTCAATACCGAGGCAACTCGGGCGCGAAGTAGGCTAGCCGACGCGTCCAAGATTTGCTGTAGAATGTGTAGTGAACTATTGTCTCTATTGGGGTTGAAGGAGTTGCCATGATGGAGGAATTGGTGCAAAAGGATTTTCCATAGAACTTGCTGGAAAAGGAAATGGAGCATGCTCTGTACAAGAGCTCGGCCAGGAACCGTAGTGTGCTCTCTGTGAAAAATAAATGAAGCAAGCTCACTCTTACCCCAAACCAATCAGCCCGCAGGCCAAAAACAATTGCAACCACATCTATATTAATTAATTCACCCATCATTCAAGAATCTCCAGCACACTCTTTAAGCTCTTTAATTAATCCATTATGTCATAATGCTTCAGCACACTTTCAAAGCAATTCCAGCATACATTCATAAATTAATCCACTATACAAAAATTAAACCCTCACCTCCATCATTCCAAACAGTAGCCGGCCATACCCTCTCAAATCTCAATCAATGCAAGTGATGGAGGGAATCTAAAGAAGCCATCAAAATGAATATATTTGCAAGAAACCCCCTCCACAAATGTTATTTGCACAATTGCAAATAACCCCCTCCATCGGAAAAGTCCGTCCGTGAAGGAACAATGAAAAACCGGCCGGAACGGAAAGCAAACTGGCAACTCCAGAAAAACTGGTCCCGTAATAAATTACAGGAAAACCCCGAATCTGTGCATACACACCCGCATTTGTATTCCGACCGGATACAAATGCAAAGAGACAAAACTACATTATCAAATACTAAGATCCGGCTTAAGCCAAAGCCGGCTAGTAAAAACCGTCCGATCACGATCTGTGCAATACCGCACGTATCTGATCGAACCCTGCCATATCTCCATACGGCCTCTACAGCGTTTCGCCCGAAAGCTGAGTAACTGAAAGTGTGGCGGACTCTAAAGACTCGTCAATACTATGGCTGTGGATTTAACCACTAGCACGTCAGAGGTATAAGCCAATACGTAACGAGCCACCAGCTATTGACCAAAAGGGACATCGATGAGCGAACTCATCCTGACACCCTACTGAGCCTGTCAGTGACAATATCTGTACAGTCCGGTCCGTTCGTCTATGAGCATCGCATGTCGGGCCTAGGGAGTGGGTAAAAGTCAGACCCCCAAAAGCGGTACAAGTCGTGTCGGAGTGTAGCCCAGAACACCCTGAGATACTACTGGAATACCTACCAGTAAATCTCCTGCCTTGGCCAAGGACTTCGTGTAATGGCTCTCCTAGACACAGCGCGACCTCACCCCCAATACCGGGAGAGACGAACCCCCGAAGATCCGCTCACTGCCTCCATGTGGCTCGGGACTGTACCCAACTAAAACCTGTTTGCACGACTCCTTTGAGCCGTGGTTGGGTAGTAATCAAAGCACAGTGGGAACTCACACGAGACAAATGACGATCCCCAGGTCGATGAACTAACCTGTACACATGTCACCTGGGAACTGCTATCTGACGTCAGGTATAAGACCAACTAGCATGTTCCCGGCGAGTCCTGTCCGGTGTACTCATAACCCAATGAGCACCTGTATACATCTTAGGTGATCCAACTGACACCAGTGGCTTGTGAGACCGGCCACCGCCCCTCGTCGGGGTCTCGACTGTATACACTAGTCTACTCTGGAGAATCGATGCCCTGTCTCGAAACTCCCACGACTAGGGACCTTTTAAGGATGTGCTTATAGACTACCAGCTCCCACGTATATGATCGCCCTCATACTGCCGGTAGTCAAGCAAGAATCCCAGGGGCTCTATCAACGTGCAATAGTGACATGTCATGTCACCTAAAGCAGTAAACGATGATAAAGGTAAACCAGATAGCATACTATCATCTCGAGTAAGACTGTCCTACCGGGATAGGTCCTTCATCAATCATTGCAATCACGTGCCTGTGATCCAATAATTGACTCTGAGGGCACTATCTCTAACATCGCCCGTATGGCGTTATGCGTTTGGTTTAGAATTCTAATACTTGTTGCGTATTTTACGTCATTGTTAGAATTGCGCCTTACCCTATTTATTAGATACAATGGTACTGTGACTAGCAGCCGTAGGACACTGCACATATTATTGACGATTTATGTTGCACGAGCACGGATTGTATGCCACACACACACCGTCAATAATTGCCATGTCACACACAAACTATTATAGATATCATATTGCTTGGTTAGGGACTTCACGACATCGATTCACATTACTTATCATTTTGGACATTTAGTTACCGATATACCTTACTCACCTATTCCACTCATACCCGGAGGGGGTATACTTCATCAGTTCTTATAGGTAGATACCTATACATTGCTACACCTGTATGTTACACATATATTCGGTTGCAGTTACATATTTACCTTTACTGATGTTACTTAGCTGTACCTTATTGGTTTCGCATACATCTGGTTTCAGCTACATATTCTCATTTATATGCTCGCATTTCAGATATATCGCATATATTTATTCCTATATTTGCGCATTGTTTATTTGGATTTTACATGATGTTTTCTGGATTTGGGAACCGCGGGAGTTCATGAAATTATGCATACATTGAAAAACCCGGCTTCCTTGATATGATATTTGCGCAGCCACCATGAGATTTATCGGTTCTTATTATATACTCCACACGAGGTGTGGTTGCCGTATGAGGGTACATGGTAGGGCCCGGTATGGTTCCCCTCGGTAAGATGATCGATGGACTTTGCCGATTGAGCCTAGAGGCGGGCGAGTACCTACTGGGCAGACACAGGAGTTTGCTTCTACTCATCGGGACGCGCAGGCGTCCAATGCAGAGTCTTCAGGTATCCTTAATTCGTATGTTCTTTGATGTACTCGTTTGTTTTTCATACTTGTACCGTGGTTGGGTAGATTAGTCGTAGTTTGTGTTAACCTCTGTCAGCGATTCTTTTGTTGCGCGACACGTATTTCAGTTGTGTGCCAATCGGATAGGAGATAGAGATTTGTCCGTCGTTTCGATCCTTCTAGAGATGTTGGATTTGACGTTCTCCTGGGCACGGACTGGTTAGCTACGTGCTAGGCATCTGTGGACTACCATGAGGAAACAGTCAGGAATTTTTTTTCCCGGCGAGTTTTCCCGGCGAGTCAGTTCTTGTTGTGCAGGTGGATAGTTATGCCGCCTCTCACAGCTTGAATTCAGCCTTTTTCGCTAGTCGTCTTTTGAGGAGATGTCGTGGATTCTTGGCGTTCATTCGTGATATCGTAGCCACAGTGGGATTGTTTGACCGGGTTACTTTCGTGCGAGAATTTTTCCGACGTTGTTCCAGATGAGCCGGCGAAGCTTAGGGAGCTTAAGGATCAGCTGCAGAGTTGTTGTTTGGGGAGTTTTGTGCGTCTGAGTGTTTCTCTTTTGGAAGCTCCTATTTCTGTTCGTCAAAGAGAAAGACGGCAGTTTGAGGTTGTGTATCGACAGATCATTAATTGAATCGGCTTACGGTTCGGATAGGTATCCTTCACACCGCATTGACGATTTCTTCGATCAGTTCCGCAGTGCGAGGCATTTTCTAAGTTTGTTTGGGATCACGTCATCATTATTGCGGTTCGGAGTGATGGCATTCCGAAGACTGCCTTATGCGTACTACGGGCTTTGTGTGTTTTAGTGAGTCATTGGATTCACTGATGCCCTAGCAGCATTCGTAGATGTGAAGAACCAGATTTCTTCAGGCCGTTCCTCGGCCAGTTATTGTTGTGTTATTTACGACATTCTGGTCTATTTAATGTGTCTTAAGGAACAGGAGCAGCACTTGAGAATTTGTTATGCAGATACTGGGAGAGCCCCAGCGGTTGCTAGATTCTCGGAGTGTTTCTTGAGGCTTGTTTGTGTTCACTCCTAGGTCTTGTTGTCACGGGAGACGGTTTGTATGGTCCCGAGGAAGATCGTGGCCGTACAACTTAGGCCCAGACTTGTGTGCAGGACGGAGGTCCGCAGATTTTTGGGGTTAGCAGGTTCTTATCGCCATTTTGTGCTGGATTGCTAGGGTAGTGCTGCACCATCGACTGAATGGACTGGAAGGGAGGTTTATTTTCTTTGGACTGAGGCATGTGTGCGGAGTTCTCGGCAGTTGAAGATTCTGTTAACAACTGCACCAGTTCTTTCTTTGCTTTCTGGTTCGGGCGACCTTGTTGTTTAACTGTAATGTTTCTTGAGTGGGGCTCGATTGTGCACCGATGTAGCACTATAGAGTTATCACTTTTGCTTCCCTACATTTGGAGAAGTGCGAGAAGGATATTCCACTCATGATCTGGAGATGGCCACATTGGTTTTATGTTGGAGATTTGGAGACACTGCTGGTTTGAGAGTCGTGTCAGATTTTCACGGACCACCAGAGCTTAATGTACATCTTCTTGCAGCGGATTTTGATTGTTGTGATAGTCTTCTGCAGATTTACAGTCTTGTGTGATCGTCGAGTACAGCTTAAGTTCGTCTCTACGGAAGGGACATCTTGCTCATGTCCGCGCCCAACCACTTTTCTTAAATCGCTTTCGCGAGACACTGCCCGCCGATGCTCGTACGTCAGAGATACTTGAGCATAATCAGCTGGGTAATGATTCGGAGCCTTGATTTGTGACAATGGTGTACTAAGTTAAGGACGCGTTTGTGTACCTGATATCATCGGGTAGAGACGTGCAATCCTAGAGCAGACACATCTGTCAACTCTCTATATTCATTCAAGTTCCACCAACATTGACGTGACTGGTGAGATAGTTACGGGTGGGCAGGGATGTAAAGAGAAGTTTCAGGTTTAGTTTCAAGGTGTCTGTCTTGTTGTGTGCTTGGGTCGAGCATCTGAGGCCGGCTGGAGAGTTGCAACCTTTTACCGTTCCGAAGTAGGAGTGGGAGCAGATCTCCAAGAATTTCGTTATGGTTTCTACCCAAATTTAGTCAGGGTGTGACTCTATTCGGATTCTTGTCGTCCGGTTATACTCTGTTTGCTCAGTTGTTCCTTGTTAAGTTGTGTGTATGTGTTAATTGTTGTCAGCAGTTGGGGATTGTCACTCGCCATCGTTAGGGTTCTCCTTCGATAGCTGCTATCAGGAGACACCCCAATTGGAAACCTTTAGGCTTAAGGGTTAGGCCGTGTCGATCACCAGTCTGTTGTTTTTCTGACTCTGCGTAAGTAGGATTTTGTATCCCAGCTATGTCTAGAGATTTTGGAGATGATCCAATTGATTCAGGTCAGGATGGAAATTGTTCATTGCGGACAGAGGTCTTATGCGACCGTATTGGTTGAAGACTTAAGTGCGCAGTGGCAAATCATGTATTCCTGCGGATTTTTCCGATAGAAGACATGTTGGATTTTGGGAAGCTTATCCCAGGATTTAGGTCCTTCAGAGATCCTATAAGCGGGTTAGTTTCGTTGCCTTTAATTTGGCACTTCCGCCCAGATTATTGAGTTTTCACCCCGTATTCCTTGTGATGATACTTTACAATTACCTTCTTGACCTTTCTCACATAATTTAGCACCAGACCATGTAGCTTCGACGAGATCTTTCGTTCACCAGCAGCCATGTGTGTTAATGGCCCGGCAGGTGGAGAAACGTCGGTCAAGGGTCTTACCATCTGCAAAGGTTTTTTTCTTGGGCGTAGCCGTATAGTGAGGTAATCACTTGGGAGGCTGCGAGCGAGATTTGAGAGTTGTAATCTTCTATTTGATGGTACGCGTAGCAGTATATTTTTAAATTCGGGGATGAATTTCTTTTAAGGGGGGAGATTGTAACACCTTAGAATATGTTTTATGGCTAATTATATTTTAATATATGGTTTTTAATAAAAAGTTTACCAAATTGGTTTTCAATTATTTTATCCTATTTAATGAATATTTTATTAGATTTTTCCTAGGCTTGCACACACTTGTGCATGATAATTAGGGTGTTAAGTGGGGTTAAATCAGGATTAGCAACATGGTGGTTTAACCATTTCCTTAATCTAGTTTTAATTATTAAGTGTTTTGGGTTTACTAGTGTATGGTTGTTAAAAATAAAAAGGGTTTTAAAATTAAATTGACTTTCTTATGTTGACCTTGGTGAGAGAGAGAGAGTGTGAGAATGGGGCATGATGGCTTTGCCATGCTTCATTAAATGAAGAGAGAGAGGAGGGGTTTTGACTTTGTCTCTCATTTCTCACTTCCCTTTTCACACATTCTCTCATTCTCTCACACAAACACACACACACACACACACACACACACACACACACACTATCAGCAGCTCCAGCAGAACATCAGCAGCTGCAGAAGTAGCAGCACCAGAAGCATCTTCAACACCAGCAAGCAGCTCCAGCAGAACACCAGAAGCAAGAGCAGCAGCAACAGAGAAGCAACAACATCAGCAGCACAGGCAGCAGCAGCTGTAGCTGCAGCGGCTCCAGCAACCTGCAGCAGCTCTCACCTCCTCCATACACTTCTTCTCTGGTTCCTAGGGTTCATTATGGTATATTTCTTGAACCCCATTTCATGGTTTGCTTAAGTTGTGTGTGTTTTAGTGTCGATTAGTGTTAAATAGTGAGTTTAGTGCTAATTATGGTGATTTGTGTGAGATATTGTCTAAGTGATGATTGTGTTAGTTAACCTAGCTTATTTTAGTGTTGTTAGGGTTACTTTAACAAAGAATGGACCCAGATTACACTAAAATACCATAAGGTTTCCTTTTTAGTGCAAATTGGTGTTTTTAGCGATATATTGGCTTTCTGAAATCTTCTTTTGACCCGGACCTTTTAGGTTAAAATTAAGAAAACTGCAGTATGCTCACTAGGTATAGACAACACCACAAGAACACGAGCCCCTAATTCCCTACCCAGGCCGCCAATTAAAGCAATCTGGCCGCAAATTGCGGCCAGGAAGAGGAGTTGGGTGTTGGGGTCTTGGCTAGGATTGTCTGCAGTGTATTGTAGTGTTTTGGCATGTGTAGTTTTGTAAGATTTGACTTGTAGGAAAATCTGGGATCAAATGTCGTATTTCATGTCCATTGTGTTTGAGCGATACGCGCGATACGTGAGTGGGTTCTGCGATCCAGCGTGTCGCGGCGTGTCGCGGTAGTTTTAGACGCGTATACACACGTTTTAGCGTATCGTGCACACGCTCGTTTAGTTCACGACGCGAGTTTCTCGTTTGGGTTCGATATCGCGTTTTGTGGAATATTTGTCTTATATATGTATTCATTGTCTCATTTTCAGGTTTGCAAGCGGTGACTACTGACACGGCTACAGAGGAGGACAGGTGGTAGGATTCACCTAGCGTGGAGCGTAGGTGAGTAGATTTAACATCTACAGGGGAATCGCCCGCATGGCGTTATGCGTCTGGGCTAGAATTCTAATACTTGTTGCGTATTCTACGTCATTGTTAGAATTACGCCTTACCCTATTTATTAGATACAATGGTACTATGACTAGCAGCCGTAGGACACTGCACATATTATTGACGGTTTATGTTGCACGAGCACGGATTGTATGCTACACACACACCGTCAATAATTGCCATATCACACACAAACCATTATAGATATCATATTGCTTGGTTAGGGACTTCACGACATCGATTCATGTTACTTATCACTTTGGACATTTAGTTACCGATATACCTTACTCACCTATTCCACTCATACCCGGAGGGGGTATACTTCATCAGTTCTTATAGGTAGATACCTATACATTGCTACACCTGTATGTTACACATTTATTCGGTTGCAGTTACATATTTACCTTTACTGATGTTACTTAGCTGTACCTTATTGGTTTCGCATACATCTGGTTTCAGCTACATATTCTCATTTATATGCTCGCATTTCAGATATATCGCATATATTTATTCCTGGATTTGCGCATTGTTTATTTGGATTTTACATGATGTTTTCTGGATTTGGGAACCGCGGGAGTTCATGAAATTATGCATACATTGAAAAACCCGGTTTCCTTGATATGATATTTGCGCAGCCACCATGTGATTTATCGGTTCTGATTATATACTCCAAACATGGTGTGGTTGCCATATGAGGGTACATGGTGGGGCCCGGTATGGTTCCCCTCGGCAAGATGATCGATGGACTTTCCCGATTGAGCCTAGAGGCGGGCGAGTACCTACCGGTGATAGTACCAATGACTCGGTGGGGATCATGGAGATACCGTTGGGAGTCATGCACGTATGCATACGTCGAGTGGCGAGGGTCAGATCTAGGCACTCGTGCTTTCGGGATAGCGTATGATACGTACCTATCAGGATGCTAGTCTTGGTGACGGCATCTGATAGATCAGGATTTCTGTGTCGATGCTTGGCACATTGTTTTCATGATATTTCTTCTAACACCTTTTGTATATATAACAGGGGATTTAGCCGTTGTTATATATACCCTTACACCAATATTAGTGGAGTGGGACACTAATATATGTGTATTGATCCCATCATATTTATTTCTGCAAATATATACCTTTAGGATGTTAGAATTCTACTTGAGATTTGATTTGGGATATTAGGTGATTCATTGAGATTGGATATTGGACATACATATGGGATTACTGATTTATACATTCGGGATATAGGAGATTACTCGATATTGTACATTAAGGAGATGTGAGACTTATATGATGTGAGAGCCCAACATGGGGGGATGATTTGAGGAATTGGGATTTGAGTGTCTTGTTGGATTGTGATTCTACTACGATGACAGGATTCCGTGGGATGACATATTTCACACCATACCTCATACCTTTTCGCTTATGCACTGTTCCATGTATTAAGAGTACCTGTTAGTGTACCCTTCATGATTGCTGCATATTTATATTCTCATATCCCTATTGCATGGTTATTGCATACTACTGTCATGTTATTATTGCTTCACATATTGATTGTACCTGCTAGTGTACTTTCCTTTATTCTGCATTCACATGACCTGTTATTATTGTAAATTGCATATCTTAGATTCATATTGTACGTACATTCCTGCGATTACCTGCATATGTTATCTACTATTCACGAGTTGGCAACTCACCCCCGTTGTGCCACAGGTATTGCAGGGTGTTCCCCAGAGTACTCGAGGCAGGCTATTCACCTATCATATTTTGCTACAGATACCGTATCGGCTCACAGTATACTATTTTTCTTAGGTGGGTTGGATGATTATCTGTATTTCATATTGTACATTCGTTGTATCTTGTACTCTCCATCTACTATTATGTTGTTGACTTAGAGACTTGGTGAGGACGATATTGTATATTATTGTGGCTTTGTTGTCTTATATTCAGCTTTATCTCTACTGTCTTTATTTCTTCGCTACGGCGTCGTATATTTGTGATGTGGATTGTTTTCCGCCTTTGGGCCAATTTTTACAAAAAGGGGTGTTGGTCCAAATTTTAAATATAGAAAGTGGGACTTTTAAAGAATTTGGGTTGCGATTTCAAATGTTTCAAAACTGCTATTCTCTTTTCTTATCTTCTTTTTATGGTTTAGATTTCCGGGTTTTGGCTTTCTTTTACTGCGTTACGTCTTTAGGCGTTGCATAGTATTAGGGCCGTCACGTGCCAATTTCGGGACGTGACACTATGCAAAGCAAAAACTATAGAAACAATCAAAAGACAAACCGAGTTTGTAGCATCTGCTAGTTTCAGTAAAGAGGTCACTCTCGGTGAAGGGATCTCGGCTCTTTCCTTATCGAATAAGGTGCTGGATGTTCTATAAGGAACACCGCTATGCAATGGAAGAACTAGAGCTACCAGTTTTTAAACAAGTTTCTACAACATCATTAGGTTTCTTTTAGTTTCATTAATCTCATTAATGAAGTCCCATTTTATTATGCTTCACAGGCATCACATTTGAAACGAAATCTGTAATATAACATATATCTCATATATATAATATAAACATTCGTCTCAGGCAGTAATATGATTTCATCACAGAACATTGCAGCAGAAGAACATATATGAAATATTGGATATACTAGGAGGTCCGTGTTTTTAATACGAGCCTGTATAAGACACGGATTCCACGGTCGCGATGAATAGCCAAACCCACATCCCTAGACCACTACGAGAGCAGCAAGCAACACTGCCAATTCTAGGGTTAGGAGACCCGGTCTCAACTCCTCGAGATGGTCTCCCACTGGACCCTAGAACCCGGTTACTTGTGCTCCCCGCTTTGGGTCTACCTAATGCGGAAAAGTAAATAATATACAATGGTGACATCATCCTCAGCCCGGAAGTGCCCCAATAAAAGAATATTACATACAAATGAATTTTACATGAATGAAAAAGAAAAACTCTCATCTTACATAAAACCCCCAGCTATTCAGAACACGACGATCCAATATAACATATCACAGCAACACATAATATCTCATATCATCAACGTAAGCAAGTATGCGTATCCCGATTGTCGTTGATGTATAGCAACGAAGCCGGCAATACACCACATACTACGCTTACGGTCACAGAAAAGAAAGTGTAAAACTACAACAGTTGGAATCCACAACCTCCTTAGACATCGCATGCCTAACCAAATGAATTCTTTAGACATCACATGCCTAACAATTATAAACCCCGCATTTTAGTCTCTTTATCGAAAACTCTTTTCAATATCAAGTCAGGCAATTCAACAAGATTCCTGACATCCTGATCGAATGCTCGTCGCAAACTTTAGTAGATGGCCGCACCCCCGGATGCCGTCGACGAAGTGCACTAAGGCGGAACACCGCTGCCATGAGCACCCTGACGGATGCTTTTGGCGACAGGGTTCTCCTACAGTCACTTGGTCGGGGCTATGGGGCATGGCTATCTATTAAGTTTACCCGGCGAATATCCGCGTACGCTATGTGATTGCAACGGACTTTTGATCACGTCAAAATTCAGTGGCAACCGATCATTTGAGACTAAACTGCTAGATTTATAACATTCAAATTAGTTATCTCATAACTACCTGTGGATTCAAAATATTGTATCACATTCCAGATAAATAGACAATGTTAAACTTTCCGATCGAATAAACAAACACCCAAGATTTCCCAAATAGTTCTCAACACTTGAAATTAGTTTAAAAACATCCATCACATGCCACAGTACCAATAGTCCAGCAGTAGAAGGGTCAAGCCAACGCCTCACATGTGGCAACGCCGTACTGCCCTAAACCCTAAGGTTCAAAGGCAGTTCAGACGGTCACATAATCGAGTTAAGGTTTGTTATCTTCTAGAGGTTCACCACGTTACTTGCACGACTTAGAACGTTCTAAAACTACGAAAAATACAACACATGGAAATATTCCGGCAGGGGAAAAGTGCGTTATTGATATCCGTTCAAACTTTTTAACACGTTCTAAAAATTACCCGGACAAAATAAAAGAAGTTATACTTTCTGATCGAATCAACGAGCTCACAATTCAACCCAGAAAACTCAACACTTGAGTAATAATTAAAAATTCCCAGAAGCAGTAGGTAACATATACGGATGTTACTATTGTAAAACGATAACCTAACTCTCAATTCTTGCCGCGGAACCGCCGCCAATACACTAGTTTCGCCACGGTTCCACGGTGATATAGCGGAGTTAGGGTGTCTTTTTTCACAGGTCTCCATAGAATTCCCTGCTGATTTTTTTGAGTATTTTTAATATGAAAAATATCAACTTTTTGAAAAATTTCTAGAAACTAGGGTATTACGGGTATTCGGAGTTCGATCGGACTGTAAACTTTGTCTAAAGCTCTAGCTTGGCTCTGATACCACTGTAGGGTTACTAGGCACTCTAATAAGGTTCTACAAGGCATCAACCATGCCCGATTTAAAATTTAGCCATGCCGAACAACCCTAATCAAGATCTTTAAACTAGAGATTAGGAGAAAACAAGCATGTTAAACACTTTAGCACTAAGTGAGAGGGATTACAACCTTTGTAGATCCTGTCCTTCACTTCTTGAGCTCCGTGTTGAGATCCCTTCGCTGCGATCATCGTGCATCCGGACTCTAGATGTTAGTTATATGTATACCCTAGAGGCCATTACTGTACATTGGATGTATATTGTAGTGGATGCTGGGACATATATAGGGAGGACTTTCTTGCTCGACATGATAGTATGCTATCTGGTTGACCTTTACCTTAACGTGTACACTGATTGTCTCTCTGTTACATGTTGTTAAAGCCCTTAGGATGTGTGCTTGACTACCTGGACTATGATGCGGATCATACTAGTGGGGACATGGTAGTCCATAAGTACATCCTTCAAAGTCCCTAGTCGAGGGTGTATCGAGACGGGGCATCGATATACCAGAGTAGACCAGCGTGTACCTTCTCGACCCATACAGATGGGCGATGGATGATCCCATATCCATCGGTGTTTGACATCAGAGATGATATACGGGTGCTCAGTAGAGACTGGGTACACTGGACGGACTCGCCGAGAACTCCCAGATGGTATTATACCTCACGTCAGATGGCAGTTCTCTGGTGACACTGGTACAGAGTAGTCTGTTGACCCGAGATCGTCATAGAGTCTTGTGTGGTTCCCACTGTGCTTTGATTTCCATCTTACCACGTCCAAGAGGGCGTGCAAAACGGTGGTTTTTGGGTACAGTCCCGAGTCACATGGAGGCAATGAGCGATAGGAGGGGATTCGTCTCTCCCGGTATAGGGGGTTGATGTTGCGCTGTGTTCGATTGGCTATAACAGGAAATCCCTGGCCAGGGTTGCTGAGATTTACTGGTAAGTGTTACCAGTAGTTTCTCGAATGGTTATAGACCTCATATCGACACGACTTATCGAGCTATTGGGGTCTGACGTTTACCACCCCTAGGCGAGATATGTGACATATCAGATGAACAGACCGGACTGTACGGTTGTGTTACTGGTTGGATTCACTGGAGTGTGAGCGGGCTTGCTCGTCGATCTTCAGATCGCTCAATACCCGGGTGGCCGTTACGTTTAGCAGACCGCTTGCGGCTTGTGGGTGTTTGATATGATCATCATCCGCTGCCGGCGTATTGACGAGTCTTTAGAGTCCTACACAGAGGTTTCCTGGCTCAAGCGAAACGAAATAGGAGCGCATATGAGATATGTGCGGGACCGAGAATAATGCGTGTATGTGATACCGTATTCCATTCTCGCGATGAATGTATCGAGTGGTTGTATGCGATATAACCATATATCGATTCAAGCGTTGATTCGATAAGCCGATACATTGTATACTAGTCGGTTGTGTGCGACATGACCGGATCATTGAATCAAGTGTTGATTTAATGATTTAATGTATAATTATATATTTGATATATTACTTTGCATTAACTAGTAATGGTTCACTTTAAATGGATTTTCTCACTTGGATTGTGCAAGTTGTATATGTGATATACTTTTATGCACATGTTTGTATCATGTTTGATGATGCATATTAATTTGGTTAAGTGTAAAGATTAAACCATGGTTTACTTAATGATTAGGGTTTTGATTATCTTATTCATTTATTTATATATATTCATTTTGGAAATTATTTAAGGATGGTGGCTTATTTTGTTTTATGTTGAAGTTTCTTGAAACTTTGATCAAGTCAACCATTCTTATCTCTTCCTTAACCCTAACCATCATATCTAACCATGGTTCATTCTCTACACTAAACTAGGGTTAATATTATGATAAGAATGGATTTTATTTTCTATTCTATTATTCTTATCATAACATTTCTTCTTCTTCTTCCTTGAACTTAAGAAGAAAAAGCTTTCTTCATCAATGGTGAATTGAGCAAACAAGTGAGAAATCCAATTCTAAAGTCTACCCACTTCCTATTTCTTCATCCTCTACCTCTTGCCAAGTAGTAGAGTGTGTTTCCTTCACAAGTTTTAGGGCTTGGTGAAGGTGGAGCTTGATTTAGCGATGCCTCGACGTAGATCATCTACGGCATGGACATCGACGACCTAGCTTACTTTTTCTCCGACGAAGCCGACTCTAGAGCCCGGATTTGTTTTGGACAGCGGAGACGACTTCGTTGCGGAGCTATGGAGGTGGAGCACCGGATCTACAAAGGTTGTATTTCCGTTTTCTCATTAGTTAAGTGTTAACTAGTTCTTTTTCGCCTAGACATCTAGTTATCGATCCGTAGTTTAGGGTTTCTCGGCACCATAATTTTTGAAATTGCCATGGTTGATGGCTTGGGAGACCTCACTAGCGTGCCTAGGAACCCTACACTAGAGAGGCTCCACGAAGAGAAAGATGCAAGCTTTCTTCCGATCTTCGATAACAAAGATGATCTACCTTGAAGTTTCTTTAACACAAGCTCTTACTCACTAATGATGTGAACACCCTCATCTAAATAGCAAGGATAGATGAGGATGATGAAGTAGAATTTTAGCTCTCATTTGTTTTCTTATTCTCACTCACTTTCATCACAAAAAATCAAAGCAAGAAAGCTTTTCAAAGAGGAAGAAGAAGATGATTCCTTTTGTGATGAATAATGAAAATGTAATAATAATTACTTATGCAACCAGGGTTGCTAATAATATAAGCTAACCCTTGTAGAGAGTTGACTAGGGTTATGGGTTTGGTTTGGGTTTACAAATATCTCACAAAAAATATCAACACTAAATATCTTTGCAAGAAAAAAAGAAAACCTTCTAAAAGCATCTTGAAGTAACTAACCCAAATCAAACCCTAACCTTGTTTAATCTCCACTAATCTTGTTTCATTAGTAATCATATCATGTTACAATATTATATATCACATATATAATATTTATTGTAACAAAATAAAATAATCAATTAACATATATCTCATATATATCAATGTATTACCCGAGTGAGAAAAAGAATCTTTTAGTGAGCTTATATTAGTTAATGTAATTTAATATATCATCATATATATAATTATACATTAAATCATCGAATCAACACTTGATCCGACAATCCGGCTATATCGCATATAACCGACTAATATACCATTTACCGATTCATCGAATCAACACTTGATCCGATAACCCGGTTGATATCAAATATCGCGAGAATATAATACGGTATCTCATATCGCATTATCCTCGGTCCTGCACATATCACATATGTGCCCGTACTCCGTTTTTCTTGAGTCAAGAAACCTCTGTGTAGGACTCTAAAGAATCGTCAATACGCCGGTAGTAGGTGATGATCATATCAAACACGCACAAGCTACAAGCGGTCAGATAAACATAACAGCCACCCAGGTATTGAGCGATCAGAAGATTAACAAGCAAGCCTGTACATTCTCCTGCGAATCCAATCAGTAACACTCCCGTACAGTCTGGTCTCGTCATCTGATATGTCGCATATCTCGCCTAGGGGTGGTAAACGTCAGACCCCATTAGCTTGATAAGTCGTGTCGATATGAGGTCTATAGCAGTTCGAGAAACTACTGATAACACTTACCAGTAAATCTCAGCAACCCTGGCCAGGGATTTCCAGTTATAGCCAATCGAACAAAGCACAACATCAACTCCCTATACCGGGAGAGACGAATCCCCTCCTATCGCTCATTGCCTCCATATGATTCGGGACTGTACCCAAAAGCCATCTTTTTGCACGCCCTCTTGGACGTGGTATGATGGAAATCAAAGCACAGTAGGAATCATACAAGACTCTATGACGATCTCGGGTCTACAGACTAATATGTACTAGTGTCACCGGAGAACTGCCATCTGACGTGAGGTATAATACCATCTGGGAGTTCTCGGCGAGTCCGTCCAGTGTACCAAGTCTCTACTGAGCACCCGTACACCATCCTTGATGTCAAAACACCGATGGATATGGGATCATCCATCGCCCATCATATGGGTCAAGATGCGTATACGCTAGTCTACTCTGGTGTATCGATGCCCTGTCTCGATACACCCTCGACTTGGAACAGTTATAGGATGTACTCGTCGACTACCGTGGCCCCACTAGTATGATCTCATCATAGTCCCAGTAGTCGAGTACATATCCTAAGGGCTTTATCAACATGTAATATAGAGACAATCAGAGTACATGTTAAGATAAAGTATAACAAGATAGCATACTATCATATTGAGCAAGAAAGTCCTCCCTATATATGTCCTAGTATCCACTACATTATATATCGTATGTACAGTAATGGCCTCTAGGGCATACATATAACTAACATCTAGTACTCTTAATATATCAACTTCATGTATTGACTTAGAGACGAGTTGTAAGGATCGATGTTGTTTATTCTTATGACTCTGGTTGTCGTGCTCATGTGAGCCTGCCTTTTATATATGTGGTTTATCTTTTCTTCGCTACGGCGTCGTATATCTGTTGTGGTGGTTGTTCCGCCATTGGGCGAGATTTGCTCCTGTTTAGGGATGCTATACTTTTATCTTATGTTTGTACCCGTTTCGGGGCTAGTTTTTACAAAGAAGGTGCTGCCAAAATTGTTATGAAAAACAAACATAAGTTTAAAAGTTTTTGCATCGAGATTTTTAAAAGTGATCTATCTTTCTTTCATGTAATGGTTTAGATTGCTGGGTTTTCGACTTACTTAATTGCGTTACGCCTGCTGACGTTACGTAGTTTAAGTGCCGGTTATGTGCCCAATTTTTGGCCATGACAAACATGATGTTGCCGCCTTGAAGACCACCGTCGAGGATTGAAGGAGATGTTGGTACGTATACTACTTAATAGTAAAATACTTTATCACATTATATATAGTAACATATGCAATATTAGTAGCTTGAACTTATTTGGTTGTAAACTTAGCTTTGATTAATCCAGCTTACATAAAATTATCTAATTAAAATAAACAACGGTTTTCCAAACTAGATACCCAAACGAGGTTTAAATCCCTAAGTATTTTTAGATTGGGGTTTCGCAATAACCTGATAATGATATGAATTCGACTAATATCTAATACACTATTCTTACTCATTTATTACACACAAAATTTAACAGATGCAACATAGTACTTCAACTGCGGCTCTACATGCATCTCCTTCGGTTGCGGCTCCGCATGCCACTATCTCGGTTGCGGTTGCGTAGACCACTCCTGCAGCTTTACAGCCCACTCAGACTCCCACACAGTCCGCTCCTTCATTAGACGAGTTTTTAACGACTCAGAGCTGCACCGAGGAGCAGATGTGTCAAATTACGGCATTTATCAGATGTGGAGGGGCTGGACCGAGCTAGGGTAGTTTTTTTATATTTTGAGGATGCATGTACTTATATGATGCATATTGTATATATTTTGGACAATATTAATGTTGTTTGCTTGTTCATGATGATTTAGATTGATATCGTAATTTGTTTGTTTGTTTCTTTTATATATTATGCGTGAGATGTTGATTATGAATATTTTTGAATTTGATTATATGATGTATATATTATTGTACACAGGGCGGGGAAAAAACAGGAAGCCCATTTTTTTAAAAAAAAACTGATATTTTGTCCACTCGGATTAATCCGTAGGGCCATCTATTGCACCTACGGATTAATCTGTAGGTGCAACATTTGCCCCCACACAGTTAGTCGTAGGGAAAAAATATCTGGTATCCTGATATTTTGTCCCTATAGACTCAGTAAGAGGGGTTAAACTTTTCCCTGTGAATTTATCCGTAGGGGCATTTATCTGGACCTACGGATAAATCCTTATGGGTAAGTATCAGGCCCTACGGATAAATCCGTAGGATCAAGTATTTTATTTTATAAACCAATAAATTAAATAAATATTTTTTCCCTACGGAGTAATCCGTTGGGCATGTTCAGAACGAAGACTTGCACCTGCGGCCTTTACTCCTACGGGGGAATTTTATGTCCCTAGGGACATATCCGTAGGGACAGTGGTTTGTCTCTATGGCTAAATCCATAGGGGCAACCCATTATTGTAGTAGTGTAATTATCCTGCAACGTAGCAATTCCAACTTTCTACAATCCTTAACAATATGTTTTGGCCATTTTTAGATCTTTTGAAAATATTGACATTGTACTGCTTTTATTTTTATGGTCAATTGATTTCTTGATAGATTATAAAAAAAAAATTTACTTTAGACTTTGGTATGAAATTCTTGTTGGCTATAGTGCCCTCAAGGCAATTATCGTAATCACAGTTAGGTGATTACGATGATTGAGGGAGGACCTATTGTTCAGTCGAAAATATTGCAATCTTGAACATATCAATTTCCTCACTTTTCAAATCATTTAAGGATAGTTGATATATTTATAACACATATTACCAGTTCCTCTGCAAATTATCAAATACCACGTGTTATATATAGAATCAACATCTTTTTAAGGAAATTGTATGTTTAGTATGTCGCGCATAATATTCTATATCTCAACAATTTTCATTGAGAATTTATGCAGAAAATTATTTTAGGACAGATATCGGAATCGCAAATTTGCCGATAAAACGCAGCAAATCAAAGACTCAAAATCTGGCAGAAATTCAGAAGAGATAAAAAGATTCCAGATATCAGAAGAAGACCCAAAGACCAACACCAATATACTCAAGAGAAATGAAACAGTGATCTCATCAAAAGGCCGCGAAACCGCGGCCGAGTCAGCCCGATCCGCCGCGGATCCACTGCCGAGTTGGGGGCGCCGGGATCGATACTTCTCCAGAAGCTTCAGCTCAACTCCTTAGCTTATTGGAGACGCTTCATACCGTCCTAGCTTCTTGAAGAAGTCTCCACATAATAGCCTAGCTTCATATGCAAGCTTGATAACTATCTTACTCTAGTAGTTTCCCTACAACTACCTAGCTTCTAGGGGAAGGTTGGTGAAGTGCTATATAATGGAACCTAGGTCTTCATTGAAAAGGTTGTTGAATTTTGGTTGTTGAATCTTAGTGAGAAAGCTTTGATCCAAATACCAAATCCAATTCAATTCAAAAATCCAAATCAAGATTCATTGAGAACTACATCAAGCGAAGACATCGAAGATCCTTTGTGCAAAGCCGATCGTCATCAAGAGCAAGAGACCCACGAATGATCCACATCTCACGGTGATCTAGCTACGCAAAAATCGACGACAAATTCGCTTTCCAAAGGAGTGATCGAGTGCTTAGTCTTGTAATCTCGGATTGAGAAGTATAAATTTGAAGAAAATTTAATAAAGGTGATCAATTGTTAATTCTCGCTTTCTTTACATTCTTGCATTATGAAATTTCTAATTCTTGATTCTTTTATTTTCATGATGCGAGAGTAGATCTCCGCTTGCTAAGGAATCGAAGGAAATCCGTAGATCAAATGATGATGAAATCCTAAACCAATCTTAAGTCTTATGAGAATTATGAATTTTAGGAAAAAGAATCATCAATGACCTAATTTGGTTCGAGATCACCATTCTTGATAATTTTGTTGCAATTTGGGAATTAAACGATTGATGATTTACTTTGCCAAAGGCTAGATCTGAATGGTGATCAATGAAAAGACAAGGGATAGTGAAGGAGAAACCCTAGTTTCTTCAATAGATCCCAAATCTTCATTCATCACCATCGATCTAGCTATAATTCATCAATAGATAAGATGAGTCATTATTAGTATTCTTCATTACTACTAATTCTTATCAATTTCTACAGGCTATTCTTAATTTTTCTTTATAACTAAAATTGATGTTGGACACTTTCTTGATTTCTAATTCTTGAACATATTCTTGATTTTCTTGAAATGACTACTTAATTAAATCTTGAATTACTTTCTTGAATTTTCTTAGTATTTTCTTTTGACTCATCTAAAGCACGAACGAAAAAATGCACGAATCTCAGTAGATGATCCGCATTCATTAACGAACATCATCGACACTGTTATTGATTGCGGCTATAAATTCTTTGATTGTGATAACACTTTTCTACACATCAAGAAACGATCAAATCAAATGGCGCCGTTGCCGGGGATGCGTGCTATTTTGTTCATTCTTGCTATTTGAGTTGAAATTTTATTATTCCATCAAAAATTTGAATCAAAATCGCATCAAGTGCTAAACGATTAGTGTGTGAATTTTGCAAGGAAATCTGGGATCTCTGCAGAGGGGAAAATATTTTGATCATTTCAGCTAGGACAGAGGACTGAATGGAGCAGCTGTAAAAATTTTCCTTCAACGATCATCCAAACTGACCGCAGAACCGCGGCCTTTAGCAAGGATTTGCGGCAGAACCGCGGCTGCGTTGACGAGTTAGGGCTCCAGTTCTCTGTGGTATATTTCTTACTTTCTTATCTCTTCTCTGCTCTTGTCCAATAACAAATTTCTGCAGGATTCTTTGCAAAAATTCGCAGCGCCCCTAAAAAGAAAAAAAATTGTTGCGTATTTTGATATTGGTTGTTTGTGCATATTTTAATACGAAAATTAAGGGGCAAAGATAAAATCCAGATTAGGTAGGGATTTCATTACCCCTCCTAAGCCCCAAAAATCACAAAACTAGCATCCGCATCACCCTTCATTAACTAAAAAAATATCTAGACAAGACTCTAAGGACAGTCACGCTCAATTAGGATAGAAGGTCGTAGGTAATCTATTGTTTATCCGCATTTCTTTTGTTGTGTCTAAGGCAAATGTGTCTAAAGCAAGTGGTTACTTAATTCAGCCCTCTACTTATGTAGCGGAGAACCTCCCACTTACTAGGGACTTACCTGGCCACAGAAGGGATAAAGAGGCAGTAGAGGATTTATCCTGCGATTTGTCTTCTGGATGTCTAGGATCGGTCTAGTGATTTGACCTAGGAGACCATCAGATCTAGGGTTTCTTGTACATTTTTTGTGTGATTTTTCAAAATCCGTCTTTTTCAAAACAAACCAAACACAAACCATTTTCTCTAATTATCACAAACGCTGCCACTTGTGCTAAACCGTTTAGTGCATGCTCGGCTGGACACGGGATTCTAGTGCCCGTCTTGCCCGCGTTCCTCCTATCGACTCCGAAGTCGATAATTCTACATCTTCTTTTTCCTCACCACACACCACATCCACCATGATGGACGGATCTCCAACAAACTTTCATAACACCACTTTGCCACCACTCGTAGGTGCGCAAAATCTACCGCTTATGTCTGTCCAAGAGAGATGCTACCCGATACGTGGTCCTCTTTCTACTTGTCTTTTCATACCACCAGCCAATGGGGACAATTTCGAAATCAAACAACATTACATCAATCTTTTACCAAAATATTCCGGTCTCGAGTCTGAAAACGCATACGTTTTTATTACCAAAATTTAAAACATATGCGCTATGATGGGCACTTCACAATTTTCTGTGGATGCTATGAGATTGCGTCTTCTCCCATTCACCTTGTGCGATTTAGCCGAGAAGTGTCTTTATAACACAGCTGCACACTCTATTACAAATTGGGATGAATCCGTCATAGCATTCCTTAAGAAATTCTATCCCAATCATAAGACCGCCCGTGTCCGTAACGAAATCAATCAATTTACCCAACTTTCTAATGAACAATTTAGGAAGTGTTTTGAACGGTTCAATGATCTGTTTGTTCAATGTCCTCATCACGGAATCCATCGATGGGATCTGGGCCGAATCATATATGAGGGCATTAATCCTACAACAAAACAGATGCTTGAATCCATGTGTCAAGGAAATTTCATGTCTAAAGACGATGGTGAAGTTTGGAAATATTCAGAAGATTTCGCTGATAAAACTTTGCAATGGGAGTTTAAGTCAACCATCGCCTAGGGGTGGTATTCATCAACATGATGTTTCCATAGCAGTTAAGGCTGAAATGGCAGCAATACAAAAGAAACTTGAAGCTATAAAACAAAAAATTTTATTAGCCTCCCTAAACCCAGTAACACTCCCTAAAACGGCGTGTGGATGCTGTTCTGATCCATCACATTTGACGGAAGAATGTCCTTTGAATTCTCCATTTTAAGGTCAAGAGCACACTAATGCTGCTTTTTAGCAACGACCTAGAAACGATTCTTATTCTTCCACATATAATCAGGGTTGGAGGATTCACCCTAATTTTTCTTGGAACCAACACGAAACTCAAAATACGGTTCCAAACCAAAACAACTTTCAAAGGGTCCCTCCACAACAACAGAAACCACTACAATTGACTCAGCACCCGTGTCAACCACAAAATTTTCAAAATCCGGCCAACACTTCTGCACCGTATAATAATTCTTTGCAATTGGCCTGTACTGATAACTCCTCTTCACTAGAACAAACCATGAATTTTCTTTTGAAAAATTTCATGCAAGTTTCGGCTGAGATGAAGTCTTCTGTCGAGAATATCAAGAAGGACTCCACCTCCCACGGTGAGAGTATTAAATCGATAAAAGCACAAATTGCACGATTAAATGCCGAAATGAGTGCTAGAGAAAAAGGGAAACTTCTATCTCAACCCCTACCGAATCCTGGGCATTGACAACACTACAATATGAATACCATTAAAATGTTGAGATCCGGAAGAGTGCTAAATAATCAAGTCGGTGAACAGATTGATAATGATGAAATAATCAATGAACCCCGGCTTCCACTTCCACTTCCACTTCTGACCCTAGTTCATCTTCTTGCGAGCCTATTCTTCGTTTTTCTCAAGGCTCGAACCCTCAGCCCATTACTTCTAGTCAACCAAAGACTATCCCCACTCCTATTCTGGGATCTGTTCCACCCACACAACCTTCTCCAATATTGGACCCAGCTCTTATTGCTAAAGCTCTTTATCCGAATCGGTTAAGGGGAAACAAACCGCGTCCACATATGGAGATGATTATGGAAATGTTTAAACAGGTTAACATCAATATCCCTCTCCTAGATGCTATCCAACAAGTTCCGTCTTATGCGAAAATTCTTAGGGACTTGTGCACTAGGAAGAGGAGACTCGAGTGCCCAAAAAGGTATTCATGACAAATAATGTTAGTACAGCCTTTATCCCACAATTACCAAAGAAACATAAGGACCCTGACTGTCCTACAATCTTTATTTCTATTGGGGGTAAAAACATTAACCGTGCTTTACTTGACCTTGGCGCAATTGTTAACCTGCTTTCATACTCTGTCTACGAGCAGTTAGGGATTGGAGAGTTGAAACCAGCTCATTGTACTCTCCAAATGGCAGACCGATCCATCACCAAGCCTAGAGGTGAGCTTGAGGATGTGTTGATAAAAGTCGGGGAATTTATATTCCCTGTGGACTTTATTGTTTTGGATACACAACATGTAACAAACCCACGGAACCAAATTCCGGTGATTCTTGGTCGACCCTTCTTAGCCACTTCTAATGCTGTCATTAATTGTCGAAACGGTTCCATGAACCTATCCTTTGGGAAAATGACAATTGAGCTTAACATTTACAAGATTGGAAGTCAGCCATCTGAACCCTCTGCTCATATTCTTGATGTCTGTTCGGTCCACGAGATAGTTCTCGAAAGCTGCAAGGTTGATGAACTTTGCTTTGATGATCTCGATGACATTAGCACATCATTGTTTAATCTTGCACATTATAGTGAGGACACCTTTGATGAGTCCACTCCTGAGTTTGAACCTTCTGACTCATCACAAAAGTCAGACACACTTTTCGAGTTTGTATCCTTTGCAGGCTATGAACTTCTTCGAGAATCCGAATGTCATTCACTTACCCCACCTTCTATTGTCTCTCCACCGACATTTGATCTCAAATTGTTACCTTCTCATCTTAAATATGCATATTAGGTGAGAATGAGTCTTTTCCTGTGATCATATCCGCTTCTCTAGCCTTAGAGCAAGAGAACACTCTTTTGATTGTCTTGAGATCTAATAGGCAAGCATTTGGTTGGACAATAGTTGACATCAAAGAGATTAGTCCCTTGATTGTTGAACATCATATACATTTGATGGATGAAGCCAAGCCAACCCGAGAACCACAAAGACGGTTGAATCCCGTTATGAAGGAGGCGGTAAAGAAAGAAATCGTCAAATGCCTTGATAGTGGTATCATTTACCCAATCTCTGATAGCCAATGGGTAAGTCCTATTCATGTAGTCTCTAAGAAGTCTGGCATCACGGTCATATCTAATGAGGCTAATGAGTTGATCCAGACACGTACCCAAACTGGGTTGCGTGTATGTATTGGTTATAGAAAACTCAATGCCGCAACGAGGAAAGACCACTTCCCTCTACCTTTTATTGACCAGATGTTGGAAAGATTAGCTAGACATGAATATTATTCTTTCATGGATGGATACTCTGGCTATAACTAGGTCCCTATTGCCGAAAAGGATGAAGATAAAACCACATTTACTTGTCCTTTCGGTACTTTTGCTTATAGACGCATGCCCTTTGGGTTATGCAATGCTCCCGCTACATTTCAGCGGTGTATGATGGGGATATTCTCGGACATGGTCGAGAATTTTCTGTAGATTTTCATGGACGGTTTCTCGATATTCGGGGATTCTTTTGATGATTGCTTATCTCATCTTGACACAGTTCCTACTCATTGTAAAGAGAAGAACTTAATTTTGAATTGGGAAAAATGCTATTTCATGGTCCAAGAAGGTATTGTACCTAGACATGTCATTTCATGGAAAGGTATTGAGGTTGACAGAGCTAAAATAGATGCCATTCATAACCTTCCTCATCCCAAATACGTCAAAGATATATGATCTTTTCTTGGTCATGCAGGATTTTATAGGAGATTCATTAAGGATTTTAGCAAAATTGCTAGACCCTTAACACTTCTCTTGGCCAAGAATACAACATTTCACTTTGACTCAGACAGTGTGGCTTGTTTTGAATCACTTAAAAATTCTCTCACTACAGCCCCCGTTCTATCATCTCCTGATTGAGCTTATGTATGATGCATCAGATTTTGCTGTTGGTGCAATCTTAGGACAAGACATTGATAAGATGCTACACGCAATCTATTATGCAAGTAAGACTTTGAATGATGCCTAAATTAATTATACAACCACCGAGAAAGAACTCTTGGCAGTTGTATTTGCATAAGAAAAATTCAGGCCTTACTTGATTGGCTCACTGATTGTGGTATACACTGATCACTCTGTCCTAAAACATCTTTTATCGAAGAAGGATGCTAAAGGCTGGTTAATACGTTTGATCCTATTATTAAAAGAATTTGATCTTGTCATTCGAGATAAGAAACGATGTGAAAACGTAGTAGCCCACCATCTTTCACGCATCTCTTCTTCACCTGTGACCTTGCCAATAAACGACTCTTTTCCAGACAAACAGCTCTTGACTGTATCCGGCGAACCTTGGTTCGGGGATATTGTGAATTATCTCGCAACGGGACTTATTCCAAGTGATTGGTCTAAACAGGACAATTATCGATTTCTATCCCAAGTAAAGCATTTTTACTCGGATGAACCTTATTTGTTTAAGTATTGTCCCGATCAAATCATTCGCAAATGTATCCCCAATGATGAATTAAAGAGTGTTCTGTCTTTTTGTCATGATCAGGCATGTAGAGGTCACTTTGGTCCATGAAAGACAGCGGAGAAGGTTTTGCAATGCGGTTTTTATTGGCCTACTTTATTCAAAGATGCATTTGATCATTGCAAAACTTGTCCACGGTGTCAACACACGGGTCTGATTTCTCAGAGAAATGAGATGCCACTTCAACCAATCTTGGTTGTTGAAATTTTCGACGTTTGGGGTATTGATTTTATGGGTCCTTTTCCCAACTCTTTTAGGAATTTGTATATCTTGTTAGCGGTTGATTACGCCTCGAAATTGGTGGAAACCATTCCTTGTCACACTAATGACAATAAGGTTGTCATTAAGTTCCTTAAAGAAAATATCTTTTCGCGATTTGGACACTCTCGCGCTATCATTAGCGACAACGGGACGCATTTCTGCAATCGGTCTTTCGAGACTTTGATGCGGAAATATGCAATCAATCACAAACTTTTCATGCCCTATCATCCCCAATGAGCGGGCAAGCTGAGATTTCTAATAGGCAGATCAAACAAATTTTAGAGAAAACAGTTTCTAAAAACCTGAAAGATTGGTCAACTAAATTGACGGATGCTCTTTGGGCATTTTATACCGCTTATAAGACTGATCTAGGTATGTCTCCTTACCGCTTAGTGTTTGGAAAGGCTTGCCACCTTCCGGTCGAGATTGAACATAAAGCAATGCGGGCCATTAAATAACTGAATTTCAATTTAAATCAAGACTTCATCTTTCGGAAGCTGCAATTAAACGAGCTAAGAGAACTCCGCGATGAAGCTTACGATAATGTGGTGATAGTAAAGAACCGGACTAAGGTATTTCACGATAAAAATATTTTTAGAAAAACTTTTACCCCAGGTTAACAAGTCCTTCTTTACGATTCATGTCTCCATTTTCATGCGGGTAAGCTACGATTTCGTTGGAAAGGACCATTTGTTCTGCGGTATGTCTACCCGTACGGGACAGTTGAAGTTGAAAATGTTAAAAACGGTTCAATTTTCAAAGTGAATGGACATAGATTAAAACTGTATTTTTCCACTGACCCCACGGAGGAGCTCCTGTTTTTACAAGAGCCGCATTATAATGACTAATTTTCCTCCACCTCACCTCCATGTCTTGGTAATATTGTCTCATCTTTAGAATGGAGGTGATTCAAATTCTACATATATATAAAAAATAAAAAAATAAAAAAAGTGCAAAAATTGTACATCAAATAAAAAATAAGTTTGGGGGAGATTTTCACTTTCATTCATTCTTGACCCCGTTAATAACTTTTTCTCCCAAGCCTATACGTTTTTGAGATTTTAAAATATGACAACAGTAAGGACACTGCTGTAAATAGGTTTGGGGAAGATTTGTGCTTATTTATGTAGGGTTCCTAGGCACCCTAATGAGGTCTCACAAGTCATCAACCATGCCAATTTCAAAAATACGGTGCCGAGAAACCCTAGACTCCAGATCGTCGGCTAGATATTTAGGCGAAACAATAAACTAGTTAACACTTAACTAAGAGATACGGAAATACAACCTTTGTAGATCCGGCTCTCCACCTCCATAGCTCCGCAATGAAGTCTCCTCGCTGTCCATAACAAGTCCCGGGCTCTAGCGTCGGCTTCATCGGAGAATGGATGGGCTAGGTCATCGATGTCCATGCCGAAGATGATCTACGTCGAGGCATCGCTAAATCAAGCTCCGACTTCACCAAGTCAAGAAACTTGTGAAGAAAACACACTCTACTACTTGGCAAGAGGTAGAGGATGAAGAAATAGGAAGTGGGTAGACTTTAGAATTGGATTTCTCACTCATTTTCATCAATCACCATTGATGAAGTGAACTTTCTTCATGTGAAGAAGATGAAGAAGAAGAAGAAAAGAATTATGATAAGTTATTTAAAATGAAAAGAAAAAGAAATACTTATCATAATTCTAACTATGGTTATGTGTAGAGAACTAATCATGGTTCAATGCAATGGTTAGGGTTAAGCTAAAATACAAAATGGTCAAAGTCTTCATGAAGCTTCAACAAGCTTCCAAACAAAGCCACCATTTTGCATTATGCTTATCATTTCCAAAATGAATAAACAAATAAATAAATAGATATGAAAATGAAAACCCTAACCATTACATAACCATGGTTTAAACTTTACACAAAATACAAGTTAGCATGCATCATCAAACATGATACATACAAGTGTACAAAAGTATATCACATATACAATGTGCACAAACCAAGTGAGAAAATCCGTTTAAAGTGAACCAATACTAGTTAGTGCAAAGTAATATATCAAATATATAATTATGCATTAAATCATTAAATCAACACTTGATTCAATGATCCGGTCATGTCGCACACAACCGACTAGTATTCAATGTATCGGCTTATCGAATCAATACTTGATTCGATAACTAGGTTATATCGCATACAACCATTCGATACATTCATCGCGAGAATAGAATACGGTATCACATACACGCATTATTCTCGGTCCCGCACATATCTCATATGCGCTCCTATTTCGTTTCGCTTGAGCCAGGAAACCTCTGTGTAGGACTCTAAAGACTCGTCAATACGCCGGCAGCAGGTGATGATCATATCAAACACCTACAAGCCGCAAGCGGTCTGCTAAACGTAACGGCCACCCAGGTATTGAGCGATCTGAAGATCGACAAGCAAGCCCGCTCACACTCCAGTGAATCCAACCAGTAACACTACCGTACAGTCCGGTCTGATCGTCTGATATGTCGCATATCTCACCTAGGGGTGGTAAACGTCAGACCCCAATAGCTCGATAAATCGTGTCGATATGAGGTCTATAACAATTCGATAAACTACTGGTAACACTTACCAGTAAATCTCAGCAACCCTGGCCAGGGATTTCCTGTTATAGCCAATCGAACACAGCGCAACATCAACCCCCTATACCGGGAGAGACGAATCCCCTCCTATCGCTCATTGCCTCCATGTGACTCGGGACTGTACCCAAAAACCACCGTTTTCCACGCCCTCTTGGACGTGGTAAGATGGAAATCAAAGCACAGTGGGAACCACACAAGACTCTATGACGATCTCGGGTCAACAGACTGCTCTGTACCAGTGTCACCAGAGAACCGCCATCTGACGTGAGGTATAATACTATCTGGGAGTTCTCGGCGAGTCCGTCCAGTGTACCCAGTCTCTACTGAGCACCCGTATATCATCTCTGATGTCAAACACCAATGGATATGGGATCATCCATCACCCATTTGTATGGGTCGAGAAGGTACACGCTAGTCTACTCTGGTATATCGATGCCCCATCTCGATACACCCACGACTAGGGACTTTGAAGGATGTACTTATGGACTACCATGTCCCCACTAGTATGATCCGCATCATAGTCCAGGAAGTCATGTACAGATCCTAAGGGCTTTACCAACATGTAACAGGGAGACAATCAGTGTACACATTAAGGTAAAGATTAACCAGATAGCATACTATCATGTCGAGCAAGAAAGTCCTCCCTATATATGTCCAAGCATCCACTACAATATACATCCTATGTATAGTAATGGCCTCTAGGGCATACATATAACTAACAATCTCCCACTTGCACTAGGGTCATCTGATAGCAGTGGTTGCAGTATCTCATACTCAACCATCCCATAAAAGTCTCTCTCTGGGAACAGGCCTTTGTGAGTGGATCCGCTGTGTTGTCCTCTGAGTCTACTCTCCCATCCTCGATCTCCCTGGAGATCAACCATCTCCATGATCAGGTGACACTGCCTTAGAATATGTCTGGATCACTGATGGGACGGACGTTCCTTGGCATAAGCCACAACTCCATTGTCTCACAATGGTTGGAACGTAGTTCATCTCATGAACCAATATACACCCAAATATCCTCTTTGGTAGCATCTTGAGTAGCGATGTATCCAGCCTTTATCGTCTAGTGTGTCACGGTATCTAGCTTGGAACTCTTCCAACATACCGTCCCTCCACTGAGGGTAAAGATAATGCCTGTGACTGACATTCAGTCGTCTTTATCACCCTGGAACCCTTCCAGTGATTCTCCCCAGGATCGGTTGATACCGTCTCACTACAACTAGTGAGAGTCCTAACATCTAATTAGATCTATCTCATAGATCCAAAAACCCAGGATTTAGGAGGTATCACTTTGATCCTATATGGAGAATCATTGTGATAAGCGGAGATTGATCGAGCGTAGCATAGGAAATTCCTTCCCTATCAAGAGTATGTCATCCACGTACTCTACGAGGATCATTACCATACTCCCTACTACCTTTTTGTATATACAAGGTTCATCTACCATTTTGATGATGTCAAACTGTTTGACTATTACATCAAAACAGACGTTCCAACTCCGCGATGCTTGCTTTATCATATAAAACATCTTGCACACGTTTCCGCTGCTCCCACTGTCTACGAGGCCCTCTGGCTGTGTACTTATAGACGCACTCTTCTAAAACATCATTTAGAAAAGCAGTCATGACACCCAACCACCAGATATCGTAGTCATAGTATGTAGCCGTGACAAGTAGGATCTGGATGGACTTAAGCATAGCTACTGGAAAATGTTTCATCATTATCCACGCCTGGTCAATGACGAAAACCTTTAACAAGTCTAGCTTTGAAAGTCTCAACTTTTCCATGTACACCAAGTAATCTTCTCAAGATATACTTGCTCCTGATGGGGATTTAACCCTTCAGATATAGCAACCAAAGTCCATACTTTGTTGGAGTATAAGGATTCCATCTCAGATCACTAAGCATCCAGCCATTCTTACAGAGTCTTACTCTCGATGGCCTGCTCGAAGCTAGTTGGGTCATCATCTCATGATGCAATCCTCGCTCCCACTGTCATAGAGGAACCGAAGTATCTCTCAGGTGAGTGAGGAACCCTACTAGATCGGCGGAGAGGCCGAAGTTCATTGGTAACTATTGAATCCTTTGGTTCCATCAAATCATCTTTTGTAGTTTGCATAGCTGGAACCTTTCCAGTTCTACATAACTAACCTTGCCTCGAGTTTGTCCGGATTTTGCTTTTAGACATAGGCCGGACAACCCCAAATCTTAACTAACTTAAGACATGGGCTCTTCCCTTTCCATATCACATATGAAGTGGTAGGCATTGATTTGATTCGAACCCTATTCAATAGGTATGCAACTTCTCAAGTGCATAACACCTAAAAGGAAACAGGTAACTCAGTAGTACTCATCATAGAGCACACCTTATCATATAGGGTGTGATTGCTCCGCCCTGATATACCATCATGCTATGGTGTATACAGAGGAGTAATGCTGAGAGAGAATCTCATTCTCCTTTAGAAAAGTCCAGGAATTCAATGCTCAAGTATTCTCCTCCTTGATCACATCAAAGGACATAATACTTATACCCGTATTTTGGTTCTCTACTTCTAACTTATATTCTGTGAATATCTCAAAAGGTTCGGACTTGTGTTTCAACAGGAACATATGTCTGAATCTTGAGAGATTTATCAGAGAATGTAATGAAGTACAAAGAACCGGTCTTGGCATGTGTAGACTGGGGACCTACATACATCAACATGTATCATCCCAAGAGTTCACTAACTCTTTCTCTGTTACCAATAAACAGAGCTATGGTCATCTTATCTTTGTGACATGACTTGCGAGTTTCACAAGATGTAAATTCAAACTGATTTAAATATGCATCTATATGTAACTCTAGCTAGTCAGGTTACATTGATCTGACCTAGTCTACAATGCCTCAAGAAGAATTCGTTCAGTTCTGAACTCTTCCTCTTGTGTGTGTTCTGTATACTAAGAACTGTAATTTGATTTAGAACAGCAATGCTTTTAGATAATGTGCCTGAACCGATCAACTTTTGATATAGGAAATGTTCAAAACATTATCCAACAATACAAAATTTTATCATTTCTTTACTACTAAAGAGACTGATATGATTTTGTATATCAGGTTCGGTATCTAATAGCATTTGTTCAGAATCAATGTATTGGTAATACAGGGTGACAGTGACCAACGGACTTGGCTGCAACACTTGCCCCGTTTTTGTTGGAGATAGTGCCCTCAGAGCCAATTATTAGGTCACAGGTACGTGATTGTAATGATTGAGGGATGACCTATCCCGGTAGGACAGTCTCACTCGAGATGATAGTGTGCTATCTGGTTTATCTTTATCATCGTGTACTGCTTTAGGTGACATGACACGTCGCTATTACACGTTGATAGAGCCCCTAGGATTCTTGCTTGACCACCAGCAGTATGAGGGCGATCATATAAGTGGGAGCTGGGAGTCTACAAGCATATCCTTAAAAGGTCCCTAGTCGTGGGAGTTTCGAGACTGGGCATCGATACTCCATTAGTAGACTAGTGTATACAGTCGAGACCCCGACGAGGGGCGGTGGCCGGTCTCACAAGCCACTGGTGTCAGTTGGATCACCTAAGATGTATACAGGTGCTCATTGGGTTATGAGTACACCGGACAGGACTCGCCGGGAACATGCTAGTTGGTCATATACCAGACGTCAGATGGCAGTTCCCTGGTGACATGTGTGCAGGTTAGTTCATCGACCTGGGGATCGTCATTTGTCTCGTGTGAGTTCCCACTGTACTTTGATTACTACCCTACCACGGCTCAAAGGAGTCGTGCAAACAGGTTTTAGTTGGGTACAGTCCCGAGCCACATGGAGGCAGTGAGCGTATCTTCAGGGGTTCGTCTCTCCTGGTATTGGGGATGAGGTCGTGCTGTGTCTAGGAGAGCCATTACACAAAGTCCTTGGCCAAGGCAAGGAGATTTGCTGGTAGGTATTCCAGTAGTATCTCAGGGTGTTCTGGGCTACACTCCGACACGACTTGTACCGCTTTTGGGGGTCTGACTTTTACCAACCCCCTAGGCCCGCCATGCGATACTCATAGACGAACGGACCGGACTGCACGGATATTGTCACTGACAGGCTCAGTAGGGTTGTCAGGCTGAGTTCACTCACAGACATCCCTTTTAGTCAGTACCTGGTAGCCCGTTACGTATTGGCTTATACCTCTGACGTGCTAGTGGTTAAATCCACAACCATGGTGTTGACGAGTCTTTAGAGTCCCCCACATTCAGTTACTCAAGCTTTCGGGCGAAAGGTTGTAGAGGCCGTATGGAGATATGGCAAGGTCCGATCAGATATGTGCGGTATTGCACGGATCAGGATCGGACAGTTTGTACTATAGGCCGTATGGTTATATGGCAGGGTTCGATCAGATACGTGCAGTATTGCACGGATCAGGATCGAACAGATATTACTAGCCGGTTTTGGTATAAGCCGGATCCTAGTATAGTACAGTGTAGATTTTATCTCATTGCATTTGTATTTCGGTCGGAATACAAATGCGGGTGTGTATGCACAGTATCGGGGTTTTCCTGTAATTTATTACGGGACCTGTTTTCTGGAGTTGCCAGTTTGCTTTCCGTTTCGGCCAATTTCCATTGTTCCGTTCATTGGCCGAAGATTGGTGGAGGAGGGTTTATTTGCATTGTTGCAAATAGGCATTTGTGGAGGGGGTTCTTTGCATCTTGTAGCATCATGATGGTTTTCATGATGTGCACCATCATTGACTTCTCATTCTCATGATGGCTTGACTTTTAGTGGGCATGATGGTTGATGATGATGAGGGGTGAGGTTGGTTGAGTGTGGGTTTATTGTTGTAATCATTTCCTTTTTGGCATGATAGCCTTCTCTCTCTCCATTGCATTATTGGATGGCTCTCTCCTTTTCTATCATACTCTCCCTCATTCTCACTCACCCTCATTGGAATGGCCGGCCACTTCCCTATAGGGGCTGTCCAAGTTTTTGGGTGTGGGGTTTTTGTTCATTTCATGTTCCCAAAATCCCCAAAGTTCCTCCACATTGTTCTTGTATCATCCCTCCACCAAAAAGGCAATTCCGATAACCCCAAATGAGACTTGCTCGCTACATTCTACAGCGTACCTTGGGCACGTCGAGTAGCCGGCTTCGTGCCCGAGTTGCCTCGGCATTGAGGTGGGAGCCCGTAAACAAAGTAGGCGATGTGGTGCACTTCCGGTGACGAGGAGGAGACGGGACTTTTCCGCAGGAGATCCGGACGATGGCGAGAAGACCGGAGGACTTGGATCGTCGGTATATCTCTAACCCATCTTGTTAGTAGCTTAGACTAGTTAATGGTTCGATCCGGTTAAAGTGCGCGGTGGTGCCGGTTTGCAAAGTCCGCAAAAAATTAAGTTATTCACCGCTTCCGCATTCCGGCGTCGGATTGACGGCCGGGGCGCCGCCGTGCACTTACAGTGGTATCAGAGCCTCGCCATTAACTTAGTCTAGTTTTGTGTAATGTGTTTGCATTTCCGATCGATCAAAAAGTCCAAAAACCCGTATTTTGTCGCATCAGTTTTCTGTTGGAAATTTTTAGTGTCGAAAAATTTTTCAGGTTGTAAAATATTGATGTACTGGAAAATCTAAGCACTCTGTAAAAATTTGATGAAGTGATACCCTAGTCGGAGCGCGGAAGCGCCGCACTATCCCCAGTTTTGCCGCTCTTCCGCCGCACCCTGTAGCAATCACTGCACCATTTTTTTTCCAGAGGCTTTCTGGGCTTAAATTTGGGTTTCTGGAATATTTAAATTGGGCCCATATTTTCTGTAACTGCTACAGTATTGTTTTGGGGCCCACTTGATTTAATTTGATCGGTCGGATATTTTAAACACATTTTTCACAGTATTTACATTATATCTGCGACCGTGAATGTCACTCGATCGGTAAATCCGGTCTAACCGCTATAGCACGGTTAGACGGATTTGCGAACGTGACTTTCACGTTGATGTTCTATGTATTTGCTGTGATGTTGCGGATCGGTCGTGGGGGATAGCCTGGATGCAATACTAGTACAGTTTTGTTTGTATTATGTACATTTGATATTGCGGGGCGAGCGTCCGACATGTGGACTGCCGTCACTGCCTGTTTGTATTATTCTTTTGGGGCACGACCTGGTTGCGGTCGATGTACCCGTTATATGTATATTTTACTTTCTGTACTAGGATTACCCCGCGGAGGGGTGCACGGATAGCCGGGTTCTAGAGGGCAGCAAGCCCGCATCTCATGGCATTGGGATGAAGGGGGCTTCACTCTAGGATTGGCGGGCTATTCGCCGCACTCGTAGGGGGTACAGGTTTGACCCAGGAGGGGTGCCCAAGTTACTGGATTCCGTGAAGTGCTGGGTGGTCCATTCACGGTGCTGAAGGGGGCTGCCTCGCTTCAGGTTTTGGCGGGTGACTTGCCGCGCCCGTAGGGGTCTAGGATTCTCATTGCACAGGCTATCCACACGACCAGGGGAACGTCGGGTTTCAGTAGTGGCTCTGTGAAACCCGGGGTTCCCAGATATCTGTATTGTTTCTGTGATGCTGTTCATTCTCTGTGATGTTGCATTTTATTCACGCCTTGAGCGAATATAATATATTGGTATATATATTAGTAGATGTTGTATATGTTTTGCATCCGCGCTAGTCCAGTCCCCGCTCTGTCGTTAGTAAGCTAACCTAACGGGTAATGACGGGACCCAGTGGCGAATGCGGATGGCATATACGTACATCAGTATATTTTCGTTCTTTTTGGTGTGATCAATTGATGGGACTGCATTGATTCGGATCAATGCAAAGTTAAAAACAAACCTAATCTGATGTTGTTGGAACACTTTTCAAAAAGCTGTTATTGCAAGGACGTTCACTTTTGTTTTGCATCGCGGTATTCATTTAGAATATCCTGCTCCTCAGTCGACGAGGCAAGGGCCGAGATCCCTTCACCGGGAGTGACCCCTTGGACAAAAAGTTTGCGTCAGGGCATTAACTTCACTATAGCCGATTACTTTTGCTTTGCACAGTGATATTCGGTTATGAATATCCAGCACCCCATTCTACGGGGAAAGAGCCGAGATCCCTTCACCGGGAGTGACCTCTTTAGTAAAGGTTTTCGTCACTATATTTTCTAAAAAGCTATCCGTTCCTTCAACGATATCAAGTTCATTACGTTAAAGGTTTTCGCCAGAAACCATTCGTAGCCCTCCGTCGTTTCATATGGGTAGTCAATAGTATTCAAGCTGTGTTTGTTGGCCAAAGTCAAGGCACAGTGTTTGGTAGCTGTTGGTTATTCATATGCAGCATAGATAGATGCGTTGGTTTGGAACAGTCGTATAGCCTTGTTGGCCAAAGTCAAGGGCTTGTGCGGGTGGATTCGAATCAACCTGGAGAATGACGGGTAGAACTTGACATGTGACTTATGATTTGTTGGCCAAAGTCAAGGTCATAAGAGCATGGGGCAGAAATCACATCGGGAGTTTCAAAAGAACTGAAACTTGCCAGATATGCGCATACCTTCTGGAGTGTGATGACGTGAGCGGATTCCGTCACGTTGTCATGCGATGAGAGTTGGATCCCGATTCCCACTGATGAGTTAGTTTACTCCTCGGGTGACCCCGACTAATTCTTCTTTCAGGTTTGGAGGAGAATTTGAGGTACAGTGGGAGGATTCCAGATTAGATAAATTGGTAACCATTCTGATCTAGGTTAGAGTGCACGCTGAGTGTTTCTTCTCTCTCTCTCTTTGGCAGCGACCATTGACCCGACCCTAAGACTTTGACTCAGAGACCAAGTTGACCGAACCTTCTTAACACTGGCTTTTGGATTGTCAGAGTTGCAGACCTCATTGCCACTCCTACTTTTACCCTTTTCTCCAGGACACCCCGTATTACTACGAATGTCCACTTCCATTGGACAAAACCATCGTATGGTTAGATACGAACTCGAAAGAATTTATTCGAGGATGGTTTCCGGTTCTGGAGAAAGCGGATAGGATTATTCAGTTGTCTTTTCCTTTTACCCTCTCTCAGGTTACGAGTACTCCTTGGTTTAGGGGTAGTACACCTATTACGCAAATTGGATAGTCTTCTTCCAAACCATAGGCTGGTGCCGACCGGTAGGGAATGAAGAAAACCAATTAGCATAACGATGGTGTGCAGAAGGTATTAAGTTCAGACAAAGCAAGGGATTAGTAAGAGGGCAAAGTAAAATGCAACAGATATTCACGACCAAACCAAATTTTTCGTTACCACTCCCACATCACCTTTGTATTTCTCCAGGACACTCCGTATCACTACGAAGATCCACAGTTTATTTGGATAATCCATCGTATGGTTATATACAAACTCGAAAGGAACTTGTTCCAGTTCGGGGATGGATCCTGGTTCAGGAGAAATAGGAATAAAGTACATTCAGGTGTCTTTTATCTTCACCTTCTCTCGCATTGCGAATGTTCCTAGGATTGGGACAGTACACCCATTATGCTTATTGGATAGTCTTCTTCCAAACCATAGGCTGGTGCCGAACGGTAGGGAAGGAAGAAAACCATTTGGCCTAAAAGGGTGTGCAGAAGGTAAAGACTAAAGACATATGAAGGGATTTGGAGAGGTGGCAAAGAGCTATACGGTTACAGTCGTGAATCTGGAAGAGGCATTACTAGGAATACCAGGATACCCCATCGAAACATTTCAATGTTTCAGTTTCACTGTGTAATGTTAAAAGAGAACTGATTTCCCGATTAGATACTTACTCCAGGGTATGTATTTACCAGGTATGATTCTCACATCTGTATGGTTTTACAGATGATGAGTGGGAGTAAGTTATTGGGAATTGGGTGATCATCCTCATTATATCGGGATTCGTTGTAATCGGTGATACTTGAGGAAATCACCTGGGCTGTTTGCCGGTCGGCAAATATTTGGTTTTGAATATCCGCTGTTATGCACCAATTTCAAATTGATATATCTGTACGTCTGTTTTTATAGAGTGAGATATACCTTTCTGAAATTATGTCTACGACATTTGCCTATATCAGTGGATGGTTAGGTAAGGAGCATTAAACAGCGGTGTAATTCTTCTTAACCATAAGTACAGTTTTCAACCTACGACGCACAGTGAATGAGTTATCAGACTCAAGGGACTTATACAGAGTATTGTATGTTGTCCAGGGTCCATCAGGACAGAGGGGTTGGTCCTCGTACTATATTCGGTTTACTTATGACTTCTCTAGTTTTTAGACGAGTGTTTCGCGGAAACACAGGGTCCAAATTTTGAGAAGTTATGGGTATTTGAATACAGTAGAGAACCAGGTATAGCAAGTATCGGGATTCTTCAAAGAGATCGAAGATGTAGATACTTGTGTATCGTATTCAGTTGATAGTAATAATAAAGAGATCTTGCTTCTCTTTCAGGTTACTCATAATTGGAAGTATTCCTAAGTTGAGTAACGCTGATCGGCCTCCTTCCATTTAGTTGACATGCGCTGGGGACAGCTGCATGATTTGAATCTGGTTCAATTAAATCAGTGCCTCTGTTTCTATATTGGATATAGAACAGTTCATATCTTAACATTGTTAAGGTACGGGGAGTTGTCCGGTTTATGATTAAAACCAGACACTGGACAACTCAAGGCACGTTTCTGTAATGGCTGTTTGTGGGTTGACCCAGGCTATGACGAGGGTTGACTTTCTACCATCTGGATGAACAATAGCGATATTGTTCTAGACTCGCCACAGTTTTATCAAAGATGGATTTTTCCAGAAAACAGTAGTGGGAGTATGGTAGAACTGGAAGTGATTCCAGAACCACAAACGATTACTGAAGATTTGATAAGGAACCTAAAGATTCAATCTGGATTGACATTCCATTGGCCACTCCGCAGATAAGGTGGGTAACTTCAGGCACCCGAGAGGTACTACGGTGGCCTCAAGGACGGTGACAGGGAAGTTCTTGTTTACCCACAATTACCATTGCTGTTGTTCCAGGCTGCGAGACCCGGCGGGAGGATGAGTATAGCGTCATTCTAAACTATTTTTAGAAGTGTACGTCTATATGACTCTGCCAGAGGGATGTCGTAGTCAGTGGGAGCAGCAGAAGCATTGGTGGACAGGTTGCTTATGTCTATTTATAGACTAGAGCAGATGTAGCGGAGATAGATCATCAATTTCTGACGTGACAGTCATGGGTTTGACTTCATCAGAATAGGGGATGGATCTGTTGAGAAGGTAGTAGGGTGTGATATCCTGGTATTTGGATGATATACACAGAGTAGGAAAAGAAACTCCTACACTACGATCGGTTATACTTTGGTCGTCACACAGTTGTTTCTCCAAAAAGGAAATGGATTTTATATCAGACATACTGGTTACTAGATCTATGGTTTTAGATCTAGATTTGGGTGGTTTCTCAATCAGGGTACTTGACAGCATTCTAAGAGTATTTAGGATGGACGACTCCTGGCACGGTAGTGTACCTGCAGGTAATGGAGTCACCCTCTCCAAAGGTGTCTTACAGACTAAAGGGGAGAGAGGGACGGGCATGATTGGCAGATCACTTGCTCAGGCAATTGAGTCAATCGTGAGATGTCAAGTACCACACCAGATGTTGTTCTTGCACTAGATGCAATAAGTTGACATTAATCCAATCCTGGAGAAACAGTCGGAAGCAGTTATAGAACATAAGTGGATGTTCTAGGGATATGATAACGACAGCCTCATTCAGGAGACAGTTATCATTCCAGGCTTCCAAGGTGACATGGACGACAAGGAGGTTGTCAGAGTTATAGTTTTCCTTCTGATGAGGGGCAGTATTTTGGACAGGTGGTCCAAGGCAATACTGAGGGAGGCATGGCGCAGGATACTGATTAAGTTCAGTTGACGATACAGTCTAAGAAGTTTGGATTTGGAGTTCATTTATGAGCTATGTCCTATCAGACATCCAGACACATTCTAAGACAGGTATTGCTCATTTCGGGAGATGGGTTTCTCCGCGAACTTGAGATATAGAGAGACATAGAAAGAAACAACAAAGCGGATCCACTCACTGAGGCTATTCCTCGAACGCAATAGTTCCGCAAACGAGCTTTGTGAGACTGACTAGTAGAGGAGTTGGATGTTCGGTATCACACGGGCTGTGAGTATGCGACATCGCAATAATTAGCCTTGAGTGCAAGTGGGAGATTGTTGGAGATAGTGCCCTCAGAGTCAATTATTAGGTCACAGGTACGTGATTGTAATGATTGAGGGAGGACCTATCCCGGTAGGACAGTCTCACTCGAGATGATAGTGTGCTATCTGGTTTACCTTTATCATCGTGTACTGCTTTAGGTGACATGACACGTCGCTATTACACGTTGATAGAGCCCCTAGGATTCTTGCTTGACCACCAGCAGTATGAGGGCGATCATATAAGTGGGAGCTGGGAGTCTACAAGCATATCCTTAAAAGGTCCCTAGTCGTGGGAGTTTCGAGACTGGGCATCGATACTCCATTAGTAGACTAGTGTATACAGTCGAGACCCCGACGAGGGGCGGTGGCCGGTCTCACAAGCCACTGGTGTCAGTTGGATCACCTAAGATGTATACAGGTGCTCATTGGGTTATGAGTACACCGGACAGGACTCGCCGGGAACATGCTAGTTGGTCATATACCAGACGTCAGATGGCAGTTCCCTGGTGACATGTGTGCAGGTTAGTTCATCGACCTGGGGATCGTCATTTGTCTCGTGTGAGTTCCCACTGTACTTTGATTACTACCCTACCACGGCTCAAAGGAGTCGTGCAAACAGGTTTTAGTTGGGTACAGTCCCGAGCCACATGGAGGCAGTGAGCGTATCTTCAGGGGTTCGTCTCTCCCGGTATTGGGGGTGAGGTCGTGCTGTGTCTAGGAGAGCCATTACACAAAGTCCTTGGCCAAGGCAAGGAGATTTGCTGGTAGGTATTCCAGTAGTATCTCAGGGTGTTCTGGGCTACACTCCGACACGACTTGTACCGCTTTTGGGGGTCTGACTTTTACCAACCCCCTAGGCCCGCCATGCGATACTCATAGACGAACGGACCGGACTGCACGGATATTGTCACTGACAGGCTCAGTAGGGTTGTCAGGCTGAGTTCACTCACAGACATCCCTTTTAGTCAGTACCTGGTAGCCCGTTACGTATTGGCTTATACCTCTGACGTGCTAGTGGTTAAATCCACAACCATGGTGTTGACGAGTCTTTAGAGTCCCCCACATTCAGTTACTCAAGCTTTTGGGCGAAAGGTTGTAGAGGCCGTATGGAGATATGGCAAGGTCCGATCAGATATGTGCGGTATTGCACGGATCAGGATCGGACAGTTTGTACTATAGGCCGTATGGTTATATGGCAGGGTTCGATCAGATACGTGCAGTATTGCACGGATCAGGATCGAACAGATATTACTAGCCGGTTTTGGTATAAGCCGGATCCTAGTATAGTACAGTGTAGATTTTGTCTCATTGCATTTGTATTTCGGTCGGAATACAAATGCGGGTGTGTATGCACAGTATCGGGGTTTTCCTGTAATTTATTACGGGACCTGTTTTCTGGAGTTGCCAGTTTGCTTTCCGTTTCGGCCAATTTCCATTGTTCCGTTCATTGGCCGAAGATTGGTGGAGGAGGGTTTATTTGCATTGTTGCAAATAGGCATTTGTGGAGGGGGTTCTTTGCATCTTGTAGCATCATGATGGTTTTCATGATGTGCACCATCATTGACTTCTCATTCTCATGATGGCTTGACTTTTAGTGGGCATGATGGTTGATGATGATGAGGGGTGAGGTTAGTTGAGTGTGGGTTTATTGTTGTAATCATTTCCTTTTTGGCATGATAGCCTTCTCTCTCTCCATTGCATTATTGGATGGCTCTCTCCTTTTCTATCATACTCTCCCTCATTCTCACTCACCCTCATTGGAATGGCCGGCCACTTCCCTATAGGGGCTGTCCAAGTTTTTGGGTGTGGGGTTTTTGTTCATTTCATGTTCCCAAAATCCCCAAAGTTCCTCCACATTGTTCTTGTATCATCCCTCCACCAAAAAGGCAATTCCGATAACCCCAAATGAGACTTGCTCGCTACATTCTACAGCGTACCTTGGGCACGTCGAGTAGCCGGCTTCGTGCCCGAGTTGCCTCGGCATTGAGGTGGGAGCCCGTAAACAAAGTAGGCGATGTGGTGCACTTCCGGTGACGAGGAGGAGACGGGACTTTTCCGCAGGAGATCCGGACGATGGCGAGAAGACCGGAGGACTTGGATCGTCGGTATATCTCTAACCCATCTTGTTAGTAGCTTAGACTAGTTAATGGTTCGATCCGGTTAAAGTGCGCGGTGGTGCCGGTTTGCAAAGTCCGCAAAAAATTAAGTTATTCACCGCTTCCGCATTCCGGCGTCGGATTGACGGCCGGGGCGCCGCCGTGCACTTACAGTTTTCTGTCTCATGAAACTTATCACCCGTTCTCAGTTTTTCTACCCTTTTGTAGCCCTATGTAACAGATTACATATCTGGGATCCTGATCCGGTATCATATACTTAGGATGCGGAGGATACTGAGAAACAGTTCTTTGTAATGAACACACCCGAAGATAATGCATCAACATGCACTCTCTTCATTTGGGTGGCACGGGAAATCTGGTATTCCCCAATTTCCTGCTCTGTCTTATAACAATTATAAGTTGGAGCGGGACTAACGTTCCCCAGCTCAGTATAACAAGCGGGTTCGGTCAATACATCCATATTATTATCTTGATTAAGGCGTGAAATGGTCGCTACCTGGAGAGAGAGAGAAGAAAACACTCAGCGTGCGCTCTTGCAAGAATAGATTGGTTATTATTTTATCTAATCAGGATGTCTCCCACTGCTTTTTATCAAATCTTCCTTCAAACCCTAAAAGGAAAGACTAGCCGGGATTAATTACACACTACAAGTTCGCCAATCTTTCAGCCAGGCCAGTGTCGGTACTTTGAGGGAGGTCCCCCCTGCTTTCGCACGAACCTAATTAATGTAAACCTCGTTTTCCCAGAGGCGTAACCTCGTTAACACCTTTCTAGACACCTACTTGATCGGCTGATTGTAATGTATAAAACTCTCCCAGGAGTAACACTTACTTGCAGCGGGTATCGGGATCCAACTATCTCATAGAAGGTATGCAATCTCATTGCAAATTTCAACACTTGAAATTCCCGATAATATTTTGCCCCTAACGTGCTATGACCTTGACGAAAGCCAACAAACCATAGCCCGTTAGTCAAGTTCAACCGTACATTTCTTGATTGAATTAAACCCACCCGCACGACCCTTGACGAAAGCCAACAAAGCCGCACGACTACCCTAATCCAATCGCATCGTATGCTGGCAGATAAGCAGCATATAGCTACCGCACACTGCACCTTGACGAAAGCCAACAAATGCAGCACGAATACTATATACAACTTATCTGAAATGACGGAGGGCTACGACAGGTTTTTCTGAAAACCTATTGCGTAATGAACTTGATATCGCTGTAGAATCAAATGATTTTAAAAATGGAGTGCTTTTGAGGCTTTTCTAGTTTTGCTAAAGGAGTCACTCCCGGTGAAGGGATCGTCGGTCCTTTCCTCGTCGAATGAGGTGCGGGATATATCATATATAACACTGTGCAAAGCAAAAACTCTTAAAAACAATCAAAAGACAAACCGAGTGTGTAGAATCTGCCAGTTATTGCTAAAGGAGTCACTCCCAGTGAAGGGATCTCGGTCCTTTCCTCATCGAATAAGGTGCAGGATATATCACATATACCGCTGTGCAAAGCAAAAACTGTAGCTACCTGTTTTATTTTGAAATTCGATTCTACAACATCTTAGGTTTCTTTTATTTCATTAATCATATTAATGAAGTCCCATCATTTAAATACCTAAACATCACAGATAAATACGACGTACACTTATGCCATCCGCATTCGCCTCGATGTTCCCTCGTGCACCGTTAGGTTAGGTAACTAACGGCAGAGCGGGGCAGGGCTAGCGCGGGTGTAAAACATAAGTAACGCCTATATAATATATCATATATACTATATACTGTATCTATCACAGAACATCATATGATCACATCACAGATATCGCAGCAGAAGAATCATATGAAATATTGGATATACTAGGACGTCCGTGTTTTCAATACGAGCCAGTATAAAACACGGATTCCACGGTCGTGATGAATAGCCAAACCCACGCCCCTAGACCCCTACGAGAGCGGCAAGCAACCCTACCAATTCTGGAGTTAGGAGACCCGGACTCGACTCCTCGAGTTGGTCTCCCACTGGACTTCAGAACCCGGTTACTTGTGCCCTCCTCCTTGGGTCTATCCTAGTGCGGAAAAGTAAATAATATACAAAAGGTGACAACTTCCGCAACCTGGAAGTGCCCCAATAAAGAATATTACATACAAGATTTTACATGAATGAAAATGAAAAACACTCATCTCACATAAAAACCCCCGGCTATTCAAACACGACGATCCAATATAACATATCCAGCAACACATAACATCACATGTCATCAACGTAAGTAAATATGTCCATCCCAATTATCGTTGACATATAGCAAGGAAACCGGCGATATCACATATTACACTTACGGTCATAGAAAAGAAAGTGTAAAACTACAACAGTTGGAATCCGCAACCACCTCAGACAATGCATGCCTGACCAAATGAATTACTTAGACATCACATGCCTAACAATTATAAACCCCGCATTTTAGTCTCAAAATCGAAAACTCTTTTCAATATCAAGTCGGGCAATTCAACAAGATTCCCGACATCCTGATCGAATGCTCGTCGCAAACTTTAGTAGGCGGCCGCACCCCCGATACCGTCGACGAAGTGCACCAAGGCGGAACACCGCTACCGCGAGCACCCGAACGGATGCTTTCGGCGACGGGGTTCTCCTACAGTCACTTGGTCGGGGCTATGGAGTGAGGCTGTCTATTAAGTTTACCCGGCGAGTATCCGCGTACGCTACGTGATTGCGACGGACTTTTGATAACATCAAAATTCCATGGCAACCGATCAAGTGAGACTAAAGTGTTATGTTTATAACATTCATTCAGTTATCTCATAACTTCTTGTGAATTCCAATTATTGTATCCCATTCCGGATAAATAGAAAATGTCAAACTTTCCGATCGAACAATCGAACACCCAAGTTTTCCCGATACAGATCAACACATGAAATATGAGTCTAACAACATTCAGTTCGTGCCTCAGTACCAACGGTCCAGCCGTAGAAGGGTCAAGCCAACGCCTCACATGTGGCACGCCGTACTGCCCCAAACGCGAAGGTTCAAAGGGCAGTTCAAGACGGTCACATAATCGAGTTAAGGTTTGTTGTCTTCTAGAGGGTCCATCGCGTTACTTGCACTACTTAGAACGTCGTTAAACTACGGAAAAATCCAACACTTGGAAATTTCCCGACAGGGGAAAAATTGGGTATATATATCCGGTTGAACTTTTTAACATATTCAAGAATTTATCCGGAAAGCCACATAGACAAAATTTGATACCCCGATCGAAACACCGAATCCCCAAAACAAGCCCAGAAAATTCAACTCTTGAATAAATATTAAAAATTCCCATAAAAATCAGCATCTGAAAACTTGAATTACTGTGCAGAAAGGGGAGGATGACGTCACCTTGTTGCCGCGGAACCGCCGCAGAAGCAAGGCTTCTGCCGCGGTTCCGCCGCAATAAACACTGTTCATCGAAAAAATTTTGCATCGTAATTCTTATTTTTCCCTGCTGAATTTTTTAGCAATTTTTAATTTGGAAAAATCCCAGTTTTTGGAAAAAGGACAGAGAGCATGTTTGGTGTTGGGTTTCGGGTTCGTTCGGACTTCAAATTGCGTCTAGACTTCGCCTAAGGCTCTAGCTAGGCTCTAATACTACTGTAGGGTTCCTAGGCACCCTAATGAGGTCTCACAAGGTATCAACCATGCCAATTTCAAAAATACGGTGCCGAGAAACCCTAGACTACGGATCGTCGGCTAGATATTTAGGCGAAACAATAGGCTAGATAACACTTAACTAAGAGATACGGAAATACAACCTTTGTAGATCCCGTTCTCCACCTCCATAGCTCCGCAATGAAGTCTCCTCGCTGTCCATAACAAGTCCCGGGCTCTAGCGTCGGCTTCATCGGAGAATGGACGGGCTAGGTCATCGATGTCCATGCCGAAGATGATCTACGTCGAGGCATCGCTAAATCAAGCTCCGAGTTCACCAAGTCAAGAAACTTGTGAAGAAAACACACTCTACTACTTGGCAAGAGGTAGAGGATGAAGAAATAGGAAGTGGGTAGACTTTAGAATTGGATTTCTCACTCATTTTCATCAATCACCATTGATGAAGTGAACTTTCTTCATGTGAAGAAGATGAAGAAGAAGAAAAGAATTATGATAAGTTATTTAAAATGAAAAGAAAAAGGAATACTTATTATAATTCTAACTATGGTTATGTGTAGAGAACTAATCATGGTTCAATGCAATGGTTAGGGTTAAGCTAAAATATAAAATGGTCAAAGTCTTCATGAAGCTTCAACAAGCTTCCAAACAAAGCCACCATTTTGCATTATGCTTATCATTTCCAAAATGAATAAACAAATAAATAAATAGATATGAAAATGAAAACCCTAACCATTACATAACCATGGTTTAAACTTTACACAAAACACAAGTTAGCATGCATCATCAAACATGATACATACAAGTGTACAAAAGTATATCACATATACAATGTGCACAAACCAAGTGAGAAAATCCGTTTAAAGTGAACCAATACTACTTAGTGCAAAGTAATATATCAAATATATAATTATGCATTAAATCATTAAATCAACACTTGATTCAATGATCCGGTCATGTCGCACACAACCGACTAGTATTCAATGTATCGGCTTATCGAATCAATACTTGATTCGATAACTAGGTTATATCGCATACAACCATTCGATACATTCATCGCGAGAATAGAATACGGTATCACATACACGCATTATTCTCGGTCCCGCACATATCTCATATGCGCTCCTATTTCGTTTCGCTTGAGCTAGGAAACCTCTGTGTAGGACTCTAAAGACTCGTCAATACGCCGGCAGCAGGTGATGATCATATCAAACACCCACAAGCTGCAAGCGGTCTGCTAAACGTAACGGCCACCCGGGTATTGAGCGATCTGAAGATCGACAAGCAAGCCCGCTCACACTCCAGTGAATCCAACCAGTAACACTACCGTACAGTCCGGTCTGATCGTCTGATATGTCGCATATCTCACCTAGGGGTGGTAAACGTCAGACCCCAATAGCTCGATAAGTCGTGTCGATATGAGGTCTATAACAATTCGAGAAACTACTGGTAACACTTACCAGTAAATCTCAGCAACCCTGGCCAGGGATTTCCTGTTATATCCAATCGAACACAGCGCAACATCAACCCCCTATACCGGGAGAGACGAATCCCCTCCTATCGCTCATTGCCTCCATGTGACTCGGGACTGTACCCAAAAACCACCGTTTTGCACGCCCTCTTGGATGTGGTAAGATGGAAATCAAAGCACAGTGGGAACCACACAAGACTCTATGACGATCTCTGGTCAAGAGACTACTCTGTACCAGTGTCACCAGAGAACTGCCATCTGACGTGAGGTATAATACCATCTGGGAGTTCTCGGCGAGTCCGTCCAGTGTACCCAGTCTCTACTGAGCACCCGTATATCATCTCTGATGTCAAACACCAATGGATATGGGATCATCCATCGCCCATCTGTATGGGTCGAGAAGGTACACGCTAGTCTACTCTGGTATATCGATGCCCCATCTCGATACACCCACGACTAGGGACTTTGAAGGATGTACTTATGGACTACCATGTCCCCACTAGTATGATCCGCATCATAGTCCAGGTAGTCAAGTACAGATCCTAAGGGCTTTACCAACATGTAACAGGGAGACAATCAGTGTACACGTTAAGGTAAAGATTAACCAGATAGCATACTATCATGTCGAGCAAGAAAGTCCTCCCTATATATGTCCAAGCATCCACTACAATATATATCCTATGTATAGTAATGGCCTCTAGGGCATACATATAACTAACAATTTACGCATCACTTTGCATCATACTTTGCATGAGCACAAAACATAAATAAACAAAAAATATAATAAAAATATAAAAATTCTTTTCTAATAAATGATTAGAAAGTGAAAAATTACATTTAAAAGATTGTAAAAGTTTAAGAAAACAAAGAAAGTTAGATGTTTTCTTAGACGAAACTAGTAATAAGTAGTTATGAGCCGTTGTCTCAAGGGTTAGTAAGATGTAAGCAGTCACTAATATGAGAATAAAAATAAGTCTAAAAAATAGTTCCGATTATGGAAGCCAAACATTTGAATATTGATGCCCTACTATACGCACTTACACACGTCTTTAAGCTCGGGATAGTAGAGGATACCTTGAAATGCTCTTGTCTAAAAGCCAAAGTATGAAGAAAATAATAAATGAAGTATAAAAGTATAAAATGGTGAAGAAAAATGAACGCTGGTTTTGTAATCACTAAGGCAGCATAAAAAAATATAGCAAGGGTGCTTCATCACCTAGTCCCTTAGACCAACTGGTTTGGGAGTCACCGCTAAGTCTTAGGTGTTGCAAGATGATGAAATTCCTGATTACGCCTAATATGTGAGCACATTTAGTAATCGGTCGGATAGTACCTCAAGAAGTATTAACGGTCTTATGAAGAATGTGTGAGCAATTCCATCTAAAATATTCACCGACTAAAAAAGTACTGAGGTAGATGGACAAGAGTATGATAGCTTGAATTGAATTCTCCGAGTGTAAGGATGTCTTTACACACACGTAGGGGTATATGATCGGTATTTGGAAGAAAGGTAGGAATGAAGAATAAAGACGATTTTTTATTGAGGGATGATGTGATTTCTAAAATCTTTTCATGACTATTAAGATAGGGCTCATGACAACCGAAAAGCTAGTGTAGTTGGAAACTCTGATTTTCAAAGTCTTTTATAATTCTTATCTTTATATGTAACTTTCACAGTCTTCCTTTTATTATGGCATTTTGTGGGTGCAATCCGCTGAAAACCCTCAGGAGACAACACTCCTCCTACTAGGGACACCTAGAGGTTTAAAGGCTTGTTGCGCGTGCTCAGTGCAATTGTGTTTGCCTACGAAAGTGTGATAGTTAGTTTTTCTTTTTCTTAATAAATTTCTCCTTCTCCTAATTAAAAGAAGATTGCTCGAGATGATCGAAATCAAGTTTGGGGGAATTTGTTCAGTCGAAAATATTGCAATCTTGAACATATCAATTTCCTCACTTTTCAAATCATTTAAGGATAGTTGATATATTTATAACACATATTACCAGTTCTTTTGCAAATTATCAAATACCACATGTTATATATATAATCAACATCTTTTTATGGAAATTGTATGTTTAGTATGTCATGCATAATATTCTATATCTCAACACTTTTCTTTGAGAATTTGTGCAGAAAATTATTTTAGGACAGATATCGGAATCTCAAATTTGTCGATAAAACGCAGCAAGTCAAAGACTCAAAATCTGGCAGATATTCAGAAGAGATAAAAAATTCCAGATATCAGAAGAAGACCCAAAGACCAACACCAATATACTCAAGAGAAATGAAACAGTGATCTATCAAAAGGCCGCGGAACCGTGGCCGAGTCAGCCCGATCCGCCGCGAATCCACGGCCGAGTTGGGGGCGCCGGGATCGATACTTCTCTAGAAGCTTCAGATCAACTCCCTAGCTTATTGGAGATGCTTCATACCGTCTTAGCTTCTCGAGGAAGCCTCCATATAATAGCCTAGCTTCTTATGCAAGCTTGATAACTACCTTACTCTAGAAGCTTCCCTACAACGACTAGCTTCTAGAGGAAGATTGGTGAAGAGCTATATAAAGGGATCTAGGGCTTCATTGAAAAGGTTGTTGAATTTTGGTTGTTGAATCTTAGTGACAAAGTTTTCATCCAAATACCAAATCCAATTCAATTCAAAAATCCAAATCAAGATTTGTTGAGAATTACATCAAGCGAAGACATCGAAGATCCTTTATGCAAAGCCGATCGTCATCAAGAGCAAGAGATCCGCGAATGATCCACGTCTCACGGTGATCGAGCTACGCAAAAATCGACAACAAATTCTCTTTTCAAAGGAGTGATCGAGAGCTTAGTCTTGTAATCTCGGATTGAGAAGTGTAAATTTGAAGAAGATTTAATAAAGGTGATAAATTGTTAATTCTCGCTTTCTTTACATTCTTGCATTATGAAATTTCTAATTCTTGATTCTTTTATTTTCATAAAGCGTGAGTAAAGCTCCGCTTGCTAAGGAATCGAAGAAAATCGGCAGATCAAATGATGATGAAATCCTAAACTCATCTTAAGTCTTATGAGAATTATGAACCTTAGGAAAAAGAATCATCAATGGCCTAATTTGGATCGAGATCACCATTCTTGATAATTTCGTTGCAATTTTGGAATCAAATGATTGATGATTTTCTTTGCTAAAGGCTAGAAATGAATGATGATCAATGAAAAGACAAGGGATAGTGAAGGAGAAACCCTGTTTTCTTCAATAGATCCCTAATCTTCATTCACCGCCATCGATCTAGCTATAATTCATCAATAGATAAGATGAGTCATTATTAGTATTCATCATTACTACTAATTCCTATCGATTCCTATAAGCTATTCTTCATTTTTCTTGATAACTAAAATTGATTTTGGACACTTTCTTGATTTCTAATTCTTGAACATATTCTTGATTTACTTGAAATGACAATTCAATTAAATCTTGAATTACTTTCTTGAATTTTCTTACTATTTTCTTTTGACTCATCTAAAGCACGAACAAATAAATTCACGAATCTCAGTAGACGATCCGTATTCATTAACGAACTACATCGACACCGTTATTGATTCCGGCTATAAATTCTTTGATTGTGATAACACTTTTCTACACATCGAGAAACGATCAAATCACCTATACCGATAGAACAGTCTTACTCGAGATGGTAGTATGCTATCTGGTTTGTCTTTATCATCATGTACATGTTGATAGAGCCCATAGGATTCTTTCCTGACTACCAGCATTATGATGGCGATCATATACGTGGGAGCTGGGGGTCTATAAGCACATCCTTAAATGTCCCTAGTCGTGGGAGTATCGAGACTGGGTATCGTTACTCTAGTGTAGACTAGCGTATACTGATCGAGACCCCGACGAGGAGTGGTGGCCAGGTCTCACAAGCCATTGGTGTTATTTTGTTCACCTAAGATAGTATACAGGTACTCACTGGGTTTTGAATATACTGGACGGACTCACCGGGAACCTTCTAATTGGTATTATACCTATTGTCTGATAGCAGTTTTTAGGTGGCATGTGTACAGGTTAGTCTGTCGACCTGAGATCGTCATTTATCTCGTGAGTTCCTACTGTACTTTGATTACTACTCTACCACGGCTCAAAGGAGTCGTGCAAACAGGTTTTAGTTGGGTACAGTCCCGAGCCACATAGAGGCAGTGATCGGATCGTCGGGAATTCGTCTCTCCCGGTATTGGGGGTTGATGTCGCGTTGTGTAAGGGTGGCTATCACCAGAAATCCGTGGCCACGGTGGACGAGAATTACCGATCCAGGATCGATAGTTTCTCAGGTGGTGATGGGTTTCATGCTGACACTAAATATCGCGTTGTTAGGGGTCTGACTTTATCCACCCCCTGGACTCGATATGCGATACTCTTTGATGAATAGACCGAACTGTACGTATATTGTCACTGTTAGGCTCAGTAGAGGTTCAGGATGAGTTTGCTCGTCGGCCTCCCTTTCGCTCAATACCTGGGTAGCCATTACGTACAGCTAGTGCCGTTGACGTTCTTATGGTTAAACTCACTGCCAGTGTATTGACGAGTCTTTAGATTCCCACACAGAGGATTTTCATGGTTTGGGTGATATGGTGTAGATGACGTATGTTGGTACTTACAGGTGTCCGATTAAATATGTGCACATGCTGCACAGTCTTTAATCGGATGGTTGATAATACCAGCGGCTTAGGATTGAGCCGGATTATTAAATCAGGTTTTGATTTAATAATTTATATATGTATTTATATATATATATATATTCTAGTGTTATTTTTTACTATTAATTTTCTCTCTTGGCTATTCATATTTTTATACGAATACGCGTATATGTTTTTCGATACATGTACCGGGTGGTATTCCGTATTCATACGGAATAGCTTCTAGAAGTGGATACCTCATTTGTATGATTTTCCTTTGATTGGAAATTCATTTGTTTCACAAATGAGGTGGAGGAGTGAGGTGGCAAGAGTATGGGTTTAGGGTAGATCCGGGCATCGGGTAATGGTAGCGCAAGTTTAGAAAATTTTTGTTCTGCATTTGGCCACTGTTTGATGGCCGGGGCACTGCCGTAACTCAACATTATATCAGAGCCAGCCTTTAAACTCTTAGCTGGCTAGTTTAGACAATGTTAAATTATCGAAACCAAAATAACTCCGAAACAGTGCACCGCACATTCCAGTCTCTGTCGATTTTGAAAGTCTTCAAAAAAATTTTTGCGCAACTGCAGAAGACTACTTATATGACCACTAGAACATACCCCAACGAACCCATTCCACCCGTTTTGACCCGAGCACATGCTCACAAAATCCTAGTTGTCCGTCCTGGGGAGGGAGTTTGGGCTTCGTATTTTTGGTGTGGTCTGGTCTCTGGAATATTGGTTCAGTGGTATTGCGTGTTTTGCCCAGTTTGGATATAGTGTTGTCTTTTGTTCTGGGGCAATTCGATGTGTTTCGAAGTCAATAAATTAACATTGTTTAAATATTTACAGTACTTATATTACTATCTATGACTGTGAATGTTATTAGATCGGTACAACTTGTCTAATTGCTATACTTCTTTTAGACGGGTTTGCGAACGTGAAATTCACGTTGATGTTCTGTGTTGTGCTGTGTTGTGGTTGGATCGTCGTGGTGGATAGGTTGGGTGCAATATTAGTACATTTTAGTTTCATTTGTACATTTGATATTGCGGGGTGAGCGTCCGACATGTGGACTACCGTCACTGCCAGTTTGTATATTATCAGTTTGGGGCATGACCGGGTTGAGGTCGATGTCACCCTTTTATATTATTTTCTTTTCTATACTAGGATTACTCCGTGGTGGAGTGCACGAATAGCCGGGTTCTAGAAGGAACCGGGTCCGCATCTTATGGCGTTGAGACGGAGGGGATCTTACTCTAGAATTGGCGGGCTATTCGCCACACTCGTAGTGGATATAAGTTGACCCACGGAGGGGTGCTCAAGTTACTGGATTCCGTGAAGTGCTGGGAGGCCCATTCACATTGTTGAAAAGGGTTTCCTCACTTCTGGTTTTGACGGGTAACTTGCCGCGCTCGTAAGGGGTCTAGGTTATCATTGCACAGGCTATCCACAGTACAAGGAACGTCGGGTCTCATTTGCAGCTCAAGTGAAAATCGGGGCTCCAAGATTATCCACCATTTTGTGTTGCTTCTGTGATGTTGCTTGATTGATCTTATTTTCCGTTGTCGGTTTAGAAAATGTATAGAAATCACAACCAAAAATATTTTGACCGCAATCAATAACGGTGTCGAATATAGCGCGTTAGTAAGTGCGGATCGTCCATATGGAAAGTGTAATCGTTCGTGTTTCGAATTAGATGAATTGAAACTTTAAAGAAAAGAAAACAAGAAATTCATGATTTGTAATTGAAGTTCAAGAATTACAAAATCTAGATCTAATAACAAGAAAATGATAGAATCAAGAATTGAGAATTTGTTGATTTTCCAAACCAAATATCAAGAATCTAAATGAGGCTCGTAGGAATCGATCGGATCTATAGATGTGATGTAATCTAGCGATGACGTATTCTTATCCATCGATGAATAGATACTAGATCGATGATGATCTACGAGAATTAGGGATTTCTTGTGAAACTAGGGTTTCATCATTTATCCCTTGTTCCTTCGTTGATATCATTCACATTCTAGCCTCTAGTAAATTCAAGAATCGATTGTGGATCCCTAATTTCGAGCGATCACAATCAAGAAAGCATCGCAACAAAACTAGGTCGTCGATTCTTCAATTTGCTAGGGTTTACAAAACTCGTAGGACTTAAGAATCGTTTTAAGATTTGTTACATCATCATTCTATTGATCGTCTCGACTCCTTTTCGAGCGGATTTTTACTCAAAAATCACAACAAGAACTACAATCACACATTGAGATCGAATCATGATGCAAGAATTTAAAGAAAGCAAGATTAATGAATTTCACCTTTTATTTATATCAACAATTCCGTTACAATCACTCAAGAACTACAAGAGGAAGAACTCGATCGTCGATTTGGCTTCGCTCGTCTCCGTGAGTCGCGGATCGGCTTGGATCACTTGCTCGATTGAAGATCGGCTCCGCTCCTAAAAGGTTGAAGGCTTCTTGCTTGATTTGGTACTCGGGATCTTGAATTTGGCTTGGATTTAGAATTAGGGCTACAAGATGTGTCACTCAACTTGTAGATGGAAGAATTGGGGAAGATGATGATTAGCCATTAACCCTAGATCTAGGCTCTCTTTTATAGACCATCCAAAACCCTAGATCTAGGATTCAAAATTTGAATTTCCTTCCAAAAGTTTGTTAAGGAGAGCCTTCTAGAAATAGTTTGTTAAGCCGAGCCTTCTAGATAAGCGACGTGGAGTTTCTACAGTGTTCTATAAGCTTTAGCCGTTATTTTAGACATGTGGAGAAAAACTGAGCCTTTGAAGCCGCCGCGGTTCCGCGGCGCAAGCAGGCTCCCGCCGTGGATCCGCGGCGCTTTATGGGCCTTGATGCTTTATTTTTTCTGGTAATTCTTCTTATAATATTTGGGCTATTCTCTGATATGCTGAATCTTGTAATTACTCCTTGATCACTGCCAGATCTCTAGCCTTTGAGTTGGCGTATTTTATCAGCACTGTTTTCACAATTTTGGCTCTGTTCCTGCAATTTCCTGCACAACTCTCGAAACAAGTGTTGCGCAATACAAGGATGATGCGATGCCATGATAAACACACAATTTCCCTCGAAATGCCGGTTTTAAAGTCTAACACATGTAATCTGGTATTTTACGACTGTTTTGCTAATATGTGCTATATGAATGCCGAACATCTCTAGATGAGTACAAATGATAGGGAAATTGCCGTGTTAAAAATGCAATATTTTCGACTGATCAAATTCCCCCAAACTTATTTTCGGTTATCTCGAGCTATATGTTTTATTAAAAGGAGAAGGAGAAAATAAAGAAAGAGAAAAACTAACTGGCACACTTTCGTAGGCAACACGATTGCACTGAGCATGTGCAACAAGCTTGTAAACCTCTAGGTGTCCCTAGTAGGAGGAGTGTTGTCTCCTGAGGGTTTTCAGCAGATTGCACCCACAAAATCCAATAATAAAAAAGAGATCATGAATATTATATTTAAAGACAAGAATTGTAAAAGAAAGACTTTGAAAATTAGGGTTTCCAACTAAGCTAGCTTTTCGGTTGTCATGAGCCCTATCTTAATAGTCATGAAAAGATGTCAGAAATCACGACCTCCCTCAATAAAAAATCGTCTTATTCTTCATTCCTATCTTTCTTCCAAATATCGATCATATAACCCTGCATGTGTGTAAAGACATCCCTACACCCAGAGAATTCAATTCAAGCTATCATACTCTTGCCCATCAGCCTCGGTACTTTTTAATTAATAATTATTTAGATGAAGTTGCTCACACACTTTCATGCGACCGTTAATACTTCTTGAGGTACTAACCAACCGATTACTCACGTGCTTGCTTATTTGGTGTTTTTTCTCACCTTGCAACACCTAAGGCTTAGCAGTGACTCCCAGACCAGTTGGCCTTAGGGCACTAGGTGAAGAGGCACCCTCGCTATATTTTTTAATTGCTGCCTTGACGATAAGAAAACCAGTGTTCATTTTTCTCACCATTTTATATTTTCTTCATTTTTTTTATTTCCTTCATACATCGGCTTTTAGACAAGAGCATTTCAAGGTATCCTCTACTATCCCGAGTTTCAAGACGTGTGTAAGTGCGAATAGCAGGGCATCAACGTTCAAAATGTTTGGCTTCCAGAATAGAAACTATTTTTCAGACTTATTTTTATCCTCAGATTAGTGACTTCCTTCATCTTACTAACCCTTGGGACGACGGCTCATAACTACTTATTACTAGTTCGTATAAGAAAACTTCTAATTTTCTTGGTTTTCTTAAATTTTTCTAATCTCATGGATGTAATTTTTCACTATCTAAACTTTTATTATCTTATTTATGTACAAATTTTTTATCTTTTGAATTTTTTTTTATAAATTTTTATAGGTTTTCAAAAATGTTTCGTGCTTATGCAAAGTATGATACAAATGATGCGAAAATAAGCACAAACCTCCCCCAAACTTGTTTTCAACAGTGTCCTCACTGTTGCCATCTGCTAAATCTCAAAAACTTGTAAGCTTGGGAGGAATTTATTAGTGGGGGCAAAATATTTAAGTGAAGACCCTCCCCTAAACTTATTCTTGGCTCAGCATTTTGTAAAAATTTTCTTCTCAGGAGCCAGAAAAAATGCCCCCCCAACTTGAGTTATGCAATGTTAATCTTTTGAAAATCACATGAGGGGGTCAAAAATCAGTGGTCGATGCCAAACTTTGCAAAGACCGAAGGTTAACACCAACCATTCAAAAATTTTATTAATGCAGTGCTCTGCTTGGTGGAAGAAGAAGTGGGGAAAGGGTAAGTGGTGGAATAGAATGTGGGTTCGTCTCGTTATGGAGAGACGATGCAGTGAATGTGATGGATTGCTCGCATTCTTTTTGCAATTCAGAAGAAGGGGTGGAGGTTTAATTTCATTGATTGGGACATGATTCATCTCAACACCCGTGTTATTCCAAAATGCGAGTTCATCTGCGAAGATTTCCTCAAAAGTTCCATCAATACCCCGATGAATAATGTCATCACAAAGTGCGGGGTGATCTTCAGACTCTAAAAACAGTTCATAATCGGTGTTAGTTGTTGACCCGGACATCTCGGTGGAAGAGTCCGTATGTGTATGATACATAGTTGGGTCAAACAATAACGTATGAAAAGAGTCTAGATTGGTATCAGGAGGATCATCAAATTCGCTGCTGTCGACATCCATTAAGTCGACAGAACAGACCTGAGCAGTAGGTTCGGAGGGTACACTTCCCAACTTGTAAATGTTCAGCTCAATTGACCTATTCCCGAAGGATAGGGTCATAAAACTATTACGACAGTTAATTATAGCGTTGAAAGTGGCCAAAAAAGGGCGACCTAAAATCACCGGAATTTGATTCCGTGGGTTCGTTACAGGCTGTGTATCAATTACAATAAAGTCCACAGGGAATATAAATTCCCCGATTTTTATTAACACATCCTCCAGTTCACCCCTAGGTTTGGTGATTGATCGGTCAGCCATCTGGAGAGTGCAATGTGCTGGTTTCAACTCTCCGATTCCTAATTGCTCATAGACTGAGAAAGAAAGCAGGTTAACACTTGCGCCAAGGTCTAGTAGAGCACGGTTAATGTGTTTTTCCCCAATAGAAATGGAAATAGTAGGATATCCAGGATCCTTACATTTCCTCTGTAATTGTTGGGGGAAAGCCGTGTCTACAGTCTTTGCTATGAATATCTTCTTGGGCATTTGTTTCTTCCTCTTTCTAGTGCATAAGTCTTTAAGAACTTTTGCATACGCGGGGACTTGTTGGATAGCATCTAGAAGAGGGATGTTGATGTTAACCTGTTTAAACATTTCAGTGATCTTCTCCATTTGTGGACTCAGTGTGTTTCCCCTTAACTGATTTGGGTAAGGAGCTTGGGCAATAAGGTCGGGGTCCAACACTGGAGAAGATCGTGTGGGTGGACCCGATCCCAGAATAGAAGTAGGGATCGTCCGTGGAGAACTAGAAGAGCTGGGCTGAGGTGGCGAGCCTTGTGTGAAACGAAGAATAGGCTCGCAAGAAGGTGGTGGGGTAGAAGAACTGGGGTCAGAATTAGAAGTAGAAGTGGAAGGAAAGGTCTAAGCCGGGGTATCATCGATAGATCTATCAGTGTCATCAATCTCTTCCCCAATGTGATCGTCAAGCACTCTTCCAGATCTCAATGTGATTGCATTCACATGATGTGAGTAGCCAGGATTGGGTAAAGGTTGAGCTGGAAGTTACCCTTTCTCTCTTGCACTCATTTCGGCTTTTAATCGTGCAATTTCTGCTTCCATCGATTTAATACTCCCAGCTTGGGACGCTGAGTTTTTCTTTATGTTATCGACAGAATTCTTTATTTCAGCCGATACTTGCATGAGATTTGTTAGAAGCAAGTTTATGAATGAAGAGGATTCATCGGTCCCGGTCAACTGTAAAGGACTAGACGGTGTGGGTGTGTTGACCGGATTTTGAAAGTTATGTGCTTGGAAGGGGTGCTGACTCAATTGAAGTTGTGGTTGCTGTTGTGGTGGAGGGACCCTTTGGAAATTGTTTTGGGTTGGAACCGTGTCTTGAGATTGTGATTGGTTCCAAACAAAGTTAGGGTGATTCCTCCAACCTTGATTATATGTGGAAGAAAATGGATCGTTTCTAGGTCTTTGAAATGCGGCATTGGTATGCTCGTGACCTTAAAACGGGGAATTTCGTGGACATTCTTCCGTCAAGTGAGAAGGATCAGAACAATATCCACATACAGTTTTGGAGAGTGACATTTGACTTAGGGCGGCGGCTAAAAGTTTGTTTTCCATAGTCTCGAGTTTCTTGTGTATAGCTGAAATGTCAGCTCTAACTCCTATGGAAATATCATTGCCATCCCTAGACGATTGACTCACACCCTCCCACTGTAACGGTTTTTCAGCGAAATCTTCTAAGAATTTCCAGGCTTCCTCGTCATCTTTGGTCATGAAGTTGCCTTGACACATGGATTCAAGGGTCTGTCTTGTGTTAGGATTAATGCCCTCATAAATGATTCTGCACAGTTCCCATCTGGGGATTCCGTGATGTGGACATTGGATTAACAGATCCTTGAAGCGTTCAAGACATTTTGAAAATGTTTCATTTGGAAGCTGGGTGAATTGATTTATTTCGCTACGGACTCGAGCTGTCTTATGATATGGGGTAGAATTTCTTAAGGAATGCTTTGACGAATTCTTCCCAATTTGAAATGGATTGTGCGGTAGTGTTATACAGCCACTTCTCGGCTATATCGCACAAGGTGAATTGGAGAAGACGTAGACGCATAGCATCCATAGAAAGCTGTGAGGTACACATCATTAAGCATACATTTTCAGTGATAAAAGCATATGCGTCTTCAGACTCAAGACCGTGAAATTTTGGTAGAAGGTTGATGTATTGGGGTTTAATTTCAAAATTTTCCCCGTTGGCTAGTGGAATGGAAAGACAGGTGGAAAGGGGACCTCGTGTAGGATAGCACCTCTCTTGGAGAGAGATGCGGGGTAGATTCTACGCACCAACGGACGGCGGCAGAGTAGTGGTAAAGAAGTTCGATGGAGATGGATCCATCGATGTTGGTGTGGTGGTGGGTAAAGAAGAGGTAAATGTAGAAATACCGACTTTTGGATCGATCAAGGGAACGCGGACTAAACGGGCACTAGAATCCCTTGTCCAGCCTATCTTGCACTAAAAAGGGTTAGTACAAGTGGCAGTGTGACTTATAATTAGGGAAAATGAATGAATGATTTGTTTGTTTTGAAAAATGATACGGATTTTTAAAAAAATGATGCGATCACAACAAATGCAACAAGTAACCCTAAAATCTAGTGGTCACCTAGGTCAAAGCTCCAGACCGCTCCTAACTGCCAAAAGACAAGTCACAGGATCAATCCTCCACTGCCTCTTTGTCTCTCCTGTGGCCAGGTAAGTGCCAGCTAAGTGGGAGGTTCTCCACTACGTAAGTAGTGGGCCTAATTAAGTAACCACTAGCCTTCGACACACTTGCCTTAGACACCACAAAAGAAACGCGGATAAGCAATGAATTACCCACGGCCTTCTCTTGTCCTAAGTGAGCACGACGGTCCTTAGAGTCATCTCTAGATATTTTTTAGTTAATGAGGGTAATGCGGATGCTAGTTTTTGATTTTCGGGGCTTAGGAAGGGTAATGAACTCCTCACCTAATCTGGATTTGGCCGTGCCCCTTAAATTCCGTATTAATATGCAAAAAACCAAAAATCAAAAACATGGACAATTTATTTTGCTTTTGCGGCACTGCGATTTATTTGCTAAGAAACCTGCACAAAATGTTAATTGGAGCAGATTTGGAGAGAGATAAGAAAGTTAGGAAGTTACAGAGGAGTTTTGGCGCAGTGATGACGTCAGCACACGGCGGTTCCACCGCGGGAGCTCGCTATTGCCGCGGAAGCGCGGTCCTCTGGTGGGATCACTGCAGGAAATTTTTACAACAGGCTCCTGTTCACTTACACAGCTCTCTGGAATTATCTGAAATTTTTTTCCACAGCTCCAATGATTCCATATTTCCTCGCAACAAATCACAACAACTCGTATTAGTGTTTGCGTGAATTTTGATCTAAAAATTATAGTGGAATAAATCTTTCAACTCAAATTTCAAAATACGAACAATTAGCGCACAATCCCCGGAAGCGGCGCCATTTGATTGATCTTATTTTCCGTTGTTGGTTTAGGAAATGTATAGAAATCACAACCAAAAATATTTTGACCGCAATCAATAACGGTGTCGAATGTAGGGCGTTAGTAAGTGCGGATCGTCCACAGGGAAAGTGTAATCGTTCGTGTTTCGAATTAGATGAATTGAAACATTAAAGAAAAGAAAACAAACAATTCATGATTTGTAATTGAAGTTCAAGAATTAGAAAATCTAGATCTAATAACAAGAAAACGATAGAATCAAGAATTGAGAATTTGTTGATTTTCCAAACCAATATCAAGAATCTAAATGAGGCTCGTAGGAATCGATCGGATCTATAGATGTGATGTAATCTAGCGATGACGTATTCTTATCCATCGATGAATTGATACTAGATCGATGATGATCTACGAGAATTAGGGATTTCTTGTGAAACTAGGGTTTCATCATTTATCCCTTGTTCCTTCTTTGATATCATTCACATTCTAGCCTCTGGTAAATTTAAGAATCGATCGTGGATCCCTAATTTCAAGCGATCACAATCAAGAAAGTATCGCAACAAAACTAGGTCGTCGATTCTTCAATTTGCTAGGGTTTACAAAACTCGTAGGACTTAAGAATCGTTTTAAGATTTGTTACATCATCATTCTATTGATCGTCTCGACTCCTTTTCGAGCGGATTTTTACTCAAACATCACAACAAGAACTACAATCACACATTGAAATCGAATCATGATGCAAGAATTTAAAGAAAGCAAGATTAAAGAATTTCACCTTTTATTTATATCAACAATTCCGTTACAGTCGCTCAAGAACTACAAGAGGAAGAACTCGATCGTCGATTTGGCTTCGCTCGTCTCCGTGAGTCGCGGATCGGCTTGGATCACTTGCTCGATTGAAGATCGGCTCCGCTCCTAAAAGGTTGAAGGCTTCTTGCTTGATTTGGTACTCGGGATCTTGAATTTGTCTTGGATTTAGAATTAGGGCTACAAAATGTGTCACTCAACTTGTAGATGGAAGAATTGGGGAAGATGATGATTAGCCATTAACCCTAGATCTAGGCTCTCTTTTATAGACCATCTAAAACCCTAGATCTAGGATTCAAAATTTGAATTTCCCTCCAAAAGTTTGTTAAGGAGAGCCTTCTAGAAATAGTTTGTTAAGCCGAGCCTTCTAGATAAGCCACGTGGAGTTTCTACAGTGTTCTAGAAGCTTTAGCCGTTATTTTAGACATGTGGAGAAAAACTGAGCCTTTGAAGCCATGGAGCCGCCGCGGTTCCGCGGCGCAAGTGGGCTCCCGCCGCGGATCCGCGGTGCTTTATGGGCCTTGATGCTTTATTTTTTCTGGTAATTCTTCTTATAATATTTAGGCTATTCTCTGATATGCTGAATCTTGTAATTACTCCTTGATCACTGCCAGATCTCTAGCCTTTGAGTTGGTGTATTTTATCAGCACTGTTTTCACAATTTTGGCTCTGTTCCTGCAATTTCCTGCACAAATCTCGAAACAAGTGTTGCGCAATACAAGGATGATGCGATGCCATGATAAACACACAATTTCCCTCGAAATGCCGGTTTTAAAGTCTAACACATGTAATCTGGTATTTTACGACCGTTTTGCTAATATGTGCTATATGAATGCCGAACAGCTCTAGATGAGTGCAAATGATAGGGAAATTGCCGTGTTAAAAATGCAATATTTTCGACTGATCATTGCTTTATATCATGACTGGGAAAATTGTTATATATATATATACACACTAGTAGTTGTTGTATATGTTTTTCACCCGCGTTAGTCCATTCCCCGCTCTGTCGTTAGTTAAGTAACCTAACGTGTGATGACGGAACCTAGTGGCGAATGCGGATGGCATATACGTACATCATATATTTTCGTTCTTTTCTGGTGTGATTAATTGATGGGACTGCATTGATTCTTATCAATGCAAGGATAAAATAAACCTTTATTATGTTGTTAGAGCCATGTTTTTAAAAACTGATATTACAGACGATCTCTTTTGCTTTGCACAGTGGTATTCGGTTATGAATATCCAGCACCTCATTCCACGAGGCAAGGGCCGAGATCCCTTCATCGGGAGTGATCTCTTGGGCATAAGTTTGCGTCAACGTAATAACTTCACTATAGTCGGTTCTCTTTCTTTTCATCGTGGTATTCAGTTTGGAATATCGTGCACCTCATTCGACGAGAAAAGTGTCGAGATCCCTTCACCAGGAGTGACCTCTTTAGTAAAAGTTTTCGCCACTATAAATTTGTAAAACCACTCGGTTCCTTCAACGATATCAAGTTCATTACGTTAAAGGTTTTTTGCCAAAAACCAGCCGTAACCCTCCTTCATTTCTTTCAGTTGGTACCTAGTATTCGTGCTGCATTTGTTGGCCTTTGCCAAAGCGTAGTGTGCGGTAGCTAGATATTGCTTGTCTGTTGCATTGAGTTGCGATTATCTAGGACAGTTGTATAACCTTGTTGGCCTTTGTCAAGGGTTTGTACGGGTAGGTCTAGAGTAATCCAGGATAATGATGGGTTGAACTTGACTTGTAGTTTATGATTTGTTGGTCTTTGTCAAGGTCATAAACCGCTTGGGGTAAAAATCATATCGGGAGTTTCACACATACATGAAACTTTCCAGGCTTGCGCATACCTTTTGGAGTGTGGTAACTTGAGTGGATTCCGTCAAGTTATCATGCGATGATAGTTGGATCCCGATTCCCACTGATGAGTAGCATTACTCCTCGGGTGATTCCGACTAATTCTCCTTTTGGGTTTGGAGGAGAATTCGAGGAAATAGTGGGAGCCATCCTGATTAGATAAAGTTATTAACCATTCTGATCTAGATTAAAGTGCACGCTGAGTGTTTATTTTCTCTTTCTCTTTGGAAGCGACTATGACCTGATCCTAAACTAAAACTCATGAACCAATTTAACCGAACCTTCTTAAAACACTTTGGCTTTTGGAATGTCACGGTGTCGCATATATCATTGCCACTTCTATATCACATTTGCATTTCTCCAGAACACCATGTATCACTATGAACATCTACTCCTATAGGATATATCCAACGCATAGTTACATACGAACTGGAAAGAACTTGTTGTCACGACCCGAAGGTACAGAACGTGACTGGCACTTAAACTACGAAACGTCTCAAGGCGCAACATAATCTAAGTAAGCCTAGAAAACTAAACCGTTTAACAATTAAAGTGAAGGAAAACTTGTTTTAACACAAGTGGTTTTAACAAATAAGTGGCATTAAACATTTAAAAGCAACATCATATTTTCCCAAAAATTTCGGCAGAATCTCCTTTTTAAATGCAGGCCCCCAAACGGGTAAAAGACATGAAATACATATAAATAATGAATAAGGCATTCCCAAGCGGGAGGTAGATCTTCGACAATGGCGGAATCACAACCACATGCAATATGTATAACAAAAGTGCACAATAAGTATCAGAAAGCAAGAAATAAGAAAATACCGTGTCGGCTCAAGTGAGCATCGACACCAAAACCACAATGTCACAACCCGAAATTGGCACGTGACGGCACTCAAATCATGTAACGTATATAGGCGTAACGCAATTCAAGTAAGCCGAAAACCAAGCAACTAAACCATCAAAAGAAGTAAGTGATAAGAACATTGCTAAAACTTTTGAAAATCTCAAGTACAAATTTTTTAAAGTCCCAATTTACTTTCTTAAAAATTTTGGCAGCACCTCATTTGTAAAAACTATCCCCAAAAATGGGTACATACAAAGAAAATGGACGATGTAAATAAAAACCACCCCCAAAGGCGGAAAACAACCACCACAACAGATATACGACGCCGTAGCGAAGAAAATGGACGATGTAAATAAAAACAGCATAAAAGACATCCAAAGTCACAAAATAATATACAACATCGATCCTCATAACTCGTCTCTAAGTCAAATACATGATGTTGGTAGATAGAGAGTACTAGATACAATGAATATACAAATGGGCATCACTGGATAACCGCAAAACCCATATATAGTAAAACTGCACAAAGTCAGCCGTAGCGGTATCTGCTGCAAAAGATGATACGGTGTGAAGAAGAAGCCCTGCCGCGACTACTCTGAGGGACACCTGCAAACACTACGGCACAACGGGGGTGAGTTGGCAACTCATAAATAGTAAATAACATATGCAGCTAATCGCAGGTATGCACGTACTGCGATAATCTATCACATGTAAGCTGATAGCAATAAATGGCAATATATATATATATATATATATATATATATATATCCAACAGTCATGAAAGGTACTCTATAGGGTACTACTAATACATGAAGTAATGCATATCAAATAAATGCTGAGTATGGAATAAAAGATGTCATCTTCCCGGAATCCTCATCGTGGCAGGACCAGTGTCCATCACGACAATCTATATCCCAATATCAAAGGCACCGCATCCTCAGATCGGTCCTCATAACCTGTAAGTCTCATGGAACCTGAGTGTCTAACATCAACACCCGAAAACATCATGAAAACTAGTGTCCAACATCGACACGTAAATCCTCGTATAATAGGCTCCGTCTGCGGGATCGGCCCGCGGGCTCCGGCAGAACGGGTCGACCTAAATCCATCTCATGACTCCGGTCGGTATCCTCCAGATAACCGCCGAGTCCAAATACTATCACCGGTAGGCAGTGCACAACCCCTGCCAGGCTCATCGGCTAATCCTTCGACATACCTTTCTTACACCGGGGTACCATACCAGGCTCCACCATGTACCTGTACACGGCCTACTCCACTCCTCGCATCGGGTATATATCACAAAACTCAGAACCGAGAAATCTCATGGTGGACGGATCGAAATATCATATCAAAAGAAACCGGGTTTTTCGAACAATGCAAAATTTTATGAACTACCACGGTCCTCAAATCCAGAAAACATTAAGTAAAGAATAAGAATATTTGCATAGATCATTATGATTATATATATATATATATATTATACATATATATGTACGTATATAACAGCGTTCCATACCACTGATATATATATACGCATATATCAGCGTCCCATACCACTGATATATACCCTCAGGAGTAAAACATCTAGAAAACATTATATGAAATCCATGAAATATAATATATGCAATATGAAATAGTAATATGAGCTTATAAAGAAAAAACCGCTATTTAATTGGAACAAGTTATTAAATATATCATACAGCTCCTAATTTCTCCGAAATCAAATGCAACATCATATACAGGTGAACATGTAGCTATAGCCAGGTATATGTGTAAATATGTAAGTATGCAGGTATACTACCTATCAAATGCGCAATTGCATAAGAATCAATGACTCTATGTCAATGACAATACAATACTACATAGGTGTATGTAACCCTAGCAAGGTAAGTGGTTGTACATGTAAGTATGTATGCATGATGTACATGTAGTACATGTAGCTATATCTCATATGTGTATATACCTGTTAATAATGATATAATACCCTCTAGGTATAGGTGTAGCTATGTCCAGGTATGTGTATATACATCTCAATAATGATAGAATACCCTCTAGGTATATGTGTAGCTGTAGCAAGCTGTATGTATATACATGTCAATAATGATGTAATACCCTCCAGGTATATGTGTAGCTGTAGCATAGCAAGGTATGTGTGTGTACATGTCAATAATGATGCAATACCCTCTAGGTATATGCGTAAGCATATAGGTATACAAGTATGCTATATCTCATATGCACAATGGAAATAAGGATCATGTCTCAATGTCCCTAACCAATACAATATCACGTATGTATAGGTCTTGTGTGTGTCATGACAGTTATCGACGGTGTGGGTGTAGTATACAATTTGTGCTCATGCAACATGAACCGTCAATAATAGTCTAGTGTCCAATGGTTACAAATCCCAGCACAACAAGTGATAATATGAAATGAAGTTCATGCACAATCTCTATATGTTCAATACTTGTAACTAATAATCAAGTCATATAATCCAGCACAAACGCATAACGCCATGCAGGCGATTCCCCTATAGATGTTAAATCTACTCACAGATGATCTCGAGCTAAGTAAATCCGACCACCTGCTTCCCTTTCATCGCAGCATCCGAAGTCCCTGCTCGTGATCCTAAAATTTCACAAACATAACACATAAGATTAAATATCCCGCGCCGACATAAATACAATGAAACGAAAGCATAACGTCCATAAGATAAACACACTGTGCACTCAGTGCATAAAACACGTACGATATCGGCACAACCCTAGCTAGGATGACACAACCACCAAGCCTAGACTTCGATCGTACCGATCGCGCATTCAGAATACAATATATATCGTGGAAACTAATATATAACCATTGCAACGTCAAATGAAAGCCACGCCTAATTTATCCGAAATCCTAGTAAGCACTTTTTATTATTTTCGCTCAAATCAAGTAGTTTAACTAAAACTAGCGATCACAATCATCTCATAATAACTTGACTAAACCACATAAACCCTTACTAGAATTTTAAACTCACCCAAATAAGATTTAGAAAAGTTTAGTTTATACTTAAACTTAATTAGGTGATTAGCAAAAATATCATTTAACAATCTCATAATTAGGTTATGTTTTCCAAGTCTACACTTCTCACTTAACTATTACAATACTCAAAACCCTAACTTGATCTTCAAAAACCATATCTTGAATTTCTAAACATGCTAATTCAAGTTTTAATTAAACAACTAATAACTAGATTTAAGTATTAAAACAAGAACTTGAGTTTAGGGTTAGGATTTATAATTCACAAAACTTGCAAAAGAATTCCAAGATAGCCTCCAAAATGCTAACTTTCAAGAAGATCCAAGCTAGATTAGGGCTAAATATTAATGGGTATTGATTTGTATTTGAGTTTGTGGTATTATTTGTTGAATTTTGATGAATTTTTGAAGCTCAAAGAAGTGGAAATGGAGTGGAGAAAGAGTTAGGGTAGCAGGGGGGTCGGCCATTGTGAAAAAAAAAGAGAAGGTTTTTGGATAAGTGTCTAAATTTCTAAGTTAAAAACAAAATAAAAGCTTAATAAAACAAAAATCCTTATGCCGCCTTTTATTCTTTTCTTTCAAATTTCCTTTATTTTCTACAAATATCTAGATATTTTCTAGGATATTTTGCAAGGATGGTTTAGTGCTTAATCTTGTGATTAAATTATCACAGATTCACTTTAGTATAATTAACCCAATCCAAATAGTAATTACCACTAATTAAGTGCATAATTAACAACTTAAAATAATATTTTAATTAAAGAAAATTATTAAAATGCACTAAAATTACAACCGTCTTACAAAAACCCGCAAACTTTTTCTAGGTAAACTAGGTGCAGTGAATTCTACATGGATAAAAGATCACTACAAGGTTTTTACGGAGAAACACCGCCTATTTTACCTATTAATGGAAAATTTGTCTAATCGATTTCTAAAACGTTACAATCGTCCCCCCTTAAAGAAATTCGGTCCTCGAATTTAAAATTCTTACAATGCACACCTCCAAAGAGATGAGTGCAAAACTCCCACATCTCGCTCGCAGCTCCCAAGTGATCTTTTCACTAGACGGGCTACGTCAAAGAAAACCTCCACAGATGGCAAGACCTTTGACCGAAGTTTCTCCACCTGCCGATCCGCTATCACTATCGGCTGCCGGTGAATGAAAAATCGCGTCCCAATCGAATGGTCTGGTGCTAAATCATGTGAGAAAGGTCATGAAGGTATTTGCGAAGTATCGACACAAGGAATACGGGGTGAATACTCAAAAATCTGGGCAGAAGTGCCAACTTATAGGAAACGGAACTAACTTGCTAAAGGATCTCAAAAGGACCTACAATCTGGGACTAAGCTTCCCAAAACTCAACACCCATTTCATCGAAAAAATCCATAGGAATACATGATCTCCCACTGCGAACTTAAGTATGCGACAACGACGGTCGGCATAAGACTTCTTCCTGCACTGGGTTGTTCTCATCCTGACCTGAGCCAACTGGATCTTCTCCGAAGTCTCTTGACTAGCTGGGCCCAAAAATCTTGCTCTCGCGGAGTCAGTAAAACAGACTGGCGATCGACACAGCCTACAACACAAGGCCTAAAAAGTTGCCATCTGAAACATCTCCTGATACCCGTTATCGTAGGAGAACCCTATCAATGGAAAGTGATGATCCCACAGCCAACAACACTTAGTACATACGCACAAGCATATCCTTCAGAGTCTGTATAGTCCGCTCTATCTGACTATCGGCCTACGGATAGAAAGTAGAGCTAAAGCTCAACCAGTACCCAAGGTTTCCTGAAGATTCTGCTAACGACGGCTAGCGAACTGGATGCCACTATTGGATACCACGCATGAAGGAACTCCGTGCAAACGCACAAACTTAATAAAGAACAACTGAGCAGACTGAGCATAACTGGACAACAATCATCCGAATGGAGTTATACCCTCGATTAGACCTGGGTAGACCCACAACGAATTTCATGGTGATCTGCCCCCATTCCCACTCCGGAATGGTTAAAGATTGCAACTTCCCTGCCGGTCTTAAATGCTCAACCATAGCTCGCTGACAAGTCAGGTACCTTAAAACGAAATCCGAAACATCATTCTTCATCCCTGCCCACCATAACTAACTCTCAAGTCACGTTACATCTTGGTCGCACTTGGGTGAACACTGAAAGATGACTGATGTGCCTGCTCTAGGACCTCGCGTATCGACCCATCAGTATCAGGTACACACCAACGATTCCCTAACATAGCACACCTTGGTAAAAAATCAAGAACTCCGAATCTCTACCATGCCGAATATGCTCAAGAATCTCAGACAAACGAGCATCGGCGGGCAGTGCCTCACAAAAACGCTTAATTTAAAGTGGGCGGGCGCGGACATGAGCACGCTGTCCCCCAGTAGAGGAGAACTTAAACTGTACTCAGCTGTCACACAAGAACTATAAATCTGTAGAAGATTGTCTCTAAACCGCGCTCACCAGAGATAAGCTAACCCCCGGGCCTACGACTCAAAGCATCAACTACCACTATCGCCTTGCCCCGGGAAATAAAGGATATCACAATCACAATCCTTCATAAGCTCCATCCAACGGCGCTGCCTCAACATCAGATACTGCTGTAGGAAGATGCATACTAAGCTCTGGTGGTCCGTGAAAATCTGACACGACTCTCCTAATAAGCAGTGTCTCCAAATCTTCAGCGCAAGACCGCCGTAGCCATCTTCAGATCATGAGTGGGATAAATTCTGCCAGTACCCCCTCCAACTGTCAGGAAGCATAAGCGATAACTCTATCATACCACATCAGTAAACAATAGAGCCCTACTCGCGAAACATCACAGAAAACAACAAAGTCGCCTGATCCAGAAAGCAAAGATAGAACTGGTGTAGTTGTCAACCGAGTCTTCAACTGAAGAAAACTCAACTCACATGCCTCAGTCCAAAGGAAAGGAACCACCTTCCTGGTTAGTCCGGTCAACGATGCAGCGATACACAAGAAATCCTGCACGAAACGTGTTAGTGTATATGCCCTAGGGGCCATTATTGTATCATACTAGTTTGTATATTACTTAATGGAAGCTTGGGATATTCACAGTTGTATATAACAGTCTTTCTAAATATGGTAGTATGCTACTTGGTTTGAGTCTACTTTAATATGTGCATATGTTTCTTGTAACGTATCACTTATACATATTAGTAGAGCCCTGATCGCACGCTTTTGGCGTGTCGGATGTTCAAAGAATTTAAGTTTACCGCGATCAGGACGGTGTCGCTTTGCAGCTAGCCGGTTGAGCACGGGTCGGTCCACAGGGAGATGGTGGTATCTTACCTTCTTGTCTTAGACGAGTCAATAAAGAATCTGTATGTGTTTGTTTGATTCTAACCTATGTGTTTATCTGCAAGTATAAAGTTGTTAAGAAAATACGAGATTGTAAGCTAAGAAATCCTTACTCAAAACCTTTGAGCCGAGTCTTGACCAATTGAAGCTAAGCAATCGCCAACAACGTGGATTAGGGGATTTAAGCGCGGTATTCGTGGAATCCGGCTTATTTACCCTTGTCCTTCCGTTCGTGTCTCTTGCTTTCGCCTCCGGCCAAACCGAACGCAACCGGTCGTGGTTAGGAATCACCGTTACCTTGTCAGGGTACGGTGCCTAACGGAGCGCTTGCGTATGGTTTGGGCGAAGTTCAAATGGAAAATAACGGGAAAAGGAATTGGCAAAGAAATGTGTTAACTTACAATACCGTATTTCTTCTTAACAATAATAATTACAACATTCACAAAATAAACAAAAGAGAACAAAAAGAAAAGAACAAAGAAAAGAAAAGATACAAGTATTAAAGTGCATGAATAAAATTGCAAGTAAGTAAATAGCAAGTAATAAAAGACAAGGTAATAAATTGCGAATAATAAAAAGCGATCAAAAGAACACGGAAGTAGAACCCAAGCCAAGCATGTGCTCAATAGCCAACCCTTAAACTTGCAAGCTCAATGAAGAGTTTGCAAGATCAAGGGAAGGGTAGAGAACGCATGTGAAGTGAAGAACTAGTCCCGTGAGAAAATACGACCCTTGAGATCAATAACTAACCCTTAACCATTCAAGCTCAATGAAGAGGTTGAATGAGCAAGAGAAAGAAAAAATCTCAAGGGGGAGCAAACTAACAAGAAAGATAAAAAGCCCTCATCTTCAATAATCTTCCACTCAAAAGCTCTCACTACAATTTCATGGAGAAAGAATGAAGAAGAAGAAGAAAGAAGAACAAAACTACACAAAAAAGAGGCTAAAGAAAAGCTCTCTTTGTTTTGGCTCTGAACTGCTGTATTTATAGGCTGGAGAATAGAATTCTAGGGCATCCACCAGACCAGAAATGAAGTCCCAGAAATACCACCAAAAAACGTCAGTGAGTGGGCCCCATATAGCCGCGCATGCGCGGCCAATACCCCCTATTGGCCGCGCACGAGCGGCCGTACAGTGGATTCAGGTTGTCAACTTTTGTGGCCTGCCCTGGTTTCCTGTTTCCTCGTGTTTGCCAACTTTAAACTGCGCAAAAGTCTTCAGAATATCTCCAGATTTCCAAGTCCAAGATTGCATTATCTTTGTTTACTTTTGACTTTATCTCCCTCGAGCTCCGCGCACCCATTGATTCTTGTGCAGCCCACCTCGTGCTCTGTGCTTGTCCCAGACATGAATGACCACTGTCACATGTCTTGTATCGGGAACCGGTACTCGGCACTGGACGGATATGGATGACCGGAACCCGGCTTTTATCTGCTGTCGACAGATGTTCTGCATTTGGCGTAACTGTGGAGATTTTATCTTGATTTACAATATTTGGACTGAAAACCTGAAATCTGTAAACATGTAACAAACACGGATTAAAAGCACCTACCTACAAACACACGAGCGTAAGAATGGGCGGTATAAAATGCAATATTCTGATATGAACAAATACCCCCAAACTTAACTTTTGCTCGTCCCGAGAAAAACCAATTATTCACAAAAATAAAATGATAACCGCACTTTCGCAGGGAACGCGATTGCACTGAGCATGTGCAACAAGCCGTTAAACCTCTAGGTGTCCCTAGTAGGAGGAGTGTTGTCTCCTGAGGGTTTTCAGCGGATACTACCCACAAAATCAGGTCAAGCTAGCTTTGTAAAACAACTAAGATTCAAGCCCCTAAAGTTTTGTTTCAGAAAATAACAATTCTATTATCCTAAGTCTAGACTATCGAACCTTTATTTTTCACACCTCGCTTCTTATTTAACTACAGATTTTATATGTCTTTACGTGCAGTGCAAATAGTGTCGTTAAGTTCCCGAAAAGTCGAATAAAGTCATTATGTCACACAATAAAGCCCAGATAACAATTTAAAAGGATCACATAAGTTTTATAAAGAGTTAAGCATTTTTCAAGTTTCGTTTTCCAGTAAAGTTTCAACTTCAGAATTTCTATCTTCCCTAACAGGAAACTAGGTCTTATTCTTCACTCCACATTTTTCTTTTTTTCATTTCATACACACCTCTGTGAACGTGCAATAGTCTTTATCATAGAGTAAAACCTTCATATCTCCGTTAAATTTTTTTTATAAAAGCTTGTCTTTTATCAAGATTATTCTCACACAAAGAACCGTTAGGAATTTTAACTCGGAGAGAACACTTGCTTGACTTTGTTTTTATCTGGACTTTCTAGGCTTCTTAGCGAGCTTTGGGCCAATGCACCCAAACCAGTTGGTTTTAGGGCATTAGGTGTAGAAACACCCCAGCGGACTTAATTACTCAAGTTACCTAGGTCCAAAAACAAAAGACAGTTTGGCGTGAAAAACATGATGATTCAATACGAACGGAGATATAACCGGTAGTTCAATTATTTTTTGGATAAAAGACGTGTTTAGTGGGTTCGGTGTGTAATAATTCCAATCAAGTTTCAGATGGGTTATTTTTCAGACTTAGTTCCAATTAAGGCATCAATAACATTCCTTCATATTCACTTACTTCATAAACTGTTCTTGATATATTACTTATTTCAAAACAAACCTATTTGATCCTCAGAAAATCATTTATCTATTTAAAAGTTTTTTAAACATAAAAGACTTGTCATCTAATTTCCAAGACTCACAACACGTGTAGTGTAATGTAAAGATGTATATCAGCTATAGTTAACTTCAAAGGAGAGTTATCTTTCAGGTTTTCAAAATCCAAACATAGGATTTAGTTATTCCTATCTTTTCAAACCAAAACCGTCGAATGTTGAATCAGAGTTCTTCCACAAGCTAACTTGACAAAATTGTTTTTATGTTTTTAGAAAATTTTTTGATTTTGTGGGTTTTTAATAAGGTATGCAAATGCAAAATATAAAAATGAATGCGAAGGAAGAAAGCTTACCGAGCACACCCCCAAACTTAAACTTGACAGTGCCCTCACTGTCAGGCTATACCAAGAGGGTCAAAATTGCCAGCGCTCCCTAAAAACAAATTATATACAACAAAGAAAACCAAAAATATATACAAAAAAAAGTGTCCCCCCCAAACTTAAGTAAAACAGTGTTTCCACTGTTAAGCGTTGAAATTCAGGATTAGGGGGGAAAGAAAACAGTATCAAGCTATACAAGGCCTTATACAGGCCAAAAGTTAACACCAACCATTCAAAGATTTTATCGCTATAATATACAGGTTGGTGGAAGAAGGTGTAGAGAAAAGAGATGGAGAATACGCGAGACCATATGCGGAGAGAAGCGGGATATGGACTCGGTATATGAGAGGAAGAAGAATGGCGGAAGGGAAAAAGAAGTGGAATACGAACTTGAGGGTGCAAATGGAGTAAATAGATTAGCACAATTTGTGATAACCGATGTGTGAAAAGCGATTGTGCTAATATATTTACCCCTCGAGAAATGGGGTCAAATCCCTCAAGATTCGAGAGAAACCATGGGTACGCCGAACTTGGTAAACCAGACATAGTAAATGAAAGTGAGACGGGTTCTTGCAAGGTCGGAACGATGGAAAGGGTGGAGGGAAGTGGTTGAGGAGGGGTATCGGTTAGGGTTTCGGGAGGGTGCACACAGTCAATGAAAGGAACAGGATGAATTGGAAAATCCGACTCATCAATTAAAACCGTTTCATCCTCAAAACTATCCTCAATATTCTCCTCAAAATTTATCTCATCCATGCCTTTATCATCAATATCAAGACGCATATGAAGTTCGGGAAAAACAGTTAAAGACTCGGGATGATGATTTGAAGAGAAAAACTCAGCCAAATCTACGGGTTCATCATCCAAAATGTTCCCAGCGTCAATATCCTCGATCAAGTGAAAATCTATATTCTCAGACACCTCAACAAAAGCATGGATATTAATCGATTCTGGTTCTAAGATGGAGGTGTAGAGGTCAAAAGGGTTAGGATTGGTTTCACTTGGAAGGGACCCTTCACAATCGGGCAAATCAAACACTACGAAGTCGCACAACTCATTAAACATTCTATCTTCAACTGATAATTCATTTGGGACACTTGATAGACTTTCAAAACAGGAGTTGTCGTATTCAATTTGGGACGGGTAGGTTTGATTTGGAAGGGGGTACATCTCACTCTCTCCACTCAAATTTACAGCCTGTCCTGCCGCCTCATCATACATTGAAAAAGTTGGAGCTAGTTGAAAACTAGCTACCGGATCACTAGGTTGCATGAGGGCGGCCATGGACGCATTCAAATCCATCGTCTGTTGTGAAGCTACCCGAAATTCTTCCAAGGACTGTTCTAGGCTAGACATAGGTTGTGATGGGGTTTCAGTAAAAGATTCGAAGTTGGTTGGATACTGGAAACCCCCAAATGGCTGTGTAGAAGCAATGTCTAGGGAAGGTGCAAAAGTAGGGTAGGATTGGTAGGAATTGAATGGCTGGACAAGAGTGGGATCAACATTGGGATAAGAAGGTGAATGGAATTGTTGATCCCAAGAATTTATAGTGGTGAAAGGAGTGAAAGATCGGCTACGGGATTGTTCAATACGTTCAGCTAGAGACATAGGTCTTGGAACATGACTCGGAGAAGGTGTATCAACGTAAGAAGGGGTAAATGTTTGAAATGGTTGATACGAAGTGGATTGCGGAGTCAAATTGTTTGTCCTAGACGCATCTATCCGATCTCTCAATGAAATTTTTGGCGTGGATGGGTCGTTCGAAGTTCGACCAAAACAAGAAGCGTAGGAAGTTATGTCTGGTTGTGGGTACCAAAGTTCGGCAAGAGTTTTGCGAGGTGGAGTACCCATGATATGAAGAGAGAGAGAGAAAGGTAGAGAAAAGGAGGGGAAAAAGAATGTGATTTTTTTTTTAGTTAGTTGTTAGCAAAAGAATGAAATATACACAAAAAAGAATATGGACAAAAATAATCACGACACAAAAATACCACACACCTAATCGTTCTAAAGTTCACCTAGGTCAACTAGACCTGCTCAAGAACTTGATTGTCGAAGTTAAACTGTGTCGAGAAACAGACTCAAGATACACTGATCACGAGGCCAGGTAAGTGCAGAGATAAGGGGAGGTTTTCCAACGCTTTTGCGAAGTTCCTTAATTAAATAACCCTTTCTCTTTTGGCGGTTTCGCCGTTAACACTTTCCTAGACACCCCGTAAACAATATACCGTTAAGCAAGCTTCTAAATACAGTTAACTTCTCCTAGTGAGCGCGAAGTCCTTAAGGCTTAAAGTCTAATTTCTTTTAAAATTTGTGCGGGTAAACGTTATGCTCAAGTTCGTGATTTGTGGGCTACGGAAAAGGTGATGAAATCCTTTACCGTATGTTGTGGGGTTCGCTTGCCCTTAAATCCGTATTAATGTATGCAATGCGCAATTCAAAAATTCTATAAAGAATCAAACAATCGTTTTTTAGTTTAAGCGCGGCGCTGCAACAAATACGGGTTAGTCAATTTTTTTAGCGTTTGCTAGCGAACTTGCAAAGAATCCTGCAAAGAATAGTATATTGGATGCGTCGGATTTGAGAAGAAGGTGTTAGTAAAATACGTACCGTTAAGTTGTTGGGTTAGGAAACCCCCGTTGAATCAAATCCGGTAAACTTGAAAGGTTTGCTTGCGCGGGTCAAACTACCCAGATCTTTGGCACTGTACTTTGTAAACACCTTAGCCTTGAATGTACACTTTGCTCCCCACAATCGCAGTTTGCAAAGTTGCAAAAATCTGCACTCTTGCCCACAAAAATGATCAAAAAAAAAACAAAAAGGGTTTTTTTTTTTTAAATATATACAAAAAGAATATTAACCCGAATAACAAGAAAGAAAATACGCTACCGTCTCCCCGGCAACGGCGCCATTTGATCGCACGCTTTTGGCGTGTCGGATGTTCAAAGAATTTATGTTTACCGCGATCAGGACGGTGTCGCTTTGCAGCTAGCCGGTTGAGCACGGGTCGGTCCACAGGGAGATGGTGGTATCTTACCTTCTTGTCTTAGACGAGTCAATAAAGAATCTGTATATGTTTGTTTGATTCTAACCTATGTGTTTATCTGCAAGTATAAAGTTGTTAAGAAAATACGAGATTGTAAGCTAAGAAATCCTTACTCAAAACCTTTGAGCCGAGTCTTGACCAATTGAAGCTAGAGCAATCGGCAACAACGTGGATTTGGGGATTTAAGCGCGGTATTCGTGGAATCCGGCTTATTTACCCTTGTCCTTCCGTTCTTGTCTCTTGCTTTCGCCTCCGGCCAAACCGAACACAACCGGTCGCGGTTAGGAATCACCGTTTACCTTGTCAGGGTAGGGTGCCTAACGGAGCGCTTGCGTATGGTTTGGGCGGAGTTCAATGGAAAATAACGGGAAAAGGAAAAGAGAAAAGAAATGTTAACTTACAATATCATATGGATTCTTAACAACAACAATAATTACAAGTCGGATGTTCAAAGAATTTAAGTTTACCGCGATCAGGACGGTGTCGCTTTGCAGCTAGCCGGTTGAGCACGGGTCGGTCCACAGGGAGATGGTGGTATCTTACCTTCTTGTCTTAGACGAGTCAATAAAGAATCTGTATGTGTTTGTTTGATTCTAACCTATGTGTTTATCTGCTAGTATAAAGTTGTTAAGAAAATACGAGATTGTATGCTAAGAAATCCTTACTCAAAACCTTTGAGCCGAGTCTTGACCAATTGAAGCTAGAGCAATCGGCAACAACGTGGATTAGGGGATTTAAGCGCGGTATTCGTGGAATCCGGCTTATTTACCCTTGTCCTTCCGTTCTTGTCTCTTGCTTTCGCCTCCGGCCAAACCGAACGCAACCGGTCGCGGTTAGGAATCACCGTTTACCTTGTCAAGGTAGGGTGCCTAACGGAGCGCTTGCGTATAGTTTGGGCGGAGTTCAATGGAAAATAACGGGAAAAGGAAAAGAGAAAAGAAATGTTAACTTACAATATCATATGGATTCTTAACAACAACAATAATTACAACATTCACAAAATAAACAAAAAAGAGAACAAAAATAAAAGAACAAAGAAAAGAAAAGATACAAGTATTAAAGTGCATGAATAAAATTGCAAGTAAGTAAATAGCAAGTAATAAAAGACAAGGTAATAAATTGCGAATAATAAAAAGCGATAAAAAGAACACGGAAGTAGAACCCAAGCCAAGCATGTGCTCAATAGCCAACCCTTAAACTTGCAAGCTCAATGAAGAGGTTGCAAGATCAAGGGAAGGGTAGAGAACGCATGTGAAGTGAAGAACTAGTCCCGTGAGAAAATACGACCCTTGAGATCAATAACTAACCCTTAACCATTCAAGCTCAATGAAGAGGTTGAATGAGCAAGAGAAAGCAAAAATCTCAAGGGGGAGCTGTAAGCCCGCGGGGGCGCCCCGGCCGTCGATCCGACGCCGGAAACGCGGAAAACAAAAACTTTGCGAACTTTGCAAAACGGCACCGCCGCGGACTTTTCACCCGGATCGGGCCATTAACCTAGCTAGCTAGCAAAAAGAAAAGAGTAGAGATGCTATACCAAACGATCCGTGTCCTTCGGTCTTCGACTCCACTCCGATCTCCCGCGGAATCTCCGTCACCTCCTCGCTCGTCGGAAAGGGGCACCACGTAGCCGGAATCTTTTACGGGCTCCCGCCTCTTGACCGAGGCAACTCGGGCGCGAAGTTGGCTAGCCGACGCGTCCAAGGCTTGCTATAGAATAGTGTAGTGAACTATCTCTTTAGGGGTTCATGAAGTTGCCATGGAGGATGGAGGTGAAGAATGAGAATGAAGCTTGGAAAGGACTTTGGAATTTTTGACAAGCAAGAGAAAATAAAATGAGATGAATCAATTTCCTCTAATCAAATGAACTCTCCTTCTCCCCTCTCTAAAATGGCCGGCCCCTCTTCTCACAAAGAAGATTGGAGAGAGAAAAAGAAAACTTCTCTTCTTTTTCATAATGAGAAAAAGAAAAAGATATATCAAAAATGGTCAAAACAATTTCCATATTAATCCACTCACTAACCATCATGAAAAAGCAAATGAATGGACAAGAAAAGAATATCATCATGATGCAAGTCTCATCAAAAGCAACATATGCAAGAAAACCCTCCACTAAATGTTAATTGCAAACTTGCAATTAACACCCTCCACCAAGAAAGTCCGACCGAGAAGGAATGAAGGAAAACCGGCCGGAACGGAATGCAAACTGGCAACCCCAGAAAACCGATCCCGTAATAAATTACAGGAAAACCCCGCTACTGCAAATACATGCCCGCATTTGTATTCCCACTGAACACAAATGCAAAGAGACAAAACTACACTATCTAATACTAGGATCCGGCTTAAGCCAAAGCCGGCTAGTAAAAACTGTCCGATCATGATCCGTGCAATACCGCACGTATCTGATCGAACCCTGCCATATCTCCATACGGCCTCTACAGCGTTTCGCCCGAAACTTGAGTAACTGTCTGTGTGGTGGACTCTAAAGACTCGTCAATACTGTGGCTGTGGATTTAACCACTAGCACGTCAGAGGTATTAGCCATACGTGACGGGCCACCAGCAATTGACCAAAAGGGACGTCGATGAGCGAACTCATCCTGACACCCTACTGAGCCTGTCAGTGACAATATCCGTACAGTCCGGTCCGTTCGTCTATGAGCATCGCATGGCGGGCCTAGGGGGTTGGTAAAAGTCAGACCCCCAAAAGCGGTACAAGTCGTGTCGGAGTGTAGCCCAGAACACCCTGAGATACTACTGGAATACCTACCAGCAAATCTCCTGCCTTGGCCAAGGACTTTTCATGTTCTGGCTCTCCTAGACACAGCACGACCTCACCCCCAATACCGGGAGAGACGAACCCCTGCAGATCCGCTCACTGCCTCCATGTGGCTCGGGACTGTACCCAACTAAAACCTGTTTGCACGACTCCTTTGAGCCGTGGTAGGGTAGTAATCAAAGTACAGTGGGAACTCACACGAGACAAATGACGATCCCAGGTCGATGAACTAACCTGTACACATGTCACCTGGGAACTGCTATCTGACGTCTGGTATATCCCAACTAGCAGGTTCCCGGCGAGTCCTGTCCGGTGTACTCATAACCCAATGAGCACCTGTATACATCTTAGGTGAACCAACTGACACCAGTGGCTTGTGAGACCGGCCACCGCCCCTCGTCGGGGTCTCGACTGTATACACTAGTCTACTCCGGAGTATCGATGCCCTGTCTCGAAACTCCCACGACTAGGGACCTTTTAAGGATGTGCTTATAGACCCCAGCTCCCACTTATATGATCGCCCTCATACTGCTGGAAGTCAAGCAAGAATCCAAGGGGCTCTATCAACGTGTAATAGCGACTCGAAAGGTCACCTAAAGCAGTACACGATGATAAAGATAAACCAGATAGCATACTATCATCTCAAGTAAGACTGTCATACCGGGATAGGTCCTCCCCTCAATCACTGCAATCACGTGCCTGTGACCCAATAATTGACTCTGAGGGCACTATCTCCAACAATCTCCCACTTGCACTCGAGGCTAATTATTGCGATGTCGCATACTCACAGCCCGTGTGATACCGAACACCCAACTCCTCTACTAGTCAGTCTCACAAAGCTCGTTTGCGAAACTATTGCGTTCGAGGAATAGCCTCAGTGAGTGGATCCGCCTTGATGTTTCTTTCTATGTCTCTCTATATCTCATGTTCGCGGAGAAAGCTATCTCCCGAAATGAGCAATACCTGTCTTAGAATGTCTGGATGTCTGATGGGACCTAGCTCATAAGTGAACTCCAAATCCAAACTTCTTAGACTGTATCGACAACTGAACTTAATCAGTGTCCTGCGCCATGCCTTCCCTCAGTTTCCACCTGGACCACCTGTCCAAAATACTGCCCCTCGTTAGAGGGAAAACTATAACTCTGACAGCCACTCTGCCATCCAGGTCACCTTGGAAGCCTGGAATGATAACCGTCTCGTAAAGGAGGCTGCCGTTATCATATCCCTAGAACATCAACTTATGTTCTAAAACTGCTTCCGACTGTTTCTCCAGGATTGGATCAATATCAACTTATTGCACCTACTGCAAGAACAACATCTGGTGTGGTACTTGACATCTCATGATTGACTCAGTTGCCTAAGCAAGTGATCTGTCAATTATGCGTGTCCCTCTCCCCTTTAGTCTGTAAGACACCTTTAGAGAGTGTGACTCCATTACCTGCAGGTACACTACCGTGCCAGGAGTCGTCCATTCTAAATACTCATAGAATGCGGTCAAAGTACCCAGATTGGGAAACCACCCAAATCTAGATCTAAAACCATAGATCTAGTAACCAGAATGTCTGATATAATATCCAAGCCCTATGTGGAGAAACCACTGTGTGACGACCAAAGTATAACCGATCGTAGTATAGGAATATCACTTCCTACTCTGTGTATGTCATCAAATACCAGGACATCACACCCTACTACCTTCTCAACAGATCCATCCCCTATTCTGATGAAGTCAAACCTATGACTGTCATATCAGAAATAGATGATCTATCTCCGCTATATCTGCTTTAGTCTATAAATAGACATAAGCCTGATATCCACCAATGCTTCCGCTGCTCCCACTGACTACGACAACCCTCTGGCAGAGTCATATAGGCGTACACTTCTAAAGCTAATTTAGAATGACGCTATACTCATCCTCCCGCCGGGTCTCGCAGCCTGGAACAACAGCAATGGCAAGTGTGGGTAAACAAGAACCTCCCTGCCACCGTCCTTGAGCATACCGAAGTACCTCTCGAGTGCCTGAGGTTACCCACCATATCTGCGGAGTGGCCAATGGAATGTCAAACCAGATTGAATCTTTAGGTTCTTATCAAATCTTCAGTAATCGTTTGCGGTTCTGGAATCACTTCCAGTTCTACCATACTCCCACTACTGTTTTTCTGAAAAAATCCATTTTTGATAAAACTGTGGCGAGTCAAGAACAATATCTCTATTGATCTTCCAGATGGTAGAAAATCAACCCTCGTCATAGCCCGGGTCAACCCACAAACAGCCACTACTGAAACATGCCTTGAGTTGTCCAGAGTCTGGTTTTAAGCATAAGCCGGACAACTCCCCGTATCTTAACAATATCAAGATATGAACTGTTCTATATCCAAGAAACAGAGGCACTGATTTAATTGAACCAGATTCAAATCATGCAGCTGTCTCCAGTGCATGTCAAGTAAATGGAAGAGAGTCCGATCAGCGTTACTCAACTTAGGAGTACTTCCAATTATGAGTAACCTGAAAAAGAAGCAAGTTCTCTTAATCATTACTATCAACTGAATACCATACACAAGTATCTACATCTTCGATCAGCTTGAAGAATCCCGATACTTGCGATACCTGGTTCTCTACTTTATTCATATACCTATAACTCCTCAAAACTTAGACCCTGTGTTTCTACGAAACACATGTCTAAGAACTAGAGAAGTTAAAAGTAAACGGAATATAGTACGAGGACCAACCCCTCTGCCCTAATGGACACAGGACAATATACAATACTCTGTATAAGTCCCCTGAGTCTAATGACTCATTCACTGTGTGTCGTAGGTTGAAAACTGTACTTATGGTTAAGAAGAATTACACCGCTGTTTAATGCTCCTTACCTAACCATCCACTGGTATAGGTAAATGTCATAGACATAATTTCAAAAAGGTATATCTCACTCTATAAAAATAGACGTACAGATATATCAATTTGAAATTGGTGCACAACAACGGATATTCAAAACCAAATATTTGCCGACCGGCAAACAACCCAGGTGGCTTCCTCAAATATCACCAATTACAACGAATCCCGATATAATGAGGATGGTCACCTAATTCCCAATAACCTACTCCCACTCATCATCTGTAAAACCATACAGATGTGAGAATCCAACCTGGTAAATACATACCCTGGAGTAAGTGTCTAATCGGGAAATCAGTTTTCTTTTAACAGTACACAGTGAAACTGAAACATTGAAATGTTTCGATGGGATATCCTGGTATTCTTAGTAATGCCTCTTCCATTATCCAGATTCACAACTATAACCGTATAATTCTTTGCCATCTTTCCAAATCCCTTTACATGTCTTTAGTCATTACCTTCTGTACACCCCTTCAGGCCAAATGGTTTTCTTCCTTCCCTACCGTTCGGCACCAGCCTATGGTTTGGAAGAAGACTATCCAAAAAGCATAATGGGTGTACTGTCCTAATCCGAGGAGCACTCGCAATGCGAGAGAAGGTGAGGATAAAAGACAACCGAATGTACTTAATTCATAGGTGATTTAGGATTGACAAAGAAGTACATGGTTAGGTTGTGAATAGCAGTCGCAATTTACTTTGCCCTCTTACTAATCCCTTGCTTTGTCTGAACTTAATACCTTCTGTACACCGTTTAGGCTAATTGGCTTTCTTCATTCCCTACCGGTCGGCACCAGCCTAGGGTCTGGAAGAAGACTATCCAATTTGCGTAATAGGTGTACTACTCCTAAACCAAGGAGTACTCGCAACCTGAGAGAAGGAAAAAAGAAAAGACAACTGAATAGTCCTATTCGTTTTCTCCAGAACCGGAAACCATCCTCGAAGTCCTTCGAGTTCGTATATAACCATACGATGGTTTTGTCCAATGGAAGTGGACGTTCGTAGTAATACGGGGTGTCCCGGAGAAAAGAGTAAAAGTAGGAGTGGCAAAGAGGTTTGCAACTCTGACAATCCAAAAGCCAGTGTTAAGAAGGTTCGGTCAACTTGGTCACTGAGTCATAGTCTAGGGTCGGGTCAATGGTCGCTGCCAGAGAGAGAGAGAAAAGAAACACTCAGCGTGCACTCTAACCTAGATCAGAATGGTTACCAATTTATCTAATCTGGAAACCTCCCACTGTAACGTCAAATTCTTCCCCAAACCTGAAAAAAGAATTAGCCGGGATAACCCGAGGAGTAAACCAACTCATCAGTGGGAATCGGGATCCAACTCTCATCGCATGATAACGTGACGGAATCCGCTCACGTTATCACACTCCAGAAGGTATGCGCATATCTGGCAAGTTTCAGTTCTTTTGAAACTCCCGATGTGGATTTCTGCCCCATGCTCTTATGACCTTGACTTTGGCCAACATATCATAAGTCACATGTCAAGTTCTACCCGTCATTTTCCTGGTTAATTTGAACCCACCCGTACCAACCCTTGACTTTGGCCAAAATGGCAGTACGACTGTCCCAAACCAACGCATCTATCTATGCTGCATATGAATACCCAACAGCTACCAAACACTGTGCCTTGACTTTGGCCAACATGCACAGCTTGAATACTATTGACCATCCATATGAAACGACGGAGGGCTACGAATGGTTTCTGGCGAAAACCTTTAACGTAATGAACTTGATATCGTTGAAGGAACTGATAGCTTTATAAAAATATAGTGACGACAACCTTTGCTAAAGAGGTCACTCCCGGTGAAGGGATCTCGGCTCTTTCCCCGTAGAATGAGGTGCAGGATATTCCAACTGAATACCACGGTGCAAAGCAAAAGTAATCGGCTATAGTGAAGTTACTGCCCTGACACAAACTTCTGTCCAAGGGGTCACTCCCGGTGAAGGGATCTCGGCCCTTGCCTCGTCGACTGAGGAGCAGGATATTCCAACTGAATACCACTGTGCAAAACAAAAGAGAACGCCCTTGCAATAACAGCTTTTTGAAAAAAAAGTGTTCCAACAACATCAGATTAGGTTTGTTTAACTTGCATTGATCCGAATCAATGCAGTCCCATCAATTGATCACACCACAAAGAACGAAAATATACTGACGTACGTATATGCCATCCGCATTCGCCACTGGGTCCCGTCATCACTCGTTAGGTTAGCTAACTAACGACAGAGCGGGGACTGGACTAGCGCGGATGAAAAACATATACAACATCTACTAATATATATATAATATATAATTTTCGCTCAAGGCGTGATAAACAATGCAGCACAGAAAAGTACAGCAACACAGATCAATACAGATATCTGGGATCCCCGGGTTTCACAGAGCCGCTGAAACCCGACGTTCCCCTGGTCGTGTGGATAGCCTGTGCAATGAAATCCTAGACCCCTACGGGCGCGGCAAGTTACCCGCCAAAACCTGAAGCGAGGCAGCCCCCTTCAGCAACGTGAATGGACCACCCAGCACTTCACGGAATCCGGTAACTTGGGCACCCCTCCTGGGTCAAACCTATACCCCCTACGAGTGCGGCGAATAGCCTGCCAATTCTAGAGTGAAGCCCCCTCCGTCTCAATGCCATGAGATGCGGGCTTGTTGCCCTCTAGAATCCGGCTATCCGTGCACCCCTCCGCGGGGTAACCCTAGTACAGAAAGTAAAATATACATACAACGGGTACATCGACCGCAACCAGGTCGTGCCCCAAAAGAATAATACAAACAGGCAGTGACGGCAGTCCACATGTCGGACGCTCGCCCCGCAATATCAAATGTACATAATAAAACAAAACTGTACTACCACTGCAACCAGGCTATCCCCAACGACCGATCCGCAACAACACAGTACAATCACAGAACATCAACGTGAAAGTCACGTTCGCAAATCCGTCTAACCGGGCTATAGCAGTTAGACCGGATTTACCGATCGAGTGACATTCACGGTCGCAGATATAATGTAAAAACTGTGAACTGGCATGTTTAAAATATCCGATCGAACAAATTTATCAAAGTGGGCCCCAAATACTACTGTAGCACTTACAGAAAAAACTGGGCCCAAATAAAATATCCCAAAAACCCTATTTCCAACTGATAAGCTTACTGGGAAAATTTGGTGCCACAATTCCTCTTATCCGCCGCGCAAGCGCGGCCAAACCAGGGTTTTGGCCGCGCTTCCGCGGTGGAACTGAGGAATTAGTGGATCGTATTTTCCCAGATTTCTTATAATTGCTTGTACATGTCTCTGCAATCACCAGAAAAATTTTAGGAGCTCAAAAAATTTTAACAGAGAACACATGTGCACAAAATACGGTTTTTGGGGATTTTCGTTCGATCGAGCACTAAACATACTAGAGCAAGCTAGGTAGGTTAACGGCGTGGCTCTGATACCAATGTAAGCCCGCGGGGGCGCCCCGGCCGTCGATCCGACGCCGGAAACGCGGAAAACAAAAACTTTGCGAACTTTGCAAAACGGCACCGCCGCGGACTTTTCACCCGGATCGGGCCATTAACCTAGCTAGCTAGCAAAAAGAAAAGAGTAGAGATGCTATACCAAACGATCCGTGTCCTTCGGTCTTCGACTCCACTCCGATCTCCCGCGGAATCTCCGTCACCTCCTCGCTCGTCGGAAAGGGGCACCACGTAGCCGGAATCTTTTACGGGCTCCCGCCTCTTGACCGAGGCAACTCGGGCGCGAAGTTGGCTAGCCGACGCGTCCAAGGCTTGCTATAGAATAGTGTAGTGAACTATCTCTTTAGGGGTTCATGAAGTTGCCATGGAGGATGGAGGTGAAGAATGAGAATGAAGCTTGGAAAGGACTTTGGAATTTTTGACAAGCAAGAGAAAATAAAATGAGATGAATCAATTTCCTCTAATCAAATGAACTCTCCTTCTCCCCTCTCTAAAATGGCCGGCCCCTCTTCTCACAAAGAAGATTGGAGAGAGAAAAAGAAAACTTCTCTTCTTTTTCATAATGAGAAAAAGAAAAAGATATATCAAAAATGGTCAAAACAATTTCCATATTAATCCACTCACTAACCATCATGAAAAAGCAAATGAATGGACAAGAAAAGAATATCATCATGATGCAAGTCTCATCAAAAGCAACATATGCAAGAAAACCCTCCACTAAATGTTAATTGCAAACTTGCAATTAACACCCTCCACCAAGAAAGTCCGACCGAGAAGGAATGAAGGAAAACCGGCCGGAACGGAATGCAAACTGGCAACCCCAGAAAACCGATCCCGTAATAAATTACAGGAAAACCCCGCTACTGCAAATACATGCCCGCATTTGTATTCCCACTGAACACAAATGCAAAGAGACAAAACTACACTATCTAATACTAGGATCCGGCTTAAGCCAAAGCCGGCTAGTAAAAACTGTCCGATCATGATCCGTGCAATACCGCACGTATCTGATCGAACCCTGCCATATCTCCATACGGCCTCTACAGCGTTTCGCCCGAAACTTGAGTAACTGTCTGTGTGGTGGACTCTAAAGACTCGTCAATACTGTGGCTGTGGATTTAACCACTAGCACGTCAGAGGTATTAGCCATACGTGACGGGCCACCAGCAATTGACCAAAAGGGACGTCGATGAGCGAACTCATCCTGACACCCTACTGAGCCTGTCAGTGACAATATCCGTACAGTCCGGTCCGTTCGTCTATGAGCATCGCATGGCGGGCCTAGGGGGTTGGTAAAAGTCAGACCCCCAAAAGCGGTACAAGTCGTGTCGGAGTGTAGCCCAGAACACCCTGAGATACTACTGGAATACCTACCAGCAAATCTCCTGCCTTGGCCAAGGACTTTTCATGTTCTGGCTCTCCTAGACACAGCACGACCTCACCCCCAATACCGGGAGAGACGAACCCCTGCAGATCCGCTCACTGCCTCCATGTGGCTCGGGACTGTACCCAACTAAAACCTGTTTGCACGACTCCTTTGAGCCGTGGTAGGGTAGTAATCAAAGTACAGTGGGAACTCACACGAGACAAATGACGATCCCAGGTCGATGAACTAACCTGTACACATGTCACCTGGGAACTGCTATCTGACGTCTGGTATATCCCAACTAGCAGGTTCCCGGCGAGTCCTGTCCGGTGTACTCATAACCCAATGAGCACCTGTATACATCTTAGGTGAACCAACTGACACCAGTGGCTTGTGAGACCGGCCACCGCCCCTCGTCGGGGTCTCGACTGTATACACTAGTCTACTCCGGAGTATCGATGCCCTGTCTCGAAACTCCCACGACTAGGGACCTTTTAAGGATGTGCTTATAGACCCCAGCTCCCACTTATATGATCGCCCTCATACTGCTGGAAGTCAAGCAAGAATCCAAGGGGCTCTATCAACGTGTAATAGCGACTCGAAAGGTCACCTAAAGCAGTACACGATGATAAAGATAAACCAGATAGCATACTATCATCTCAAGTAAGACTGTCATACCGGGATAGGTCCTCCCCTCAATCACTGCAATCACGTGCCTGTGACCCAATAATTGACTCTGAGGGCACTATCTCCAACAGGAGCAAACTAACAAGAAAGATAAAAAGCCCTCATCTTCATTAATCTTCCACTCAAAAGCTCTCACTACAATTTCATGGAGAAAGAATGAAGAAGAAGAAGAAAGAAGAACAAAACTACACAAAAAAGAGGCTAAAGAAAAGCTCTCTTTGTTTTGGCTCTGAACTGCTGTATTTATAGGCTGGAGAATGGAATTCTAGGGCATCCACCAGACCAGAAATGAAGTCCCAGAAATACCCCCAAAAAACGTCAGTGAGTGGGCCCCATATAGCCGCGCATGCGCGGCCAATACCCCTTATTGGCCGCGCATGAGCGGCCGTACAGTGGATTCAGGTTGTCAACTTTTGTGGCCTGCCCTGGTTTCCTGTTTCCTCGTGTTTGCCAACTTCAAACTGCGCAAAAGTCTTCAGAATATCTCCAGATTTCCATGTCCAAGATTGCATTATCTTTGTTTACTTTTGACTTTATCTCCCTCGAGCTCCGCGCACCCATTGATTCTTGTGCAGCCCACCTCGTGCTCTGTGCTTGTCCCAGACATGAATGACCACTGTCACATGTCTTGTATCGGGAACCGGTACTCGGCACTGGACGGATATGGATGACCGGAACCCGGCTTTTATCTGCTGTCGACAGATGTTCTGCATTTGGCGTAACTGTGGAGATTTTATCTTGATTTACAATATTTGGACTGAAAACCTGAAATCTGTAAACATGTAACAAACACGGATTAAAAGCACCTACCTATAAACACACGAGCGTAAGAATGGGCGGTATAAAATGAAATATTCTGATATGAACAAGCCCATAGGATCTTTGCTTGATTACCAGCGTCGTGATGGCAGTCACACTAGTGGGAGCTGGGTAGTCTGTAAGCAACATCCTATACAGGTCCCTGGTCATTGGATTATCGAGATAGGGCATCGATATTCCGGAGTAGACGAAGTGTATACGCTTCTCATCCCAGTTGGGGAGATGGTGTGTCCCACAGCCATCAGTACGTCGTACTAGAGATAGTATACAGGTGCTCGTTAAGTTACGGGTACACCAGATAGGACTCGCCAGGGAACTGATTGGTTGGTATTATACCCATCGTCAGTTAACAGTTCCCAGGTGACATGAGTACAGCATAGTCCGCAGACTTGACACTGCTATTTCGCCTCGAGTGTGTCCCACTGTTCTTAGATTTCTACCCTACCACGGCTCAAAGGAGTCGTGCAAATAGGTAGCAGTTGGGTGCAGTCCCGAGCACTTAGAGGCAGTGGCGGTTAGATAGGATTCGTCTCTCTCGGTATTGGGAGTTGATATTGCGCTGTGTCAGAGAGCCGTTATGCAAAGTCCCTGGCCAGGGCAAGCGAGATATACTGGTAGGTTTCAGTAGCTTCTCAGGGTGTAATGGGCTTCACTCCGACATGACTTATACAGCTATTAGGGGACTGACGCTTGCCGCCCCTAGGCTTGATATGCGATAGTCTTAGAAGAACAGACCGGACTGTACGAAGATTGTCATATCAGGCTCAGTAGGAGTTCGGATGGTTTTCCTCATCGGCCTTCTTATCGACATCTACCTGGGGACCGTTACGTACAGCTAGTGCCGCTTGCGGTTTGTGGTTAAACTCACTGCCAGCGTAGTGTCGAGTCTTTAGAGTCCCACACAGAGAGTTTCCCTGCTCCAGGCGAAACGATATAGAGGTCGTATGGTTTTACGACAAGGGTTCGGACGCATACGTGTGTTTACGCACGTACGACTTTTCGGACGGTTTTTACTAGCCGACTTTTGTTTAAGCCAGATTCTAGTATCGGGTTATTGGATTTATACAGTCTAAAGTTTTTCCGTGTTTTCACGGATTGGCTGGGCGTTCTCGTAATTTTTCGGGAAGCTTCTAGAAGAGTGGTGACTTGGGGGGGGTAAGGTGACATTGCATTAAATGAAATTTGTGACTCATTTGTGTGATTCACTATGTCATTAATGCATCATTTATTGCTTAATGACTCACATAGTGAATCACTCATATTGAATTAATGAAGTATGGTGAATAATCATTTATTTGATAATTCATTATGTTTCATATATTCAAGTGAGAAGTTTTTTCATTATGATTATCATTCTCACATTCTCTCTCCTCAAGCTCACTCTCTCTTCAAACCCTAACCCTAACCTCTCATGTGTTGAGATCAAGGGTTAGCTAGACTAATACATCCATAACCTCACTCTATATCCCCTAGGTAGCTTAGATTAGCACTTTAAGCAACCTAGTTATCTCAAGTTTGAGATTAAGCTTGGCGTAGGAGCTTTCGGGTGGATCATCTTTGATTCGAGGAGGCCGTTGAGGTGCCGATGTTCCAATGAGCCTACGAGGAGTGGAGGAACGCGATGAAGACCCGAAGGACAAGTAACGTGAGGTATAACTTCGTATCCGAGTAGTTAAACCTCTAGTATATAGTTAGCAATGGTTTAGATAACGATTCATGCGCTCAAGTCCATGTTACGAAGCTTTGATAATCGTTTTTCATATATTCCGCCTCCCCGCGAGTTCGTGGGGTGCGTGAGATGGACTTACAGTGGTATCAGAGCCAACTATACCATTACTAGCTTGTTAGCAACTAGTTAGAAGTTCGATGTACGGAAAACACGAAAACAAAACCCTGGATATTCCTAGTTTCTGTTAATTTTAAACTTGTCTGAAAAAATATTTGACATACCTTAAAATTCACAGCAGGGAAATATATGAGTTATGGGAAAATACGAGCCAGTGACTCGGTAAAACGGCCGCGGATCCGCAGCAATAGAGAGCTTCTGCCACGGATCTGCCGCCGTGTCAACGCCGAGTTGACTTGGAGTTTCACAGTAATTCATAATTTTTGGGTTTTTGTCTTCCTGTATGTTCTGTTTCTACCCAGGTTGCTTCTTTGCTGGTTGGCTTTTGGGGTAAACACAGAATATGGTTATCGATCAATATTCTAAGATATTTGCTAATTGGGCTTTTATCTGTAATGTTTAATGTGTTCGTATACCTCCCCTAACTGCTAGTATGTCGGTTGGTAGGGGGTTGCACATTTCTGTAATGTTTACTGTTTGTGTATATGAACTGTGTTGGACTGTTGTGATGATTAGCCGGGGTTTGAGATGGGTTTAATAGTCATTCATTCGATATAAATGTAATTTGATGTAATATTCTTTTGTGGGGCACATCCAGGTTGCGGTTGTAGCCACCGTTGTATTATTTCTTTTTGCTGTTTTTTGCTCCTAGGATAGACCCAAGGCGGGGTACACAAACTACCCGGTACTTTGAAGTGTTTAGTGGCCTACTCACTTTGTTGAGGGAGACCTCTTCACTTCGGGTACTTGGCGGGTAGTTTGCCGTACCCGTAGAGGTCTAGGGTGGGGTAATGGCTATTCATCACAACTGTGTAATCCGTCTTTTATTGCAGGCTCAAAGCAAATACGGATTGCTAATAAATCCAATAAAGTTCATCTGTGATCTGGAATGCTTATTATTGCGTCTGACAAATGTACAATATCTATATATGATAGCTATTAGACGTCACTTATGTTTTACAACCGCGCTAGCCCAGCCCCCGCTCTGTCGTTAGTTAAGTAACCTAACAGGTGATGACGGGACCCCGTGGCGAATGCGGATGGCATAAGAGGACGTGGTATTTTCGTTTTTTTCTGCAATGATAGGATAAATGATGGGACGCATTATTATAATGCAAAGAAAATAAACCAAAGTTAAGTCGTTAGAACGAATTTAAAAGAAACCACTCGGTTTTTTTAAAAGAGCAGAATTTTTAATTGCGGAGCTTTAACCACTCCTTTTAAAAAGTATCAGGTTCCTTCGATTATATCAAGTTCACTACGTTCACGGTTTTGCCAAAACCAGTCGTAGCCCTCCGTCATTTCATATGGATAGTCAATAGTATTCATTCTGTGTTTATTGGCCAAAGTCAAGGCACAGTGTTTGGTAGCTATTGAATATTCGTATGCAGCATAGATAGATGCGTTGGTTTGGGACAGTCGTACTGCTTTGTTGGCTAAAGTCAAGGGTATGTACGGATGGGTTCAAATTAACCTGGATATTGACGGGTAGAACTTGACATGTGACTTATGATTTATTGGCCAAAGTCAAGGTCATAAGAGCATGGGGCAAAAATCCATATCGGGAATTTCTAAAGAAAGTGAAATTTGCAGTGAGAGCATACGATTTTGTAGTTTGATGAATGTTGGTAGGATTCCTTCAACATTATCATACGATGATATTTTGGATCCCGATCCTACTGTAAGTATATAATACTTATAAGGAGATTCGTCACATAACGATCTATACTATAAACCAAGTAGGTGCCTAGAAAGGTGTCAGCGGGGTTACGCCCCCAGAGAAAAGAGGTTATTTAATTAAGGAACTTCGCGAAAGCGTTGGAAAACCTCCCTCGAAGTATCGACACTGACCTGGCTGAACGGTTAAGCAAGAATTGTACGGTGAGAATAGTCCTGACTAATTCTTCTTTTATGGTTTGAGGAGGGATTTGAGAAACAGTGGGAGCCATCCTGTTTAGATAAATTAAACGACTCTAAACTTGCAAGAGCATCATGCTAATAGTGTTTTCTTCTCTCTCTTAAAATTGCAGCGACCTTGTGACCATACATAGGTTACATCTAGATAACAAATTGACTGATTCTGACTTATATGAATGGAAAAGGTCTGTCTAGATGTCCATTGCCTATGACAAGCTAGACCACCCTATTACTACTCAAGATCCTGCCGTCCCAGGTCCAGTTTCCACTGTCACGGATATGAATATCCGTCAGACAAGGGAAAAAGATAAAGCGAAAGCTAAGTGCCTCGTGTTAGCTTCAGTTGATGGTGTATACCAGAAGCAGCACGAGAAGATGGACTTAGTTTCCATCTTTCTCCATAACAAAAATTTATATGGAGAGTAATCTCATATCGCAAGATATGAGACCTCGAACGAATTAATTCAAACGAGGTTGGCTGACGGGTCATTTGTAAGGGACAACGTCCTTACAATGACTAGCTGTATTGATGAGCTCCAGGACCTGGAGACCGCGTTGGGAACCGAGTCAGATACTGACTTGATTCTACAGTCTCTGCCTCCAACCCTGAAGGAAACCAAGGAAGTAAAAGGAAAGAGAAGGGCAAAAGTTTCGGGACTGGATATAGTAAAAGAGGGACATTCCTATTGTTACAGGAATGAACATTGGCAGAATGATTGCAGGGCTTTTGAAGCCAGTAGCCAGGATACGAAGCATGTTGTGGCTTCAACTTCGAGTGTGTTTGTAATAGAGAACTGTATGTCAGTTAACCCTACTTCCTGGATATTGGATACCGGGTCAGGAACTCATATCTGTAATTCTTTACAGGCTCTGAGAAACTGTAGGGTTATCAGGATAGGTGACATGACCCTCACGGTTTCTAACGGAATGAGCATGAATGCTGAATCCGTAGGGGAATATCATCTTGGATTGACAACTGGGCAGATATTGATTCTGCATAACTATTTTTATGTACCAGGTATGACTTGTAATATCATATCCGTATCCTTACTTTCTAAAGAAGGATATGATTTTACTTTCGTAAGCGATGTGGTTCACATCCACCTAAATCAAGTTATGATTTGGTCAGGTACATTAAAAAACGGGATATACGTATTAAATCAAGCTCAGATTTTCAGTGTCCAGAACACACTTAAAAAAAAGTCTCCAGAAATAAATCAGGCTTTCTTATGGCATTATAGACTAGGTCACATCAATGAGAGAAGGTTGACTAAGTTACATAGAGAAGGATATTTGAATCCATTCGAATATCAATCTTATGCTACTTGTGAATCTTGTCTCAAAGGAAAGATGAAAAAGACTCCGTTCACTGGACACGGAGTAAGAGCAAGCAAGCTCTTGGGACTCGTACACAGTGACGTGTGCAGTCCAATGTCTACACATGCGCGAAGTGGTTATTCCTACTTCATTACATTTACGGATGATTTCTCTAGGTATGGATATGTCTTCTTAATGAAGCATAAATCTGAGGTCTTTGAGAAATTCCAAGAATACAAGAATGAAGTGGAAAAACAAACATGCAAGAGTATAAAGACACTGAGATCTGATCGAGGTGGTGAATACTTAATTGCCGAGTTCCTGATTTTACTTAAAAGAGAATGGAATTTTCTCTCATCTTACTCCTCCATACACACCACAACACAACGGTGTATCGAAAAGGAGGAATCGAACCCTATTGGATATGGTTCGTTCCATGATGATTAACGCTGAGTTACCGCGATCATTCTGGGGATATGCACTAGAATCAGCTGCATATCTTTTGAACCGAGTTCCAACCAAAACTGTGCCTACCACACCATATCAGATGTGGAGTGGGAAGAAACCTTGTCTTAAGTATCTTAAGACATGGGGAAGTCCAGCTTTTGTAAAGAGGCAGCATGCGGACAAGCTCGAGGCACGCTTACTAAAATGCAAATTTGTGGGATTTCCAAAGAACTCCAAGGGATATTATTTCTATTACGCAGAGGAACAAAAAGCCTTTGTTTCTCTTCATGCCTGCTTCTTGGAAACTGAGTTTTTAGAAAATCAGAAGAGTGGGGACGCAATAGAACTGGAAGAAATTCCAGAGCCACAAGCTATTACTGAAACCTTGGTAGAACAAGAAGGTTCAGGAGAACAGGACATCCCGACGCCACTCCGCAGGAGTAGTAGGCAATCTCATCCGCCCGAGAGATACTACGGTTTTCTCATAGACGGGGATAAAGAGTATTGCACTATTGACTATGATGAGCCTACTAGCTTCCAGCAAGCCATTCAGAGTGGTGACTCAGTAAAATGGCTGGATGCAATGCGAACCGAAATGGAGTCCATGTACACTAACAAAGTATGGACTTTGGACGTTGCTCCAGATGGGGTAAAACCCGTAGGATGCAAATGGATCTTCAAAAAGAAGATTGGTGTAGATAGACAGGTTGAAACCTATAAGGCTAGACTTGTTGCAATGGGTTTCCGTCAAAGACCTGGTTGGGACTATGACGAAACCTTTTCTCCAGTGGCTATGCTTAAATCTATTCGGGTCCTTCTTGCTATTGCTGCCTTCCACGATTATGAAATCTGGCAGATGGACGTAAAGACGGCCTTTCTAAATGGTAATTTGTAAGAAAGCGTCTATATGGATCAGCCAGAGGGATTCATTCAGAGTGGGAGCAGCAGTAAAGTATGCAAGCTGCTTAAGTCCATTTATGGACTAAAGCAGGCATCGCGGAGTTGGAACATCTGTTTTGATGATGCTGTCAAAGAATTCGACTTTATCAAAAATCCAGATGAACCTTGCATATATAGTAAGATTGTAGGGAGAGCTGTAGTATTCCTCGTCTTGTACGTGGATGACATTCTCCTAATAGGAAATGATATTACTATGTTACAGTCAGTCAAAAGATTCTTGTCACATAAATTCTCCATGAAAGACCTCGGTGATGCCACCTACATTCTGGGGATCCGGATCTATCGTGATATATCAAAGAGGATGTTGGGACTTTCGCAGTCCGTGTACATAGACACCATAGTGAAGAAATTCAGTATGGATGATTCTAAGCGCGGTAACCTACCGGCTTGTCACGGAATCACACTCTCCAAAGAGATGTCTCCCAAGACTGATTTGGAAAGAGATCGCATATTGATTATACCCTATGCTTCTGCGGTAGGCTCTATAATGTATGCAATGTTATGTACCAGACCAGACGTAGCATACGCATTGAGCGTAGTAAGCCGGTATCAAGCAAACCCAGGAGAAAAGCACTGGATATCAGTAAAGAACATTCTCAAGTACCTGAGGAGGACTAAGGAGATGTTCTTGGTATATGGCGGAAAAGACCTCCAGTTGGAGGCCTTTGCTGACTCCGGCTTCCAGAGTGACAAGGATGACTCTAAATCCATGTCGGGTTATGTCTTTACCCTCAATGGAGGGGCGGTCTGTTGGAAGAGTTCCAAGCAGGAGACCGTTGCTGACTCAACAATGGAAGTGGAGTATATAGCTGCTTGCGATGCCGCAAAAGAAGCAGTCTGGATGAAGAAGTTCCTCACAGAACTTCAGGTGGTTCCTACCAGTGTTGTACCAATACCTCTGTATTGTGACAACAACGGCGCTATAGCTTTAGCGAAGGAACCCAGGTCCTATCAGAAGTCCAGACATATCTTAAAGCGGTATCACCTGATCAGGGAGATCGTAGATCGCCTGGAGATCGAGGTGAAAAGAGTAGAGACGGAGAATAACATTGCTGATCTATTCACAAAGGCCCTTCCTCAGACGCAGTTCGAGAGGCTATTCGAGATGATAGGTCTATGATATGCCAGCTCATGGCCCTAGTGCAAGTGGGAAATTGTTAGTGTATATGCCCTAGGGGCCATTACTGTATCATACTAGGTTGTATATTACTTAATGGAAGCTTGGGATATTCACAGTTGTATATAACAGTCTTGCTAAACATGGTAGTATGCTACTTGGTTTGAGTTTACTTTAATATGTGCATATGTTTCTTGTAACGTATCACTTATACATATTAGTAGAGCCCATAGGATCTTTGCTTGATTACCAGCGTCGTGATGGCAGTCACACTAGTGGGGGCTAGGTAATCTGTAAGCAACATCCTATACAGGTCTCTGGTCGTTGGATTATCGAGATAGGGCATCGATATTTCGGAGTAGACTAAGTGTATACGCTTCTCATCCCAGTTGGGGAGATGGTCTGTCCCATAGCCATCAGTACGTCGTACTAGAGATAGTATACAGGTGCTCGTTAGGTTACGGGTACACCGGACAGGACTCGCCAGGGAACTGATTGGTTGGTATTATACCCATCGTCAGTTTTCCCAGGTGATATGAGTACAGCATAGTCTTCAGACTTGACACTGCTACTTCGTCTTGAGTGTGTCCCACTGTCCTTAGATTGCTACCCTACAACGGCTCAAAGGAGTCGTGCAAACAGGTAGCAGTTGGGTGCAGTCCCGAGCACTTGGAGGTAGTGGCGGTTAGATAGGATACGTCTCTCCTGGTATTGGGAGTTGATATCGCGCTGTGTCAGAGAGCCATTACGCAAAGTCTTTGGCCAGGGCAAGCGAGATATACTGGTAGGTTCCAGTAGCTTCTCAGGGTGTTATGGGCTTTGCTCCGACACGACTTATATAGCTATTAGGGGATAGACGCTTGCCGCCCCTAGGCTTGATATGCGATAGTCTTAGACGAACAGACCGGACTATACGGAGATTGTCACATCAGGCTCAGTAGGAGTTCGGATGGTTTTCCTCATCGGCCTTCTTATCGACATCTACCTGGGGACCTTACGTACAGCTAGTGCCGCTTGCGGTCTGTGGTTAAACCCACTGCCAGCGTACTTTAGAGTCCCACACAGAGAGTTTCCCTGCTCCAGGCGAAACGATATAGAGGCCGTATGGTTTTACGACAAGGGTTCGGACGCATACGTGTGTTTATGCACGTACGACTTTCCGGACAGTTTTTACTAGCCGGCTTTGGTTTAAGCCAGATTCTAGTATCGGGTTATAGGATTTATACAGTTTAAAGTTTTTCCGTGTTTTCACGGATTGGAGGGGCGTTCTCATAATTTGTCGGGAAGCTTCTAGAAGAGTGGTGACTTGGGAGGGGGGGTAAGGTGGCATTGCATTAAATGAAATTTGTGACTCATTTGTGTGATTCACTATGTCATTAATGCATCATTTATTGCTTAATGACTCACATAGTGAATCACTCATATTGAATTAATGAAGCATGGTGAATAATCATTTATTTGATAATTCATTATGTTTCATATATCCAAGTGAGAAGCTTTTTCATTATGATTATCATTCTCACCTTCTCTCTCCTCAAGCTCACTCTCTCTTCAAACCCTAACCCTAACCTCTCATGTGTTGAGATCAAGAGTTAGCTAGACTAATACATCCATAACCTCACTCTATATCCCCTAGATAGCTTAGATTAGCACTTTAAGCAACCTAGTTATCTCAAGTTTGAGATTATGCTTGGCGTAGGAGCTTTCGGGTGGATCGTCTTTGATTCGAGGAGGCCGTTAAGGTGCCGATGTTCCAAGGAGCCTACAAGGAGTGGAGGACCGCGATGAAGACCCGAAGGACAAGTAACGTGAGGTATAACTTCGTATCCGAGTAGTTAAACCTCTAGTATATAGTTAGCAATGGTTTAAATAACGATTCATGCGCTCAAGTCCATGTTACGAAGCTTTGATAATCGTTTTTCATATATTCCGCCTCCCCGCGAGTTCGTGGGGTGCGCGACATAGACTTACAAAACGGTGGTAAAAAATCGGCTAAGCCCAAAAAGCTGCGGACCTCTGTCACTGATACAGGTCTGGGCCAAAGCTGTACAGCCTCGATCTCCCTTGGGTCCATACGAATACCGTCTCCCGTAACCACATGACCTATGAGTCAACACTATCAAGCCATAAAAAACACTCCGAGAATTTAGCAAGCAGCTGGTGCTCTCCCAATGTCTGCAAAGCCATCCTCAAGTTTTGGTCATGTTCATCACGACTGTTGGAATAGACCGGAATGTCATCAATAACGCAACAATCAACTGGTCGAGGAACGGCCTGAAGAAATCTGGTCCATCACATCCATGAATGCTGCTAGGGCATTGGTGAGTCCAACGACACCACCAAAAACTCATAAAGCCCAAAGGGCGCACAAAAGCAGTCTTCGGAATGTCATCACTCCGAATCCGCAACTAATGATGACCTGATCCCAAACAAACTTAGAAAAATGTCCCGAACCCTGAAGACGATCAAAGAAATCGTCAATGCGAGGTAAATGATACATATTCGCACCATAACTCGATTCAATTGATGAAAATCAATACAAAACCTCAAACTGCCGTCCTTCTTCGTGATGAACAGAATAAGAGCTCTCCAAAGCGAAACACTTGGACGTATAAGTCCCCCAATAAACAACTCTGCAGTTGATCCTTAAGCTCCCTAAGCTCTGCCGACTCATCTAGAACAATGTCGGAAACTCTCGCACAATAGGAACCCGGTCCAACGAATCCACTGTGGCTCCGGGATCACGAATGGAAGCCAAGAATCCTCGACATCCTCTCCTCAAAAGCCGACTAGCGTAAAAGGCTGAAATCAAGCTGTAAGGGTTGGCACCACGGTCCCCCTGCACAACAAGAACTGACTCGCCGGTGTTAGTTGTATGTATGCCCTAGAGGCCAGTATTGTACAGATGATGTATATTATATTGGATGCTTGGACATATATAGAGATGACTTTCTCGCTCGATATGATAGTATGCTATCTGGTTACTCTTTATCTTAACATGTATACTAGTCTCTTTATACTGTCTTATAGTTACATGTTGGTAAAGCCCTTAGGATGTGTACTTGACTACCTGGACTATGATGCAGATCATACTAGTGGGGATATGGTAGTCCAAAGATACATCCTTCAAGGTCCCTAGTCGTGGGTGTATCGAGACGGGGCATCGATATACCAGAGTAGACTAGCGTATGCGCTTCTCGACCCATGAGATGGGCGATGGATGATCCCATATCCATTGGTGTTTGACATCAGAAATCGTATACGGGAGCTCAGTGGAGACTGGGTATACTGGACGGACTCACCGAGAACTCCCAGATGGTATTATACCTCACGTCAGATGGCAGTTCTCAGGTGACACTTGTACAGGTTAGTCTGTAGACCCGAGATCGTCATAGAGTCTTGTGTGATTCCCACTGTGCTTTGATCTCCACCTTACCACGTCCATGAGGGCGTGCAAAACGGTGGTCTTTGGGTACAGTCCCGAGTCACATGGAGGCAATGAGCGATAGAAGCGGTTTCGTCTCTCCCGGTATTGGGGGTTGATGTTGCGCTGTGCTCGATTGGCCATAACAGGGAAGTCCCTGGCCAGGGCTGATCAGAGATTTGCTGGTAAGTGTTACCAGTAGTTTCTCGACCCGTTATGAGCCTCATATCGGCACGACTTATCGGTTATTGGGGTCTGAAGTTTACCACCCCTAGACTTGATATGCGACATATCAGATGAACAGACCGGACTGTACGGTAAGTGTTACTGGTTGGATTCACAGGAGTGTGAGCGGGCTAGCTCGTCGATCTTCTGATCGCTCAATACCCGGATGGCCGTTACGTTTAGCAGACCGCTTGCGGCTTGTGGGTGCTTGATATGATCATCATCTGCTACTGGCGTATTGACGAGTCTTTAGAGTCCTACACAGAGGTTTCCTGGCTCAAGCGAAACGAAATAGGAGCGCATATGAGATATGTGCAGGACCGAGAATAATGCATGTATGTGATACCGTATTTCATTCTCGCGATGGATGTATCGATTGGTTATATTCGATATAACCTAGATATCGAATCAAGGATTGATTCGATAAGCCGATACATAGGATACTAGTCGGTTATATGCGATATGACCGGATCGTTAAATCAAGTGTTGATTTAATGATTTAATGTATAATTATATATTTGATATATTACATTGCATTAACTGGTATTGGTTCACTTTATATGGATTTTCTCACTTGATGTGCAAGAAGTATATGTGATATACTTTTGTGCACATTTTTGTATCATGTTTGATGATACTTGATAATGTGGTTAAGTGTAAAGGATTAAACCATGGTTAAATGATGATTAGGGTTTTGGTTTTTCATTTATTTATTTGTTTATTTATTTGGAAAGGATTTAGTTAAGAATGGTGGCTTATTTTGTTTCTATGTTGAAGCTTCTTGAAGCTTTGACAAAGTCCACCATCCTTATCTCATCCTTAACCCTAACCATTCCAACTAACCTTAGTTTAATCGCTACACTTGACCATGGTCAAGATATGTTAAGTATTCATATTAGTTTCATTTTTAAAATAGAAGAAACTTATCATATTCTTTCTTCTTCTCCTTCTTCTTCTTCAAGAAAAGCTTAAGGTTCATCAATGGCAACTTGAGCTAAAGTGAGAGAAATCCAATTCTAAAGTGAACCCATCTCCTATTTCTTCACCCTCTACCTCTTGCCAAGTTGTTTTGGGTGTTTTCTTCACAAGTTTCACAACTTTGTGAAGTCGGAGCTTGAACTTGTGATGCCTCGACGTAGATCGTCTTTGACACGAAGCCGACGACCTAGCTCGCCCGTTTCTCCGATGAAGCCGACGATTGAGTTCGGGATTCATGATGGACAGCGAGAGGACACCCACGTGGAGCTAAGGAAGTGGTGAACCGGATCTACAAAGGTTGTAGCATCTAACTTTTAGTTAAGTAGTTAACTAGTTTATCTTTTCGCCTAGATTTCTAGTCAACGATCCGTATTAGGGTTTCTCGGCACCCATAAAATTTGAAATTGGCATGGTTGATACCTTGTGAGACCTCTATAGTGTGCCTAGGAACCCTACAGTGGTATCAGAGCCTAGCTAGAGCCTTAGGCGAAGTCTAGACGACGTTTGAAACCCGAACAAACCCGAAACCCTAAAACCCAAGTGCTCTCTGGACTTTTTCTAAAATCTGGGATTTTTCAATATTAAAAATGCTTAAAAAATTCAGCAGGGAATTCTAAGAATTACGGTGCAATTTTTATTCAATGAACAGTGAAATGCGCGGCGGAACCGCGGCCTAAGCAAGCTTAGGCGGCGGTTCCGCGGCTAAAGAATGACGTCAGCCATCATCCTCTGCACAGTAATTCATAGTTTCTGCAGCTGAGTTTTATGGGTATTTTTAATAATTATTCAAGAGTTGAATTTTCTGGGGTGTTTTAGAGCTTCGGTGTTTCGACCGGATTATCAAACTTCGTCTTTGTGTATTTCCGGATAAATTTTAGAATATGTTAAAAAGTTCGACAAGATATAAATACCCAATTTTTCCCCTGTCGGGAAATTTCCAAGTGTTGGATTTTTCCGTAGTTTAACGACGTTCTAAGTAGTGCAAGTAACGTGATGGACCCTCTAGAAGACAACAAACCTTAACTCGATTATGTGACCGTCTTGAACTGCCCTTTGAACCTTCGGGTTTGGGGCAGTACGGCGTGCCACATGTGAGGCGTTGGCTTGACCCTTCTACGGCTGGACCGTTGCTACTAAGGCACGAACTGAATGTTTTTAGACTTGTTTCATGTGTTGAGCTGTATCGGGAAAACTTGGGTATTCGATTGTTCGATCGGAAAGTTTAACATTTTCTGTTTATCTGGAATGTGATACAATAATTGGAATTCACAAACAGTTATGAGATAACTGAATGAAGGTTATAAATCTAGCGGTTTAGTTTCACTTGATATTGAAAAGAGTTTTCGATAATGAGACTAAAATGCGGGGTTTATAACTGTTAGGTATGTGATGTCTAAGTATTTCATTTCATTAGGCATGTGATGTCTAAAGAGGTTGCGGATTCCAACTGTTGTAGTTTTACACTTTCTTTTCTGTGACCGTAAGTGTAATATGTGATATCGCCGGTTTCGTTGCTATATGTCAACGACAATTGGGATACGCATGTTTACTTACGTTGATGGCATGTGATGTTATGTGTTGCTGGATATGTTATATTGGATCGTCGTGTTTGAATAGCCGGGGGTTTTTATGTGAGATGAGTGTTTTTCCTTTTCATTCATGTAAAAACTTGTATGTAATATTCTTTTATTTGGGGCACTTCCAGGTAGCGGAAGATGTCACCTTTTGTATATTATTTACTTTTCCGCATTAGGATAGACCCAAGGAGGGGAGCACAAGTTACCGGGTTCTGGGGTCCAGTGGGAGACCAACTCGAGGAGTCGAGTCCGGGTCTCCTAACCCTAGAATTGGCAGGGTTGCTTGCCGCTCTCGTAAGGGTCTAGGGGTGTGGGATTGGCTATTCATCACGACCGTGGAATCCGTGTTTTATACTGGCTCGTATTGAAAACACGGACGTCCTAGTATATCCAATATTTCATATGTTTCTTCTGCTGCGATATCTGCGATGTGATCATGTGATGTTCTGTGATAGATACAGTATATAGTATATATGATATATTATATAGACGTTACTTATGTTTTGCACCCGCACTAGCCCTGCCCTGCTCTGTCGTTAGTTACCTAACCTAACGGTGCACGAGGGGACATCGAGGCGAATGCGGATGGCATAAGTGTACGTCGTATTTATCTGTCATGTTTAGGTATTTAAATGATGGGACTTCATTAATGTGATTAATGAAAGAAAAGAAACCTAAGATGTTGTAGAATCAAATTTTAAACAAAAACAGGTAGCTACAGTTCTTGCTTTGCATAGCGGTATATATGATATACCCTGCATCTTATTCGATGAGGAAAGGACCGAGATCCCTTCACCAGGAGTGACTCCTTTAGCAATAACTGGCAGATGCTACACACTCGGTTTGCTTTTGATTGTTTTTGAGTTTTGCTTTGCACAGTGATATATATGATATATCCTGCACCTCATTCGACGAGGAAAGGGCCGACGATCCCTTCACCGGGAGTGACCCCTTTAGCAAAACTAGAAAAGCCTCAAAATCACTCCATTTCAAAACTTCATTTGATTCTACAATGATATCTAGTTCATTACGCAATAGGTTTTCAGAAAAACCTGTCGTAGCCCTCCGTCATTTCAGATAAGTACTAGTTAGTATTCGTGCTGCGGTTGTTTGGCATGCGTCAAGGCGTAGTGTACGGTAGCTAACTAGTGCTTATCTGCTAGCATACAATGCGATTGGATTAGGGTATTCGCACGGCGTTGTTTGGCATGCGTCAAGGGTCGTGCGAGTAGGTTTAATTCAATCAAGAAATGTACGGGTTGAACTTGACTAGCGGACTATAGGTTGTTTGGCATGCGTCAAGGTCATAGCACGCTAGGGGCAAAATATTATCGGGAATTTCAAGTGTTGAAATTTGCAATGAGATTGCATATCTTCTATGAGATAGTTGGATCCCGATACCCACTGCGAGTAAGAGTTACTCCTGGGAGAGTTTTACACATTACAATTAGCCGATCAAGTAGGTGTCTAGAAAGGTGTTAACGAGGTTACGCCTCTGGGAAAACGAGGTTTACATTAATTAGGTTCGTCCGAAACCACGGGGGACCTCCCTCAAAGTACCGACACTGGCCTGGCTGAAAGATTGGCGAACTTGTAGTGTGTAATTAATCCCGGCTAGTCTTTCCTTTTAGGGTTTGAAGGAAGATTTGATAAAAATCAGTGGGAGCCATCCTGATTAGATAAGATAATAACAAATCTGATCTTGCACGAGCATACGCTAAAGTGTTTTCTTCTCTCTCTCTCCAGGTAGCGACCATTTCATGCCCTAATAAAGATAATAAAATGGATGTATTGACCGAACCCGCATGTTATACTGTGCTGGGAAACGTTGGTTCCGTTCTTTCCTATAAGAGTTATAGGACTGAACAGGATATAGGGGAATACCAGGATTCCCATGCCACCCGAATGAAGAAAGTACATGATGATGCATTTTCTTCGGGTGTGTTCGTTACAGAGAACCGTTTCTCCATTTTCTCTACGTCCTGGGTATTAGATACCGGGTCAGGATCCCATATATGTAATCAGTTACATGGGCTTAGAAAAGGCAGAGAACTTGGAGAAGGTGATAAAGACATTAGAGTTGGAAATGGTGCAATTGTTGCAGCTAAGACTGTCGGGGAATATCACCTTGAATTACCAACTGGTAATACATTGGTTCTGAACGAATGCTATTACATGCCGAACCTGATATGCAACATTATATCGGTTTCTTTATTGAGTAAAGAGGGATATAATTTTGTATTACAGGATAATGTTATGAACATTTTCCGTAACCAAAAGTTGGTTGGATCAGGCACGTTGTGCAATGGCATTTATGTTCTAAACCAATCAACAGTTCTGAGCATAACAAACACACACAAGAGGAAGAGTTCTGAACTGAACGAATCCTTCTTGTGGCATTATAGACTGGGTCACATCAATGCGATACGACTAGCTAAGTTGCATAAAGATGGATATTTAAATCCGTTTGAATTTTCATCTTATGACACTTGCCAGTCATGTCTCAAAGGCAAGATGACCAAAACTCCGTTTACGGGACATGGAGAAAGAGTTACCGAACTCTTGGGACTGATACATAGTGATGTATGCGGTCCCATGTCTACACATGCCAGGGATGGTTCTTCGTACTTCATTACATTCACTGACGATCTCTCTAGATTCGGATATGTGTTCCTGATGAAACACAAATCAGAAGCTTTTGAGAAATTTAGAGAATATAAACAAGAAGTCGAGAACCAAACCGGAAAAAGTATTAAAATCCTTCGATCTGATCGAGGAGGAGAATACTTAAGAAATGAATTCCTGGACTTCCTAAAAGAGAATGGGATTCTCTCTCAGCTGACTCCTCCATATACACCACAGCACAACGGTGTATCAGAATGGAGGAACCGCACCCTATTGGATATGGTGCGCTCTGTGATGAGTACAGCTGAGTTACCTATTTCCTTCTGGGGATATGCGCTTGAGAAAGCCATGGACCTATTGAATAGAGTTCCTACCAAATCAGTGCCTACCACTCCATATGAGATATGGAAAGGGAAGAGACCACATCTTAATTATATTAAGATATGGGGTTGTCCAGCCTATGTCAAAAGACAAAATCCGGACAAACTCGAGGCAAGATCTGTCTTATGTAAGTTTGTAGGATATCCCAAAAATTCACAAGGGTATATCTTCTACCACCCCGAGGAACAAAAGGTGTTTGTTTCTCGACATGCCACTTTCCTAGAAAAAAGTTTTCTTATGAAATAGATAAGTGGCATTGAGGTAGAACTGGAAGAGGTTCCAGCGACACAGACTACAACAGAAGATTTGGTTGAACCAGAGGATTCCATAGTTCCCGATGAACCCCAGCCACTCCGCCGATCTAGTAGGGTTCCTCACCAATCTGAGAGATACTATGGTTTTCTCATCGATGGTGGGAGAGAAGATTGCATCATGGAGGATGATGACCCAACTAGCTTCGAGCAGGCCATCACGAGTAGGGACTCAGTGAAATGGCTGGATGCTATGCGGTCCAAGATGGAATCCATGTACACCAACAAAGTATGGACTTTGAAAGTTGCTCCTGAAGGGGTAAAACCCATCGGGAGCAAGTGGATCTTCAAAAAGAAACTTGGTGTAGATAGGAAAGTGGAGACTTTCAAAGCTAGACTTGTAGCAAAGGGTTTTCGTCAAAGACCAGGTGTGGACTATGACGAGACCTTTTCTCCAGTGGCTATGCTTAAATCCATCCGGATCATGCTTGCCATCGCTGCATATCATGATTACGAAATCTGGCAAATGGATGTTAAGACCGCCTTTCTAAATGGTGATTTAGAAGAGTGCGTGTACATAACTCAGCCAGAGGGCTTCGTAGACAGTGGGAGCAGCGGCAAGGTGTGCAAGCTGCTTAAATCCATTTATGGATTAAAGCAAGCATCGCGGAGTTGGAACATCTGCTTTGATGTCGTTATCAAAGAGTTTGATTTCGTCAAAAACCCAGATGAACCTTGTATTTACAAGAAGGTGGCAGGGAGTAAGGTTGTCTTCCTCGTATTGTACGTGGACGACATACTCTTGATAGGAAATGATATTCCTATGCTGCAATCGGTCAAGCTCTTCTTATCACAAAGATTCTCAATGAAAGATCTTGGTGATGCCTCCTGCATATTGGGAATTAGGATCTATAGAGATAGATCCAAACGGATTTTGGGATTGTCCCAATCCAGGTACATTGACACTATACTAAAGAGGTTTAGTATGGAAGAATCCAAGCGTGGGAACTTACCCACGATCTCTGGAGTCACTCTCTCCAAAGAGATGTCTCCCAAGACTGATTTGGAGAGAGCTCGCATGCAAGGGATACCCTATGCTTCGGCTGTAGGCTCTATCATGTATGCGATGCTATGTACCAGACCCGATGTAGCATACTCACTAAGTATAGTGTGCAGGTATCAAGATGATCCTGGAGAGAATCACTGGACAGCTGTGAAGAGCATTCTCAAGTACTTACGAAGGACTAAAGAGATGCTCTTGGTGTATGGTAACGGAGAACTCCAAGTGGAGTCCTTTACCGATTCAAGCTTCCAGAGTGATAAGGACGACTCTAAGTCGCACTCGGGATTTGTCTTTACCCTTTACGGAGGGGCGGTTAGCTGGAAGAGTTCCAAGCAGGAAACCGTGGCAGACTCGACGATGGAGGTTGAATACATCGCTGCCAAAGAGGCTGTCTGGATCAAGAAGTTCATTACTGAACTTGGAGTGGTTCCATCCATTGAGCATCCAATACCTCTGTATTGCGATAACAATGGAGCGGTGGTTTTGGCCAAGGAACCCAGGTCCCATCAGCGATCCAGGCATATTCTGAGGCGGTACACCTGATCCGGGAGATAGTTGATCGCCGGGAGATCGAGGTCAGGAGGGTTGACACGAAGAACAACACGGCGGATCCACTCACGAAGGCCATTCCCCAGATACAGTTTGAGAGACTCTTCGGGATGCTCGGTATGCGATACTACAGCAGCTGGCCCTAGTGCAAGTGGGAGATTGTTAGTTGTATGTATGCCCTAGAGGCCAGTATTGTACAGATGATGTATATTATATTGGATGCTTGGACATATATAGAGATGACTTTCTTGCTCGATATGATAGTATGCTATCTTGTTACTCTTTATCTTAACATGTATACTAGTCTCTTTATACTGTCTTATAGTTACATGTTGGTAAAGCCCTTAGGATGTGTACTTGACTACCTGGACTATGATGCAGATCATACTAGTGGGGACATGGTAGTCCAAAGATACATCCTTCAAGGTCCCTAGTCGTGGGTGTATCGAGACGGGGCATCGATATACCAGAGTAGACTAGCGTATGCGCTTCTCGACCCATGAGATGGGCGATGGATGATCCCACATCCATTGGTGTTTAACATCAGAGATCGTATACGGGTGCTCAGTGGAGACTGGGTACACTGGACGGACTCACCGAGAACTCCCAGATGGTATTATACCTCACGTCAGATGGCAGTTCTCAGGTGACACTTGTACAGGTTAGTCTGTAGACCCGAGATCGTCATAGAGTCTTGTGTGATTCCCACTGTGCTTTGATCTCCACCTTACCACGTCCATGAGGGCGTGCAAAACGGTGGTCTTTGGGTACAGTCCCGAGTCACATGGAAGCAATGAGCGATAGGAGGGGTTTCGTCTCTCCCGGTATTGGGGGTTGATGTTGCGCTGTGCTCGATTGGCCGTAACAGGGAAGTCCCTGGCCAGGGCTGATCAGAGATTTGCTGGTAAGTGTTACCAGTAGTTTCTCGACCCGTTATGAGCCTCATATCGGCACGACTTATCGGTTATTGGGGTCTGACGTTTACCACCCCTAGACTTGATATGCGACATATCAGACGAACAGACCGGACTGTACGGTAAGTGTTACTGGTTAGATTCACAGGAGTGTGAGCAGGCTAGCTCATCGATCTTCTGATCGCTCAATACCCGGATGGCCGTTACGTTTAGCAGACCGCTTGCGGCTTGTGGGTGCTTGATATGATCATCATCTGCTACCGGCGTATTGACGAGTCTTTAGAGTCCTACACAAAGGTTTCCTGGCTCAAGCGAAACGAAATAGGAGCGCATATGAGATATGTGCAGGACCGAGAATAATGCGTGTATGTGATACCGTATTTCATTCTCGCGATGGATGTATCGATTGGTTATATTCGATATAACCTAGATATCGAATCAAGGATTGATTCGATAAGCCGATACATAGGATACTAGTCGGTTATATGCAATATGACCGGATCGTTAAATCAAGTGTTGATTTAATGATTTAATGTATAATTATATATTTGATATATTACATTGCATTAACTGGTATTGGTTCACTTTATATGGATTTTCTCACTTGATGTGCAAGAAGTATATGTGATATACTTTTGTGCACATTTTTGTATCATGTTTGATGATACTTGATAATGTGGTTAAGTGTAAACGATTAAACCATGGTTAAATGATGATTAGGGTTTTGGTTTTTCATTTATTTATTTGTTTATTTATTTGGAAAGGATTTAGTTAAAATAAATGGTGGCTTATTTTGTTTCTATGTTGAAGCTTCTTGAAGCTTTGACAAAGTCCACCATCCTTATCTCATCCTTAACCCTAACCATTCCAACTAACCTTAGTTTAATCTCTACACTTATGGTCAAGATATGATTAGTATTCATATTAGTTTCATTTTTAAAATAGAAGAAACTTATCATATTCTTTCTTCTTCTCCTTCTTCTTCTTCAAGAAAAGCTTAAGGTTCATCAATGGCAAATTGAGCTAAAGTGAGAGAAATCCAATTCTAAAGTGAACCCACCTCCTATTTCTTCACCCTCTACCTCTTGCCAAGTTGTTTTGGGTGTTTTCTTCACAAGTTTCACAACTTTGTGAAGTCGGAGCTTGAACTTGTGATGCCTCGACGTAGATCGTCTTTGACACGAAGCCGACGACCTAGCTCGCCCGTTTCTCCGATGAAGCCGACGATTGAGTTTGGGATTCATGATGGACAGTGAGAGGACACCCACGTGGAGCTAAGGAAGTGGAGAACCGGATCTATAAAGGTTGTAGCATCTAACTTTTAGTTAAGTAGTTAACTAGTTTATCTTTTCGCCTAGATTTCTAGTCAACGATCCGTATTAGGGTTTCTCGGCACCCATAAAATTTGAAATTGGCATGGTTGATACCTTGTGAGACCTCTATAGTGTGCCTAGGAACCCTACAGCCGGGAAAACAAAACCTGACTATCTTCTCGCGGCAGTCCACAGATGTATAGCACGTAGCTAACATGTTCATGCCCAGGAGAACGTCAAAGTCCAACAGCTACAAAAGGATCAAATCGACGGATGAATCTCTATCTCCTATCCGATTGGCACATGACCGAAACACGTGTCACGCAACAAAAGAATCGCTGACAGGAGTAAACATAACAAACGGCTGATCTAGAATACACACTCTCGGCCCAACCTTGGCACAAAGTGTGTAGAACAAACGAGTGCAAAGATCCCGATTTAAACAAACATACGAATCAGAAGAACATGCGAATTAAGAATACCTGAAAACTCTGCATTGGACGCCCGTGCGTCCCAATGAGTAGAAGCAAACACTCATGCCTGCCCTCTACCTGCAACAGGCTGTCCTCCTCCTCTCCCATCCCGTACTCTTTGAACGAACCCTCCGCGACCACGACCTTTCTGAACATAAGTCTGACGCGGTGCGACAACAGGTGCAATGGGCAACGCTCCCTGAGGTGAAGGTGGTAAGGTAACATATGGTACGGCTTCCTTTCTCTGGCGTACCAAGGAACAATCTCTGACGAGGTGATGAAGTCTCCCGCATCGAAAACATCCATACGATAGCTGCTGACCTTCCTGGGGATAAGAGCTAAACCACTGACCTTTTCCCAAGCCTCTGTTACTCTCACGAACCAAACGAAATATGTCGCGGTGTCAAGCATATGTCTCTTGGCTGATACACCTGTATGAGCCTTCCTCGGTCCTGAAACATCTTAAGTCTCGGGAAGACGTGCCACATCTAGTAGGGCTGCGTCCACTGCTACTGTATACGTAACACAATGCTGTGTGCTGATAGCAAGGAATAACTGGGTAACAGGGGTGGCAACCTCCTGTCGCTGCGCTCGACTGGCCTCAACCAACGATCCTATCATCTAGCGCAAGTCCTGCATATCTGCTTCAAGCCTACCAATACGATTTATCAACGGCAGATCAATCTGCTCCTGTACAGCGAGCGTACTGTCCTGGTCAGTCCTCATCCCATACGAGACAACTCTGACCCCGGCCCTCGCTGCCTCTCTCTGAGCCCTCATAGTCATCGGTGGCAGAAAGTCTAGAAATGTAAATAGGATTCGATAAGAACACGGAAATCGAATCATAAGGATATGTATCATCATGGAAGGAATTTCAAACAATAAGTACTAAGGTCACTTTAGGCGGAGTACCGTGTCGTAAGTATGCCGCGGACAAAGACACGCCACGTCACTCTGCTTAAGGTACCTACTCCATTATACTAAGGTCATCCTATACTCCGAAAGGTAAAACCTAGCGCTCTGATACCAACTTTGTCACGACCCAAAATTGGCACGTGACGGCACTCAAATCACGTAACGTCCACAGGCGTAACGCAATTCAAGTAAGCTAAAAACCCAGCAATCTAAACCATCAAATGTAGTAAGTGATAAGAACATTGCTAAAACATTTGAAAATCTCAAGTACAAATTCTTTAAAGTTTCAATTTACTTTCTTAAAAATTTTGGCAGCACCTCCTTTGTAAAAACTAGCCCTAAAAATAGGTACATACTAAGATATAAGTAAAGCATCCTCAACGGGAGCAAATCCACGTCCAAAGGTGGAAAACAACCACCACAATAGATATACGATGCCGTAGTGAAGAAAATGGACGATGTAAATAAAAACAACATAAAAGACATCCAAAGTCACAAAATAATATACAACATCGATCCTCACAACTCGTCTCTAAGTCAAATATATGAAGGTGGTAGATGGAGAGTACTAGATACAACGAATATATAAATGAGCATCATCGGATAACCGCAAAATCCACCTATAGCAAAACTGCACACAGTGAGCCGTAGCGGCATCCGCTGCAAAAGATGATACGATATGAAGAAGAAGCCCTGCCGCAACCGCTCTGAGGGACACCTGCAAACACTGCGGCACAATGGGGGTGAGTTGCCAACTCGTGAATAGTAAATAACACATGCAGGTAATCATAGGTATGCACGTACTGCGATAATCTATCACATGCAAGCTGATAGAAATAAATAGCAATATGTATATGCAACAGTCTGAAAGGTACTCTATCGGGTACTACTAATACATGAAGCAATGCATATCAAATAAATGCTGAGTATGGAATAAAACATGTCATCCTCCTGGAATCCTCATCGTGGCAGGACCAGTGTCCATCATGACAATCTATATCCCAATACCAAAGGCACCCCATGCTCAGATTGGCCCTCTTAACCTGTAAGTCTCATAGAACCTGAGTGTCTAAAATCGACACCCGGAAACATCATGAAAACTAGTGTCCAGTATCGATACGTAAATCCTCGTATAATAGGCTCCGTCAGCAGGATAGGCCCGCGGGCACCGGCAGAACGGGTCGGCCTAAATCCATCTCATGACTCCGGTCGATATCCTCCAGATAACCGCCGAGTCCAAATACTGTCACCGGTAGGCAGTGCACATCCCCTGCCAGGCTCATCGGCTAATCCTTCAACATACCTTTCTTGCCCCGAGGTACCATACCGGGCTCCACCATGTACCCGCACACGGCCCACTCCACTCTTCGCATCAGGTATATATCACAAATCTTAGAACCGAGAAATCTCATTGTGAACGCATCGAAATATCATATCAAGAGAAACCGTGTTTTTCAAACAATACAAAATTTTATGAACTACCATGGTTCTCAAATCCAGAAAATATCAAGTAAAAAGTAAGAATATTTGCATAGATCATTATAATGATATATATTATAAATATATATGTACATATATATCAGTGTCCCATACCACTGATATATAAATATATATACGTATATATCAGCATCCCAAACCACTGATATATACCCTCAGGAGTAAAACATCCAGAAAACATCATATGAAATCCATATCTCAATGCGAAATCCATGAAATATAATATATACAACATGAAATTGTAATATGAGCATATAAAGGAAAAACCGTTATTTAACTGCAACAAGTTATTAAATATATCATGCGGTTCCTAATTTCTCTGAAATCAAATGTAACATCATATACAGGTGAACGTGTAGCTATAGCCAGGTATATGTGTAAACATGTAGATATGCAGGTACACTACCTATCATATGCGCAATCGCATAAGAATCAATGACCTTATGTCAATGACAATACAATACCACATAGGTGTATGTAACCCTAGCAAGGTAAGTGGGTGTACATGTAAGTATGTTTGCATGATGTACATGTAGCTATATCTCATATGTGTATATACCCGTCAATAATGATGTAATACCATCTAGGTATACGTGTAGTTATGTCCACGTTTGTGTATATACATGGCAATAATGATGTAATACCCTCTAGGTATATGTGTAGCTGTAGCAAGCTGTATGTATATACATGTCAATAATGATGCAATACCCTCCAGGTATATGTGTAGCTGTAGCATAGCAAGGTATGTGTGTGTACATGTCAATAATGATGTAATACCCTCCAGGTATATGTGTAAACATGTAGGTATACAGGTATTCTATATCTCATATGCACAATGGAAATAAGGATCATGTCTCAATGTCCCTAACCAATACAATATTACGTATGTATAGGTGTTGTGTGTGTTATGGAAGTTATCGATGGTGTGGGTGTAGCATACAATTTGTGCTCGTGCAACATGAACCGTCAATAATAGTGCAGCGTCCAATCGTTACAAGTCCCAGCATAACAAGTGATAATATGAAATGAAGTTCATGCACAATCTCTATATGTGCAACATATGTAACTAATAATCAAGTCTTATAATCCAGCCGAGACGCATAACGCCATGCGGGCGATTTCCCTGTAGATGTTAAATCTACTCACAGATGATCTCAAGCTAAGTAAATCCGACCACCTGCTTCCCTTTTTTCGTAGCGTCCGAAGTCCCTGCTCGCGATCCTAAAATTTCACAAACACAACACATAAGATTAAATATCCCGCACCGACATAAAGACAACGAAACGAAAGGATAACGTCAATAAGATAAACACATTGTGCACTCAGTGCACAAAACGCGTACGATATCGGCACAACATTAGCTAGGATGACACAAACACCAAGCCTAGACCCCGATCGTACCGATCGCGCATTCACAACACAATATATATCGTGGAAACTAAAATATAACCATCTCCACATCAAATGAAACCCACGCCTAATTTATCCGAAAACCTAGTAAGAACTTTTTATTATTTTCGCTCAAATCAAGTAGTTTAACCAAAACTAGCGATCACAATCATCTCATAGTAGCTTGACTAAACCACACAAACCCTTATTAGAATTTTAATCTCACCCAAATAAGATTTAGTAAAGTTTAGTTTACACTTAAACTTAATTAGATGATTAGAAAAAATATCATTTAACAATCTCATAATTAGGTTATATTTTCCAAGTCTACACTTCTCACTTAACCATTACAATACTCAAAACCCTAACTTGATCTTCAAAAACCATATCTTGAATTTCTAAACATTCTAATTCAGGCTTCAATTAAACAACTAATAACTAGATTTAAGTATTAAAACAAGAACTTGAGCTTAGGGTTAGGATTTATACTTCAAACTTGATTCACAAAACTTGCAAAAGAATTCCAAGACAGCCTCCAAAATGCTAACTTTCAAGAAGATCCAAGCTAGATTGGGGCTAAATATTAATGGGTATTGATTTGTATTTGAGTTTGTGGAATTATTTGTTGAATTTTGATGAATATTTGAAGCTCAAAGAAATGGAAATGGAGTGGACAAAGAATTAGGGCAGGAAGGAGGGGGTTCGGCCATTGTGAAAAAAAAGAGAAGGGTTTTGGATAAGTGTGTAAATTTCTGAGTTCAAAACAATATAAAAGCTTAATAAAACAAAAATCCATATGCCACCTTTTATTCTTTTCTTTAAAATTTCCTTTATTTTCTATAAATATCTAGATATTTTCTAGGATATTTTGCAAAGATGGTTTAGTGCTTGATCTTGTGATTAAATTAGCATAGATTCGGTTTAGCATTATTAACTCAATCCAAATAGTAATTAACACTAATTAAGTGCATAATTAACAACTTAAAATTATATTTTAATTAAGAAAAATTATTAAAATGCACTAAAATTACAAGTGACTTACAAAAACCCGCAAACTAGCAATTTCCTAGGTAAACTAGGTGCAGTGAATTATACACGGATAAAAGATCACTACAAGGTTTTTATGGAAAAACACGGCCTATTTTACCTATTAACGGAAAATTTTCCTAATCGATTTCTAAAACGTTACACACAAATACAAGTCTCACGAGTCTCATTGTCTAGTCCAATCTACAAGAGTTGATGGAGTATACTAGATACAAACTAATGTACATGGTGGGGGCAAAATAAAATCCTTCAAACACACCTATGAGCGAAGCTGCCAAACAATGCAATGAAGCAAAAGAGGAAGTACGCTAGCCGCTACTGCGCTGACGGGTCAGACCTGCAAGATACTGTGGCACAACGGGGGTAAGTTGCCAACTCGTGAGTAGTAAGTAACATCTAATAAGGCTATTGTAAGTATGCACGCAAATACGTCACAACCTACGCATTTCAATATAACACGATGTACTAGCATGAATGCAATATGAATGCACAATCAAACAAGAAACCTGAAAATGCCTGGTATGAGAAAATCTTGATTCTTATCTTAGAAAAATCTCTATGCAATAAAATGAAGTATCAACAATGAAATCACCAGAAAGCCGTGTCAAGCATCGAGACGATATATAGAAATCCCAATATCTCAATGTCTCAATATCTCAATATCTCAATGTCTAGGGCCCCGTCAGTCCAGATCGACCCATATCATCAAACCTCATGACCACGTCAGTATCCTCCATATATCCGCCGCGTCAGACATCACTGGTAGGTAGTCTGCCCCTGCCAGGCTCATCGTCTACATTTCGTGCTTCTTGCCCCGGGGTACCTTATCGGGCCCACCATATACCCGAAACGGTTCATCCAACTCCTCGAATCGGGTCTCGAAAGCCAACATAAATCAGGAAAACTCATGGTGGATGACACATATATCATATCACGCGAAAATCGCAACTTGCATTTTTTAAAGCGATAACAGGTTTATGAAATTCTTGTGGTTTTCCAAAATATCCAGAAATCCCATCAATACGGAAATCCTCGAGATGAATCACAATATATAAGCATGTCGGTGATGATGGAAATATATGATACGATAAAATATACCATGGGAAGTACGACCAGAAGCTATACATAAATCATGATGCAATGAGGTATGTATATATAACTAAAAATCCTACGTATCCATTTAATGAAAGAATATACAAGTATAAGTCTACGGATCATATATGATGCAAATGCACGGTTACCGATGTTAAACCAGTTCTATAGCATTTGTGACATAGCAATTACCAAAGGCATGTGTGCTCGCATGAATAGTGCACGTGCGGCATGAACCAATCTTGCAAATCCACAGTTAAACCTTAGGGTTAGGATTTAAACCTCAACAAGTTTGAGATCAAACTTGCAAACTTGCCTCCAAAGATACTTCCTTACTCCTCAATCTAAACTAGTTTGGGCCAAAGAATATTGGGTAAAGGTTTAATGATGAATTAGTTAGACTTTGGATTGATTTTTTGAGGAAAAATGGAGGAATTTTTGAAGAGAAATGAAGTGGAGACATGAGAGGGGCTGCTGCTGGAAGAAGCTCGGCCAAAATGGGGAGAGGGAGAGCGAGTGAGGTGTGTGTGTTGGTGTGAGGTCAAGAAAAGTCCATACCTCAAATATCTAACACCAAACCTCTTTGTTTATTGTTTTCTTTTTAATTTCCTTTTTCTTTTTGTGAGGAAAATTGAAGTGAGGAATTTGGGGGATTGGGGCTGCCTAGGCTCGGCCATGTGGTGGGAATGGTGTGTGTGTGTGTGTGTGTTTGTGCAGAAGTTTCCAAGTCAAAATAACCCCTCCTTACCTCATTCATACATCACACTTCATAATTCTATTTTATTTCAATATTTCCTTTTACCTTTTCTAAGCAAATATAACTAGAACAATCCCAAATGTTTTTAAAGAACATGTTACAATATATGTTTAGATGTGTCATGGTACACTAAAGTATAATTATCCCATTCCAAATTGTAATAATAACCAATTAAATGTATTAGTGAAAGCTTAAAATAATATTAAAAATAATTAATTAAGTAAAAATATTTAAGTAAACTAAAAATTTATAAGCGACTAATTACATATCAATACTAGCCATTACATAGCTAGAATAGGTATATTTAAGTCTATATTGAAAAATGATTATAATTACGATTTACGGAAAAATACGAGTTATATTACCGATTATCGGCAAATTTACCAAAACGATTTTTTAAAACGTTACAATCTTCCCCCTTAAAGAAATTCGGTCCCCAAATTTAAAATTTAACTACGCGTACCGTCGAAGAGATGGGAATATTTCTTCCGCATCTCATCCTCGGTTTCCCACGCGACCTTTTTCGCTGTTCGCCCACGTCAAAGAACCTATACGGACAGTATGACCTCGAATCTCAGTTTCTTCACCTGCCGATCTAGAATGACTATTGGCTGCTCGGTGAAAGAAAGATCACGCTCCAGCTGGATCGTCTGACGCTGTATCGCGTGAGAGGAGTCATGAAGGTACTTGCGGAGCATTGATACGTGAAACACGGGGTGAATATCTGGAAAGCTGGGTGGAAGAGCCAAACAATAAGCAACTTCGCCGACACGCTCGAGAAACTCAAAGAACCCACATATCTGGAACTAAGCCTTCATTTTCTTTCCGAATCTCGACACGCCCTTTATCGGAGAAACTTTAAGAAAACATGATCTACAATGACGAACTCAAGTCTGCGCCGACATCGGTCTGCATAAGATTTCTGCCTGCTCTAGGCCGCTCTCATCCTATCCAAATCAACTGAATCTTTTCGATCGTCTGTTGCACAATGTGTGGTCCCAAAATACTGCTCTCACAGAGCTCTGTCTAATAAACTGGTGATCGACATTTCCTCTCATATAATGCCTCGAAGGGTGCTATCTGAATCTCCTCATGGAAGCTGTTATTATACGAAAACTTTATCAAGGGCAAGGGGCGATCCCAACTGCTACAAATTCTAGAACGCAAGTTTGGAGCATGTCCTCAAGAATCGGAATGGTCTGCTCTGATTGACCGTCGATCTGCTGATAGAAACCTATACTGAAACTCATTCGAGTGTCCAAATTCTCTTAATGTTTCTACAATAGTCGGCTGGTGAACCGGGTGCCTCTGTCGGACACAATACAAGTCGGAACTCTATGTAATCGCATAATCTCATCAACATATATCTGAGCATACTGAATGATTCGAAAATGGTCTTAATGGAAAAATGTGAGCTGCTTCATCAATCGGTCTACGATCACCCAAAAAGAGTCATACTCTCGACTGGTCCTAGGTAGACACACAATAAATTCCATAGAAATCTGCTCCTATTTCTACTCCGACATGGTCAAAGGTTGTAACTCTCCTGCTGGCCTCTGATACCCAGCCTTGACTTTGCTAACGAGGCAGCATCCCGAAACAAAATCTGTGACATCTCCCTTCATCCCTTCATACTAGTAGACTTCTCTCAAATCCTCATACATCTTGGTGGAACTCAGATGAACAATATATACTAACTGATGCGCCTCTTCTAAGATCTCGCATCTCAATCCCTAGGAATCTGTCAAACATAGTTGAGTCCTAATTCATAGAATTCCCTGATCGTCAATCACGAACTCTGGATCTCTGCCCTATCGAACCTGCTCCATGATCTCTGACAAACGAACATCATCGGACTATGCCTCATGGATACGATCAAATAACTGTAGATATACACGTACAAGGACAAGTAGTCCCGTGGTCGACGTAAACTCGAACTGTACTCGGCTGGCACAAAGAATCTGCTAATCTGCTGTCGACTGTCTCTGAACTATGCTCAGACCAAAAAAGCTACCTCCTGGCATTCGACTTAAGGCATCTGCCATAACATTTTCCTTGCCCAGACGATAAAGAATCTCGCAGTCATAGTCTTTCACTAGCTCCATCCATCTGTGCTGTCCTAAATTTAGATCTCGCTACTGAAGGATATACTTTAAGCTTCTTGTGGTCCGTAAATATCTAGCACGACTCGTCTTATAAGTAGTGTCTCCAAATCTTAAGTGCAAAAACCACCGCATCCATTTCTAAGTCATGCGTGGAATAATTCTGCTCGTGCTTCTTCGACTGCCGAGAAGCATCGCAATAACCAACAAAACCGCCTGATCCTAAAGGCAAAGCTACTACTGGTGCCGTAGTCAAACGAGTCTTCAACTGCTGAAAGCTCTGCTCGTATGCTTCAGTCCAAAGAATATGAACTCCCTTCTAGGTCAATCCGGTCAACGTTGCAGCTATCTGTGAAAAATCATGTACAAAACGTCAATAGCATCCGGCCAAACCCCCCAAAATGTTGCGAACCTCCGTCACTGATATAGGTCTAGGCCAGTGCTGAACGGACTCGATCTTTTTCGGTTCCATAAATATACTATCTCTCATAACTACGTGACCCAAGGAGTCAACACCATCCAACCAGAAAACACACTTAGATAAATTAGCAAATAGTTCGCGCTTCCTCAAGGTCTGCAACGATATCCTCAATTACTGCCCAGGCTCCTCTCGGTTCCAAAAGTATACTAAAATTTCATCAACGAACACGATAATAACTGATCAAGAAACGTCCTGACTATGCGGTTCATCAAGTCCATAAACGCTGCTGGGGCATTGGTGTGCTTGAACGACATCACCAAGAACTCATAATGCCCGCAACGCGTGCAAAAAGCAGTCTTCGGAATATCATTCTCTCAACCAATGGTAGCCTAATCGTAAGTCAATCTTCGAGAAATTTCCCGCACCCTGGAGCAAATCAAATAAATCGTCGATGCGAGGTAGGGGATATCTATTCCGCACAGTAACCCGATTCAACTGACAAAAATTGAAACACAAACACAACTGTCGTCTTTCTTCTTGACGAACAGAACAGGAGCTCCCTAAAGTGACGCACTCGGAAGAACAAGCCCTTTATTCAACAATCTTGCAACTGATCCTTCAGTTCTTTAAGCTCCGCCAGGTCCATCAGATATGGCGGTATAGAAAAAGTCTCCGTGCCGTAAATCAAGTCAAAGCAGAACTCAATATCGCGCTTTGGCGACAACCCAAGCAACTCGTCTGGAAAACATCTGGAAACTCTCTCTCAATCGAGACCTGGTCCAACGGGACCTCTGTGGCTCTAACATCACAAACATACGCCAAGAATTCCTCACATCCCTTTCTTAGAAGCTGACTAGCGCGACCAAAAGAATTCAAGCTAGGAAGGGTGGCGCTACGGTCTCCCTGAATAACCAGAACTGGCTCACCCAGAAAACTAATTCTGACTGCCTTCTCATGGCAATCCACGGACGCATAGTATGTAGCTAACTAGTCCATACCCAGAATAACGTTGAAGTTTAACATATCGAGGAAGATCAAATCAATAGAAGGATCCATATCACCGATACGAACAGAACACAATAAAAACACTTGTCGAGTTCTAAGGACTCACCTACCAGAGTAATCACAACTAACGGCTGTCTAGTAAAGATGAAACTCAGCTAAACCTCGATACAAATGCATAGATAATGGGTCAAACAAAAGCACGCATTAAAAGGAAACACCGAGAGAATACCGGTCACAACTACGCTCGACGCCTGCATGTCCTGAGGAGTTATCACAAAAGCCAGGGCATGTCCCCTGCCAGCTACCAGCTACCAACCGCCTCTGCTACCTCTTCCCCGCAGAATAAGGCTACCACGACCGCGGCCTCTCGGAGCGTCGGTCTGGCATTGAATAACAATAGGCACAGGAAGTAAAGTGCTCGGAGGAGGGGGTGAAGGGGGTAAAGTAACATGTGGAACTGATGCCCGGCCTCTGCGCCTCACAGTATAACTTCTAACTCAGTGGTGCGGACTCCCACATCGAAAACACCCCGGCGATGGCTGCTGACCCTGTAGGAAAAAGCTACGAATCTGGCCCCGTCGCCAGCTTCGGCTACCCGCACGTCCTAAAAAGATCTTTCCACGGCCTCTGCCAGACTGCCCTCAAGTTGATACATTAGTACGGATCCGCTTTGGTTCCGAAGCAATCGTTATGGGTGGAGAACCATCTGATCGCGGTACTCGACTGATCTCTATCAAGGATCCAATCATCTGATGTAAGTCTTGAACACTGGCCTCTTGCTTAGCGATACGATCTGGAAAAAGGGAATCAACCCGCTCCGGAGGAATAGGCATATCTATCTGGTCAGTCCCCGTCTCAGACGAGCCTACCCTGACCTCGTCTCTGACGGCAGCCCACTGGGCTCTAGAAGTCCCCGGCAGCATAGTGTCTGGAAAAAGAAATAGGATTGATAAGTTGCAATCGAATCAAGAGGATATAGGGAATCAAGGAAAGAAATATAAGCAAAATATATTCCTATGGTCACTTAGGCGGAGTACCGTATCGTAAGTATGCCGCGGAACATACACATGCTGCGTCACTCTGCTTAAGTCACCTACTCTATCTACCAAGGGTCGTCCTACACTCAGAAAGGTAAAACCTATCGCTTTGATACCAACTTTTTCACGACCTGAAGGTACGGAACGTGACTGACACTTAAACTACGAAAGGTCTCAAGGCACAACGTAATCTAAGGAAGCCAAAGACCAGAAAACTATACCGTTTAACAATTAGAGCGAACGAAAACTTTTTTTAACGCAAGTGGTTTTAACAAATAAGTGGCATTAAACATTTAAAAGCAAAATCATATTTTCTCAAAAATTTCGGCAGAGTCTCCTTTGTAAATACTGGCCCCCAAACGGGTACAACACATGAAATACATATAAATAATGAATAAGGCATCACAATCAGGAGCTAGTTCTTCGCCAATGTTAGAATCACAACCACATGCAATATGTATATCAAAAGTGCACAATAAGCATCAGAAAGGAAGAAATAAGAAAATACCACGTCGACTCAAGTGAGCATTGACACCAAAACCACAAATACAAGTCATACGAGTCGCATTGTCTAGTCCAATATACAAGAGTAGATGGAGTATACTAGATACAAACTAATGTACATAGTGGGGGCAAAAGAAAATCCTCTAAAACCAACCTATGAGCGAAGTTGCCAAATGATACAATGAAGCAAAAGAGAAAGTACGCCCGCTGCTACTGCGCTGACGGGTTAGACCTGCAAGATACTATGACAAAACGGTGGTGAGTTGCCAACTCGTGAGTAGTAAGTAACATCTAATAAGGTTATCGTAAGCATGCACGCAAATGCATCACAACCTACGCATATCTATATAACACGATGCACTAGCATGAATGCAGTATGAATGCGCCATCAAAAATGAAACCTGAAAATTCCTGGTATGAGAAAATCTTGATTCTTATCTTAGAAAAACCTCTATGCAATAAAATGAAGTATCAACAATGAAATCACCAGAAATCCGTGTCAAGCATCAACACGATAAATATAAATCCTAATATCTCAATGTCTCAATATCTCAATGTCTCAATGTCTCAATATCTCAATATCTCAATGTCTAGGGCTCCGTCAGTCCGGATCGACCCATATCATCAAACCTCATGACCACGTCGGTATCCTCCGGATATCCGCCGCGTCAGACATCACCAGTAGGTAGTCTGCCCCTTCCTGGCTCATCGTCTACATCTCGAGCTTCTTGCCCAGGGGTACCTTAGCAGGCCCACCATGTACCCGAAATGGTTCATCCAACTTCTCTAATCGGGTCTCGAAAGCCCACATAAATAAGGAAAACTCATGGTGGACGACACATACATCATATCATGAGAAAACCGCAACTTGCATTTTTTAAAGCGATAACAGGTTTATGAAATTCTTGCGGTTTTCCCAAAAATTCAGAAATCCCATCAATACTGAAATCCTCGAGAAGAATCATAATATATAAACATGCCGGTGATGATGGAAATCTATGATATGGTAGTATATACCATGCGAAGTACGGCCAGAAGCTATGCATAAATCATGATGTAATGAGGTATGTATATATAACTAACAATCCTACTTATCCATTTAATGAAAGAATATACAAGTATAAGTTTACGGATCATATATGATGCAAATGCATAGTTACCGATTTTAAACAAGTTCTATAGTGTTCGTGACATAGCAATTACCAAAGGCGTGTGTGTTCGCATGAATTGTGCACGTACGGCATGAACCAATGGCAATGGTGCAAGTGCCCTATTAGATGATATCACATATGTATATATATGTATAAGATGGTGCGATGCAATAAGATGAATAACCGGGAAACTACGTATATAAAATGCAAGTACTACAAGTAATCCTAAACCATCGGCGCTTCGCGCCATCCAGACGATCCCCCCGTAGATGTGTACATCTACTCACCGTGACGTCTCAGCTAGTCTGATCCGATGACCGCCTTTCCTTTCCGTGTCTCGTTCGATGTCTCCGCGACCGATCCTAGAATCACACGATGCAACACATAAGGCTAATATTCTGCAAAACGCGGTATCAAGACCATACGAGAAAACTAGCGCCCACAAGCTAAATGCGTGTGCACTCGGAGCACCAAAACGTGCGTGCTAACGTCTGAAACCACCCCAATTGGCTGTGATACACAGTAAACCCAAAACTAGACTCGAAATGCACGTATCACGCAAGTCATAATACACTAACTATTATGTGAAATAGGTAGTAACCCATCAAAACCCCAGACTTAATTCAAATCGGTTTATTCCAAAAACTTAGTTAGCAACCATTAACAGTTTTAATACTAATCTAGATGTTTTAGCAATTCTAACGGCCACATAGCTCACTTAATATCTTAATTAGGTCACACTAATATTTACTAAAATTTAATATCACCTCTTTACATTAATCCTAAAAATCTAGTTTGTAAAATTATATAATTTGGACAATTTTAAAGTAACAATTAGCAAACTAGCAACTAGCTTAGATTTTTGCATGTCATAACATTTCAAACTTCTCAACACAAACTTAATCAAATGATCAAAACCGTAACTTGATCCAAACCCTTTTCTTTAAATTTCAAACATGCAATTAAAACCCTAATTAAACACCTAATAAGCTAGATTAATGTAATTAACCAACAATTAAACCTTAGGGTTATGATTTATACCTCAACAAGTTTGAGATCAAACATGAAAACTTGCCTCCAAAGTTGCTTCCTTGCTCCTCAATCCAAACTAGTTTGGGCCTAAGAATATTGGGTAAATGTTTAATAATGAATTAGTGAGACTTTGGATTAATTTTTTGAGGCAAAATGGAGGAATTTTTGAAGAGAAATGAAGTGGAGACATAAGAGGGGCTGCTGCTAGATGAGGCTCAGCCAAAATGGGGAGAGGGAGAGAGAGTTAGGTGTGTGTGGGGGTATGAGGTCAAGAAAAGTCCATAACTCAAATATCTAACACCATACCTCTTTGTTTATTGTTTTCTTTTTAATTTCCTTTTTCTTTTTGTGAGGAAAAATGAAGTGGGGAATTTCGGGGATTGGGGCTACATAGGCTCGGCCTTGAGGTGGGAATGGGGTGTGTGTGTGTTTGTGTAGAAGTTTCCAAGTCAAAATAACCCCTCCTTATCTCATTAATACATCACACTTCATAATTCTATTTTATTTCAATATTTCCTTTTACCTTTTCTAAGCAAATATAACTAGAACCATGCAAATTTTTTTGAGAGAACATGTTACAATATATGTTTAGATGCGCCATGGTGCACTAAAGTATAATGAACCCATTCCAAATTGTAATAATCACCAATTAGATGTATTAGTGAAAGCTTAAAATAATATTAAAAATAATTAAGTAAGTAAAAATATTTAAGCAAACGAACAATTTATAAGCGACTAATAAAATATCAATACTAGCCATTACATAGCTAGAATAGGTATATTTAAGTCTATATTGAAAAATGATTATAATTACGTTTTACGGAAAAATACGAGTTATATTACCGATTATCGGCAAATTTACCTAAACGATTTTTTAAAATGCTACACTTGTTCCAGATTCGAGGATGGATTCTAGTTCTGGAGAGATTGAATATGATTATTCGGTTGCCTTTTCTCTTTACCTTCTCTCAGGTTGCGAGGGCTCCTAGGATTAGGAGAGGGTACACCTATTGAACTTATTGGATAGTCATTTTCCAGACCACACGCAGGTGTCGAAAGGTGGGGATGGAAGAAAACAAATTTGCCCAAAGGTGGTGTACAGAAGGTAATAAGTAAAGACATATAAAGGGATTAGAATAACGGCAAAGAAAATTGCGACTGCTATCATTCACGACAAAACCGTGTATACTCCTGCCACTCCCATAATCACTTTGGATTTCTCCAGAACACTCCGTATCACTACAGATATCCACTCCTATTGGATATGCCATCGTATAGTTACATACGAACTCGAAGGAATTCGTTCTGGATTCGAGAATGGTTTCCGGTTTAGGAGAAATAGAATGGGATTATTCAGGTGTCTTTTCCCATTACCTTCTCTCAGGTTGCGAGGGCTCCTGGCATAAGGAGAGTACACTTATTACGCTTATTGTATAGTCTTCTTCCAAGCCTTAGGCTGGTGGCGATGGGTAGGGAAGGAAGAAAACCAATTAGCCTGAAGAAGGTGTACAGAAGGTAATAAGTAAAGATATAATAAAGGGATTGGAGTGAGGGCAGGTGAGTATATGGATACTGTCATGAATCAGGATAGTGGAAGAGGCATTATTAGGAATACCCGGTTACCCCTTCGAACCATTTTCATGTTTCAGTTTCACCGTGGGATGTTAATTAAAAACTGTTTGCCCAACTGGAATCTATCTCCAAGGTATGTGTTTACCAGATCAGTTTCTCACATCTGTATGCTATTACGGATGGTGAGTGGGAGTAAGATATTGGTAATTGGGTGATTAGATCCTCATTATATCGGAATTCGTTATAATTGGTGATAATTGAGGAAATCATCTGGATTTTGCCGGATGGTAAATATTTGGTTTTGAATATCCGTTATTATGCTCCAATTTCAAACTAATATATCTGTACGTTTATTTTATAAAGTGAGATATAACTTTTTGATATTATGTCTGTGACATTTACCTATATAAGTTGGTGATTAGGTAAGGTGCATTCAACAGCGGTGTAATTCTTCTTAACCATAGTATAGTTTTTCAACCTACAACGCACACAGTTTGAGTTATTGAACTCATGAGACTTATACAAAGTATTGTATGTTGTCCAGTGTCCATTAGGACAATAGGGTTGGTACTCGTACTATATTCTGTTTACTCATAACTTCTCTAACTTTAGAGAAGTATTTCGTTGAAATACAAGGTTCAGATTTTGAGAAGTTATAGGTATACGAATAAAGTAGAGAACTATTTGTTGGAAGTATCAGGATTCTTCGAGGAAGTCGAAGATGTAGATACTGGTGTTTGGTATTCCGTTGATAGTAATGGTTTTGAGAACTTGCTTCTCTTTCAGGTTACTCATATATTGATGCACTCCTAGATGAGTAATGTTGATTGGCCTCTTTCCATTTGGTTGATATACACTGGAGACAGCTGCATGATTTTGAATCTGGTTTCAATTAAATTAGTGCTTTTGTTTCTATATTAGATATATATAGAATCAATTTATATCTTAACGATTTTAAGGTATAGGGAGTTGTTCGGCTGATGTTTAAAACAATAATCCAGATAAACTCGAGGCACGTTTCAGTAATGGCTGTTTGTGGGTTATCCCGCGCTTTGACGAGGGTTAACATTCTACCATCAGGAAGATCAATATTTATATTGTTCTTGACTTGCCACAGTTTTAGTAAAATGGATTTTTTCAGAAAAACAGAAGTGGGAATATAGTAGAACTGGAAGTGATTCCAGAACCACAAACGATCACTGAAGATTTAATAGAACCTAAGGATTCAATTAGTTTGGACATTCCATTAGCCACTCCGCGGATTTGGTGGGTAACCTCAGGCACCCGAGAGGTACTTTGTTTACCCAGACTTACCATTGCTATTGTTTTAGACTATAAGACCCGGCAGGAGGATGAGTATTGCGTCGTTCTAAACTAGTTTTAGAACTGCACGTGTATATGACTCTGCCAGAGGATTGTTGTAGTCAGTGGGAGCAGTGGAAGAATAGTGGGCAAGTAGCTTATGTCTATTTATAGACTAAAGCGGGTATAGCGGAAATAGATCATCTATTTTTTATGTAGCAGTCATACGCTTTGACTTCATCAGAATCGAAGATGGATCTTCTAGGAAGGTAGCAGAGAGTGATGTCCAGATATTAGGATGACATGCACTTGATAGGAAGAGATATTCCTATACTACGATCGGTTATACTGTGGTTATCACAAAGTTGTTTCTCCACATAAGATATGGATATAATATAAGGGTTTCTGGTTACTAGATCTGTGGTTTTAGATCTAGATTTGGGAAGTATCCTAATCTGCGTACTTTGACATTATTCTAAAGGTATTTTAGAATGGAAGACTCCTGGCATGGTGGTGTACCTGCAGGTGATGGATTCACCCTCTTTAAAGGTGTCTTACAGAATAAAGGGTAGAGGGATCTGCATGATTAGTATATCACTTGCTTAGGCAATTGAGTTAATCATAAGATGTCAAGTACCATACCAGATGTTGTTTGTGCACTAGCTGCAAAAAGCAGATATATTAATCCAATTCTGGAGAAACATTGAAAAGCAGCATTGAACATAAATGGATGTTCTTGGGAAAAGATTATGGCAGCCTCCTTCGGGAGACGATTATCATTTCAGACTTCCAAGGTGACCTGGATGACAGAGTGACTGTCAGAGTTATAGTTTTCTCTCTTTTGAGGGACAGTATGTTAGATAAGTGGTCCAAGCGGATACTGAGGAATGGCATGGCGCATGATACTGATTAAATTCAGTGGATGATACAGTCTAGGAAGTTTGCTGGATTTGGAGTTCGTTTATGAACTTGGTCCCATCAGATATCCAGATAAATTCTAAGACAGGTATTACTCATTTCGGGAGATAGTTTTCTCCGCGAAGTTGAGATATTGAAAGATACAGAAAGAAACAATGGAGCGGATCCACACATTGAAGCTATTTCTCGAACGCAATAGTTTCGCAAACGGGTTCTGCGAAACTGATTACTAGAGAAGATGGTTGTTCGGTATCACATTAGCTGTGAGTATGCGACATCGCAATAATTGTCCTTAAGTGCAAGTGGGAGATTGTTGGCTATAGTGCCTTCAAGGCAATTATCGTAATCGCAGTTAGGTGATTACGATTATTGAGGGAGGACCTATACCGGTAGAACAGTCTTACTCGAGATGATAGTATGCTATCTGATTTGTCTTTATCATTATGTACATGTTGATAGAGCCCATAGGATTCTTTCATGACTACCAGCATTATTGATAGTTATATGTATGCCCTAAAGGCCATTATTTTATATGTGATGTATATTATAATGGATGCTTGGACATATATAGGGAGGACTTTCTTGTTCGACATGATAGTATACTATCTGGTAGCTCTTTATCTTAACATGTACACTTATTGTCTCTCTATTAAGTTGATAAAGCACTTAGGATGAGTACTTGACTACCGGGATTATAATGCAGATCATACTAGTAGGGCAGAGGAAGTCGGTAAGTACATCTTTCAAATGTTCTTAGTCGTGGGAGTATCGAGACGGGGCATCGATATTCCAGACTAGACTAGCGTATATGCTTCTCGACCCATATGATAGGCGATGGATGATCCTATATCCATTGGTGTTTGACATCAGAGATGGTATATGGGTGCTCGGTGGAGACTAGGAACACTTAAAAGACTCACCAAGAACTCCTAGATGGTATTATACCTATCGTCAGATAGCAGTTCTCTGGTGACACTGGTACAGGTTATTATGTCGACCCGAGATCGTCATAGAGTCTTGTGTGATTCCCACTGTGCTTTGATTTCCACCATACCATGTTCAAGAGATCGTGCAAAAATATGGTGTATGGGTACAGTCCCGAGTCACATGGAGGCAATGAGCAGTAGGAGGGGATTCGTCTCTCCCGGTATTGGGGGTTGATGTTGCGCTATGCTCGATTGGCCATAACGGAAAATCCCTGGCCAGAGTTCCTGAGATTTACTGGTAAGTGTTTGTAACGTTTTGGAAATCGTTTAGGCGATTTTCCGTTTTCAGGGTTATATAGTCGGTGTTTTCCGTTAAAAATCTAGAAGCGATCTTTTTGCAGTATAGAATTCACTGCACCTAGTGTAGCTAGGAAATTGCTAGTTTGCAGGTTTTTGTAAGTCACTTGTAATTTTGGTGCATTTTAATATTTTTCCCTAATCAAAATATTATTTTAAGTTTTTAATTATGCACTTAATTAGTGTTAATTACATTTTTGTTTTGGTTAATTACTACTAAAGTGAATCTATGCTAAGTTAATCACTTGATTAAACATTAATCCATCCATCCAAAATATCTAGATATTTGGGTAATTAAAATGAATTTTAATTAAAATGAAAGGAGGTGGCATTAGATATTTAGTGCATTAATGAGCTTTAATTGAATTCTAGCTAGATTTTTCCACTCATTTTCACAAAACCTCGCTCTTTTCCTAGCTTGGCCGGCCACTCCCCCTTGCTGCCCTCTTGTGTTCTTTGCTTCATTTCATCACTTTAACCCTCAAATAAATCCTCAAAAATCATTAAATAATCACACAAACTCAAAATCAAATCAAAACCCATCATTCATCATCACAAAACATGCTTGGATCTTCATGAAAGTCTTCATTTTGGAGAGTTAAATTTGGTGTTTTGTTGCAAGTTTTTGTGATCTATTGGAGGTATATTTCTAACCCTAATCTTTAATTGTTGTTTTAATCTCTAAGCTAGCTATATAAGATGTTTAATTAAAGATTTTAAATTCATGTTTTAAAATTCAAGCTATGGTTTTTGATAATCAAGTTAGGGTTTTGATTAGTGAAAATGTTAATTGATTAGTTAAGACTTGAAGAAAACTTAACCTAGTTGCTAGTTTGTTAATTGATATTTTCCAAATTGTATAATTAAGCTAATTAGCAAACTAAACTTTTAATAATCCTACTTGAGTGAGTTTAAAATTCTAGTAAGGTTTGTATGGTTTAAACATGCTATATTGTGATGTTTGTGATTTCTAGTTTTGGTAAAACTTGTAGTTTTGAGCTAAAAATGATATAAGTTGCTTACTAGATTTCCGGATAATTTAGGCGTGGGTTTCTTTTGACGTTGCGATATTATTTATATTAAATTCCACGTATATTATTGTGTTGTGAATGCGCGATCGGTACAATCAGGGTCTAGGCTTGATGGTTGTGTCGTTTAGCATTCCTAGCTAGAGTTATGCCGATGTCATTCGTGTCTTTGTGTGTTTTTGCTCTTGAGTTGGTTTCGTAGTGTCGCTACGCGCGTTAGCCACTAGACGGACACTTAAGAGTATGTTGGAGTTGGTGTATCGGTCAAACGTAGTTGTACATGTTATTGGTCGATTGCTATTATACACTTGTTATATTGTAATATGCTTTCAGGATCGCAGGCGTGGACTTCGGACGCTGCGAAGATGGGAAAACAAGTGGTTGGCTTTACTTAGCCCCAGGATCATCAGTGAGTAGATTTAACATCTACAGGGGAATTGTTGTTCATATCAGAATTTTGCATTATTATATCACCCATTCTTAATCATATTACAAATAAATAGGTGCTTTTGATCCATGTCTGCTAAATAGTTGCAGGTTACAGGTTCTCAAAACAATACAGTGAAATTCATGAAAAGACGTTACAAAAGTAAGACTACGACCAACAATAAGATGAATCCGTATGATGTCGCCTACCAGGTCAAGGAACAAATGAAAGTTAGTAGACAGTTCAATGCACAAAGTAAAAGGGCAGCACAGGATTAAAGACTTCAATGTTAAGCTTACGGTAAAAGTCCACAACATTCTGCACTGTGGAGATCTGGAAGAAAATAGAAGATATTCTGAGGAACCAAGTGAAGAAAACAGAAGATAAAAGCAACATGAAGCAACCCTGAAAGATTGAGACCAAGAACCCACCAAATGGCCGCGGAACCGTGGCCAAACAGGCTATTCTGCCGTGGAACCGCGGCCGTGTGGTGCACGTGTCGGTGGAGGTGTCGGTGCTTTGACTCGGTTTTTGGGGTAGTTTTGTAATTTCGTGTATGGATCAGAGTGTAAACCTAGGGTTTTCCTATCTATAAATAGGACAGCTCAAAGCTAAATAATGGGTGCCTCTTCTAGGGTGGCTCTTTTGAGATGCCTCTTTTTAATTTCTAGATTAAATTTTAATTTCCTTGTAATCGTCAAGAGGTCATCAATAAAGGTATTTTTTTTATCGTGCATTCTTTTATCCGAATTTAATTCCTGAATTTTTATCTGTCTTTTATTATCTGCAATTTAGATAGTCTTTTAAAATTATAAAAATGAATCTTAACGTAACTTCTCTAATGAGTGAGTAATTCCTCACTTGTTAGGGTTAGGATCGGGAAGGTTTGAGAGAAATAAATCTCTCTCTCCTTTCTTTGCCCATGTAATTTTTATAATAGGACTCTATTTAAATTAACCACACACCGCTCACTACGGCACCCTATCCTACAAGATGCGGTGATTCCCTAGTTAGACCAGCTGTGGTTGATTTAAATAGAGTTTAGGGCTAAGAGTTAAGAAAGGACGGACAAGGACCAAAAGGAAGAAAATAAGTTTCTTCCTAGTCGTGCTAATCCCCTTTGTTGACTATTACCCTGACACCTATATTCTTCATCAGGGCATTGAAAGCAGTGGGTAGAATCCCTTTTCCAAACTAAGCTAATCCTAACCCTAGCAAGGCTTTTAATCAATTTAATCTCATTCTTAGATCGTAAAACAAAACCCGACTTGATCAGATTAACTCGTTAGAACATAAAAAAAAGGAATCCATCTCCCTGTGGACCGACTCGTACTCAACCGGCTAGCTACCAAGCGATACCGTTATTGATTGCGGTATTCTTAACTTTGATTTTAAAAGCGCACGGACTCAAAATGTCCATTAATCAAATGGCACCGTTACCAGGGAGACGGTAGTCTCTTTCTTTGTGTAATTTCGGATTAAAAAAAATAAAAACTTTAAAAATTATAAAAATTGAAAAATTTTAAAACAAAAAAAATAATAAAATGAAATTTAAAAAAATTCATCTTGTTCTTTTTTAGAGGTATTGTGTGAATTGCACAGGAAAAGAAGATGGACTGATTCAGATCTGGAAAAAAAAACAGTGAACAAATCAACAAACAGAAGATCTGAACAGACAGAGGAGAATCACAATAGACAACAGAAAAATTATGGAGATCCAAACCATCTTAACCACCGCAGAACAGTGGCGGATTCAAGTGTTTGACCGCGGAACCGCGGTCAACTGCTGACGTCAGCATCCCAAAATTTTCTGTAAGTATTTTTGTCCCCTCTCCTACCCTGAGCTCCCCTGAAATTTTTTCCTACAGGGTTCTTTGCGCAAAACCTTTCTCCCTCTCCAATATATTGTTTTTGTGCAGGATTCTTTGCGCCGCCAAATAAAAAAAATAATTTTGCAAGTGTTTTAGATTTTTGGTGTGTTAACTGCTTTGCATAATTAACACGGACTTTTAAGGGGCTATAACACCAATCCAGATTGGGTGGGGATTTCATTACCCTTCCTAGGACCCCAAAAATCAGAAAGAGCATATGCATCAACCCTCGAGTTAATTAAAAAATATTTAGACTCGGCCAATAAGGACTGTCGCGCTCATTAGGACAAAGGAAGGTTGTGGGCAATCGGTCGTTTATCTAAACCTGACTTTGTGGTGCGTAAGCTAGACAAGTAGGAAAGGTAATTTTAAAAGGCCCGTCTCACAGTGATTCGTGAGCGGATCCCTCCTTTCTTTACTTGTGCTTACATGGACACAATTGGCGGTGAAGAGGCGATTTGAGGGATATCTCATAACTTGCCCTTTGAAACAGTTAGGAGCAGTCTGGTTGACTTAGGAGACCCTAGCTCTAGGCTAGACTGTGCATGTATAAATTGTTTTTGTTTGAAATTGTGCTGTAGTTCCATACAAATTTTTGCAAAACTCTTTCTAAAAAAAATAAACAGTTTCAAAAATTTCAAAACTCCAATAACAAACAATTTTTTTAAATAAAAAAAATTTTAAAAAAAAATCATCACATTCTTTTTCTTCTCCTTTCTCACATCATGGGTACCCCATCTCGCAAAACTCTTGCCGAACTTTGGTACGCTCAACCAGACATTACTTCCTACGCGCATTGTTTTGGTCAAATTTCGGACGATCCCTCCATGCCCAAAATTTCTTTGAAAGATCGAATAGACGCGTCTAGGAGAAACAGTTGGACTCCGTAATCCACTTTGTATCAACTGTTTCAACCTTCACCACCTTCTTACATTGATACCCCTTTTGAGAGTCCGGTGGTAACTCCGAAACCTATGTCTATTGCTGAACATATTGAACAATCTCGTACCTGATCTTTCACTCCTTTCAACACTTCCAGTTCCTGGGATCAACAATTCCATTCACCTTTTTATCCAAACGTTGATCCTAATACTGTCCAACCATTCAATTCCTATCCATCTTACCCAACTGTTGCACCTTCCCTAGACATTGCTTCTACACAGCCATTTGGGAGTTTCCAGAATCCAAACAACTTTGAATCTTTAACTGAAACCCCTTCACAACCCATGTCTAGTCTGGAACAGTCGTTAGAAGATTTTATAGTAATGTCAAGGCAACATATGATGGATCTGAATGTGTCCATGGCCGCCCTTATACAACCTAGTGACCCGGTAGCTAGTTTCCAACTAGCTACAAATTTTCTAATGTATGATGAGCCGGTTGGACAGATTGAAAATTTGAGTGGTGAGAATGAGCTGTACACACTTCTAAATCAAACCTACCCATCCCCAATTGAATCCCATAACTCCGGTTTTGAATGTCTATCAAGTGTTCCAAATGATTCACCAGTTGAAGATAAAATGTCTAATGAGTTGTTCGACTTTGTAGTGTTTGATTTACCTGATTGTGAAGGGTCCCTCTTGAGTGAAATCACCACCAATCCTTTTGACCTCTACACCTCCACTCTAGAACCTGAATTGATTAATATCCATTCTTTTGATGAGGTGTCTGAGAAATTTAATTTTCACTTGATCGAGGATATTGATGCTGGGAATATTTTGGATGATGAACCCACAAATTTAGATGAGTTTTTTTTCCAATTCATTATCCCGAGACATTAAATGGTTCTTCCGAACTTCATATGCGTCTTGAATTTGATGAGAATTGCATGGATAAGCAAAATTTTGAGGAGAGTATTGAGGATAGTATTGAGAATAGTATTGAGGATGAACCAGTTTTGTTTGATGAGTCGGATTTTCCAATTCATCCTCCTGAAACTTTAACTGTTACACTTCCTAAATCAATCCCCTTCATCCTTTCTGTCGTTCCGACCACGCAAGAAACCGTATAACTTTCATTTTCAATGTCTGCTTTACCAAGTTCGACGTACCCATATTTTCTCACGAATCTTGAGGGATTTGACCTCATTTCTCAGTGGGTTCATAGATTACCACAATCACTTTTTACACATCGGTCATTACAAATTGTGCTAATTTATACACTCCATCTCCACCCTCAAGTTCGTATTTAACTTCTTTCTCCCACTTTCTCAGGTTCCTCTTCTATTCTTCCTATAATTTTAGTGAGTGTTGATGAATCACAATCCGATAATTCAAGTTTGACCATTCCAGAAAGCCAACTTGATTTGGATACTTTTGAAAATGAGGTAGATGAGTTTTTTGAGTCTCCTACCTCCATAATTTTTTACAAATCAAGTATGATAAATTCTGGCACAAAACTTACTAACGGTAAAATGTTCAATTACATCGAAGAGAGTTTTGAAGAACTTTTTGCTGACGAACTTGCATTCCTTAACGATATGGATTTTGTGATTAATCAACCCCCACCTGAAGAAGTCGAACCACCACCATTTCTTTTTCCCTTCCGCCATTCTTCTCCTCCACCGAGACTGTATACTGCTTCTATCTCCATACGGTCTCGTGTGTTTCTCATTTCTTTTCTCTACACTCCATTCTTTCACCAACCACACCATTATAACGATAAAATTTTTGAATGGTTGGTGCTAACCTTTGGCCTATGTAAGGCCGTGTATAGCTTGATACTGTGTTTTTCTCTTCCCTAACTCTGAACTTTAATGCTTCAACAGTGGAAATACTGTTTCACTTATGTTTGGGGGGGACCTTTTTGTATATATATTTTGATTTCTTTTTCTGTTAATAATAAAAAAAAGGATAAAAATAACAAACATGGGAGTGCCGACAATTTTGACCCTCTTGGTGTAGCCTGACAGTAAGGACACTGTCGAGTTTATGTTTGGGGGTGTGCTCGGTAAACTTTCTTCCTTCCCATTCATATGTATAATTTTGCATTTGCATACTTATTTTAAAGCCCATAAAAATTGAAAATTTTTAAAAATTATAAAAATTGAAAAGTTCTAAAAATTATAAAAATTGAAAAGTTCAACTTTGACTATATTTGACTTATGTTCAACATGACTGTTGAATAGTAGGGAAAAACTAGATCCTAAACTTAGTATATTAAAAACTCTAAAAATAAACTTTCTTAAAGTTTAACTGTAGAAAATATTTGTCCTTATAGTTTATTTAGAAATAGGCAAATTTTGAGTTCAGTTCTTGGGCTAAGTCAAAATAAGGGAAGAGTATTGAAATTTTTATTGAAGTTTAAGTCTGAAAAATAATTCCGAACCTTGAGTCTAAATTCTGAAAATATATACCCTACAATTAGCACATACGCGTACCTTGAAACTTGGAATAGTAAAGAATACCTTGAAATGCTCTTGTCTAAAATCCTTAGTATGAAGGAAAATAAAATAAAAGTACAAGAGTAAATAAAGAGATATAAAAAAATGAACACTGGTTTTGTAATTACTTAAGACTGCGTAAAATAAAAAAATATGTAGCAAGGGTGCTTTATCACCTAGTGCCTTAGACCAACTGGTTTGGGAGTCACTGCTAAAGCCTTAGGTATTGCAAGACGAGGAATTACGCCTAAATGCGCTAACCCATTTTGTAATCGGTCTTTCAGTACCTCAAGAAGTATTAAAGGTCGCATGAAGGATGTGTGAGCAATTTCATCTAAAATTCACCAATTAAAAGTACTTTGGACGATGGACAAGAGTATGATAGCTTGAATTAAATTTCCAAGTGTAGGGGTTATACATACACACATGTAGGGTATATGATTGGGGTTTGGATGAGAGAAACGAATGAAAGATTGGGCTTATACTTTCAATAGAGATGATAAACATTCCTAAGTTGAGATCGAACCTTATGTTGGCTATAGTGCCCTCAAGGCAATTATCATAGTCGCAGGTATGTGATCATGATGATTGAGAGAGGACCTATACCGATAAAACAGTCTTACTCGAGATGATAGTATGCTATCTGGTTTGTCTTTATCATCATATGTTGATAAAGCCCATAGGATTCTTGCTTGACTGCCAGCATTGTGATGGCGATCATATATGTGGGAGCTGGGGGTCTATAAGCACATTCTTAAATGTCCCTAGTCGTAGGAGTATCGAGACTGGGCATCGATACTGCAGTGTAGACTGGTGTATACTTATCTAGACCCTGACGAAGGGCGGTGGCCGGTCTCACAAGCCATTGGTGTCGGTTGTTCACCTAAGATAGTATACAGGTGCTCATTGGGTTATGAGTACACTAGATGGACTCGCTGGGAGCATGCTAGTTGGTATTATATCTATAGTCAGATAGCAGTTCCCTGGTGACATGTGTACATGTTAGTCTGTCGACCTGAGATCGTCATTTGTCTCGTGTGAGTTCCCACTGTGCCTTGATTACTACCCTACCACGGCTCAAAGGAGTCGTGCAAACAGGTTTTAGTTAGGTACAGTCCCGATCCACATAGAGGCAGTGAGCGGATCGTCGGGGATTCGTCTCTCCCGGTATTGGGGGTTGATGTCGCACAGTGCACGGGTGGCCATCACTAGAAATCCTCGGCCGGGGTATGTGAGAATTACCGATCCAGGATCGATAGTTTCTCAGGTAATGATGGGTTTCATACTGACACGAATTATCGCGTTGTTAGGGGTCTGAATTTATTCACCGGGCTAGACTCGATATGCGATACTCTTAGACGAACGGACCGGACTGTACGGATATTGTCACTGACAGGCTCAGTAGGGGTTTGGATGAGTTTGCTCGTCGGGCTTCCTTTCGCTCAATATCTGGGTAGCCGTTACGTACAGCTAGTGCCACTGACGTGCTTGTGGTTAAACCCACTGCCAGCGTATTGACGAGTCTTTAGAGTCCCACACAGAGGGTTTTCACGGTTCTGGCGATATGGTGTAGGTGACGTATGTTGATACATACAGGTGTCCAACTGAATTTGTGCACAAGCTGCACGGACTTTAATCGGACGGCTGATAATACTAGCGGCTTAGGATTAAGCCAGATTGTTAAATCAAGTTTTGATTTAATAATTTACATATGTATTTATATATATGTATTCTAGTATTATTGCTCACTATTTATTTTCTCTCTTTGGCTATTCGTATTTTCGTACGAATACGCGTATGTGTGTTTTGATACATATACCGGGAAGCATTCCATATTTATACGGAATGGCTTCTAGAAGATGCCACCTCATTATTGATTTTCTTTTGGAAAATCATTTTGTTTATAATGAGGTGGAAAAGGTGACAAGGCATGGCATGGTCATTTGGGTCAAAGCATGGCTTTTTCATGTAGTGATTGGTATGGTGTATTTATTTATTGTAAAAATGGAATTGATATTTTTTGAGTGGGCATGAGAAGGGGGGGTGCCGGCCAATTCTTGGATGGGGATTTGATTTGCTCATTTGGTGATTTTTTTGAGATGGTGCTCTTCATTCTCTCTCACTCTCATGCTCACACATAATACATAGCCACTTTGCTCATGCCATTAGTTTTGGTCACCCTCTTCTTCATCTTCTATTTTTGCTCACATGAGCATAATATTTTTGAGAGAAAATTATGGTGAGACTATCCTACACCCCCTACTCTCCACTACTAGCGATTTTGGTGAGTCGGTTGGTCCGCTTGGCGAACATGGAGCTTGTGCCGTTTCCCTCGGGTGGATCATCGGAGATAAACGAAGACCGGCGACCAAAGTCGATCCGCATCACTAGGAGCTTGGAAATGGTTGAAGACCCGAAGGACTTGGTTCATTAGGTATAACCATTCCTATCTCTTTTAATTAGCTTGCTAGTTTTAGGGTTAATGGTTTCGATCTTTGAAATCGGGTAAATGTAGCACCGGGTTTTAGAAAAATTTTGTTCTGCATTTGGCCACGGTTCGATGGCCGGGGCGCTCCCATAACCCTTCATGGTATCAGAGCCACCCATTAAACCCTACTATCTAGTTTGCACAAGCTTAAAATTTCGATCGATTAAAATTTCCAAATCAATTTTCCATTTTGCCTATTTTTTGTCGATTTCTGAATGTGCTCCAAAAATCTTTCTGTATAGCTTAAAAATCCGTGCTGGCAAACCTAAAGCTACAGAAAATATTTGGTGACCTAACTCCGAAATGCCACCGTGGAACCGCCGCGCAATGTCACATTTGGCGGCGCTTCCGCGGCCCTTTTTTGGCTACAGTGACCAAAAGTTTTTCTGGAGCTCTAGTTGGTGGAAAAATGATTTTTGTGATATATAGTTTTGGCCCTGATTCATTTGAGTACTGGTTTAGCACATGGGGCCATTTTGGGAAAGTTTAGTCGATCGAAATTTTAATTGTGTGTTTTCAGTACTTAGTTTAGCATCTGCAACCGTGAATGTCATTTGATCGGTAAACCTTGCCTAATCGCTATAGTCCTTTTAGACGGGTTTGCGAACGTGACATTCACGTTGATGTTCTGTGTTGTGCTGTGATGTTGCGGATTGTCATGGTGGATAGCTTGCGTACAATGGTAGTTGCGTTTGGATTTATTTGTACATTTGATATTGCGGGGCGAGCGTCCGACATGTGGACTACCGTCACTGCCTGTTTGTATATGATTATTTTGGGGCATGACCGGGTTGAGGTCGATGTACCGATTGTATATATTCTCTTTTCTGTACTAGGATTACCCCGCGGTGGGGTGCACGGATAGCCGGGTTCTAGAAGGCAACATGCCCGCATCTCATGGCGTTGAGAAGGAGGGGGCTTCACTCTAGAATTGGCGGGCTATTCACCGCACTCATAGGGGGTATAGGTTGACCCAAGGAGGCGTGCTCAAGTTACCGGATTCCGTGGAGTGCTGGGTGGTCAATTCACTTTGTTGAATGGTGCTGCCTTGCTTTAGGTTTTGGCGGGTAACTTTCCGCGCTCGTAGGGGTCTAGGATTTCATTGCACAGGCTATCCACATGACCAGGGGAACGTCGGGTTTTCAGTTGTGGCTCAAAGGAAACCCGGGGCTCCCAGATTATCTGTATTGTTCTGTGATGCTTATTACTTTTCTGTGATATTGCATTTATCATGCCTGGAACGATTGTTATATATATTTATATATACTGGTAGATGTTGTATATGTTTTGCACCAGCGCTAGCCCAGTCCCCACTCTGGTCATTAGTTATGTAACCTAACGGGTGATGACGGGACCCAGTGGCGAATGCGGATGGCATATACATACATTTTATTTTCGTTCTTGTCTGGTGTGATTAATTGATGGGATTGCGTTGATTCTTATCAAAGCAAGGAAAACAAACCTATATATATATATGATGTTGTTGGAACCAAGTTTTTAAAAAACTAACATTACAGATGTACGCTTTTGCTTTGCACAGTGGTATTCGGTTATGAATATCCAGCACCTCATTCGACGAGGCAAGGGCCGAAATCCCTTCATCGGGAGTGACCCCTTGAGTAAAGTTTGCGTCAACGTAATAACTTTACTATAGTCGATTACTTTTTTCTTTGCATCGTGGTATTTAGTTTGGAATATGCTGCACCTCATTCGACGAGGAAAGAGCCAAGATCCCTTCACCGGGAGTGACCTCTTTAGCAAAAGTTTTCAACTTGGATTCCTTCAACGATATCAAGTTCATTATGTTATAGGTTTTTCTCCAAAAACCAGCCGTAGCCCTCTGTCGTTTCAGAAGAGTATTGCTTAGTATTCGTGTTGCGTATGTTGACCTAGTCAAAACGTAGTGCTCGGTAGCTCTGTAGTACTTTTCTGCTGCATGGATATGCGATTGGTTAGGACAGCCGTACGGTCATGTTGACCTAGTCAAGGGCTCATACGGGTGGGTCTAATTAATCCAAGGTAATGACGGGTTGAACTTGACTTGCGACTTATCATATGTTGACCTAGTCAAGGTCATAAGCCGCTTGGGGTAAAAACACACATCAAGAGTTTCAAACATACAGGAAACTTTCCAGGCATGCGCATACCTTCTGGAGTGTGATGACGTGAGTGGTTTCCATCACGTTATCATGTGATGATAGTTTGATCCTGATTCCCACTGATGAGTTGGTTTACTCCTCGGGTGATCCCGACTAATTCTTCATTCAGGTTTGGAGGAGAATTTGAGAATACAGTGGGAGGTTTCCAGATTAGATAAAGTGATTATCCATTCTGATCTAGGTAAGAGTGCACGCTGAGTGTTTCTTCTCTCTCTCTCTTTGACTGTGACTATTACCCGACCCTAGACTATGACTTAGTGACCAAATTAACCGAACCTTCTTAAAACACTGGCTTTTGGATTGTCCAAGTTGCATACATCATTGCCACTCCTTCTTTTACCCTTTGCTTTTCTCCAAGAACACCCTGTATCACTACGTGTATCCACTTCCATTGGATAAAACCATCGCATGGTTATATACGAACTCAAAGGAACTTTATCGAGGATGGTTTCCTGTTCTGGAGAAAATGAATAGGATTATTCAGTTGTCTTTCCCTTTTGCCTTCTCTCAGGTTGTGAGGGCTCCTAGGATTAGGAGACAGTATACCTATTATGCTCATTGGATAGTATTCTTCCAAACCATAGGCAGGTGCCGAAAGGTAGGGAATGAAGAAAACCAATTAGCCTAAGTATGGTGTGCAGAAGATAATAAGTAAAGACAAATAAAAGGATTAGAAAGAGGGCGAAGTAAATTGCGACTGATATTCATGAACAAACCAAGTCTTTCAACGCCACTCATACTTCGCCTTTATATTTCTCCAGAACACCCTGTATCACTGCGATCATTTAATCCTATTGGATAAATCCATCGTATGGTTATATACGAACTATGAGGAACTTTTTCGAGGACGGATTCTTGCTCAGGAGAAATATGAATAAGGTTTATTCAGTTGTCTTTTATCACCACCTTCTCTCAGGTTGTGAGTACTCCTAGGATTTGGAGAGTACACATATTATGCTTAGTGGATAGTCTTCTTCCAAACCATAGGCTGGTGCCGAACGGTAGGGAAAGAAGAAAACCACTTAGTTTAACGATGGTGTACAGAAGGTAATGACTAAAGACAAATAAAGGGATTTGGAGAGATGGCAACAAAATATATGGTTACAGTCATGAATCTGAATAATGGAAGTGGCATTACTAGGAATACCCGGATACCCCTTCGAAACATTTAAATGTGTCAGTTTCACTATGCGTTGTTATTAGAAAACTGATTTCCCAATTAGATACTTACTCCAGGGTATGTATTTACCAGGTCTGATTCTCACATCTGTATGGTTTAACAGATAATGAGTGGGAGTAAGCTATTGGGAATTAGGTGATCATCCTCATTATATCGGAATTCGTTAAAATTAATGATATTTGAGAAAATCACCTGAGTACATTTTTCAACCTACGACGCACAGGATTTGAGTTGTTCAACTCATCGGACTTATACAAATTATTGTATGTTGTCCAGTGTCCATTAGGACAAAGGGGTTTTGGTCCTCGTACCATATTCTGTTTACTTGTGACTTCTCAAGTTTAGGACAAGTGTTTCGTACAAATACAAGGTCCAAGTTTGAGAAGTTATAGGTACAAGAAGAAAGTAGAGAACCAGGTGTCACAAGTATCGGGGTTCTTCTAGGTGATCGAAGATGTAGATACTTGTATGAGATATTCAGTTGATAGTAATGGTTTTGAGAAACTTGTTTCTCTTTCAGATTACTCATAATTGGACTCATTCCTGAGTTGAGTAATGCTGATCGGCCCCTCTCCATTTAGTTGACATGCTCTGGAGACAGCTGCATGATTTGAATCTGGTTCCAATTAAATTAGTGCCTTTGTTTCTATATTAGATATATATATATAGAATCAATTTATATCTTAACGATGTTATGGTATAGGGAGTCGTCCGGATGATGCTTAAAACCAGAATCCGGATAAACTCAAGGCATGTTTCAGTAATGGCTGTTTGTGGGTTATCCTGGAGTTTGACGAGGGTTAATTTTCTACCATCTTGAAGATCAATAGTGATATTGTACTTCACTCGCCACAGTTCTAGTAAAATGAACTTTTTCAAAATGGAGTAGTGGGAGTACGGTAGAACTGGAAGTGATTCCTGAACCACAAACGATTACTGAAAATTTAATAAAGAACCTAAAGATTCGATCAGGTTTGAAATTCCATTGGCCAATCCGCAGATATGGTGGGTTACCTCAGGCACCCGAGAGGTACTTCGGTAGCCTCAAAAACGGTGACAGGGAGGTTCTTGTTTACCCAGACTTGACACTACTGTTATTCCAGACTATGAGACCCGGCAGGAGGATGGGTATAGCGTCATTCTAAACTAGCTTTAGAAGTGCACGGGTATATGACTCTGCCAGAGGGTTGTCGTAGTCAGTGGGAGCAGCGGAAGCGTAGTGGACAAATAACTTGTGTCTATTTATAGACTAAAGCGGATATAGAGGAGATAGAACATCTATTTTTGATGTGACAGTCATGGGCTTTGACTTCATCAGAATAGGGGATGGATCTGTTAAAAAGATAGTAGGGTGTGATATCCTGGCATTTGGATGACATACACAGAGTAGGAAGTGAAATTCCTATACTACGATCGGTTATACTTTGATTGTCACACGGTAGTTTCTCCACATAGGTTATGGATATTATATCAGACATTCTGGTTACTAGATCTAGATTTGGGAAGTGTCCCAATCTGGGTACTTAGACAGTATTCTAAAAGTATTTTAGAATGGACGGCTCCTGGCATGGTGATGTGCCTGCAGGTGACGGAGTCACTCTCTCTAAAGGTGTCTTATAGACTAAAGGGGAGAGGGGTGTGCATGATTGGCATATCACTTGCTTAAGCAATTGAGTCTATCGTGACATGTCAAGTACCACATCAGATGTTGTTTTTGCACTATATGCAATACTTTGACATATTAATCCAATCCTGGAGAAAATGATTGGAAGCAGTTTATGAACATATGTGGAAGTTCTAGGGATTTGATAACGGCAGCCTCCTTCTGGAGACGGTTATCATTTCAGGCTTTCAAGGTGACCTGGATCACAGAGTGACTGTCAGAGTTATAGTTTTCCCTCTAACGAGAGGGCAGTAGTTTGGACAGATGGTCCAAGCGAATAATGAGGAAGGTATGGCGCAGTGTACTGATTGAGTTCAGTAGACGATACAGTCTAAGAAGTTTGCTGGATTTGGAGTTCTTTAATGAATTGGGTCCCATCAGATATCCGGACATATTCTAAGACGGGTATTGCTCATTTCGGGAGATAGTTTTCTCCGCGAAGTTGAGATAGAGAGAGACATAGAAAGAAACACTAGAGCGGATCCACTCACTGAGGCTATTTCTCGAACGCAATAGTTTTACAAACGAGGTTTGTAAAACTTAATAGTAGAGGAGTTGGGTGTTCGGTATCACACGGGCTGTGAGTATGCGACATCGCAATAATTAGCCTTAAGTGCAAGTGGGAGATTGTTGGCTATAGTGCCCTCAAGGCAATTATCATAGTCGCAGGTATGTGATCATGATGATTGAGCCAGGACCTATACCGATAAAACAGTCTTACTCGAGATGATAGTATATTATCTGGTTTGTCTTTATCATCATATGTTGATAAAGCTCATAGGATTCTTGCTTGACTGCCAACATTGTGATGGCGATCACATACGTGGGAGATGGGGGTCTATAAGCACATCCTTAAATGTCCCTAGTCATGGGAGTATCGAGACTGGGCATCGATACTGCAGTGTAAACTGGTGTATACTTATCTAGACCCTGACGAGGCGCGGTGGCCGGTCTCACAAGCCATTGGTGTCAGTTGTTCACCTAAGATAGTATACAGATGCTCATTGGGTTATGAGTACACTGGACGGACTCGCCGGGAACATGCTAGTTGGTATTATATCTATAGTCAGATGGCAGTTCCCTGGTGACATGTGTACAGGTTAGTCTATCGACCTGAGATCGTCATTTGTCTCATGTGAGTTACCACTGTGCCTTGATTACTACCTTACCATGGCTCAAAGGAGTCGTGCAAACAGGTTTTAGTTGGGTACAGTCTCGAGCCACATGGAGGCAGTGAGCGGATCGTCGGGGATTCGTCTTTCCCGGTATTGGGGGTTGATGTCACACAGAGCACAGGTGGCCATCACTATAGATCCTTGGCCGGGGTATGTGAGAATTACCGATCCAGGATTGATAGTTTCTCAGGTAGTGATGGGTTTCATACCGACACGAATTATCGCGTTGTTAGGGGTCTGACTTTATCCACCCCCTAGACTCGATATGCGATACTTTTAGACGAACATACCGGACTGTACGGATATTGTCACTGACAGGCTCGGTAGGGGTTTGAATGAGTTTGCTCGTCGGCCTTCCTTTCGCTCAATACCTGGGTAGCCGCTACGTACAGCTGGTGCCGCTGACGTGCTTTTGGTTAAACCCCCTGCCAGCGTATTGACGAGTTTTTAGAGTCCCACAAAGAGGGTTTTCACGGTTCAGGCGATATGGTGTAGGTGACGTATGTTGATACATACAGGTGTCCGATTGAATATCTGCACAGGCTGCACAGACTTAAATCGGACGGTTGATAATACTAGCGTCTTAGGATTAAGCCAGATTGTTAAATCAAGTTTTGATTTAATAACTTACATATGTATATAATATATATATATATATATATATATAAATATGTATTCTAGTATTATTGCTCACTATTTATTTTCTCTCTTTGGCTATTCGTATTTTCATACGAATAAGCATATGTGTATTTCAATACATATACCGGGAAGCATTCCGTATTTATACGGAATGGCTTCTAGAAGATGCCACCTCATTATTGATTTTCTTTTGGAAAATCGTTTTGTTTATAATGAGGTGGAAAAGGTGACATGGCATGGCATGGTCATTTGGGTCAAAGCATGGCTTTTTCATGTAGTGATTGGTATGGTGTATTTATTTATAGTAAAATTGGAATTGATATTTTTTGAGTGGGCTTGAGAATGGGGGCCGGCTAGTTCTTGGAAGGGGATTTGATTTGCTCATTTGGTGATTTTTTTGAGATGGTGCTCTTCATTCTCTCTCACTCTCACGCTCACACATAATACATAGCCAGTTTGCTCATGCCATTAGTTTTGGTCACCCTCTTCTTCATCTTCTATTTTTTCTCACATGAGCATAATATTTTTGAGAGAAAATTATGGTGAGACTATCCTACACCCCCTACTCTCCACTACTAGCGATCTTGGAGAGTCGGTTGATCCGCTTGGCGAACCTGGAGCTTGTGCCGTTTCTCTCGGGTGGATAATCGGAGATAAAGGAAGACCGGCGACCAAATCGATCCACATCACTAGGAGCTTGGAAATGGTTGAAGACCCGAAAGACTTGGTTCATTAGGTATAACCATTCCTATCTCTTTTAATTAGCTTGCTAGGTTTTGGGTTAATGGTTTCGATCTTGGAAATCGGGTAACGGTAGCGCCGGCTTTTAGAAAAATTTTGTTCCGCATTTAGCCACGGTTCGATGGCCGGGGCGCTCTCATAACCCTTCACCTTAGAAGGAAAATTCAAGAGATGCTAAAAGCTAAATAAATTTATAGAACATATACAATCTTAAGTTAAATGATAAGTGAGTGTGATAAATACAGGTTGATGATTTCTAAGCTGAAGATAATAGAATTTCTTGCTATAACACCGAATTGAAGAATGAAAGTCAATAGGCCAAATTGATCGGATTTTGTGGGTAGTATCCGCTGAAAACCCTCAGGAGAAAACACTCCTCCTACTAGGGTCACAAAGAGGTTTAACGGCTTGTTGCACGAGCTCAGTGGAGTCGCGATTCCCTGCGAAAGTGAGGTTAGGATTTTTTCGAGAATAAAATGGCTTTGCTCGGGACAAGCAAAAGATAAGTTTGGGGGTATTTGTTTATATCAGAATTTTGCATTATTATATCACCCATTCTCAGGTTACAGGTTCTCAGAACAATACAGTGAAATTCATGAAAAGACGTTACGAAAGTAAGACTACGACCAACAATAATATGAATCCGTATGATGCCGCCTACCAGTTCAAGGAACAAATGAAAGTTAGTAGACTGTTCAATGCACAAAGTAAAATGGCAGCACAGGATTAAAGTCTTCAACGCGAAGCTTACGGTAAAAGTCCACAACATTCTGCACTGTGGAGATCTGGAAGAAAATAGAAGATATTCTGAGGAACCATGTGAAGAAAATAGAAGATAAAAGCAAAATGAAGCAACCCTGAAAGATTGATACCAAGAACCCACCAAATGGCCGGTTCCAGCCAAATAGGCTATTCTGCCGTAGAACCGCGGCCGTGGGGGGCACGTGTCGGTGGGGGTGTCGGTGCTTTGACTCGGTTTATGGGGTAGTTTTGTAATTTCGTGTATGGATCAGAGAGTAAACCTAGGATTTTCCTATCTATAAGTAGGAGAGCTCAAAGACAAATAATGGGTGCCACTTCTAGGGTGCCTATTTTGAGATGCCACTTTTTAATTTCTAGATTAAATTTTAATTTCCTTGTAATCGTCAAGAGGTCATCAATAAAGGTATTTTCTTATCATGCATTCTTTTATCTGAATTTAATTCCTGAATTTTTATCTGTCTTTTATTATCTGCAATTTAGATAGTCTTTTAAAATTATAAAAATGAATCTTATCATAACTTCCTTAATGAGTGAGTAATTCCTCGTTAGGGTTAGGATTGGGAAGGTTTGAGAGAAGTAAATCTCTCTCTCCTTTCTTTGCCCATGTAATTTTTATAATAGGACTCTATTTAAATTAACCACACACCACTCACTACGGCACCCTATCCTACAAGATAGCGGTGATTCCCTAGTTAGACCGGTTGTGGTTGATTTAAATAGAGGTTAGGGCTAAGAGTTAAGAAAGGACGGATAAGGACCAAAAGGACAAACTAAGTTTCTTCCTAATCGTGCTAATCCCCTTTGTTGACTATTACCCTGACACCTATATTCTTCATCAGGGCATTGAAAGCAGTGGGTAGAAACCCTTTTCCAAACTAAGCTAATCCTAACCCTAGCAAGACTTTTAATCAATTTAATCTCATTCTTAGATCGTAAAACAAAACCCAACTTGATCGGATTAACTCGTTAGAACATAAAGAAAAGGAATCCATCTCCCTGTGGACCGACCCGTACTCAACCGGCTAGCTACCAAGCGACACCGTTATTTATTGCAGTATTCTTAACTTTGATTTTAAAAGCGCACGCACGCAAAATCTCTACAATCAATCGCCTGCATGGCATTATGCGTCAGGGCTAGATATGATATGATATTAGCCTCATATTTATATTGCATATATAGAGATTGTGCATAAAAATTCAATGCATATTTTTACTCATTGTGCTTGGACTTGTACCTTTCGGACACTGCACTATTATTGACGGTTCATGTTGCACGAGCACTGATTGTATGCCACTCACACCGTCAATAATTGCCATTACACGCACAACACTTATACATACGTGAGATTGTATTGGCTAGGGGCTTGAGACATGATCCTTAATTTTATTGTGCATAGGACATATAGTATACATGTACACTTATATGCTTACACATATGCTTTGCTATGCCTACATGATTACACATATACCTGGAGGGTATTGTATCATTATTGACATGTATATACACATACCTAGCTTGCTACAGCTACACATATATTTGGAGGGTATTGTATCATTATTGACATGTATATACACATACCTAGTTTGCTACAGCTACACATATACCTGGAGGGTATTACATCATTATTGATAGGTAGATGCACATACCTTGCTATACCGACATGGTTACACATACTTGGCTATAGCTACATGTTCACCTTTATATGATGTTGTACGGATTTTGGAGAAATTAGGAACCGCATGATATATTTAATAACTTGTTGCAGTTAAATAGCAGTTTCCCTTTATATGCATATTACTGTGTTTATGTTGCATATATTATATTCTTAGATTTTCGCATTGAGATATGGATTTCATATGATGTGCTCTAGATGTTTTACTCCTATGTATATATATCAGTGGTATGGGACGCTGATATTTAAATGTGTATATATATATATATCAGTGGTATGGGGCGTTGTTATATATGTACACATATATAATGATCTATGCAAGTATTCTTATTCTTTACTTGATATTTGGATGCAATTCACTCTTAGACTTGTTTTATAAACAGATACATAGATCACAAGTATCGGTGTTTGACACATAGGATTCAAGGAGCGTATAAACCGATACATGGATCACAAGTGTCGGTGTTTGACACTTAAGATTCGAGGAGCGTATAAACTGATACGTGGATCACAAGTGTCAGTATTTGACACTTAGGATTCGAGGAGCGTATAAACCGATACGTGGATCACAAGTGTCAGTGTTTGACACTTAGGATTCGAGGAACGTATGTATTTATTTGTCGATACTAGACACTAGTTTTCATGATGTTTTCGGGTGTCGATGTTAGACACTCAGGTTTCATGAGACTTACAGGTTATGAGGGCCGATATGGTGGCCGATCTGAGGCCAATTTGGGAAATCTGGGATTTATATTGTCTTGATGGACACTGGTCCTGCCGCGATGAGGATTCCGTGAGGATGACATGTTTTATCCCATACTCCGCATTTATTTGATATGCATTGCTTCATTTATTAGTAGTACCTGATAGAGTACCTTTCATGACTGTTGCATATACATACTGCCATTTATTGCTATCAGCTTGCATTTGTTAGATTAGCGCAGTACGTGCATACTTGCGATTACCTGCATATGTTATTTACTATTCACGAGTTGGCAACTCACCCCCGTTGTGCCATAGGGTCGTACAAGTTTTCCCTCAGAGGAATCAGAGGCAGGGCTTTCATCTATCGTATCATCTTTTGCAGCGGATACAGCTACAGCTGACTGGGTGCAGTTTTGCTATAGGTGGGTTTTGTGGTTATCCGATGTTGCTCTTTATATATTCGTTGTATGCTGTACTCTACATCTACCACTTTCATGTATTGACTTTGAGACGAGATGTGAGGACGGTATTATATATCTTTGGTGACTCAGGATGTCTTTTATGCAGGTTTATTTATATCATCTTGTTAGTGTATATGCCCTAGGGGCCATTATTTTATCATACTAGTTTGTATATTACTTAATGGAAGCATGGGATATTCACAGTTGTATTGACAGTCTTGCTCAACATAGTAGTATGCTACTTGGTTTATATCAATCTTAATATGTGTATATGTTTCTTTTAGCATATCGCGAATACATATTGATAGAGCCCTTAGGATCTTGCTTGACTACCAGCGTTGTGATGGCAGTCACACTAGTGGGAGCTGGGTAGTCTATAAGCACATCTTTTTTCAGGTCCCTAGTCGTAGGATTATCGAGATAGGGCATCGATACTCCGGAGAAGACTAGTGTGTACGCTTCTCATCCCAGCAGGGGAAATGGTCTGTCCCATAGCCATTAGTACGTTGTACTGGAGATACTATGCAGGTGCTCGTTAGGTTACGGGTATACCGAACAATACTTACAGGGATCTGTTGGTTGGTATTATACCCGTCGTCAGTTAACAGTTCCCAGGTGATATGAGTACAGCATAGTCCGTAGACTTGACACTGCTGCATCGCCTCGAGTGTGTTCCCACTGTTCTTAGATTGCTACCCTACCACGGCTCAAAGGAGTCGTGGAAACAGGTAGCAGTTGGGTGCAGTCCCGAAGCACTTGGAGGCAGTCGCGGTTAGAAAGGATTCGTCTCTCCCGGTATTGGGAGTTGATATTACACTGTGTTTGGAGAGCCATTACGCAAAGTCCCTGGCCAGGGCAAGCTAGATTTACTGGTAGGTTTTCCAGTGGCTTCTCAAGGTGTGATTGGCTTCACTCCAACACGACTTATACCGCTTTTAGGGGACTGACGCTTGCCGCCCCCTAGGTCCGATATGCTATAGTCTTAGACGAACAGACCGGACTGTAAGGAGATTGTCACATCAGACTCAGTAGGAGTTCGGATGGGTTTCCTCAACGGCCTTCTTATCGACATCTACCTAGGGACCGTTAATTACACCTAGTACCGCTTGCGGCCTATGGTTAAACCCACTGCCAGCGTAGTGTCGAGTCTATAGAGTCCCATACAGAGGGGTTCCCTGCTTCAGGCAAAACGATATAGAGGTCTTATGGTTTTACGACAGGGTTCGAACATATACGTGTACTTGTGCACGTATGATGTTCGGACAGATTATACTAGTAGGCTTTGGTTTAAGCCAGATTCTAGTATTGGATTATTGGATTTATGCAGTCTCAGTATATCCGTGTTTTTCGGATAGGAGGGGCATTCTTGTAATTACTCGAGAAGCTTCTAGAAGAAGGTTGACTCATTTAGTTTTAATTCATTTATGAATTAAACTAAATGAGGTGGAGAGGTTATGTGTTATTATCAATAATTGCACCATGACTCATGAGATGATTCATCTCAAGAATTAAATGAAGCATGGATGATATATGTGCAAGATATTTGTGCAAGATATTTTACTATGCTTCATATATTTCAAAGTGAGAAGGGTTCAATTCATAATTAACAAACACACTCTCTCTCCTCAAGCTCTCTTCTTCTTAAACCTAACCCTAATCCACTCATGTGTTGAGATCCCAAGGGTTAGAAAGACTAATAGATCCTTAATCCATTTCTATATCTTCTAGGTCACTTGGATTAGCAATCCTAGCCACTTAGTTACCTCATGTTAGAGGTTAAAGCATGGAGAAGGAACTCTCGGGTGGATCTTCTATTACATCGAGGAGGCCGACGAGGAGGTGAACAACAAGAATATGTAGGACTAGTATCTTGAGGTATAATCATCTATCATAGTAGTTTAGCACTTCTAGATAGTTTGTTAGTTAGGGTTTAGCAAAGATCTGTAAAGTCAGTCGATGTTAACTTGAACAAAATGATTGTTTTACGTATTCCGCCTTCCCGCATCTTGTGGGGTGTGTAACGTCAACTTACAGTGGTATCAGAGCCTAGCTAAACCATAACTAACATGTTAGCAAAGTCTTTAGAAATTCGATCGCAAAATAATCCTGAAAAACCGACGTTTTCACCAAGTTTCTGCCGTTTTTAAATTGGGGTCTAAATTTTTTTCAGAGACCTTTAAAAATACAAGCAGGGCTTTTTAAGAATTGTAAAAAAATTTGGGATCGTAACTTGTCCAAACCACCGCGGAACCGCGGCCAACCCAAGCTATCCACCGCGGATCCGCTGCCAAGTTGACACCGAGTTAACCAAAATTTGCTCAGTTATTCTTCTGCGTTGATGTTGTGTTTTCTGGGATGTTTTGTTTCTGCTCAAGTTTTATGTGCACAGAGAATTGTTTGGAGTAGATTCATATGTGTTGCTTAATCGATATTCTAAGAACTTTGGCTAACTGGATTATATCTGTGTTGTGATTAATGTGTTCGTAAACCTCCCCTAACTGCTAGTATGTCGGTTAGCAGGGGTTGCACATTTCTGTAATGGTTACTTTATGTTTGTGGATATGAACTTGTTGGATTGTCGTGAATGGATAGCCGGGGATGTGAGATGAGTGTTTCTTTCATTCAAATGTAAATTGTAATTTGTTGTAATATTCTTTTTTGGGGAACATCCGGGTTGAGGTTGTAGCCACCGTTGTATTATTTCATTTACTGTTTTCTGCTCCTAGGATAGACCCAAGGAGGGGTGCACAAACTGCCGGGTACTTTGAAGTGGTTAGTGGCCTACTCACGTCGTTGAGAGAGACCGCTTCACTTCGGATAGTTGGCGGGTAGTTTGCCGTACCCATAGGGGTCTAGGGTGGGGTTTGGCTATTCATTGCGACTGTGTAATCCGTCTTTTATTGCAGGCTCAAAAGAAATGCGGATTGCTAGGATATCCAATATGTTCATCTGTGATCTAGAATGCCTATTATTGCGTCTGACGAATGTACAATATCTATATATGATATCTAGTAGGTGTTACTTATGTTTTGCACCCGCGCTAGCCCAGCCCCCGCTCTGTCTTTAGTTAAGTAACCTAACGGGTAAATGACAGAGCCCAGTGGCGAATGCGGATGGCATAAGAGGACGTTGTATTTTTGTTGTTTTCTGCAATGATAGGTTAATTGATAGGACGCATTATTTTAATGCAAAGAAAATAAACCAAAGTTGAATCGTTGGAACAATTTAATAGAAACCACTAGGTTATTTTAAAAACAGCAGATTTTTTTTGCGGAGCTTAAACCACTCCTTTTTAAAGCTATCAGGTTCCTTCGAACATATCAAGTTCACTACATTCACAGTTTTGCCAAAACCATTCGTAGCCCTCCGTCATTTCATTTGGGTATTCAGTAGTATTCAAGATATGTATTTTGACCAACGCCAAGGCATAGTGTTTGGTAGCTGCTGGGTATTCATCTGTTGCATAGATAGATGAGTTGGTTTGGGACATTCGTACTGTCATTTGGCCAACGTCAGGGGCATGTACGGGTGGGTTCAAATTAACAAGATAATAATGGGTAGAACTAGAAATGTGACTTATGAAATTTTGACCAACGCCATGGTCATAAGAGCATGAGGCAGAAATCTATATCGGGAGTTTCTAAGGAAACTGAAACTTGCTAGAGATGCATACCATTTTGAGTGTGATAATTTTGGTAGGATTCCTTCAGCTTTATCACATGATGATATTTGGATCCCGATCCTACTGTGAGTATATGCTACTCATCGGGAGATTCTTTCACTTAAACGATCAATGCTATATACCAAGTAGGTGTCGAGAAAAGTGTCGGCTGGGCTCGCCCCCAAGGAAAAGAGGTTATTTAATTAAGGAACTTCGCAAAAGCGTCGTAAAACCTCCTTCGAAGTACCGACACTGGCTTGGCTGAACGGTTAAGCAAGTATTGTACAGTAAGAATAGTCCTGACTAGTTCTTCGTTTTTGGTTTGAGGAAGGATTCGAGAAACAGTGGGAGCCATCCTGTTTAGATAAACTAAAAAACCACTCTAAACATGCAAGAGCATCATGATAAAGTGTTTCCTCTCTCTCTCCTAATTGCAGCGACCCAGAACATGACTGGCCTTAAGTTATTATTAGATAAAAATATTTTGACAAGGACAAACTATAAAGATTGGTTCCGGAATGTCAAGATGGCTATTACCTATGACAAATTGGGGTATGTCCTTCCTACTAAGGCCCCTACCGTCCCAGGTCCTGAATCCAGTATCGCGGATAAGGAAATCCATAAGACCTGGGAGTTAGACTGCGCGAAGGCCAAATGCATCGTGCTTGCCTCTATGAATAATGAACATCAGAGGAGGCACGAGAATATTGATCTTGAATCTATATTTCTCCACACCAAGGAACTGTATGGAGAGCAATCTCGTATAGCTAGATACGAGACCTCGAAGAACTTGTTTTAGTCGAGGCTGGCCGTCAGATCATCTGTAGGGGAACATGTCTTTAAGATGATTGGCTATATTGAAGAGCTCGTGGACCTCGGGACAAAATTAGAGAACGAGCTGTATACAAACTTGGTTCTTCAGTCCCTTCCTTCCACCTACGCCCAGTTTATCTTGAATTTCAACATTCAAGGTACAGAAGTTGAACTTCCAAAACTCCTTAACATGTTGAGGAGTGCAGAGGGCACCTTGCAGAAGGCAAGGGAAACACCTACTATGTTTGTTCATGGTGCTTCCTCTTCCCGGTCCAAGGCAAGGGCCAAAGGAAGGAAGAAGAAGGCCACTACCAAACCGAGAGGTGGTGTTGGTAAGGTGGGAGTCAAGGGAAAGGCAAAGGTTGTGGTGCCAGTAGTGGCAAAGGACGAGTGCTTCCACTATCGTGGGAAAGGCCATTGGAAGAAGGATTGCAAAGCTTGGATAGCCAAGAACCAGGACCCGAGGCAAGTTGTGGCTTCGGCTTCAGGTGTGTTTGTAATTGAAAATTGTCTGTCAATCAACTCTACTTCCTGGGTATTGGATACCGGATCAAGATCTCATATATGCAATTCTTTGCAGGCACTGAAAAACCGTAAAGTGCTGAAGGTTGGTGATATGACCCTCCAAGTTGCTAACGGAGCTAGCATGAATGCTGTGTCCGTAGGGGATTATCACCTTGGATTGACGAGTGGACATATTTTGGTTTTGCGCAACTGTTTTTGTGTACCTAGTTTAACGTGTAATATTATATCAGTATCCTTGTTATCAAAAGAAGCTTATGATTTCACGTTTGTAAGCGATGTTGTTAACATCCACCTTAATCATGGTTTGATTGGGTCTGGTACACTAGATAACAGTATATACGTGTTAAACCAATTGCAGATTTTCAATGTCCAGAACACACTAAAAAGAAAGTCTCCAGATATAAATCAGGCTTTCTTATGGCATTATAGACTGGGTCACATCAATGAGACATGGTTAACTAAGTTACATAGAGAAGGATTTTTGGATCCGTTCGAATATCAATCTAATGCCACTTATCAATCAGGTCTCAAAGGAAAGATGGCAAAGACTCCATTCACTGGACATGGAGTAAGAGCGAGCGAGCTCTTAGGACTCATACACAGCGATGTATGTGGTCCAATGTCTACACATGCAAGAGGCGGTTTTTCATATTTCATTACTTTTACGGATAATTACTCTAGGTATGGATTCATTTTCTTGATGAAACATAAATCCGAGGCCTTTGAGAAATTCCGAGAATATAAGAATGAAGTTGAAAACCAAACCGGCAAAAGTATCAAGACACTGAGACCTGATCGAGATGGTGAATACTTAAGTGCCGAGTTCCTGGGTTACCTAAAAGAAAAAGGAATTCTCTCTCAGCTTACTCCTCCAAACACTTGTTCATACCATAATATTGCATTATTGTATTTCCCATTCTTATTCATTTTATAAATAAACAGGTGCTTTTGATGCATGTCTGCTACATATTACAGGTTACAGGTTCTTGGAATAAAAACAGTGAAAAAGATGAAAGACGATGCAAAATTGAGACTTTGACCAACAAACAGAAAGATCTTGATCAAGCCTACACAAAAGATTAGTTTACAAAGTACAAGGCAACGCAAGGTCCAAGATTGCAAAGCGAACGGTTAAAAGTCCACTGCAATTGTTCACTGGGAGATCTGGAAGAAACCTAGAAGCCCATTTGAGAAAAGTACTAAAGATACAGGAAGCAAAAACGGCCCAGAATCAGCACCCAAAAGCTCTGAGTCCAAGACCACTCTTTGGCCGCGGAACCGCGGCCAAAGCATGCCTTTGGTCGCGGAACTGTGGCCGGGTAGAGCCCGTGTCGGCGCGGAAAATTGTGGCGGTGCGCGTATCGTTGACTAGGTCTTTTCTTAGGGGTATTTTGTAATAGCAGATGTGCGAGTCATTGTAACCCTAGGGTTTCCTATCCTCTATAAATAGGAACTCTACATCTTGTATGAGGCTATGCCTCTTTTCACTTCATAAATTCAGATCTGTACTGTGTTCATATTTGGAGAGAGCCATCAATAAAAATTTGTAAGTTACTTTTATTTCTTTGCTTTAGTTCTGTTTTAATTTAGAATGTCTTTTAATCCCCTAATGAGCGAGTAGTCTCCTCGCTTGTTAGGATTAGCCTTAGGAAAAGGTTTGAGAGATGAGATCTCTCACCCCTTTCTTGCCCCTTCAGACATAAGAATTAGAACTCCATGCATACACGCACACACCGCTCTCTACGGCACCTCACCCCTCAAGGTAACGGTGATACCGTAGTACAAAGGACCGGTTGCGCGTGTTTTCCATAGAGGTTAGGGTAAAGATCGATAAAGGAAGGACAGCAACCTAGAGGAAGAAAAATCTTCCCAAAAGATTCTAATCCACTTTATTGATAATTACCATAACATCTAATAGACCTAAATTAGGGCATTGAAAGCGGTGAGGAAACTTTTAATCTCTCAACTTCCCCTAAGCCTAACCCTAGCAAGACTTAGATCTAGATAATCTTAGTATAACTTAATTTGGTAGTTTTTAGATTTAATAAATCAATCCAATACCCATCGGAATTAACTCGTTAGCGCGATTAGGAAAACACAAAATCCCTGTGGACCGACCTGTACTCACCGGCTAGCTACCAAGCGACGCAGTTCTTGATTGCGATAACATATATTTTTGATCTATAAAATCTCTCTAATCAAATAGCGCCGTTGCCGGGGATGGCGTGTTATTTCCTTTTTGCAATTTCGGGTTAATTAAAATTAAAAAATCATAAACATCTGAAAAATCAAAAAAATATAAAAATATATAATCTGTTATTTTTGGAAAGGGTACTTTGTTGTTTGAATTTTGCAGGATCTATATACAAACAACTTCGGATCTGGAAAAATCCAGAAACCGAAACAGAAAACATCTAATCCGAACCAGCAGAGGAGTATCCCAACAGAGCACAGAAGAAAACTTGGCGTCTAAACCACCTACCGGACCGCGGAACCACCGCATTAGGCCCATAGGACCGCGGAAACGCGGCACTGTTGTGACGTCGTCATCACAGATTTTTTTTGGGGAACTGTGCAGCCAAGTTGACCGCGGAACCGCGGTGGGAACCATGCTTTGGCCGCGGATTGGCGGCGGCGTGGTGATGACGTCTGTCCAAATTTTCTCTGTAAGCTCCTCTGTTCTTGCTCTGGAAATCTAGATAAATCTTTTCTGAAAAATTCCTACAGGATTCCGTGCGCTTTAAAAATCTTTTCCCTTCCAAATAACAAATCTTGTGCAGGATTCTTTGCGCGCATTTAAAATAAAAATTGATTGCAAGAAATCTTTTCTAGTTTGCATATCTTTTCTCAAATTGCTATAACAAAAAAATCTTTGATTGCAAGTGATTTTCTGTTTTGCATATCCTTAATCGGACTTTAAGGGGCTTTTGACCAATTCAGATTGGGTGGGCATTTCATCACCCTTCCCAGGACCCCAGAAATCACATAAGGCATTTGCATTGACCAATCTTTAATTAAAAAATACTAGACTCAGCCCTAAGGACTTCGAGCTCAATAGGACAGAGGACTAGTTATAGGCATCGACCGTTTATCCTAACCTGACTTTGCGGTGTCTAGGAAAATGTGTCTAAGGCAAGTGGTTACTTAATTAGGACCGCTAATTGTAGCGGGGAGCCTCCCACTTACCTGACACTTACCTGGCCGCAATTGGCGGTGAAGAGGCGGTTTGAGGTCCTATTTCTAACCCTTTGGAACAGTTAGGAGCTGTCTAGCTGACCTAGGTGACCCTAGATCTAGGCCTAATTATGCATTTTTGGTTGATCGAAAGTGTGTCTTAGCACTTTTCTCGAGAATATTTTTGCAAATAGTTCTAAATAAAGAGGAAAAGGAAAAAGGAAAAAGGAAATTTTTTTTTAAAAAAATGACTTGCAACTTTTACCGCTAAGAAATCCTTGCACCACCTACCTTCTTTCTCTTCTCTTTCTTCTATCATGGGTACCCCACATCATAAATCTCTTGCCGAACTTTGGTATCCCGAACCTAACTTTGCTTCGTACGTCAATTGTTTCGGTCGATTGAAGGAAGATCCCTCCGTGCCCAAAATTTCTTTGAAAGATCAAATAGAAGCGTCTAGGAGAAACAGTTCGACGTTGCAACCCACTTTGTGTCAACCATGTCAACCTCCACCGCCTTCATATGTTGATACCACTTTTTCAAGTCCAGCTATAACTCCTAAACCGATGTCCATTACTGAGCATATTACTCAATCTCGTAGCCGATCTTTCACCCCTCTCCACTCATCTAGTTCTAGGGATCCACAAGACTATTCACCTTTTTATCCACATGTTGACCTTGCCCCTGTCCAACCACCCACTTCGTACCAGTCCTACCCGACTTTCCCACCGTCACTAGACACTGTTTCTACACAGCCTTTTGGGAGTTTCACATAACCAAACAATTTCGAATCTTTTACTGAAACCCCCTTACCACCCAAGTCTAGTTTGGAAGAGTCGTTGGAGGCTTATATCTTAGCAACAAACAAAATGATTAGGAATGTGGATGCGTCCGTAGCCGCCCTTATACAACCTAGTGAACCGGCAGCTAGTTTTCCACTAGTTTCAAATTTTTCAATGTATGAGGAGGCGGTTGGATAGAGGGAGAATTTGAGAGGAGCGAGTGAGTTCTACACATTCCCAAATCAAAGCTACCCATACCCACTTGAAGCCTACAACTCCGGTTTTTCATCGATTGTCCTAAATGCTTCATAAGTTACAAACAAAACATCTAACGAGTTGTGTGACTATATAGTGCTTGATTTGCCAGATTGTGAAGAACCCCTTTTGGGTGAAACCACATTTAATCCTTTTGACTTTTACACCTCCACTCTAGAACCTGAATTGATAAATATCTATGCTTTTGAGGAGGTGTCAGAAAAAATTGATTTTCACTTGATTGAGGATATAGACGCCGGGAATATTTTGGATGATGAACCCGTTGATTTGATTGAAATTTTATGTCCAACTCATCATCCTGAGTCATTAATTTTTTCTCCCGAACTTCATATGCGTCTTGATTTTGATGATATTGGCATGGATGAGAGAGTCTTGAGGATAATATAGAGGTTGAACCATTTTTGTTTGATGTGTCAGATTTTCCAATTCAGCCTCCTGAACCTTTAACAGTTATATCACCCTCCCTCCTTTCCATCGTTCCGACCACGCACAAGATCACGCTTGACTACTGTGAGCTTGAAAACTTTTCCTTTGAATCCGACACAGTTCTCACAGCCGATGACACTTACGAGTATTTCGCTTTTTCGGACGATGTTGAAGTCTCATCGCTCGAGTTTGAGTCCTTTGAATTTTCAGATGAGTTAGTTGAACCATCAGACTCTGTTGCTTACAGTCGTTTCGAACCATTGATGGAATCTTTCAAATTCGAGACAGTTTACTACGGTGAGAATGAGCCTATCCCTAATTCACTCCCTGTCATCCTTCCTATCGTTCCGACCGTACAAGAGATTGTTACGCTTTCATCTCCAATACCAAGTTCGGCGTACCCATGCCTTCTTGCGAATCTTGAGAGATTTGACCCCATTTCTCGACGGGTTGATAGGTTAGCACAATCGCTTTTAACACATCGGTCATCACAAATTGCGCTAATTTATTCACTCGATTTACACCCTCAAGATCGTACTCCACTTCTTTCTCTTTTCGGCCATTCTTCTCCTCCACCGAGACCGTATCACGTTTCTATCTCCACACGGTCTCGTGTGCTTCTCATCTCTTTTCTTTCCACTCCATTCTTTCACCAACTCGACCATTACCACGATAAGATTTTTGAATGGTTGGTGCTAATCTTTGGCTTGTGTAAGGCCAAGCTTAAGTTAGGGGGGAACCTTGTTGTATATATGTACATATATTTTTTGTTTTGTTTTTCATGAAAAATAAAAAAATAATAAATTTTTTTTATAAATAAATAAATAGGGGAGTACCGACATTCTCAACCCTCTTGGTGTAACATGACAGTGAGGACACTGTCAAGTTTAAGTTTGGGGGTATGCTCGGTACGTCTTCTTCCTTCGCATTCATATGTACATATTTTTGCATTTGCATATTTTTTTGAAAACCCATAAAAATTGAAAAATCTCAAAAATTATAAAAATTAATGTATTCAATTTTGGCCTTATTTGACTTAAGTTTGACAAATAGGTTACTTAGCTAGGAACAACTAAATCTTAGACTTAGTAAATTAAAAACCCTCAAAATAACCTTCCTTAAAGTTTAACGGTAGAAAGTGTATGTCTCTGTAGTTTATTTAGAAATAGGCAAATTTTGAGTTCAATTCTTGGGCTAAGTCAAAACAAGTGAAAAGTATTGATATTTTTATTAGAGTATAAGTTTGAAAAATAATTCCTAACTTAAGTCTAGATTCTGAAAATGTATACCCTACAAATTGCACTAACACGCACCTTGAAACTTGGAATAGTAGAGGAGACCTTGAAACGCTCTTGTCTAAAGTCTTTAGTATGAAGAAAATAAAAGAAAAAAAGTGAATAAAGAAAAAAAAATGAACACTGGTTTTTTGTGATTACTTAAGGCTGCAAAAATAGAAAAATATTTAGCGAGGATGCTTCATCACCTAGTGCCTTAGACCAACTGGTTTGGGAGTCACTGCTAAAGCCTTGGGTGTTGCAAGACTAGGAATTATGCTTTAATGTGAAAACACATCTTGTAATCGGTCGTTGGTACCTCAAGAAGTATTAACGGTCGCATGAAGGATGTGTAGGCAAAATTTATTTAAAAATTCACCAATTAATAAGTGCTTTGGACAAAAGGACAAGAGTATGATTGCTTGATTTGAATTTCCAAGTGTAGGGGTGATTTATACACACACGTAGGGGTATGTGATTGGAGTTTAGATAAGAGAAAGAAATGAAGTATAGAACTTGTATCTTTAGTAGAGTTGATAAAAATTCCTAAGTCGAGATGGAACCCTAGAAGGAAAACTTAAGAAATGTCGAAAGCTAAGTAAATCTATAGAACATGTATAATCTTAAGTTAGATGATAAGGAAGTGTGAAGAATGTGGGTGGATAATTTACGAGTCGACGATAATAGAATTTCCTGTTAGAAAACCTAATTGGAGAACAAAAGTTGAAAAAGCCAAATTGATAGGATTTTGTGGGTAGTATCCGCTGAAAACCCTCAGGAGACAACACTCCTCCTACTAGGGACACCTAGAGGTTTAACGGCTTGTTGCACGAGCTCAGTGCAATCGCGATTCCCTGCGAAAGTGCGGTTAGGTTTTTGTCGAGAATAAAACTAAAAATAAGTTTGCTCGAGGACGAGCAAAAGATAAGTTTGGGGGTATTTGTTCATACCATAATATTGCATTATTGTACTCCCCATTCTTATTCATTTTATAAATAAACCGGTGCTTTTGACGCATGTCTGCTACATATTACAAGTTACAGGTTCTTGGAATACAGTGAAAAAGATGAAAGACGATGCAAAATTGAGACTTTGACCAACAAACAGAAGGATCTTGATCAAGCCAACACAAAAGATTAGTTTACAAAGTACAAGGCAACGCAAGGTCCAAGATTGAAAAGCGAACGGTTAAAAGTCCACTGCAATTGTTCACTGGGAGATCTGGAAGAAACCTAGAAGCCTATTTGAGAAAAGTACTAAAGATACAGGAAGCAAAAAAGGCCCAGAATCAGCACCCAAAAGATCTGAGTCCAAGACCACTCTTTGGCCGCGGAACCACGGCCAAAGTATGCCTTTGGCCGTGGAACCGCGGCCGGCTAGAGCCCGTGTCGGTGCGAAAAATTGTGGCGGTGCGCGTATCGTTGACTAGGTCTTTTCTTAGGGGTATTTTTGTAATAGCAGATGTGCGAGTCATTGTAACCCTAGGGTTTCCTATCCTCTATAAATAGGAACTCTAAATCTTGTATGAGGCTATGCCTCTTTTCACTTCATAAATTCAGATCTGTACTGTGTTCATGTCTGGAGAGAGCCATCAATAAAAATTAGTTAGTTCCTTTTATTTCTTTGCTTTAGTTCTCTTTTAATTTAGAATGTCTTTTAATCCCCTAATGAGCGAGTAGTCTCCTCGCTTGTTAGGGTTAGCCTTAGGGAAAGGTTTGAGAGATGAGATCTCTCACCCTTTTCTTGCCCCTTCACACATAAGAATTAGAACTCCATGCATACACGCACACACTGCTCCCTGGGGCACCTCACCCCTCAAGGTAACGGTGATACCATAGTACAAAGGACCTGTTACATATGTTTTCCATGGATGATCGGGTAAAGATCGATAAAGGAAGGACAAAAACCTAGAGGAAGAAACATCTTCCCAAAAGATTCTAATCCACTTTATTGATAATTACCATAACATCTAATAGACCTAAATTAGGGCTTTGAAAGCGGTGAGGAAACCTTTAATCTCTCAACTTCCCCTAAGCCTAACCCTAGAAAGACTTAGATCTAGATAATCTTAGTATAACTTAATTTGGTAGTTTTTAGATTTAATAAATCAATCCGACCCCCATCGGAATTAACTCGTTAGCGCGATTAGGAAAACACAAAATCCCTGTGGACCGACCCGTACTCACCGGCTAGCTACCAAGCGACGCCGTTCTTGATTGCAGTAACATATATTTTTGATCTATAAAATCTCTCTAATGAACACTCCACAACATAACAGTGTATCGGAGAGATGGAACCGAACCCTATTGGATATGGTACGTTCCATGATGAGTAATGCTGAGTTACCGCGATCTTTCTGGGGTTATGCACTAGAATCAGCTGCATATCTTCTGAACAGGGTTCTTACCAAGACTGTGCCTACCACACCATATCAGATGTGGAGTGGGAAGAAACCCTATCTTCAGTATCTCAAGATATAAGGATGTCCATCTTTTGTTAAAAAGCAGCATGCGGATAAACTCGAGGCACGCTCAGTACAGTGTAAGTTTGTGGGATATCCAAAGAACTCCAAGGGGTATTTTTTCTATCACGCAGAGGAACAAAAGGTTTTTGTTTCTCGTAAGGCCCACTTTCTAGAACAGCAGATTTTAGAAAAGGAAACAAGTGGGAGCGCAATAGAACTGGAAGAAATTCCAGTACCACAAACTACTACTGAAAGTTTTGTAGAACCAGAAGTTCCAGAAGAACAGGACATTCCAGCACCCCTCCACAGGAATAGTAGGCCGTCTCATCCTCCTGAGAGATACTACGGTTTTCTCATATATGGGGATAGAGAGGATTGCGTCATTGATAATGATGAACCTACTAGCTTCCAGCAGGCCATCCAGAGCGGCGACTCGGTAAGATGGCTGGATGCAATGCGGACCGAGATGGAGTCCATGTACACCAACAAAGTATGGACTTTAGACTTTGCTCCAGATGGGATAAAACCCATAGGATGCAAGTGGATCTTCATGAAGAAGATTGGTGTAGATGGACAGGTGGAAACCTATAAGGCTAGACTTGTTGCAAAGGGTTTTCATCAAAGACCTGGTTTGGACTATGATGAAACTTTTTCTCCAGTGGCTATGCTCAAATCCATTCGGATCCTTCTTACCATTGCTGCCTTCCATGATTATGAGATCTGGCAGATGGACGTAAAGACGGATATTCTAAATGGTAATTTAGAAGAGTGCATCTATATGGATCAGCCAGAAGGTTTCAATCAGAGTGGGAGCAGTGGGAAAGTGTCCAAGTTGCTTAAGTCCATTTATGGACTAAAGCAGGCATCGCGGAGTTAGAACATCTGTTTTGATAAAACGGTCAAAGAATATGACTTTATCAAAAATCTAGATGAACCATGTATATATAGTAAAATTGTAGCACGAACTGTCGTATTCCTCGTCTTGTACGTAGATGACTTCTCTTAATAGGAAATGACATTCTTATGCTACAATCTGTCAAAGGATTCTTGTCACATAGGTTCTCCATGAAAGACCTGGGTGATGCCACTTACATTCTGGGGATCCAGATCTATAGTGATAGATCTAAGAGGATGTTGGGACTTTCGCGGTCCAGGTATATCAACACTATACTGAAAAGATTCAGTTGGGAAGATTCTAAGCGCGGTAATTTACCGTCTTGTCACAGAATCACCCTCTCTAAAGAGATGTCTCCCAAGACTGATTTGGAAAAGGATCGCATGTTAGTTATACCCTATGCTTCTGTGGTAGGCTCTATAACGTATGCGATGTTGTGCACCAGACCAGATGTAGCTTACGCACTGAGTGTGGTAAGCCGGTATCAGTCAGACGCAGGGAGAAGCACTGGATAGCAGTAAAGAACATTCTCAAGTACCTGAGAAGGAATAAGGATATTTTCTTGGTTTACGGCAGAAAAGACCTCCAGATCGAGGCTTTTGCTGACTCCAGCTTCCAGAGTGACAAAGATGACTCCAAGTCCATGTCAGGTTATGTCTTTACCCTCAATGGAGGGGTGGTGTGCTGGAAGAGTTCCAAGAAGGACACCGTTGCTGACTCGACGATGGAAGCGGAGTATATCGCTGCTTGCGATGCCGCAAAAGAAGCAATCTAGATGAAGAAGTTCCTAACAGAACTTCAGGTGGTTCCTACCATTGTTAATCCAATACCGCTGTATTATGACAACAATGACGCTATAGCTTTAGCGAAGGAACCCAGGTCCCATCAGAAGTCCAGACATATCTTAAGGCGGTATCACCTGATCAGGGAGATCATAGATCGTCGGGAAGTCGAGATCCGGAGAGTTTCTATAGAGGAGAACACTGCAGATCCATTCACAAAGGCCATACCTCAAACACAGTTCGAGAGGCTATTCTAGATGATAGGTCTTTGATATGCCAGTACATGGCCCTAGTGCAAGGGGGAGATTGTTAGTGTATATACCCTAGGGGCCATTATTGTATCATACTAGTTTGTATATTACTTAATGTAAGCTTGGGATATTCACAGTTGTATTAACAGTCTTGCTCAACATAGTAGTATGCTACTCGGTTTATATGTATCTTAATATGTGTATATGTTTCTTTTAGCATATCGCGAATACATATTGATAGAGCTCTTAGGATCTTGCTTGACTACCAGTGTTGTGATGGCAATCACACTAATGGGAGCTGGGTAGTCTACAAGCACATCCTTTTTCAGGTCCCTAGTCGTAGAATTATCGAGACAGGGCATCGATACTCCCGAGTAGACTAGTGTGTACGCTTCTCATCCCAGCAGGGGAAATGGTCTGTCCCACAGCCATTAGTATATTGTACTGGAGATAGTATGCAGGTGCTTGTTGGGTTACGGGTACACTGGACAGGACTCGCACGGAACTGTTGGTTGGTATTATACCCATCGTCAGTTAACAGTTCCCAGGTAACATGTGTACAGCATAGTCCGTAGACTTGACACTGCTGCTTCGTCTCGAGTGTGTTCCCACTGTTCTTAGATTGCTACCCTACTACGGCTCAAAGGAGTCGTGCAAACAGGTAGCAGTTCGGTGCAGTCCCGAAGCACTTGGAGCAGTGGCGGTTAGAAAGGATTCGTCTCTCCCAGTATTGGGAGTTGATATCGCACTGTGTTTGGAGAGCCATTACGCAAAGTCCCTGGCCAGGGCAAGCGAGATTTACTGGTAGGTTTTCCAGTAGCTTCTCAAGGTGTGATGGGGTTCACTCCAACACGACTTATACGGCTTTTAGGGGACTAATGCTTGCTGCCCCTTAGGCCCGATATGCAATAGTCGTAGATGAACAGACCAGACTGTACGGAGATTGTCACATCAGACTCAGTAAGAGTTCGGATGGGTTTCCTCATCGGCCTTCTTATCGACATCTACCTAGGGACCGTTACGTACAGCTACTACCGCTTGCGGCCTGTGGTTAAACTCACTGCCAGCGTAGTGTCGAGTCTTTAGAGTCCCACATAGAGGGTTTCCCTGCTTCAGGCGAAACGATATAGAGGTCGTATGGTTTTACGACAGGGTTCGGACATATACGTGTACTTATGCACGTATGATGTTCGGACATATTATACTAGCAGGCTTTGGTTTAAGCTAGATTCTAGTATTGGATTATTGGATTTATGCAGTCTCAGTATATCCATATTTTTCGGATAGGAGGGGCATTCTTGTAATTACTCGAGAAGCTTCTAGAAGAAAGGTGACTCATTTAGTCTTAATTCATTTATGAATTAAACTAAATGAGGTGGAGAGGTTATGTGTTATTATCATTAATTGCACCATGACTCATGAGATGATTCATCCCAAGAATTAAATGAAGCAAGGATGATGTTTGTACAAGATATTTATGCAAGATATTTTGTTATGATTCATATATTTCAAAGTGAGAAGGGTTCTATTCATAATTAACAAACACACTCTCTCCCCTCAAGCTCTCCTCTTCTTAAACCTAACCCTAATTCTCTCATGTGTTGAGATCCCAAGGGTAAGAAAAACTAATAGATCTTTAATCCACTTCTATATCTTCTAGGTCACTTGGATTAGCAATCCTATCCACTTAGTTACCTCAAGTTAGAGGTTAAAACTTGGAGAAGGAACTCTCGGGTGGATCTTCTATTACATCAAGGAGGCCGATGAGGAGGTGAACAACAAGAACAAGAAGGACGAGTATCTTGAGTTATAATCATCTATCATAGTAGTTTAGCACTTCTAAATAGTTTGTTAGTTAGGGTTTAGCAAAGATCCGTAAAGTTAGTCGATGTTAACCTGAACAAAATGATTGTTTTACCTATTCAGCTGATTAAGAGATATTTTGTCGATCAAAAATATTTACCGCAATCAAGAACGGCGTCACTTTGCAGCTAGCCGGTGAATACGGGTCGGTCCACAGGGATGTTTAAATCTCCTTTAAGTTCTTACGAGTTAATTCCAAATGGTGTTTGGATCTATAAATAAACCTAAAAATTGAAGTTGTATGAGACTATGATTAGAAACTTGCTAGGATTAGGTCTAGGGAAAATTAGGTAAACAAAGATCTACATCTCTTTCCATTGCCATTAATTAAATCTATCATATTAGTGTTGTGGTAAATATTTATAAAGGGGATTAGGATGATTGGGATGATTGATTCTTCCTCTAGATCCTTGTCCTTCCTTTACTAATCTTTACCCTAACCTCCATTGAAAACCTTAAAATCCGGGCCTTTAGACTACGGAATTCACCATTACCTCGAGGGTAAAGTGCCGTAGGGTGCGGAATCAGAAGGTATGCATGGAGTTCTAATGTTCATAAAAGTTTGGCAACGAAAAGAGTTGAGAGATCTTCATCTCTCAAATCCTTCCCTATTCCTAATCCTAACAAGTGAGGAAACTACTCGCTCATTGAGGGGATGAAAAAAGACATGAATTTATTAAAGAGAGAAAACATAGATTGCAAGTTAATAAAAGCTAGACTAAATTAATCTAAGGCGAGAAAATAATTTACCTAGGGCTATGAAAAACTATAACTAGGGCAAGGAAAATAACCTACTTACGATTGATGCGCTCTAACTTCAAGAAAACAGAATTTTATTCATGAATAGAGGCATAAGAAAATACAAGGGTTTTGGGTTCTATTTATAGGACATAGAAATCCTAGTTTTACAATTGCACCGCATGTCTACAATTACAAATTGTAGGGTTCCTAGGCACACTATAGAGGTCTCACAAGGCATCGATCATGCCAATTTAAAATTTTATGGGTGCCGAGAAACCCTAATACGGATCGTCGGCTAGATTTCTAGGCGATACATTAAACTAGTTAACACTTTAACTAAAGGAGAGAGACTACAACCTTTGTAGATCCGTTTCTCCACTTCCTAAACTCCACGTAGGCGTCCTCTCACTGTCCTAGTTGGATCTCGGACTCTCGCATCGGCTTCATCGAAGAAATGAGCGGAATAGGTCGTCGGCTTCGTGCCGAAGATGATCTACGTCGAGGTTGCACAAGTTCAAGCTCCAACTTCACCAAGTTGAGAAACTTATGAAGAAAACATCCAAAACAACTTGGCAAGAGGTAGAGGGTGAAGAAATAGGTGGTGGGTTCACTTTAGAATTGGATTTCACTCACTTTTGCTCAAGTTGCCATTGATGGCATCTAGTTTTCTTTCTTGAAGAAGAAGGAGAAGATGAAGCTAGAATATGATAAGTGTTGTTCATAATAGAAAAATAAATCAATACTTTTCATATCTTAACCAAGGTTAAGAGTAGAGAAAAGACCATGGTAAATGAGAAGGGTTAGGGTTAAGCTAGAAGACAAAATGGTTTCTTTAGTCAAAGCTTCATGAAGCTTCAACAAGCTTCATGATAAAAAGAAACCATTATGTTTTCATTTATCCATTTAAATAAATAAAGAATGGATAAATAAATGAGAGAATAAATCAAAACCCTAATTATCGTCTTAACCATGGTTTAATTCTTTACACTTAACCATGTGAGCAAGTATCATCAAACATGATACAAACATGCGCACAAAAGTATATCATATATACAACTTGCACATCAAGTGAGAAAATCCATTTAAAATGAACCAATACTAGTTAATGCAAAGTAATATATCAAATATATAATTATACATTAAATCATTAAATCAACACTTGATTTAACGATCCGGTCATATCGCATATAACCGACTAGTATCCTATGTATCGGCTTATCGAATCAATCGTTGATTCGATATCTAGGTTATATCGAATATAACCAATCGATACATCCATCGCGAGAATGGAATACGGTATCACATACACGCATTATTCTCGGTCTTGCACATATCTCATATGCGCTCCTATTTCGTTTCGCTTGAGCCAGGAAACCTCTGTGTAGGACTCTAAAGACTCGTCAATACGCCGGTAGCAGATGATGATCATATCAAGCACCCACAAGCCGCAAGCGGTCTGCTAAACGTAATGGCCATCTGGGTATTGAGCGATCAGAAGAACGACGAGCTTTTCCGCTCACACTCCTGTGAATCCAACCAGTAACACTTTTCGTACAGTCCGGTCTGTTCGTCTGATATGTCGCATATCAAGTCTAGGGATGGTATACGTCAGACCCCAATAACCGATAAGTCGTGCCGATGTGAGGCTCATAACGGGCCGAGAAACTACTGGTAACACTTACCAGCAAATCTCTGATCAGCCCTGGCCAGGGACTTCCCTGTTACGGCCAATCGAGCACAACGCAACATCAACCCCCAATACCGGGAGAGACGAAACCCTTCCTATCGCTCATTGCCTCCATGTGACTCGGGACTGTACCCAAAGACCACCGTTTTGCACGCCGTCATGGACGTGGTAAGGTGGAGATCAAAGCACAGTGGGAATCACACAAGACTCTATGACGATCTCGGGTCTACAGACTAACCTGTACAAGTGTCACCTGAGAACTGCCATCTGACGTGAGGTATAATACCATCTGGGAGTTCTCGGCGAGTCCGTCCAGTGTACCCAGTCTCCACTGAGCACCCGTATACCATCTCTGATGTCAAATACTAATGGATATGGGATCATCCATCGCCCATCTCATGGGTCGAGAAGCGTATACGCTAGTCTACTCTGGTATATCGATGCCCCGTCTCGATACACCCACGACTAGGGACCTTGAAGGATGTACTTATGGACTACCATGTCCCCACTAGTATGATCTGCATCATAGTCTAGGTAGTCAAGTACACATCCTAAGGGCTTTACCAACATGTAACCATAAGACAGTTTAAAGAGACTAGTATACATGTTAAGATAAAGAGTAACCAGATAGCATACTATCATATCGAGCAAGAAAGTCATCTCTATATATGTCCAAGAATCCAATATAATATACATCATCTGTACAATACTGGCCTCTAGGGCATACATACAACTAACAATCTCCCACTTGCACTAGGGCCAGCTGCTGTAGTATCGCATACCGAGCATCCCGAAGAGTCTCTCAAACTGCATCTGGGGAATGGCCTTCGTGAGTGGATCCGCCGTGTTGTTCTTCGTGTCAACCCTCCTGACCTCGATCTCCCGGCGATCAACTATCTCCCGGATCAGGTGATACCGCCTCAGAATATGCCTAGATCGCTGATGGGACCTGGGTTCCTTGGCCAAAGCCACCGCTCCATTGTTATCGCAATACAAAGGTATTGGATGCTCAATGGATGGAACCACTCCAAGTTCAGTAATGAACTTCTTGATCCAGACAGCCTCTTTGGCAGCATCGTTGGCAGCGATGTATTCATCCTCCATCATCGAGTCTGCCACGGTTTCCTGCTTGGAACTCTTCCAGCTAACCGCCCCTCCGTAAAGGGTAAAGACAAAGCCCGACTGCAACTTAGAGTCGTCCTTATCACTCTGGAAGCTCGAATCGGTAAAGGACTCCACTTGGAGTTCTCCGTTACCATACACCAAGAGCATCTCTTTAGTCCTTCGTAAGTACTTGAGAATGCTCTTCAGAGCTGTCCAGTGACTCTCTCCAGGATCAGCTTGATACCTGCTCACTACACTTAGTGAGTATGCTACATCGGGTCTGGTACATAGCATCGCATACATGATAGAGCCCACAGCCGAAGCATAGGGTATCCCTTGCATGCGAGCTCTCTCCAAATCAGTCTTGGGAGACATCTCTTTGGAGAGAGTGACTCCAGAGATCGTGGGCAAGTTCCCACGCTTGGATTCTTCCATACTAAACCTCTTTAGTATAGTGTCAATGTACCTGGATTGGGACAATCCCAATATCCGTTTGGATCTATCTCTATAGATCCTAATCCCCAATATGCAGGAGGCATCACTAAGAACTTTCATCGAGAATCTTTGTGATAAGAAGAGCTTGACCGATTGCAGCATAGGAATATCATTTCTTATCAAGAGTATGTCGTCCACGTACAATACGAGGAAGACAACCTTACTCTCTGCCACCTTCTTGTAGATACAAGGTTCATCTGGGTTTTTGACGAAATCAAACTCTTTGATAACGATGTCAAAGCAGATGTTCCAACTCCGCGATGCTTGCTTTAATCCATAAATGGATTTAAGCAGCTTGCATACCTTCCCGCTGCTCCCACTGTCTACGAAGCCCTCTGGCTGAGTCATGTACACGCACTCTTCTAAATCACCGTTTAGAAAGGCGGTCTTAACATCCATTTTCCAGATTTCGTAGTCATGATATGCAGCGATGGCAAGCATGATACGGATGGATTTAAGCATAGCCACTGGAGAAAAGGTTTTGTCATAATCCACACCTGGTCTTTGGCGAAAACCTTTTGCAACAAGTCTAGCTTTGAAAGTCTCCACTTTCCTATCTACACCAAGATTTTTCTTGAAGATCTACTTGCTCCCAATGGGTTTTACCCCTTCAGGAGCAACATCCAAAGTCCATACTTTGTTGGTGTACATGGATTCCATCTCGGACCGCATAGTATCCAGCCATTTCACTGAGTCCCTACTCGTGATGGCCTGCTCGAAGCTAGTAGAGTCATCATCCTCCATGATGCAATCCTCGCTCCCTCCATCCATGAGAAAACCGTAGTATCTCTCAGGTTGGCGAGGAACCCTACTAGATCGGCGGAGAGGCTGAGGTTCATTGGGAGCTACTGAATCTTCTGGTTCCACTAAATCTTCAGTTATGGTTTGTGTATCTGGAACTTCTTCCAGCTCTACCATTTCGCCACTAATTTCTTTTTCAAGAAATTCCTTTTCTAAAAAGGTGGCATATTGAGAAACAAACACCTTTTGTTCTTCAGCATGGTAGAAAAAATATCCTTGTGAATTCTTAGGATATCCCACAAACTTGCAGAGAACTGATCGTGCCTCGAGTTTGTCTGGATTTTGCCTTTTGACATAGGCCGGACAACCCCATATCTTAACTCGTTTAAAATATGGTCTCTTCACACTCCATATCTCATATGGTGTGGTAGGTACAGATTTAGATGGAACTTGATTCAATAGGTATGCAGCCGTCTCCAGCGCATATCCCCAGAAGGAAATAGGTAACTCAGCTGTGCTCATCATAGAGCGCGCCATATCTAATAGGGTGCGGTTCCTCCGTTCTGATACACCGTTGTGCTGTGGTGTATATGGAGGAGTCAGCTGAGAGAGAATCCCATTCTCTTTTAGGAAGTCCAGGAATTCATTGCTCAAGTATTCACCTCCTCGATCAGATCAAAGGATTTTAATACTTTTTCCGGTTTGGTTCTCGACTTCTTGTTTATATTCTCTAAATTTCTCAAAAGCTTCTGATTTGTGTTTCATCAGGAACACATACCCGAACCTAGAGAGATCGTCAGTGAATGTAATGAAGTATGAAGAACCATCCCTGGCATGTGTAGACATGGGACCGCATACATCACTATGTATCAGTCCCAAGAGTTCGGTAACTCTTTCTCCGTGTCCCGTAAACGGAGTTTTGGTCATCTTGCCTTTGAGACATGACTGACAAGTGTCATAAGATGAAAATTCGAAAGGTTTCAAATATCCATCTTTATGCAACTTAGCCAGTCGTGTCACATTGATGTGACCTAGTCTACAATGCCACAAGAAAGAATCGTTCAGTTCTGAACTCTTCCTCTTGTGTGTGTTTGTTATGCTCAGAACTGTTGATTGGTTTAGAACATAAATGCCATTGCACAACATGCCTGATCCAACCAACTTTTGGTTATGGAAAATGTTCATAACATTGTCCTGTAATACAAAATTATATCCTTCTTTAGTTAGCAAAGAAACCGATATAATGTTGCATATCAGGTTTGGCATGTAATAGCATTCGTTCAGAACCAATGTATTACCGGTTGGTAATACAAGGTGATATTCCCCGACAGTCTTAGCTGCAACAATTGCACCATTTCCAACTCTAATGTCTTTATCACCTTCTCCAAGTTCTCTACCTTTCCTCAGGCCATGTAACTGATTACATATATGGGATCCTGACCCGGTATTTAATACCCAGGACGTGGAGCAAATGGAGAAACAGTTCTCTGTAACGAACACACCCGAAGAAAATGCATCAACATGTACTTTCTTCATTCGGGTGGCATGGGAATCCTGGTATTCCCCTATATCCTGTTCAGTCCTATAACTCTTATAGGTAAGAACGGAACCAACGTTCCCCAGCACAGTATAACATGCGGGTTCGGTCAATACATCCATATTATTATCTTTATTAAGGCATGAAATGGTCGCTACCTGGAGAGAGAGAGAAGAAAACACTTTAGCATAAGCTCGTGCAAGATCAGATTGCTTATTATCTTATCTAATCAGGATGGCTCCCACTGTTTTTATCAAATCTTCCTTCAAACCCTAAAAGGAAAGACTAGCCGGGATTAATTACACACTACAAGTTCGCCAATCTTTCAGCCAGGCCAGTGTCGGTATTTTGAGGGAGGTCCCCCGTGCTTTCGCACGAACCTAATTACTGTAAACCTCGTTTTCCCAGAGGCGTAACCTCGTTAACACCTTTCTAGACACCTACTTGATCGGCTAATTGTAATGTGTAAAACTCTCCCAGGAGTAACTCTTACTCGCAGTGGGTATCGGGATCCAACTATCTCATAGAAGGTATGCAATCTCATTGCAAATTCCCACACTTGAAATTCCCGATAATATTTTGCCCCTAGCAGCTATATGACCTTAACATAGTCAACAAATCATAAGTGCTAGTCAAGTTCAACCCGTCATTTCCCGATTGAATTAAACCCACCCGCACGACCCTTAACATAGTCAACAAAGTCGCACGACTACCCTAATCCAATCGCATCATATGCTTATACAGATAAGCACTAATTAGCTACCGCACACTACGCCTTAACATAGTCAACAAACGTAGCACGAATACTTACTAGTACTTATCTGAAATGACGGAGGGCTACGTCAGGTTTTTCTGAAAACCTATTGCGTAATGAACTTGATATCGTTGTAGAATCAAACGAAGTTTTGAAATGGAGTGATTTTGAGGCTTTTCTAGTTTTGCTAAAGGGGTCACTCCCGGTGAAGGGATCGTCGGCCCTTTCCTCGTCGAATGAGGTGCGGGATATATCATATATATCACTGTGCAAAGCATAAACTATAGAAGCAATCAGAAGCAAACCGAGTGTGTAGCATCTGCCAGTTATTGCTAAAGGAGTCACTCCCGGTGAAGGGATCTCGGTCCTTTCCTCATCGAATAAGGTGCGGGGTATATCATATATACCGCTATGCAAAGCAAGAACTGTAGCTACCTGTTTTGTTTAAAATTTGATCCTACAACATCTTAGGTTTCTTTTCTTTCATTAATCACATTAATGAAGTCCCATCATTTAAGTACCTAAACATCACAGATAAATACGACGTACACTTATGCCATCTGCATTCGCCTCGATGTCCCCTCGTGCACCGTTAGGTTAGGTAACTAACGACAGAGCAGGGCAGGGCTAGTGCGGGTGCAAAACATAAGTAACGTCTATATAATATATGATATATACTATATAAAGTATCTATCACAGAACATCACATGATCACATCACAGATATCGCAGCAGAAGAAACATATGAAATATTGGATATACTAGGACGTCCGTGTTTTCAATACGAGCCAGTATAAAACACGGATTCCACGGTCGTGATGAATAGCCAATCCCACACCCCTAGACCCCTACGAGAGCGGCAAGCAACCCTGCCAATTCTAGGGTTAGGAGACCCGGACTCGACTCCTCGAGTTGGTCTCCCACTGGACCCCAGAACCCGGTTACTTGTGCTCCCCTCCTTGGGTCTATTCTAATGCGGAAAAGTAAATAATATACAAAAGGTGACAACTTCCGCAACCTGGAAGTGCCCCAAATAATCAGAATATTACATACAAGTTTTTACATGAATGAAAATGAAAAACACTCATCTCACATAAAAACCCCCGGCTATTCAAACACGACGATCCAATATAACATATCCAGCAACACATAACATCACATGTCATCAACGTAAGTAAATATGCGCATCCCAATTGTCGTTGACATATAGCAACGAAACCGGCGATATCACATATTAAACTTACGGTCACAGAAAAGAAAGTGTAAAACTACAACAGTTGGAATCTGCAACCTCTTTAAACATCACATGCCTAACAGTTATAAACCCCGCATTTTAGTCCCATTATCGAAAACTCTTTTCGATATCAAGTGAAACTAAACCGCTAGATTTATAACATTCATCCAGTTATCTCATAACTGTTTGTGAATTCCAATTATTGTATCCCATTCCAGATAAACAGAAAATGTTAAACTTTCCGATCGAACAGTCGAATACCCAAGTTTTCCCGATACCGATCAACACATGAAATAAGTTCAAAGAAATTCATTTCATGCCTCAGTACCAACGGTCCAGCCGTAGAAGGGTCAAGCCAACGCCTCACATGTGGCACGCCGTACTGCCCCAAACCCGAAGGTTCAAAGGGCAGTTCAAGACGGTCACATAATCGAGTTAAGGTTTGTTGTCTTCTTGAGGGACCATCGCGTTACTTGCACTACTCAGAACGTCTTTAAACCATAGAAAGATCCAACACTTGGAAATATTCCGGCAGGGGAAAAGTTGGGTATTTTCATCCGGTCGAACTTTTTAACATATTCTTAAAATATCCGGAAAAACACATAGACGAAATTTGATAATCCGATCGAACTATCGAAGCTCCAAAACAACCCCAGAAAATGTAACTCTTGAATAAATTTTAAAAATTCCCAGGAAAACCAGCACTGGAAAATAAGAATTACTATGCAGAATTCTTTGTTTAATGAGGCCGTACGGCCGTGGTTCCGCGGCATGAGCCCTAAAGAAACCATTTTGTCTTCTAGCTTAACCCTAACCCTTCTCATTTACCATGGTCTTTTCTCTACACTTAACCTTGGTTAAGATATGATAAGTATTGATTTATTTTTCTATTATGAACAACACTTATCATATTCTAGCTTCATCTTCTCCTTCTTCTTCAAGAAAGAAAACAAGATGCCATCAATGGCAACTTGAGCAAAAGTGAGTGAAATCCAATTCTAAAGTGAACCCACCTCCTATTTCTTCACCCTCTACCTCTTGCCAAGTTGTTTTGGGTGTTTTCTTCACAAGTTTCTCAACTTGGAGAAGTTGGAGCTTGAACTTGTGCAACCTCGACGTAGATCATCTTCGGCACGAAGCCGACGACCTATTCCGCTCATTTCTTCGATGAAGCCGATGTGAGAGTCCGAGATCCAACTAGGACAGCGAGAGGACGCCTACGTGGAGTTTAGGAAGTGGAGAAATGGATCTACAAAGGTTGTAGTCTCTCTCCTTTAGTTAAAGTGTTAACTAGTTTAATGTATCGCCTAGAAATCTAGCCGACGATCCGTATTAGGGTTTCTCGGCACCCATAAAATTTTAAATTGGCATGATCGATGCCTTGTGAGACCTCTATAGTGTGCCTAGGAACCCTACAGTGGTATCAGAGCACAGTGGGAATCACACAAGACTCTATGACGATCTCGGGTCTACAGACTAACCTGTACAAGTGTCACCTGAGAACTGCCATCTGACGTGAGTTATAATACTATCTGGGAGTTCACGGCGAGTCCGTCCAGTGTACCCAGTCTCCACTGAGAACCCGTATACCATCTCTGATGTCAAACACCAATGGATATGGGATCATCCATCGCCCATCTCATGGGTCGAGAAGCGTATACGCTAGTCTACTCTGGTATATCGATGCCCCGTCTCGATACACCCACGACTAGGGACCTTGAAGGATATACTTATGGACTACCATGTCCCTACTAGTATGATCTGCATCATAGTCCAGGTAGTCAAGTACACATCCTAAGGGCTTTACCAACATGTAAGCATAAGACAGTTTAAAGAGACTAGTATACATGTTAAGATAAAGAGTAACCAGATAGCATACTATCATATCGAGCAAAAAAGTCATCTCTATATATGTCCAAGCATCCAATATAATATACATCATCTGTACAATACTGGCCTCTAGGGCATACATACAATACTGTAACACAAATATACCCCCAGGAAATCTTTCCATAGCCGACACAAAATTTTGGTAAAATTTTCTCGAAGCAAGGGCATAGGACGGCCGCGGAACCGGGGCATAGGCGCGCTTGGGCCGCGGTTCCGCGGCCCTTTAGTGTGATCTCCTGATACTTTTTCCTGGGCTACTTTATATTCTTCTTGGATTTTTATTTCTTCAGTTAGTTTTCCATTTGGGCTTCTACAGTAATTCCAGATCTTCGGTGAACACTTTGCATTGGATCTTTTAACCGTTTTTCCTTGATAATTTGGATCTTGTGTTGCTTTGTTGATGGTGAACCGTTCTTCTGCTGGGCTTTACTAAGATCTTCCTAATTGTTGGTCAAAAGTCCTTCTTTTGTATCGTCTTTTATGTTTTTCACTGTTTTTGCTCCAAGGACCTGTAACCTGTAACATGTAGCAGACATGGGTCAAAAGCACCTGTTTTTATTCTTAAATGTATAAGAATGGGGAATACAAAATGCAGTATTATGTTATGAACAAATACCCCCAAACTTATCTTTTGCTCGCCCTCGAGCAAACTTATTATTTTACTTAGTCTCGATAAAAATCTAACCTAGCCACACTTTCGTAGGGAAACGCGATTGCACTGAGCTTGTGCAACAAGCCGTTAAACCTATAGGTGTCCCTAGTAGGAGGAGTGTTGTCTCCTGAGGGTTTTCAGCGGATTACACCCACAAAATCCTATCAATTTGGTTTTTTCGACTTTTTGTTTTCTAACTAGGTTTTCTAACAAAGAAATCTATTATCGTCGACCCGCAAATTATCCACCCATATTCTTCACACTTCCTCATCATTCAACTTAAGATTATACATGTTCTATAGAACTACTCAGCTTTCGGAATCTCTTAAGTTTTCCTTTTAGGGTTCCATCTCCACTTAGGAATTTCTCTCAACTCTATTAAATATACAAGTTTTATTCTTTATTCCTTTCTCTCATCTAAACTCTAATCACATATCCCCACGTGTGTGTAAATATCACCCCTACACTTGGAAATTCAAATCAAGCAATCGTACTCTCGTCCATTGTCCAAAGCACTTATTAATTGGTGAATTTTCGCTTTCACATCCTTCATGCGACTGTTAATACTTCTTGAGGTACTAACAACCGATTACAAGATGCGTTAGCGTTTTAAAGCGTACTTCCTAGTTTTGCAATACCCAAGGCTTTTAGCAGTGGCTCCCAAACCAGTTGGTCTAAGGCACTAGGTGATGAAGCACCCTCGCTAAATATTTTTCTATTTTTATAGCCTTAAGTAATCACAAAAACCAGTATCCATTTTTTTTCTTTATTCACTTTTTTTTTCTTTTTATTTTCATTATGCTAAGGACTTTAGACAAGAGTATTTCAAGGTCTCTTCTACTAATCCAAGTTCCAAGGTGCGTGTTTGTGCATTTTGTAGGGTATATGTTTTCAGAATCTAGACTTAAGTTAGGAACTATTTTTCAAACTTATACTCTAATAAAAGTTTTAATACTTTTCCTTCGTTTCGACTTAGCCCAAGAAGTGAACCCAAAATTTGCTTATTTCTAAATAATCTACAAAGACATATACTTTCTACCGTTAAGCTCTAAGAAAGGTTATTTTTAGGGTTTTTAATTTGCTAAGTCTAAGATTTAGTTTTTCCTAGCCAGTTAACCAATTTATCAAACTCAAGTCAATTAACCAGAATTGAATACATTAATTTTTATAATTTTTTGAATTTTTTTTTCAATTTTTATGGGTTTTTCTATTTTCTAATTTTTTTTTTATTTTTCAAATTTTCAAATTTTTATGAATTTTTTATATAAAGATGCAGTGCAGAAATTAAATATGCAAAAGGAAAAGAAATATATACAATATGCAATGCAAAGGATAACTATATACACTACCCTCTCCCCCAAATTTGAGCAAAGCAGTGCCCTCACTGCCCGGCCCCACGTCGCGCTCGTGAGCGTGAACGCGATCTTTCCCCTCTAGCCAAAAGGGTTTGAATACCCCTCTCAATTTCCGTCAGCCGACGGTCGTGATCTCGTGCAGTCGCCCGAAACTCATCCCTTAAAGAATCGATTCTTCTCACTGTTCTCCACATCAATCGTGCATACTCCTGGGAAGTTAGTTCTTCCCCGCTCGAAGTCGAGCTCGAGCTAGGGGTGTGTGCGGGTACATTTTCTGCCGGTTCCGTTCGTGTCCAAATATCAGTGAGTCTAGAGTAGGACGACGTGACACCCTCTACAAGTGGTCAAACCGGAACACCGTCTATCATGTATGAGTCAAATTCCTCGACGGGGAGGAAATAACGGCAGAGTAGGGTAACAAGCATGGGGCATGGGTATACAGTACCTCGTTTCCCCGTACCTATAGATTAGAGCAAAACAGTGCACATGTCGAACCTTGGATTTTTCATCATCAGTGTGTGTACGACATGTAATGAAGGGGTGAAAAAAGTCGTGTTGTGGGAATACCAAAGATATTGTTTTGTGCCCACCGGCACACAGTTAAAACGTTCGCAAAAAAGGTCCGTGTTTGGATACCCTTACGCGGTTCTCGTGCATAGTCATTCCCCATCAAGGGCATATAATCTTCGAAGCGCAATGGGTGTTCATGTGCAGATACACGTGGTATGAGTGTAATCTCGTGTATCATGTCCCTATCGATGTGAATTTCTCGATTTCCCCAATTTAGTTTAATATAACCTAAGTTGTCAAGGCTATTATCCTCCATAGATTCGTAAAATAGGGCAACTAGGTTAGGTAGGGCAAACGCAGATGAGTGATTATAGAGCAGGAAATTCCAGCCCCTATGTTCGATTTCATGCGCGAAATATCTACCATATATTTCGTGTGCGAAAACCGGGGTAAAATCTCTCTCAAATTGCATTTTATGTGCCATCTAGATTGTACAGAGAAAAATATGCAATAAACAGATAGGATTTCAACAGAGAGTACCTCCCTTGAAGTTTCAGGGGGTGAAGCTTGCAGACGGCGGCGGTTCAGCGGCAGGAGACGGCTACCGCGGCGGAAACGCGGTGATCTGGTGGCGGCGCTGCAAAATTTTTCTGGAGGGGACAGGAGGTAGCGGCTAGGGTTTTATGAAGATGAAATATTAGGGTTATGAGGACAGGAGGGCTCGGGTCTCTTTAAATAGAGGGGGAAAAAGGGTTATTTGAAGAAAACACCCTCAAAAATGAGGATTTTATTTGTAAATTGAAAATTCAGCTCTTGATTCTGAAAATTTGCACTTTGGTCCAAAAAAGTTATTTATTTTTTTTATTTTCTTATTTTTCATTTTTTATAGTGTTTTGGGAATATATATTTACAAATTATATACACACCCCCAAACTTATTTGAAATAATGTTTTGGAAGAAAAGAAATCTGGGGGTGAAAGTGGAGGAATATTACTCAGTGTAGATCGACTCCTGCAAGAACAGGAGCTCCTCCGAAGGGTCCGCTGTGAGGAACGGTTTCAAACGATGCCCATTTATTTTGAAAAGCGTACCGTCCTCCGGGTTTTCCAGATCAACCGCACCATGCGGATAAACGGTGCGGACTACAAAAGGTCCCTTCCACCTAGAACGGAGCTTGCCGGGATGTAAATGTAACCGAGTATCATATAATAAAACCTGTTGACCTGGTTTAAATGTCTTTCGCAAAAGGTGTTTATCATGAAATACCTTAACTCGGTTCTTAGCAATCACGTCATTATCATATGCCTCATCCCGCAGCTCTTCTAGTTCATTTAACTGCAGCTTTCGGTTGCTGCCCGCATCTCCTAAAGATAGATTCACTCCTTAATGGCCCGAAATGCCTTGTGCTCAATTTCTACTGGAAGGTGGCAAGCCTTCCCGTAAACAAGCCGGTATGGAGACATGCCAAGATCGGTCTTGTACGCAGTACGGAAAGCCCATAGCGCGTTGATTAATTTGAGTGACCAATCTTTATGGTTTTTAGAAACCGTTTTCTCCAAGATTTGCTTAATTTGCTGATTCGAGACCTCGGCTTGCCCACAAGTTTGGGGATGGTATGGCGTTGACAGCTTATGGGTGATAGAGTATTTGCGCATTAAGGACTCAAAAGTCCTATTGCAAAAGTGAGAACCATTATCACTTATTATCGCACGAGGGTGCCCAAATCGAGAAAAGATGTGTTCTTTTAGAAATCGAGCGACAACCTTGTTGTCATTCGTTCGACTTGGTACAGCCTCGACCCATTTTGAAACATAGTCAACAGCCAAAAGAATATACACATTTCCAAAAGAGTTAGGAAATGGTCCTATAAAATCTATACCCCAAACATCAAAAATATCTACAACCAAAATTGGTTGGAGCGGCATTTCATTTCTCCGCGATATCCGGCCCAAGTGTTGGCACCGGGAGCAAGTTTTGCAGTATTCGAATGCATCTTTGAAGAGTTGTGGCCAATAGAAACCACATTGCAAAACTTTCTCGGCTGTCTTCTTTGGGCCAAAGTGCCCGCCACATGCTTGATCGTGGCAAAAAGACAGCACACTCTTAACCTCATTTTCAGGTACACACCGACGAATGATTTGGTCGAAACAGTATTTAAAAAGATAAGGTTCATCCCAGTAAAAATGCTTTACTTGGGACAAAAATCGAAGTATATCTTGTTTCGACCAATCTTTAGGTATCAAGCCGGTGGCTAAGTAGTTTACAATATCGGCGAACCATGGTTCGCAAGAAACGGTCAAGAGTTGCTCATCGGGGAAAACATCAGTGATAGGAAGTTCAAGTGTAGGCGAAGAAGGAAGTCGTGACAGGTGATCGGCCACTACGTTTTCACATCCCTTTTTGTCCCTTATAACAAGGTCAAATTCTTGCAGCAAAAGGATCCAACGTATTAGCCTAGACTTAGCATCCTTCTTCGCAAAAAGGTGGCGAAGAGCTGAGTGATCCGTGTACACTATAACTGGAGAGCCGATTAAATAAGGCTGAAATTTTTCAAGTGCAAACACAACCGCTAAAAACGCTTTTTCTGTTGTTGTGTAGTTTAATTGGGCCTCATTTAATGTTCGGCTAGCGTAGTAAATTACATGCGGCATCTTGTTAATGTGCTGTCTAAGAACAGCACCAATGGCAAAATCTGATGCGTCGCACATAATTTAGAAGGGATGCGTCCAGTCTGGAGATGAAAGGATGGGCGCAGAAATGAGTGAGTGTTTCAAAGACTCGAACGCTTCCATGCAAGTTGAGTCGAAAACAAAAGTAGTGTCCTTGGCCAACAAGAGAGTCAAGGGTCTAGCAATCTTGCTAAAGTCCTTGATGAACCGTCTATAAAAACCGGCATGGCCAAGGAAAGCTCGGATATCTTTGACGCATTTAGGAGGAGGAAGATTAGAAATGACTTCGATTTTAGTTTTATCAACCTCTATGCCGTTTTGCAAGATGACATGTCCTAAGACAAGTCCTTCTCGTACCATAACGTGGCACTTCTCCCAATTCAAAGTCAGGTTCTTTTCCCTACAGCGGGTGAGAACTGCGTCAAGATGTTGTAAACACTCATCGAAAGAGTCACCAAAAATGGAGAAATCATCCATAAAGATTTCCAAAAACTTCTCCACCATGTCCGAAAAGATCCCATCATGCACCGCTGAAAAGTAGCGGGTGCATTGCATAACCCAAAAGGCATGCGACGATAAGCAAAAGTGCCAAAGGGGCAAGTAAAAGTGGTCTTGTCTTGATCCTCTTTGGCTATGGGGACTTGATTATAACCGGAATAGCCATCTAAAAAGCAGTAGAATTCGTGCCCCGCCAATCGTTCTAGCATTTGGTCAATGAATGGTAAAGGAAAGTGGTCATTCCTTGTCGCGGCATTGAGTTTCCGGTAGTCGATGCAAACTCGCCACCCAGTTTGGGTGCGAGTGGGAATTAACTCATTCGCCTCGTTGGTAATGACCGTGATGCCCGATTTCTTTGGCACGACATGAATGGGGCTAACCCATTGGCTATCCGAGATAGGGTAAATGATACCGCTATCAAGACACTTAACAATCTCCTTCTTGACCGCCTCTTTCATAATAGGGTTGAGGCGTCTTTGTGGATCCCTTGCCGGCTTGGCATCATCCATCAAGTGTATATGATGTTCGACTATGAGGGGACTAATCCCCTTGATGTCCGCCATAGACCAGCCGAAAGCTTGCCGATTATCGTATAAGACCGTTAAAAGAGCCTTCTCTTGCTCAAGAGCTAGAGAGGCCGATATGATAACTGGTAAGGTCTCATTTTCACCTAGATAAGCATATTTTAGGTGCGACGGCAAAAGCTTTAGCTCGAGTTTAGGTGGTGAAACAATAGATGGTAACAATGGAGTAACTGTTTCAAACTCGAAGGATTCCATCAAAGGTTCAAATTGAGTGTACGCTACCGAGTCGGATGGTTCAACTAACTCATCCGAAAAAGCAAAAGACTCAAACTCGAGTGGAGAGTCTTCAAGATCATCAACAAAGGTGAAACACTCATAGTCTTTGTCCGTCGTGAAAGCTGTGTCGGATTCTAGGAGGAACGCACTAGTGGCGTTAATATTGCTGTGATTAAACATGAAATTCTCGAACTCACAGTCCTCCTCCGCGATCTCATCGATCGAGAACACATCAAGTATGTTAGAATTAGGCTCGCAAGGCTGACTTCTTAACTTGAAAATGTTGAGTTCAACTGTCATATTGCCAAAAGATAGATTCATTGAACCATTACGACAGTTGATTACCGCGTTAGAAGTCGCGAGGAATGGTCGACCAAGTATCACCGGAATTTGACTCCGGGGGTTAGCGACAGGTTGTGTATCCATAACAATAAAGTCAACGGGGAAAATGAAATCCCCTACTCTAATTAACACATCCTCCAACTCTCCCCTAGGATGGGTGATTGATCGGTCGGCCATTGGAGAGTGCAATGAGTAGGCTTAAGCTCTCCAACACCTAACTGTTCGTACACCGAATAAGGTAGCAAATTGACGCTAGCACCAAGATCTAATAGTGCTCTATTGATGGTCTTGTTCCTAATTGTGATCGAAATAGTAGGACAACCGGGGTCCTTGTGCTTTTGGGGTAAAGAATTGACAAGAGCATCATTAACAGCACTAGCCACGAAAACTTTCTTTGGTACTTGTGACTTTCTCTTTTTGGTGCATCAGTCCTTTAAGATTTTTACATATGAAGGAACTTGTTGGATTGCATCCAAAAGAGGGATATTTATGCTAACCTGTTTGAACAACTCTACAATCTTCTCCATCTGTGGAGTTGGTTTATTGGATCTCAACCGATTTGGAAAAGGAACATTTTGAAAAGTTGTTGAGTTCAACTTTTGCGGATCAGATTGTTGAGTTGGAACGGAACCCTGTGTGGATGTGTTCGTGTTGTGAGAAGAGTGTCCGTTCGAGCTAGAAGAAGTAGAGCCATGTGAAGGATGGAGAATAGGCTCTAACGAAGAAGAAGAGGAAGATGAAGAACCACCGGCAGAGGTGTCATGGTGAATACCCACAATGTTTTGCAGCACTTTTCCGGATCTCAACGTAGTCACAGCATTCACGTTATGATTCTGCTGTTCATGTGCAACATGTGCGTGACCAGGATTTGGGAGTGGTTGAGACGGAAGCTTTCCTTTCTCTCGCTCTTTCAATGCTGCGTTGAGTTGTGCAATTTGTGCCTCAATAGCTTTGATGCTTTGATCTTGTGAGGCACTGTTTTGCACCAAAGATTGAACAGAAGTCTCTATCCTAGCTGTGGACTGTGCAGATTGCTTTAGGAATGCTTCTAGACTTCTTTCGAGCGAGCTAACAGCATTTTGAGGGGTGACAAAATTGTTGGACACAAAATTGTTCATCTGATTAGGGTAAGGTTGCTGTTGGAGAGGTTGCTGAAATTGAGTTTGTGGAGGTGCTTGTTGTTGTGGAGGAGGAGCTCTTTGAAAATTGTTGTTTCCTTAGGATTGTTGATTTTGGTTCCAAGCGAAATTAGGGTGGCTCTTCCAACCCAGATTGTATGTCGAAGAGTATGGATCATTTCTTTGTCGTTGCTGAAAGGCAGCATTGACTTGATCTTGTCCTTGAGTAGATACAGTGTAAGGACACTCTATGGTGAGATGTGATGGATCCGAACAACAAGCACACACAGTTCGTGGAGGCACAACAGGGGCAGGAGAAGGTGTTGAGATTTTGGTCTCAAGCGCTTCTAGCTTTTTCGTAAGAGCGGCCATCTCGGCCTTCATAGCAATTGACATCTCTACTTGATGTATGCCTGCCCTAGGTTGACCAATAGAAGAAGATGATGATGTGGTCTTGGTGCTCTCCCACTGAATTGTTTGTTCACTAAGATCCTCAAGAAACTGCCACGCTTCCTTACTAGATTTGGACAGAAAGTGACCTTGACTAATGGTTTCTAGAAACTGCTTTGTTGCCGGGTTCAATCCCTCTTATAATGTTTGGCAAAGTTGCCATCTTTCGATCCCATGGTGAGGGCATTGAACGAGTAGGTCTTTGAATCTTTCAAAACATTTCCAAAATGGTTCGGCAGGAAGCTGTGAAAATTGTATAATCTCATTACGGATTTTAGCAGTTTTTTGATGAGGATAGAACTTTTTAAGAAAAGCTTTCACAAACTCGTCCCAATTTCTAATTGAGTGTGATGCGGTGCTGTATAGCCACTTCTCGGCTAGGTCACATAAGGTGAAAGGAATGACCCTTAGCCTTATAGCGTCATCACTTAATTGGGTAGTTTTCATCATGGCGCAAACGTTTTGGAATTTATTGATAAAGATATATGCATCTTCGGATTCCAAACCATGAAACTTAGGCAGCATATTGATGAAGTGGGGTTTGATCTCAAAATTGTCCCCATTAGCCGGTGGGAGGGAAAGACAAGTAGAATGGGCGGTGCGGATCGGGTAGAAAAGATCCTGGAGCGCGACTCGTGCGGGCGCTTCAACAGGTGGGTGATTCGGGTTATTCGCACCTAACGGAGGTGGAATCATTCCCGTCGGTAAGGTGTTGTTAGGATCGTATCCCGACATACCTTCGGAAGAATGTGATGGTAGAAGTGAAGAAGTGGACAAGATTTCGACTTCGGAGTCGAAAGGTTCGTCGGTCGGTACCAACGAAACACGGACTAATCGGGCGCTAGGGTCCCTAGTCCAACTGGACATACACTAAAAGGGTTAGTGTAGTCGAAAGATGGAAGACAGAATGTGGAGGTAAGAAAACGTCAATGAGAGGAAGTGGTGTAAGTGAGTGCAAAGATTTCTTTAGCGACAAGTTGCAAGTTTTGAAAAGATTTTCCTTTTTCTTTTTAAGCGAGCTTTTGCAAAAAGATTTTGAAAAGAGACTAGTGACACAATTGCAATTAACCACACATGCACAATCAGGCCTAAGTCTAGGGTCACCTAGGTCAGCTAGACAGCTCCTAACTGTTCCAAAGAGCTAGAGATAGGACCTCAAACCGCCTCTTCACCATCCGTTACGGCCAGGTAATTGCCAAGTAAGTAGGAAGGAACCACGCTGTTGGCCTAATTAAAAACCACTAGCCTTGACACACTTGCCTAGGCACCGCAAAGACAGGTTAGGATAAACGGCCGATGCCTATACTAGTCCTCTGTCCTATTGAGCTCGACGTCCTTAGTGCCGAGTCTAATTTTTTTTAAATTAAAAGTGGTCAATGTAAATGCTTTAAGTGATTTCTGGGGTCCTGGGAAGGGTGATGAAATCCCCACCCAATCTGAATTAGTCAATAGCCCCTTAAAGTCAGATTAAAGTATGTAAAGCAGTAAATCACTTGCAATCAATTTGCTATTTAGCGCGGCGCAAAGAATCCTGCAGAAAATCAATTATTGGAAGGGGGAAGAAGATTTTTAGCGCCAAGAATCCTGCAGAAGATTTGACAAAAGATATATGGGGATTTGCAGAGGGGAGAATGAGAAAACAAACAGTGCAATTTCTTTACAGAGAAGGCTCCAGAGGGCCGCGGTTCCGCGGTTTTGACAGGGTATTAGCCGCGGAATCGCGGTCGGATTGAGGGATCAGGTCTCTGGATTTCTTCAGCTGTTCTGTACTTTCAATATCCTCCTGTTCTGATGTATCTTTTTCTGTTTTGCTTTCTGTGTTGTTTCAGATCCGTCAAACCTGCAAAGATTCACAAAGAAAACCCTTCAAACAATAAAAGACGATAAAATTTTTTATATTTTTGGATTTTTCAAATTTTTTATGAATTTTTATATTTTATATTAACCCGAAATTACAAAAAGAAAATTTTACGCCATCCCCGGCAACGGCGCTATTTGATTAAGAGATGTTTTGTCGATCAAAAATATTTACCGCAATCAAGAACGGCGTCGCTTTGCAGCTAGCCGGTGAATACGGGTCGGTCTACAGGGATGTGTAAATCTCCTTTAAGTTCTTACGAGTTAATTCCAAATGGTGTTTGGATCTATAAATAAACCTAAAAATTGAAGTTGTATGAGACTAGGATTAGAAACTTGCTAGGATTAGGTCTATGGAAAATTTGGTAAACAAAGTTCTACATCTCTTTCCATTGCCATTAATTAAATCTATCATATTAGTGTTATGGTAAATATTTATAAAGGGGATTAGGATGATTGGGATGATTGATTCTTCCTCTAGATCCTTGTCCTTCCTTTACTAATCTTTACCATAACCTCCATGGAAAACCTTAAAATCCGGGCCTTTAGACTACGGAATTCACCATTACCTCGAGGGTAAAGTGCCGTAGGGAGCGGAATAAGAAGGTATGCATAGAGTTCTAATGTTCATAAAAGTTTGGCAACGAAAAGAGATGAGAGATCTTCATCTCTCAAATCCTTCCCTATTCCTAATCCTAACAAGCGAGGAAACTACTCGCTCATTGAGGGGATGAAAAAGGACATGAATTTATTAAAGAGAGAAAACATAGATTGCAAGTTAATAAAAGCTAGACTAAATTAAACTAAGGCGAGAAAATAATTTACCTAGGGCAGATATGAAAAACTATAACTAGGGCAAGGAAAAAAACCTACTTACGATTGATGCGCTCTAACTTCATGAAAACAGAATTTTATTCATGAATAGAGGCATAAGAAAATACAAGGGTTTTGGGTTCTATTTATAGGACATAGAAACCCTAGGTTTACAATTGCACCGCATGTCTACAATTACAAATATACCCCCAGGAAATCTTTCCATAGCTGCCACAAAATGTTGGTAAAATTTTCTCGAAGCACGGGCATAGGACGGCCGTGGAACCGCGGCATGGGCGCGCTTGGGCCGCGGTTCCGCGGCCCTTTAGTGTGATCTCCTGATACTTTTTCTTGGGCTACTTTATATTCTTCTTGGATTTTTATTTCTTCAGTTAGTTTTCCATTTGGGCTTCTACAGTAATTCCAGATCTTCAGTGAACACTTTGCAATGGATCTTTTAACCGTTTTTCCTTGATAATTTGGATCTTGCGTTGCCTTGTTGATGGTGAACCGTTCTTCTGCCGGGCTTTACTAAGATCCTCCTAATTGTTGGTCAAAAGTCCTTCTTTTGTGTCGTCTTTTGTGTTTTTCACTGTTTTTACTCCAAGGACCTGTAACCTGTAACATGTAGCAGACATGGGTCAAAAGCACCTATTTTTATTCTTAAATGCATAAGAATGGGGAATACAAAATGCAGTATTATGTTATGAACATCCGCCTCCCCGCATCTTGTGGGGAGTGTAACGTCGACTTACACGTCTTTTATTTTCTTTGCGACGGCGTTGTATATCTGCTGTGGTGGTTGTTTCCGCCTTTGGGCGTGGATTTTGCTCCCGTTGGTGATGCTTTACTTATATATTTGTATGTACCCATTTTTGGGGCTAGTTTTTACAAAGGAAGTGCTGCCAAAATTTTTAAGAAAGTAAATTGGACTTGAAAGAGTTTGTACTTGAAAATTTGAAAAGTTTTAACAATGTTATTATCACTTACTACTTTTGATGGTTTAGATTGCTGGGTTTTCGGGTTACTTGAATTGCGTTACGCCTGTAGGCGTTACTTAGTTTAAGGGCCATCACGTGCCAAATTTCGGGTCATGAAAAAGTTGGTATCAGAGTGCTATGTTTTACCTTTCGGAGTGTAGGATGGCCTTGGTATGATGGAGTAGTTAGCTTAAGCAGAGTAACGTAGTGTGTGTATGTCCGCGGCATACTTACGACACGGTACTCCGCCTAAAGTGACCTATGTACTAATTGCTTGAAATTCATTCCTTGATGATACATATCCTTGTGATTCGATTTCCGTGTTCATATCGAATCTGATTTCCATTTATAGCATTTACCGCCGATGACCATGAGGACTCAGAGTGATGCAGCGAGAGCCGAGGTCAGAGTTGACTCGTGTGGGACGAGGACTGACCAGGATGGCATGCTCGTTGCACAGGAGCAGATGGATCCGCCTTCGATAGATCATATCGCTAGGCTTGAGGCAGATATGCAGGACTTGCGCCAGATAATGAGGTCGTTGGTTGATGCCAGTCGAGCGCAGCGACAGGAGGTTCCCGCCCCTGTTACCAAGTTATTCCTTGCTATCGGCACACAGCATTATGTTACGTATACAGAAGTAGTGGATGCAGCCCGTTTTGCTGAGGAGCGTCTTTCCGAGACTTTGGGAGTTTGAGGACAGAGAAGGGATCGTGCAGGTGTACCATCCCAGAGACAGATCTTCAGTCGCCGTGATAGGTTTCGTGCACGTCGCGGGAGTGGCGGAGGCTTGGGACGAGGAGAGTCGTGTTAGCTAGATCAGCCGTTTGTTGTGTTATCTTCTGTCAGCGATTCTTTTGTTGCGTGACATGTATATCAGTCGTGTTCCAATCGGATAGGAGATAGAGATTCGTTCGTCGTTTTGATCCAAGAGATGTTGGACTTTATGTTCTCCTGGGCACGGACTGGTTAGCTGCATGCTATGCGTCTGTGGACTGCCGTAAGAAAACAGTCAGGATTTTGTTTTCCCGACAAGTCAGTTCTTGTTGTGCAGGGGGACAGTGGTGCCGCCCTCACAGCTTGAATTCAGCCTTTTACGCTAGTCGACTTTTGAGGAGAGGATGTCGAGGATTCTTGGCTTTCATTCATGATACCGGATCCACAGTGGGTTTGTTGGACCGGGTTCCTATCGTGTGGGAGTTTCCGACTTTGTTCCAGATGAGACGGCGGAGCTTTGGGAGCTTAAGGATCAGCTGCTGGGTTTCTAGATAGGGGGACTTGTACGTCCAAGTGTTTCGCTTTGGGTAGCTCCTATTCTGTTCCTCAAGGAGAGAGACGGCAGTTTGAGGTTGTGTGTTGATTGATCATCAATTGAACCGAGATACGGTGCAGATATGTATCCTTTACCTCACATTGACGATTTGTTCGACTTGCTCCAGTGTGAGGGACATTTTCTTAGTTTGTTTGGGATCAGGTCATCATTGGTTGCAGGTTCAGAATGATGACATTCCGAAGACTGCTTTTGTGCATGCTACGGGCAGTATGAGTTATGGTGGTATCGTTGGACTCGCCGATGCCCTAGCAGCGTTCATGGATGTGATGAACCAGATTTTTTCAGGTCGTTCATCGACCAGTTCATTGTTATGTTATTGATGAAATTCTGGTCTTTTCCAAGAGTCGTGAGGAACATGAGCAGCACTTGAGGATTGCTTTGCAGACATTGGGAGAGTACCAGCTGCTTACTAAATTATCGAAGTGTTTCCTTCAGGCTTGATAGTGTTGACTTCCTAGGTCATGGGGTTACGGGAGACAGTTTTCGTATGGACCCGAGGGAGATCGAGGCCGTACAGCTTTTGCCCAGACCTGATCAGGGACAGAGGCCCGCAGATTATTGGGCTTAGCCGGTTTTTACCGCCGTTTCGTGCAGGATTATTGTGTATTCGCTGCACCGTTGGCCGGACTGACCAGGAAGGGAGTTCTTTTTTCTTTTGACAGAGGCACGCGTGCGGATTTTTCAGCAGTTGAAGACTCGGGTGATGACTGCACCAGTTCTTTCTTTGCTTTCTGGATCGGGCGACTTTGTCATTTATTGTGACGTTTCACGAGTGGGGCTCGATTGTGTACTGATGTGGTATTATAGAGTTATCGCTTATGCTTCCCGACAGTTAGGGGGAGGTACGAGAAGGATTATCCCACTCATAATCTGGAGATGGCCGCAGTGGTTTGCGCTAGAGATTTGGGAACACTATTTGTTTGGAGAGTCGTGACGGATTTTCACGGAACACCAGAGCTTAATCTTCCTGCAGTGGGTTTTGATTATTGAGACAGCGCCGTTGGATGGAGCTTTTGAAGGATTGTGATTGTGAGATCCTTTATTTACCCGTGTCGAGGCGATTGTTGTAGCTAATGCTTGGGTCGTAGGCCCGGGGTGTTTGTTCCAGTTGTGCGCAGTTCAGAGACAGTCTTATGCAGATTTATAGTTCTTGTATGACAGATCAGTACATTTTATGTTCACATTTGCTGGAGGACAACTTGCTTATGTCCGCGCCCGTCCACTTTTACTTAATCGTTTTCATGAGGCACAGCCCGCCGATGCTCTTTTGTGTGAGATTCTGAGCATGTTCGGCTCGGTAGAGATTCGGATTTCTTGATTTATGACCAGGGTGAGATATGTTAGGGACTCGATGGCGTGTACCCGATACTGATGGGTAGAGACACGAGGTCCTAGAGCATGCACATCAGTTAGCTTTCAGTGTTCATCCAAGTGCCACCGAGATGTAACGTGACTTGGGAGTGGGTTACTGGTGGGCAGGGTTGAAGAGTGAAGTTTCTGATTTCGTTTTGAGGTGCTTGGCTTGACTGTGAGCTAAGGTTGAGCATTTGAGGCCGGCTGTAGAGTTGCAACCTTTTTACCGTTCCAGAGTGGGAATGGGAGCAGATCTCCGTGAATTTCGTTGTGGGTCTACCCAGGACTAGTCGAGGGTATGACTCCATTTGGGTGATTGTTATTCGGTTATGCTAAGTTTGCTCAGTTGTTTTTGGATAAGATTGTGCGTTTGCACGGAGTTCCTTCATGCATTGTATCCGATAGAGGCACCCAGTTTGCTAGCCATCGTTGGCAGAAGCTTTTGGAAGCCTTGGGTACTGGTTGAGCTTTAGCTCCGCTTTTCCATCTGTAGGTCGATGGTCAGATAGAGCAGACTGAACAGACTTTGGAGGATATACTTGTGCGTATGTACTAATTGTTGTTGGTAGTTTGGATCGTCACTTGCCATTGATAGGGTTCTCCTTCGATAACGGTTATCAGGGGACTTTCAGATGGCAACTTTCAAGCCTTGTGTGGTAGGTTGTGTCGATCGCCAGTCGGTTTTACTGACTCAGCGAGAGCAGGATTTTTGGACCCCAGCTAGTCAAGAGGCTTCGGAGAAGATCCAGTTGAATCAGGTCAGGAAGAGAGCAGCCCAGTGCAGACAGAAGTCTTATGCCGACCGTAGTTGTCACAGACTTGAGTTCGTAGTGGGAGATCATGTATTCCTACAGATTTTTCCGATGTATGGCGTGTTGAGTTTTGGGGAGCTTAGTCCCAGATTGTAGGTCCTTTAGAGATCCTTGAAGCGAGTTAGTACCGTTGCCTATAATTTGGCACTTCCGCCAAGATTTTTGAGTATTCACCCCGTATTCCTTATATTGATACTTGTAAATACCTTCATGACTTTTCTCACATGATTCAACAATAGATCATTTATCTTGGACGCGATCTTTTCGTTCACCGGCAGCCGATAGTGTTAGGAGATTGGCAGGTGGAGAAATTTCGGTCAAGGGTCTTACCATCTGTGAAGGTTCTTTAGTGTAGTCGTCTAGTGAGGTGATCACTTGAGAAGCTGCGAGCGAGATGTGAAAGTTTGGCACTCATCACTTTGAAGGTTAGCATAGTAAGAATTTTAATTCAGGGACCGAATTTCTTTAAGGGGGGAAGATTGTAACGTTTTGGAAATAGTTTAGGCGATTTTCCGTTTTTAGGGTTATATAGTCGGTGTTTCCGTAAAAAAACCTAGAAGCGATCTTTTTGCAATATAGAATTCACTGCACCTAGTTTAGCGAAGAAATTGCTAGTTTGCGGGTTTTTGTAAGTCGCTTGTAATTTTGGTGCATTTTAATATTTTTCCCTAATTAAAAAATTATTTTAAACTTTTAATTATGCACTTAATTAGTGGTAATTACATTTTTGTTTGGGTTAATTACTACTAAAGTGAATCTATGCTAAGTTAATCACTTGATTAAGCACTGATCTATCCATCCAAAATATCTAGATATTTGGGTAATTAAAATGAATTTTAATTAGAATGAAAGGAGGTGGCATTAGATATTTAGTGCATTAATGAACTTTAATTGAATTCTAGCTAGATTTTTCCACTCATTTTCACAAAACCCCCCTCTTTTCCTAGCTTGGCCGGCCACTCCCCCTTGCTGCCCTCTTGTGTTCTTTGCTTCATTTCATCACTTTAAACCTCAAATAAATCCTAAAAAATCATCAAATAATCACACAAACTCAAAATCAAATCAAAACCCATCATTCTTCATCACAAAACATGCCTGGATCCTCATGAAAGACTTCATTTTGGAGGGTTAAATTCGGTGTTTTGTTGCAAGTTTTTGTGATCTAGTGGAGGTATATTTCTAACCCCTAATCTTTAATTGTTGTTTAAATCTCTAAGTTAGCTATATAAGATGTCTAATTAAAGCTTTTAAATTCATGTTTTGAAATTCAAGATATGGTTTTTGATAATCAAGTTGGGGTTTTGATTAGTGAAAAGGTTATTTGATAAGTTAAGACTTGAAGAAAACATAACCTAGTTTCTAGTTTGTTAATTGATATTTTTCTTATTGTATAATTAAGCTAATTAGCAAACTAAACTTTTATTAATCCTACTTTAGTGAGTTTAAAATTCTAGTAAGAGTTTGTATGGTTTAAACATGTTATATTGTGATGTTTGTGATTTCTAGTTTTGGTAAAACTTATAGTTTTGAGCTAAAAATGATATAAGTTGCTTACTAGATTTCTGGATAATTTAGCCGTGGGTTTCTTTTGACGTTGCGACGTTATTTATATTAGATTCCTTGTTTATTATTGTGTTAAGAATACGCGATCGGTACGATCAGGGTCTAGGCTTGATGGTTGTTGTTTAGCATTCCTAGCTAGGGTTATGCCGATGTCATTCGTGTCTTTGTATAGTTTTTGCTCTTGAGTTGGTTTCGTAGTGTCGCTACGCGCCACTAGACGGACACTTGAGAGTATGTTGGAGTTGGTGCATCGGTCAAACGTAGTTGTACGTGTTAATGGTCGATTGCTAATATGCTCTTGTTATATTGTTATATGCTTTCAGGATCGCAGGCGGGGACTTTGGACGCTGCGAAGAAGGGAAAACAAGTGGTTGGCTTTACTTAGCCCCAGGATCATCAGTGGGTAGATTTAATATCTACAGGGGAATCGCCCGCATGGCGTTATGCGTCAGGGCTAGATATGATATGATATTAGCCGCATATTTATATTGCATATATAGAGATTGTGCATAAAACTTCATTGCATATTTTTACTCGTTGTGCTTGGACTTGTACCCTTCGGACACTGCACTATTATTGACGGTTCATGCTGCACGAGTACTGACTGTATGTCACTCACACCGTCAATAATTGCCATGACACGCACAACACTCATAGATACATGAGATTGTATTGGTTAGGGGCATGAGACATGAACCTTATTTTTACTGTGCATAGGACATATAGCATACCTGTACACCTACATAGTTACACATATGCCTTGCTATGCCTACATGATTACACATATACCTGGAGAGTATTGTATCATTATTGACATGTATATACACATACCTAGCTTGCTACAGCTACACATATACCTGGAGGGTAATACATCATTATTGATAGGTAGATGCACATACCTTGCTATACCGACATGGTTACGCATACCTGGCTATAGCTACATGTTCACCTTTATATGATGTTGTATGGATTTTGGAGAAATTAGAAAGCGCATGATATATTTAACAACTTGTTGCAGTTAAATAGCGGTTTCCCTTTATATGCATATTACTGTGTTTATGTTGCATATATTATATTCATGGATTTTCGCATTGAGATATGGATTTCATATGATATGTCTGGATGTTTTACTCCTATGTATATATATCAGTGGTAAGGGACGCTGATATATATATGTGTATATATATATATATATATATATAAGTGGTATGGGACGCTGTTATATATATACACATATATAATGATCTATGCAAGTATTCTTGTTCTTTACTTGATATTTGGATGCAATTCACTCTGAGACTTGTTTCATAAACCGATACGTGGATCACAAGCGTCGGTGTTTGACACTTAGGATTCGAGGAGCGTATAAAATGATACGTGGATCAGAAGTGTCTGTGTTTAACACATAGGATTCGAGGAGCGTATAAACCGATACGTGGATCACAAGTGTCGGTGTTTGACATTTCGGATTCGAGGAACGTATTTATTTATGTCTCGATGCTAGACACTAGTTTTCATGATGTTTTTGGGTGTCGATGTTAGACACTCGGGTTTCATAAGTCTTACAGGTTATGAGGGCGGATCTGAGGGCCGATATGGGGGCCGATCTGAGGCCAATTTAGGAAATCTGGTATTTAGATTGTCTTGATGGACACTGGTCCTGCCATGATAAGGATTCCGTGAGGATGACATGTTTTATCTCATACTACGCATTTATTTGATATGCATTGCTTCGTGTATTAGTAGTACCTGATAGAGTACCTTTCATGACTGTTGCATATACATATTGCCATTTATTGCTATCAGCTTGCAATTGTAAGATTAGCGCAGTACGTGCATAATTACGATTACCTGCATATCTTATTTACTATTCATGAGTTGGGAACTCACTCCGTTGTGCCACAGGGTTATACAGGTTGTCCCACAGAGCAGTCAGAGGCAGGGCTTTCATCTATCGTATCATCTTTTGCAGTGGATACCGCTACGGCTGACTGATTGCTGTTTTGCTATAGGTGGGTTTTGCGGTTATCCGATGTTGCTCTTTGTATATTCGTTGTATCCTGTACTCTCCATCTACCACTTTCATGTATTGACTTAGAGACGAAATGTGAGGATGATATTGTATATCTTTGGTGACTCAGGATGTCTTTTATGCAGTTTTATTTATATCGTCTTTTATTTTCTTGGCTACGGCGTCATATATCTGCTGTGGTGGTTGTTTCCGCCTTTGGGCGTGGATTTTACTCCCGTTGGGGATGCTTTACTTATATATTTGTATGTACCCATTTTTGGGGCTAGTTTTTACAAAGGAGGTGCTGCCAAAATTTTTAAGAATGTAAATTGGACTTGAAAGAATTTGTACTTGAAAATTTCAAATGTTTTAACAATGTTATTAACACTTACTACTTTTGATGGTTTAGATTGCTGGGTTTTCGGCTTACTTGAATTGCGTTACGCCTGTAGACGTTAGGTAGTTTAAGGGCCATCACGTGCCAAATTTCGAGTCATGACAGTGTTATCAGTAGTTTCTCGAACCGTTATGGACCTTGCATCGGCATGACTATCAGGCTATTTGGGTCTGACGTTATACCGCCACCAGGCTGCGATATGCGACTCTGAAGAAGGGACCAGACTGTACGGTAATGTTACTGATTGGATTCGCAGGAGTATCGGCAAGCTCGCTTGTTGATCTTCTGATCGCTCAATACCCGTGTGGCCGTTACGTTTAGCAGACCGCTTGCGGCTTGTGATTGTTTGATATGATCATCACCTACTGCCGGCGTATTGACGAGTCTTTAGAATCCTACACAGAGCTTTCCTGGTTCATGCGAAACGAAGTAGGAGCATATATGTGATATGTGAGGGACCGAGATTAACGCGCGTATGTGATACCGCATTCTATTCTCACGATATGTGATATCGGTCGGAAATATGTGATATAGCCGGGTTATCGGATCATGTGTTGATTCAATAAGTTGTTACATTTGATATTGGCTGGTTGTATGTGATATAACCGGATTATTAAATCAAGTGTTGATTTAATAATTTAATGTATAATTATATATTTGATATATTCAATTACATCAACTAATATTAGCTCACTTAAACATTTCTTTTTCTCACTTGTATGCATATAGTATATATGTGATATATATCAATATACATTTTATTTGTGTCATGCTTGATGCCACATGTTTCATGGGTGTATGAGACACACCATGCTTGATAGAATGAAGGGTTTTATTTTTTTAAAGTTAATCAAAATTAGATGGAATTAACTCACATGGTTGAACCTTGTAGAAACTTATGGAACCATTGACCAAGTCCACTAATTTTGTTTTACTTATAGATATTTATTAACCTAACCATTATGTTTTAGCCATGGTTTATTCTCTACATGAGTTAGTGTATGATACTAACTCATCCATGGTGGCTATTCTCACCTCATGAGTTTCATTCTCATTTCCACTTCATCTTCTTCTTCCTCATGAAAAAGTTTTCTAGTTTTTCTCAAGGTGATGAAATATTGTGAGAAAAATTAATCTAAAGTGAGACCAATTCCTACTTCATCATCCTCTACTATATTAGCCATTCCCTTTAGGGTGTTTGCTTCACTAATCTACCATTAGTGAAAAAGTAGCATGAGCTTAAGTCTCTTCGACGTAGATCATCTTCGGCCTCGAAGACTTCGAGCAAGCTTGTTCATTTCTTCATGTGAACCCTTACTAGAGTTCGGGTGTTCACTACTTAGAGCGAAGGGACTACTACACAGAGCTTTAGAAGTGAAGGACCGGTCTACAAAGGTTGTATTTGTTGGATATAATGCCATCGGAGTCAATTATTGAATCGCAGGCACGTGATTGCAATGATTGAGGAAGGACCTATACCGGTAGGACAGTCTTACTCGAAAGCTTTGTATACTATCTGGTTTGTCTTTATCATCGTGTGCAGTTCACTATTACACGTTGATAGAAAATAGTATACTATCTGGTTTTTCTTTATCATCGTATACTGCTTTAGGTGATGGTAAAGATCACTATTGCACGTTGATGGAGCCCTTAGGATTCATGCTTGACGACCAGCAGAATGATGGCGATCATATACGTGGGAGCTGGGGTCTATAAGCACATCCTTAAAGTGGTCCCTAGTCATGGGAGTTTCGAGACTGGGCATATATACTCCATTAGTAGACTAGTGTATACAGTCGAGACCCCGACGAGGGGCGGTGGCCGGTCTCACAAGCCATTGGTGTCAGTTGGTTTACCTAAGATGTATACATGTGCTCATTGGGTTATGAGTACACCGGACAGGACTTGCCGGGAACATGCTAGTTGGTATTATACCTGACGTCAGATAGCAGTTCCCTGGTGACATGTGTACAGGTTAATTCATCGACCTGAGATCATCATTTATCTCATGTGAGTGTAGGGTTCCTAGGCACACTAATGATGTCTCACAAGGCATCAACCATGCCAAATTCAAAAATTATATGCCGAGAAATCCTAAGCAAAGATCGTTAACTAGAGTTTAGGCGAAAATACAAGCTAGTTAACAACTTAACTACTAAGTGAACGGAAATACAACCTTTGTAGATCCGGTCCTCCACCTCCATAGCTCCGTGATGAAGTCCCCTCACTGCGATCATCGGATCCCGGGCTCTAGCGTCGGCTTCATCGGAGAAATGGGCGGGCTAGGTCGTCGACTTCGATACCGAAGATGATCTACGTCGAGGCAACACAAGATCAAGCTCCAACATCACCAAGCCATGAAACTTGTGAAGAAAACACCCTATACTACTTGGCAAGTGGTAGAGGATGAAGAAATAGGAAGTGGGTTCACTTTGGATTTTGATTTCTCACATGGAATCATCACTTGACATTTTTGTAGAAAGCTTTTCTTCTCTTCACTCGAAAAAGAAAATGAAGAAGAAGAAAAATGAATTAATTACAAAAATAAAAATGAAGTGATGGTTATCATAATGCAACCATGGGTTAGTGCTAACTCATGTAGAGAATGACTAGGGTTAAGTAAATGGTTACGGTTTAGGAACAAAATAAAACGGCATGACTTTTTCAAAGATGCTTTGAAGCTTCTTGAAGCTTCAAGACAAAATAACAAAAAGCCACCATTTAGTTTTGTCAAAAATAAATAAAGAAAGAAAATAAGACCTTAACCATTAACCTAAACCATGGTTTAAAATAAACACACACCCAAGTTTGCATGTATCATCAAACATGATACAATCTTGTGCACAAAAATATATCACATATACAATGTGCACAAAGAAGTGAGAAAAACATCTTAAGTGAACCAATATTAGTTAATGTAAAGTAATATATAAAATATATAATTATACATTAAATCATTAAATCAACACTTGATTTAACGATCCGGTCACATCGCATATAACCGACTAATATCCAATGTATCGACTTATCGAATCAATTCTCGATTCGATAACTAGGTTATATCGCATACAACCAATCGATACATTCATCGCGAGAATAGAATACAGTATCACATACACGCATTATTCTCTGTCCCGCACATATCTCATATGCGCTCCTACTTCGTTTCGCTTGAGCCAGGAAACCTCTGTGTAGGACTCTAAAGACTCGTCAATACGCCGGTAGCAGATGATGATCATATCAAACTCCCACAAGCCTCAAGCGGTCTGCTAAACGTAACGGCCACCCGGGTATTGAGCGATCAGAAGATCGACGAGCAAGCCCGCTCACACTCCTGTGAATCCAACCAGTAACACATACCGTACAGTCCGGTCTCGTCGTCTGATATGTCGCATATCTCGCCTAGGGGTGGTAAATGTCAGACCCCAATAGCTCGATAAGTCGCGTCGATATGAAGTCTATAACAGTTCGAGAAACTACTGGTAACACTTACCATTAAATCTCAGCAACCCTGGCCAGGGATTTCCGGTTATAGCCAATCGAACACAGCGCAACATCAACTCCATATACCGGGAGAGACGAATCCCCTCCTATCGCTCATTGCCTCCATGTGATTCGGGACTGTACCCAAAAACCACCGTTTTGCACGCCCTCTTGGACGTGGTAAGGTGGAAATCAAAGCACAGTGGGAATCACATAAGACTCTATGACGATCTCGGGTCTACAGACTAACCTGTACCAGTGTCGCCAGAGAACTGCCATCTGACGTAAGGTATAATACCATCTGGGAGTTCTCGGCGAGTACGTCCAGTGTACCCAGTCTCCACTGAGCACCCATATATCATCTCCGATGTCAAACACCAATAGATATGGGATCATCCATCGCCCATCTGTATGGTTCGAGAAGGTATACGCTAGTCTACTCTGGTATATTGATGCCCCGTCTCGATACACCCACGACTAGGGACCTTGAAGGATGTACTTATGGACTATCATGACCCCACTAGTATGATCCGCATCGTAGTCCAGGTAGTCAAGTACACATCCTAAGGGCTTTACCAACATGTAACAGAGAGACAATCAGTTTACACGTTAAGGTAAAGATCAATCAGATAGCATACTATCATGTCGAGCAAGAAAGTCCTCCCTATATATGTCCAAGGATCCACTACAATATACATCCTATGTATAGTAATGGCCTCTAGGGCATACATATAACTAACAATCTCCCACTTGCACTAGGGCCATCTGATATCAGTGGTTGTAGTATCTCATACTCAACCATCCCATAAAAGTCTCTCTCTGGGAAAATGCCTTTGTGAGTGGATCCGCCGTGTTGTCCTCTGAGTCTGTTCTCCTAAACTCGATCACCCTGGAGATCAACCATCTCCATGATCAGGTGATACTGCCTTAGATTATGTCTGGGTCAATGATGGGACCGTGGTTCCCGGGCCAAAGCCACACATCCATTGTCATACAATGGTAGGAACCTAGTTCATCTCATGAACCAATATACACCCAAACAGCCTCTTTGGTAGCATCTTAAGTAGCGATGTATCCTGCCTTTATCGTCTAGTATGCCACGGTATCAAGCTTGGAACTCTTCCAACATACCGTCCCTTCACTGAGGGTAAAGACATTGCCTGTGACTGACATTCAGTCGTCCTTATCACTCTGGAACCTTTCCAGTGATTCTCCCCAGGATCGATTAATACCATCTCACTACAACTAGTGAGAATCCTAACATCCAGTTACTTCTATCTCATAGATCAAAACTCCGGATTTAGGAGGTATCACTTTGATCCTATACGGAGAATCCTTGTGATAAGCGGAGATTGACCGAGCGTAGCATAGGAAACTCCACTCTTATCAAGAGTATGTCATCCACGTACTCTACGAGGATCACCACCATACTCCCTACTACCTTTTTGTATATACAAGGGTCATCTACCATTTTGATGAAGTCAAACTTTTTGACAACTACATCAAAACAGACGTTCCAACTCCGCGATGTCTGCTTTATCCTATAAAGCAACTTGCACACGTTTCCGCTGCTCCCACTGTCTACGAAGCCCTCTGGCTGTGTACTTACAGACGTTCTCTTCTAAAACATCATTTAGAAAAGCAGTCATGACACCCAACCACCAGATATCGTAGTCATGGTATGTAGCCGTGGCAAGTAGGAACTGGATGGACTTAAGCATAGATCTTTAGAAAAGGTTTCAACATAATCCATACCTGGTCAATGATGCAAACCTTTTAACAAGTCTAGCTTTGAAAGTCTCAACTTTTCCATGTATACCAAGTAATCTTCTCAAGATATACTTTCTCCTGATGGGGATTTAACCCTTAAGATATAGCAACCAAAGTCCATACTTTGTTGGTGTACATGGATTCCATCTCAGATCACTAAGCATCCAGCCATTCTTACAGAGTCCCACTCCTGATGGCCAGCACGAAACTAGTTGGGTCATCATCTCATGATGCAATCCTCGCTCCCACTGTCATAGAGAAACCGAAGTATCTCTCAGGCGGGTGAGGAACCTTACTAGATCGGCGGAGAGGCTAGGTTCGTTGGTAACTATTGAATCCTTTGGTTCTTTCAAATCATCAGCTGCAGTTTGTATAGCTGGAACATTTCCAGTTCTACATAACAGAACTTACCTCGAGCTTGTCCAGATTTTGCTTTTAGACATAGGCCGGACAACCCCAAATCTTAACTAACTTAAGAGATGGGCTCTTCCCTTATCATATCAAATATGAAGTGGTAGGCAACTGATTTGATTTGAACCCTATTCAATAGGTATGCAGCTTCTCAAGTGCATAACTCCCAAAAAGGAAATAGGTATCTCAGTAGTACTCATCATAGAGCACACCTTATCATATAGGGTGTGATTGCTCCGCCCCGATATACCATCGTGCTATGGTGTATACGGAGGAGTAATGCTGAGAGTGAATCTCATTCTCCTTTAGAAAAGTCCATGAATTCCGTGCTCAATTATTCTCCTCCTTGATCTCATCAAAGGACATAATACTTATACCCGTATTGGTTCTCTACTTCTAACTTATTTTCTGTGAATATCTCAAAAGGTTCTGACATGTGTTTCAACAGGAACATATGTCTGAATCTAAAGAGATCATCAGAGAATGTAATGAAGTACAGAGAACCGGTCTTGGCATGTGTAGCAGGGGACCTACATACATCATCATGTATCGTCCCAAGAGTTCAATAACTCTTTCTCTGTTTCCAGTAAACAGAGCTATGGTCATCTTATCTCTGTGACATGACTGGCAAGTTTCACAAGATGTAAATTCAAACAGATTTAAATATGCATCTTTGTGCAACTTAGCTAGTCGGGTCGTATTGATATAACCTAGTCTACAATACCTCAAGAAGGATCCGTTCATTTCTGAACTCTTTCTCTTGTGTGTGTTCTGTATACTAAGAACTGTAGTTTGATTTAGAACAGCAATGCTTTTAGATAACGTGCCTGAACCGATCAACTTTTGATATAGGAAATTTTCAAAACATTATCCAACAATCCAAAATTTTATCGTTTCTTTACTAATAAAGAGACTGATATGATTTTGTATATCAGGTTCGGTATCTAATAACATTCGTTCAGAATCAATGTATTGGTAATACAGGGTGACAGTGACCAACAGACTTGGCTGCAACACTTGCCCCGTTTTCTGCCTCATGAAACTTATCACCCGTTCTCAGTTCTCTACCTTTCTGTAGCCCTATGTAACATATTACATATCTGGGATCCTGATCCGGTATCAAATACCCAGGACGTAGAGAATAGAGAAACAGTTCTGTATAAAGAACACCCCCGAAGATGATGCATCATATGCACTTTCTTCGTTAGGGCGGCACGGGAAATCTGGTATTCCCCAATTTCCTGCTCTATCTTATAACAATTATAAGTTGGAGCGGGATCAACGTTCCCCAGCACAGTATAACAAGCGGGTTCGGTCAATGCATCCGTATTATTATCTTGATTAAGGCGTGATATGGTCGCTACCTGGAGAGAGAGAGAATAAAACACTCTACGTGCGCTCTAGCAAGATCAAATTGGTTATTGTTTTATCTAATCAGGATGTCTCCCACTGTTTTTATCAAATCTTCCTTCAAACCCTAAAAGGAAAGACTAGCCGGGATTAATTACACGCTACAAGTTCGCCAATCTTTCAGCCAGGCCAGTGTCGGTACTTTGAGTGAGGTTCCCCGTGCTTTCGCACGGACCTAATTAAAGTAAACCTCGTTTTCCCAGAGGCGTAACCCCGTTGATACCTTTCTAGACACCTACTTGATCGGCTAATTGTAATGTGTAAAACTCTCCCAGGAGTAACAATTAGCCGCAGCGGGTATCGGGATCCAACTATCTCATAGAAGGTATGCAATCTCATTGCAAATTTCAACACTTGAAATTCCCGATAATTTTGCCCCTAGCATCCTATGATCTTGACGCTGGCCAACAAACCATAGTGCGCTAGTCAAGTTCAATCATTTCCTGATTGAATTAAACCTACCCGCACGACCCTTGACGCAGGCCAACAAAGTCGCACGACTACACTAATCCAATCTGCATCATATGCATAAGCAGATAAATACTAGTTAGCTACCATACACTACGCCTTGACGCAGGAAAACAAACGTAGCATGAATACTAACTACCACTTATCTGAAATGACGGAGGGCTACGACAAGTTTTTCTGAAAACCTATTGCGTAATGAACTTGATATCGTTGTAAGATCGAATGAATTTTGAAATGGAGTGTTTTTTAGGCTTTTCTAGTTTTGCTAAAGGAGTCACTCCCGGTGAAGGGATCGTCGGTCCTTTCCTCGTCGAATGAGGAGCGGGATATATCATATATATCACTGTGCAAAGCAGAAACTATAGAAGCTATCAAAAGACAAACCGAGTGTGTAGCATCTGCCAGTTATTGCTAAAGGAGTAACTCCCGGTGAAGGGATCTCGGTCCTTTCCTCATCGAATAAGATGCAGGATATATCATATATACCGCTGTGCAAAGAAAGAACTGTAGCTACCTGTTTTATTTAGAAATTCGATTCCACAACATCTTAGGTTTCTTTTTCTTTCATTAGTCATATTAATGAAGTCCCATCATTTAAGTATCTAAACATCACAGATAAATACGACGTACACTTATGCCATCCGCGTTTGCCTCGATGTCCCCTCGTGCACCGTTAGGTTAGGTAACTAACGGCAGAGCGGGGCAGGGCTAGCGCGGGTGTAAAACATAAGTAACGTCTACATAATATATCATATATACTATATACTGTATCTATCACAGAACATCAAATGATCACATCACAGATATCGCAGCAGAAGAATCATATGAAATATTGGAATACTAGGACGTCCGTGTTTTCAATACGAGCCAGTATAAAACACGGATTCCACGGTCGTGAAGAATAGCCAACCCACACCCCTAGACCCCTACGAGAGCGGCAAGCAACCCTACCAATTCTAGAGTTAGGAGACCCGGACTCGACTCCTCGAGTTGGTCTCCCACTGGACTCTAGAACCCGGTTACTTGTGGCCTCATCCTTGGGTCTATCCTAGTGCGGAAAAGTAAATAATTTACAAATGGTGACATCATCCGCAACCTGGAAGTGCCCCAATAAAAGAGTATTACATATAAGTTTTTACATGAATGAAAATGAAAAACACTCATCTCACATAAAAACCCCCCGGCTATTCAAACACGACGATCCAATATAACATATCCAGCAACACATAACATCACATGTCATCAACGTAAGTAAACATGCGTATCCCAATTGTCGTTGACATATAGCAACGAAACCGGCGATATCATATATTACACTTACGGTCGCAGAAAAAAAGTGTAAAACTACAACAGTTGGAATCCGCAATCTCTTTAGACATCGCATGCCTAATCAAATGAATTCCTTAGACATCGCATGCCTAACAATTATAAACCCCGCATTTTAGTCTCATTATCGAAAACTCTTTTCAATATCAAGTCGGACAATTCAACAAGATTCCCGACATCCTGATCGAATGCTCGTCGCAAACTTTAGTAGGCTGCCGCACCCCCGATACCGTCGACGAAGTGCACCAAGGCGGAACACCGCTGCCGCGAGCACCCGAACGGATGCTTTCGGCGATGGGGTTCTCCTACAGTCACTTGGTCGGGGCTAGGGGGTGAGGCTGTCTATTAAGTTTACCCGGCGAGTATCCGCGTACGCTACATGATTGCGACGGACTTTTGATCACAACAAAATTCCGTGGCAACCGATCAAGTGAGACTAAACTGCTATGTTTATAACAGTCAAATCAGTTATCTCATAACTACATGTGGATTCCAAATATTGTATCACATTCCGGATAAATAGAAAATGTTAAACTTTCCGATCGAACAATCGAACACCCAAGTTTTCCCGAAACAGCTCAACACATGAAACAAGTTTAAAAACATCCAGTTCATGCCTCAGTACCAACGGTCCAGTCGTAGAAGGGTCAAGTCAACGCCTCACATGTGGCACGCCGTACTGCCCCAAACCTTAAGGTTCAAAGGTCAGTTCAAGACGGTCACATAATCGAGTTAAGGTTTGTTGTCTTCTAGAGGGACCATCGCATTACTTGCACTACTTAGAACGTTATTAATCCACGGAAAGATCCAACACTTGGAAATTTCCCGACAGGGGAAAAAGTGGGTATTCATATCCGGTCGAACTTTTTAACATATTCAATAATTATCCGGAAAACATATAGACAAAATTAGACAATCCGATCGAATAATAGAATCCCCAAAACAACCCCAGAAAACTCAACAGTGGAGTGTGTTTTAAAAATTCCCAGAAGACACAGCACTACCAAAAAACAATTACTGTGCAAACCACGTGGCCTAACTCACCAATATGGCCGTGGAACCGCCGCGCAAGCCAGGGTGAGGCCGCGGTTCCGCGGCGCTTTGGTCGAGTTAGAGTCATGTGCTTCACAGTAACTCCTACAATTCCCTGCTGAATTTTTTGGCAATTTTTAATTCACAAAAATCCAAATTTTTAGAAAATTTCCAGAGAGTGGTTTGAGTTAGGGTTTCGGGGTTCGTTCGGATTTCTAACGTCGTTTACACTACGCCTAAGGCTCTAGTTAGGCTCTGATACCACTGTAGGGTTCCTAAGCACACTAATGAGGTCTCACAAGTCATTAACCATGCCAAATTCAAAAATTATATACCGAGAAACCCTAAGCAAAGATCGTTAACTAGAGTTTAGGCGAAAATACAAGCTAGTTAACAACTTAACTACTAAGTGAACGGAAATACAGCCTTTGTAGATCCGGTCCTCCATCTCCATAGCTCCGTGATGAAGTCCCCTCGCTGTGATCATCGGATCCCGGGCTCTAGCGTCGGCTTCATCGGAGAAATGGGCGGGCTAGGTCGTCGACTTCGATGCCGAAGATGATCTACGTCGAGGCAACACAAGATCAAGCTCCAACTTCACCAAGCCATGAAACTTGTGAAGAAAACACCATATACTACTTGGCAAGTGGTATAGGATGAAGAAATAGGAAGTGGGTTCACATTGGATTTTGATTTCTCACTTGGAATCATCACTTGACATTTTTGTAGAAAGATTTTCTTCTCTTCACTTGAAGAAGAAGATGAAGATGAAGAAAAATGAATTAATTACAAAAAGAAAAATGAAGTGATGGTTATCATAATGCAACCATGGGTTAGTCTTAACTCATGTAGAGAATGAACTAGGGTTAAGTAAATGGTTAGCGTTTAGGAACAAAACAAAAGGGCATGACTTTTTCAAAGATGCTTTGAAGCTTCTTGAAGCTTCAAGCCAAAATAACAAAAAGCCACCATTTAGTTTTGTCAAAAATAAATAAAGAAAGAAAATAAGACCTTAGCCATTAACCTAAACTATGGTTTAAAATAAACACACACCCAAGTTTGCATGTATCATCAAACATGATACAATCTTGTGCACAAAAATATATCACACATACAATGTGCACAAAGAAGTGACAAAAACATCTTAAGTGAACCAATATTAGTTAATGTAAAGTAATATATCAAATATATAATTATACATTAAATCATTAAATCAACACTTGATTTAACGATCCGGTCACATCGCATATAACCGACTAATATCCAATGTATCGACTTATCGAATCAATCCTCGATTCGATAATTAGGTTATATCGCATACAACCAATCGATACATTCATCGCGAGAATAGAATACGGTATCACATACACGCATTATTCTCGGTCCCGCACATATCTCATATGCGCTCCTATTTCGTTTCGCTTGAGCCAGAAAACCTCTGTGTAGGACTCTAAAGACTCGTCTATACGCCGGTAGCAGATGATGATCATATCAAACACCCACAAGCCGCAAGCGGTCTGCTAAACGTAATGGCCACCCGGGTATTGAGCGATCAGAAGATCGACGAGCAAGCCCGCTCACACTCCTGTGAATCTAACCAGTAACACTTACCGTACAGTCCGGTCTCGTCGTCTGATATGTCGCATATCTCGCCTAGGGGTGGTAAACGTCAGACCCCAATAGCTCGATAAGTCGTGTCGATATGAGGTCTATAACAGTTCAAGAAACTACTGGTAATATTTACCAGTAAATCTCAGCAACCCTGGCCAGGGATTTCCGGTTATAGCCAATCGAACATAGCGCAACATCAACTCCCTATACTGGGAGAGACGAATCCCCTCCTATCGCTCATTGCCTCTATGTGATTCGGGACTGTACCCAAAAACCACCGTTTTGCATGCCCTCTTGGACGTGGTAAGGTGGAAATCAAAGCACAGTGGGAATCACACAAGACTCTATGACGATCTCGGGTCTACAGACTAACCTGTACCAGTGTCACCAGAGAACTTCCATCTAACGTAAGGTACAATACCATCTGGGAGTTCTCGGCGAGTCCGTCCAGTGTACCCAGTCTCCACTGAGCACCCGTATATCATCTCCGATGTCAAACACCAATGGATATGGGAACATCCATCGCCCATCTGTATGGGTCGAGAAGGTATACGCTAGTCTACTCTGGTATATCAATGCCCCGTCTCGATACACCCATGACTAGGGACCTTGAAGGATGACTTATGGACTATCATGTCCCTACTAGTATGATCCGCATCATAGTCCAGGTAGTCAAGTACACATCCTAAGGGCTTTACCAACATGTAACAGAGAGACAATCAGTTTACATGTTAAGGTAAAGAACAACCAGATAGCATACTATCATGTCGAGCAAGAAAGTCCTCCCTATATATGTCCAAGCATCCATTATAATATACATCCTATGTATAGTAATGGCCTCTAGGGCATACATATAACTAACAGTGAGTTCCTACTGTACTTTGATTACTACCCTACCATGGCTCATTGGAGTCGTGCAAACAGGTTTTAGTTAGGTACAGTCCCGAGCCACATGGAGGCAAGTGAGCGTATCGGCAGGGGTTTCGTCTTTCCCGGTATTGGGGGTGAGATCACGCTGTGTCTAGGAGAGCCATTACACGAAGCCCTCGGCCGAGGCAGGAGATTTACTGGTAGGTATTCCAGTAGTATCTCAGGGTGTTCTGGGCTACACTCCGACACGACTTGTACCGCTTTTGGGGGTCTGACTTTTACCAGCCCCTAGGCCCGACATGCGATGCTCATAGACGAACGGACCGGACTGTACGGATATTATCACTGACAGGTTCAGTATGGTGTCAGGATGAGTTCGCTCATCGACCTCCCTTTTGGTCAATACCTGGTAGCTCGTTACGTATGGCTAATACCTCTGACGTGCTAGTGGTTAAATACACAGCTAAAGTATTGACGAGTCTTTAGAGTCCCCCACAAAAAGTTTCTCAAGTTTCGGGCGAAACGTTGTAGAGGCCGTATGATATATGGCAGGGTTCGATCATATACGTATGGTATTGCACGGATCATGATCGAGCGGATCATACTAGTGGGCTTTGGTTTAAGCCAGATCTAGTATTAGATTTGTTGGATTACTTTAGTCTCATCGCATTCGCATTCAGTCAGAATACGGATGCAGGTATGTATATATAGGTGAGGGGTATCCTTGCGATCCGTCATGAGTTTACTTTAGATGTTGCCGTATCTTTTTTTTGTTGCAAACATTTCGATTAATGTTTGCATTTGGAAATTATGAGCTAGAATTCATCATAACATGCATTAAATGTGACATGGACACATTAGTGACTCATGGTCTCCTTTTATGTGCTAATGTCATATTATATCAAGGTTTTGTGACTTGAAATGATAAGAGGTGAGAGAGGGGCAGCCAAGGCAAGGGTGAGCTCTCATATTATTATTTCCACTCTCTCTCAGATTATCATTCCAACACAAGAAATGAAAAGAAAAGGAAAAAGAAAGCTGCTTCTCTTCTTCTTCTTCCTCTAGCTCTTTATCTCCATCAATGGCAACACCTCTAACCTCCATCCAAGCCATGGATGCAAGAGACAAAGTGATCACAAACATTCTCTACAACACCTTGGACACGTCGGCTAGCACACTTCGTGCACGAGTTGCTTCGGATGAAGCGGGAGCCCATAAAAAGACTCGTAGATGTGGTACCCTTTCCGACGAGGAGATCGAGACCGGAGTTGCCGCGATGAGCTTGGGATGGTTGCCAAAGACCGAAGGACACGGATCGATCGGTATAGCTTTCTATCCCTTCTCTAGTTTGCTAGTAGTAGGTTAATGGTTCTATCCGGGTTTTTAAGCAAATGATAGTGCCGGTTTTCAAGTTAAGAAAATTTTCGTTTCCGCATTTTGGCCTCGGAAAGACGGCCGGGGCGCTACCGTAGTCTTGCATGGTATCGGAGCCACGCCATTAACCTTTTCTAGCTTGCTCTAGCGTGATTAGAACTTCGATCGGACGAAATTTTCAAAAACTGCATTTCCAAGCCATCAGTTTCTGTCGAAATTTTTCTGTTGTCAAAAAATTATTTGCTGTATTGCAGAAAATCAGGCAGGGTTTTTAGAGAATACTGCAGAAAAACGGTTGCATGAGGTCACTGTATCGCCACGGAACCGCGGCCGTAACCCCCTTTTGGCCGCGGTTCCACCGCCGAACAGTAACGTCTCTGCTCCATTTTTCCTACAGTGATTCCTGACTTGGAAATGGTGTTTCTGAAAATTTTTGTTTGGGCCCAGATTTATTGAGTACTGGGTATTGTGCTTGCGGCCCACTTCGAGAAATTTTGTCGATCAAAAATTTTAAACATGTTAGTTCACATTATTTACATTATATCTGCATTCGTGAATGTCATTTGATCGGTAAATCTTGTCTAATTGCTATAGCCCTTTTAGACGGATTTGCGAACGTGACATTCACATTGATGTTCTGTGTTGTGCTGTGATGTTGCGGATTTGTCGTGGTCGATAGCCTGGATGCAGTGGTAGTACAGTTTGATTGTATATGTACATTTGATATTGCAGGACGAGCCTCCGACAAGTGGACTGCCGTCACTGCCGGTTTGTATATTATTCTTTTGGGGCACGACCGGGCTGAAGTCGATGTACCCGTTGTATATATTTTACTTTCTGTACTAGGATTACCCCGCGGTGGGGTGCACCGATAGCCGGGTTCTAGAGGGCAACGGGCCCGCATCTCATGGCTTTGAGACCGATGGGGCTTCACTCTAGAATTGGTGGGCTATTCGCCGCACTCGTAGGGGGTACAGGTTGACCCAAGGAGGGATGCTCAAGTTACCGGATTCCGTGAAGTGCTGGGTGGTCCATTCACGTTGTTGAAGGGGGCTGCCTCGCTTCAGGTTTTGGCGGGTAACTTGCCACGCCCGTAGGGGTCTAGGATTTCATTGCACAGGCTATCCACACGACCAGGGGAACGTCGGGTTTCAGTATCGGCTCTATGTAACCCGGAGATCCCAGATTATCTGTATTGTTCTGTGATGCTTATTACATTTCTGTGATGTTGCATTTTATCACGCCTTGAGCGAATATTATATATTGATATATATACTAGTAGATGTTGTATATGTTTTACATCCGCGCTAGTCCAGTCCCCGCTCTGTCGTTAGTTAAGTAACCTAACGGGTGATGACGGGACCCAGTGGCGAATGCGGATGTCATATACGTACATCGTATTTTCGTTCTTTATTGGTGTGATCAAATGATGGGACTGCATTGATTCGGATCAATGCAAGCTAAACAAACCTATCTGATATTGTTGGAACATTTTTCAAAAAAAGCTGTTATTGCAAGGACGTTCTCATTTGTTTTGCACAGTGGTATTCGGTTATGAATATCCAGCACCTCAGTCGACGAGGCAAGGGCCGAGATCCCTTCACCGGGAGTGACCCCTTGGACAGAAGTTTGCGTCAGGGTAATAACTTCATTATAGCCGATTACTTTTTGCTTTGCATCGTGGTATTCAGTTGGAATATCCTGCACTTCATTCTAAGGAGAAAGAGCCGAGATCCCTTCACCTGGAGTGACCTCTTTAGCAAAGGTTTTCACAACTATATTTTTAAAAAAAGCTATCCAGTTCCTTCAACGATATCAAGTTCATTACGCTAAAGGTTTTTTCGCCAAAAACTAGCTGTAGCCCTCCGTCATTTTAGATTAGTATTGCTTAGTATTCACGCTATGTTTGTCGTTTCTATTCACCGAGGCGTAGTGTGCAGTAGCTCTGTTGTGCTTTTCTGTCGCATGGATATGTGGATTGGTTAGGACGGTCGTACGACTTTGTTGATTATTCGTCAAGGGTCTTGCGGGTGGGTTTTAACGCAATCAAGATAATGACGGGTTGAACTTGACTAGGACCTTTTGATTTGTTGATTATTCGTTAAGGTCACTTAGGTCCTAGGGGTAAAAATCACATCGGGAGTTTCTAAAGAAACTGAAACTTGCCAGGCATGCGCATACCTTCCGGAGTGTGATAGCGTGAGTGGATTCCGTCACGTTATCATGCGATGATAGATGGATCCCGATTCCCACTGATGAGTTGGTTTACTCCTCGGGTGATCCCGACTAATTCTTCTTTCAGGTTTGGAGGAGAATTTGAGGTTACAGTGGGAGGTTTCCTGATCAGATAAATTAGTAACCATTTTGATCTAGGTTAGAGTGCACGCTGAGTGTTTCTTTTCTCTCTCTCTTTTACAGCGACCATGACCCGACCCTTGACTATGACTCGGTGACCAAGTTAACTGAACCTTCTTAAAACACTGGCTTTTAGATTGTCAGAGTTGCATACCTCATTGCCACTCCTACTCTTACCCTTTTCTCCAGAACACGCCGTATTACTACGAACGTCGACTTCCATTGGATAAAACCATCGTATGGTTATATATGAACTCGAAGGAACTTGTTCCAGATTCGAGGATGGTTTCCGGTTCTGGAGAAAATGAATAGAACTATTCAGTTGTCTTTTCCTTTTTACCTTCACTCAGGTTGCGAGTGCTCCTTGGATTAGGACGGTACACCTGTTACGCTAATTGGATAGTCTTCATCCAAACCATAGGCAGGTGCCGAATGGTAGGGAATGAAGAAAACAGTTTAGCCTAAAAGGTGTATAGAAGGTATTAAGTAAAGACATATAATGGGATTAGTAAGAGGGCAAAGTAAATTGCGACTGCTATTCATGACCAAACCAAGTATTTCATCGCCACTCCTACTTCACCTTTGTATTTCTCCAGAACACTCTGTATCACTATGAAGATCCATAGTTATTTGGATAATCCATCGTATGGTTATATACGAACTCGAAGGAACTTGTTCCAGTTCGGGGATGGATTCTGGTTCAGGAGAAATAGGAATAAGGTTTTATTCAGTTGTCTTTTATCTTCACCTTCTCTCAGGTTGCGAGTGCTCCTAGGATTAGGACAGCACACCCATTATGCTTATTGGATATTCTTCTTCCAAACCATAGGCTGGTGGCGAACGGTAGGGAAAGAAGAAAACCATTTAGCCTAAAGGGGTGTACAGAAGGTAACGACTAAAGACATATAAAGGGATTTGGAGAGATGGCAAAGAAATATACGGTTACAGTCATGAATCTGGACAATAGAAGAGGCATTACTAGGAATACCCGGATACCCCTTCGAAACATTTACATGTTTAAGTTTCACTGTGTATTGTTAAAAGAAAACTGATTTCCCAATTAGTCCTTGCTCCAGGGTATGTATTTACCAGGTTTGATTCTCACATCTGTATGGTTTTATAGATGATGAGTAGGAGTAACTTATTGGTAATTGGGTGATCATCCTCATTATATCGGGATTCGTTGTAATTGGTGATATTTGAGGAAATCATCTGGATTGTTTGCCGGACGATAAATATTTGGTTTTGAATATCCGTTGTAATGCACCAATTTCAAATTGATATATCTGTACGTTTATTTTTATAAAGTGAGATATAACTTTTTGAAATTATGTTTATGACATTTACCTATATCAGTTGATGGTTAGGCAAGGAGCATTAAACAGCGGTGTAATTCTTCTTAACCATAAGTACAGTTTTCAACCTACGACGCACAGGGTATGAGTTATTAGACTCAGGGGACTTATATAGAGTTTTGTATATTGTCCAGTGTCCATTAGGACAGAGGGGTTGGTCCTCGTACTATACTCTGTTTACTTGTGACTTCTCTGGTTTTAGACAGGTGTTTCGTAGAAACACAAAGTCCAATTTTTGAGAAGTTGTAGGTATAAGAGTAAAGTAGAGAACCAGGTGTTGCAAGTATCAGGATTTTTCAAAGTGATCGAAGATGTAGATACTTGTGTATGGTATTCAGTTAATAGTAATGATTAAGAGAACTTGCTTCTCTTTCAAGTTACTCATAATTGGAAGCACTCCTAAGTTGAGTAACGCTGATCGGCCACCTTCCATTTAGTTAACATGCACTGGAGATAGCTGCATGATTTGAATCTGGTTCCAATTAAATCAGTGCCTCTGTTTCTATATTGGGTATAGAACGGTTCATATCTTAACGATGTTAAGGTACGGGGAGTTGTCCGGCTTATGCTTAAAACAAGACTCTGGATAACTCAAGGCACGTTTCTGTAATGGCTGTTTGTGGGTTGACTCGGGCTATGACGAGGGTTGGCTTTCTACCATCTGGAAGATCAATAGTGATATTGTTCTTGACTCGCCACAGTTTTAATAAAAATGGATTTTTTCATAAAACGGTAGTGGGAGTATGGTAGAACTGGAAGTGATTCCAGAACCGCAAATGATTACTAAAAATTTGATAATGAGCTAAACATTCAATCTGGATTGACATTCCATTGGCCACTCCGCAGATGTGGAGGGTAACCTCAGGCACCCGAGAGGTACTTCGGTAGCCTCAAGGACAATGACAGGGAGGTTCTTGTTTACCCAGACTTGACACTACTGTTGTTCCAGACTATAGGACCCGGCAGGAGGATGAGTATAGCGTCGTTCTAAACAAGCTTTAGAAGTGTACGTGTATATGACTCTGCCAGAGGGTTGTCGTAGTCAGTGGGAGCAGCGGAAGCATAGTGGACAAGTAGCTTATGTCTATTTATGGACTAAAGAAGTTATAGCGGAGATAGATCATCTATTTCTGATGTGACAGTCATAGGTTTGACTTCATCAGAATAGGGGATGGATCTGTTAAGAAAGTAGTAGGGTGTGATGTCCTGGCATTTGGATGACATACACAGAGTAGGAAGTGAAATTCCTATACTACAATCGGTTATACTTTGGTTGTCACACAGTGGTTTCTCTACATAGGATATGGATATTATATCAGATATTCTGGTTACTAGATCTATGGTTTTAGATCTAGATTTGGGTACTTTCCCAATTTGGGTACTTAGACAGCATTCTACAGAGGTTTTAGAATGGACGACTCCTGGCACGGTAGTGTACCTGCAGATGATGGAGTCACCCTCTCTAAAGGTGTCTTATAGACTAAAAGGGAGAGGGGTGTGCATGATTGGCAGATCACTTGCTTAGGCAATTGAGTCAATCATGAGATGTCAAGTACCACACCAGATGATATTTTTGCACTAGATGCAATAAGTTGATATTAATCCAATCCTGGAGAAACGATCGGAAGCAGTTTTAGAACATAGGTTGATGTTCCACGGATTTGATAACGGCAGCCTTCTTCGGTAGACGGTTATCATTCCTGGCTTTCAAGGTGACCTGGATGACAGAGTGACTGTCAGAGTTGTAGTTTTCCCTCTAAGGAGGGGTAGTATTTTGGACAGGTGGTCCAAGCAGATACTGAGGGAGGTGTGGCGCAAGATACTGATTAAGTTCAGTTGACGATACTGTCTAAGAAGTTTGGATTTGGAGTTCATTTATGAACTAGGTCCCATCAGATATCCAGACATATTCTAAGACAGGTATTGCTCATTTCGGGAGATGACTTTCTCTATGAACTTGAGATAAAGAGAGACATAGTAAGAAACATCAGGGCGGATCCACTCACTGAGGCTATTCCTCGAACGTAATAGTTTCGCAAACGGGCTTTGTGAGACTGATTAGTAGAGGAGTTGGGTGTTCGGTATCACACGGGCTGTGAGTATGCGACATCGCAATAATTAGCCTTGAGTGCAAGTGGGAGATTGTTGGATATAGTGCCCTCAGAGTCAATTATTGAATCGCAGGCACGTGATTGCAATGATTGAGGGAGGACCTATACCGGTAGGACAGTCTTACTCGAAAGCTTTGTATACTATCTGGTTTGTCTTTATCATCGTGTACAGTTCACTATTACACGTTGATAGAAAATAGTATACTATCTGGTTTTTCTATATCATCGTGTACTGCTTTAGGTGATAGTACAGATCACTATTGCACGTTGATGGAGCCCTTAGGATTCATGCTTGACGACCAGCAGTATGATGGCGATCATATACGTGGGAGCTGGGGTCTATAAGCACATCCTTAAAGTGGTCCCTAGTCGTGGGAGTTTCAAGACTGGGCATCGATACTCCATTAGTAGACTAGTATATACAGTCGAGACCCCGACGAGGGGCGGTAGCCGGTCTCACAAGCTATTGGTGTCAGTTGGTTCACCTAAGATGTATACAGGTGCTCATTGGGTTATGAGTACACCGGACAGGACTCACCGGGAACATGCTAGTTGGTATTATACCTAACGTCAGATAGCAGTTCCCTGGTGACATGTGTACAGGTTAGTTCATTGACCTGAGATCGTCATTATTCTCGTGTGAGTTCCCACTGTACTTTGATTACTACCCTACTACGGCTCAATGGAGTCGTGCAAACAGGTTTTAGTTGGGTACAGTCCCGAGCCACATGGAGGCAAGTGAGCGTATCGGCAGGGGTTTCGTCTCTCTCGGTATTGGGGGTGAGATCGCGCTGTGTCTAGGAGAGCCATTACACGAAGCCCTCGGCCGAGGCAGAAGATTTACTGGTAGGTATTCCAGTAGTATCTCAAGGTGTTCTAGGCTACACTCCGATACGACTTGTACCACTTTTGGGGGTCTGACTTTTACCAGCCCCCTAGGCCCGACATGAGATTCTCATAGACGAACGGACCGGACTGTACGGATATTGTCACTGACAGGCTAAGTAGGGTGTCAGGATGAGTTCGCTCATCGACCTCCCTTTTGGTCAATACCTGGTAGCTCGTTACGTACGGCTAATACCTCTGACGTGCTAGTGGTTAAATCCACAGCTAAAGTATTGATGAGTCTATAGAGTCCCCCACAGACAGTTTCTCAAGTTTTGGGCGAAACGTTGTAGAGGCCGTATGATATATGGCAGGGTTCGATCATATACGTGCGGTATTGCACGGATCATGATCGAGAAGATCATACTAGTGGGCTTTGGTTTAAGTCGGATCCTAGTATTAGATTTGTTGGATTACTTTAGTCTCATCGCATTCGCATTCAATCGGAATGCGAATGCAGGTATGTATATACAGGTGAGGGGTATCCTTATGATCCGTCATAAGTTTACTTTAGATGTTGCCGTATCTTTTTGTTGTTGCAAACATTTGGATTAATGTTTGCATTTGGAAATTATGAGCTAGAATTCATCATGACATGCATTAAATGTGACATGGACACATTAGTGACTCATGGTCTCTTTTTATGTACTAATGTCACATTATATGATGGTTTTGTGACTTGAAATGATAAGAGGAGAGAGAGGGGCAGCCAAGACAAGGGTGAGCTCTCATATTATTATTACCACTCTCTCTCAGACTATCATTCCAACACAAGAAAAGAAAAGAAAAGGAAAAAAGAAAGCTTCTTCTCTTCTTCTTTTTCCTCTAGCTTTTTATCTCCATCAATGGAAACACCTCTAACCTCCATCCTAGCCATGGTTGCAAGAGACAAAATTATCACAAACATTCTCTACAACACCTTAGACACATCGGCTTGCACACTTCGTGCGCGAGTTGCTTCGGATGAAGCGGGAGCCCGTAAAAAGACTCGTAGATGTGGTGCCCTTTCCGACGAGGAGATCGAGACCGGAGTTGCCACAATGAGCTTGGGATGGTGGCTAAAGACCGAAGGACACGGATCGATCGGTATAGCTTTCTATCCCTTCTCTAGTTTGCTAGTAGTAGGTTAATGGTTCGATCCGGGTTCTTAACCATACGATAGCGCCGGTTTTCAAGTTAAGAAAAATTTTCGTTTCCACATTTTGTCCTCGGAAAGACGGCCGGGGGACTGCCGTAGTTTTACAGTATTCCTCATTCACTTAGATGTAAAGTTGTTTGCATTATTGATTCATCCAAATCTCTAGTTAAGATTCTAGGTTAGGGTTCTTTAGTACGGCAAAATTTTGAAATTTGCATGTACGATGTCTCCCAAAACCTTGCTGCCGCCCTACGGAACCCAAAAGTGGTATCAGAGTCAAGCTAGAGAATTAGACGATATTTGTAGAATTACGAAACCGAAACAACTCCGAAACACCCGATATAAAAATCTAGTTTCTGTCGAATTTTTTAAAGGGTCAATTTTGTTTTAAGCAACTGCAGAATGTTATATGAGACGTAACATGAACAAAGTAGAAATTTGTGTTGGGTTTTGCCGACACCCCGGCCATCTATCCATGACTAAATGCGGAACAAAAACTTTCAAAACTTTGGCGCAAAAAAACCAGCTATGATCGAACCAAAAACCCTATACTAGCAAACATGCAAAGAGGAGTTTGGAGAGGTTATACCGATCGATCCGTGTCCTTTGGTCTTCAACCTTTGCCCAAGCTCCTCGCAGCTGCCCTGAACTAGTTCACTCTCCGGTCTCTCTCGTTGATGAGGATCCACATCGAGGATTCTTTATACAGGCTCCTGCTTCTAAACCGAAGCAATTCGGACATCAAGTTTGCTACCTAGATGCCCAAGATGAAGTAGAGATAGTGTGTGATTACTTTGTCTCAATACACTCAATGATTCTCAACACATGAGATGGAATGAGTGGAGCTTGAAGAAGAAGCCATGGATGGAAAATGTGAAGCTCAAGTCTTAGCACAAAAGAAAAAGGCAACACTTGAAGAAAAAGAAGTGGTGGCTGCCCTCTTTTCTTTTGTGATCAATTGTGAGGTATTTGTGTATTGCAACTTAAGAAATATCATCTATCATACCTCCACAAATATCTCACAACAATAATAAAATAACAAGCATGGCACAAAGAAACACACCATGAGTCACCATGCCACAATAAATGCCACAAGCCAAAACTTAAGCTCACAATTTCCATCACAACAATATTTAAACATTAAACTAAATGTTTAAATGAACAAGGAAATGCCATCTTCAAAAGTAATCTTATAACGGATTACAAGAATACCCCTCATCTGTATATACATACCTGCATCCGCATTCCGACTGAATACGAATACAACGAGACGAGAATAATCCAACAATCTAAAACTAGGATCCGGCTTAAACCAAAGCCAACCTGTATGATCCTTCCGATCATGATCCGTGCATGACTACACGTATATGATCGAACCCTGCCATAAAACCATACGGCCTCTACAACGTTTCACCCGAACTTGAGAAAAACTCTGTGTAGAACTCTAAAGACTCGTCAATACGCTGGCAGTGGGTTGAACCACAAGCACGTTAGTGGCACTAGCTGTACGTAACGGCTTCCCAGGTATTGAGTGAAAGGGAGACCGACGAGTGAACTCATCCTAAAACCCTACTGAGCCTGACAGTGACAATATCCGTATAGTCTGGTCCGTTTGTCTATGAGTATCGCATATTGATTGATCATATTTTTCGATGTCGTGTTTAGAAAAGTGTAAATATCACAACCAAAGAAATTTGTAAACAGTAATCAATAACGGTGTCAATTGTAGGTTCGTTAGCGAGTGCGGATCGTCCACAGGGAAAGTGTGATTTGATCGTAATTGTTTTAGTTGAGTCGAAAATTAAAAGATAAAAGAAAATTGATCAAGAATTATGAAATTTAGTTTCAAGAATTATCAGGAAAATAAAGATCTAAAATCAAGAATCAAGAATTGTTCCCAAATTGTTTGAATTATCAAGATTTGCAAAGAGGCTCATAGAAATTGATCCAATCAATAGTGATGATGATGAATTAGGATTACAAATTCTTATCTATTGATGAGTTGTTGCTAGATCGATGACGATCAACGAGAATTAAGGATCTATTGAACAAACTAGGGTTTCTTCATCATATCCATTGTCCTTTCGTTGATTAGCATTCAAATTCTAGCCTCTAGGAAATTCAATCATCGATCGTTGATCTCTAATTTAGAGCGAAAAGATTTAAGAAAGCATCTCGCTCAAATCTAGGATGTCGGTGATTCAATTTCCTAAAGTTTACAAAACTCATAAGTCTTAAGAATCGTTCAAGAATTTAATCATCATCATCTATCTATTTTCTCGATTCCTCCACGAGCGGAATTTTCACTCAAACATCATGAAAAAGAAAACAATCAAGAATTGAGAACTCTTCATAATGCTCAATTTTAAAGAAAAGCAAGATCAAGAATTTTCACCATTTATTATTCAACGTTTCGTTACAATTCACTCAAAGACTACAAGAATTGAGGAGAGAACTCGATCGTCGAATTAGCTTCGCATTGTCTTCGTGAGTCGCGGATCATCGTGGATCTCTTGCTCGGATGAAGATCGGCGTTGCTTCAAAAAGGCTTGTTGGATTCTTGCTTGATTCGGTACTCGATGATCTTGATTTGGCTTTGGAATTGGATTCGGGGTAGGGTTTTAAGTTGCAAGTTGTGTCACTCAACTTATGGAATTTTGGCTCAATTTTCAGCAACCTTGTAATGATGCCCTTCGGTCCCTTTTATAGTCTTCTCCTTTAGCTTCCCGTAGAAGCTTGATCTAGCTTCCTTTAGAAGCTAAGCTAGGTTTAGCTTCCCTTAGAACCTTGATAGTTATGAAGGAAGCTTCTAGATTGAGTTAGTTAGCTAGCTTGCTTGAGAAGCTTGGTTGTTGGGTAGAACCTTCTAGATTTAGCTAGCTTGCTCGAGAAGCTTGGGGGTATTAGGCTTGTACAAGAAGCTTGGCAGTTAGGACGGAAGCTTCTGGAGATCTCTGGAGACCGAAGTGCCTTGAATAAGTTTGGCCAGTGAAAGGAGACTTCTGACATAGTGTTCTGCCGCTGACGTGTCATCGTGGTCACGGATCCGCGGCGGATCGGCGCATTCGGCCGCGGATCCGCGACCGTATAAAGGTATTGATGCATGGAATTTTCTGGTAATTCTTCTGTTGGCTTTAGGGCACTTTTCTGATGTCTGGAATATATTTTTATACTTTCTTGTTTACTACAAGATCACAAGTCTTGGACTTGGCGTATTTTATCAGCACTTTTAGTAGTTCCGGCTCTTTTACCTGGAGAATTTCCTGCACACAATCTCGAGACAAGTGTTGCGATATACAAACGATCGTGTGTGCAATAATAAACACACAATTTCCCTCAAAATGCCGGTTATAATGTATAACAGATGTTATTTGGTATTTTACAGACAAATTGCTAATATGTGCTATATTCATACCGAACACCTTTAGATGATTACAAATAGTAGGGAAATTGATGTGTTAAAAATGCAATATTTTCGACTGATCAAGTTCCCCCAAACTTAATTTTGGTCGTCTCGAGCAAACTTGTTTTATTAAAAAGAGAAGGAGAAAATAAAGAAAAAGAAAAACTAACTAGCACACTTTCATAGGCAACACGATTGCACTGAGCACGTGCAGCAAGCCTTTAAACCTCTAGGTGTCCCTTGTAGGAGGAGTGTTATCTCCTGAGGGTTTTAAGCGGATTGCACCCATAAAATCCAATAATAAAAGGAAGACCGTGAAAGTTACATGTAAAGATAAGAATTGTAAAAGAAAGACTTTGAAAATTAGAGTTTCCAACTATACTAGCTTTTCGGTTGTCATGAGCCCTATCTTAATAGTCATGGAAAGATATTAGAAATCACATCATCCCTCAATAAAACATCGTCTTTATTCTTCATTCCTTCCTTCCTTCCAAACATCGATCATATACCCCTACGTGTATGTAGAAAACACCCCTACACTCGGAGAATTCAATTCAAGCTATCATACTCTTGTCCATCGACCTCAGTACTTTTTAATTTGATGAATATTTAGATGGAATTGCTCACACATTTTTCATGCGACCGTTAATATTTCTTGAGGTACTAACCGACCGATTACTCATGTGCTTTCTTATTAGGTGTACTAGTAATTTCCTTGTCTTGCACCACCTAAGGCTTAGCAGTGACTCCCAGACCAGTTTGTCTAAGGCACTAGGTGATGAAGCACCCTCGCTATATTTTTTTATTGCTGTCTTGGCGATAACAAAACCAGTGTTTATTTTTCTAGACCATTTATATTTTATTCAATTTATTTATTTCCTTCATACTTTGGCTTTTAGACAAGAGCATTTCAAGGTATCCTCTACCATCTCGAGTTTTAAGACGTGTGTAAGTGTGTATAGTAGGGTATCAACGTTCAATTGTTTGGCTTCCAGAATAGGAACTATTTTTCAGACTTATTTTTATCCTCAGATTAGTGACATCTTTCATCTTACTAACCTTTGGGACAATGGCTCATTACTACTTATTACTAGTTTCGTATAAGAAAACTTTTAATTTTCTAGGTTTTCTTAAATTTTTCCGATCTTTTGGATGTAATTTTTCACTATCTAATCTTTCATTATCTTATTTATGTACATTTTTTTTTGTGCTTCTGCAAGTTATGATGCAAAGTGATGCGTAAATAAGCACAAACCTCCCCCAAACTTGTTTTCAACAGTGTCCTCACTGTTGCCATCCGCTAGATCACAAAAACCTGTAAGCCTGGGAGGAAATTTATTAATGGGGGCAATAAATATGATCGTGAATATCCTTCCCCAAACTTATTCTTTTGGCTCACAATTTTAAGTAAAAAATTTTATTCTCAAGAGCCAGCTTATACCCCCCCCCCCCAAACTTGAGTTAAACAATGAAAATCACAAGAGGGGGTCAAAATTACTGGTCAATGCCAAGCTTTGCAAAGACCGAAAGTCAACACCAACCATTCAAAGATTTTATCAGTATAGTGCACCGGTTGGTGGAAGAAAAAGTTGAAAAGAGCCAAGAAGAAGTGGGGAAAAGATAAGTGGTGTGAAAGAATGTGTTTGCGTCTCGTTTTGGAGAGACGATGCAGTGATTGTGATGGATTACTCGAATCCTCTTTATAGTCCAGAAGAAGGGGTGGAGGTTCAATTTCTTTGTTTGGGAGATGATTCATCTCAAGACCCGTATTTGCTAAAAATGCGAGCTCATCAGCGAAAATTTCCTCAAAACTCTCATCGTTACCCCGAAGAATAATGTCATCAAAAAACACGGGGTGATCTTCAGACTCCAAAAACGGTTCATACTCAGTGTTAGTTATTGACCTAGACAACTCGGTGGAAGAGTCTGTATATGTATGATACATAGTTGGGTCAAACAACAACATATGAAAAGAGTCAAGCTCAGTATCATGAGGTTGATCAAATTCGCTGCTGTCGACATCCATTAATTCGACAGAACAGACCTGAGCAGTAGGTTTGGAGGGTACACTTCCCAACTTGTAAATGTTCAGCTCAATTGACATCTTCCCGAAGGATAGGGTCATAGAGCCGTTACGACAGTTGATTATAGTATTGGAAGTGGCCAAAAAGGGGCGACCAAGAATAACCGGAATTTGATTCCGTGGGTTTGCTACAGGCTATGTATCAAGTACAATAAAGTCCACAGGGAATACAAATTCCCCGATTTTTATCAACACATCGTCTAGTTCACCCCTAGGTTTGGTGATTGATCGGTCGGCCATCTGGAGAGTGCAGTGGGCTGGTTTAAACTCTCCAATCCCTAACTGCTCATAAACAGAGAAAGTAAGCAGGTTAACACTTACGCCAAGGTCAAGTAGAGCACGGTTAATGTGTTTATCCCCAATAGAAATAGAAATAGTAGGATAGCCAGGATCCTTACGTTTCCTAGGTAATTGTTGGGGAAAAGTTGTGTCTACAGTTTTGGAGATCCTGGCAAAGTGAGATGAAAAAATTTCCCTCATGAAAAAAAATGAACTCTCTCATCTCTCCCTCTCAAAGTGGCCGGCCCCTACCAAAGAAAATGGTGGTGGGAATAATTGAAATAATGCAAGAAGGAATATGTATGATAAAAAATGAGAAGGAAAAAGAATCACACCATTTCTCATCAAATCCTTTCACACACCATCACATTAAATGCAATGGAAGAGACTAAAAAAGAATCTCATGATTATGAAGCCACAAATGCAAATAAACCCTCCACAACATGCTAATTTGCGAACTTGCAAATTAGCCCCTCCAACGGAAAGTCCGGCCGCGAAGGAACAAAAGAAAACTGGCCGAAACGGAATGCAAACTGGCAACTTCAGAAAACCGATCCCGTAATAAATTACAGGAAAACCCGGCTACTGCATATACATGCCCGCATTTGTATTCCCACTGAATACAAATGCAAAGAGACAAAATCTATACTGTCTAGTACTAGGATCCGGCTTAAACCAAAGCCCGCTAGTAAAATCCGTTCGATCACGATCCGTGCAATACCGCACTTATCTGATCGAACCCTGCCATATCTCCATATGGCCTCTATAGCGTTTCGTCCGAAACTTGAGTAACTGTGTGGGGGGGACTCTAAAGACTCGTCAATACTATGGTTGTGGATTTAACCACTAGCATGTCAGAGGTATTAGCCATACGTGACGGGCCACCAGCTATTGACCAAATGGGACGTCTGTGAGCGAACTCATACTGACACCCTACTGAGCCTGTCAGTGACAATATCCGTACAGTCTGGTCCGTTCGTCTATGAGCATCGCATGGCGGGCCTAGGGGGTTGGTAAAAGTCAGACCCCCAAAAGCGGTACAAATCGTGTCCGAGTGAAACCCAGAACACCCTGAGATACTACTGGAATACCAACCAGTAAATCTCCTGCCTCGGCCGAGGGCTTTGTGTAATGGCACTCCTAGACACAGCGTGACCTCACCCCCAATACCGGGAGAGACGAACCCCTGCAGATCCGCTCACTGCCTCTATGTGGCTCGAGACTGTACCCAACTAAAACCTGTTTGCACGTATCCTTTGAGCGTGGTAGGGTAGTAATCAAAGCACAGTGGGAACTCACACGAGACAAATGACGATCTCAGGTCGATGAACTAACCTGTACACATGTCACCTGGGAACTGCTATCTGACGTCTGGTATAATCCCAACTAACAGGTTCCCGGCGAGTCCTGTCCGGTGTACTCATAACCCAATGAGCACCTGTATACATCTTAGGTAAAACAATTGACACCAGTGGCTTGTGAGATCGGCCACCGCCCCTCGTCGGGGTCTCAACTGTATACAATAGTCTACTCTGGAGAATCGATGCCCTGTCTCGAAACTCCCACGATTAGGGACCTTTTAAGGATGTGCTTATAGACCCCATCTCCCACGTATATGATCACCCTCATACTGCTGGTAGTCAAGCAAGAATCCTAGGGGCTCTATCAGCGTGCAATAGTGACATGTAAGGTCACCTAAAGCAGTACACGATGATAAAGATAAACCAGATAGCATACTATCATCTTGAGTAAGACTGTCCTACTGAGACAGGTCCTCCTTCAATCATTGCAATCACGTGCCTGTGATCCAATAATTGACTCTGAGGGCACTATCTCCAACAATCTTGCACTTGCACTCAAGGCTAATTATTGCGATGTCGCATACTCACAGCCCGTGTGATACCGAACACCCATCTCCTCTACTAGTCAGTCTCACAAAGCTCGTTTGCGAAACCATTGCATTAGAGGAATAGCCTCAGTGAGTGGATCCGCTATGATGTTTCTTTCTATTTCTCTCTATATCTCAAGTTCGCGGAGAAAACCATCTGCCGAAATGAGCAATACCTGTCTTAGAGTATGTCTGGATATCTGATGGGACCTAGTTCATAAATGAACTTTAAATCCAAACTTCTCAGACTGTATCGACAACTGAACTTAATCAGTGTCCTGCGCCATGCCTCCCTCAATATCCCCTTGGACCACCTGTCCAAAATACTGCCCCTCTTCAGAGGGAGAACTATAACTCTGACAGTCACTCTGTCATCCAGGTCACCTTGGAAGTCTGGAATGATAACTGTCTCCCGAATGAGGCTGTTGTTATCATATCCTTAGAACATGCACTTATGTTCTAAATCTTCTTCCTATCATTTCTCCAGGATTGGATTAATATCAACTTATTGCAGCCACTGCAAGAACAACAGCCGGTGTGGTACTTGACATCTCATGATTGACTCAATTTCCTAAGCAAGTGATCTGCCAATCATGCACATCCCTCTCTACTTTAGTCAATAAGACACCTTTAGAGAGGGTGACTCCATCACCTGCAGGTACACTACCGTGCCAGGAGTCGTCCATTCTAAATATTCATAGAATGATGTCTAAGTACCCAGATTGGGAAACCACCCAAATCTAGATCTATAGATCTAGTAACCAGAATGTCTTGATATTATACCCAAGTCCTATGCGGAGAAAACACTGTGTGACGACCAAAGTATAACCGATCGTAGTATAGGAGTTTCTTTTCCTACTCTGTGTATGTCATCCAAATACCAGGACATCACACCCTACTACCTTCTTAACAGATCCATCCTCTATTCTGATGAAGTCAAACCTATGACTATCACATCAGAAATAGATGATCTATCTCCGCTTTAGTCTATAAATAGACATAAGCCACTTTTCCACTATGCTTCCGCTGCTCCCACTGACTACGACAACCCTCTGGCAGAGTCATATAGGCATACACTTCTAAAGCTAGTTTAGAAAGACGCTATACTCATCCTCTTGCCGGGTCTCACAGTCTGGAACAACAGCAACGGAAAGTCTGGGTAAACAAGAACCTCCTTGTCATCGTCCTTGAGGCTACCGGAGTACCTCTCGGGTGCCTGAGGTTACCCACCATATCTGCGGAGTGGCCAATGGAATGTCAAATCAGATTGAATCTTTAGGTTCTTATCAAACTTTTAGTAATCATTTGCGGTTCTGGAATCACTTCCAGTTCTACCATACTCCCACTACTGTTTTCTGAAAAAAAAATCCATTTTTATTAAAACTGTGGCGAGTTTATAACAATAACACTATTGATCTTCCAGATGGTAGAAAGTCAACCCTCGTCATAGCCTGGGTCAACCCACAAACAGCCATTACAGAAACGTGCCTTGAGTTATCCAGAGTCTGGTTTCAAGCATAAGCCGGACAACTCCCCGTACCTTAACATCGTTAAGATATGAACTGTTCTTTACCCAATACAGAAACAGAGGCACAGATTTAATTAAACCAGATTCAAATCATGCAGCTGTCTCCAGTGCATGTCAACTAAATGGAAAGAGGCCGATCAGTATTACTCAACTCAGGAATGCTTCCAATTATGAGTAACCTGAAAGAGAAGCAAGTTTTCTTAATCATTACTATTAACTGAATACCATCCACAAGTATCTACATCTTCGATCACCTTGAAGAATCCCGATACTTGCAATACCTGGTTCTCTACTTTACTCTTATACCTATAACTTCTCAAAACTTAGACCCTGTGTTTCTACGAAACACCTGTCTAAGAACTAGAGAAGTCATAAGTAACCGAATATAGTACGAGGATCAATCCCTCTGTCTTAATGGACACTGGACAACATACAATACTCTGTATAAGTCTCCTGAGTCTAATAACTCATTCCCTGTGTGTTGTAGGTTGAAAACTGTACTTATGGTTAAGAAGAATTACACCGCTGATCAATGCTCTTTACCTAACCATCCACTGATATAGGTAAATGTCATAGACATAATTTTAAAAAGTTATATCTCACTCTATGAAAATAGACGTACATATATATCAATTTGAAATTGGTGCATAACAACGGATATTCAAAACCAAATATTTGCCGTCCGGCAAACAACCCAGGTGACTTCCTCAAATATCACCAATTACAACGAATTCCGATATAATGAGGGGGATCACCTAATTCCCAATAATTTACTCCCACTCATCATCTGTAAAACCATACAGATGTGAGAATCAAACCTGGTAAATACATACCCTGGAGCAAGTGTTAATTGGGAAATCAGTTTTCTTTTAACAGTACACAGTGAAACTGAAACATTGAAATAATTCGATGGGGTATCTGAGTATTCCTAATAATGTCTCTTCCATTATCCAGATTCACAACTGTAACCGTATATTTCTTTGCCATCTCTCCAAATCCTTTTATATGTCTTTAGTCATTACCTTCTGCACACCCCTTTAGGCCAAATGGTTTTCTTCCTTCCCTACCGTTCGGCACCAGCCTATGGTTTGGAAGAAGACTATCCAATAAGCATAATGGGTGTACTGTCCTAATCCTAGGAGCACTCGTAATGCGAGAGAAGGTAAAGATAAAAGACAACCGAATAAACCTTATTCCTATTTCTCCTGAACCAGAATCCATCCTCGAACTGGAACAAGTTCATTTCGAGTTCGTATATAACCATAAGATGGAGTATCCAAATAAACTATGGATCTTCGTAGTGATACGGAGTGTCCTGGAGAAATACAAAGGTGAAGTGGGAGTGGTAATGAAATACTTGGTTTGGTCGTGAATAGCAGTCGCAATTTACTTTGCCCTCCTTCTAATCCATTTCTTTGTCTTAACTTAATACCTTCTGTACACCGTTTAGGCTAATTGATTTTCTTCATTCCCTACCGGTCGGCACCTGCCTATGGTTTGGAAGAAGACTATCCAATTTGCGTAATAGGTGTACTGTCCTAATCCAAGGAGCACTCGCAACCTGAGAGAAGGTAAAAGGAAAAGACAACTGAATAGTCCTATTCTTTTTCTCCAGAACCGGAAACCATCCTCGAATAAATTCCTTCGAGTTCGTATATAACCATACGATGGTTTTGTCCAATGAAAGTGGACGTTCGTAGTAATACGAGGTGTCCTGGAGAAAAGGGTAAAAGTAGGAGTGGCAATGAGGTATGCAACTCTGACAATCCAAAAGCCAGTGTTTAAGAAGGTTCGGTTAATTTGGTCACTGAGTCATAGTCAAGGGTCGGGTCCTGGTCGCTGCCAAAGAGAGAGAGAAAAGAAACACTCAGCGTGCACTCTAACCTAGATCAGAATGGTTATCACTTTATCTAATCAGGAAACCTCCCACTGTAACATCAAATTCTTCCCCAAACCTGAAAGAAGAATTAGTCGGGATCACCCGAGGAGTAAACCAACTCATCAATAGGAATCGGGATCCAACTATCATCGCATGATAATGTGACGGAATCCGCTCACGTTATCACACTCCAGAAGGGATGCGCATATCTGGCAAGTTTCAGTTTCTTTAGAAACTCCCGATGTGAGTTTTGCCCCATGCTCTTATGACCTTGACGAAGGTCAACAAATCATGAGTCACATGTCAAGTTCTACCCGTCATTGTGCAGGTTAATTTGAACCCACCCGTACAAGCCCTTGACGAAGGTCAACAAGGCTATACGACTGTCCCAAACTAACGCATCTATCTATGCAGTAGAAAGGTAACAAGCAGCTACCATACACTATGCCTTGACGAAGGTCAACAAACATAGCATGAATACTACGTGCTACCCGTCTGAAATGACGGAGGGCTATGAATGGTTTCTAGCGAAAACCTTTAACGTAATGAACTTGATATCGTTGAAGGAACCGGATAGCTTTATAAAAATATAGTGATGAAAACCATTGCTAAAGAGGTCACTCCCGGTGAAGGGATCTCGGCTCTTTCCCCGTAGAATGAGGTGCAGGATATTCCAACTGAATACCACGATGCAAATCAAAAGTAATCGGCTATAATGAAGTTATTGCCCTGATGCAAACTTCTGTCCAAGGGGTCACTCCCAGTGAAGGGATCTCGGCCCTTGCCTCGTCGACTGAGGTGCTGGATATTCATAACCAAATACCACTGTGCAAAACAAAAGAGAACGCCCTTGTAATAACAGTTTTTTGAAAAATGTTCCAACAACATCAGAATAGGTTTGTTTATCTTGCATTGATCCGAATCAGCGCAGTCCCATCAATTGATCACACCACAAAAGAACATAAATAATGATGTACGTATATGCCATCCGCATTCGCCACTGGGTCCCGTCATCACCCGTTAGGTTACTTAACTAACGACAGAGCGGGAACTGGACTAGCGCGGATGCAAAACATATACAACATCTACTAGTGTATATATCAATATATAATATTCGCTCAAGGCGTGATAAAAAGCAACATCACAGAAATGTAACCAGCATCACAGAACAATACAGATATCTGGGATCCCCGGGTTTCCTAGAGCCGCTACTGAAACCCGACGTTCCCCTGGTCGTGTGGATAGCCTGTGCAATGAAATTCTAGACCCCTACGGGAGCGGCAAGTTACCCGCCAAAACCTGAAGCGAGGCAGCCCCTTTCAGCAAAGTGAATGGACCACCCAGCACTTCACCGAATCAGGTAACTTGGGCACCCCTCCTTGGGTCAACCTGTACCCCCTACGAGTGCGGCGAATAGCCCGCCAATTCTAGAGTAAAGCCCCCTCTGTCTGAATGCCATGAGATGCGGGCTTGTTGCCCTCTAAAACCCAGCTATCCGTGCACCCCTCCTTGGGGTAATCCTAGTACAGAAAGTAAAATATACATACAACGGGTACATCGACCTCGACCCGGTCGTGCCCCAAAAGAATAATACAAACAGGCAGTGACGGCAGTCCACATGTCGGACGCTCGTCCAGCAATATCAAATGTACATATAAAACAAAACTGTACTAACATTGCATCCAGGCTATCCCCCACGACCAATCCGCAACATCACAGCACAACACAGAACATCAACGTGAAAGTCACGTTCGCAAATTCGTCTAAAAGGGCTATAGCAGTTAGACAGGATTTACCGATCACATGACATTCACGGTCGTAGATATAATGTAAATACTGTGAACTAACATGTTTAAAATTTTCGATCGACTGAATTTTCCGAAGTGGGCCCCAAGCATTACTGTAGCACTCAGAAACATCTGGGCCCAAAAAGAATATACCAGAAACCCTATTTCCATGTCAGTAAACTACTGTAGAAATTTGGTACGATTTGGCCACAAAACGGCGGTTATAAAGCCACTTCTCGGCTATATCGCATAAGGTAAATGGGAGAAGACGTAGACGTATAGCATCCACAGAAAGCTGTGAAGTACCCATCATAGCGCATACATTTTCAAATTTGGTAATAAAGACGTATGCATCTTCAGACTCGAGACCATGATATTTTGGTAGAAGATTGATGTATTGGGGTTTGATTTCAAAATTTTCCCCATTGGCTGGTGGAATGGTGAGACAGGTCGAAAGAGGACCTCGCATAGGGTAACATCTCTCTTGGAGAGAGATGCGGGGTGGATTCTGCGCACCTGCGGACGGTGGCAGAGTAGTGTTAAAGGAGTTCGATGGAGAATTGTCCATCGAAGTGGGTATGGTGGTGGGTGAAGAAAAAGTAGACATAGAATTACTGACTTTGGAGTCGATAGGAGGAACGCGGACAAGACGGGCACTAGAATCCCGTGTCCAGCCGAGCATGCACTAAATGGTTTAGCACAAGTGGCAGCGTTGTGATAATTAAGAAAAAGATGAGTTGGTGTTTGTTTTGAAAAAGATACGAATTTTAGAAAAATCAAATCATAAACAATGCATAAGCAACCCTAGATCTAATGGTCACCTTGGTCAAGTCTCTAGACCGCTCCTAGACTTCCAGAAGACAAGTCACAAGATAAATCCTCAACTGCCTCTTTGACCCTCCTGTGGCCAGGTAAGTGCCAGGTAAGTGGGAGGTTCTCCACTACGTAAGTAGTGGGCCTAATTAAGTAACCACTTGCCTTAGACACACTTGCCTTAGACACCACAAAAGAAACGCAGATAAGCGATAGATTACCCACGACCTCTTTCTGTCCTAAGTGGGCGCGACGGTCCTTAGAGTCATGTCTAGATATTTTTTAGTTAATGGGGGTGATGCGGATTCGGTTTTGTGAATTTTGGGGCTTAGGAAGGGTAATGAACTCCCCACCTAATCTGAATTTGGTCTTTGCCCCTTAATTTCCATATTAAAAATGCAAACAACCAAGATCAAACACGCACAATTTTTCTTTTTGCGGCGCTGCGAATTTTTGCAAAGAAACCTGCAGAAATTGGTTAATGGAGCAGATCAAGGAGGAGATAAGAAAGAAAGAAATATACCTGAAAAGTTTGGAACAGTGAACTCCTAGTCTCGCAGCGGAACTGCTGCGATATGCACCTTATGGCCGCGGACGCGCGGTCTGGAAGTGAGATCTATGCACAAAATTTTCTCAAGATGCTTATGTTGCCTCACTGAACTCCCAGAGATGCTCAGAATATTTTTCCTCTCGCTCCACAGATTCCAGATTTCCTCGCAACAATTCACAACAAATCGTTAAGCACTTGTGCGAATTTTGATCTAAAAATTCTGATGGAATAATAATTTTTTCAACTCAAATTTCAAAAACGAACAAATTAGCACACGATCCCCGGCAACGGCGCCATTTGATTGATCATATTTTTCGATGTCGTGTTTAGAAAAGTGTAAAGATCACAACCAAAGAAATTTGTAAACCGCAATCAATAACGGTGTCAATTATAGGTTCGTTAGCAAGTGCGGATCGTCCACAGGGAAAGTGTGATTTGATCGTAATTGTTTTAGTTGAGTCAAAAATTAAAAGATAAAAGAAAATTGTTCAAGAATTGTGAAATTTAGTTTCAAGAATTATCAAGAAAATAAATATCTAAAATAAAGAATCAAGAATTGTTTGAATTATCAAGATTTGCAAAGAGGCTCGTAGGAATCGATCTAATCGATAGTGATGATGATGAATTAGGATTACAAATTCTTATCTATTGATAATTTGTTGCTAGATCGATAACGATCAACGAGAATTAAGGATCTATTGAAGAAACTAGGGCTTCTTCATCATATCCTTTGTCCTTTCGTTGATTAGCATTCAAATTCTAGCCTCTAGGAAATTCAATCATTGATCGTTGATCTCTAATTTAGAGCGAAAACATTCAAGAAAGTATCTCGCTCAAAACTAGGTTGTCGGTGATTCAATTTTCTAAAGTTTACAAAACTCATAAGACTTAAGAATCGTTCAAGAATTTAATCATCATCATCATCATCTATCTATTTTCTCGATTCCTCCACGAGCGGAATTTTCACTCAAACATCATGAAAAAGAAAACGATCAAGAATTGAGAACTCTTCATAATGCTCAAATGTAAAGAAAAGCAAGATCAAGAATTTTCACCTTTTATTATTCAACGTTTCGTTACAATTCACTCAAAGACTACAAGACTTGAGGAGAGAACTCGATCGTCGAATTAGCTTCGCATCGTCTTCGTGAGTCGCGGATCGTCGTGGATCTCTTGCTCGGATGAAGATCGGCGTTGCTTCAAAAAGGCTCGATGGATTCTTGCTTGATTCGGTACTCGATGACCTTGATTTGGCTTTAGAATTGGATTCGGAGTAGGTTTTGTTCACTAAACTTGCAGAATTTTGACTCAATTTTCAACAACCTTGTAATGATGCCCTTGGGTCCCTTTTTATAGTCTTCTCCTTTAGCTTCCCCTAGAAGCTTGATCTAGCTTTCTTTAGAAGCTAAGCTAGGTTTAGCTTCCCTTGTAAGCTTGGTAGTTATGAAGGAAGCTTCTAGATTGAGTTAGTTAGCTAGCCTGCTTGAGAAGATTGGTTGTTGGGAAGAACCTTCTAGATTTATTTAGCTTGCTTGAGAAGCTTGGAGGTATTAGGCTTGTATAAGAAATTTGGCTGTTAGGACGGAAGCTTCTAGAGATCTCTGGAGACCGAAGTGCCTTGAAGAAGTTTGGCCAGTGAAAGGAGACTTCTGACATAGTGTTCTGCCGCTGACGTGTCATCGTGGCCACGGATCCGCGGTGGATCGGTGCATTCGGCCGCGGATCCGCAGCCGTATAGAGGTATTGTTGCATGGAATTTTCTGGTAATTCTTCTGTTGGCTTTAGGGCACTTTTCTGATGTCTGGAATATATTTTTATACTTTCTTCTTTACTGCCAGATCACAAGTCTTGGACTTGGCGTATTTTATCAGCACTTTTAGCAGTTCCGGCTCTTTTACCTGGAGAATTTCCTGCACACAATCTTGAGACAAGTGTTGCGATATACAAACGATCATGCGTGTAATAATAAACACACAATTTCCCTCAAAATGCCGGTTATAGTGTATAACACATGTTATTTGGTTTTTTACAGACAAATTGCTAATATGTGCTCTATTCATACCGAACACCTTTAGATGATTGCAAATAGTAGGGAAATTGATGTGTTAAAAATGAAATATTTTCGACTGATCACATATCGGGTCTAGGGGATGGATAAAGTCAGATCCCTAATAACGCAATATTCAGTATCGGTATGAAGCCCATCACCACCTAAGAAACTACTGATCCGAATCGGCAATTCTCGACTACCTTGGCAAATGATTTCTGGTGATGGCCCCCGTGCACACCGTGACATCAACCCCCAATACCGAAAGAAACGAATCCCCTGACAATCCGCTCACTGCCTCTATGTGGCTCGGGACTGTACCCAACTAAAACCTGTTTGCACGACTCCTTTGAGCCGTGGTAGGGTAGTAATCAAAGTACAGTAGGAACTCACACGAGATAAATGACGATCTCCGGTCGATAGACTAACCTATACACATGTCACCAGGGAACTGCTATCTGACAATAGGTATAATACCAAGTAGCATGTTCCCTGCGAGTCCGTCCGGTGTACTCATAACCCAATGAGCACCTGTTTACTATCTTAGGTGAACCAACTGACACCAATGGCTTGTGAGACCGGCCACCGCCCCTCGTCGGGGTCTCGATCCGTATACACTAGTCTACTCTCGAAGTATTGATGCCCAGTCTCGAAACTCCCACGACTAGGGACACTTTAAGGATGTGCTTATTGAATACCCAACTCTCACGTATATGATCGCCATCATACTGCTAGTAGTCAAGTAAGAATCCTATGTGCTCTATCAACATATAATAGTGATCTGTAATGTCACCTTAAGCATGTAAACGATGATAAAGACAAACCAGATAGTATACTATCATCTCGAGTAAGACTGTCCTACCAGTATAGGTGCAATCACGTGCCTACGATCCAATAATTCACTTGAGGGCACTATAGCCAACAATCTCCCATTTGCACTTAAGATTAATTATTTCGGTGTTGCATACTCAAATCCCGTGTGATACCGAACACCCAACTCCTCTACTAATTAGTTTCACAAAGCTCGTTTGTAAAGCTATTGTGTTCGATAAATAGCCTTAGTGAGTGGATCCACTCTGATGTTCCTTTCTATATCTCTCTTTATCTCAAGTTCGTGGAGAAAGCCATCTCCCAAAATGAGCAATACCTATCTTAGAATATGTCTGGATATCTAATGGGACCCAGTTCTCAAATGAACTCCAAATCCAGCAAATTTCTTAGACTGTATCATCAACTGAATTTAAGCAGTATCCTGCGCCATTCCTCCCTCAGTATCCTCTTGGACCACCTGTCCAAAACAATTGCCCTTCGTCAGAGGGAAAACTATAACTCTGATAGTAACTCTGTCATCCAGGTCACCTTGGAAGCCTGGAATGATAACTATCTCCCGAAGGAGGCTGTCCTTATCATATGCCTAGAACATCCACTCATGTTCATAAACTGCTTCCGAACGTTTCTCCAGGATTAATATATAAACTTATTGCAGCTAGTGCAAAAACAACATCTGGTGTGGTATTTGACATCTCATGATTGACTCAATTCCCTAAGCAAGTGATATGCCAATCATGCACATCCCTCTCCCCTTTAGTCTGTAAGACACCTTTAGAGAGGGTGACTCCATCACCTGCAGGTTCACCACTATGCCAGGAGTCGTCCATTCTAAAACACCTTTAGAATACTTTCTAAGTACCCAGATTGGGAAACTACCCAAATTTAGATCTAAAACCATAGATCTAGTAACCAGAATGCCTAATATAATATCAATATCCTTTGTGGAGAAACCACTGTGTGACAATCAGTATAACCGATCGTAGTATAGGAATTTCACTTCCTACTATGTATATGTTATCCAAATACCAGGACATCACACCCTACTACCTTCTCAACTGATCCATCTCCTATTCTGATGAAGTCAAAGCCTATGAATGTCACATCAAAAATAGATGATCTATCTCTGCTATACATTCTTTAGTCTATAAATAGACACAAGTTACTTGTCCACTATGCTTCCGCTGCTCCCACTGACTACAACAACCCTTTGACAGAGTCATATATGTAAGTCCATGTCACGCACCCCACGTGTTTGCGGGGAGGCGGAATATATGAAAAACAATTATCAAAGCTTCATAACACGGACTTGAGCACACGGATCCTGTCTAAACCATTACTAGCAAACTACGAGAGGTTTAACTACTCGGATTCGAAGTTATACCTCACGTTACTTGTCTTTCGGGTCTTCATCGCTGTCCTCCACACCTCGTAGGCTCTATGGAACTTGGGCACCTCAACAGCCTTCTCGAGTCAAAGACGATCCACCCGAGAGTCTATATTCTGAGCTTCTATCTCGAATCTGAGATAATTACGGCTTCTAGTTTGCTAATCTAGAAGTCCTAGAGGGTGTAGAGTATTTAAATGGATTACATAGTCACTTAAACCCTATGATTCTCAACTCATGAGAGCTTTTATGGTATGAGGAAGAAGATGAAGACTTGAGGAGAGAGAAGTGTTTTGTGATAATGAAATGAATAATGTATCATACTTGAATAATATGAAGCATACAAATATCTCTCTTGATCAAATCAAGATAATATCTAGCATGCTTCATTTAATTCAAATGGTGAATCACCTCATGAGTCGTGAATCATTTAATGTAAACCTACACCTCATCCTCCACCTTATTTAGTTTAAATCTAAAAAGAAATAAACACAAATGAGTCACCTCCTTCTAGAAGCATCCCGACAAATTACGAGACTGCCCCTCCCATCCGTATTTCCGAAAAACATAGATAATTTTTGACTGAATAAATCGATCTGTATAATACTAGAATCTTGCTTAAACCAAAGCCCGCTAGTATTATCTGCCCGATCATAGTACATATACAAGTGTACGTAAGTGATCGCGGCCCTGCCGTAAAACCATACGGCCTCTACACCTTTTGCCCGGTGCAGGGAAACTCTCTGTGTAGGACTCTAAAGACTCGACACTATGCTGGCAGTGGGTTTAACTGTAGGGTTCCTAGGCACGCTAATGAAGTCTCACAAGGCATCAACCATGCCAATTTCAAATTTTATGAGTGCCGAGAAACCCTAATACGGATCGTTAACTAGAATTTTAGGCGAAAAACGAAACTAGTTAACAATTTAACTAAAAGAGAGAGGCTACAACCTTTGTAGATCTGATTCTCCACTTCCTTAGCTCCATGTAGGCATCCTCTCGCTGTCCATCTCGAATCCCAGACTCAATCGTCGGCTTGATCGGAGAAGTGGGCGGGCTAGGTCGTCGGCTTCGTGCCGAAGATGATCTACGTCGAGGCATCACAAGTTCAAGCTCCAACTCCATCATGTTGTGAAACTTGTGAAGAAAATACCCTATACTACTTGGCAAGAGATAGAGGGTGAAGAAATAGGAGGTGGGTTCACTTTAGAATTGGATTTCTCATACTTTGCTCAAGTTGCCATTAATAGACTTAAGCTTTTTCTTTGAAGATGAAGAAGAAGATGAAGTTAGAATATGATAAGTATTAAAGAAAATAGAAAAGAAAATAGATACTTATCATATACTAACTATGGTAGAGTGTAGAGAATAGACCATGGTTACTTGGAATGGTTAGGGTTAAGCATGAAGACAAGAATGGTTATAAAGTCAAAGCTTCATGAAGCTTCAACTAGAAACAAAGAAAGCCACCATTCTCTCCAAAATCTTTTCCAAATAAATGAATAAATAAATAAATAAAAGAATAACCAAAACCCTAATCATCTACTTAACCATGGTTTGATTCTTTACACTTAACCAATTAAACATGCATCATCAAACATGATACAAACATGTGCACAAAAGTATATCACATATACAACTTGCACATCAAGTGATAAAATCCATTTAAAGTGAACCAATACTAGTTAATGCAAAGTAATATATCAAATATATAATTATACATTAAATCATTAAATCAACACTTGATTTAATGATCCGGTCATATCACATATAACCGACTAGTATCCTATGTATCGGCTTATCGAATCAATCCTTGATTCGATATCTAGGTTATATCGAATATAACCAATCGATACATTCATCGCGAGAATGGAATACGGTATCATATACACGCATTATTCTTGGTCCTGCACATATCTCATATGCGCTCCTATTTCGTTTCGCTTGATCCAGGAAACCTCTGTGTAGGACTCTAAAGACTCGTCAATACGCCGGGTAGCAGATGATGATCATATCAAGCACCTACAAGCCGCAAGCGGTCTGCTAAACGTAACGGCCATCCGGGTATTGAGCGATCAGAAGATCGACGAGCTAGCCCGCTCACACTCCTGTGAATCCAACCGGTAACACTTACCGTACAGTCCGGTCTGTTCGTCTGATATGTCGCATATCAAGTCTAGGGGTGGTAAACGTCAGACCCAAATAACCGATAAGTCGTGCCGATGTGAGGCTCATAACAGGTCGAGAAACTACTGGTAACACTTACCAGCAAATCTCTGATCAGCCCTGGCCAGGGACTTCCCTGTTACGGCCAATCGAGCACAGCGCAACATCAACCCCCAATACCGGGAGAGACGAAACCCCTCCTATCGCTCATTGCCTCCATGTGACTCGGGACTTTGCCCAAAGACCACCGTTTTGCACGCCCTCATGGACATGGTAAGGTGGAGATCAAAGCACAGTGGGAATCACACAAGACTCTATGACGATCTCGGGTCTACAGACTAAACTGCACAAGTGTCACCTGATAACTGCCATCTGACGTGAGGTATAATACCATCTGGGAGTTCTCGGCGAGTCCGTCCAGTGTACCCAGTCTACACTGAGCACCCGTATACTATCTCTGATGTCAAACACCAATGGATATGGGATCATCCATAGCCCATCTCATGGGTCGAGAAGCGTATACGCTAGTCTACTCTGGTATATCGATGCCCCGTCTTGATACACCCACGACTAGGGACCTTTAAGGATGTACTTATGGACTACCATGTCCCCACTAGTATGATCTGCATCATAGTCCAAATAGTCAAGTACACATCCTAAGGGCTTTACCAACATGTAACTATAAGACAGTTTAAAGAGACAAGTGTACATGTTAAGATAAAGAGTAACCAGATAACATACTATCATATCGAGCAAGAAAGCCATCTCTATATATGTCCAAGCATCCAATATAATATACATCATCTGTACAATACCGAGCATCCCGAAGAGTCTCTCAAACTGTATCTGGGGAATGGCCTTCGTGAGTGGATCCGCCGTGTTGTTCTTCGTGTCAACTCTCCTGACCTCGATCTCCCGGCGATCAACTATCTCCTGGATCAGGTGATACCGCCTCAGAATATGCCTGGATCGCTGATGGGACCTGGGTTCCTTGGCCAAAGCCACCGCTCCATTGTTATCGCAATACAAAGGTATTGGATAGAACCACACCAAGTTCAGTAATGAACTTCTTGATCCAGACAGCCTCTTTGGCAGCATCGTTGGCAGCGATGTATTAAGCCTCCATCGTTGAGTCTGCCACGGTTTCCTGCTTGGAACTCTTCCAGCTAACCGCCCCTCCGTAAAGGGTAAAGACAAATCCCGACTGCGACTTAGAGTCGTCCTTATCACTCGGGAAGCTCGAATCGGTAAAGGACTCCACTTGGAGTTCTCCATTACCACACACCAAGAGCATCTCATTAGTCCTTCGTAAGTACTTGAGAATGCTCTTCACAGCTGTCCAGTGACTCTCTCCAGGATCAGCTTGATACCTGCTCACTACACTTAGTGAGTATGCAACATCGGGTCTGGTACATAGCATCGCGTACATGATAGAGCCTACTGCCGAAGCATAGGGTATCCCTTGCATGCGAGCTCTCTCCACATCAGTCTTGGGAGACATCTCTTTGGAGAGAGTGACTCCAGAGATCGTGGGCAAGTTCCCACGCTTTGATTCTTCCATACTAAACCTCTTTAGTATGGTGTCAATATACCTGGATTGGGACAATCCCAATATCCGTTTGGATCTATCTCTATAGATCCTAATTCCCAATATGCAGGAGGCATCACCAAGATCTTTCATCGAGAATCTTTGTGATAAGAAGAGCTTGACCGATTGCAGTATAGGAATATCATTTCCTATCAAGAGTATGTCGTCCATGTACAATACGAGGAAAACAACCTTACTCTCTGCTACCTTCTTGTAGATACAAGGTTCATCTGGGTTTTTGACGAAATCAAACTTATTGATAACGACGTCAAAGCAGATGTTCCAACTCCGCGATGCTTGCTTTAATCCATAAATGGATTTAAGCAGCTTGCACACCTTCCCGCTGCTCCCACTGTCTACGAAGCCCTCTGGCTGAGTCATGTACACGCACTCTTCTAAATCACCATTTAGAAAGGCGGTCTTAACATCCATTTTCCAGATTTCGTAATCATGACATGCAGCGATGGCAAGCATGATCCGGATGGATTTAAGCATAGCCACTGAAGAAAAGGTTGCGTCATAGTCCACACCTGGTCTTTGACGAAAACCCTTTGCTACAAGTCTAGCTTTGAAAGTCTCCACTTTCCCATCTACACCAAGTTTCTTTTTGATGATCCACTTGCTCCGAATGGGTTTTACCCCTTCAGGAGCAACTTCCAAAGTCCATACTTTGTTGGTGTACATGGATTCCATCTCGGACCGCATAGCATCCAGCCATTTCACTGAGTCCCTACTCGTGATGGCCTGCTCGAAGATAGTTGGGTCATCATCCTCCATGATGCAATCCTCGCTTCCACCGTCAATGAGAAAATCGTAGTATCGCTCAGGTGGAAGAGATACCCTACTAGATCGGCGGAGAGGCTGGGGTTCGTCGAGTTCTACTGAATCCTCTGGCTCTACCAAGTCTTCTGTTTCAGTTTGTGTTGCTGGAACCTCTTCCAGTTCTACCTCAATGCTACTTGTCTGTTTCATAAGAAAACTCTTTTCTAAGAAAGTTGCACGTCGAGAAACAAACATTTTTTGTTCCTCGGAGTGGTAGAAGATATACCCTCGCGAATGTTTGGGATATCCAACAAACTTACATAGAACAGACCTTGCCTCAAGCTTGTCCGGATTTTGTGTTTTAAAATAGGCCGGACAACCCCATATCTGAATAAAATTAAGACATGGTCTCTTGCCATTCCATATCTCATATGGAGTGGTAGGCACTGATTTGGTTGGAACTCTATTCAATAGGTATGCAGCAGTCTCTAGTGCATATCCCCAGAAGGAAATAGGTAACTCAGCTGCACTCATCATAGAGCACACCATATCTAATAGGGTGCGATTTCTCCGCTCCGATACACCATTGTGCTGTGGTGTATAAGGAGGAGTAAGCTGAGAGAGAATCCCATTCTCTTTTAGATAATCTCTGAATTCGTTACTTAAGTATTCTCCTCCTCGATCAGATCGAAGGATCTTAATACTTTTGCCCGTTTGGTTCTCTACTTCTTGTTTATATTCTCTAAATTTCTCAAAAGCTTCTGATTTGTGTTTCATCTGGAACACATATCCGAATCTAGAGAGATCATCAGTGAATGTAATGAAGTACGAAGAACCATCCCTGGCATGTGTAGACATGGGACCACATACATCACTATGTATTAGTCTCAAGAGTTCGGTAACTCTTTCTCCGTGTCCAGTAAACGGAGTTTTGGTCATCTTGCCTTTGAGACATGACTGGCAAGTGTCATAAGATGAAAATTCAAACGAATTTAAATATCCATCCTTATGCAACTTAGCTAGTCGTGTCGCATTGATGTGACCCAGTCTACAATGACACAAGAAAGATTCGTTCAGTTCAGAACTCTTCCTCTTGTGTGTGTTTTGTAAATTGAGGACTGTATTTTGATTGAGAATGAATATGCCATTATACATCGAGCCTGATGCAATCAACTTTTGATCTAGGAATATGTTCATAACATTATCCTTTACTACAAAATTATATCTTTCTTTACTTAATAAAGAAACTGATATAATGTTGCACATCATGTTTGGTATATAATAGCATTCATTTAGAATCATTGTATTACCACTTGGTAATACTAGGTGATATTTGCCAACTGCTTTGGCTGCAACATTTGCCCCATTCCCAACTTGAACGGAATGATCACCTTTTCCCAGTTCTCTACCTTTCCGCAGCCCATGTAACATTTTACATATGTGGGATCCTGATCCGGTATCTAATACCCAGGACGTAGGGTGAACTGAGAAACAGTTCTCAATGACAAACACACCCGAAGATGATGCATCAACATGCATGTTCTCCGTTTGGGCGGTGTGAGAATCCAGATATTCTCCTGTTTCCTGTTCATTCTTATAACACTTATAAGATAGAACGGGTTCAACGTTCCCCTGCACAGTATAACTTGCGGGTTCGGTCAATACATCCATATTATTATCTTTGTTAGGGCATGAAATGGTCGCTACCTGGAGAGAGAGAGAAGAAAACACTTTAGCGTATGCTCTTGCAAGATCAGATTGGTTATTATCTTATCTAATCTGGATGGCTCCCACTGGTTTTTATCAAATCTTCCTTCAAACCCTAAAAGGAAAGACTAGCCGGGATTAATTACACACTACAAGTTCGCCAATCTTTCAGCCAGGCCAGTGTCGGTACTTTGAGGGAGGTCCCCCGTGCTTTCGCACGAACCTAATTAATGTAAACCTCGTTTTCCCAGAGGCGTAACCCCGTTGACACCTTTCTAGACACCTACTCGATCAGCTAATTGCAATGTGTAAAACTCTCCCAGGAGTAACTCTTACTCGCAGTGGGTATCGGGATCCAACTATCTTATAGAAGGTATGCAATCTCATTGCAAATTTCAACACTTGAAATTCCCGATAATACTTTTGCCCCTAGCGTCCTGTGACCTTGACGGAGGCCAAACTACCTACAAGGCGCTTGTCAAGTTCAACCCGTCATTTCTAGATCGAATTAAACCCACCCGTACGACCCTTGACGGAGGCCAAACTACGCCGTACGAATACCCTAATCCAATCGCATCATATGCTGGCAGATAAGCACTTGTTAGCTACCATACACTACGCCTTGACGGAGGCCAAACTACCGCAGCATGAATACTAAGTAGTACTTATCTGAAATGACGGAGGGCTACGCAGGTTTTTCTGAAAACCATGAGCGTAATGAACTTGATATCGTTGTAGAATCAAAATGAAGTTTTGAAATGGAGTGATTTTGAGGCTTTTCTTGTTTTGCTAAAGGGGTCACTCCCGGTGAAGGGATCGTCGGCCCTTTCCTCGTCGAATGAGGTGCGGGATGTATCATATAAATCACTGTGCAAAGCAGAAACTATAAAAGCAATCAAAAGTCAAACCAAGTGTGTAGCATCTGCCAGTTATTGTTAAAGGAGTCACTCCCGATGAAGGGATCTCGGTCCTTTCCTCATCGAATAAGGTGCAGGGTATGTCATATATACCGCTATGCAAAACAAGAACTGTAGCTACCTGTTTTGTTTAAAATCTGATTCTATAACATCTTAGGTTTCTTTTCTTTCATTAATCACATTAATGAATTCCCATCATTTAAGTCACCTAAACATCACAGATAAATACGACGTACACTTATGCCATCCGCATTCGCCTGGATGTCCCCTCGTGCACCATTAGGTTAGGTAACTAACGACAGAGCAGGGCAGGGCTGGTGCGGATGCAAAACATAAGTAACGTCTATATAATATATCATATATACTATATACTGTATCTATCACAGAACTTCACATGATCACATCACAGATATCGCAGCAGAAGAATCATATGAAACATTGGATATACTAGGACATCCGTGTTTTCAATACCAGCCAGTATAAAACACGGATTCCACGGTCGTGATGAATAGCCAAACCCACACCCCTAGACCCCTATGAGAGCGGCAAGCAACCCTACCAATTCTAGAGTTAGGAGACCCGGGCTCGACTCCTCGAGATGGTCTCCCACTGGACCCTAGAACCCGGTTACTTGAGCTCCCCTCCTTGGGTCTATCCTAGTGCAGAAAAGTAAATAATATACAAAGGGTGACAGCTTCCGCAACCTGGAAGTGCCCCAAATAAAAGAATATTATATACAGAGTTTTTACATGAATGAAAATGAAAAACACTCATCTCACATAAAAACCCCCGGCTATTCAAACACGACAATCCAATATAACATATCCAGCAACACATAACATCACATGTCATCAACGTAAGTAAATATGCGCATCCCAATTGTCGTTGACATATAGCAACGAAACCGGCGATATCACATATTACACTTACGGTCACAGAAAAGAAAGTGTAAAACTACAACAGTTGGAATCCGCAACCTCTTTAGACATCGCATGCCTAATAAAATGAAATACTTAGACATCACATGCCTAACAGTTATAAACCCCGCATTTTAGTCCCATTATCGAAAACTCTTTTCAATATGAAGTGACACTAAACCGCTAGATTTATAACATTCATTCAGTTATCTCATAACTATGTGTGAATTCCAATTATTGTATCTCATTCCGGATAAATAGAAAATATTAAACTTTCCGATCGAACATTCGAACACCCAAGTTTTCCCGAAACCGTTCAACACATGAAATAGGTTCAAAGACATCCACTTCATGCCTCAGTACCAACGGTCCAGCCGTAGAAGGGTCAAGCCAACGCCTCACATGTGGCACGCCGTACTGCCCCAAACCCTAAGGTTCAAAGGGCAGTTCAAGACGGTCACATAATCGAGTTAAGGTTTGTTGTCCTCTAGAAGGACCATCGCGTTACTTGCACTACTCAGAACGTCCTTAAACCAAAGAAAATCCAACACTTGGATATTTTCCGGCAGGGGAAAAGTTGGGTATTTATATCCGGTCGAACTTTTTAACATATTCGAAAAATATCCGGAAAAACACATAGACAAAGCTTGATAATCCGATCGAAACATCGAAGCTCTAAAACACCTCAGAAAATTCAACTCTTGAATAAATATTAAAAATACCCATAAAACTCAGCTGCTGAAATGATGAATTACTGTGCAAATATTACAGGAAAATCCCATCAGTTGGCCGCGGAACAGCCGCAGAAGCCAAGCATCTGCCGCGGTTCCGCCGCACCTTTGACTATTCATGAGGTAAATTTTGCACCGTAGTTCATAGAATTCCCTGCTGAATTTTTTAAGCATTTTTAATCTGGAAAAATCCCAGTTTTTAGAAAAAGTCCAGAGAGCATGATGTGTTAGGGTTTCGATGTGTATTCGGGTTTCAAACGTCGTCTAGACTTCGCCTAAGGCTCTAGCTAGGCTCTGATACCACTGTAGGGTTCCTAGGCACGCTAATGAAGTCTCACAAGGCGTCAACCATGCCAATTTCAAATTTTATGAGTGCCGAGAAACCCTAATACGGATCGTTAACTAGAATTTTAGGCGAAAAACGAAACTAGTTAACAATTTAACTAAAAGAGAGAGGCTACAACCTTTATAGATCCGATTCTCCACTTCCTTAGCTCCACGTAGGCATCCTCTCGCTGTCCATCTCGAATCCCGGACTCAATCGTCGGCTTGATCGGAGAAGTGGGCGGGCTAGGTCGTCGGCTTCGTGCCGAAGATGATCTACGTCGAGGCATCACAAGTTCAAGCTCCAACTCCATCAAGTTGTGAAACTGTAATGACCCCAAATTCTTTATACATTTGTATTATCCCTCTTCAATAATATACCGTATTTATTTGTACTTGGTATTTTCCTTTTTCTATTAAATTTATTATTATTTTATTCCTCAATCTATTATGTAATTTTTTCTAGGTACAATTTCATTTTCTTATATTTAAGTTTTTAACTTCTCATTCTTATTTTTCCTTTCATAAATATTTAACCCAAATCCATTATTCTTATTCTCTACAGCCCATCTAAAAAGCCCATTTTCTTTTTAAGCAACATCATATATTTAATTCTAATTAAATATATGCATGAACAACTTTATAGCTCATTGGTTAAGTCTTTGCATTGTTATTCCATAAGTCACATGTTCAAATCCTCATTCTTGCAATTGTTTTTTTTTATCATTTTTTTTATTCTTCTCATAACCTACAAATGAGACCTTTCATTTCCAAAATGAATGGTGGCCTTTCATTTCTCTTTTAATTCTCATGTTAAATGCATATATTATAATTCACCATTACACCATCTTTATTGTCCTCCTCCATCTTTTCCTTCCTCATATTTTTCTATCTCTCACTTCTTCCTCTTCACCTAGAATCCAAGAAGAAGAACATGAAGAAGTCTTCAAGAAGGTCTCGCTAGTAACGCGAGACTATCGGCGGATAGACAAGCCCGGTGACAATACCGGCTTGTGCATGTAAGTCCCTTCTCTCTTTCCTTCCCTCCATCTCTTTCTTTTTCTCTTTATATTTCTCTTAGTTTATATTGCCATGAAAAACTTCCCTTGACATATCATAGTTCCTAAATAATTAATTAAATGGATACATATATAAATAATGAACACACAAACATACACACTTATATAGTTTGTAAAGTCTTCTTCATTACACTCAATTCATATGTTAACAATTCATAGTGACCAATTAGGAGTGCATGTTTGTTGTTTTATTTTAAATCACTTTATTTAAAGTTTGTAAAAAAAAAATTTGAAGTTACGTATAAATACCATGGTTTTCTCATTTCTCACATATGACATATCAATACCTTTAGTTTTAAAATAATTTTTATAAATTAATTTTTAATTCTGAAAATTTCATGAAATTTACATATGATAGAATATATTATTTTGTACACGCTGTAAAAATTTTAGATCGATCCGCATAACGGTTTAGGAATTACATCGTATTTATTCACTGATCGTAAAACAGAAAACTGCAGTTATCGGTCAACTTCTAGGACATATAACTTGGTATACCGATATCCAAATTGAGAAAACTCAGGTGTTTTTGATATATACATTGAATGATCTAGATTTTCTTAGTTTTATAGTTTTACTGAAAACTCATCTAAGATAAAGAAAACTGTGTTACAATATTAAGTGACGGATCTGGACAGAATCTTTTCCGATTCGCACACTGTTTTTAAATTGGACATAACTCGAACACCCGATGTCCGTTTGTGACAAAATTTAGATGTGTAGATGCACCATTGATAGAACTATAATTTTATGTATATTATATTACTTAGGAATGCATGAAACAACCTGATATAGGCTTTGCAATAGAATATATAGTTGCTGTCCAGAAATCTAAATGTCTGTTTTAAACGCTGATATTAAAATGATCATAACTAGAGCTTCAGAAATCCAAATCATGTGAATCTTGGTGTTTTCGATAAGTTCATCGAAATACCTAAAATTTTCTAATACTTTTCATAACCTGAAAACTGATGGAAATTAACTCAAACTGCATTTTAAAAAATATGTGACGGTGCCGATTAGATTCTGATCTGTTTTGCGCGACGATACGAAAACATATATATCTCTCAAACCGGTAGTCGTATTTAGGCGAAACTGGAACTCACGCATGCAAAACACTTAGATCCATATTTTTTTTTATGTTCTCGCATTCGTTTGACTTGATTAATTAGTCGTACATAATATTTCTTTACAGCATTGTTTTTGGTAGTTACTCGTATAATATACTTGACTCATTTCATACTATTCGAACATGTATACATATTTATCTTGATCATTAAATTGTTGTATATACATAAAGACGATAATTAATTACTTGAGGTGTATTTTGAAAACTATACAATATTACATTTTACAATAAACCCCCTCAAGTTTTATAAATTACAATAAGGTCCCTAACAAATATTGAACTTCAACTTACCTTCTTTAGTCTGACTCGGGTTAGAGTCTTGTTATTTCTGACTTGAATATGATTCAAGTCAATCTTATTCTTTTATATTTCAACTCAATATGAATACTTGAATCCCTGAATCCAGTTAACAATCTATATAATTTGACTGAACCGAACCATGGATATTCCTTTTACATGTTTTCCAGTATTCCATTTACATGACTCTACGGTTATAACCGTTTCCTGATATCATGGTTTCGGTCAGTCAGTTAATCAATCTTACAATCAATACAATTTTACAAGATAACAATACAAACAAGACATCGCGGGGTTTAAGGGGTAGATTGGTACGGAAGGAGTTAAAGGTGGCACGAGATGGTAAGATTAAGACACCTAACCTGAATCCAATTGCCGTTGTTCCGGGTTGTATAACGAAGCCTTGTACTTCCATTTGCCCTGATCTCTAGCATATAGAGATCCCTCTCGTATACACTGGCATCCTTCTGTACCAAGCTACAACAACAGCGTTAGCACCATACTACTATAATATGACAATACAATACAACATTAAAAGCTACTCTCTCTCTCTTTTACTCTCTGTCTATTTCTCCATTATCTTTGGGACTTACCGAGCGACCTGTTCGCTGACGACATTCTATTTCCTTCTTCTTTGAATGTCGTCAGGTGCGTCGGACCAAGCTGAGATCGAGCCCACCAGTGAAGACTTGTAGCGGTTCCACGAAGACCTCGAGCTCTAGATATTGTATCTTGTTCTTTCCAGTATTTTTCATTTTCATGTTATGCCACTGTTTAGGCATCGCTTTTCATTTCAGTTGTATTTTCCTTTTCATGCATTGTACAAAGAATGTTATTAATAAAAGTTGCTGTTCTTTTTATACTCTTGTCTCTTGTGTATTTATATTGCTTAGCTACGCTTAGCGTATGTACTTCTGAGTACATACGTAGCGGACCTCGTCGCGTCCACTTCTCCGTACACTGGGAAGCGGGGCGTGACAGGTTTTGTTGGTGGCCCATGCAGGTCAGAGCTGTATGAAACCCTATCAGGCAGTTCTGTTCTGCGTGAACAACCTAAGCAATATAAAACACAAGAAATAACAACTGAAAACATTCTTTACATTACATATTCCTTGAATCCATCTTGAACTCCACCTTCGGTTTCCTTGAAGTCCATCTCTCCACTTTTGAATCCTTAATTCTTATTCATGCTTTCTATTTGTATCTTGTAGACTTATTAGCTCAATTGGTTAGAGTATCAATCGATGGAGCTCGAAAATGACATCATCCTAATCCTATTTCCTTTCTCTGTTGCATCATCCTTCTTGAGTAATTTCGAGGACGAAATTATTTTTAAGGAGGGTAGAATGTAATGACCCCAAAATCTTTATACATTTGTATTATCCCTCTTCAATAATATACCGTATTTATTTGTACTTGGTATTTTCCTTTTTCTATTAAATTTATTATTATTTTATTCCTCAATCTATTATGTATTTTTTTCTAGGTACAATTTCATTTTCTTATATTTAAGTTTTTAGCTTCTCATTCTTATTTTTCCTTTCATAAATATTTAACCCAAATCCATTATTCTTATTCTCTACAGCCCATCTAAAAAGCTCATTTTCTTTTTAAGCAACACCATATATTTAATTCTAATTAAATATATGCATGAACAACCTTATAGCTCATTGGTTAAGTCTTTGCATTGTTATTCCATAAGTCACATGTTCAAATCCTCATTCTTGCAATTGTTTTTTTTTTATCATTTTTTTTATTCTTCTCATAACCTACAAATGAGACCTTTCATTTCCAAAATGAATGGTGGCCTTTCATTTTTCTTTTAATTCTCATGTTAAATGCATATATTATAATTCACCATTACACCATCTTTATTGTCCTCCTCTATCTTTTCCTTCCTCATATTTTTCTATCTCTCACTTCTTCCTCTTCACCTAGAATCCAAGAAGAAGAACATGAAGAAGTCTTCAAGAAGGTCTCGCTAGTAACGCGAGACTATCGGCGGATAGACAAGCCCGGTGACAATACCGGCTTGTGCATGTAAGTCCCTTCTCTCTTTCCTTCCCTCCATCTCTTTCTTTTTCTCTTTATATTTCTCTTAGTTTATATTGCCATGAAAAACTTCCCTTGACATATCATAGTTCCTAAATAATTAATTAAATGGATACATATATAAATAATGAACACACAAACATACACACTTATATAGTTTGTAAAGTCTTTTTCATTACTCTCAATTCATATGTTAACATTTCATAGTGACCAATTAGGAGTGCATGTTTGTTGTTTTATTTTAAATCACTTTATTTAAAGTTTGTAAAAAAAAAAATTTGAAGTTACGTATAAATACCATGGTTTTCTCATTTCTCACATATGACATATCAATACCTTTAGTTTTAAAATAATTTTTATAAATTAATTTTTAATTCTGAAAATTTCATGAAATTTACATATGATAGAATATATTATTTTGTACACGCTGTAAAAATTTTAGATCGATCCGCATAACGGTTTAGGAATTTCATCGTATTTATTCACTGATCGTAAAACAGAAAACTGCAGTTATCGGTCAACTTCTAGGACATATAACTTGGTATACCGATATCCAAATTGAGCAAACTCAGGTGTTTTTGATATATACATCGAATGATCTAGATTTTCTTAGTTTTATAGTTTTACTGAAAACTCATCTAAGATAAAGAAAACTGTGTTACAATATTAAGTGACGGATCTGGACAGAATCTTTTCCGATTCGCACACTGTTTTTAAATTGGACATAACTCGAACACCCGATGTCCGTTTGTGACAAAATTTAGATGTGTAGATGCACCATTGATAGAAATATAATTTTATGTATATTATATTACTTAGGAATGCATGAAACAACCTGATATAGGCTTTGCAATAGAATATATAGTTGCTGTCCAGAAATCTGAATGTCTGTTTTAAACGCTGATATTAAAATGATCATAACTAGAGCTTCAGAAATCCAAATCATGTGAATATTTGTGTTTTCGATTAGTTCATCGAAATACCTAAAATTTTATAATACTTTTCATAACCTAAAAACTGATGGAAATTAACTCAAACTGCATTTTAAAAAATATGTGACGGTGCCGAATAGATTCTGATCTGTTTTGCGCGACGATACGAAAACATATATATCTCTCAAACCGGTAGTCGTATTTAGGCGAAACTGGAACTCACGCATGCAAAACACTTAGATTCATATTTTTGTTTATGTTCTCGCATTCGTTTGACTTGATTAATTAGTCGTACATAATATTTCTTTACAGCATTGTTTTTGGTAGTTACTCGTATAATATACATGACTCATTTCATACTATTCGAACATGTATACATATTTATCTTGATCATTAAATTGTTGTATATACATAAAGACGATAATTAATTACTTGAGGTGTATTTTGAAAACTATACAATATTACATTTTACAATAAACCCCCTCAAGTTTTATAAATTACAATAAGGCCCCTAACAAATATTGAACTTCAACTTACCTTCTTTAGTCTGACTCGGGTTAGAGTCTGACTATTTCTGACTTGAATATGATTCAAGTCAATCTTATTCTTTTATATTTCAACTCAATATGAATACATGAATCCCTGAATCCAGTTAACAATCTATATAATTTGACTGAACCGAACCATGGATATTCCTTTTACATGTTTCCCAGTATTCCATTTACATGACTCTACGGTTATAACCGTTTCCTGATATCATGGTTTCGGTCAGTCAGTTAATCAATCTTACAATCAATACAATTTTACAAGATAACAATACAAACAAGACATCGCGGGGTTTAAGGGGTAGATTGGTACGGAAGGTGTTAAAGGTGGCACGAGATGGTAAGATTAAGACATCTAACCTGAATCCAATTGCCGTTGTTCCGGGTTGTATAACGGAGCCTTGTACTTCCATTTGCCCTGATCTCTAGCATATAGAGATCCCTCTCGTATACACTGGCATCCTTCTGTACCAAGCTACAACAACAGCGTTAGCACCATACTACTATAATATGACAATACAATACAACATTAAAAGCTACTCTCTCTCTCTTTTACTCTCTGTCTATTTCTCCATTATCTTTGGGACTTACCGAGCGACCTGTTCGCTGACGACATTCTATTTCCTTCTTCTTTGAATGTCGTCAGGTGCGTCGGACCAAGCTGAGATCGAGCCCACCAGTGAAGACTTGTAGCGGTTCCACGAAGACCTCGAGCTCTAGATATTGTATCTTGTTCTTTCCAGTATTTTTCATTTTCATGTTATGCCACTGTTTAGGCATCGCTTTTCATTTCAGTTGTATTTTCCTTTTCATGCATTGTATAAAGAATGTTATTAATAAAAGTTGCTGTTCTTTTTATACTCTTGTCTCTTGTGTATTTATATTGCTTAGCTACGTTTACCGTATGTACTTCGGAGTACATACGTAGAGGACCTCGTCGCGTCCACTTCGCCGTACACTGGGAAGCGGGGCGTGACAGAAACTTGTGAAGAAAACACCCTATACTACTTGGCAAGAGGTAGAGGGTGAAGAAATAGGAGGTGGGTTCACTTTAGAATTGGATTTCTCACACTTTAGCTCAAGTTGCCATTATTGGACTTAAGCTTTTTCTTCGAAGATGAAGAAGAAGATGAAGCTAGAATATGATAAGTCTTAAAGAAAATAGAAAAGAAAATAGATACTTATCATATACTAACTATGGTAGAGTGTAGAGAATAGACCATGGTTACTTGGAATGGTTAGGGTTAAGCATGAAGACAAGAATGGTTACAAAGTCAAAGCTTCATGAAGCGTCAACTAGAAACAAAGAAAGCCACCATTCTCTCCAAAATCTTTTCCAAATAAATGAATAAATAAATAAATAAATGAATAAGCAAAACCCTATTCATCTACTTAACCATGGTTTGATTCTTTACACTTAACCAATTAAACATGCATCATCAAACATGATACAAACATGTGCACAAAAGTATATCACATATACAACTTGCACATCAAGTGAGAAAATCCATTTAAAGTGAACCAATACTAGTTAATGCAAAATAATATATCAAATATATAATTATATATTAAATCAACACTTGATTTAACAATCCGGTCATATCGCATATAACCGACTAGTATCCTATGTATCGGCTTATCGAATCAATCCTTGATTCGATATCTAGGTTATATCGAATATAACGAATCGATACATTCATCGCGAGAATGGAATACGGTATCACATACACGCATTATTCTCGGTCCTGCACATATCTCATATGCGCTCCTATTTCGTTTCGCTTGATCCAGGAAACCTCTGTGTAGGACTCTAAAGACTCGTCAATACGCCGGTAGCAGATGATGATCATATCAAGCACCTACAAGCCGCAAGCGGTCTGCTAAACGTAACGGCCATCCGGGTATTGAGCGATCAGAAGATCGACGAGCTAGCCCGCTCACACTCCTGTGAATCCAACCGGTAACACTTACCGTACAGTCCGGTCTGTTCGTCTGATATGTCGCAATCAAGTCTAGGGGTGGTAAACGTCAGACCCCAATAACCGATAAGTCGTGCCGATATGAGGCTCATAACAGGTCGAGAAACTACCGGTAACACTTACCAGCAAATCTCTGATCAGCCCTGGCCAGGGACTTCCCTGTTACGGCCAATCGAGCACAGCGCAACATCAACCCCCAATACCGGGAGAGACGAAACCCCTCCTATCGCTCATTGCCTCCATGTGACTCGGGACTGTACCCAAAGACCACCGTTTTGCACGCCCTCATAGACGTGGTAAGGTGGAGATCAAAGCACAGTGGGAATCACATAAGTCTCTATGACGATCTCGGGTCTACAGACTAACCTGCACAAGTGTCACCTGAGAACTGCCATCTGACGTGAGGTATAATACCATCTGGGAGTTCTCGGCGAGTCCGTCCAGTGTACCCAGTCTACACTGAGCACCCGTATACTATCTCTGATGTCAAACACCAATGGATATGGGATCATCCATCGCCCATCTCATGGGTCGAGAAGCGTATACGCTAGTCTACTCTGGTATATCGATGCCCCGTCTTGATACACCCACGACTAGGGACCTTGAAAGATGTACTTATGGACTACCATGTCTCCACTAGTATGATCTGCATCATAGTCCAGGTAGTCAAGTACACATCCTAAGGGCTTTACCAATATGTAACTATAAGACAGTTTAAAGAGACAAGTGTACATGTTAAGATAAAGAGTAACCAGATAGCATACTATCATATCGAGCAAGAAAGTCATCTCTATATATGTCCAAGCATCCAATATAATATACATCATCTGTACAATACTGGCCTCTAGGGCATACACCCAACTAACATTAACCATAGGCCGCAAGCGATACTAGCAGCACGTAACGGTCCCCAGGTAGATGTCGATAAGAAGTACGATGAGGAAACCCATCCGAACTCCCACTAAGCCTGATGTGACAATCTCCGTACAGTCTGGTCTGTTCATCTAGGACTATCACATATCGGGCCTAGGGGGCGGTAAACGCCAGACCCCTAATAGTGGTATAAGTCGTGTCGTAGTGAAGCCCATTACACCTTAAGAAACTACTGGAACCTACCGGTAAATCTCGCTTGCCCTGGCCAGGGACTTTGCGTAATGGCTCTCCACACACAGCGCGATATCAACCCCCAATACCGGGAGAGACGAATCATGTCTAACCGCCATTGCCTCCAAGTGCTTCAGGACTGCACCCAACTTCTACCTATTTGCATAACTCCTTTGAGCCGTGGTAGGGTAGTAATATAAGTACAGTAGGAACACACCCGAGACGAAGTAGCAGTGTCAAGTCGACGGACTATGATGTACTCATGTCACCTGGGAACTGCTATCTGACGATGGGTATAGTACTAACCTGCAGTTCCCGGCGAGTCCTGTCCGGTGTACCCGTAACCTAACAAGCACCTGCATACTACCTCCAGTACGACGTACTGATGGCTGTGGGACAGAGCATCTCCCTAACTGGGATGAGAAGCCTATACACCAGTCTACTCCGGAGTATCGATGCCCCGTCTCAATAATCCTACGACCAGGGACCTGTATAGGATGTTGTTTATAGACTACCCAGCCCCCACTAGTGTGACTGCCATCACAACACTGGTAATCAAGCAAAGATCCTAAGGGCTCTACTAATATGTATAAGCGATATGTTAAAAGAAACACATGCACATATTAAAGTAGACACAAATCAAGTAGCATACTACCATTTTTAGCAAGAATGTCAGTATAACTGTGAATATCCCAAGCTTCCATTAAGTAATATACAAACTACTATGATACAGTAATGGCCTCTAGGACATAAACACTAACAATCTCCCACTAGCACTAGGGCCATGTGCTGGCATATCGCAGACCTATCATCTCGAATAGCCTCTCGAACTGCGTCTGAGGAATGGCATTTGTGAATGGATCAGCAGTGTTATTCTCCGTATCTACTCTCTTCACCTCGATCTCCCGGTGATCTACGATATCCCTGATCAGGTGATACCGCCTTAAGATGTGTCTGGACTTTTGATAGGACCTGGGTTCCTTCGCTAAAGCTATAGTGCCGTTGTTGTCGCAATACAGAGGTATTGGATTAACACTGGTAGGAACCACCTGATGTTTTGTGAGGAACTTCTTCATCCAGAGAGCTTCTTTTGTGGCATCGCAAGCAGCTATGTACTCCGCTTCCATCGTCGAGTCAGCAACGGTGTCCTGCTTGGAACTCTTCCAACAGACCACCCCTCCATTGAGGGTAAAGACATAACCCGACATGGACATGGAGTCATCCTTGTCATTCTGGAAGCTGGAGTCGGCAAAGGCCTCGATCTGCAGGTCCTTTCCTCCATACACCAAGAACATCTCCTTAGTCCTCCTCAGGTACTTGAGAATGTTCTTTTCTGCTATCCGGTTCTTCTCCCCTAGGTTTGCCTGATACCGGCCTACAACGCTCAATGTGTATTCTACATCTGGTCTGGTACATAACATCGCATACATTATAGAGCCTACCGCAGAAGCGTAGGGTATAATCAACTTGCGAGCCCTTCCAAATCAGTCTCGGGAGACATCTCTTTAGAGATGGTGATTCCGTGACAAGCCGGTAGGTTACCGCGCTTAGAATCTTCCATACTGAATCTTTTCAATATGGTGTCTATGTACCTGGACTGCGAAAGTCCCAACATCCTCTTTGATCTATCACGATAGATCTGGATCTCTAGAATGTAGGTGGCATCACCCAGGTCCTTCATGGAGAACTTTTGTGACAAGAATCCTTTGACTGGCTGTAGCATAGGAATATCATTTCCTATTAGGAGAATGTCATCCACGTACAAGACGAGGAATACTACAGCTCTCCCTACAATCTTACTGTATATGCATGGTTCATCTAGATTCTTGATAAAGTCGAATTCTTTGATAGTATCATCAAAACAGATGTTCCAACTCCGCGATGCCTGCTTTAGTCCATAAATGGACATAAGCAACTTGCACACTTTACCGCTGCTCCCACTCAGAATGAATCCCTCTGGCTGATCCATATAGACGTATTCTTCTAAATTACCATTTAGAAAAGCCATTTTTCCGTCTATCTGCCAGATCTCATAATCGTGGAAGGCAGCAATGGCAAGAAGGACCCGAATGGATTTGACCATAGCTACTGGAGAAAAGGTTTCGTCATAGTCCAAACCAGGTCTTTGATGAAAACCTTTTGCAACAAGTCTAGCCTTATAGGTTTCAACCTGTCCATCTACACCAATCTTCTTTCTAAAGATCCATTTGCATCCTACTGGTTTTACCCCATCTGGAGCAATGTCCAAAGTCCATACTTTGTTAGTGTGCATGGACTCCATTTCGGTCCGCATTGCATCCAGCCATCTTACCGAGTCGCCGCTCTGAATGGCTTGCTGAAAGCTAGTAGGGTTATCATTGTCAATGATGCAATCTTCTCTATCCCCGTCTATGAGAAAACCGTAGTATCTCTCGAGCGGATGAGACTGCCTAGTACTTCTGCGGATTGGCGCTGGGATGTCCCTTTCTTCTGAAACTTCTGGTTCTACCATACTTTCAGTAACAGCTTGTGTTTCCGGAATTTGTTCCAGTTCTATTGCGCTCCCACTCTTCTCATTTTCTAAAAATTCAGCTTCCAAGAAATGGGCATAACGAGAAACAAAAATCTTTTGTTCCTCTGCGTGATAGAAATAATACCCCTTGGAGTTCTTTGGATATCCCACAAACTTACACTGTACTGAGCGTGCCTCGAGCTTATTCGCATGCTGCTTTTTAACAAAAGCTGGACATCCCCATGTCTTCAGGTACTGAAGATAGGGTTTCTTCCCACTCCACATCTGATATGGTGTGGTAGGCACAGTCTTGGTTGGAACCTTGTTCAAAATATATGCAGCTGGTTCTAGTGCATAACCCCAGAAAGATCACGGTAACTCAGCCTTACTCATCATGGAACGAACTATATCCAATAGGGTTCGATTCCTTCTTTCCAGTACACCGTTGTGTTGTGGTGTGTATGGAGGAGTAAGCTGAGAGAGAATTCCATTCTCTTTTAAGTAACCCAGGAACTCGGCACTTAAGTATTCACCACCTCGATCAGATCTCAGTGTCTTGATACTTTTGCTTGTTTGGTTTTCCACTTCATTCTTGTATTCCCGGAATTTCTCAAAGGCCTCGGATTTATGCTTCATCAAGAAGATATGTCCATACCTAGAGAAATCATCCGTAAAAGTAATGAAGTATGAATAACCACACCTCGCATGTGTAGACATTGGACCGCACACATCGCTGTGTATGAGTCTGAAGAGATCGCTCGCTCTTACTCCGTGTCCAGTAAATGGAGTCTTTGTCATCTTTCCCATAAGACAAGATTCATAAGTAGTATAAGATTGATATTCGAATAGATTCAAATATCCTTCTCTATGTAACTTAGTCAACCGTGTTTCATTGATGTGACCTAATCTAAAATGCCATAAGAAAGCCTGATTTATTTCTGGAAACTTTCTCTTAAGTGTGTTTTGGACATTGAAAACCTGAGCTTGATTCAATACATATATACCGTTATCTAATGTATTGGACCCAATCAGAACTTGATTTAGGTAGATGTTTACTACATCGCTTACGAATGTAAAATCATATCTCTTTCTCGAAAGTGAGGATACTGATATGATATTACAAGTCAAACTAGGTACATACAAACAGTTACGTAGAATCAATATCTGCCCACTTGTCAGTCCTAGGCGATATTCTCCCACGGATTTAGCGTCCACGCTCATTCCGTTTGCAACTCTGAGAGACAAATCGCCTACCCTGATAACTCTAAGGTTTCTCAAAGCATGTAATGAATTACAGATATGAGATCCTGCTCCGGTATCTAGTACCCAGGAAGTAGAGTTAATTGACAAACAGTTCTCAATTACAAACACACCCGAGGCCGAAGCCACAACATGCTTCGTATTCTGGCTACCGGCTTCCAAAGCCCTGCAATCCTTCTGCCAATGCCCCTTCCCATAACAATAGGAACATCCCTCCTTCTCTACACCAAGTCTCGAAACTTTTGCTCTTCCCTTTCCTTCTACTTCACTGACACAGTATATTGGCTTTGTAGAGATTTTCTTCTTTTCAGCCTTTGCTTTCGTCCTGGATGCAGAAGAAGAAGGTCCCCCATTAAGCAGAGCGGGTGTCTCCCTGGTTTCTTTCAGGGTGTAAGTAGAGGTTAGGGACTGTGGAAATAACTCAGCATATGACCTGTTTTCCAACGTGGTTTCCAGGTCCGTGAGCTCATCAATATAGCTAGTCATCGTAAGGATGTCGTCCCTTACAGATAACCCGACAGCCATCCTCGCTTGAAGCAATTCGTTCGAGGTCTCATATCATGCGATACGAGATTGCTCTCCATATAAATCTTTGTTATGGAGGAAGATGGAAACTGAGTCCATCTTCTCTTGCTGCTTCTGGTATACACCATCTACTGAAGCTAACATGAGGCACATAGCATTCACACTGTCCTTTTCCCTTGTCTGACGAATATCCATATCCGTGATGGTGGAAACTGGACCTGGGACGGTAGGGGCTTGATTAGTAATAGGGTGGTCCAGCTTGTCATAGGCAATGGACATCTGGACAGACCTTTGCCAGTCATAAAAGTCAGATTCAGTCAACTTGTTATCTAGATGTAACCTAGTCATGGTCACAGGGTCGGTGTAGTTGAGAGAGAGAAGAAAACACTTTAGCATGATGCTCTTGCAAGCTTAGATTGGTTTTTAGTTTATCTAAACTGGATGTCTCCCACTGTTTCTCGAATCCTTTCTCAAACCATAAAAGAAGAATTAGTCAGGACTGATCTCACCATACAATAATTGCTTAACCGTTCAGCCAGGCTAGTGTCGGTATTTCGAGAGAGGTTTTACGACGCTTTCGTGAAGTTCCTTAATCAAATAACCTCTTTTCTATGGATGCGTAGCCCTGCTGACACCGTTCTAGTCACCTACTTTGTTTATAGCATTGATCGTTAAGTGACGAATCTCCTGATGAGTAGCGGATACTCACAGTAGGATCGGGATCCAAATATCATCGTGTGATAATGCTGAAGGAATCCTACCAACATTATCAAACTCCAAATGGTATGCAACACTAGCAAGTTTCAGTTTCTTTAGAAACTCTCGATGTGGATTTTTTCCCCATGCTCTTATGACCTTGACGAAGGCCAACAAATCATAAGTCACATGTCAAGTATTCCCATCATTATCCTTGTTAATTTGAACCCACCCGTACATACCCTTGACGAAGGCCAACAAAGTAATACGACTGTCCCAAACTAACGCATCTACCTATGCTACATATGAATACCCCAGCAGCTACCAAACACTATGTCTTGACGAAGGCCAACAAACATAGCTTGAATACTACTTACCATCCATATGAAATGACGGAGAGCTATGACTGGTTTTGGCGAAACCGTGAACATAGTGAACTTGATATAATCGAAGGAACCTGATAGCTTTTTAAAAGGAGTGGTTAAAGCTCCGCAATTAAAAATTCTTCTCTTTTCAAAATAATCGAGTGGTTTATTTTAAATTTGTTCCAACGATTCAGCTTTTGTTTGTTTTCTTTACATTAAAATAATGTGTCCCATCATTTATCCTATCATTGCAGAAAACAACGAAAATACAACCTCCGCTTATGCCATCCGCATTCGCTACTGGGCCCCATCATTCACCCGTTAGCTAACTTAACTAACAACAGAGCGAGGGCTGGGCTAGCGCGGATGCAAAACATAAGCAACGCCTACTAGATATCATATATAGATATTGTACATTCGTCAGACGCAATAATAGGCATTCCAGATCATAGATGAACATATTGGATATACTAGGAATCCGCGTTTCGTTTGAGCCTGCAACAAAAGACGGATTACACGGTCGTTATGAATAGCCAAACCCCATCCTAGACCCCTACGAGTGCGGAAAACTACCCGCCTAGTACCAGAAGTGAAACAGTCTCCCTCAACGACATGAGTAGGCCATTAAACACTTCAAAGTACCCGGTAGTTTATGCACCCTATCTTTGGTCTATCCTAGGAGCATAAAACAGTAACTGAAATAATACAACGGTGGCTACTAGCTCAACCCAGATGTGCCCCGCAAAAGAATATTACAACATATTACAATTTAGATCAAATGAAAGATAAAAACCCTCATCTCACATCCCCGGCTATTCATCCACGATTATCTAATAGAGTTCATATACACAAACCAATATCCATCAAAGAAATGTGCAAACCCCAACTAACCGATATACAAGCAATTAGCGGAGGTTTACTAACACATTAAACATCACAGATAAAACCTGATTAGCAAATAACTTAGAATTTTGATCGACAACCTTTTTCCGTGTCTACCCCAAATGCAAGCCAGCACTGAAAAAACCTGGGCAGAAACAAAATATACAGGAAAACAGAATACCCAAAAATAAGACAAACTGTGTAAATACGAGTCCACTCGGAGTCGACTCGGCCGCGGGTCCGCGGCGTATTGCACTAATCCGCCGCGCTTCCGCGGTCGTCTCACTGAGTTAGCAACTCATATTTCTCCAGTATTCTTAGAATTCCCTGCTGTGAATTTTCATGCCTGTGAAATAAGTTTTTCGACAAGTTTAAAATCGACAGAAACTTTAGGGAAGCGGGGTTATGTTTTCGTGTTTTTCCGACGATCGAAGTTCTAATTAGTTGCTAACAAGCTAGTAAAGATTTAGTAGGCTCTGATACCACTGTAATTCCATGTCACGCACCCCACGTGTTCACGGGGAGGCGGAATATATGAAAAACAATTATCAAAGCTTCGCAACACGAACTTGAGCACACGGATCGTGTCTAAACCATTATTAGCAAACTATGAGAGGTTTAACTACTCGGATTCAAAGTTATACCTCATGTTACTTGCCCTTCGGGTCTTCATCGCTGTCCTCCACACCTCATACGCTCTATGGAACATGGACACCTCAACGGCCTCCTCGAGTCAAAGACGATCCACCCGAGAGTCTATAGTCCGAGCTTCTATCTCGAATCTGAGATAACTACGGCTTCTTGTTTGCTAATCTAGAAGTCCTAGAGGGTGTGGAGTATTTAGATGGATTACTTAGTCACTTAAACCATAGGATTCTCAACTCATGAGAGCTTTTAGGGTTTAAGGAAGAAGATGAAGACTTGAGGAGAAAGAAGTGTTTTGTGATAATGAAATGAATAATGTATCATGCTTGAATAATATGAAGCATAAAAATATCTCTCTTGATCAAATCAAGATAATATCTAGCATGCTTCATTTAATTCAAATGGTGAATCACCTCATGAGTCATGAATCATTTAATGTAAACCTCCACCTCATCCTCCACCTCATTTAGTTTAAATCAAAAAAGAAATAAACAATAATTAGTCACCTCCTTCTAGAAGCTTCCCGACAAATTACGAGACTGCCCCTCCCATCCATATTTCCGAAAAACATGGATAATCTTTGACTAAATAAATCCATCTGTATAATACTAGAATTTGACTTAAACCGAAGCCCGCTAGTATTATCTGCCCGATCATAGTACGTGCACAAGTGTACGTAAGTGATCGCGGCCCTGCCGTAAAACCTTACGGCCTCTACACCTTTTGCCCGGTGCAGGGTAACTCTCTATGTGGGACTCTAAAGACTCGACACTACATTGGTAGTGGGTTTAACCACAGGCCTCAAGCGGTACTAGCTGCACGTAACGGTCCCCAGGTTGATGTCGATAATAAGGACGATGAGGAAACCCATCCGAACTCCCACTGAGCCTGATGTGACAATCTCCGTACATTCCGGTCTGTTCGTCATGGACTATCGCATATCAGGCCTAGGGGGCGGTAAACGTCAGACCCCTATTAGCGGTATAAGTCTTGTCAGAGTGAAGCCCATTACACCTTGAGAAACTACTGGAACGTACCAGTAAATCTCGCTTTCCCTGGTTAGGGACTTTGTGTAATGGCTCTCCATACACAACGCGATATCAACCCCCTATACCGAGAGAGACGAATTCTGTCTAACCGCCACTGCCTCCAAGTGCTTCGGGACTGCACCCAACTACTACCTGTTTGCACGAATCCTTTGAGCCGTGGTAGGATAGTAATCTAAGTATAGTGGGAACACACCCGAGGCGAAGTTGCAGTGTCAAGTCGACGGACTAAACTGTACTCATGTCACCTGGGAACTGCTATCTGACGATGGGTATAGTACTAACCTGCAGTTCCTAGCGAGTCCTGTCCGGTGTACCCGTAACCTAACGAGCACCTGCATACTATCTCCAGTACGACGTACTGATGGCTGTGGGACAGACCATCTCTCCAACTGGGATGAGAAGCGTATACACCAGTCTACTCCGGTGCATCGATGCCCCGTCTCGATAATCCTACGATCAGGGACCTGTATAGGATGTTGCTTATAGACTACCCAGCCCCCACTAGTGTGACTGCCATCACAACGCTGGTAATCAAGCAAAGATCCTAAGGGCTCTACTAATATGTATAAGCGATATGTTAAAAGAAACACATGCACATATTAAAGTAGACACAAATCAAGTAGCACACTACCATTTTTAGCAAGACTGTCAATATAACTGTGAATATTCCAATCATCCATTAAGTAATATACAAACTAGTATGATACAGTAATGGCCTCTAAGGCATAAACACTAACAATATACACGTGCACTTCTGAAGATAGTTTAGAATGACGCTATACTCATCCTCCTACCGGTCTCATAGTCTAGAACAGCAGTAATGGCAAGTCTGGGTAAACAAGAACCTCCCTGTCACCGTCCTTGAGGTTACCAGAGTACCTCTCGGGTGCCTGAGATTACCCACCATATCTGCGGAGTGGCTAATAGAATGTCAAACCCGATTGAATATTTAGGTTCTATTAAATTTTTAGTAATCGTCTATGGTTCTCGAATGACTTCCAGTTCTACCGTACTTCCACTACTTTTTTCTGAAAATATCCATTTTTCTAAAACTGTGGCGAGTCAAGAACAATATCACTATTGATCTTCCAGATGATAGAATGATAACCCTCATCATAACCCGGGTTAACCCACAAACTGCCATTACAGAAACGTGGCTTGAGTCATCCAGAGTCTGGTTTTAAGCATAAGCAGGACAACTCCATATACCTTAACATCATTAAGATATGAACCATTCTATATACAATATAGAAACAGAGGAACAAATTTAATTAGAACCAGATTCAAATCACGCAGCTGTCTCCAGTGTATGTCAACTAAATGGAGAGAGGCTGATCAGCATTTCTCAACTAGGAGTGCATCCAAATATGAGTAACCTAAATGAGAAGCAAGTTCTCAAAACCATTACTATCAACTGAATACCATATACAAGTATCTACATCTTTGATCATCTTGAAGAATCCTGATACTTGCAACACATGGTTCTCTACTTTATTCTTGTACCTGTAACTTCTAGAAACATGGACCTTATATTTCTACGAAATACTTAACTAAAACTGGAGAAGTCATAAGTAAACAGAATATAGTACAAGTACCAACCCCTCTGTCCTAATGGATACTGGACAACATACAATATTTTTTATAAGTCCCCTGAGTTCAATAACTCAAACCCTGTGCGTCATAGGTTGAAAACTGTACTTATGGATAAGAAGAATTACACCGCTGTTTAATACTCCTTACCTGACCATCAACTGATATAGGTAAATGTCATGGACATAATTTCAAAAAATTATATCTCAGTTTATAAAATAAACATACAGATATATCAATTTGAAATTGGTGCATAACAACGGATATTCAAAACCAAATATCTGCCATCAGGCAAAACCCCAGGCGATTTCCTCAAATATCACCAATTACAACGAATTTCGATATAATGAGGATATAATCACCAAATTCCCAATAACTTACTCCCACTCATCATTTGTAAAACTATACAGATGTGAGAATCACGCCTGGTAAATACATACCCTAGAGTAAGGATCTAATTGGGAAAGCAGTTTTTAATTAACAACGCATAGTGAAACTGAAACATAAAAATGTTTCGAAGGGGTATCCGGGTATTCCTAGTAATGCCTATTCCATTATCCAGATTCATGACTATAACCATATATTTCTTTGCCATCTCTCCAAATCTCTTTATTTGTCTTTACTCATTACCTTCTGTACACCACCCTTAGGCTAAATGTTTTTCATCCTTCCCTACCTTTCGGCACTAGCCTATGCTTTGGAAGAAGAGTATCCAATAAGCGTAATAGGTGTACTCTCGTAATCCTAGGAGCCCTCGCAACCTGAGAGAAGGTAATATAAAAGACAACTGAATAAATCTTATTCTATTTTTCCTGATCCAGAATCCATCCTCGAACTGGAACATGTTCCTTCGAGTTCGTATGTAACTATACGATGGATTATCTAATAACTGTGGATCTTCGTAGTGATACGGGGTGTTCTGGAGAAATACAAATGTGAAGTAGGAGTGGCGATGAAATACGTGGTTTGGTCATGAATGATAGCAGTCGCAATTTATTTTTCCCTCTTTCTAATACATTTTTTTCTCCCTTTACTTATTACCTTCTGTACACCACACTTAGGCTAATTGGTTTTCTTCTTTCCCTACCTTTTGGCACCTGCCTATGGTTTGGAAGAAGAATATCCTATAAGCGTAATAGGTGTACCCTCTTCTAATCCTAGGAGCCCTCGCAACTAGAGAGAAGGTAAAAGGAAAAGACAACTGAATAGTCATGTTCAATTTCTCCAGAACCGGAAACCATCCTCGAATCTGAAACAAGTTTTTTCGAGTTTGTATGTAACTATACGATGGTCATATCCAAAAAATGTGGATCTTCGTAGTGATACGGATTGTTCCGGAGAAAAGCAAAGGGTAAAAGAAGGAGTGGCAATGATGTATGCAACTCAGACAATCCAAAAGCCAGTGTTTTAAGAAAGTTCGGTTAACTTGGTTACTGAGTTATAGTCTAGGGTCAGCACATGGTCGCTGCCAAAGAGAGAGAGAAAAAACACTCTGCGTGCACTCTAACCTAGATCACAATGGTTAATCACTTTATCTAATCAGGATGTCTCCCACTGTATCCTCAAACTCTCCTCCAAATCTGAAATAAGAATTAGTCGGGATCATCTAAAATTACCCGAGGAGTAAACCAACTCATCCGTGGGTATCGGGATCCAACTATCATTGCATGATAACCTGATGGAATCCACTCAAGTTATCACAATCCAGATGGTATGCGCATGCCTGGCAAGTTTCCTGTATGTTTGAAACTCCCGTTATGGATTTTTACCCATGCTCTTATGACCTTGACGAAGGTCAACAATTCATAAGTCACATGTCAAGTTCTACCCATCATTGTCCAGGTTAATTTGAACCTATCCGTACTCGCCCTTGACGAAGGTCAACAAGGCTGTACGACTGTCCCAAACCAACACATCTATCTATGCAATAGAAAGGTAACAAACATCTGCCATACACTATGCCTTGACGAAGGTCAACAAACATAGCATGAATACTAAGTGCTACCCGTATGAAATGACGGAAGGCGACGAATGGTTTTTGGCGAAAAACCTTTAACGTAATAAACTTGCTATCGTTGAAGGAACCAGATAGATTTTTACAAATATATAGTGGGGAAAACCTTTTCTAAAAAGGTCACTCCCGGTGAAGGGATCTCGGCTCTTTCCTCGTAGAATGAGGTGCACGATATTCCAACTGAATACCGCGATGCAAAGAAAAAAGTAATCGACTATTGCGAAGTTATTACCCTGACGCAAACTTCTGCCCAAGGGGTCACTCCCGGTGAAGGGATCTCAGTCCTTGCCTCATAGCATCAGGTGCTGGATATTCATAACCGAATACCACTGTGCAAAACAAAAGAAAACGTCCTTGCAATAACATCCTTTTGATAATTGTTCCAACAACATCGAATAGGTTTGTTTTCCTTGCATTGATCTAAAGCAATGCAGTCCCATCAATTAATCACACCAGAAAAGAACGAAAATATGATGTACGTATATGCCATCCGCATTCGCCAGTGGGTCCCGTCATCACCCGTTAGGTTACTTAACATATGACAGAGCAGAGACTGGACTAGCGCGGGTGTAAAACATATACAATATCTACTAGTATATATAGCAATATATAATAATCGCTCCAGGCGTGATAAATGCAACATCAAAAATAAGTAATAAGCATCACAGAACAATACAGATAATCTGGAAGCCCCGGGTTTCCTTTGAGCCGCAAGTGAAACCCGACGTTCCCCTAGTCGTGTGGATAGCCTGTGCAATGAAAAGCTAGACCCATACGAGTGCGGCAAGTTACCCGCCAAAACCAAAAGTGAGGCAGCCCCCTTCATCAAAGTGAATGGGCCACCCGTCACTTCACGGAATCCGGTAACTTGAGCACCCGACCTTGGGTCAACCTGTACCCCTACGAGTGCAACGAATAGCCCGCCAATTCTAGAGTGAGTCCTCCTCCGTCTCAATGCCATTAGATGTGGGCCTGTTGCCCTTTAGAATCCGGCTATCCGTGCACTCCACCACGGGGTAATCCTAGTACAGAAAAGTAAGTATGTACAATGGTGACATCGACCTAAACCTGGTCGTGCCCCAAACAAATAATATACAAACAGGCAGTGACGGCAGTCTACATGTCAGACGCTCGTCCCGCAATATCAAATGTACAAATGAAATTAAACTGCACTACCATTGCACCCAAGGCTATCCATCACGACAATTCGTACAAACCATAACCAGACTTATCCACAGAAACAAGTAACCGAATCATGTGTGTAACCCCGTCTAATTGAGCATATAGCAATTAGATAATGTTACCAACACATCCACACATGCAAACGAAGTCACGACATTAGAATTCCAAAACACAATTAGCGCACATCCCAAATATACTAAGGATCAAAAACCAAGTGCACTAAACATCCAAAAAAGTCGAGTTTGAGCAAATTCGGAGGTCCGAATAAAAACGAAACGCGCCTAAACCTTCGTAGGGAGTTAGAGCACGAAATTAACTTTGAGTCGAGGGGCCTAAAGGGGGTACCCTACCCCTGAGGCCACCACGAGGTGACCAGAGGGTGAGGCAGACCGAAACTGCCCATGCAGGGGCAGTTTTGGGTCCCCACCCCCATGACCACCTTGTGGTGGACTTGGGGAGTGGGCCCAGCCGTTCGGTCCCCCCCGGGTCTCCCCAGGGTACCAAATCAGCACCCCGCGGCTTCTCGGTTCAAACCAAGAGACCGCGGAGTATGCAAGCATCTGAATACTCAAAAATTCGGGACTGTTTTTTCGACAGTTTTCGATGCCCGAAAAAACATGAATTCTAATATCGCAACTAGCTAGTTTAAGGTGTTTGGGTGGCTCTAATACTATGTTGTGTTTTTCCGGCGCCCCAGCTATCAATCCGTGGCCACATGCGGAACAAAAACTTTCAAAACTTTGGCGCAAACAAAACCCGCTAAGATCGAACCAAAAACCCAATACTAGCAAATATGTAAAGAGGAGTTTGGACAGGTTATACCGATCGATCAATGTCCTTCAGTCTTCAACCTTTGCCCAAGCTCCTCGTGGCAACCCCGAACTAGTTCGCTCTCCGGTCTCTCTCGTCGAAGACGATCCACGTTGAGGATTCTTTATACTGGCTCACGCTACTAAACCGAAGCAACTTGGACATCAAGATTGCTAGCCTAGATGCCCAAGATAGTGTGTGATTACTTTGTCTCAATACACTCAATGATTCACAGCACATGAGATGGAATGAGTCGAGGTTGAAGAAGAAGCCATGGATGGAAAATGTGAAGCTTAAGTCTTAGCACAAAAGAAAAAGGCAACACATGAAGAAAAAAGAAGTGCTGACTGCCTTCTTTTCTTTTGTGATCAATTGTGAGGTATTTGTGTATTGCAACTAAAGAAATATCATCTCTCATGCCTCTACAAATATCTCACTACAATAATAAAATAACAAGCATGGCACAAAGAAACACACCATGAGTCACCATGCCACAATAAATGCCAGAAGCCAAAACTTAAGCTCACAATTTCCATCACAACAATATTTAAACATTAAGCTAAATGTTTAAATGAAAAAGTAAATGGCATCTTCGAAAGTAATCTTGTAACGGATTACAAGAATACCCCTCATCTGTATATACATACCTCTATCCGCATTCCGACTGAATACGAATACAACGAGACGAAAATAATCCAACAATCTAATACTAGGATCCGGCTTAAACCAAAGCCCATTAGTACGATCCGTCCAATCATGATCCGTGCACGAGTGCACGTATATGATCAAACCCTGACAAAAAACCATACGGCCTCTACAACGTTTCACCCAAACTTTGGAAACTCTCTGTGTGGGACTCTAAAAACTCATCAATACGCTGGCAGTGGGTTTAACCACAAGCACGTCAGTGGCACTAGCTGTACATAACGGCTACCCGGGTATTGAGTGAAAGGGAGACCGACGAGCGAACTCATCCTGAAACCCTACTGAGCCTGACAGTGACAATATCCGTACAGCCCGGTCGGTTCGTCTATGAGTATCGCATATCGGGTCTAGGGGGTGGATAAAGTCAGACCCCTAATAACGCAATATTCAGTGTCGGTATGAAGCCTATCACCCCCTGAGAAACTACTGATCCGAATCAGTAATTCTCGACTACCTTGCCTAAGGATTTCTGGTGATGGCCACCCGTGCACACCGCAACATCAACCCCCAATACTGGGAGAGACGAATCCCCTGACAATCCGCTCACTTCCTATATGTGGCTCGGGACTGTACCCAATTAAAACCTGTTTGCACGAATCCTTTGAGTCGTGGTAGGGTAGTAATCAAAGTACAGTGGGAACTCACATGAGACAAATGACGATCTCAGGTCGATAGACTAACCTGTACACATGTCATCAGGGAACTGCTATCTGACAATAGTTATAATACCAACTAGCATGTTCCCGGCTAGTCCGTCCGGTGTACTCATAACCCAATGAGCACCTGTATACTATCTTAGGTGAACCAACTGACACCAATGGCTTGTGAGACCGGCCACCGCCCCTCGTCGGGGTCTCGATCCATATACACTAGTCTACTCTCGGAGTATCGATGCCCAGTCTCGAAACTCCCATGACTAGGGACACTTTAAGGATGTGCTTGTAGACCACCCAACTCTCACGTATATGATCGTCATCATACTGCTGGTAATCAAGAAGTAATCCTATGGGCTCTATCAACATGTAATAGTGATCTGTAATGTCACCTTAAGCATGTATACGATGATAAAGACAAACCAGATTGCATACTATCATCTCGAGTAAAACTGTCCTACCGGTATAGGTCCTCCCTCAATCATTGCAATCATGTGCATGCGATCCAATAATTGACTTGAGGGCACTATAGCCAACAATTTGAACCCTCCCCACCCATTTTTGGCCGGCCACAAGGCTTCAAACTTCGAGCTCACCGTTTTTCCTGTGGTATTTTGGCTACAAATTTCTTTGGTGTTCCTGTCTCTGGGTTTTGGTGTTTCAGGTGTTGCTTGTTTTTGCTGAAATTGCATTAGATGTTAACTTTCTGTGAAGGTAATTCAGAGTGTTTCGTGGTCGTAATTCTAACATCTTTTTGGGTTATTTAGATGACGTTAAAATGTTCGAATGGATATCAATAACCCATATTTTCCCTCGATGGAAATTTTCCAAGAGTTGGATTTTTTCCATGTTTAAAACCTTCAGAAAATCATGAAAGCGATTCTGTGGACCCTCTAGAAGAAAAATACCCAAACTCGACTTTTGGATCGCAGAACCGTGGTCATACCCTAGTCTTCACAGCTGTTCCGTGGCGACATCAGTGAGGCATGGGTCGGCCGTTCTTCAGATGGTTCATAGGTGTTGTGGCATGTTCTGGGTACTTTTTAAACTCCGCTCAAGTGTTGAGCTCTTTGGGAAATTTTGGGTGTTTTGTTAATTCGATCGAAAAGTTTAACATCGTCTAGCTATCTTTGATTGTGATACAGTACTTGGAATCCACAATAATTAGTTATGTGATAACTAGTTTGAATTTTGTAAATATAGAAATTTAGTTTCATTTGATCGGTTGCCACGGAATTTTGATGTGGATCAAAAGTCTGTCGCAATCACGTAGCGTATGTGGATACTCATCGGGTAACCTTAATAGATAGCCGCTCCACATAGCCCGACAAAGTGACTGTAGGAGAACCCCGTCGCCAAAATCATCCGTTCGGGTGCTCGTTGCCGCGGTGTTCCGCCTAAGTGCACTTCGTCGACGGCATCGGGGATGCGGCTGTCTACTAAAGTTTCCGACGAGCATTCGATCAAGTTATCAGGAATCTTGTTGAATTACCCTACAAGTTATTAAAAAGTGTTTTCAATATCGAGACTAAAATGCGGGGTTTATAATTGTTAGGCATGGGATGTCTCAGGAATTCATATAGTTGGGCATGAAATCCAAAGTATGTGATACATTGGGTTTATGATGTCTATGGTGGTTGCGGATTCTAATTGTTGTAGTTTTTCACTTTCTTTTCTGCGACCGTAAGTGTAATATGTGGCGTGTCGCCGGTTTTGTTGCTATATGTCAACGACAATTGGGATACGCATATTTATTTACGTTTATGACATGTGATGTTATGTGTTGCTGTGATATGTTACATTGGATCATCGTGTTTTGAATAGCCGGGGGTTTTAAGGTGAGATGAGAGTTCTTCATTTTCATTCATGTAAAAACTTGTATGTAATATTTTTTTATTGCGTCACTTCCGGGTTGAGCATGATGTCACTATTGATGTATATTATTTACTTTTCCGTATTAAGATAGACCCAAGGAGGAGAGCACAAGTAACTGGGTTCTAGGGTCTAGTGGGAGACCATCACGAGAAGTCGAGATCGGATCTCCTAGCTTTATAATTGGTAGGGTTGCTTGCCACTCTCGTAGGGGTCTAGGGATTTGGGTTTGCCTATTCATCGCGACCGTGGAATCCGTGTTTTATACTGGCTTAATTTAAAACACGGAATTCCTAGTATATCCAATATTTCATATGTGTTCTTTTGCTGCTGATATTCTATGATGTGATCACTTTATATGTTGAGACAAATGCTTATATTATATATATGATGATATATAGTAAATATTGATGCTTTCGTTTCTTCTTTGATGCTTAGGAAGCATAATTTGATGGGACTTCATTAATGAGATTAATGAAAAAAAAAGAAACCTAAAGATGTTGTTGAAATATGTTTTAAAAACTGGCAGCTCTAGTTCTTGCTTTGCATAGAGATATTCCTTGTAGAATATCCAGCACCTTATTCGATAAGGAAAGAGCTGAGATCCCTTCACCGGAAGTGACCACTTTAGCGAAACTGGCAGATACTACAACCCACTTGGTTTGTCTTTTGATTGATTCTATAGTTTTTTGCTTTGCATAGTGGTATTTGTGAAATATCCTGCACCTCATTCAATGAGGAAAGTGCCAAGATCCCTTCACCGGGAGTGACCTCTTTAGCTAAACTAGTGAAAGCCTCAAAAACACTCCTTTTAGAATTCACTCCATTCTACAACGAGATCAAGTTCATTATGCAAAAGGTTTTCTTCAAAACCTGTCATAGCCCTCTGTCATTTCAGATGAGTGCTACGTTTGATGGCCTTCGTCAAGACGTAGTGTGCGATACCTAACTAGTGCTTATCTGCTAAAGTATGAGATGCGATTAGATTAGGGTAGTCGTGCGACTTTGTTGGCCTTCGTCAAAGGTCGTGCAGGTGGGTTTAATTCAATCATGAAATGTACGGGATGAACTTGACTAACGGCCTATGGTTTGTTGGCCTTCGTCAAGGTCATAGGAAGCTAGGGGTAAAATATTATCGGGATTTTCAAGTGTTGAAATTTGCATTGAGATTGCATACCTTCTATGAGATAGTTGGATCCCGATACCCACTGCGAGTAAGAGTACTCATGGGAGAGTTTTAAACATTACAATTAGCCGATCAAGTAGGTGTCTAGAAAGGTGTTAACCGGGTTACGTCCCTGGGAAAACGAGGTTTCTTTTTAATTAGGTCTGTGCGAAAGCACGGGGAACCTCTCTCAAACTACCGACACTTGCCTGGCCGAAAGATTAGCGAACTTGTAGGGTGTAATTAATCCCGGATAGTCTTACCTTTTAGGGTTTGAAGGAAGATTTGATAAAAATAGTGGGAGCCATCCTGATTAGATAAAATAATAACCAATCTGATCTAGCAAGAGCATACGCTGAGTGTTTTCTTCTCTCTCTCTCTCTCTCTCTCTCTCTCTCTCTCTCCTGGTAGTGACCATGTCATGTCTTAATCAAGATAATAATATTGATGCATTGACCGAACCTGCTTATTATACTGAGCTAGGGAACATTGGTTTTGCTCTATCTTATAAGTGTTATAAGTCCGAGCAGGAAATAAGGGTATATCCGGATTTCCACGCAACCCAATCGAGGAATGAGCATGTTGATGCATATTCTTCGGGTGTGTTCGTTATCGAGAACTGTTTCTCAGTATCCTCTACGTCCTAGGTATGATATATCTCTAAGTGTTAGAGAAGGGTGCAATTGTTGCAGCCAAGTCAGTTGGCAGGTATCACCTTGTATTACCAAATAGTACATACATTGATTCTGAACAAATGTTATTAAATACCGAACCTGATATACAACATTACATCAGTTTCTTTAATAAGTTAAAGAAGGATATAATTTTGTATTGATGGATAATATTATGAACATTTCCCTTAATCAAAAGTTGATTGGATCAGGCACGTTATATGATGGCACTGTAACAATTCAGAAAATATAAAATATTATTTTTGGAATTTAATATTAAAATAATATATTTCACGAAAACTGCCCGATTTGCGAAATTGGGGTTTTCGTAAAACGGTATAAATTGTTGGATATAGTGCCCTCAAAGTCAATTATTGGATCGCTGGCACGTGATTGCAATAATTAAGGAGGACCTATACCGGTAAGACAGTCTTATTCAAGATGATAGTATGCTATCTGGTTTGTCTTTATCATCGTGTACAGCTTTAGGTAACATGATCACTATTGCACGTTGATAGAGTCCTTAGAATTCTTGCTTGACTACAAGCAGTATGATGGCGATCATATACGTGAGAGTTGTGTAGTCCATAAGCACATCCTTAAAAGTGGTCCCTAGTCATGGGAGTTTCGAGACAGGGCATCGATACTCCGGAGTAGATTAGTGTATACAGTCGAGACCCCGACGAGGGGCGGTGGCCGGTCTCACAAGCCATTGGTGTCAGTTAGTTCATCTAAGATGTATACAGGTGCTCATTGGGTTATGAGTGCACCGGACAGGACTCGCCGGGAACCTGCTATTTGGTATTATACTTAGCATTAGATAGCAGTTCCCTGGTGACATCTGTACATGTTAGTTCATCGACGTGAGGTCGTCATTTGTCTCGTGTGAGTTCCCACTGTGCTTAGATTACTACCCTACCACGTCTCAACGGAGACGTGCAAATAGGTTTTAGTTGGGTACAGTCCCGAGCCACATAGAGGCAGTGAGCGGATCGGCAGAGGATTCGTCTCTCCTGGTATTGGGGGTGAGATCACACTGTATCTAGGAGAGCCATTACAAAAAGTCCTTAGCCAAGGCATGTGAGAATTACTGGTAGGTATTCCAGTAGTTTCTCAGGGTGTTCAAGGCTACCCTCCGACACGACTTATACCGCTATTGGGGGTTTGACGTTACCAGCCCCCTAGGCCCAATATGCGATGCTCATAGATAAATGGACCGGACCGTACGGATATTGTCACTGATAGGCTCAGTAGGGTTTTTAGATGAGTTTGCTCATCAGCCTCCCTTATGGTCAGTACATGGCAGCCGTTACGTACAGCTAGTACCACAGACGGCTTGTGGTTAAACCCACTGCCAGAGTATTGACGAGTCTTTAGAGTCCCCCATAGATAGTTTCCCAAGTTCGGCCTCACGGACGGCAACTGCACTGCTTTCCTGCTGCTGCTTCTCTTTTAGAAAGAGTGGAATTATGTTCTACCGGAACCAAGCTCTGCTGCTTCTTTTGCGGATGCTATTAAGATATAACCTCTTGATTAAGCTCTTTGATGGGCAAATTCCAATAGTTCAGATATGGCAGGGTTCGAACATGCACGTGCACTTGTGCACGTATCATGGTTCGGACAGATAATACTGGTGGGCTTTAGTTTAAGCCGGATCCTAGTATTATATTGTGTAGGGGTATTTTTTGTCTCATTGCATTTTGTATTCAGTCGGAATACAAATGCGAGTATGTATATACAGTTGTGGGATAATCCTACAGGATTACCTTTGAAGTTGCCAATCTTCCTTCACCGGAATTAAACATTTGGTTTAATGTTTATGTTGCGGATTTTCTTTAATCCATGGCTGATTTTTCATTGGGCTTTAAGTCTTTTCCTTTGGGGGGCTTTATTTGCAAATGCCACTTTTATAAAGGGAAGGGTTTTTTTGCGGTATCCAGGCGCACCAACAGCAAGCTTCATTATAGAATGGAATGAGGTGTCTTTGTGACTCATTCTTTGCATTAAAGTGTTTTGTTAATTCTAAGATATTTCCATTAGATCTTTTGTGATGATATTTTGGTAATGGTCACCCTTGACTTTCTTTGTGCTCACCCTCCCCACCTCATTGGCCGAGCCCACCCTCTTCAGTCCCTCCAAATTGGCTGAGCCTCTTTGTGAGGAAAAAATGATTCATTTGATAATTTTCTAAGCTTATTCCTTCACCCCAAATGGCAACTTCAATTTACCTTTACCCAATGGCTTGGGTTCCTTGAGATAAAGTATTCTACACTCTCTCTACTTCAATTTTGGACATGTCGGTTAGCAAACTTCATGTCCGAGTTGCCTCGGTTTAGAGGCGGGAGCCCTATAAAGATCCGTTGATGTGGTGCCACCTCGACGAAGAGACAGGAGATCGGAGATGCCGCGAGGAGCGTGTGATGATGGATAAAGACTGAAGGACACGGATCGATCGGTATAGCCATTCTATAATTTTACGGTTTGCTAGTTTCGTGTTAATGGCACGATCCGGGTTACAGTCTATGTTAGCGCCAGTTTATGAAAAAGTTTTTATTCCGTGTTTGGCCACAGGTTATTTTCCGGGGCGCTACCGTAGACTTACATGGTATCAGAGCCACGCCATTAACCTTTACTAGCTTGTTCTAACATGTTTAAATCATCGATCGAACGAAATATCCAAAACCGCAATTTCAAAGTTAATGTTTCTGTCGAAATATTTTTGTCGTCTAAAAATTATTTTGAGTATGTCAGAAAATCGAGCAGGCTTTTCTAAGACTACAGAAGAAATTTGGTAGACTGATCCCACAAAACCGCCGCGGAGCCTATGGGTTTGCCGCGGTTCCGCCGCCGTTTTGGGGCTTCAGTGCACCATTTTTCTTCTGGGTCTCTTTCATGTGGAATTGTGGTTTCTGGAATGTTTTGTTTAGGCCCAGATTTGTTTGAGTACTGGATTTGTACCTGGGGCCCACTTCGGGAAATTTTGTCGATCGGAATTTTAAATGTGTTAGTTTACAGTACTTACATTATATCTGCGACCGTGAATGTCATTTGAGCGGTATAATTCGTCTAAATTGCTATAGTCCTTTTAGACGGGTTTGCGAACGTGACATTCACGTTGATGTTCTGTGTTGTGCTGTGATGTTGCGGATTTGTCGTGGTGGATAGCCGTGTCCAATGGTAGTGCAGTTTGGATTTATTTGTACATTTGATATTGCGGGGCGAGCGTCCGACATGTGGACTGCCGTCGCTGCCTGTTTGTATATTTTTCTTTTGGGGCACGACTGGGTTGAGGTCGATGTACCCGTTGTACATATTTTCATTTCTGTACTAGATTAACCCTGCGACGGAGTGCACGGATAGCCGGGTTCTGGAGGGCAACGGGTCCGCATCTCATCGCTTTAAGAGGCAGGGGGCCTCACTCTAGAATTGGCAGGCTATTCGCCGCACTCATAGGACTTACAGGTTGACCCAAGGAGGGGTGCTCAAGTTACCGGATTCCGTGAAGTGCCGGGTGGTCCATTCACTTTGCTGAAGGGGGATGCCTCGCTTCAGGTTTTGGCGGGTAACTTGCCGCACCCGTAGGGGTCTAGGATTTCATTTCACAGGCTATCCACACGACCAGGGGAACGTCGGGTTTCAGTTGCACCTCTGTGAAACCCGGGGCTCCCAGATTATCTGTATTGTTCTGTGATGCTTATTACTTTTCTGTAATGTTGCATTTATCACGCCTGGAGTGATTATTGTATATTGGTATATATACTAGTAGATGTTGTATATGTTTTACACCCGTGCTAGTCCAGTCCCCGCTCTGTCGTTAGTTAAGTAACCTAACGGGTGATGACGGGACCCAGTGACGAATGCGGATGGCATATACGTACATTTTATTTTCGTTCTTTTCTGGTGTGATTAATTGATGGGACTGCGTTGATTTTGATCAACGCAAGGAAAACAAACTTGTTTGACGTTGTTGGAACAGTTTTCAAAAAGTATTATTACAAGGACGTTTTCTTTTGTTTTGCACAGTGGTATTCAGTTGAAATATCCTGCACCTCATTTGACGAGGCAAGGGCCGAGATCCCTTCACCGGGAGTGACCCCTTGGGCAGAGTTTGCGTCAGGGTAATAACTTCACTATAGTAGATTACTTGTTGCTTTGCATCGCGGTATTCAGCTGGAATATCCTGCACCTCATTTCATGAGGAAAGAGCCGAGATCCCTTCACTGGGAGTGACCTCTTTAGCAAAGGTTTTCGCCACTATATTTTTGTAAAAATCTATCAGGTTCCTTCAGTGATATCAAGTTCGTTACGTTAAAGGTTTTTTGCCAAAAACCAGCCATAGCCCTCCGTCATTTCAGTTGGGTATCCAGTAGTATTCAAGCTATGTATTTTGACCAACGCCAAGGCATAGTGTTTGGTAGCTGCTGGGTGTTCATCTATTGCATAGATAGATGAGTTGGTTTGGGATAGTCGTACTGCCATTTGGACAACGTCAGGGGTATGTACGGGTGGATTCAAATTAACAAGATAATGATGGGTAGAATTGACATGTGACTTATGATATTTTGGCCAACTTCAAGGTCATAAGAGCATGGGGCAAAAATCCACATCGGGAGTTTCTAAAGAAACTGAAACTTGCCAGACATGCGCATACCTTCTGGAGTGTGATAACGTGAGTGGATTCCTTCACGTTATCATGCGATGATAGTTGGATCCCGATTCCCACTGATGAGTTGGTTTACTCTTCGGGTGATCCCGACTAATTCTTCTTTCAGGTTTGGAGGAGAAATTGACGATACAGTGGGAGGTTTCCAGATTAGATAAATTGATAACCATTCTGATCTAAGTTAGAGTGTACACAGAGTGTTTCTTTTCTCTCTCTCTTTGGCAGCGACCATTGACCGACCCTAGACAATGACTCAGTGACCAAGTTGACCGAACATTCTTAAAATACTGGCTTTTGGATTGTCTGAGTTGCATACATCATTGCCGCTCCTTCTTTTACCCTTTGCATTTCTCCAGAACATCTCGTATCACTACGAACATCCACTTCCATTAGATAAATCCATCGTATGGTTATATACAAACTCAAAGCGACTTCTTCGGGGATGGATTAAGCTTCAGGAGAAATTGAGTTGGTTTATTCAGTTGTCTTTTATCATCACATTCTCTCAGGTTGAGAGTACTCCTTAGTTTAGGAGACGGTACACCTATTACGCTTATTGGATAGTCTTCTTCCAAATCATAGGCAGGTGCCGAAAGGTAGGGAATGAAGAAAACCAATTAGCCTAAGATGGGTGTATAGAAGGTAATAAGTAAAGACATATGAAGGGATTAGAAATAAGGCAAAGTAAATTGTAACTGCTATCATTCACGACCAAATCATGTAGTTCATCGCCACTCCTACTTCACCTTTGCTTTTTCTCCAGTTCAGGAGAAATAGAATAAGGTTTTATTCAGTTGACTTTTATCATCACCTTCTCTCAGGTTGCGAGTACTCCTAGATTAGGAGAGTACACCTATTATGCTTACTGGATAGTCTTCTTCCAAACCATAGGCTGGTGCCAAACGGTAGGGAAGGAAGAAAACTATTTAGCCTAACGATGGTGTACAGAAGGTAACGACTAAAGACAAATAAAGGGATTTGGAGAGATGGCAAAGAAATATACGGTTACAGTCATGAATTGGATTATGGAAGAGGCATTACTACGAATACCCGGATTCCCCTTCGAAACATTTTCATGTTTCAATTTCACTATGTGTTGTTAAAGGAAAACTGTTTTCCCGATTAGATACTTACTCCAGGGTATGTATTTACCAGGTATGATTCTCACATCCGTATTGTTTTACAGATGATGAGTGGGAGTAAGTTATTGTGAATTAGGTGATTATCCTCAGTATATCGGAATTCGTTGTAATTGGTGATATTTGAGGAAATCGCCTGGGTTTTTGCCTGACGTCAAGTATTTGGTTTTGAATATCCGTTGTTATGCACCAATTTCAAATTGATATATCTGTACATTTATTTTCATAAAGTGGGATATATCTTTTGAAATTATGTCTGTGACATTTACCTATATCAGTTGACGATTGGGTAAGGAGTATTGAACAGCGGAGTAGTTCTTAACCATAAGTACAGTTTTCAACCTACGATGCACAGGTTTTGAGTTATTCAACTCAGCGGACTTATACAGAGTATTGTATATTGTCCAGTGTCCATTAGGACAAAGGGGTTGGTACTCGTACTATGTTCTATTTACTTGTGACTTCTCTAGTTTCTAGACAAGTGTTTCGTAGAAATACAAGGTCTAAGTTTTGAGAAGTTATAGGTAAAAGAATAAAGTAGAGAACCAGGTGTAGCAAATATCGGGATTCTTCAAGGTGATCGAAGATGTAGATACTTGTGATTGGTATTCAGTTGATGGTAATGGTTTTGAGAAACTTGTTTCTCTTTCAGGATACTCATAATTGGATGAACTCCTAAGTTGAGTAATGCTGATCGGCCTCTCTCCATTTTGTTGACATGCACTGGAGACAGTTGCATGATTTGAATCTGGTTCCAATTAAATCAGTGCCAAAGTTTCTATATTGGATATAGAATGGTTCATATCTTTACGATGTTAAGGTATGGGGAGTTGTCCGGCTTATGCTTAAAACCAGACTCTGGATAACTCAAGGCACGTTTCTGTAATGGCAGTTTGTGGGTTGGCTCAGGCTATGACGAGGTTGACTTTCTACCATCTTGAAGATCAATAATGATATTGTTCTTGACTCGCTACAGTTTTAGTAAAATGGATTTTTTCAGAAAACAGTAGTGGGAGTATGGTAGAACTGGATGAGATTCCAGAAACGCAAACGATTACGGAAAATTTAATTGGACCTAAAGATTCAATCAAGTATGACATTCCATTAGCCACTCCGCAGATATGGTGGGTAACCTCAGGCACCTGAGAGGTACTCCGGTAGCCTCAAGAACGGTGACAGGGTGGTTCTTGTTTATCCAGACTTGTCACTACTGTTGTTCTAGGCTATGAGACCCGGCAGGAGGATAAGTATAGCGTCGTTCTAAACTAGTTTTAGAAGTGCACGTATATATTATTCTGCCACAGGGTTGTTATGGTCAGTGGGAGCAGCGGAAGCATAGTGGACAAGTACTTATGTCTATTTATAGACTAAACCAGATATAGCGGAGATAGATCATCTATTTTTGATGTGACAGTCATGGGTTTGACTTCATCAGAATAGGGGATGGATCTGTTAAGAAGGTAGTAGGGTGTGATGTCCTGGTATTTGGATGACATATACAGAGTAGCAAGTAAAATTCCTATACTACGATCGGTTATACTTTGGTTGTCACACAGTTGTTTCTCCACACATGATATAGATATAATATCTGACATTCTGGTTACTAGATCTATGGTTTTAGATCTAGATTTGGGTAGTTTCCCAATCTGGGTACTTAGACAATATTCTAAAGGTGTTTTATAATGGACGACTCCTGGCATGGTGGTGTACCTGCAGGTGATGGAGTCACCCTCTCTAAAGGTGTCATACAGACTAAAGGGGAGAGGGAAGTGCATGATTGGCAGATTACTTGCTTAGGCAATCGAGTCATTCGTGAGATGTCAAATACCACACCAGATGTTGTTTTTGCACTATATGCAATAAGTTTATATTAATCCAATACTAGAGAAACATTCGGAAGCAGTTTTCGAACATAAATGGTTGTTGTAGGGATTTGATAACGACAGCCTCCTTTGGGAGACGGTTATCATTCCAGGCTTCCAAGGTGACATGGATGACAGAGTGACTGTCAGAGTTATAGTTTTCCCTCTAACGAAGGGGGCAGTATTATGGACAGGTGGTCTAACAGGATACAGTAGGAGGCATGGTGCAGGATACTGATAAATTCAGTTGACGATACAGTCTAAGAAGTTTGGATTTGGAGTTCATTTATGAACTAGGTCCCATCAGATATCCATACATATTCTAAGACAGGTATTACTCAATTCGGGAGATGGCTTTCTCAATGAACATAAGATTAAGAGAGACATAGAAAGAAACATCAGGGCGGATCCACTCACTGAGGCTATTTCTCGAACACAATAGTTTTACAAACGAGCTTTGTGACACTGATTAGTAGAGGAGTTGGATGTTCGGTATCAAACGGGCTATGAGTATGCGGCATCGCAATAATTAGCCTTAAGCGCAAGTGAGAGATTGTTGGATATAGTGCCCTCAAAATCAATTATTGGATTGCAGGCACGTGATTACAATGATTGAGGAGGACCTATACCGGTAGGACAGTCTTACTCAAGATGATAGTATGCTATCTGGTTTGTCTTTATCATCGTGTACAGCTTTAGGTGACATGATCACTATTACACATTGATAGAGCCCTTAGGATTCTTGCTTGACTACCAGCAGTATGATGGCGATCATATACGTGAGAGTTGGGTAGTCCATAAGCACATCCTGAAAAGTGGTCTCTAGTCGTGGGAGTTTCGAGACAGGGCATCGATACTCCGGAGTAGACTAGTGTATACAGTCGAGACCCCGACGAGGGGTGGTGGCCGGTCTCACAAGCCATTGGTGTCAGTTGGTTCACCTAAGATGTATACAGGGGCTCATTGGGTTATGAGTGCATCGGACAGGACTCGCCGGGAACCTGCTAGTTGGTATTATACCAAGTGTCAGATAGCAGTTCCCTGGTGACATGTGTACAGGTTAGTTCATCGAGCTGAGGTCGTCATTTTTCTCGTGTGAGTTCCTACTGTGCTTAGATTACTACCCTACCACGGCTCAAAGAGGTCATGCAAACAGGTTTTAGTTGGGTAAAGTCCCGAGCCACATAGAGGCAGTGAGCGGATCGGCAGAGGATTCGTCTCTCCCGGTATTGGGGGTGAGATCACGCTGTGTCTAGAAGAGCCGTTACACAAAGTCCTTGGACAAGGAAGGTAAGATTTACTGGTAGGTATTCCAGTAGTTTCTCAGGGTGTTCAGGGCTACCCTCCGACACGACTTATACCGCTATTGGGGGTCTGACGTTACCATCCCCCTAGGCCCGATATGCGATGCTCAAAGACGAATGGACCGGACTGTACGGATATTGTCACTGATAGGCTCGGTAGGGTTTCTAGATGAGTTCGCTCATCAGCCTCCCTTATGGTCAGTACATGGGCAGCCGTTACGTACAGCTAGTACCACTGACGGCTTGTGGTTAACCCACTACCAGAGTATTGATGAGTCTTTAGAGTCCCCCACAGATAGCTTCCCATGTTCGGGCGAAACGTTGTAGAGGCCATATGGTTTTAAGGCAGGGTTCGAACATGCACGTGCAATTGTGCACGTTTCATGGTCCGGACAGATAATACTGGTGGGCTTTGGTTTAAGCCGGATCCTAGTATTATATTGTCTAGGAGTATTTTTTGTCTCATTGCATTTTGTATTCTGTCGGAATACAAATGCGGGTATGTATATACAGTTATGGGGTAATTCTACTGAATTACCTTTGAAGTTGCCAATCTTCCTTCACCGAACTTAAACATTTTGTCTAACGTCCATGGCTGATTTTCTCTAACCCATGGCTGATTTTCTCTAACCCATGGCTTATTTTTCATTGGGCTTTAAGTCTTTTCCTTTGGAGGTTTCATTGGGCTTTAAGTCTTTTCCTTTGGGGGGTTTATTTGCAAATGCCACTTTTATAAAAGTAAGGGTTTTTTTGTGGTATCCCGGGGCTCCAGCAGCAAGCTTCATTCTAGAATGGAACGAGGTGTCTTTGTGACTCATTCTTTCCATTAAAGTGTTTTGTTAATGCTAAGATATTTCCATTAGATCTTTTGTGATGATATTTTGGTAATGGTTCCCCTTGAATTTCTTTGTGCTGACCCTCCCCACCTCATTGGCCGAGCCCACCCTCTTCAGCCCATCCAAATTGGCCGAGCCTCTTTGTGAGGAAAAAATGATTCATTTTATAATTTTCCAAGCTCATTCCTTCACCCCAAATGGCAACTTCAATTTACCTTTACCCAATGGCTTGGATTTCTTGAGACAAAGTATTCTACACTCTCTCTACTTCAATCTTGGACATGTCGGTTAGCAAACTTCATGTCCGAGTTGTCTCGGTTTAAAGGCTGGAGCCCGTATAAAGATCCGTTGACGTAGTGCCACCTCGACGAGGAGACAGGAGATCGGAGATGCCGCGAGGAGCGTGGGATGATGGCTAAAGTCCGAAGGACATGGATCGATCGGTATAGCCATTATATCATTTTACTGTTTGCTAGTTTAGTGTTAATGGCACGATCCGGGTTACAGTCTATGTTAGCGCCAGTTTATGAAAAAGTTTTTATTCCGCCTTTGGCCTCAGATTATTGGCCGGGGTGCTACCGTAGACTTACATAAATATATACCAATAATTGTGAAACAATTGGAGATTTAAGATAATTTATTCATTTAAAAATATATTTATCGGATTTGGTATTTTTATAATTAATTATTTGCAGTTTGGATCAAAATCGATTGGTGCACTACTAATCGCGATTATGCCAAATCCATGTTTCTACAGTTTTCCATGGCTAGTGCACCATGCCATGTTACATCTTAGTTACATGTTGTGTTCTTGTGGTTTTTGGAGTATTATGTGGTTTGAGTTTTAAAAAGAAAGAGAAAAGAGAAAAGGGTATTATTGAGAGAGTGAGAATAAGGAGAGTGAGGATAAGGAAAAGAGTTAGAATAAGAAAGAGAGAGAGAGAGAGAGAGAGAGAGAGAGAGAGTGCCGCCACTTATTCCCCTCCCCATTATTTCCTTCATCTTCTTCCTCGACTCATTTCCCTCCACCTTCAACACCAAGATCCATCACAAAAACCTTGTCAAAACCCTATACCCCCTTCACAAAAGTTGATCCCCTTCTCATCCTCTACACTTTGGACCAAGAAAAGTAGGATTTTGATGACTTCGGAGAGCTAGAGTTTTTCTTGAGTTGCCCAAGTGAGGAAAAATTCCTTTCATATAGTTTAGTTTTTAGTTTATTGCATTCTAGTTTAATTTAGAAGTTGATTAAGTGTGAAATGATGAAGTTAGAAATCTCAAGGGAAGGGTTTGGATGATGGTGTGGAATTGGTGATGTTTAGGGGCTGTTACAAGACCTGAGTGGTGTTTTTACTGGCCAAGACCCGGATTAGAAACAAAGATATTGTTGGATATATATGCTCTAGAGTCCTTCATTGTATAGGATGCTAAGGATATGTATGTACTGGAAAATCTTGCTCGATATGATAGTATGCTATTTAGTTTGTCTTTATCTTAACATATGATATATTTTACTCTGTATTTCATATATTTTGAACATGTTGATAAAGCCCGTAGGATGTTTACTTGACTACCAGAGCAGTGATGGCAGTCATACTTGTGGGAGCTAGGTGGTCAATAAGCACATCCTTAAATTTCCATAATCGCAGGAGTATTGAGACTGGGCATCGATACTCCAGAGTAGACTAGTATATACATATTTAGACCTTGACGATGGGTGATGGATTGTTCCCGCAGCCATTGGTGATGTGCACCTAAAATTGTATACAGATGCTCACTGGGTGTGAGTTCACCGGACAGGACTCGCCGAAGACTGACTAAATGGTATTATACCTAGCGTCAGATAGCAGTTCTTTGGTAACATGTGTGCAGATAGTCTGTCGACCTGAGGTAGTCATTTGTCTCGTGTGAGTTCCCGCTGTGCTTTGATTACTACCCTACCACGGCTCAAAGGAGTCGTGCAAATAGGTTTTACTTAGGTACAGTCCCGAGCCACATGGAGGCAGTAAGTGAATGTTAGGGATTCGTCTCTCCCGGTATAGGGAGTCGATATCGCACAGTGATCGGTTGGTCATTACCATAAGTCCCTAGCCAAGGCTGATTGAGAATTACTGGTGGACGGACCAGTAGATCCTTAAATGGTCTTGAGCCACACCGACACGACTTGTACGGTTATTAGGGGTATGACGTTTTTCACCCACCTAGACCTTACATGCGATACTCTCAGACGAACAGACCGGACTGCATGGATATTGTCACTGACAGGCTCAGTAGGGGTTTCGAACGAGTTTGCTCGTCAGCCTTCCTATCGACATCTACCTGGGGACCGTTATGTACAGATTATACCTCTTGCGGCCTGTGGTTAAACCCACTGCCAACGTAGTGTCGAGTCCTTAGAGTCCCACACAGAGGGTTGTTCACCTTTGGGCGAAAGGAGATAGAGGTCGTATGGTTTTAACGACATGGTTTGTTCACATACGCGCACTTGTGCGTGTTTGGTGTTCGGGAAGGTGATACTAGCGGGCTATGGTTTAAGCCGGATCCTAATATTTGATTTTGGATTGGTTCAGTCTCATTGTATTCGTGTTCCTCGGAACACGAATGCGGGTATGTATATACAGTTAACATATGCAAAAAAGGAGACACCTCATTAGGGTTTTGACCATTGATTTGATTAAAACCATTATGAAGTGGAGAAAATTGATTACTAATTTTTATTAGAGATAATTGTGTTATGGATAATTTGGTTTGACCATTGTTGACTTAGATATTGTTGTTGAGCAAAAGATATTTTGCTTAGCATTAATTGTGACATGATAATGGTCAAATCAACATCAACCATGTCAATTCTCTAAATAAAACTTATTATTCATTTTCCTAATATGAGAGCTCACTCCTCATTTTTATCAAGTAGACATTCTCTCTCATGGTTGCTCTCTCCCCTTCTTCCTTTCTCTCAAGCCCTAGTGTTTCATGAGTTGAAAATCAAGGGCCATTGAGACCAAACCACCAAAATCCTTCTCTACTCACTCTAGGGTTCTTAGTTTAGCACACCAAGCACCCTAGTTACTTCATTATAGAGGTTGGAACTCAAACTAGAGACCTTCGGGTGGATCAGCTTTGACGTGGAGAAGCCGGTGAGGAGGACACATCTGCAACCACTCCAAGGAGCTCACAACAAGGAGAAGCACAACAAAGAGAAGAAAGAGTTCAAGCTTGATGTATAACCATCCAACATAGTAGTTAGAACTCCTAGTTAGTTTGTTAGTTGATGTTTAGCAAAGATCCTAGTGGCTAGTCTATATTATCTTGCAAAGACAACTTCGATTTTCACCTATTCCGCCTCCCGGTAAACTACCGGGGTGGGTAACATAGACTTACAGTGGTATCAGAGACAGGCTAAACCTTAACTAACATGTTAGCAAAGTCTTTAGAACTTCGATCACGAAAAAATCCCGAAAACACGAACAAAAATTGCCTTTTCTGTCGATTTTAAAAACGGGTCTAAAAATATTTTCAGAGACCTGAAAAATACGTGCAAGCTTTTTATAGAACACTGAAGAAATTTGGGCGCCTAACTCGATCAGACCACCGCGGAACCGCGGCCGAACCAAGCGTTCCGTCGCGGATCAGTGGCCTAGTCAACTCCGAGTTGGTCCAAATTTTTTCTAGTGCTCTCTATGTTGGTTTTGTGTTTTCTGGGATATTTTGTTTCTGCTCAGGAATTATTGTGTACATTGTTGTACTTGGAGTTGATTCAAATATGGTTATTGATCGGAATTCTATAAACTTTAGCTAATCGGATTATATCTGTAATGTGTTATATGTGCTGAACGTCTACTAATCGCTATACATCGATTAGTGGGGGTTGCACATATCTGTAATCTGTGATAATTGTTTGTGTATATGAACTTGTTCGATTGTCATGGATGAATAGCCGGGGATGTAAGATGAGTTTTTTTTATTTTCATTGATTCATTCAATGTAAAATTTGTAAAGTTATGTAATATTATTTTTGCGGGGCACATCCAGGTTGAGGTTGTAGCCACCGTTGTATTATTTCTTTTACTGTTTTTGCTCCTAGGATAGACCCAAGGTGGGGTGCACAAACTACCGGGTACTTTGAAGTGCCGAGTGGCCTACTCACTTTGTTGAGGGAGGTTGCTTCACTTCGGGTATTTGGCGGGTAGTTTGCCGCACCCGCAGGGGTTTAGGGTGGGGTTTGGCTATTCATCGCAACCGTGTAATCCGTCTTTCATTGCAAGCTCAAACGAAACGCGGATTCCTAATATATCTAATGTATTCATCTTTCATCTAGAATGCCTATCATTGCGCCTGACGAATGTATATATCTATATATGATATCTAGTAGACGTTGCTTATGTTTTGCATCCACGCTAGTCCAGCCCCCGCTCTGTCGTTAGTTAAGTAACCTAATGGGTGATGATGGGGCCCCGTAGCGAATGCGGATGGCATAAGCGTACGTTGTATTTTCGTTTCTTCCTACAATGGTAGGATTAATTGATGGGACAGCATTAACTCATTAATGCAAAGAAAACAAACCTAAACTAAATCGTTGGAACAATTTCGAAACCACTCGGTTTTCTTCAAAAAGCAAATTTTAAATGCGGAGCTTAAACCACTCCTTTTTAAAAAAGGCTATCATGGTTCCTTCGATTATATCAAGTTCATTACGTTAACGGTTTCGCCAAAAACCAGCCATAGCCCCCCGTCGTTTCAAATAAATAACACATCGTATTCATCCTATGTTTGTTGGCCTACGTCAAGGTATAGTGAATAGTAGCAATGTGTTGCTTATTTGTTGCATAGATAGATGCATTAGTTTAGGACAGTCGTACGGCCTTGTTGGCCTATGTCAAGGGCGAGTACGGATGGGTCTAAATTAATCAGGACAACAACGGGTAGAACTTGACTTGCATCTTATGATTTGTTGGCCTACGTCAAGGTCATAAGAGCTTGGGGTAAAAATCACATCGGGAGTTTTAAACATAAAGGAAACTTGCAGATTTAGCATACCTTCTGGAGTGTGGTGACTAGAGTGGCCTCCATCTAGGTCATCATACAATGATAGATGGATCTCGATCCCACTAATGAGTAGGATTACTCTCGGGACATTTTTTCACTTAACAATCAATGCTATAAACCAAGTAGGTGTTTAGAATGGTGTTAGCGGGGCTACGCTTCCAGAGAAAAGAGGTTATATAATTAAGGAACTTCGCAAAAGCTTTAGAAAAGCACCCTCGAAGTACCGACACTAGCCTGGCTGAAAGGTTAAGCAAGTATTGTGACGTACAATTAATCCTGACTAATTCATCTTTTAGGGGCTTGAAGAAGAATTTGAGGAAACAGTGGGAGCCATCAAGTTTAGATAAACTAATATACCAATCTAAACTTGCAAGAGCATATGCTTAGTGTTTCTTTTCTCTCTCTCTCTCTCTGGCAGCTACCACGACATGACTAAAACTATTACTTGAAAAGAATACACTGACCGGGCCAAACTATAAAGATTGGATAAGGAACATTAACATTACACTGACTTATGACAAAGTTGCATATGTCACCACCGCTACCGCTCCCCCTATCCCAAAACCAGATTCCTCAGTTGCGGACAAAGAGATCCGGAAAACTTGGGATCTAGACTGTGAGAAAGCTAAGTGTATCGTACTGGCGTCCATGAACAATGAACTCCAGAAATAGCACGAAAGTATGGATATTAAATCCATTTTTCTCCATTGCAAGGAATTGTATGGAGAGCACTCTCGTATCGCGAAGTACGAGACCTCAAGGAAACTATTCCAGATGAGATTAGCTCCAGGATCACTTGTAGGAGAGCGCGTCCTGAAAATGATCAACCTCATTGAGGAACTCGCAAACCTGGGATGCGTGCTAGAAAATGAGTTGTACATCGACTTGATTTTGCAGTCCCTTCCCCACACCTTCTCTCAGTTTGTGCTGAACTTCAACATGCATGATATGGAAGCTGATCTTCCAAAGCTCCTCAACATGTTGAGGGTAGCAGAGAGCTCCATGAAAAAGGAGAAGACCCTCGTTCTGTATGTTGGCCATTCATCCTCTTCTAAATCCAAAGCGAAAGCTAAGGGGAAGAAGAAGATGAACGCCACCAAACCGAAAGGTGGGGTCAAAAAGGTGCAGGAAACGAACAAGGCGGGGAGAGTGAAAGCGGATAAGAATGAATGCTATTATTGTCACAAGAAAGGGTACTGGAAAAAGGATTGCATTGCTTGCAAAGCCAAGGACACAAAGCAAGTTACTGCTTCTTGTTCAGGTGTGTTTGTAATCGAAAACTGTTTTTCAGTAAACTCTACATCATGGGTACTTGATACCGGTTCTAGTTCTCACATCTGTAATTCATTGCAGGCTCTGAGAAACAGTAGAGCACTGAAGGTAGGTGATATAACCCTTCGGGTTGGCAATTGAACAAACGTAGATGATGTTGCAGTGGGCGATTATCACTTGGGGTTGACTAGTGGGCACATTTTGGTGTTGTACAGCTATTTTTGTATTCCCAATATGCTATGTAATATTATATCAGTATCTTTGTTGTCTAATGAAGGATATAATTTTTCCCTTGAAAGAAATGTTATGAACATTCTCCTGAATCAAGAAATGATTGGGGTTTGGCATACTGGAAAACAACATATACATACTTAATCAACCCTAAGTTTTCAATATTCAAAACACACTCAAAAGAAAGTTTCCAGATTTAAACCAAGCCTTCCTATCGCATTTTAGACTTGGTCATATAAATGAAACAAGGTTGACTAAGTTGCATAAAGATGGATATTTAGATCCGTTTGAGTATTCATCATATGCAAATTGTCAATCATGTATCCAAAGGAAAATGACCAAATCTCCGTTCACCGGACACAGAGAAAGAGCCACGGAGCTCTTGGGACTTGTACACAACGATGCATGTGGTCCGATGTCTACACATGCACGAAGAGGTCATTCCTACTTCATTACTTTTACTGATGATTTCTCAAGGTTTGGATATGTGTTCTTAATGAAGCATAAATCCGAAGCCTTTGAAAAATTTAAGGAGTAAAAAAATGAAGTAGAGAAACAGACTGGTAAAAGCATCAAGACGCTTCGATCTGATCGAGGTGGAGAATACTTAAGTACCAATTTCCTTGAATGCTTAAAAGAGAATGGAATTATCTCTCACCTTACTCCTCCGTATACACCTCAGCATAATGGTGTATCAGAAAGGTGGAATCACACGCTACTGGACATGGTGCGTTCAATGATGAGTAGTGCAGAGTTGCCACTTTCCTTCTGGGATTTTGCGCTAGAATCAGCTGCATACCTATTAAATAGAGTTCTGACTAAGTCTGTGCCTACCACTCCATATGAAATGTGGAGTGGGAAGAGACCATATCTCAAGTATCTCAAGATATGGGGGTATCCAGCATTTGTTAAAAAGCAGAATCCGGACAAGCTCGAGGAACGATCGGTCTTGTGCAAGTTTGTAGGATACCCCAAGCATTCGAGGGGGTATCTTGTCTACCACACTGAAGAACAAAAGGTTTTTGTCGCTCGCCACATTGTCTTCTTAGAGAGCGAATTTCTTGCAAAAGAAATTAGTGGGAGCGGTAGAACTGGAAGAAATTCCAGAACCACAAACTGCTACCGAAGACTTAGTGGAACCTCAAGTTTCAATAGAGCCCGACGAACCAATGCCGCTCCATAAATCTAGTAGGCTTTCTCGTCCGCCTGAGAGATACTATGGGTTTCTTATAGATGGGGATCAAGAGGATTGCATTATCGATGATAATGAGCGTACTGATTTTCAGCAGGGTATCACAAGTAAAGATTCAGTGAAGTGGCTGGATGCTATGAGATCCGAAATGGAATCCATGTACACCAATAAAGTATGTGCAGGGTTACTAGGCACTCTCATAAGGGTCTATAAGGCATGAACCGTGCCCGATTTAAAATTTAGACGTGCCGAACAACCCTAACCAAGATCTTTAAACTAGAGATTAGGCGAAACAAAGCATGTTAAACACTTTAACACTAAGAGTTTGGGATTACAACCTTTGTAGTCCGGTCCTTCACTTATAAAGCTCCGTGTTGAGGTCCCTTCGCTGCGATCATCGAGTACCCGGACTCTAGAGAGGCTCCACTAAGAGAAAGATGCAAGCTTGCTTCCGATTTTCGATAACAAAGATGATCTACCTTGAAGTTTCTTTAACACAAGCTCTCACTCACTAATGAAGTGAACACCCTAATCTAAATGGCTAGTATATATTAGGATGATGAAGTAGGATTTATGCTCTCATTTGTTTTCTTAATCTCACTCAAAATCATCACTAATGAAAAAGCTAGTAAGCTTTTCCATCCAAAAGAAGAAGGAAGAAGAAGAACAATGAATAATCCTTTTTTGATGAATAATGAATTGTGATAATATCATTACAAATGCAACCATGGTTAAGTCAAGAAAAGACTTAACCATTGTAGAGATCTAACCATTGTAAAGGGTGTGGTTGGGTTAAGTAAATATCTTTGCAAAACCAAAAAGGAAACCTTCTAGAAGGTTCAAAAAAGAACTAACCCAAATCAAACCCTAATTTTGTTTAATCTCCACTAAACATGTTGCATTAGTAATCATATCATGTTACAATATTATATATCACATATACAATATTTATTGTAACAAAATAAAATAATACAATTAACATATATCGCATATATATCAATGTATTACCCGAGTGAGAAAAAGAATCTTTTAGTGAGCTTATATCAGTTAATGTAATTTAATATATCAAATATATAATTATACATTAAATTATCAAATCAACACTTGATCCGATAATTAGGCTATTTCATAAATAACCGACTAATATAATCTGTATCAGTTCATTGAATCAACACTTGATCCGATGACCCGGCTATATCACATATACCCGTCCGATATCTCATATTGCGAGAATCTAATACGGTATCACATACACGTATTGTTCTCGGTCCCGCACATATCATATATGTGCTCCTACTCCGTTTTGCCTGAGTCAAGAAACCTCTGTGTAGGACTCTAAAGAATCGTCAATAAGCCGGCAGTAGGTGATGATCAAATCAAACGCCCACAAGCTGCAAGCAGTCAGCTAAACGTAACAGCCACCCAGGTATTGAGCGATCAGAAGATCAACAAGCAAGCCTGTACTTTCTCCTGCGAATCCAGTCAGTAACACTGCCGTACAGTCCGGTCTCTGCATCTGATATGTCGCATATCTCGCCTAGGGGTGGTAAACGTCAGACCCCAGTAGCTTGATAAGTCGTGTCGATATGAGGTCTATAACAGTTCGAGAAACTACCGGTAACACTTACCAGTAAATCTCAGCAACCCTTGTAGGGTATTTTTAGTCACCCCATTGAGATGGGAATACGCGCGCGCTTGTCAGGAATACTACAGATTCCCCCTGCCTAGGGTAGGCCGGGGTTTAATGATTGTGGGGATCCGAATCTCCGGCAGCCGCGGACAAAACTGCCGTTAATTACCCCTCGCCTTTGGAGCGAGGGAACCTCCGATTGACGGGTTAAACTGGTCATGCAAACTCAATGTGTTGTGTGCGTGTGATGTGTTTTGAAAGGAGTTTTTGGATGTATCGGGGGCCTCGCAGAGTTTTACGGGGGTCCCGCTACCCGGATAGTGGGCCGGGGGTCAAGGGGGCTAGCAGCCCCCTTGCGGGGTGCGGGGCAGCGCCCCAGCCCAAAAAAAAATTGAGGGGAACAATGTTGGGGAATGTGTGTGTACATACGTATACATAAGTATATATATATATATATATATATATATATATATATGTATATAAAAAGAGGGGGGAAATGCATCCAAAGGATGCGTGGGGCCAACGCCTCGAGCACTGTGCGCTTAGGCGCAAGTGCGCCACGTATCTACACATAGGCGCTTTGCGCTTGAGCGCTGGGCGCTTGGGCGCAAGCGCGCCACGTGTCGGCACTTAGGCGCTTTGTGCTTGAGCGCTGGAGCGCAAGTGTGCCACATGTCGGCACGTGGGCGCTTTGCGCTTGAGCGCTGGGCGCTGGAGCGGAAGCGCGCCACGTGTCGGCACGTGGGCGCTTTGCGCTTGAGCGCAAGCACGCCACGTGTCGGCACATGGGCGCTTTGCGCTTGAGTGCTGGGCGCTGGAGCGCAAACGCGCCACGTGTCGGCACGTGGGCGCTTTGCGCTTGAGCGCGAGCGCGCTACATGTCGGCACGTGGGCGCTTTGCTCTTGAGTGCAGAAAAATAGGCTTTTAGTCCCAGAAATAGGGTTTAGAGTGGAGTTAAACTCCTAAAATGTTTTGGTTGATGAAAGGGGTTCTTCTTCTTCCTCCTCTATTGGCTGGATCTTGAAGATCAAGAGATGTGAGATCTAAAAATCTCTTCTTTTTGAGATCTAATGGTAGACCAAGTTCCCCTTTGTGGGTTTTGTGGTGAAAAACTATTTCGTTTTGGAAAAGGAAGAGTAAAACTCTTGATTTAATTCAAGAGAAAGAAGAAGGTTTGAAGCCTTCAGAAAAGGGAATGATGTACAAACCCTAGGTTTTTGAGAGAATGAAAAAGTTGTTCTTTTATTCATCATCATTTTGCCTTATATAAGCTTACATATTTACATATAGCCCCTTGGGCTTTACAAAAATGGCATTTTGCCCATCCCATGGCTCATGTGCCATTTCATTTTTGCACATAAGCCATGGGCTTACAAGATATTGGCTTTATGCCCATTTTGCATACATTCATGTATAAAAATTACATAAAAATTATTTATTACCTGATTTTGTTGTTGGCATGGGGAGGCTGGCCGCGGGCTCGACTTGGGCATGGGCCCGCTTGACCTGGGCTTGGGCCCACCTAGCTTGGGGGTCGACCTTGACTTTGAATCGGTCAACCGGGGTGCAAATTTTGACTTCAACAAAGTGCCCCCATCAATAAATGCACACCACATATTTGGGTCGTGTGCATGAAATTGATGGATCTTCTTTCACATGGAGGCAGCTTGCCTTGGTTCCCACTTTTTGGGATGCAATGCCCTTTTTACGATGTGGACGGTCGATGCTTGATGCGTCTCCGAGACGGAGGGTCCGTGGTAGACGTTTCCCTGGCCCGGAGTGATCTGGTTCCTGCTTTATATGAAGCCTGCACTGCCCTTTTTGAGATGTGGACGGTCGATGCTCTGGTCCGGAGCGGTTTGGTTCCTGATTTGTGGGAAGCTTGCACTGCCCTTTTTGAGACTTGGACGGTCGACGCTCTGATCCGGAGCGATTTGGTAGACGTGTCCCCGGCACGGAGTGTCGCTGGTCGACGTTTTCCCGAGACGGAGTGTCTCCTTGACGTTTCCCCATTACAGAGTATCGCTGTTGGACGTTTCCCTGATGCGGAGTGTCTGTGTTGGACGTTTCCCCTATGCAGAGTGTCGCTTGTTGACGTGTCCCCAGCACGGAGTGTCTGCTTGACGTTTCCCCGGCACGGAGTATCGCTGGTTGACGTGTCCCCGAGACGGAGTGTCTGCTTGACGTTTGCCCATTACAGAGTGTCTCTGTTGGACGTTTCCCTGATGCGGATTGTCTGTGTTGGACGTTTCCCCGATGCAAAGTGTTGCTTGTTGACGTGTCCCCGGGACGGAGTGTCTACTTGACGTTTCCCCGGCACGGAGTGTCGCTAGTTGACGTGTTCCCAAGACGGAGTGTCTGCTTGACGTTTCCCCATTATGGAGTGTCTCTGTTGGACATTTCCCTGATACGGAGTGTCTGTGTTGGACGTTTCCCCGATGCAGAGTGTCACTTGTTGACGTGTCCCTGGCACGGAGTGTCTGCTTGACGTTTCCCCGGCATGGAGTGTCGCTGGTTGACGTCTCCCCGAGACAGAGTGTCTGCTTGACGTTTCCCCGTTACGGAGTGTCGCTGTTGGACGTTTCCCTGATGCTGAGTGTCTGTGTTGGAAGTTTCCCCGATGCAGACTGTCGCTTGTTCACGTCTCCCCGGCAAGGATTGTCTGCTTGACGTTTCCCTGTTACGGAGTGTCGCTGTTGGACGTTTCCCTGATGCGGAGTGTCTATGTTATACGTTTCCCAAATGCAGAGTGTCGCTTGTTGACGTGTCCCCGGCACGGAGTGTCTGCTTGACGTTTCCCCGTTACGGAGTGTCGCTGGTTGACGTGTCCCCGAGACGGAGTGTCTGTTGTCGATGTGCCCCCGACACGGAGTGTCTGCTTGACGTTTCCCCGAAGTAGAGTATCGGCTGGTTGACGTATCCCCGAGATGGAGTGTCTGTTGTCGATGCGCCCCCGGCACGGAGTGTCTGCTTGACGTTTCCCCAAGGCGGAGTATCGGCTGGTTGACGTATCCCCGAGACGGAGTGTCTGTTGTCGATGTGCCCCCAGCACGGAGTGTCTGCTTGACGTTTCCCCGAGACGGAGTATCGGCTAGTTGACGTATCCCCTAGACGGAGTGTCTGTTGTCGATGTGCCCCCGGCACGGAGTGTCTGCTTGACGTTTCCCCGAGGCGGAGTATCAGCTGGTTGACGTATCCCCGAGACGGAGTGTCATCAGCATCGCAGAGGTTTGATGACATCAGCATCGCTATACTGGAATATGGTACCAAGAGCGAATCATCATCTGTCTTTGAGAGGATTTGTGATTGGTATTTTTGTCGGCATCTGCATTGCTGCACTGGAATAATGCTAGGAGCAACTCATCATTTACCTCGAGAGGATTTGGGAATTGGTTTTTGCTTGGCATCAGTATCGCTACACTGAATATGGTACCAGGAGCGAATCATCATTTGCGCTTATTTATCAGGAAGCGATGGCTTAGGAGACAGGTTTTAGGTCCCTATCACCTAAGACTTTTCAATTTTGTGAGCCGTAAGGGTCTCACAAAGCATTTTCTCCCTACGGGTCGTAAGGATCCCGTAGGTGTATTTTCTCCTTAGGAGTTGTAGGGACTCCTAAGTGTGTTGCTCCTTTGTGAGTCGTAAGGATCTCACGCGGGGATTTTCTCCTCACAAAGCGAGAGGACTTTGTGAGTGTATTTCATCTCATTTTCACGAGTTTGCGTCCTTTCGGGTTTTCATAAACTCACCGGCAGTCCTGCTGTTTTTACTCACGGAGCCCTTTCGGGTTTTCATCCGTGCCCATTTTGCTTGTGGACATACCGTTTTTTTATTTATTTTTTCTTTATTTTTGGTGGGACTTTGAATGTGGCCTCACCGGTAGGACTTGGGAGAGATTGGGGTTGTTTTGTGCCTGTGGATTGTATACGGTTTTGCAGGATGTATGATCCAGAACGTAGGGTCGTAAATTTTTTGAGATTTTGTTGGCGTCTGCATTGCTGCACTGGAATATGGTACCAGGAGAGACTCATCATTCGCTGTTGTGGTATGGTATTTGGAATTTGGTTGGCGTCTGCATCGCTACACTGGAATATAGTACCAGGAGCGACTCATCATTCGACACTTGGGGATTGGGGAGCGATGTCTTAGGAGACAGGTTTAGATCCCTATCGCCTAAGGCTTTTCAATTTTATGGGCCGTGAGAGTCTCATAAAAGCATTTTCTCCCTACGAGTCTTAAGGATCTCGCAGGTGTATTTTCTCCTTAGGAGTCGTGAAGACTCCTAAGTGTGTTTTTCCTTTGTGCGTCGTAAGGATCCCACAAAGGTTTGTTCTCCTCATGTATCGTGAGGATACATGAGTGGATCTTCTTAATGGAGCATAATTCCAAAGGCGGAGACCAGCCGCGTAACTAGTGATTGCGGTGGGGCATGGGTATGATGAGAATTATTTGAGCCCGTAGATTGTATACGGTGGTCAGCATGGGGACCAACCGTAGGGCCGAGGGAATTTTGAAAAATTGGATTTTTGTTGGCGTCTGCATCGCTGCACTGGAATATGGTATCAGGAGCGACTCATCACTCGCCGTTTTTTTTTTGTTTTACCGCGATTGCTCTATCATTTCAGCTTTTCTTATCGCGAAGATCGTGATTGCCCCATCATTTCGGCTATTTATTCGCTGTTGCCCTATCATTTCGGCTTTATTTTCATTTTTATTTTTACTCGCTGATTTTTATTGCGAGTTACCCCATCATTTCGGCTTGTCTTTATTTATCTTTTATTTACACATTTTTTTATTTATTTACATTTTTTTTACATCCCCAGTTTAATGACTTAGAGGTCGATTGTTCCCAGTTTAATGACGTGGTGGTCGACTGCTTCCAGTTTAACGACTTAGTGGTCAATTGTTCCCAGTTTAATGACGTGGTGGTCATCTGTTTCCAGTTTAAAGACTTAGTGGTCATCTATTTCCAGTTTAACGACGTAGAGGTCATCTGTTTCCAGTTTAACGACGTAGGGGTCATCTGTTTCCATTTTAACGACGTAGGGGTCATCTGTTTCCAGTTTAACGACGTAGAGGTCATCTGTTTTCAGTTTAACGACGTAGAGGTCATCTGTTTCTAGTTTAACGATGTGGTGGTCATCTGTTGCCAGTTTAACGACGTAGGGGTCTATCATTCCCAGTTTAACGGCGTGGTGGTCATCTGTTTCCAGTTTAACGACGTAGAGGTCATCTGTTTCCAGTTTAACGACGTAGATGTCATGTGACGGGAAGCTTAGGGAAGAAACCCGATTAAGCAGTTGTCAGGGGCATCGCTGGAGCTTGCTCGAGACGTGTTGTAGCTTTGTTGGTGCTGATGGCCTTGCCCCCAGCTGGGGCCAAGGAAAGTCATTCAGACACCGACTTGCGTTTGGGTTGGGGCGCCCTCGAGATCACCACATTTGGTCTCGTGCCTTTCGAGACCGGTCTGTTTGTTGCTGGAGTTTGAGGAGCTGGAATGGCGTTAGCTGGCACGAATAGAATAGAGCCAAACTGTAGCAGCGGCTCCTCCCACTATCGCCCAAGACTGGCCGGGAGGACCGTCCTAGACTCTATCTTCATCGTGTAAGAGACGGGAGCTGAGTTCATCTTTAGAGACATTGTTGAGAAGCGATTGCTTGAAAATCTACATGAAAGAGCATTATTTTAGTATAAATATAGATATGTATATTGATTAAGTTCGCATGAACGTTTAACCCGAAATATGGGAGGAGAGATTGGTCCCACTGGGCGTGCCAGAATATGTAGGGTGTTTTTCGTCACCCCATTGAGATGGGAATACGTGCGCGCTTGTCAGGCGTACTACAGATTCCCCCTGCCTAGGGTAGGCAGGGTTTAATGATTGTGGGGATCCGAATCTCCGGCAGCCGCAGACTAAAGTGCCGTTAATTACTCCTCGCCTTTGGAGCGAGGGAACCTCCGATTGACGGGTTAAACTGGTCATGCGAACTCAATGTGTCGTGTGCGTGTGATGTGTTTTGAAAAGGGGTTTTGGATGTATCGGGGGCCTCGCAGAGTTTTTACGGGGGTCTCGCTACCCGGATAGCGGGCTGGGGGTCAAGGGGGCTAGCAGCCCCATTGCGGGGTGCGGGGCAGCGCCCCGGCCAAAAAAAAATTTTAGGGGAACAGTGTTGGGGAATGTGTGTGTACATATGTATATATATATATATATATATATGTATATATATAAAAATAGGGGGGAAAGGCATCCAAAGGATGCGTGGGGCCAGCGCCTCGAGCGCTGTGCACTTAGGTGCTGTGCGCATCGGGGCAAGCGCGCTACGTGTCGACACGTGGGCGTTTTGCGCTTGAGCGCTGGGGCGCAAGAGCGCTATGTGTCGGCACGTGGGTGCTTTGCGCTTGAGTGCTGGGCGCTTGAACGCAAGCACGCCACGTGTCGGCACGTGGGCGCTTTGCGCTTGAGCGCAAGCGCGCCACGTGTCGGCACGTGGGCGCTTTGCGCTTGAGAGTTGGGCGCTGGAGAGCAAGCGCGCCACGTGTCGGCACGTGGGCGCTTTGCGCTTGAGCGCTGGGCGCTGGAACACAAGCACGCCACGTGTCGGCACGTGGGCGCTTTGCGCTTGAGCGCTGGGCACTTGAGCGCAAGCGCACCACGTGTCGGTGTAGGGTTCCTAGGCACACTAATGAGGTTTCACAAGGCATCAACCATGCCAAATTCAAAATTTTCCGGTGCCGAGAAACCCTAATATGGATCCTTAACTAGAAATTAGGCGAAACAATAAGCTAGTTTACAACTTAACTACTAAGTGAACGGAAATACAACCTTTGTAGATCCGGTCCTCCACCTCCATAGCTCAGCGTTGACGTCCCTCCACTGCGATCATCGGATCCCGGACTCTAGTAATGGTTTCGTCGAAGAAATGATCGGGCTAGATCGTCGACTTCGATGCCGAAGATGATCTACGTCGAGGCAACTCAAGATCAAGCTCCAACTTCACCAAGTCATGAAACTTGTGAAGAAAACACCCTATACTACTTGGCAAGTGGTAGAGGATGAAGAAATAGGAAGTGGGTTCACTTTGGATTTGGATTTCTCACTTGGAATCATCACTTGACATTTTTGAAGGAAGCTTTTCTTTTCTTTCTCAAGAGGAAGAAGAAGAAGAAGAAGAATAAATTAATTCCTAAAGGAAAAATGAAGTGATGGTTATCATAATGCAACCATGGGTGAGGCTAACTCATGTAGAGAATAAACTAGGGTTAAGTTAATGGTTAGGGTTAAGGAAAGAAACAAAATGGTTAAGCTTTCAAACCTTCATGAAGTTTCAACTAAAGAACAAAACAAGCCACCATTTCATTTATCTTTCCAAAAGAATAAATAAATAAATAAAAACCCTAAGCATTAACATAACCATGGTTTAATCATACACACCCAAGTTTGCATGTATCATCAAACATGATACAAAGTAGTGCACAAAACTATATCATATATACAATGTGCACATCAAGTGAGAAAATCCATCTTAAGTGAACAAATACTAGTTAATGTAAAGTAATATATCAAATATATAATTATACATTAAATCATTAAATCAACACTTGATTTAACGATCCGGTCATATCGCATATGACCGACTAATATCCAATGTATCGACTTATCGAATCAATCCTCGATTCGATAACTAGGTTTTATCGCATACAACCAATCGATACATTCATCGCGAGAATAGAATACGGTATCACATGCACGTATTATTCTCGGTCCCGCACATATCTCATATGCGCTCCTATTTCGTTTCGCTTGAGCCAGGAAACCTCTGTGTAGGACTCTAAAGACTCGTCAATACGCCGGCAGCAGGTGATGATCATATCAAACACCCACAAGCCGCGAGCGGTCTGCTAAACGTAACGGCCACCTGGGTATTGAGCAATCAGAAGATCGACGAGCAAGCCCGCTCACACTCCTGTGAATCCAACCAGTAACACTTACTGTACAGTCCGATCTCGTTGTCTGATATGTCGCATATCTCGCCTAGGGGTGGTAAACGTCAGACCCCAATAGCTCGATAAGTCGTGTCGATTTGAGGTCTATAACAGTTCGAGAAACTACTGGTAACACTTATCAGTAAATATCAGCAACCCTGGCCAGGGATTTCCGGTTATAGCCAATCGAACACAGCGCAACATCAACTCCCTATACCGGGAGAGACGAATCCCCTCCTATCGCTCATTGCCTCCATGTGATTAGAGACCGTACCCAAAAACCACCATTTTGCATGCCCTCTTAGACGTGGTAAGGTGGAAATCAAAGCATAGTGGGAATCACACAAGACTCTATGACGATCTCGGGTCTACAGACTAACCTGTACCAGTGTCACCAGAGAACTGCCATCTGACGTAAGGTATAATACCATCTGGGAGTTCTCGGCGAGTCCGTCCAGTGTACCCAGTCTCCACTGAGCACCCGTATATCATCTCTGATGTCAAACACCAATGGATATGGGATCATCCATCGCCCATCTGTTTGGGTTAAGAAGGTATACGCTAGTCTACTCTGGTATATCGATGCCCCGTCTCGATACACCCACGACTAGAGACTTTGAAGGATGTACTTATCGACTACCATGTCCCCACTCGCATCACAGTCCAGGTAGTCAAGTACACATCCTAAGGGCTTTACCAACATGTAATCAAAGAGACAATCAGTATACACGTTAAGGTAAAGAGTAACCAGATAGCATACTATCATGTCGAGCAAGAAAGTCCTCCCTATATATGTCCCAGCATCCACTACAATATACATCTTATTTACAGTAATGGCCTCTAGGGCATACATATAACTAACAGTCGGCACGTGGGCACTTTGCGCTTGAGCGCTGGGCGCTTGAGCGCTGGGCGCCTGAGAGCAAGCGCACCACGTGTCGGCACGTGGGCGCTTTGCGCTGAGCGCAGAAAAATGGGCTTTTAGTCCCAGAAATAGGGTTTAGAGTGGAGTTAAACTCCTAAAATGTTTTGGTTGATGAAAGGGGTTCTTCTTCTTCCTCCTCTATTGGCTGGATCTTGAAGATCAAGAGATGTGAGATCTAAAAATCTCTTCTTTTTGAGATCTAATGGTAGATCCAAGTTCCCCTTTGTGGGTTTTGTGGTGAAAAACTATTTAGTTTTAGAAAAGGAAGAGTAAAACACTTAATTTAATTCAAAAGAAAGAAGAAGGTTTGAAGCCTTCAGAAAAGGGAAAGATGTACAAACCCTAGGTTTTTGAGATAATGAAAAAGTTGTTCTTTTATTCATCATCATTTTGCCTTATATAGGCTTACATATTTACATATTGCCCCTTGGGATTTACAAAAATGGCATTTTGCCCATCCCATGGCTCATGCGCCACTTCATTTTTGCACATAAGCCATCGGCTTACAAGATATTGGCTTTATGCCCATTTTGCATACATTCATGTATAAAAAATTACATAAAAATTATTTCTTACATGATTTTATTGTTGGCATGGGGAGGCTGGCCGCGGGCTCGACTTGGGCATGGTCCCGCTTGACCTGGGCTTAGGCCCACCTAGCTTAGGGGTTGACCTTGACTTTGAATCAGTCAACCGTTGTGCAAATTTTGACTTCAACAACCCTGGCCAGGGATTTCCAGTTATAGCCAATCGAACACAGCGCAACATCAACTCCCTATACCGGGAGAGACGAATCCCCTCCTATCGCTCATTGCCTCCATGTGATTTGGGACTGTACCCAAAAGCCACCTTTTTGCACGCCCTCTTGGACGTGGTATGATGGAAATCAAAGCACAGTGGGAATCACACAAGACTCTATGACGATCTCGGGTTTACAGACTAACTTGTACCAGTGACGCCAGAGAACTGCCATCTATCGTGAGGTATAATACCATCTGGGAGTTCTCGGCGAGTCCGTACAGTGTACCCAGTCTCCACTGAGCACCCGTACACCATCCTTGATGTCAAACAACGATAGATATGGGATCATCCATCGCCTATCATATAGGTCATGATGCGTATACGCTAGTCTACTCTGGTGTATTGATGCCCTGTCTCGATACACCTTCGACTAGGAACAGTTATAGGATGTACTCGTCGACTACCATAGCCCCACTAGTATGATCTCATCATAGTCCCAGTAGTCGAGTACATATCCTAAGGACTTTATCAAGATGTAACATAGAGACAATCAGAGTACATGTTAAGATAAAGTACAACCAGATAGCGTACTATCATATCGAGCAAGAAAGTCCTCCCTATATATGTCCAAGCATCCACTACTATATACATCGTATGTACAGTAATGGCCTCTAGGGCATACATATAACTAACAATCTCCCACTTGCACTAGGGCCATCTGTTGTGGTATCGCATACCCAACAATTAGCTGTGGTTGAAGTATCTTGTACTCAACCATCCTATAAAAGTCTCTACTGGGAAAAAGGCCTTTGTGAGTGGATCCGCGCTGTTGTCCTCTGTGTCTACTCTCCTAACCTCGATCTCCTTGGAGATCAACCATCTCCATGATCAGGTGATACTGCCTAAGAATTATATCTGTATTTCTGATGGGACGGAGGTTCCTCAGCATAAGCCATAACTCCATGGTCACACAATGGTAGGAACGTAGTTCATCTCATGAACTTTTATATATCCAGACTACCTCTTTGGTAGCATCCTTGGTGACGATGTATCTTGCCTTTAATCGTCTAGTAAGTCACGGTATCTAGCTTGGAACTCTTCTAACATACCGTCCCTCCACTGAGGGTAAAGACAATGCCTGCGACTGACATTCAGTCGTCCTTATCACCCTGGAACCATTCTAGTGATTCTCCTAGGATCGATTGATACCATCTCACTACAACTAGTGAGAATCCTAACATCCAATTAGATCTATATCATAGATCCAAAACCCAGGATTTAGGAGGTATCACTTTGATCCTATTTGGAGAATCATTGTGATAAGAGGAGATTGACCAAGCGTAGCATAGGAAACTCCTTCCCTATCAAGAGTATGTCATCCACATACTCTGCGAGGATCACCACCATACTCTCTACTACATTTTTGTATGTACAAGCTTCATCTACCATTTTGATCAAGTCAAACTCTTTGACTACCTCATCAAAACGGACGTTTCAACTCCGCGATGCCTGATTTATCACATAAAACATCTTTCTTACGTTTCCACTGCTCCCACTGTCTACGAAGCCCTCTGGCTGTGTGCTCATAGACGCTCTCTTCCAAATCATCATTTAGAAAACCAGTCATGATACCTAACCGCCAGATATCGTAGTCATGGTATGTAGCTGTGGCAAGTACGATCTGGATGCACTTAAGCATAGCTTTGAAAGTCTCAACTTTTCCATGTACACCAAGTAATCTTCTCAAGATATACTTGCTCCTGATGGGGATTTAACACTTCAGATAAAGCAACCAAAGTCCATACTTTGTTGGTGTATAAGGATTCCATCTCAGATCGGTAAACATCCAGCCATTCTTACAAAGTCCCACTCCTGATGGCCAGCTCGAAACTAGTTGGGTCATCATCTCATGATGCAATCCTCGCTCCCACTGTCATAGAGAAAACTGAAGTATATCTCAGGTGGGTGAGGAACCCTACTAGATCGGCGGAGAGGCTGAGGTTCGTTGGAAACTATTGAATCCTTTGGATCTACCAAATCATCAGCTGCAGTTTGTGTAGCTGGAACTCTTTCCAGTTCTACCTCATGACCAATAATTTCTACACAAGAAATTCCCTTTCATAAAGGTGGAATGCGGAGAAACGAAACATCTTTTGTTCCTCGGTTTGGTAGAAGATATTCCCTTGCGTATGCTTGGGATATCCAACAAACTTCCACAGAACTAACTTTGCCTCGAGCTTGTCCGGATTATGCTTTTAGACATAGGCTGGACAACCCCAAATTTTAACATACTTAAGATATGGGAACTTCCCATTCCATAACACATATGAAGTGGTAAGCAACTGATTTGATTGGAACCCTATTCAATAGGTATGCAGCTTCTCAAGTGCATAACTCCCAAAAGGAAATAGAAAACTCAGTAGTACTCATCATAGAGCGCACCATATCACATAAGGTGTGATTGCTCCGCCCCGATACACCTAGGTGCTGTGGTGTATATGGAGGAGTAATGCTGAGAGAGAATCTCATTCTCCTTTAGAATAGTCCAGGAATCACATGCTCAAGTATTCTCCTCCTTGATCTCATAAAAGGACATAATACTTATACCCATTTTTGGTTCTCTACTTCTAACTTATATTCATTGAATTTCTCAAAAGTTCCAAACCTTTATTTCAACAGGAACATATGTCCGGATCTTGAGAGATAATCAGTGAATGTAATGAAGTACAAAGAACCGATCTTGGCATGTGTAGACAGGAGACCTTCTTACATCAGCATGTATCAATCCCAAGAGTTCACTAACTCTTTCTCTGTTTCTAATAAACGGAGCTGTGGTCATCTTATCTTTGTGACATGACTGGCAAATTTTACAAGATGTAAATCCAAACTATTTTAAATATGCATCTTTATATAACTTCAGCTAGTCGGGTCGCATTGATATGACCTAGTCTACAATACCTCAAGAAGGATTCGTTCATTTCTGAACTCTTCCTCTTGTGTGTGTTCTTGTAACACCTTAAAATTTGTTTTGTAGCTAATTATATTTTTATACATGGTTTTTACTAAAAAGTTTACCAATTTTGTTTTTAAATATTTTATCCTATTTATTGAGTAATTTATTAGATTTTTCCTAGCCTTGCACACACTTGTGCATGATAACTAGGGTTGTTTTGGGGGTTTAACCATGATTAGTAACATGGTGAACTAACCGTTCCTTAATCTAGTTTAATATTGTATTAGGTGTTTTGGGTTTAATAGTGTATGGTTGTTTTAAAATGAATTTGAAAAAAAAAGGTTTTTAAATTGACTTTCTTTATGTTGACCTTGAGAGAGAGAGTGCATTATGGGGCATGATGGCCTTTGCCATGCCTCATTTAATGAAGAGAGAGAATGGGAGGGGGTTCTCACTTCTCACTCTCATTTCTTACTCATCTCTCACTCTCTCACAAACTCACCCACACACAAGCAGCTCCAGCAACACCAGAAACAAGCAGCAGCAACACCAGAACCATCTTCAGCAGCAGCCATCAGCTGCATCAGCAACAGCAGGCAGCAACAGTAGCAACAGCAGGCAGCAACAGCAGTAGCAGGAGCTCCAGCAACCTACAGCAACTCTTCTTCACTTCTTCACCTGCTCTCTAGGGTTCTACAGGGTATATTCTGAACCCAATCCCCTAGTTGGTTAGCTTGTGTGTTAATTGGTGTCGGTTGGTGTTAATTAGCTAGTTTAGTGCTAATTATGGTGTTTTGTGAGATGTTGTAGCAAATTTATGATTGTGTTGGTAAACCCTACTTATTTAAGTGTTATTAGGGTCACTTGAACTGAGATTTTACCCAGATTACACTAAAATATCATAGTGTTTGTATTTCGTGCTAATTAGCGTTTTTAAGCGTTATATTGGCTATTTGTGATCTGCTTTTGACCCGGACCCTTCAGGGTAAAATTGAGGAAACTGGAGCATGCCCATTAGGTCTAGAACACACCACCTGAACACGAGACCCTAACTCTTACCTTGGGCCGCAGATTTATTAGGTTTGGCCGCAATTTGCGGCCAAGTTGGGGACTGGGTGTTGGGGACTTGGCTAGGGTTGTCTGTAGGGTTGTATAGTGCTTTGGCAGGTCTAGTTTTGTAATATTTGGCCTGTAGGAAAATCTAGAGTTTTTCATGTCCGTTGTGTTTGCGTGATACGCGTAATACGTGAGTGCGTTCCGTGATCCAGCGTATCGCGGCGTGTCGCGATAGTTTTAGACGCGTATACACACGATTCAGCGTATCGTGCACACGCGCGTTTAGTTCGCGACGCGAGTTTCTCGTTTTGGTTCGATATCGCGTTTTGCGGAATATTTGGCTTATATATGATTTTAATGTCTTAATTGCAGGGTTGCAGGTAGAGACTACGGACACTGCTACAGGGGGGAGCAGATGGTAGGATTCACCTAGCGTGGGGCGTATGTGAGTAGATTTAACATCTACAGGGGAATCGCCCGCATGGCGTTGTGCGTCTGGGCTAGGATTCTAATATTTGTCGCATATTCTACGTCATTGTTAGAATTGCACTTTTACTTTATTTCCTTGATATAGCTGTACTGTGACTAGCAGCCGTAGGACACTACACACATTATTGACGGTTCATGTTGCATGAGCACGGATTGTATGCTACAGACACACCGTCAATAATTGCCATGTCACACACCAACCATTATAGATACCATTGCTTATCACACATGACATCTAGTTTATCGGTATACCTACAATGTATCATACCTTTAGTGATAGGTACATATACACCTTATGATACAGCTACAGGTATACCTCGCTCATATTTTACTTATACCCAGTAGGGTATACCATATCATTTGCTTATAGGTAGACACCTATACTTAGCTGTACCTTTTTCATTTCGCATACATCTGGTTTCAGCTACATATTTTCATTCATATGCTTGCATTTCGGATATATCGCACATATTGTTCCTGGATTTGCGCATTTATTTATTTGGATTTTACATGGTGTTTTCGGGATTTGGGAACCGTGGGAGTTCATGAAATTATGCATACATTGAAAAACCCGGTTTCCTTGATATGATATTTACGCGTCCACCATGAGTTTTATCGGTGCTGATTATATACTCCATACGAGGTGCGGTTGCCGTATGAGAGTACATGGTGGGGCCCGGTATGGTTCCCCTCGGCAAGAAGATCGATGGATTTTGCCGATTGAGCCAGGAGGTGGGCGAGTATCTACCGGTGACAGTACTAATGACTCGGCGGGGATCATGGAGATACCGTTGGGAGTCATGCACGTATGTATACGTCGAAAGGCGAGGGTCAGAGCTAGGCACTCGTGCTTTCGGGATAGCGTATGATACGTGATCAGGATTTCTGTGTCGATACTTGACACATTGGTTTTCATGATATTTCTTTTAATACCTTTGTATATATAACAGGGATTTAGCTGTTGTTATATATACCCTTACACCAATATTAGTGGAATGGGACGCTAATATATGTGTATTGCCCCCATCATATTTATTTCTGTATATATACCTTTAGGATGTTAGATTCTTACTGGAGATTTGACTTGGGTTATTAGGCGATTCATTGAGATTGGACATTGGACATACCTATGTGATTGCTGATTTGTACATTCGGGATATAGGAGATTACTCGATATTGTACATTGAGGAGATGTGAGACTTATATGATGCGAGTGCCCAATGTGGGGGCTGATTTGAGGAATTGGGATTTGAGTGTCTTGATGGATTGTGATCCTACCACGATGTCAGGTTTCCGTGGAAATGACATATTTTACCCCATACCTCACACTTATCTATTTTATGCACAGTTTCATATGTTGGTAGTACCTGTTAGTGTACCCTTATGATAGTTGCATATCTACTTTCTCATATCCCTATTGCATAGTTATTGCATACTATTATCATGTCATTATCGCTTCACATATTGATTGTACCTGCTATTGTACTTTCCATTATTCTGCATTCACATGACATGTTATTACTGCAATCGCATACCTTAGATTCATGCTGTACGTACATTCCTGCGATTACCTGCATATGTTATCTACTATTCACGAGTTGGCAACTCACCCCCGTTGTACCACAGGTGTTTCAGGTTTTTCCCCAGAGTAGTCGAGGCTGGCTATTCAGCTTCTCATCTATCATCTTTTGCTACAGATATCGCATCAGCTCACAGTATACCGTTTTGCTTAGGTGGGTTAGATGATTATCTGTATTTCTTATCACACATTCGTTATATTTTGTACTCTCCATCTACTATTGTATTGTTGACTTTGAGACTTGGTGAGGACGATATTGTATATTATTGTGGATTTGTTGTCTTTTATATACGGCTTTCTCTCTATTGCCTTTTATTTCTTCGCTACGGCGTCGTATATTTATGATGTTATTGTTTTCCGTCTTGAGCTAGTTTTTACAAAAGGGGCGTTGCCAAAATTTTAAAGAAAGAAAGTCGGACTTTTAAAGAATTTGGGTTGTGATTTCAAATGTTTCAAAAACTTATATTATCTTTTCCGTATTTTATGGTTTAGATTTCTGGGTTTTGGCTTTCTTCTACCACGTTAGGTCTTTAGGCGTTGCGTAGTATTAGGGCCGTCACGTGCCAATTTTCGGGTCGTGACAAAGTTGGTATCAGAGCGCTAGGATTTACCTTTCGGAGTGTAGGATGACCTTAGTATGATGGAGTAGGTAGCTTAAATAGAGTAATGTAGTGTGTGTATGTCTGCAGCATACCCACGGTGCGGTACCTTGCATTAAGTAACCTAAGTACAATTTTGCTTGAAATCCTTCCTTGATGATTCATATCCTTAAGATTCGATTCCTTATTCTCATCGAATCTTATATCTATTTATAGCCTTGCCGCCGATGACTATGGGGACTCAGAGTGATGCAGCGAGGGCCGAGGTCAGAGTTGGCTCGGGCGAGACGAGTACTGACCAGGATGGCACTCTAGTTGCACAGGTGCAGATGGATCAGCCTGCGATATATACTATTGATAGGCTTGTGGCAGAGATGCAGGACTTCCGCCAGACTATGAGTTCATTTGTTGATATCGTTCGGGAGCTACGACAGGAGGTTGTCACCCCTGTTACTCAGTTGTCACTTACGGTCAGCATGCAGCAGTCCGTCACCTACATAGCACCAGTGGTTGCAGCTCCAGTTGACGAGGCACATATTCCAGAGGCTCAGACAGTTCCAGGACAGTGGAGGACTCGTACCAGTGTACCAGCCTAGAGACAGAGGTTTGGTCATCGAGACAGATTTCGTGGCCGTCGCAGGAGTGGTAGAGGCTTAAGGCGAGGACAGTCGTTCAGCTCTCATCCCCAGGATGGTCAGCAGTCAGCGTGTGGATATTTTCGATGCGGGAGCCTTCAGCACTTCGTCAGGGATTGTTCCTTAGCACCTCGTCAGAGTAGTATTCAGAGAGGCCGTGGACGTGGAAGATTCGTTCAGAGGGCTCAGTCTACCAGAGGAGTTCAGCCAGCTGCGGGTAGAGGGCAGACACAGGAGTTTGCTTCTACTCATCGGGACGCGCAGACGTCCAATGTAGAGTTTTCAGGTATCTTTAATTCACTTGTTCTTTTGATGTGTTCGTTTGTTTTTCATGCTTGTACCGTGGTTGGGTAGATTAGTCGTAGTTGTACTAACTTCTGTCAGCGATTCTTTTGTTGCGCGACACGTGTTACAGTTGTGTGCCAATCGGATAGGAGATAGAGATTCGTCCATCGTTTTGATCCTTCTAGAGATGTAGGATTTGACGTCCTCCTGGGCACGAACTGGTTAACTACGTGCTAGGCGTCTGTGGACTACCGTGAGGAAGCAATCAGGTTTGTTTCCCCGGCAAGTCAGTTGTTGTTGTGCAGGTAGACAGTTGTCCGCCTCTCACAGCTTGAATTCAGTCTTTTTCGCTTGTCGGCTACTGAGGAGATGTCGTGGATTCTTGACGTTCATTCGTGATACCATAGCCACAGTGGGACTGTTGGACCGGGTCCCTTTCGTGCGAGAATTTTCCGACGTTGTTCCGGATAAGCCGGCGAAGCTTGGGAGCTTAAGGATCAGCTGCAGAGTTGTGGTTTGGGGAGTTTTGTGCGTCTGAGTGTTTCGCTTTTGGAAGCTCCTATTTCTATTCATCGAGGAGAAGGACGGCCGTTTAGGATTGTGTATCGATGGATCGTTACTTGAACCGGCTTACGGTGCGGATAGGTATCCTTCACCTCGCTGTGACGATTTCTTCGATCAGCTCCAGAGTGTGAGGCATCTTCTAAGTTTGTTTGGGATCAGGTCATCATTAGTGCGGATTCGGGGTGATGGCATTCCGAAGACTGCCTTATGCGTGCGACGGGCTTTGTGTGTTTTTGTGAGTCGTTGGATTCACTGATGCCCTAGCAGCATTCGTAGATGTGATGAACCAGATTTCTTCAGGCCGTTCCTCGACCAGTTTTTGTTATGTTATTTACGACATTCTGGTCTATCTAATGTGTCTTGAGGAACAGGAGCAGCACTTGAGGATTTGTTATGCAGATACTGGGAGAGCACCAGCAGTTTGCTAAATTCTCAGAGTGTTTCTTCAGGCTTGTTTTGTGTTGACTCCTAGGTCTTGTTGTCACGGGAGACGGTTTTGTATGGTTCCGAGGGAGATCGTGGCCATACAGCTTAGGCCCAGACTTATGTGCAGGACGGAGATCCGCAGATTTTTTGGCTTAGTAGGTTCTTACCGCCGTTTCATGCAAAATTGCTAGAGTAGTACTGCACCGTCGACTCAATGGACCGGAAGGGAGGTTTCTTTTCTGTGGACTGAGGCATGTGTGCGGAGTCTCGGCAGTTGAAGATTCTGTTAACAACTACATCAGTTCTTTCTTTGTTCTTGGTTCGGGGGACCTTGTCGTTTAACTGTAATATTTCTTCAGTGGGGCTCGATTGTGTACTGAGGTGACACTATAGAGTTATCACTTTTTCTTCCCTACATTTGGAGGAAGTACGAGAAGGATATTCCACTCATGATCTGGAGATGGCCGCGGTGGTGTTGCGATTGGGGATTTGGAGACACTACTGGTTCGAGAGTCGTGTCAGATTTTCCACGGACCACCAGAGCTTAATGTACATCTTCCTGCAGCGGATTTGGATTGTTGTGATAGTCTTCTGCAGATTTACAGTTTTTGTGTGATCGTCGAGTACAACTTAAGTTCGTCTCTACGGAGGGGACAGCTTGCTCATGTTCGCGCCCGACCACTTTCCTTAAATTGTTTTCGCGAGACACTACCCGCCGATGCTCGTCGTCAGAGATACTTGAGCATACTCGGCTGGGTAATGATTCAGAGACCTTGATTTGTGACAATGGTGTGCTAAGTTAGGGACGCGTTTGTGTACCTGGTTTCATCGGGTGGAGACGTGCAGTCCTAGAACATGCACATCTGTCAACTCTCTGTATGCATTCAAGTTCTACCAACATTTAGTGTGACTTGTAAGATAGTTGCGGGTGGACAGGGATGTAAAGAGAAATTTCAGGTTTCGTTTCAAGGTGTCTGTCTTGTTGTGTGCTTGGGTCGAGCATCTGAGGCCGGCTGGAGAGTTGCAATCTTTTACCGTTCCGAAGTAGGAGTGGGAGCAGATCTCCACGAATTTCATTATGGTTTCTACCCAAGTTTAGTCAGGGTGTGACTCCATTCGGATTCTTGTCGTCCGGTTATACTCAATGTGCTCAGTTGTTTCTTGTTAAGTTGTGTGTTTGTGTTGATTGTTGTCAGCGGTTGGGGATCGTCACTCGCCATCGTTAGGGTTCTCTTTCGATAGCTGTTATCAGGAGACACTCCAATTGGACACCTTTAGGCTTAGGGGTTAGGTCGTGTCGATCACCAGTCTGTTGTTTTTCTGACTCTGCGTAAGTAGGATTATGGACCCCAGCTAGTCTAGAGCTTCGGAGATGGTCCAGTTGTGTTAGGTCAGGATGGAAATTGCCCATTGCGAACTGAGGTCTTATGCCGACTGTGTTAGCCATAGAGTCGAGTTCGCAGGGACAGATCATGTATTCCTATGGACTTCCGAAGAATGACGTATTAGATTTTGGGAAGCTTATCCCAGGATTTTAGGTCCTTTTAAGATCCTATAGGCGAGTTAGTTTCGTTGCCTTTAATTTTGCTCTTCCGCCCAGATTATTGGATTTCCACCCCGTATTCCTTATGATGATGCTTTACCATTACCTTCATGACCTTTCTCACATGTTTGGCACCAGACCAATCAGCTTGACGCGATCTTGCGTTCACTAGCAGCCAATGGTATTAATGGCTCGGCAGGTGAAGGAACATCGGTCAGGGGTCTTGCCATCTGTGAAGGGTTTTTCTTAGACGTAGCCGTATAGTGAGGTAATCACTTGGGAGGCTGCGAGCGAGATTTGAGAGTTGTAATCTTCTCTTTGAAGGTACGCGTAGCAGTATAATTTTTAAATTCGGGGACGAATTTCTTTTACGGGGGGAGATTGTAAAACCTTAGAATTTGTTTTGTAGCTAATTATATTTTTATACATGGTTTTTACTAAAAAGTTTACCAATTTGGTTTTTAAATATTTTATCCTATTTATTGAGTATTTTATTAGATTTTTCCAAGCCTTGCACACACTTGTGCATGATAACTAGGGTTGTTTTGGGGGTTTAACCATGATTAGTAACATGGTGAACTAACCATTCCGTAATCTAGTTTAATATTGTATTAGGTGTTTTGGGTTTAATAGTGTATGGTTGTTTTAAAATGAATTTGAAAAACAAAAGGTTTTTAAATTGACTTTCTTTATGTTGACCTTGAGAGAGAGAGAGAGTGCATTATGGGGCAAGATGGCCTTTGCCATGCCTCATTTAATGAAGAGAGAGAATTAGAGGGGGTTCTCACTTCTCACTCTCATTTCTTACTCATCTCTCACTCTCTCACAAACTCACCCACCCACAAGCAGCTCCAGCAACACCAGAAACAAGCAGCAGCAACACCATAACCATCTTCAGCAACAGCCATCAGCAGCATCAGCAACAGCAGGCAGCAACAGTAGCAACAGCAGTAGCAGGAGCTCCAGCAACTTACAGCAGCTCTTCTCCACTTCTTCACCTGCTCTCTAGGGTTCTACAGGGTATATTCTGAACCCAATCCCCTAGTTGCTTAGCTTGTGTGTTAATTGGTGTCGGTTGGTGTTAATTAGCTAGTTTAGTGCTAATTATGGTGTTTTGTGAGATGTTGTAGCAAATTGATGATTGTGTTGGTAAACCCTACTTATTTAAGTGTTATTAGGGTCACTTGAACTGAGATTTTACCCAGATTACACTAAAATACCATAGGGTTTGTACTTCGTGCTAAATTAGCGTTTTTAAGCGTTATATTGGCTATTTGTGATCTGCTTTTGACCCGGACCCTTCAAGGTAAAATTGAGGAAACTGGAGCATGCCCATTAGGTCTAGAACACACCACCTGAACACGAGACCCTAACTCTTACCTTGGGCCACAGATTTATTAGGTTTGGCCGCAATTTGCGGCCAAGTTGGGGACTGGGGTGTTGGGGTCTTGGCTAGGGTTGTCTGTAGGGTTGTATAGTGCTTTGGCATGTCTAGTTTTGTAATATTTGGCCTGTAGGAAAATCTGGGATCAAATACCGTTTTTCATGTCCATTGTGTTTGCGCGATACGTGTAATACGTGAGTGGGTTCTGTGATCCAGCGTATCGCGGCGTGTCGCGATAGTTTTAGACGCGTATACACACGATTCAGCGTATCGTGCACACGCGCGTTTAGTTCACGACGCGAGTTTCTCGTTTTGGTTTGATATCGCGTTTTGCGGAATATTTGGCTTATATATGATTTTCATGTCTTAATTGCAGGGTTGCAGGTACAGACTACGGACACTGCTACAGGGGGGAGCAGATGGTAGGATTCACCTAGCGTGGGGCGTAGGTGAGTAGATTTAACATCTACAGGGGAATCGCCCGCATGGCGTTATGCGTCTGGGCTAGGATTCTAATATTTGTCGCATATTCTACGTCATTGTTAGAATTGCACTTTTACTTTATTTCCTTGATATAGGTGTACTGTGACTAGCAGCCGTAGGACACTGCACACATTATTGACGGTTCATGTTGCACGAACACGGATTGTATGCTACACACACACCGTCAATAATTGTCATGTCACACATCAACCATTATAGATACCATTGCTTATCACACATGACATCTAGTTTATCGGTATACCTACAATGTATCATACCTTTAGTGATAGGTACATATACACCTTACGATACAGCTACAGGTATACCTTGCTCATATTTTAATTATACCCAGTGGGGTATACCATATCATTTGCTTATAGGTAGACACCTATACTTAGCTGTACCTTTTTTATTTCGCATACATCTGGTTTCAGCTACATATTTTCATTTATATGCTTGCATTTTGGATATATCGCACATATTGTTCCTGGATTTGCGCATTTATTTATTTGGATTTTACATGGTGTTTTCGGGATTTGGGAACCGTGGGAGTTCATGAAATTATGCATACATTGAAAACCCCGGTTTCCTTGATATGATATTTGCGCGTCCACCATGAGTTTTATCGGTGCTGATTATATACTCCATACGAGGTGTGGTTGCCGTATGAGAGTACATGGTGGGACCCGGTATGGTTCCCCTTGGCAAGAAGATCGATGGATTTTGCCGATTGAGCCAGGAGGCGGGCGAGTACCTACCGGTGACAGTACTAATGACTCGGCGGAGATTATGGAGATACCGTTGGGAGTCATGCACGTATGCATACGTCGAAAGGCGAGGGTCAGAGCTAGGCACTCGTGCTTACGGGATAGCGTATGATACGTGATTAGGATTTCTGTGTCGATGCTTGGCACATTGGTTTTCATGATATTTCTTTTAATACCTTTGTATATATAACAGGGGATTTAGCCGTTGTTATATATACCCTTACACCAATATTAGTGGAATGGGACGCTAATATATGTGTATTGCCCCCATCATATTTATTTATGTATATATACCTTTAGGATGTTAGATTCTTACTGGAGATTTGACTTGGGTTCTTAGGCGATTCATTGAGATTGGACATTGGATATACCTATGTGATTGCTGATTTGTACATTCGGGATATAGGAGATTACTCGATATTGTACATTGAGAAGATGTGAGACTTATATGATGTGAGTGCCCAATGTGGGGGCTGACTTGAGGAATTGGGATTTGAGTGTCTTGATGGATTGTGATCCTACCACGATGTCAGGTTTCCGTGGAAATGACATATTTTACCCCATACCTCACACTTATCTATTTTATGCACAGTTTCATATGTTGGTAGTACCTGTTAGTATACCCTTATGATAGTTGCATATCTACTTTCACATATCCCTATTGCATAGTTATTGCATACTATTATCATGTCATTATCGCTTCACATATTGATTATACCTGCTATTGTACTTTCCATTATTCTGCATTCACATGACATGTTATTACTGCAATTGCATACCTTAGATTCATGCTGTACGTACATTCCTGCGATTACCTGCATATGTTATCTACTATTCACGAGTTGGCAACTCACCCCCGTTGTGCCACAGGTGTCTCAGGTTTTTCCCCAGAGTAGTCGAGGCAGGCTATTCAGCTTCTCATCTATCATCTTTTGCTACAGATATTGCATCAGCTCACAGTATACCGTTTTGCTTAGGTGCGTTAGATGATTATCTGTATTTCTTATTTACATTCGTTATATTTTGTACTCTCCATCTACTATTGTATTGTTGACTTAGAGACTTGGTGAGGACGATATTGTATATTATTGTGGATTTGTTGTCTTTTATATACAGCTTTCTCTCTATTGCCTCTTATTTCTTCGCTACGGCGTCGTATATTTATGATGTTATTGTTTTCCGTCTTGAGCTAGTTTTTACAAAAGGGGTATTGCCAAAATTTTAAAGAAAGAAAGTGGGACTTTTAAATAATTTGGGTTGTGATTTCAAATGTTTCAAAAACTTATATTATCTTTTCCGTATTTTATGGTTTAGATTTCTGGGTTTTGGCTTTCTTCTACCACGTTACGTCTTTAGGCGTTGCGTAGTATTAGGGCCACCACGTGCCAATTTTCGGATCGTGACAGTTCTTTACGTTAAGAACTGTGGTTTGATTTAGAACGTCTATGCTTTTAGATAACGTGCCTGAACCGATCAACTCTTGATATAGGAAATGTTCAAAACATTATCCAACAATACAAAATTATATTCTTCTTTACTAATAAAGAGACAGATATGATTGTGGTATATCTGGTTCGGTATCTAATAACATTCGTTCTGAATCAATGTATTCTGGTACAGGGTGATAACTACCAACAGACTTGGCTGCAACACTTGCACCATTTCTATCTCATGAAACTTTATCATCCGTTTTTGGTTCTCTACCTATCTGCAGCCCATGTAACATATTACATATCTAGGATCCTGATCCGGTATCACATACCCAGGACGTAAAGGATACTGAGAAATAGTTCACGGTAATGAACATACCCGAAGATGATGCATCAGCATGCACTTTCTTCGTTTGGGCGGCACGGGAATTCTGGTAATCCCCTATTTCCTGCTCTGTCTTATAACAATTATAAGTTGGAGTGGGACCAACGTTCTTTAGCGCAGTATAACAAGCAGGTTCAGTCAATACATCCATATTATTATCTTGATTAAAGCGTGGCATAGTCGCAACCAGGAGAGAGAGAAGAAAACACTCAGCGTGCGCTTTTACAAGATTAGATTGGTTATCAATTTATCTAATCAGGATGTCTCCCACTGTTTTAGTCAAATCTTCTTTCAAACCCTAAAAGGAAAGACTAGCCGGGATTAATTACACCCTACAATTTCGTCAATTTTTCAGCCAGGCCAGTGCCGGTACTTTGAGGGAGGTTCCCCGTGCTTTCGCACGGACCTAATTAAAATAAACCTCGTTTTCCCAGGGGCATAACCCCGTTAACACCTTTCTAGACACCTACTTGATCGGCTAATTGTAATGTGTAAAACTCTCCCAGGAGTAACTCTTACTCACAGCGAGTATCGGGATCCAACTATCTCATAGAAGGTATGCAATCTCATTGCAAATTTCAACTCTTGAAATTCCCAATAATATTTTACCCCTAGCAGCTATATGACCTTAACATGGTCAACAAATCAAAAGTGCTAGTCAAGTTCAACCCGTCATTTCCCGATTGAATTAAACCCACCCGCACGACCCTTAACATAGTCAACAAAGTCGCACGACTATCCTAATCCAATCGCATCATATGCTTATATAGATAAGCACTAATCAGCTAAAGCACACTACGCCTTAACATGGTCAACAAACGTAGCACGAATACTAACTAGTACTTATCTGAAATGACAGAGGGCTGCGACAGTTTTTTAAGAAAACCCTTTGTGTAATGAACTTGATATCGTTGTAGAATCGAGTGATTTTAAAATGGAGTGTTTTTTAGGCTTTCCTGGTTTTGCTAAAGAGGTCACTCCCGGTGAAGGGATCGTCGGCTCTTTCCTTATCGAATAAGGTGCAGGATATTTCACAAATACCACTATGCAAAGCAAAAACTATAGAAGCAATCAAAAGACAAACCGTGTTTGTAGCATCTGCTAGTTTCACTAAAGAGGTGACTCCCGGTGAAGGGATCTCGGCTCTTTCCTTATCGAATAAGGTGCTGGATGTTCTACAAGGAACACCGCTATGCAAAGCAAGAACTAGAGCTACCAGTTTTCCAGAAAAGTTTCTACATTATCTTTAGGTTTCTTTTAGTTTCATTAATCTCATTAATGAAGTCCCATTTTATTATGCTTCACAAGCATCACATTTGAAACAAAATCTGCAATATAACATATATCTCATATATATAATATAAACATTCGTCTCAGGCAGTAATATGATCTCATCACAAAAGATTGCAGCATAAGTGTAGGGTTCCTAGGCACACTATAGAGGTCTCACAAGGCATGAACCATGCCAATTTCAAATTTTATGGGTGCCGAGAAACCCTAATACGGATCGTCGACTAGAATTCTAGGCGATAAACGAAACTAGTTAACAACTTAACTAAAGGAGAGAGGCTACAACCTTTGTAGATCCGGTTCTCCACTTCCTTAGCTCCACGTAGGCGTCCTCTCGCTGTCCATCTTGAATCCTAGACTCAATCGTCGGCTTCATCGGAAAAACGAGCGGGCAAGGTCGTCGGCTTCGTGCCGAAGATGATCTACGTCGAGGTTTCACAAGTTCAAGCTCCGACTGCACCAAGTTGTGAAACTTGTGAAGAAATCACCCAAAACCACTTGGCAAGAGGTAGAGGATGAAGAAATAGGAGGTGGGTTCACTTTGGAATTGGATTTCTCACTTTAGAACTCAAGTTGTCATTGATGGCATCACGCTTTCTTGAAGAAGAAGATGATGAAGAAGAAGAAAGAATATGATAAGTGTTGAATTAAAATGAAAAATAATTCAATACTTATCATAAGCTAACCATAGTAGAGTGTAGAGAATAGACCATGGTTACTTGGATGGGTTAGGGTTAAGCATGAAGACAAGAATGGTTAAGAAGTCAAAGTTTCATGAAGCTTCAACTAGAAACAAATAAAGCCACCATTCTCATCTAAACCATTTCCAAATAAATAAATGAACAAATAAAAAAATAAATGAAAAAGCAAAACCCTAATCATCTCTTAACCATGGTTTAATTCTTTACACTTAACCAAATGATCAAGTATCATCAAACATGATACAAATATGTGCATAAAAGTATATCACATATACTTCTTGCACATCAAGTGAGAAAATCCATTTAAAGTGAACCAATACTAGTTAATGCAAAGTAATATATCAAATATATAATTTTACATTAAATCATTAAATCAACATTTGATTTAACGATCCGGTCATATCGCATATAACCGACTAGTATCCTATGTATCGGCTCATCGAATCAATCCTTGATTCGATATCTAGGTTATATCGAATATAACCAATCGATACATTCATCGCGAGAATGAAATACGGTATCAAATACACGCATTATTCTCGGTCCTGCACATATCTCATATGTGCTCCTATTTCGTTTCGCTTGAGCCAGGAAACCTCTGTGTAGGACTCTAAAGACTCGTCAATACGCCGGTAGCAGATGATGATCATATCAAGCACCCATAAGCCGCAAACGGTCTGCTAAACGTAATGGCCACCCGAGTATTGAGCGATCAGAAGATCGACGAGCAAGCCCGCTCACACTCCTGTGAATCCAACCAGTAACACTTACCGTACAGTCCGGTCTGTTCGTCTGATATGTCGCATATCATGTCTAGGGATGGTAAACGTCAGACCCCAATAACCGATAAGTCGTGCCGATGTGAGGCTCATAACGGGTCGAGAAACTACTGGTAACACTTACCAGCAAATCTCTGATCAGCCCTGGCCAGGGACTTCCCTGTTACGGCCAATCGAGCACTGCGCAACATCAACCCCCAATACCGGGAGAGACGAAACCCCTCCTATCGCTCATTGCCTCCATGTGACTCGGGACTGTATCCAAAGACCACCGTTTTGCACGCCCTCATGGACGTGCTAAGGTGGAGATCAAAGCACAGTGGGAATCACACAAGACTCTATGACGATCTCGGGTTTACAGACTAACCTGCATAAGTGTCATCTGAGAACTGCCATCTGACGTGAAGTATAATACCATCTGGGAGTTCTCGGCGCGTCCGTCCAGTGTACCCAGTCTCCACTGAGCACCCGTACACCATCTCTGATGTCAAACACCAATGGATATGGGATCATCCATCGCCCATCTCATGGGTCGAGAAGCGTATACGCTAGTCTACACTGGTATATCGATGCCCCGTCTCGATACACCTACGACTAGGGACCTTGAAGGATGTACATATGGACTACCATGTCCCCACTAGTATGATCTGCATCATAGTCCAGGTAGTCAAGTACACATCCTAAGGGCTTTACCAACATGTAACTATAAGACAGTTTAAAGAGACAAGTGTACATGTTAAGATAAAGAGTAACCAGATAGCATACTATCATATCGAGCAAGAAAGTCATCTCTATATATGTCCAAGCATCCAATATAATATACATCATCTGTACAATACTGGCCTTTAGGGCATACATACAACTAACAATCTCCCACTTGCACTAGGTCCAGCTGCTGTAGTATCGCATACCGAGCATCCTGAAGAGTCTCTCAAACTGTATCTGGGGAATGGCCTTCGTGAGTGGATCCGCCGTGTTGTTCTTCGTGTCAACTCTCCTGACCTCGATCTCCCGGCGATCAACTATCTCCCGGATCAGGTGATACCGCCTCAGAATATGCCTGGATCGCTGATGGGACCTAGGTTTCTTGGCTAAAGCTACCGCTCCATTGTTATCGCAATACAAAGATATTGGATGCTCAATGGATGGAACCACTCCAAGTTCAGTACTGAACTTCTTGATCCAGACAGCCTTTTTGGCAGCATCGTTGGCAGCGATGTATTTAGCCTCCATCGTCGAGTCTGCCACGGTTTCCTGCTTGGAACTCTTCCAGCTAACCGCCCCTCCATAAAGGGTAAAGACAAATCCCGACTGCGACTTAGAGTCGTCCTTATCACTCTGGAAGCTCGAATCGGTAAAGGACTCCACTTGGAGTTCTCCGTTACCATACACCAAGAGCATCTCTTTAGTCCTTCGTAAGTACTTGAGAATGCTCTTCACAGCTGTCCAGTGACTCTCTCCAGGATCAGCTTGATACCTGCTCACTATACTTAGTGAGTATGCAACATCGGGTCTGGTACATAGCATCGCATACATGATAGAGCCTACAGCTGAAGCATAGGGTATCCCTTGCATGCGAGCTCTCTCCAAATCAGTCTTGGGAGACATCTCTTTGGAGAGAGTGACTCCAGAGATCGTGGGCAAGTTCCCACGCTTGGATTCTTCCATACTAAACCTCTTTAGTATGGTGTCAATGTACCTGGATTGGGACAATCCCAAAATCCGTTTGGATCTATCTCTATAGATCCTAATTCCCAATATGCAGGAGGCATCACCAAGATCTTTCATTGAGAATCTTTGTGATAAGAAGAGCTTGACCGATTGCAGCATAGGAATATCATTTCCTATCAAGAGTATGTCGTCCACGTACAATACGAGGAAGACAACCTTACTCTCTGCCACCTTGTAAATACAAGGTTCATCTGTGTTTTTAACGAAATCAAACTCTTTGATAACGACGTCAAAGCAGATGTTCCAACTCCGCGATGCTTGCTTTAATCCATAAATGGATTTAAGCAGCTTGCACACCTTCCCGCTGCTCCCACTATCTACGAAGCCCTCTGGCTGAGTCATGTACACGCACTCTTCTAAATCACCATTTAGAAAGGCGGTCTTAACATCCATTTGCTAGATTTCGTAGTCATGATATGCAGCGATGGCAAGCATGATCCGGATGGATTTAAACATAGCCACTAGAGAAAAGGTTTCGTCATAGTCCACACCTGGTCTTTGACGAAAATCCTTTGCTACAAGTCTAGCTTTGAAAGTCTCCACTTTCCCATCTACACCAAGTTTTTTCTTGAAGATCCACTTGCTCCCAATGGGTTTTACCCCTTCAGGCGCAACATCCAAAGTCCATACTTTGTTGGTGTACATGGATTCCATCTCGGACCGCATAGCATCCAGCCATTTCACTGAGTCCTTACTCGTGATGGCCTGCTCGAAGCTAGTTGGGTCATCATCCTCCATGATGCAATCCTCGCTTCCACCATCCATGAGAAAACCGTAGTATCTCTCAGGTTGGCGAGGAACCCTACTAGATCGGCGGAGAGGCTGAGGTTCGCCGGGAGCTACTGAATCCTCTGGTTCCACTAAATCTTCATTTTGAGTTTGTGTAGCCGGAATTTCTTCCAGTTCTACCTTATCGCCACTAATTTCTTTTGCAAGAAATTCCTTTTCCAAAAAGGTGGCATGTCGAGAAACAAACACTTTTTGTTCCTCTTTATGGTAGAAAAGATATCCATGTGAATGTTTGGGATATCCCACAAACTTGAATAGAACTGACCGTGCCTCGAGTTTGTCCGGATTTTGCCTTTTGACATAGGCCAGGCAACCCTATATCTTAACTCGTTTAAGACATGGTCTCTTCCCACTCCATATCTCATATGGTGTGGTAGGTACAGATTTAGATGGAACTTGATTCAATAGGTATGCTGCTGTCTCCAGCGCATAACCCCAGAAGGAAATAGGTAACTCAGCTGTGCTCATCATAGAGCGCACCATATCTAATAGGGTGCGGTTCCTCCGTTCTGATACACCGTTGTGCTGTGGTGTATAGGGAGGAGTCAACTGAGAGAGAATCCCATTCTCTTTTAGGAAGTCCAGGAATTCATTGCTCAAGTATTCACCTCCTCGATCAGATCGAAGGATTTTAATACTTTTTCCGGTTTGGTTTTCGACTTCTTGTTTATATTCTCTAAATTTCTCAAAAGCTTCTGATTTGTGTTTCATCAGGAACACATATCCGAATCTAGAGAGATCGTCAGTGAATGTAATGAAGTACGAAGAACCATCTCTGGCATGTGTAGACATTGGACCGCATACATCACTATGTATCAGTCCCAAGAGTTCAGTAACTCTTTCTCCGTGTCCCGTAAACGGAGTTTTGGTCATCTTGCCTTTGAGACATAACTGGCAAGTGTCATAAGATGAAAATTCAAACGGATTTAAATATCCATCTTTATGCAACTTAGCTAGTCGTGTCGCATTGATGTGACCCAGTCTACAATACCACAAGAAGGATTCGTTGAGTTCAGAACTCTTCCTCTTGTGTGTGTTAGTTATGCTCAGAACTGTTGATTGATTTAGAACAAAAATGCCATTGCACAACGTGCCTGATCCAACCAACTTTTGGTTACGGAAAATGTTCATAACATTGTCCTGTAATACAAAATTATATCCCTCTTTACTTAGCAAAGAAACTGATATAATGTTGCATATCAGGTTCGGCATGTAATAGCATTCGTTCAGAACCAATGTATTACCAGTTGGTAATACAAGGTGATATTCCCCGACAGTCTTAGCTACAACAATTGCACCATTTCCAACTCTAATGTCTTTATCACCTTCTCCAAGTTCTCTACCTTTTCTAAGCCCATGTAACTGATTACATATATGGGATCCTGACCCGGTATCTAATACCCAGGACGTGGAGCAAATGGAGAAACAGTTCTCTGTAATGAACACACCAGAAGAAAATGCATCATCATGTACTTTCTTCAATCGGGTGGCATGGGAATCCTGGTATTCCCCTATATCCTGTTCATTCCTATAACTCTTATAAGAAAGAACAGGACCAACGTTCCCCAGCACAGTATAACATGCGGGTTCAGTCAATACATCCATATTATTATCTTTATTAGGGCATGACATGGTCGCTACATGGAGAGAGAGAGAAGAAAACACTTTAGCGTATGCTCGTGCAAGATCAGATTGGTTATTATCTTATCTAATCAGGATGGCTCCCACTGGTTTTTATCAAATCTTCCTTCAAACCCTAAAAGGAAAGACTAGCCGGGATTAATTACACCCTATAACTTCGTCGATCTTTCAGCCAGGCCAGTGTCGGTACTTTGAGGGAGGTCCCCCGTGCTTTCGCACGAACCTAATTAATGTAAACCTCGTTTTCCCAGAGGCGTAACCTCGTTAACACCTTTCTAGAACCTACTTGATCGGCTAATTGTAATGTGTAAAACTCTCCCAGGAGTAACTCTTACTCGCAGTGGGTATCGGGATCCAACTATCTCATAGAAGGTATGCAATCTCATTGCAAATTTCAACACTTGAAATTCCCGATAATATTTTTCCCCTAGCGTCCTATGACCTTGACAAAGGCCAACAAATCATAGCATGCTAGTCAAGTTCAACCCGTCATTTCTTGATTGAATCAAACCCACCCGCACGGCCCTTGACAAAGGCTAACAAGGTCGTACGACTACTCTGAAACAGTCTGCATCATATGCATAAGCAGATAATCACTATTCAGCTACCGCACACTACGCCTTGACAAAGGCCAACAAACACAGCACGAATACTAAACAGTTCTTATCTGAAATGACGGAGGGCTACGATAGGTTTTTCTGAAAACCTATTGCGTAATGAACTTGATATTGTTGTAGAATCAAATGAAGTTTTGAAATGGAGTGATTTTGAGGCTTTTCTAGTTTTGCTAAAGGGGTTACTCTCGGTGAAGGGATCGTCGGCCCTTTCCTCGTCGAATGAGGTGCGGGATATATCATATATATCACTATGTAAAGCAGAAACTATAGAAGTAATCAAAAACAAACCGAGTGTGTAGCATCTGCCAGTTATTGCTAAAGGAGTCACTCCCGGTGAAGGGATCTCGGTCCTTTCCTCATCGAATAAGGTGCAGGATATATCACATATACCGCTATGCAAAGCAAGAACTGTAGCTACCTGTTTTGTTTAAAATTTGATTCTACAACATCTTAGGTTTCTTTTCTTTCATTAATCACATTAATGAAGTCCCATCATTTAAGTACCTAAACATCACAGATAAATACGACGTACACTTATGCCATCCGCATTCGCCTCGATGTCCCCTCGTGCATCGTTAGGTTAGGTAACTAACGACAGAGCAGGGCAGGGCTAGTGCGGGTCCAAAACATAAGTAACGTCTATATAATATATCATATATACTATATAAAGTATCTATCACAGAACATCACAGATATCGCAGCAGAAGAAACATATGAAATATTGGATATACTAGGACGTCCGTGTTTTCAATACGAACCAGTATAAAACACGGATTCCACGGTCGCGATGAATAGCCAAACCCACACCCCTAGACCCCTACGAAAGCGTCAAGCAACCCTACCAATTCTAGGGTTAGGAGACCCGGACTCGACTCCTCGAGTTGGTCTCCCACTGGACCCCAGAACCCGGTTACTTGTGCTCCCCTCCTTGGGTCTATCCTAATGCAGAAAAGTAAATAATATACAAAGGGTGACAACTTCCGCAACCTGGAAGTGCCCCAAATAAAAGAATATTACATACAAGTTTTTACATGAATGAAAATGAAAAACACTCATCTCACATAAAAAAAACCCCGGCTATTCAAACACGACAATCCAATATAACATATCCAGCAACACATAACATCACATGTCATCAACGTAAGTAAATATGCGCATCCCAATTGTCGTTGACATATAGCAACGAAACCGGCGATATCACATATTACACTTACGGTCACAGAAAAGAAAGTGTAAAACTACAACAGTTGGAATCCGCAATCTCTTTAGACATCACATGCCTAATCAAATGAAATACTTAGACATCACATGCCTAACAGTTATAAACCCCGCATTTTAGTCTCATTATCGAAAACCCTTTTCAATATATCAAATGAAACTAAACCGCTAGATTTATAACATTCATTCAGTTATCTCATAACTGTTTGTGAATTCCAATTATTGTATCCCATTCCGGATAAATAGAATATATTAAATTTTCCGATCGAACATTCGAACACCCAAGTTTTCCCGAAACCGTCCAACACATGAAATAGGTTCAAGGACATTCACTTCATGCCTCAGTACCAACGGTCCAGCCGTAGAAGGGTCAAGCCAACGCCTCACATGTGGCACGCCGTACTGCCCCAAACCCGAAGGTTCAAAGGGCAGTTCAAGACGGTCACATAATCGAGTTAAGGTTTGTTGTCTTCTAGAGGGACCATCGCGTTACTTGCACTACTCAGAACGTCCTTAAACCACAGAAAAATCCAACACTTGGAAATTTTTCGGCAGGGGAAAAGTTGGGTATTTATATCCGGTCGAACTTTTTAACATATTCAAAAAATATCCGGAAAACACAAAGGCAAAGTTTGATAATCCGATCGAAATACTGAGTCCCTAATACAACCCAGAAAACTCAACTCTTGAGTGATATTTAAAAATTCCCAGAAAATCCAGCATCAGAAAAGAGGAATTGCTGTGCAAAAATTATAGGGCATTGTGACCAAACAGCCGCGGAACCGCCGCAGAAGCCATGCTTCTGCCGCGGTTCCGCGGTGGGTTAATGGAATTGGGTTGTCGAATTTCACAGTAACTCTTAGAAATTCCTGCTGATTTTTCTGCATATTTTTAATTCACAAAATTCCCAGATTTTCAAAAATGTACAGAGAGCATGTTTTGTTTTAGGGTTTCGGTTCGATCGGACTTCTAACTCCGTCTACACATTGCCTAAGGCTCTAGCTAGGCTCTGATACCACTGTAGGGTTCCTAGGCACACTATAGAGGTCTCACAAGGTATCAACCATGCCAATTTCAAATTTTATGGGTGCCGAGAAACCCTAATACGGATCGTCGACTAGAATTCTAGGCGATAAACGAAACTAGTTAACAACTTAACTAAAGGAGAGAGGCTACATCCTTTGTAGATCCGGTTCTCCACTTCCTTAGCTCCACGTAGGCGTCCTCTCGCTGTCCATCTCGAATCCTAGACTCAATCGTCGGCTTCATCGGAAAAACGAGCGGGCAAGGTCGTCGGCTTCGTTCCGAAGAAGATCTATGTCGAGGTTTCACAAGTTCAAGCTCCGACTGCACCAAGTTGTGAAACTTATAAAGAAAACACCCAAAACCACTTGGCAAGAGGTAGAGGATGAAGAAATAGGAGGTGGGTTCACTTTGGAATTGGATTTCTCACTTTAGAACTCAAGTTGCCATTGATGGCATCAAGCTTTCTTGAAGAAGAAGATGATGAAGAAGAAGAAAGAATATGACAAGTGTTGAATTAAAATGAAAAATAATTCAATACTTATCATAAGCTAACCATAGTAGAGTGTAGAGAATAGACCATGGTTACTTGGATGGGTTAGGGATAAGCATGAAGACAAGAATGGTTAAGAAGTCAAAGCTTCATGAAGCTTCAACTAGAAACAAATAAAGCCACCATTCTCATCTAAACCATTTCCAAATAAATAAATGAACAAATAAATAAATAAATGAAAAAGCAAAACCCTAATCATCTCTTAACCATGGTTTAATTCTTTACACTTAACCAAAGGATCAAGTATCATCAAACATGATACAAATATGTGCATAAAAGTATATCACATATACTTCTTGCACATCAAGTGAGAAAATCCATTTAAAGTGAACCAATAATGGTTAATGCAAAGTAATATATCAAATATATAATTTTACATTAAATCATTAAATCAACATTTTATTTAACGATCCGGTCATATCGCATATAACCGACTAGTATCCTATGTATCGGCTCATCGAATCAATCCTTGATTCGATATCTAGGTTATATCGAATATAACCAATCGATACATTCATCGCGAGAATGAAATACGGTATCACATACACGCATTATTCTTGGTCCTGCACATATCTCATATGCGCTCCTATTTCGTTTCGCTTGAGCCAGGAAACCGCTGTGTAGGACTCTAAAGACTCGTCAATACGCCGGTAGCAGATGATGATCATATCAAGCACCCACAAGCCGCAAGCGGTCTGCTAAACGTAACGGCCACCCGGGTATTGAGCGATCAGAAGATCGACGAGCAAGCCCGCTCACACTCCTGTGAATCCAACCAGTAACACTTACCGTACAGTCCGGTCTGTTCGTCTGATATGTCGCATATCAAGTCTAGGGGTGGTAAACGTCAGACCCCAATAACCGATAAGTCGTGCCGATGTGAGGCTCATAACGGGTGGAGAAACTACTGGTAACACTTACCAGCAAATCTCTGATCAGCCCTAGCCAGGGACTTCCCTGTTACGGCCAATCGAGCACTGCGCAACATCAACCCCTAATACCGGGAGAGACGAAACCCCTCCTATCGCTCATTGCCTCCATGTGACTCGGGACTGTGCCTAAAGACCACCGTTTTGCACGCCCTCATGGACGTGGTAAGGTGGAGATCAAAGCACAGTGGGAATCACACAAGACTCTATGACGATCTCGGGTCTACAGACTAACCTACACAAGTGTCACCTGAGAACTGCCATCTGACGTGAGGTATAATACCATCTGGGAGTTCTCGGCGAGTCCGTCCAGTATACCCAGTCTCCACTGAGCACCCGTACACCATCTCTGATGTCAAACACCAATGGATATGGGATCATCCATCGCCCATCTCATGGGTCGAGAAGCGTATACGCTAGTCTACACTGGTATATCGATGCCCCGTCTCGATACACCTACGACTAGGGACCTTGAAGGATGTACTTATGGACTACCATGTCCCCACTAGTATGATCTACATCATAGTCCAGGTAGTCAAGTACACATCCTAAGGGCTTTACCAACATGTAACTATAAGACAGTTTAAAGAGACAAGTGTACATGTTAAGATAAAGAGTAACCAGATAGCATACTATCATATAGAGCAAGAAAGTCATCTCTATATATGTCCAAGCATCCAATATAATATACATCATCTGTACAATACTGGCCTCTAGGGCATACATACAACTAACAAGAAGAACATATATGAAATATTAGATATACTAGGAGGTCCGTGTTTTTAATACGAGCCTGTATAAAACACGGATTCCATGGTCACGATGAATAGCCAAACCCACATCCCTAGACCCCTACGAGAGCGGCAAGCAACACTGCCAATTCTAGGGTTAGGAGACCCGGTCTCGACTCCTCGAGATGGCCTCCCACTGTACCCTAGAACCCGGTTACTTGTGCTCCCCTCCTTGGGTCTACCTAATGCGGAAAAGTAAATAATATACAATGGTGACATCATCCTCAGCCCGGAAGTGCCCCAATAAAAGAATATTACATACAAATGAATTTTACATGAATGAAAAATAAAAAAACTCTCATCTCACATAAAACCCCCGGCTATTCAGAACGCGACGATCCAATATAACATATCACAGCAACACATAATATCACATATCATCAACGTATGTAAATATGCGTATCCCAGTTGTCGTTGATGTATAGCAACGAAGCCGGCGATACACCACATACTACGCTTGCGGTCACAGAAAAGAATGTTTAAAACTACAACAGTTGGAATCCGCAACCTATTTAGACATCGCATGCCTAACCAGATGAATTCCTTAGACATCGCATGACTAACAATTATAAACCCCGTATTTTAGTCTCATTATCGAAAACACTTTTCAATATCTAGTCGGGCAATTCAACAAGATTCCCGATATCCTGATCGAATGCTCGTCGCAAACTTTAGTAGACGGCCGCACCCCCGGATGCCGTCGACGAAGTGCATTGAGGCGGAACACCACTGCCGCGAGCACCCAAACGGATGCTTTTGGCGACGGGGTTCTCCTACAGTCACTTGGTCGGGGCTATAGGGCGTGGCTATCTATTAAGTTTACCCGGCGTGTATCCGCGTACGCTACGTGATTGCGACGGACTTTTGATCACATCAAAATCACGTGGCAACCGATCATCTGAGACTAAACTGCTAGATTTATAAAAATCAAATTAGTTATCTCATAACTACTTGTGGATTCCAGATATTGTATCACATTCTAGATAAATAGACAATGTTAAACCTTTCGATCAAATAATCAAACACCCAACATTTTCCAAACAGCTCAACACTTGAGCGAAGTTCAAAAAATATCCATCACATACCACAGTACCAATGGTCCAGCCGTAGAAGGGTCAAGCCAACGCCTCACATGTGGCAACGCCGTTGTAACACCTTAGAATGTGTTTTGTGGCTAATTATATTTTAATGTATGGATTTTAATAAAAAGTTTACCAAATTGGTTTTCAATTATTTTATCTTATTTAATGAGTATTTTATTAGAATATTTCTAGGCACACACACACTTGTGTATGTTAACTAGGGTGTTAATTTGGGGTTAAACCTTGATTAGCAATATGGTGGTTAACTATTCCCTAATCTAGTTTAATAAGTTTGTTTAAGTGTTATGGGTTTATTGTTCATGGTTGTTTTTAAAATAAAAAGGATTTAAATTATAGTTTGAAGTGTTGACCATGGGGGAGAGAGAGAGAGAGAGAGAGAAAGCATGGTGCTACATGGCTTGTGCCATGCTTCATTAATGAAGTGAGAGAGAGTGAGAAGTGGGGGTTGAATTATTTTCTCTCATTACTCTCATTTCCCTCATTGCTCTCATTCTCTCACTCTCAAAACACTCACACCAGCAGCCATCAGCAGCATCAGAAGCTGAAGCGGCAGCACCAGAAGAAGGCATCAGTATCAGCATCAGTAGCAGCTTATGCAACAGCAGCAACAGCAAACAGCTTCAGTAGCAGCAACAGCTACAACAGCAGGAGCCCAGCAACTTGCAACAACTCTTCCTCCTCCATTCACTTCTTCTCCTACTTCCTAGGACCCTTTAGGGTATATTTTTCTGAACTCTATTCCCTAGTTACTGAGCTTATGTGTTAGTTTAGCTTCGGTTTGCGATTAATGTGAGTTTAGTGCTAATTATGGTGATTTGTGAGATATTGTGGCAATTTGATGATTGTGTTGGTAAACCCTATCTATTTTAGTGTTATTAAGGTCACATTAACTGAGAATTAACCCAGATTACACTAAAATACCATAGGGTTTCCTTTTTAGTGCAATTACCGTTTTTAAGCGATATATTAGCATTTTTTTAATCTGATATTGACCCGGGGCCTTCAGGTTAAAATTAAGAAGACTGGAACATGCTCACTAGGTATAGACAACACCACCAGAACACGAGCCCCTACCTCCAAAGCCTGGCCGCAGATTTAATCTTATTGGCCGAAAATTGCGGCCCGGGTAGGGTGTTGGGTCTTAGGGTTTTGGGTAGGGTTGTCTGCAGTGTATTGTAGTGTTTTGGCATGTCTAGTTTTGCAAGATTTGGCCTGTAGGAAAATATGGGACAATATATCATTTTGTATGTCCGTTGTGTTTGCGCGATACGCGCGATACGTGAGTGGGTTCTGCGATCCAGCGTGTCGCGGCATGTCGCGGTAGTTTTAGACGCGTATACACACGTTTTAGCGTATCGTGCACACACACGTTTAGTTCGTGACGCGAGTTTCTCGTTTGGGTTCAATATCGCGTTTTGCGAGATATTTGGCTTATATATGATTTCCATGTCTAAATTGCAGGCTTGCAGGCGGGGACTACGGACACTGCTACAGAGGGGAGCAGACGGTAGGATTCACCAAGCGTGGAGCGTAGGTGAGTAGATTTAACATCTACAGGGGAATCGCCAGCATGGCGTTATGCGTCTGGGCTAGGATTCAAATACTTGTCACATATTCTACGTCATTGTTAGAATTGCGCCTTTACCCTTTTTACGTAGATATAGTTGTACTGTGAGTAGTAGCCATAGGGCACTGCACATATTATTGACGGTTCATGTTGCACGAGCACGGATTGTATGCTACACATACACCGTCAATGATTGCCATGTCACACACCAACCATTATAGACACTATATTGCTTATCACACATGACATCTAGCTTATTGGTATACCTATAGTATATCATACCATTAGTGATAGGTACATATATACCTTACGATACAGCTACAGGTATACCTTGCTCATGTTTTATTTATACCCAGGGGGTATCTTGCATATTCTACTTATACCCAGGGGGGTATACGACATCAGTTCTTATAGGTAGATACCTATACATTGCTACACCTGTATGTTACACACATATTCAGTTGCTGTTACATATTTACCTTTACTGATGTTACTTAGCGGTACCTTATTGGTTTCACATACATTTGGTTTCAGCTACATATTCTCATTTATATGCTCGCATTTCAGATATATCGCATATAGTTATTCCTGGATTTGCGCATTGTTATTTGGATTTCACATGATGATTTCTGGATTTGGGAACCGCGGGAGTTTATGAAATTATGCATACATTGAAAAACCCGGTTTTCTTGATTTGATATTTGCGCCGCCACCATGAGATTTATTGGTTCTGATTATATACTCCATACGAGGTGTGGTTGCCGTATGAGGGTACATGGTGGGGCCCGGTATGGTTCCCCTCGGCAAGAAGATCGATGGATGTTGCCGATTGAGCCTGGAGGCGGGCTAGTACCTACCGGTGACAGTACTAATGACTCGGCAGGGATCATGGAGATACCGTTGGGAGTCATGCACGTATGCATACGTCAAAAAGCGAGGGTCAGAGCTAGGCACACGTGCTTTCAGGACAGCGTATGATACGTACCTATCAGGATTTCTGTGTTGATGCTTGGCACATTGTTTTCATGATATTTCTTTTAAACACCTTTGTATATATAACAGGGGATTTAGCCGTTGTTATATATACCCTTACACCAATATTAGTGGAATGGAACGCTAATATATGTGTATTGACCCCATCATATTTATTTCTGCATATATATATATATATATATATATATATATATATATAGGATGCTAGAATCTTACTTGATACTTTGACTTGGGATATCAGGTGATTCATTGAGATTGGACATACATATGGGATTATTGATTTGTACATTCGGGATATAGGAGATTACTCGATATTGTACATTGAGGAGACGTGAGACTTTATGATGTGAGAGCCCAACGTGGGGGGCTGATTTGAGGAATTGGGATTTGAGTGTCTTGATTGATTATGATCCTACCACGATGACAGGATTCCGTGGGATGACATATTTCACTCCATACCTCATACCTTTTCACTTATGCACTGTTCCATGTATTAGGAGTACATGTTAGTGTACCCTTCATGATTGCTGCATATTTGCATTTTCATATCCCTATTGCATAGTTATTGCTTCACATATTGATTGTACCTGCTTGTGTACTTTCCATTATTCGGAATTTACATGACATGTTATTACTGTAATCGCATATCTTAGATTCATGTTGTACGTATATTCCTGTGATTACCTGCATATGTTATCTACTATTCACGAGTTGGCAACTCACCCCCGATGTGCCACAGGTATTTCAGATTGTTCCCCAGAGTAGTTGAGGCAGGCTATTCAGTTTTTCATCTATCATCTTTTGCTACAGATACCGCATCGGCTCACAGTATACTATTTTGCTTAAGTGGGTTAGATGATTATCTGTATTTCATATTGTACATTCGTTGTATCTTGTACTCTCCATATACTATTATGTTGTTGACTTAGAGACTTGGTGAGGACGATATTGTATATTAATTGTGGATTTGTTGTCTTTTATATACAGCTTTCTCTCTATTGTCTTTACTTCTTCGCTACGGCGTCGTATATTTGTGTTATTTTCATCTTAGGCTAGTTTTTACAAAAAGGGGGTGTTGCCAAAATTTTAAAGAAAGAAAGTAGGACTTTTAAAGAATTTGGGTTGTGATTTCAAATGTTTCAAAAACTTATATTATCTTTTCCATTTTTTCTTGGTTTAGATTTCTGGGTTTTGGCTTTCTTTTACTGCGTTACGTCTTTAGGCGTTGCGTAGTATTAAGGGCGTTACATGCCAAATTTCCGGTCGTGACAAAGTTGGTATCAGAGCGCTAGATTTTACCTTTCGGAGTGTAGGATGACCTTAGTATGATGGAGTAGGTAGCTTAAGCAAAGTAACGTAGTGTGTGTATGTCTGCAGCATACCCACGATACGATACTTCGCCTTAAGTGACCTAAGTACAAATTGCTTGAAATTCCTTCCTTGATGATTCATATCCTTGAGATTCGATTCCTTATTCTCATCGAATCTTATATCTATTTATAGCCTTGCCGCCGATGACTATGGGGACTCAGAGTGATGCAGCGAGGGCCGAGGTCAGAGTTGGCTTAGGTGAGACGAGTACTGACCAGGATGGCACTCTAGTTGCACAGGTGCAGATGGATCAGCCTACGACATATACTATCGATAGGCTTTTGGCAGAGATGCAGGACTTCCGCAAGATGATGAGTTCATTGGTTGATGTCGTTCGGGAGCTACGACAGGAGGTTGTCACCCCTGTTACTCAGCTGTCACTTACGATCAGCATGTGGCAGTCCGTCACCTACATAGCACCAGTGGTTGCAGCTCCAGTTGACGAGGCGTATATTCCAGAGGCTCAGAGAGTTCCAGGACAGTGGAGGACTCGTACCAGTGTACCATCCCAGAGACAGAGGTTTGGTCATCGAGACAGATTTCATGGCCGTCTTGAGAGCAGCAGAGGTTTAGGACGAGGACAGCCGTTCAGCTCTCATTCCCAGGATGGTTAGCAGTTAGCGCGTGGATGTTTTCTATGCGGAAGCCTTCAGAACTTCGTCAGGGATTGTTCCTTAGCACCTCGTTATGATCGTACTCAGAGAGGCCGTGGACGTGGAAGGTTCACTCAGAGGGCTCAGTCTACCAGAGGAGTTCAGCCAGTTGCGGGTAGAGGGCAGACACAGGAGTTTGCTTCTACTCATCGGGACGTGCAGGCATCCAATGCAGAGTTTTCAGGTATCCTTAATTCACATGTTCTTTTGATGTACTCGTTTGTTTTTTTTCCACACTTGTACCATAGTTGGGTAGATTAGTCGTAGTTGTTGTTTTAACTTCTGTCAGCGATTCTTTTGTTGCGCGACACGTATTTCAGTTGTGTGCCAATCAGATAGGAGATAGAGATTCGTCCGTCGTTTTGATCCTTCTAGAGATGTTGGATTTGAAGTTCTCCTGGGCATGGACTCGTTAACTACGTACTAGGCGTCTGTGGACTACCGTGAGGAAACAGTCAGGTTCGTTTTCCCGGCAGGTCAGTTCTTGTTGTGCTGGTGGATAGTTGTGTCGCCTCTCACAGCTTGAATTCATCCTTTTTCGCTAGTAGGCTTTTGAGGAGATGTCATGGATTCTTGGCGTTTATTCGTGATACCGGAGCCACAGTGGGATTGTTGGACCGGGTTCCTTTCGTGCGAGAGTTTTTCCGACGTTGTTCCGGATGAGCCGGCGAAGCTTGGGAGCTTAAGGATCAGCTGCAGAATTGTGGTTTGGGGAGTTTTGTGCGTCTGAGTGCTTCGCATTAGGAAGCTCCTAATTCTGTTCGTCAAGAAGAAAGACGGCAGTTTGAGATTGTGTATCGACAGATCGTTAATTGAACCGGCTTACGGTGCGAATAGGTATCCTTCACCTCGCATTGACGATTTCTTCGATTAGCTCCAGAGTGCGAGACATTTTCTAAGTTCGTTTGGGATCAGGTCATCATTATTGCGGATTCGGGATGATGGCATTCCGAAGACTGCCTTATGCGTGCGACGGGCTTTGTGTGGTTTTGTGAATCGTTGGATTCACTGATGCCCTAGCAGCATTCGTAGATGTGATGAACCAGATTTCTTCAGGCCGTTCCTCGACCAGTTTTTGTTGTGTTATTTACGACATTCTGGTCTATTTAATGTGTCTTGAGGGACAGTAGTAGCACTTGAGGATTTGTTATGCAGATACTGGGAGAGCACCAGCAGTTTGCTAAATTCTCAGAGTATTTCTTCAGGCTTGTTTTGTGTTGACTCCTAGGTCTTGTAGTCATGGGAGACGGTTTAGTATGGTTCCGAAGGAGATCGTGGCCGTACAGCTTAGGCCCAGACTTGTGTGCAAGACGAAGATCCACAGATTTTTGGGCTTAGCAGGTTTTTATCGCCGTTTCGTGCATGATTACTAGAGTAGTACTACACCGTCGACTGAATTGACCGGAATGGGGGTTTCTTTTCTTTGGAATGAGGCATGTGTGCGGAGTTTTCAGCAGTTAAAGATTCAGTTAACAACTGCATCAGTTCTTTCTTTGCTTTTGGTTCGGGCGACCTTGTTGTTTCACTGTAATGTTTCTTGAGTGGGGCTCGATCGTGCACTGATGTAGCACTATAGAGTTATCGCTTTTGCTTCCCTAGTTTTGGAGGAAGTACGAGAAGGATATTCCACTCATGATCTGGAGATGGCCGCGGTGGTTTTGCGTTGGAGATTTGGAGGCACTACTCGTTCGGAAGTCGTGTCAGATTTTCCACGGACCACCAGAGCTTAATGTACATCTTCCTGCAGCGGAATTTGATTGTTGTGATAGTCTTCTGCAAATTTACAGTTCTTGTGTGATCGTTGAGTACAGCTTAAGTTCGTCTCTACGGAGGGGACAGCTTGCTCATGTCCGTGCCCGACCACTTTCCTTAAAATCGCTTTCGCGAGATACTGCCAGCCGATGCTCGTTCGTCAGAGATACTTGAGCATGCTCGGCTGGGTAATGATTCAGAGTCCTTGATTTGTGACAATGGTGTGCTAAGTTAGGGACGCGTTATATACCTGATATTATCAGGTAAAGACGTGCAATCCTAGAGTAAGCACATCAGTCAACTCTCTGTATTCATTCAAGCTTCACCTACATTGACGTGACTTGTGAGATAGTTACGGGTGGACAGGAATGTAAAGAGAAGTTTCAAGTTTCGTTTCAAGGTGTGTCTTTTGTGTGTTTGGGTTGAGTATCTGAGGCCGGCTGGAGAGTTGCAATCTTTTACCGTTCCGAAGTAGGAGTGGGAGCAGATCTCCACGAATTTCGTTATGGTTTCTACCCAAGTTTAGTCAGGGTGTGACTCCATTCGGATTCTTGTCGTGCGGTTATACTCAATTTGCTCAGTTGTTTCTTATTAAGTTTTGTGTTTGTATTGATTGTTGCCAGCGGTTGGGGATCGTCACTCACCATCGTTAGGGTTCTCCTTCGATAGCTGTTATCAGGAGACTCTCCAATTGGCCACCTATAGGTTTATGGGTTAGGTCGTGTCGATCACCAGTCTGTTGTTTTCTGACTCTGCATAAGTAGGACTTTGGACCCCAGCTAGTCTAGAGACTTCAGAGATGGTCCAGTTGTGTTAGGTCAGGATGGAAATTGTCCTTTGCGAACTGAGGTCTTATGCCGACTGTGTTGGTCATAGACTCGAGTTCGCAGGGACAGATCATGTATTCCTACGGACTTTTCGATGAATGGCGTGTTAGATTTTGGGAAGCTTGTCCCAGGATTTAGGTCCTTCTGAGATCCTATAAGCGAGTTAGTTTCGTTTCCTTTAATTTGGCACTTCCGCCCAGATTATTGAATTTTCACCCCGTATTCCTTGTGATGATACTTTACAATTACCTTCTTGACCTTTCTCACATGATTTAGCACCAGGCCGAGTAGCTTGTTCGCGATCTTTCGTTCACCAGCAGCCAATGGTGTTAATGGCTCGGCAGGTGGAGAAACGTCGGTCAAGGGTCTTGCCATCTGTGAAGGGTTTTCTTGGGCGTAGCCGTATAGTGAGGTAATCACTTGGGAGGCTGCGAGCGAGATTTGAGAGTTATAATCTTCTCTTTGAAGGTATGCATAACAGTATATTTTTAAATTCGGGGACGAATTTCTTTTAAGGGGGGGAGATTGTAACACCTTAGAATGTGTTTTATGGCTAATTATATTTTAATGTATGGATTTTAATAAAAAGTTTACCAAATTGGTTTTCAATTATTTTATCTTATTTAATGAGTATTTTATTAGAATTTTTCTAGGCGCACACACACTTGTGCATGTTAATTTGGGGTTAAACCTTGATTAGCAATATGGTTGTTAACCATTCCCTAATCTAGTTTAATAAGTTTGTTTAAGTGTTATGGGTTTATTGTTCATGGTTGTTTTTAAAATAAAAAGGATTTAAATTATAGTTTGAAGTGTTGACCATAGGAGAGAGAGAGAGAGAAAGCATGGTGCTACATGGCTTGTGCCATTCTTCATTAATGAAGTGAGAGAGAGTGAGAAGGGGGGTTCAATTATTTTCCCTCATTACTCTCATTTCCCTCATTGCTCTCATTCTCTTACTCTCAAAACACTAACACCAGCAGCCATCAGCAGCATCAGAAGCTGAAGCAACAACACCAGAAGAAGGCATCAGCATTAGCATCAGTAGCAGCTCATGCAACAGCAGCAACAGCAAACAGCTTCAGTAGCAGCAACAGCTACAACAGCAGGAGCCCAGCAACTTGCAGCAGCTCTTCCTCCTCCATTCACTTCTTCTCCTACTTCCTAGGACCCTTTAGGGTATATTTTTCTGAACTCTATTCCCTAGTTACTGAGCTTATGTGTTAGTTTAGCTTCGGTTTGCGATTAATGTGAGTTTAGTGCTAATTATGGTGATTTGTGAGATGTTGTGGCAAATTGATGATTGTGTTAGTAAACCCTACCTATTTTAATGTTATTAAAGTCACATTAACTGAGAATTAACCCAGATTACACTAAAATACCATAGGGTTTCCTTTTTAGTGCAATTAGCGTTTTTAAGCGATATATTAGTATTTTTGTAATCTGCTATTGACCCCGGGCCTTCAGGTTAAAATTGAGAAGACTGGAACATGCTCACTAGGTATAAACAACACCACCAGAACACGAGCCCCTACCTCCAAAGCCTGGCCGCAGATTTAATCTTATTGGCCGCAAATTGCGGCCCGGGTAGGGTGTTAGGTCTTGGGGTTTTGGGTAGGGTTGTCTGCAGTGTATTGTAGTGTTTTGGCATGTCTAGTTTTGCAAGATTTGGCCTGTAGGAAAATCTGGGACAATATATCGTTTTGCATGTCCGTTGTGTTTGCGCGATACGCGCGATACGTGAGTGGGTTCTGTGATCCAGCGTGGCGCGGCGTGTCGCGGTAGTTTTAGACGCGTATACACACGTTTTAGCGTATCGTGTACACACGCGTTTAGTTCGCGACGCGAGTTTCTCGTTTGGGTTCGATATCACGTTTTGCGAGATATTTGGCTTATATATGATTTCCATTTCTAAATTGCAAGTTTGCAGGCGGGGACTACGAACACTGCTACAGGGGGGAGCAGAGGTAGGATTCACCTAGCGTGGAGCGTAAGTGAGTAGATTTAACATCTACAGGGGAATCGCCCGCATGGCGTTATGCGTCTGGGCTAGGATTCAAATACTTGTCGCATATTCTACGTCATTGTTAGAATTGCGCCTTTACCCTTTTTACTTAGATATAGTTATACTGTGACCAGTAGCCGTAGGGTACTGCACATATTATTGACGGTTCATGTTGCACGACCACGGATTGTATGCTACACACACACCGTCAATGATTGCCATATCACACACCAACCATTATAGACACTATATTTCTTATCACACATGACATCTTGCTTAGCGGTATACCTATAGTGTGCCATACCATTAGTGATAGGTACATATACACCTTACGATACAGCTACAGGTATACCTTGCTCATGTTTTATTTATACCCAGGGGGGTATCTTGCATATTCTACTTATACCCAGGGGGTATACGACATCAGTTCTTATAGGTAGATACCTATACATTGCTACACCTGTATGTTATACACATATTCAGTTGTTGTTACATATTTACCTTTACTGATGTTACTTAGATGTACCTTATTGGTTTCACATACATCTGATTTCAGCTACATATTCTCATTTATATACTCGCATTTCAGATATATCGCATATAGTTATTCCTGGATTTGCGCATTGTTATTTGGATTTCACATGATGATTTCTGGATTTGGGAACCGCGGGAGTTCATGAAATTTTGCATACATTGAAAAACCCGGTTTCCTTGATTTGATATTTGCGCCGCCACCATGAGATTTATTGTTTCTGATTATATACTCCATACGAGATGTGGTTGCCGTATAAGGGTACATGGTGGGGCCCGGTATTGTTCCACTCGGCAAGAAGATCGATGGATGTTGCCGATTGAGCCTGGATGCGGGCTAGTACCTACCGGTGACAGTACTAATGACTCGGCGGGGATCATGGAGATACCGTTGGGAGTCATGCACGTATGCATACGTCGAAAGGCGAGGGTCAGAGCTAGGCACTCGTGCTTTCGGGACATCGTATGATACGTACCTATCAGGATTTCTGTGTCGATGCTTGGCACATTGTTTTCATGATATTTCTTTTAAACACCTTTGTATATATAACAGGGGATTTAGCCGTTGTTATATATACCCTTACACCAATATTAGTGGAATGGGACTCTAATATATGTGTATTGACCCCATCATATTTATTTCTGCATATATATATAGGATGCTAGAATCTTACTTGAGACTTTGACTTGGGATATCAGGTGATTCATTGAGATTGGACATACATATGGGATTATTGATTTGTACATTCGGGATATAGGAGATTACTCGATATTGTACATTGAGGAGACGTGAGACTTATATGATGTGAGAGCCCAACGTGGGGGGCTGATTTGAGGAATTGGTATTTGAGTGTCTTGATGGATTGTGATCCTACCACGATGACAGGATTCCGTGGGATGACATATTTCACTCCATACCTCATACCTTTTCACTTATGCACAGTTCCATGTATTAGGAGTACCTGTTAATGTACCCTTCATGATTGCTGCATATTTGCATTCTCATATCCCTATTGCATAGTTATTGCTTCACATATTGATTGTACCTGCTAGTGTACTTTCCATTATTCGGCATTTACATGACATGTTATTACTGTAATCGCATATCTTAGATTCATGCTGTTTGTAGATTCCTGCGATTACCTGCATATGTTATCTACTATTCACGAGTTGGCAACTCACCCCCATTGTGCCACAGGTGTTTCAGGTTGTTCCCCAGAGTAGTCGAGGCAAGCTATTCAGCTTTTCATCTATCATCTTTTCCTACAGATACCGCATCGGCTCACAGTATACTATTTTGCTTAGGTTGGTTAGATGATTATCTGTATTTCATATTGTACATTCATTGTATCTTGTACTCTCCATCTACTATTATGTTGTTGATTTAGAGACTTGGTGAGGACGATATTGTATATTAATTGTGGATTTGTTGTCTTTTATATACAGCTTTCTCTCTATTGTCTTTACTTCTTCGCTGCGGCGTCGTATATTTGTGTTGTATTCATCTTTGGCTAGTTTTTACAAAAAGTGGGTGTTGCCAAAATTTTAAAGAAAGAAAGTAGGACTTTTAAAGAATTTGGGTTGCGATTTCAAATGTTTCAAAAACTTATATTATCTTTTCTGTTTTTTTCTTGGTTTAGATTTCTGGGTTTTGGCTTTCTTTTACTGCGTTACGTCTTTAGGCGTTGCGTAGTATTAGGGCCGTCACGTGCTAAATTTCGGGTCGTGACAGCCGTACAGCCCCAAACCCTAAGGTTCAGAGACGGTTCAGACGGTCACATAATCGAGTTAAGGTTTGGGTTCTTCTAGAGGGTCCACCGCGTTACTTGCATGATTTTCCGGAAGTTTCAAACTCGAGAAATAAAATCAAACTTTTGAAAAATTTTCCGACAGGGGATAAAGTGAGTTATTGATATCCGTTCGAAATTTTTAACACGTTTTAAAATTATCCGGAAAAAACTTAAACAAAGTTAAATTATCCGATCGAATCAACGAGTCCCCAATACAACCCAGAAAACTCAACACTTGAGTATAATTAAAAATTCCCAAAACAATGAAAAAAGACCCAAGAATATATACCTGAAGTTGTGGGTCCCATCTTCACTGTTTGACCGCGGAACCACCGCCAAACGCATGGTTTGGCCGCAGTTCCGCGCTCAAATTAGTGATTTGGTGGTCCGTAGTTCACAGTAATTCTTAGATTTCCCTGCTTATTTTTCTGAGTATTTTTAATACGAAAAAATCAACATTTTAAAAAAATTTCCAGAAACTAGGTTTTATCGGGTATTCGGAGTTCGATCGGACTTTAAACTTCGTCTAGACTTCACCTAAAGCTCTAGCTTGGCTCTGATAGCACTATAGGGTTACTAGGCACTCTCATAAGGGTCTATAAGGCATCAACCATGCCCGATTTAAAATTTAGACTTGCCGAACAACCCTAACCAAGATCTTTAAACTAGAGATTAGGCGAAACAAAGCATGTTAAACACTTTAACACTAAGAGTTTGGGATTACAACCTTTGTAGTCCGGTCCTTCACTTCTAAAGCTCCGTGTTGAGGTCCCTTCGCTGCGATCATCGAGTATCCAGACTCTAGAGAGGCTCCACGAAGAGAAAGATGCAAGCTTGCTTCCGATCTTCGATAATAAAGATGATCTACCTTGAAGTTTCTTTAACACAAGCTCTCACTCACTAATGAAGTGAACACCCTAATCTAAATGGCTAGGATAGATTAGGATGATGAAGTAGGATTTATGCTCTCATTTGTTTTCTTAATCTCACTCAAAATCATCACTAATGAAAAAGCTAGTAAGCTTTTCCATCCAAAAGAAGAAGGAAGAAGAAGAACAATGAATAATCATTTTGTGATGAATAATGAATTGTGATAATATCATTATAAATGCAACCATGGTTAAGTCAAGAAAAGACTTAACCATTGTAGAGATCTAACCATAGTAAAGGGTGTGGGTTGGGTTAAGTAAATATCTTTGCAAAAACAAAAAGGAAATCTTCTAGAAGGTTCAAGAAAGAACTAACCCAAATCAAACCCTAACCTTATTTAATCTTCACTAAACATGTTGCATTAGTAATCATATCATGTTACAATATTATATATCACATATACAATATTTATTGTAGCAAAATAAAATAATATAATTAACATATATCGCATATATATCAATGTATTACCCGAGTGAGAAAAAGAATCTTTTAGTAAGCTTATATCAGTTAATGTAATTTAATATATCAAATATATAATTATACATTAAATTATCAAATCAACACTTGATCCGATAATTCGGCTATTTCACAAATAACCGACTAATATAATCTGTATTAGTTCATCGAATCAACACTTGATCTGATGACCCGGCTATATCGCATATACCCGGCCGATATCTCATATCGCGAGAATCTAATACGGTATCACATACACGTATTTTTCTCGGTCCCGCACATATCATATATGTGCTCCTACTCCGTTTTTCCTGAGTCAAGAAAACTCTGTGTAGGACTCTAAAGAATCGTCAATACGCCGGCAGTAGGTGATGATCATATCAAACACCCACAAGCTGCAAGCAGTCAGGTAAACGTAACGGCCACCCAGGTATTGAGCGATCAGAAGATCAACAAGAAAGCCTATTCTTTCTCCTGCGAATCCAGTCAGTAACACTGCCGTACAGTCCGGTCTCTTCGTCTGATATGTCGCATATCTCGCCTAGGGGTGGTAAACGTCAGACCCTAGTAGCTTGATAAGTCGAGTCAATATGAGGTCCATAACAGTTCGAGAAACTACTGGTAATACTTACCAGTATATCTCAGCAACCCTGGCCAGGGATTTCCAGTTATAGCCAATCGAACACATCACAACATCAACTCCCTATACCGGGAGAGACGAATCCCCTCCTATCGCTCATTGCCTTCATGTGATTCGGGACTGTACCCAAAAGCCACCTTTTTGCACGCCCTCTTGGACGTGATATGATAGAAATCAAAGCACAGTGGGAATCACACAAGACTCTATGACGATTTCGGGTCTACAGACTAACCTATACCAGTGTCACCAGAGAACTGCCATCTGACGTGAGGTATAATACCATCTGGGAGTTCTCGGCGAGTCTGTCTAGTGTACCCAGTCTCCACCGAGCACCCGTACACCATCCTTGATGTCAAACACCGATGGATATGGGATCATCCATCGCCCATCATATGGGTCAAAATGCGTATACGCTAGTCTACTCTGGTGTATTGATGCCCTGTCTCGATACACTCTCGACTAGGAACAGTTATAGGATATACTCGTCGACTACCGTGGCCCCACTAGTATGATCTCATCATAGTCCCAGTAGTCAAGTATATATCCTAAGGGCTTTATCAACATGTAACATAGAGACAATCAGAGTACATGTTAAGACAAAGTACAACCAGATAGCGTACTATCATGTCGAGCAAGAAAGTCCTCCCTATATATGTCCAAGCATCCACTACTATATACATCGTATGTACAGTAATGGCCTCTAGGGCATACATATAACTAACAGTATAGACTTTGGATGTTTCTCCTCCTGGGGTAAAACCAGTTAGATGCAAATGGTTCTTCAAAAAGAAGATTGGTGCATTTGGACAACTAGAAACCTACAAAGCTAGGCTCGTTGCAAAAGGTTTTTGTCAAAGACCATGATTGGACTATGATGAAACCTTTTCTCCGGTAGCTATGCTTAAATCCATTCGGATCCTGCTTGCCATTGCTGCCTTCCATGACTATGAAATCTGGCAGATGGACGTAAAAACAGATTTTCTAAATGGACATTTGGAAGAAAGTGTTTACATGGATCAACCAGAAGGTTTCTTAGACAGTGGGAGCAGTGGAAAAGTGTGCAAGTTTCTTAAATCCATTTATTAATTAAAGCAAACATCACGGAGTTGGAACATCTTCTTTGATGAGACAGTCAAAGAATTTGACTTTATCAAAAATGTAGATGAACCATGGATTTATAGGAAGATTGTAGAACGAGCAGTAGTCTTCCTCGTTCTGTACGTCGATGACATACTGCTGATAAGGAATGATATTCCTATGCTACAATTAGTAAAGCTCTTCCAGTCACAGAAATTCTCCATGAAAGACTTGGGAGATGCCTCCTATATTCTGGGGATTAAGATCTATCTTGATAGATCCAAAAGAATGTTAGTACTTTCACAGTCCTTGTACATTGACACTATACTAAAGAGATTTAGTATGGAAGATTTCAAGCACGGTAATTTACCCGCTTGTCACGAGATCACCCTCTCCAAAGAGTTGTCTCCAAAGACTGATGAAGAGAGGGCTCACATAGGCATTATACCCTATGCTTCGGCTGTAGGATCTATAATGTATGCGATGTTATGTACCAAACTAGATGTAGCTTATGCACTTAGTGTGGTAAGCAGGTATCAGTCTGACCCAGGTGAGAATCATTAGATAGCGGTAAAGAACATTCTCAAGTACCTGAGAAGGACTAAGGAGATGTTCTTGGTTTACGGTAATGGGGACCTCCAGGTCGAGGCTTTTACCGACTCCAGCTTCCAAAGTGACAAAGATGACTCTAAATTCGTTTCAAGTTTTGTGTTTACCCTCAATGAAGGGGCGGTATGTTGGATGAGTTCCAAACAGGATACCGTCGTAGACTCAACAATGGAAGCTGAGTATATAGCTGCTAACGATGCAGCAAAAGAGGCTGTCTTGAAGAAGAAGTTCATCTCTGAACTTCAGGTGGTTCCGTCCATTGCCAATCCAATACCTTTGTATTGTGATAACAATGGGGCTGTGGCATTAGCGAAGGAACCAAGGTCCCATCAAAAATCCAGGCATATCTTGAGGCGGTATCACCTAATCAGGGAGATCGTGGATCGCCGGGAGATCGGGGTGCGGAGAGTGGACACAAAAGACAACACGGTAGATCCATTCACCAAAGCCATCCCTCAAGTCCAGTTCGAGAGGCTATTTGAGATGTTAGGCATGCGGTACGCCAGCAACTGGATCTAGTACAGACAGTGGGTACTCATTGCACTAATTACAGTTCTTAGTGAAAGTGGGAGATTGTTGAATATATATGCCCTAGATGCCTTCATTGTATAGGATGCATGTACAGGACAATCTTGCTCGATATGATAGTACGCTATTTGGTTTGTCTTCAACTTAACATGTAATATATTTTACTCTGTGTTTCATATATTGTGAACATGTTGATAAAGCCCGTAGGAATTTTGCCTGACTACCAGCGTTGTGATGGCAGTCATACTTGTGGGAGCTGGGTGGTCAATAGACACATCCTTAAATGTCCCTAGTCGTAAGAGTATTGAGACTGGGCATCGATACTCCAGAGTAGACTAGTGTATACATATCTAGACTCTGACAAGGGCCGATGGATTGGTCCCACAGTCATTGGTGATGTGCACCTAAGATTGTATACAGATATTCACTGGGTGTGAGTTCACCGGACAGGACTCGCCGAGGACTGAGTAGATGGTATTATACATAGCGTCAGATAGCAGGTCTCTGGTGACATGTGCGCAGATAGTCTGTCGACCTGAGGTCATCAATTGTCTCGTGTGAGTTCCCACTGTGCTTTGATTAATACCCTACCATGGCTCAAAGGAGTCATGCAAACAGGTTTTAGTTGGGTACAGTCTTGAGCCACATAGAGGCAGTGAGCGAATGTTAGGGATTCGTCTCTCCCGGTATAGGGAGTCGATATCGCAAAGTGATCGGTTGGTCATTACCATAAGTCCCTGGCCAGGGCTGATTGAGAATTACTGGTGGACGGACCAGTAGATCTTCGGATGGTCTTGAGCCATACTGACATGACTTGTATGGTTATTATGGGTCTGACGTTTTTCAACCCCCCTAGACCTTACATGCGATACTCTCAAACGAACAGACCGGACTGCACGGATATTGTCACGGACAGGCTCAGTAGGGGTTTCGAATGAGTTCGCTCGTCGGCCTTCCTATCGACATCCACCTGGGGACCGTTATGTACAGCTAGTACCGCTTGTAGCCTGTGGTTAAGCCCACTGCCCGCGTAGTGTCGAGTCTTTAGAGTCCCACATAGAGGGTTGTTCACCTTTGGGCGAAATGAGATAGAGGTCGTATGGTTTTTACGACATGGTTTGTTCACATACGCGCACTTGTGCGTGTTTGGTGTTCGGGCAGGTGATACTAGCGGGCTATGGTTTAAGCCGGATCCTAGTATTTGATTTTGGATTGGTTCGGACTCATTGTATTCGTGTTCCTCGGAACACGGATGCAGGTATGTATATACAGTTGACATAGGCAAAGAAGGAGACACCTTATTAGGGTTTTGACCATTGACTTGATTAAAACCATTATGAGGTGGAGGAAATTGATTACTAATTTTTGTTAGAGATAATTGTGTTATGGATAATTTGGTTTGACCATTGTTGACTTACATATTTTTGTTGAGCAAAAGATATTTTGCTTAGCATTAATTGTGACATGATAATGGTCAAATCAACATCAAACATGACAATTCTCTAAATAAAACTTATTATTCTTTTTCCTAATATGAGAGCTCACTCCTCATTTTTATCAAGTAGACATTCTCTCTCAAGGTTGCTCTCTCTCCTTCTTCCTCTCTCTCAAGCCCTAGTGTTTCATGAGTTGAAAATCAAGGGCCATTGAGACCAAACCACCAAAATCCTTCTCTACTCACTCTAGGGTTCTTCGTTTAGCACACCAAGCACCCTAGTTACTTCATTATAAAGATTGAATGTCAAGGTAGAGACCTTCGGGTGGATGATCTTTGACGTGGAGAAGCTGATGAGGAGGAACCATCCGTAACCACTCCAAGGAGCTCAAATAAGGAGAAGCACAACAAGGAGAAGAAGGAGTTCAAGCTTGAGGTATAACCATCCAACATAGTAGTTAGAACTCCTATTTAGTTTGTTAGTTGATGTTTAGCAAAGATGCTAGTGGCTAGTCTATGTTATCTTGCAAAGACAAATTCGATTTTCACCTATTCCGTCTCCACGTAAACTACCGGGGTGGGTAACATAGACTTACAGATATGAACTTTAGATTTGTCGATATCGGGTTTTTGTGGATTTAGTGATGATATTTAGAGATCTAGGATGACCCGAGACCATTGTAAATAAAGTTCCCATGACAATAATACGAGCAGGAAACCTAGAAGCCCAACCTGAAACCCTAACCTCTAATGCAGTAATCCGGCCATAGATTTATTTATTGTGGCCGCAAATTGCGGCCAAATTTTGGTGGAATTCGATGAATTTTGGTTGGTGAGTCCCTTAGGTGATATCTAGAGCAACCCTATATGCAAAATTCCCTAGTTTGGCCTAGGGTGAAATCTGGGAGCACATTGGGGTGTTTTTTGTTATGTTTTCCGTATTTTGGAATGCTCGGTTTTGATGTTTGGATTTGTATTTGGTTGTTAGGCGTTTGTACGTCAACAACAAGGGTTGTTTGATTGTTTTGCATGCGTAGGCTATAGGTTTTAACCTATGAGCGAACCGTGTGCCGTATTGGTTTCCCGGACTTGATGTTAATAGTGATTGCGATTGTGTATTATTGTAGGTACCTTCACGTGGATTCCTAGACGACGAAGCACATCGACTACAACTGAATAAGAAGATTCGCAGGTGAGTAGATCTATATCTATGGGAGAAGTCGGGTGGATGGCGTATAGCACCCACGCAAACTTTGATGGAAACTGATATTTAGAGTATGGTTAAGGTAACCGTGTTAGAAACATATGAATAGGGTTGAAGAATTTGTAGGAGATAAGAAATATCATGACTTAAAGTTATAGCTTATAGTTTAGGTGACATGATATGTTAAGAAAGATGTCTCGAATTGATGTTAAGAATGCGAATTACTATAGATATAGATAAGTAGATGCAAAGAGAAGCAATAGGAGATTTTAGTAGCTTTTTATGAGTGATTGAATATATATATTGAGATATGGAATGAAAGCTTTGGGATATGAAAAGTGAATGTGACTCACGACTTATAGATATGTAGTTACCCTAGAATAGGTTTGAGTTTTAAAGTAGTATGACATTGGATGTATAATGTAGAATGTATACATAAAATTTACTTGATGTAAGATGACTTAATGCGATAAAAGAATATACGAGATGATATGATGACTTGAGTGATATATCGGTATACGGATGCGAGTCGATTGAGATGATTGATACCTTTGTCGGTCCCCCGATATGAGATTGTTATGGATGCGACCTGGGATATAGTTATATAGGTATAAATAATGTGGCGAATCAGGGATGATTTACCATACGTGACGTTAGGTTCGTACCCTCATTGTCGTATAGGTTGATAGGATCCTTAATGGTTTAATACCGCCGTACGATGATTTACCGTACGTGATGAGTTTTGTGATGATTGATGCATACCCTTGACTAGAGGATACCGTACGATGTATTGTACTGTACGTGATGCTGTGAGGCTAGATGCCGATTGTTAGATTCACCGACTCAGTTATATTGTAGATACGTATACCTGGCAGCGTTTCACATATGATTTACATTATGCTACGTTCATGTCACTCTCATTGCATTTCATATACCTGTGCTAGTACACCTACACTATTATCAATGATGCGTATGTCACACTTACACAAATTGGCCGGCTCACACACTTCATCATCGATAATTGCCATGTCACTACACAGTAAGATTACTGCATCATGATATGACTCCTTGCATAATTTACTTGCTATAGTTACATATGCACCTTTATACAATGTTGCATTTGACTTTGAAGAATTTAGGAACCGCAGGATATATTTTAAAACTGGATTCATTTAAAAGAGCGGTTTTCCCTCGATATGTGCATATTACTGTTCCATGTTGCACGATATACGGATATGCTTACATTTCTATTATATGTCGCATTCATCATGCTTTATGATTATACGCATTGAGATATGTTGTTTTCATGAGATTTCTGCATTTGAGAACCGTGGTTATTTCAAAAGAAAGTATGTATTGTTTTTAAAAAAACCCGGTTTCTCTTGATATGATATTTCAGTGCGTCCACCATGCGTTTTCTCGGTTCTGAGACGTGTGATATGTGAAACCCGATTCGAGGAGTTGGATGATCCGTTTGCTGGTTCATGGTGGACTCGGTATAGTACCCTGGGGCAAGAAAGGGATGTTGTGCAGTAGACGATGAGCCTGGCAGAGGGACTACTATCTCTCGGTGATTGGTTGGACCTGACGGTTATCCGGAGGATACCGACCGGAGTTGAGAGATAGATATGGGGCGACCCATTCTGCCGGCAGACGGAGGATATTTTCATGCATAATGTTGTTGTGTCATTGGTTGGCACATGGACGAGATCCACATGCATACTGGCATTGATTATATGGTTCGATGATATCCGCATGCACTTAGACATTGAGTATATTGTTAGCACATATGCTGTTACGGTCACCCTAGATATCATAATATTACTTTTATGATATAGTTTACCTAGGAAATCGTTATTTTATTCGATTTCTACCTGATGATGTTTTCTACTCACGAGTTGGCAACTCACCCCCGTTATGCCACAATTCGTGCAGGTTGACCGCATGGATCAGTACCGGTATCACTGGCACACAGCTGCATTCGGGTGTTTTTCTTTGGTGGGTCGTACAAGTTGGATCGTACCCCTCTTGTATTTATATTTTCTATTGTATCTCGTCAACTCCATCATTCAAACTAGTATATATATAAGTAGTGAGACTTAGCAAGACTTGTAGTTGCAAGACTTTGAGCGATGGGTTTTTTGCTCGCTTGGTAGGTTAATGTCTTGCTTTTCATTATCTTTGTGGTTATCTTCGCCATTGGGCGTCGTATACATATATTTATGTCTTTCGTGGTTGTGAATCCGTCGTTTGGCGAAGAGCTAGCTCCCACTTGGGATTCTTTCATTATTATCTTGTATTTGTGGTTTTGGATCAAGATATACAAAGGAGGTGCTGCCCAAATTTTTAAAATACGAAACATGCCTTCAACTAGAAAAATTTACTAGCCTCTTTATATTCCATTACTTATGCATTTAAGAAAACTTTTGATTTTTACCATACCTTTATTTCAAAACTTCACCTCTTTTATTTCTTAAAAAGGTTTAGATTTCTGGGGTTCGGCTTACTTGATTTACGTTATGCCTTTAGGCGTGGCGTGATTCAAGTGCCGGTCACGAGCTAATATTTCGGATCGTGACAAGCATATACGTTCAAAATCAAACCACATTTCAAAGTATATAGAACACACACAAGAGGAGTAGTTCAGAAATGAACGAATCCTTTTTGTGGCATTATAGACTAGGTTATATCAATGCGACACGACCAGTTAAGTTATATAAGGATGAATATGAGAATTTGTTCGAATTTTCATCTTATAATACTTGTCAGTCTAGTTAAAAAGGTAAAATGACCAATACTCCTTTTACTGGAAATAAAGAAAAAGTTACTGAACTCTTGTGACGGATACATGATGATGTATGCGGTCCTATGTCTACAAATGCCAAGGTTGGTTCTTCGTACTTTATTATATTCACTGATCATCTCTCAGGATTCGGACATATGTTCCTGTTGAAACACAAATCTGAACTTTTGAGTAATTCAAGGAATATAAGCTTGAAGTTGAAGAACCAGACGGGTATAAGTATTAAATCCTTCGATGTGATCGGGGAGGTGAATACTCGGGCATGGAGATCCTGGATTATTTAAAAGAAGAATGTGATTCTCTCTCAGCTTACTCCTTCGAATACACCACAGCACAACGGTGTATCAGGGCGGAGGTATCGCACCCTATGAGATATGACACGCTCTATGATGAGTATTGCTGAGTTACCTATTTCCTTTTGGTGTTATGCACTTAAGAAGCTGCATACCCATTGAATGGGATTCCAACCAAATCAATGCCTACCACTCCATATGAGATATGGAATGGAAAGAGACCATGTCTTAAACGAGTTAAGATATGGAGTTGTCCGGCCTATGTTGAAAAGTAAAATCCGGACAAGTTCGAGGCAAGGTCAGTTCTATAAAAATTTGTTAGGATATCCCAAACATTTGCTAGGGAATATCTTCTACCACACTGAGGAGCAAAAGGTGTTTTGTTTCTCAGCATGCCACCTTTTTAGAAAAGGAATTTCTTGTGAAGAAATTAGTAATCAAACTAACAACTGATGATTTGGTGAAACTAAAGGATTCAATATTCTCCAACAAAGCTCAACCTCTCCACGAAGCTGATAGGGTCCCTTATCCACTTGAGAGATACTACGGTCATCTCGGTGACAGTGGGAGCGAGGATTGCACCGTGGTAGATGATAGCCCAACTAGATTCAGGCAGGCCATCACAAGTGGAAACTTTGTGAAATGGCTGGATTCTATGCAATCAGAGATGGAATCCATGTACACCAACAAAGTATGACTTTGAATCTTGCATCTAAAGGGGTAAAACCCATCAGGAGCAAATGGATCTTTAGAAGATTCTTGGTGTAGATAGAAAAATTGAGACTTTCAAAGCTATTCTTAAGTCTATCATGATTAAAGCAAACATCGCGGAGTTGGAACATCTGTTTTGATGTGGAAGTCAAAGAGTTTGACTTCAACAAAATGGTAGATGAACCTTGTATATACAAGATGTCACACCCCGCATCCCAGAGTGCGCTAAGATCGGCACGTAACAGAGCCAACCATGCTACCTGTGGCTAGGAAACATCCCTCCACAGTCATATTACGGCCATCTAGAGATATCAAGAACAGTAGAAATAAAATAAACTATCTTGTACATGTCCATGAGCCAGAATAAACGAGTCAAGAAATAATATGCGGAAGCGAAAAATCCAAATAACAATAACAATCTGGAAGGTACGGAAATAACTAAACTAACTGGATACTAACAGGATCTTCACTGCTCGGCCTGACGGCGGAAATACTCCTGACCAGCCTGCGACAAAGGTAGAGGATCTGGACTATGCAAAACTCCGACGTCAGTACGTCATAATATCAATAATAATATAATCAGCGGGTAACAAGTCATACATGCATGAGTATGAACAGTAATAAAAGTATAACAGTAACACGAATAAGAAACAGTGAAGGGTATAAGCACATGTGACGTGCGGTGAGTAATCTAAACTGTGCTACTGGGTTATCTATTCTAAAGCCTTCGAAATCAATTAATTTAATCCTCATCGTAACCCATCGGTGATTATTCCGTAACGCCCGGAAAAACGGCAAACAATAGGTATTCCGTAACGCCCGGAAAAACGGCAAACAATAGGAATTCCGCAACGCCTGGAAAAATGGCAAACAATATGATAGCTCTTTGAGTTACGTTCGGTTACATTCTTGATTTCCCCATACCCCCAAGTTATGTGTTCAAGTCAGGTATTGATAAATCTGAAGCTAATGCCAACACAGGATCAAGTAGGAACAGGTTTGTCTATACAGACAACAGGATATGTCCATCGGGACAACATGTCAGGATTATCGGCATTAGAAACAGGATCAGGTAACATGTAAAGTAGTGATACATCAGGTCATGTCAGGTAGTGTACATGTATCAAGTCATGTCAAGTAGTGGTGTATCAGGTCATGTCAGGTAGTGTACATGTATCAAGTCATGTCAAGTAGTGGTGTATCAGGTCATGTCAGGTACTAAACAGTGTAACAAATGGGTGCCCAACAGTAAGATGTAGCAAGTATGGAATCAGGGTAAATGTACGGTTGTACGATAAAAGCATGGATGCACAAATATCTATCAGGGGTTACATCATGACTAAGTAGGATGCACAATATCAAGCATGGGGTGCTAATGTATTAATAATATGAGTTAATGTAATATGGGGTGCAACTAGTTATGCAGAATTAATGGTATGGATACAGAAATAAACATGGATGCAAGAATAACTATTAAGGATTGCGACTATAGCTCCATTATTATGTAGGATGCACATTTTCTAGCATGGGGTGTTAATGTAGCAGTAACATGAAATAACGTGACATGGAATGTAAATAGATATATAATTGATGGTATGGATGCACAAACATCAATTATGGTTACATTTACAGTTCCAAGACTTAGTGGATGCACATTATTAAGCATGGGCTGTTATTACAATAATAATATGAATTAATATGATCTATAGATGCAGTTATATATATTTTAAATGATATGGATGCAAAAGGGTATCCGAAAATAGTAAAACTTTAGTATGGATGTATAATATGATAAACGGGTAACATTTTACTCATATGGATGCACAATGATATACTTAGCATATAGCAAGATGAATTAGCATGCGACTAGATATGTAAATAACGATATGGATGCATACGGATATCCGAAAGTAGTAAAACTGTAAAATAGTAATGTGGGATGCATAACTAAACATTATGTGATGTTATTATTCAAATGGGTGCAATATATTGTAGTCTAGCATGTAACAAGATAAATTTGCATGCACTAGATACGAAATAAATTGTACGGATGCAAACGGGCGTCGTAAAACTGTAAAATTATAGCATGGGATGCATAATTTTAAATACATGTATTATATTTATTCAAATGGATGTAAATGTCACGTCCTAAAAGTACGGAACCTGACTGGCACTTAAACTACGAAACGTCTCGAGGCGTACGTAATCTAAGTAAACCGAAAACCCAGAAATCCAAACCAAGAAAAGTAGTAGAGTGAAGGAAAACCAATTTAAATCAAGTAGTTTGCAACATACGCCGAAATATGCATTTTAAAATCATAAGTCTTTTCTAAAAATTTCGGCAGAGTTTCCTTTATGAAAACTAACCCCAAACGGGTACAAAACCTGATAAAGCACATATATAAAAAATAAAGGCATCCCCAAGCGGGAGCTAGCTCTTCGTCAATCGACGGTCATAACCACGCAAGCAATATAATATACAACGCCGAAGGGCAAGGATCACAACAGAAAAAGAAAACTCAAACAGCATGAAATCCAGAGACATACAACGCGCGACTCTAAGGTCGAAAGAATACACATCATTGGTCTCTATCAAAAATAAATACATGTTTAGTTGATAGAATTTACTAGATACAACTGAATAATAATATACAAGATACAATGATGGTCACGATACAAGTGAACCCACCTACTAGCAAATCACCCGGAAAAGGAAGTAGTACCAGCAAAGCCGTAATGAAACCTGTACGGCAAAACCTGCAAGAAACTGTGGCACAACGGGGGTGAGTTGCCAACTCGTGAGTAGAAAAACATCTACAAACAGAAATCGCATGAATAACGCAATCCTAGATCATACTATCATAATATATCCTCAAATATATAACCTGCAGCCTATAATAATGGCTAGGGTATACCTCTAAACAACTGTAATACCAAGTGCTCGTGTCAGTGTCTCAGGTAGCAATATATCATATGGATGAGGTATGAATGCATGAAAACAGAATACATGAGAACGAAGAAACTGCTTTCATAACTCAGTGAGATTTCTTTTGTATAATTAAAACAAGGTATCATAATGAAATCAGCATAAACAGTGTCTAGCATCGACACAAAACATAAATCTCAATCTCAATATCTCAGGCTCGGTACCTCAATATCTCAAAATATCAATGTCTCAATCTCACTGTCTAGGGCGCCGTCAGTCCAGACCGGCCCCTAATATCCATCACAAGACCACGACGGTATCCTCCGGATATCCGACGCGTCGGGTAAAATCACCGGTCGGTAGTGCTCCCCTGCCAGGCTCAACGCCATCATCTGCGACCTTCTCGTCCCGGGGTACCGCACCGGGTCCACCATGTACCCGAAACGGTTCATCCAACTCCTCGAATCGGGTCTCAAAATCCATTAGCAAACTCATGGTGGACGACTCATACATCATGGGAAAACCGCACTTTTCATTTAAAGAGAAAGAAAAGAAGTTTATAAATGTTTTTGCGGTTTTCCCCCAAATCCCAGAAATCTCATGGAAATCCGAATCCAAATCATCAATAGCACGTAAAACCATGAATATAGGCATAAAATCCATGAATGTGGCATAACAGTGAATAACATTATGCATGATGTAACAAGTAATAACTGCAATGTCTAAACTGGCATATAAGACAAGTATACTAATATCATGTCGAAACTATTATCTAGCAAGCTATGTCAATGTAATACTATTCTCTACAGTGCACGTGACATGGCAATTACCGATGATGATGTGTGTGAGCCGGCAGTAAGTGTACGTGGTACATACGCATCATCGGTAATGGTGCTGGTGTCCTAACAGCATGATATCAATAATGGAATATGGAATTACAATATAAGTACGCGATGCGGAGCGAACAGCAATAATGTACGGGAGCTGAATACTAAACACAATGATAACTAATCTGAATTTAGTATAATATGAGTTATACGGTGGTGCCATTTGAAATAACACGAATCGTGGGGTTTGAAAATAAGGGCTACGGTATTTTTAAGAAAAGATACGTCTTTTGAAATATCCGTAGATCCCTTGACCTGTCTTTTCAAATACCCACGACCCGTTAGTTTTTGAAATAGGTAGGACTCTAATCTAGTCTAACAACTACACTAAACTATACGGCTGAACTAACAAGCTGAATGAAGGGTAAGCAAACCGCCTAACATCTGAGTCGATACATACATATATAGTCGGTGATCACGCCTCAATAATATCATATCCGATACCATATCTATAATCAAACATTCTCAAGTCAAGAGTGCGGATCTATCATCAATATATAGCTCATACATAAATCCGTCGTACGGCATCCCAAATCTGGGTACGGGTCAATATCACATTCATCACACTATTCATCTGGTATCCTCTTTATCAAAGATCATAATCCGGAGTACTGACCTACGTCTAGTACAATACTAATATCATCAATATAATCATGATCTGACTACTGATCGACAGTCTCGTACAAACCGATATCATCAGCACATATCATCATAAAGAAGGATACATCACTCAATGCGACCCATTATAATTATCTTAACATATCTTATCTCATGTCTCGTTCATAAGTCAACTATTCTATGTATATCACTATTCACATGGTATCTGTTGCGCCACGGCAGCGCCCCGGCCGTCTATCCGAGGCCAAAATGCGGAATCAAAAATTTTCCTTACTTGGAAACTGGCGCTACCGCGGACAATATACCCGGATCGTAACCATTAACTGATACTAGCTAACAAGAGAAAAGGGTGAGAGATATACCGAGTGATCCGAGTCCTCCGGTCTTCTCGTCGTCGTCCCGATCTCCCGCGGATCCTCCGGTCGTTACGTCCTTGCCGGAAGGGCACCACATCTTCTGCATCTTTTACGGGCTCCCACCTCAATACCGAGGCAACTCGGGCGCGAAGTAGGCTAGCCGACGCGTCCAAGATTTGCTGTAGAATGTGTAGGGTTGAAGCTATGTCTCATTTGGGGTTTGTAGTTGCCTTGATGGAGGAATGGAATTTTCAAGTGGAGCTAGAATGTGTGTAGTATGGAAAAATGAGATGAACAAATTTTTCTTTCATCCAAATGAAAATGAACCCCTCTCATTTTTTCCTCTCCTCATCCAAAAGAGTGGACGGCCATATCACCATGAGAGAATGGTGGAGGGATTAACTTGTAGCATGAAGGGAGGTGAGTGTAGGATAAAGAGAATGGTGACCACATCCAAAGACATCATCATAACAAAAGCACATCCAAACCATAACCCTTTCCAATCACAATAAATGCAAGTGATGGAAGAAAGATGCTAAACATATCATAATGAATATATTTGCAAGAAACCCCCTTCACAAATGTTATTTGCACAATTGCAAATAACCCCTTCTATCCGAAAAGTCCGGCCGGGAAAGAACAAAGGAAAACCGGCCGGAACGGAATGCAAACTGGCAACTCCAGAAAACTGGTCCCGTAATAAATTACAGGAAAACCCCGATACTGTGCATACACACCCGCATCTGTATTCCGTCCGGATACAAATGCAATGAGACAAAATCTACACTGTACTAAACTAGGACCGGCTTAAACCAAAGCCGGCTAGTAATATCCGTTCGATCCTAATCCGTGCAATACCGCACGTATCGGATCGAACCCTGCCATATATCCATACGGCCACTAGTACAAACCGTCCAATCCTGATCCGTGCAATACCGCACGTATCTGATCGGACCCTGCCATATCTCCATACGGCCTCTACAGCGTTTCGCCCGAAAGGTTGAGTAACTGAAAGTGTGGTGGACTCTAAAGACTCGTCAATACTATGGTTGTGGATTTAACCACTAGCACATCAGAGGTATAAGCCAATACGTGACGGGCCACCAGCTATTGACCAAAAGGGACGTCGATGAGCGAACTCATCCTGACACCCTACTGAGCCTGTCAGTGACAATATCCGTACAGTCCGGTCCGTTCGTCTATGAGTATCGCATGGCGGGCCTAGGGGGTTGGTAAAAGTCAGACCCCCAAAAGCGGTACAAGTCGTGTCGGAGTGTAGCCCAGAACACCCTGAGATACTACTGGAATACCTACCAGTAAATCTCCTGCCTCGGCCGAGGGCTTTGTGTAATGGCTCTCCTAGACACAGCGCGACCTCACCCGCAATACCGGGAGAGACGAACCCCTGCAGATCCGCTCACTGCCTCCATGTGGCTCGGGACTGTACCCAACTAAAACCTGTTTGCACGACTCCTTTGAGCCGTGGTAGGGTAGTAATCAAAGCACAGTGGGAACTCACATGAGACAGATGATGATCTCAGGTCGATGAACTAACCTGTACACATGTCACCTGGGAACTGCTATCTGACATCTGGTATAAGACCAACTAGCAGGTTCCCGGCGAGTCCTGTCCGGTGTACTCATAACCCAATGAGCACCTGTATACATCTTAGGTGAACCAACTGACACCAGTGGCTTGTGAGACCGGCCACCGCCCCTCGTCGGGGTCTCGACTGTATACACTAGTCTACTAATGGAGTATCGATGCCCTATCTCGAAACTCCTACGACTAGGGACCTTTTAAGGATGTGCTTATAGACTCCAGCTCTCACTTATATGATCGACCTCATACTGCTGGCCGTTAAGCAAGAATCCTATGGGCTCTATCAACGTGTAATAGTGACATGTAAGGTCACCTGAAGCAGTACACGATGATAAAGGTAAACCAGATAGCATACTATCATCTCGAGTAAGACTGTTCTACCGGGATAGGTCCTCCCTCAATCATTGCAATCACGTGCCTGTGATCCAATAATTGACTCTGAGGGCACTATCTCCAACAATCTCCCACTTGCACTCAAGGCTAATTATTGCGATGTCGCATACTCACAGCCCGTGTGATACCAAACACCCAACTCCTCTACTAGTCAGTCGCACAAAGCCTGTTTGCGAAACTATTGCATTCGAGGAATATCCTCAGTGAGTGGATCCGCCTAGATGTTTCTTTCTATGTCTCTCTAAATCTCAAGTTCGCGGAGAATGCCATTTCCCGAAATGAGGAATACCTGTCTTAGAGTATGTCTGGATATCTGATGGGACCTAGCTCATAAATGAACTCCAAATCCAAACTTCTTAGACTGTATCGATAACTGAAATTAATCAGTACCCAGCGCCATGCCTCCCTCAGTATTGCCTTGGACCACCTGTCCAAAATACTGTCCCTCGTCAAAAGGAGAACTATAACTCTGACAACCTCCTTGTCGTCCATGTCACCTTGGAAGCCTAGAGTGATAACCGTCTCCTAAAGGAGGCAACCGTTATCATATCCCTAGAACATTCACTTATGTTCTAAAACTGCTTCCGACTGTTCCTCCAGGATTGGATCAATATCAACTTATTGCATCTAGTGCAAGAATAACATCTGGTGTGGTACTTGACATAACATGATTGACTCAATTGCCTAAGCAAGTGATCTGCCAATCATGCACATCCCTCTCTACTTTAGTCTATAAGACACCTTTAGAGAGGGTGACTCCATCACCTGCAGGTACACCACCGTGCCAGGAGTCGTCCATTCTAAATACTCTTAGAATGCTGTCAAAGTACCCTGATTGGGAAACCACCCAAATCTAGATCTAAAACCATATATCTAGTAACCAGTATATCTAATATAATGTCCAAGTCCCTTGTGGAGAAACTACTGTGTGACGACCAAAGTATAACCGATCGTAGTATAGGAATATCACTTCCTACTTTGTGTATGTCATCCAAAACCAGGACATCACACCCTACTACCTTCTTAACAGATCCATCCCCTATTCTGATGACGTCAAACCTATGACTGTCACATCAGAAATAGATGATCTATCTCCGCTATATCTGCTTTAGTCTATAGACATAAGCCTGATGTCCACCAATGCTTCCGCTGCTCCCACTGACTACGACAACCCTCTGGCAGAGTCATATAGACGTGCACTTCTAAAGCTAGTTTAGAACGACGCTATACTCATCCTCCTGCCGGGTCTCGCAGCCTGGAACAACAACAATGGCAAGTGTGGGTAAACAAGAACTTCCCTGTCACCGTCCTTGAGGCTACCGGAGTACCTCTCGGGTGCCTGAAGTTACCCACCTTATCTGCGGAGTGGCCAATGGAATGTCAAATCAGATTGAATCTTTAGGTTCCTTATCAAATCTTCGGTAATCGTTTGCGGTTCTGGAATCGCTTCCAGTTCTACCATACTCCCACTACTGTTTTCTGAAAAATAACCATTTCTTTTTTAAAATGTGGCGAGTTAAGAACAATATCACTATTGATCTTCCAGATGGTAGAAAATCAACCCTCGTCATAGCCTGGGTCAACCCACAAACAGCCATTACAGAAACGTGCCTTGAGTTGTCCAGTGTCTGGTTTTAATCATAAGCTGGACAACTCCCCGTACCTTAACATCGTTAAGGTATGAACAGTTCTATATCTAATATAGAACCAGAGGCACTGATTTAATTGAACCAGATTCAAATCATGCAGCTATCTCCAGTGCATGTCAACTAAATGGAAGGAGGCCGATCAGCGTTACTCAACTTAGGAATGCTTCCAATTATGAGTAACCTGAAAGAGAAGCAATTTCTCTTTATCATTACAATCAACTGAATACCATACACAAGTATCTACATCTTCGATCACCTTGAAGAATCCCGATACTTGCAATACCTGGTTCTCTACTGTATTCTTATACCAATAACTCCTCAAAACTCAGACCCTGTGTTTCTACGAAACATATGTCTAAGAACTAGAGAAGTTAAAAGTAAACAGAATATAGTATGAGGACCAACCCCTCTGTCCCAATGGATACTGGACAACATACAATACTCTGTATAAGTCCGCTAAGTCTAACAACTCTTTCACTGTGCGTCGTAAGTTGAAAACTGTACTTATGGTTAAGAAGAATTACACCGCTGTTTGATGCTCCTTACCTAACCATCCACTAATATAGGTAAATGTCATCGACATAACATCAAAAGGTATATCTCACTCTATGAAAATAGACGTACAGATATATCAATTTGAAATTGGTTCACAACAGCGGATATTCAAAACCAAATATTTGCCGACCGGCAAACAGCCCAGGTGATCTCCTCAAATATCATCGATTACAACGAATCCCGATATAATGAGGATGATCACCCAATTCCGAATAACTTACTCCCACTCATCATCTGTAAAACCATACAGATGTGAGAATCGAATCTGGTAAATACATACCCTGGAGCAAGTGTCTAATCGGGAAATCAGTTTTCTTTTAACAGAATACAGTTGAACTGAAACATTGAAATGTTTCGATGGGGTATCCTGGTATTCCTAGTAATGCCTCTACCATTATCCAGATTCACAACTGTAACCGTATATCTCTTTGCCATCTTTCCAAATCCCTTTATATGTCTTTAGTCATTACCGTCTGCATACCCCTTTAGGCCAAATGGTTTTCTTCCTTCCCTACCGTTCGGCACCAGCCTATGGTTTGGAAGAAGACTATCCAATAAGCATAATGGGTGTACTGTCCTAATCCTAGGAGCACTCGCAATGCGAGAGAAGGTGAAGATAAAAGACAACCAAATAAACCTTATTCCTATTTCTCCTGGACCAGAATCCATCCCCGAACTGGAACAAGTTCCTTTCGAGTTCGTATATAACCATACGATGGAGTATCCAAATAAACTGTGGATCTTCTCAGTGATACGGAGTGTCCTGGAGAAATACAAAGGTTTTAGGTTTGGCGAAGATATACTCGGTTTGGTCGTGAATAGCAGTCGCAATTTACTTTGCCCTCTTACTAATCCCTTGCTTTGTCTTAACTTAATACCTTCTGCACACCATCGTTATGCTAATTTGTTTTCTTCATTCCCCACCGTTCGGCACCAGCCTAAGGTTTGGAAGAAGACTATCCAATTTGCATAATAGGTGTACTATCTCCTAAACCAAGGAGTACTCGCAATGAGAGAAGGTGAAAAGAAAAGACAACTGAATAATCCTATTCGTTTTCTCCAGAACCAGAAACCATCCTCGAAGTCCTTCGAGTTCGTATATAACCATACGATGGTTTTGTCCAATGGAAGTGGACGTTCGTAGTAATAAGGGGTGTCCTGGAGAAAAGGGTAAAAGTAGGAGTGGTAACGAGGTCTGCAACTCTGACAATCCAAAAGCCAGTGTTAAGAAGGTTCGGTCAACTTGGTCACTGAGTCATAGTGTTAGGGTCGGGTCAATGGTCGCTGCCAAAGAGAGAGAGAAAAAAAACACTCAGCGTGCACTCTAACCTAGATCAGAATGGTTATCACTTTATCTAATCAGGAAACCTCCCACTGTACCTCAAATTCTCCTCCAAACCTGAAAGAAGAATTAGTCGGGGTCACCCGAGGAGTAAACCAACTCATCAGTGGGAATCGGGATCCAACTATCATCGCATGATAACTTGACGGAATCCACTCAAGTCACCACACTCCAGAAGGTATGCGCATATCTGGCAAGTTTCAGTTCTTTTGAAACTCCCGATGTAGGTTTTTACCCCTAGGACCCAAGTGACCTTGACAATGCCAACAAATCACAAGGTCCTAGTTAAGTTCTACCCGTCATTATCTTGATTGCGTTAAACCCACCCGTACGAGTCCTTGACAATGCCAACAAGACCGTACGACTGTCCTAACCAATCCACTTATCCATGTGACAGAAAAGCATTACATAGCTACCGAACACTACGCCACGGCAATGCACGACAAACGCAGCACGAATACTAAGTAATACTAATCTGAAATGAGGGAGGGCTACGACTGGTTTTTGGCGAAAAACCTTTAACGTAATGAACTTGATATCGTTGAAGGAACTGGATAACCTTTTTAGAAAATATAGTGACGAAAACCTTTACTAAAGAGGTCACTCCCGGTGAAGGGATCTCGGCTCTTTCCCCGTAGAATGAGGTGCAGGATATTCCAGCTGAATACCACGATGCAAAGCAAAAGTAATCGGCTATAGTGAAGTTAATGCCCTGACGCAAACTTCTGTCCAAGGGGTCACTCCCGGTGAAGGGATCTCGGCCCTTGCCTCGTCGACTGAGGAGCAGGATATTCCAAATGAATACCACGATGCAAAACAAAAGTGAACGTCCTTGCAATAACAGCTTTTTGAAAAGTGTTCCAACAACATCAGAATAGGTTTGTTTTAACTTGCATTGATCCGAATCAATGCAGTCCCATCAATTGATCACACCACAAAGAACGAAAATATACTGACGTACGTATATGCCATCCGCATTCGCCACTGGGTCCCGTCATCACCCGTTAGGTTAGCTAACTAACGGCAGAGCGGGGACTGGACTAGCGCGGATGAAAAACATATACAACATCTACTAATATATATACCAATATATAGTATTCGCTCAAGGCGTGATAAAATGCAACATCACAGAAATATGCAGCATCACAGAACAATACAGATATCTGGAAGCCCCGGGTTTCACAGAGCCGCTGCTGAAACCCGACGTTCCCCTGGTCGTGTGGATAGCCTGTGCAATGAAATCCTAGACCCCTACGGGTGCGGCAAGTCACCCGCCAAAACCTGAAGCGAGGCAGCCCCCTTCATCACCGTGAATGGACCACCCAGCACTTCACTGAATCCGGTAACTTGGGCACCCCTCCTGGGTCAACCTGTACCCCCTACGAGTGCGGCGAATAGCCCGCCAATCCTGGAGTGAAGCCTCCTCCGTCCCAATGCCATGAGATGCGGGCTTGTTGCCCTCCAGAACCCGGCTATCCGTGCACCCCACCGCGGGGCAATCCTAGTACAGAAAGAAAAATATACATACACCGGGTACATCGACCGCAACCAGGTCGTGCCCTAAAAGAATAATACAAACAGGCAGTGACGGCAGTCCACATGTCGGACGCTCGCCCCGCAATATCAAATGTACATATAAAAAAAACTGTACTAGCATTGCATCCAGGCTATCCCCCACGACCGATCCGCAACAACACAGCAAAAACACAAAACATCAACGTGAAAGTCACGTTCGCAAATCCGTCTAACCGGGCTATAGCAGTTAGACATGATTTACAGATCAAGTGACATTCACGGTCGCAGATATAATGTAAATACTGTGAAAAATGTGTTTAAAATATCCGATCGATCAAAAAATTAACAAGTGGGCCCCCAAGCAATACTGTAGCACTCACAGAAAATCTGGGCCCAATTTTAATATTCCAAAACCTCTATTTTTAGCCCACAAGCCCACTGCAAAAAAATGATCACATTATCCCTCATTCATGCCGCGGATCCGCGGCCTCCAGAGTGGTAATGGCCGCGGTTCCGCGGTCGTACAGAGCGATCAAGCTTCCAAATTTTTGCAGTGATCTTAGGATTCTCTGTACATCATTCTGCAATCACCTGAAAAATTTTTCGAGCCCGGAAAAAATCGACAGAAAACTGATGCATGCAAAACGCGGTTTTTGGAATTTTGGTCGATCGGATAAGTAAAACACATTAGAACAACCTAGACAAAGTTAATGGCGTGTCTCTTATACCATGTTGCGCCACGGCAGCGCCCCGGCCGTCTATCCGAGGCCAAAATGCGGAATCAAAAATTTTCCTTACTTGGAAACTGGCGCTACCGCGGACAATATACCCGGATCGTAACCATTAACCGATACTAGCTAACAAGAGAAAAGGGTGAGAGATATACCGAGTGATCCGAGTCCTCCGGTCTTCTCGTCGTCGTCCCGATATCCCGCGGATCCTCCGGTCGTCACGTCCTTGCCGGAAGGGCACCACATCTTCTGCATCTTTTACGGGCTCCCACCTCAATACCGAGGCAACTCGGGCGTGAAGTAGGCTAGCCGACAAGTCCAAGATTTGCTGCAGAATGTGTAGGGTTGAAGCTATATCTCATTTGGGGTTTGTAGTTGCCTTGATGGAGGAATGGAATTTTCAAGTGGAGCTAGAATGTGTGTAGTATGGAAAAATGAGATGAACAAATTTTTCTTTCATCCAAATGAAAATGAACCCCTCTCATTTTTTCCTCTCCTCATCCAAAAGAGTGGCCGGCCATATCACCATGAGAGAATGGTGGAGGGATTAACTTGTAGCATGAAGGGAGGTGAGTGTAGGATAAAGAGAATGGCGACCACATCCAAAGACATCATCATAACAAAAGCACATCCAAACCATAACCCTTTCCAATCACAATAAATGCAAGTGATGGAAGAAAGATGCTAAACATATCATAATGAATATATTTGCAAGAAACCCCCTTCACAAATGTTATTTGCACAATTGCAAATAACCCCCTCCATCCGAAAAGTCCGGCCGGGAAAGAACAAAGGAAAACCGGCCGGAAAGGAATGCAAACTGGCAACTCCAGAAAACTGGTCCCGTAATAAATTACAGGAAAACCCCGATACTGTGCATATACACCCGCATCTGTATTCCGTCCGGATACAAATGCAATGAGACAAAATCTACACTGTACTAAACTAGGACCGGTTTAAACCAAAGCCGGCTAGTAATATCCGTTCGATCCTAATCCGTGCAATACCGCACGTATCGGATCGAACCCTGCCATATCACCATACGGCCACTAGTACAAACCGTCCGATCATGATCCGTGCAATACCGCACGTATCTGATCGGACCCTGCCATATCTCCATACGGCCTCTACAGCGTTTCGCCCGAAAGCTTGAGTAACTGAAAGTGTGGTGGACTCTAAAGACTCGTCAATACTATGGTTGTGGATTTAACCACTAGCACGTCAGACGTATAAGCCAATACGTGACGGGCCACCAGCTATTGACCAAAAGGGACGTCGATGAGCGAACTCATCCTGACACCCTACTGAGCCTGTCAGTGACAATATCCGTACAGTCCGGTCCGTTCGTCTATGAGTATCGCATGGCGGGCCTAGGGGGTTGGTAAAAGTCAGACCCCCAAAAGCGGTACAAATCGTGTCGGAGTGTAGCCCAGAACACCCTGAGATACTACTGGAATACCTACCAGTAAATCTCCTGTCTCGGCCGAGGGCTTTGTGTAATGGCTCTCCTAGACACAGCGCGACCTCACCCCCAATACCGGGAGAGACGAACCCCTGCAGATCCGCTCACTGCCTCCATGTGGCTCGGGACTGTACCCAACTAAAACCTGTTTGCACGACTCCTTTGAGCCGTGGTAGGGTAGTAATCAAAGCACAGTGGGAACTCACACGAGACAAATGATGATTTCAGGTCGATGAACTAACCTGTACACATGTCACCAGGGAACTGCTATCTGACATCTGGTATAAGACCAACTAGCAGGTTCCCGGCGAGTCCTGTCCGGTGTACTAATAACCCAATGAGCACCTGTATACATCTTAGGTGAACCAACTGACACCAGTAGCTTGTGAGACCGGCCACCGCCCCTCGTCGGGGTCTCGACTGTATACACTAGTCTACTAATGGAGTATCGATGCCCTGTCTCGAAACTCCCACGACTAGGGACCTTTTAAGGATGTGCTTATAGACTCCAGCTCTCACTTATATGATCGCCCTCATACTGCTGGCCGTCAAGCAAGAATCCTATGGGCTCTATCAACGTGTAATAGTGACATGTAAGGTCACCTGAAGCAGTACACGATGATAAAGGTAAACCTGATAGCATACTATCATCTCGTGTAAGACTGTTCTACCGGGATAGGTCCTCCCTCAATCATTGCAATCACGTGCCTGTGATCCAATAATTGACTCTAAGGGCACTATCTCCAACAGTATCGTCGTCCAAAGATCCGCTATAACATCAGGACGTATCTCAAGTACGAATCCTGCCATATCACCGATCTCACGGCCTCAAATCAAATCTCATCGACTCATCTCAAATCACACGTACTATCCTCAAATCCAGTATATGAACACATAGTCCCATACCCATATGAACACATAAATATATATTCCCATATACGCACATGCGAAAGAAGGGATATATGCAAGTATGGGTGTGTGTGTATGTGTGGTGCAACCTCTACTCTAGGGTTTCGCAACGCTAAACCAATCCAAGCACACCAAATATTCATCTTTATCATCAATAATCTCAAACCATATATATAAACAATATATGTGTGTATACGTATTCGTATACATCACCACGAACTGCGGGGGTGTTATACGCCATCCACCCGACTTCTCCCCGTAGATATAAATCTACTCACCTTGCATCCTGCGTGTCGGTGTCGATGTCGCCACCATCTTCTTCATCGTCTCGGATCACCGTGGGGGTACCTACATGTCACACGTATCGCGTCGCATTAAAATCAAATTCAAAGGCGAAACGACGCACGAAAACCAAAACGATACGCTTAAAAATCTATAGATTAGAACCTACGGACTACTCTTTTAAAATCACCAAATAACACTTTATATAGACGTACAAACGTCAAGCGATCAAGTAAAATACCAAATATCAAAACATGAATTCATAAACAACACTAAACACAAGGCAGAAACCAAGAAAACATCCCCCAGATTTTAGTTCAGGTCCAAACTAGGTGCACAAACAATACTGGGATGAAGTATTGGGTACATATGACCTACTGAAGCAACCTAGACCCATTCCCACACCCCATGGCCGGTCACTCCCTTGACAAAACCAGCCTCCTCGGTTTTCCCATGGAGTTGGGGTCTCGTATGGTCAAGATGGTCTCACATGGTCTCAAATTAGTCCCTGGAGTTGTTTGTTTATCTCGTTTTGGTCCCGGTTCACTCCAGAATTCCCTGCACCCTCAAAGTCGTCACAAACCGACATGAAAAGTTCCGTAATTCCGTATTTTTGGATTTCAGGTTTTGTTAGGTCATGGTTTTAGACAATAGGGGGTCTAAGGTCATCTTTAAACTCCAATTGCACAGCCACAACTCAAATTAACCCTAACCTTCTCTAGGGTTTTCTAAAGTTCGCCAAACTTCACCAAATCGATACTAAACTCTAAAAGAGGCTTAAACACAAGAAATACTACACTAAATGTGAAGGATATACCTCAGTTAGCATCCACGAATCCTCCACAGCGCCAAAATGGAAGCTTTCTTGGTCCAAAGTGTTCCTCTCAAGCTTGTGAACGATTTTTGTGAAGTGGAAATGGGATTTTGGAGTTGTATTCTTGGTGTTTTGGGGGGATTGAAGAGGGGGTGAGTGAGGAGCAGGAGCAGCAGTAGCTCTTGGGAGGAAGGAGAGAGAAATGGGTTGGAGGAAGGAGAGAGAAATGGGTTGAAGAAATGATGGGGGGGATGGCTCACAACAAGGGGTTGACCCTCCCTCACCTACTCTTTCTCTTTCTTCATCATACCTTACCTTTTTCTTTTCTTTTCCAATTTCATTAACCCAAATCCTTCTCACACCAATAGTAAACCCAAAGTAACATGGTAGAAATGCACAAGTGTAAAACAAAAATGATATGTGCATGTTTTGCACAAAAATACTAAAAAACCGATTAGCGATTTTTAATCGCGATTAGCACTAAATTGGCATATAACTAACCATAAAAACTTAAAAATGACATAATCCCATAAAATACCCTATTTTTAGAATTTTCCATAATTTTTCCAAAATTTTCCCATTTATCGGTATTTAATTATACCGAAATATTAAAATATTCATTAAAAATTAATATTGAATTATAAAAATTCCTAAAAATAATATTTTATTTTTTTGAAATGTTACAGTAAATATAGTAACATAGCATGTAGCAAGGTAAACTTGCCTCGATCGAATCACGCGACGGATACGCACGGCACGTCCGACGTCGATAGATCGTCGCAACGCATATGCGGCACGCGGGACGGGTCCAGGCAAGGCAAGAGGGTGATCACACAGGCAAGGTACATTCACTGGATCACTCGGATCATCAGCGACGAGCACGGCTCTGGCGGTGATCACCGGAATCAAGAAACAAGATCAAGAAAGAAGAAAGAAGAAAGAAAAAGAAGAAGTAAGAAGAAGAGGCTGTGTATTAAATAAGAAAAGGAAAAATAAATAAATAAAATATATATAAATATATATATATATATGCAGAGGAGAGAGAGAGTCACGAGAGAGAGAGAGAGAAATGGGTTGTTAGTTTGTTAGGAAATTAGTTTAGATTTAAATTTAAAAAATCTTTTATTAGTTAACTAAATTTTAATTTGTATCAGTTTATAAAATTAATATTATATAAATAAAATTTGATATTCTGGAAAATACAAATATAGTCCAAAACATGCCCGGGTCGGGTCTAAAATTCAGTTTTAAAATACGAAAAATATACATGTCGATTAAAATTAAAGTTGAATATCCGGATAACGAAAATGCATACCCCAAGAACGGATGCACATACGTGCGCGTAGCCATCCAAACATGTCCATTTCACTGAACGGGACAAGAACAAGATGCGCGGATGCTACCACAGGGTCAGGGGTATCATGCAGGCCATGTAATATATTTTTAAACTATTTTATATGAATTTAAATGTTATATTTAAAAATGCATATGCTGGATAAAATGCGAGTATGTAATGTATAAATAAAAATGAAAGTGCACGAGTCTACGTAACAAGTCAGGGTAGATCATAAACATGAATCAAGACAGATTTCAAGCAAGCGGGTCGGGTCGGATGCAAATACAGATGTCAAACCCACTATTCGCACCTAAAATACTATGAATCAGGAAAATACCATAAATAAATAAATACTTGAACTAGAACTGGTATAAATGAACTAGGATGTTATATTATACCCAACTACAAAAGGAATTTCGTCCTCGAAATTCCCAAGACAAGAAAAGGTAAACAACAAGAATCAACAAGAATAGGTGTGGAAACTTCTGTCGAATTTCGTCTTCACGTTCCCAAGTCGACTCTCCATGCAGCGATTTCCCCAAGACACAAGTACGAGAGGGATAACCTTGTTCTTAAGGACCTTTTCTCTTCGATCAACAATCGACATCGGTCGTTCCTCAAAGGTCAAATCCTCTCTTACAGTCAGCTCCGAATGATCCAGCACGTGTGTTTCATCTCGAACATACTTACGGAGTTGAGATACATGAAACATGTCATGAACATTCGCCAAAGATTGTGGTAAAGTCAATCGATAAGCCACTTCTCCAACACGCTCCATAATCTCAAAAGGCCCCACGAATCGAGGACTAAGCTTGCCTCGACTCCCAAAACGAATCACTCCGCTAGTCGGTGATATCTTTAAGAATACCAGATCACACGTAGCGAACTCTAAAGGTCTTCTCGATGTATCGGCCCAACTCTTCTGCCGATCTTGTGCTGCCTTCATATGATTTCGGATAGTATTAACTTTCTCCACGGTTTGCACGATCAAATCCGGTCCCAACAATCTTCATTCTCCAACATCGTCCCAACAAACAGGTGAACAACACTTGCGACCATACAACGCTTCGAATGGAGCCATCTGAATAGTCGCCTGAAAACTGTTGTTGTACGAAAATTCCACTAAGTGTAGATGATCCTCCCACGAACTCTTAAAGTCCAACATGCAAGCTCTCAACATATTTTCAAGAGTTTGGATCGTTCTCTCCGACTGGCCATCTGTCTGAGGATGATAAGCAGTGCTAAAATTCAATCGTGTCCCCAAACTTTTCCTGTAAACTTCTCCAGAAGTGCGATAAGAATCGGGTATCACGATCGGAAACGATGCTCACAGGTACTCCATGCAATCTCACAATCTCCTGCATGTACCGTTCTGCTAACGCTTTCGTTGACTGACCAACTTGAAACGGTATGTGTTAGTTATATGTATGCCCAAGAGGCCATTACTGTACATTAGATGTATATTGTAGTGGATGCTGGGACATATATAGGGAGGACTTTCTTGCTCGACATGATAGTATGCTATCTGGTTGATCTTTACCTTAACGTGTACACTAATTGTCTCTCTGTTACATGTTGGTAAAGCCCTTAGGATATGTACTTGACTACCTGGACTATGATGCGGATCATACTAGTGGAGACATGGTAGTCCATAAGTACATCCTTCAAAGTCCCTAGTCGTGGGTGTATCGAGACGGGGCATCGATATACCAGAGCAGACTAGCGTATACCTTCTCGACCCATACAGATGGGCGATGGATGATCCCATATCCATTGGTGTTTGACATCAGAGATGATATACGGGTGCTCAGTGGAGACTGGGTACACTGGACGGACTCCCCGAGAACTCCCAGATGGTATTATACCTCACGTCAGATGGCAGTTCTCTGGTGACGCTGGTACAGAGTAGTCTGTTGACCCGAGATCGTCATAGAGTCTTGTGTGGTTCCCACTATGCTTTGATTTCCATCTTACCACGTCCAAGAGGGCGTGCAAAACGGTGGTTTTTGGGTACATTCCCGAGTCACATGGAGGCAATGAGCGATAGGAGGGGATTCGTCTCTCCCGGTATAGGGAGTTGATGTTGCACTGTGTTCGATTGGCTATAACAGGAAATTCCTGGCCAGGGTTGCTGAGATTTACTGGTAAGTGTTATCAGTAGTTTCTCGAATTGTTATAGACCTCATATCGACACGACTTATTGAGCTATTGGGGTCTGACGTTTACCACCCCTAGGCAAGATATGCGACATATCAGACGATCAGACCGGACTGTACGGTAGTGTTACTGGTTGGATTCACTGGAGTGTGAGTGGGCTTGCTCGTCGATCTTCAGATCGCTCAATACCCGGGTGGCCGTTACGTTTAGCAGACCGCTTGCGGCTTGTGGGTGCTTGATATGATCATCACCTGCTGCCGGCGTATTGACGAGTCTTTAGAGTCCTACACAGAGGTTTCCTGGCTCAAGCGAAACGAAATAGGAGCGCATATGAGATATGTGCGGGACCGAGAATAATGCGTGTATGTGATACCGTATTCTATTCTCGCGATGAATGTATCGAATGGTTGTATGCGATATAACCTAGTTATCGAATCAAGTATTGATTCGATAAGCCGATACATTGAATACTAGTCGGTTGTGTGTGACATGACCGGATCATTGAATCAAGGGTTGATTTAATGATTTAATGCATAATTATATATTTGATATATTACTTTGCACTAACTAGTATTGGTTCACTTTAAACGGATTTTCTCACTCGGTTTGTGCACATTGTATATGTGATATACTTTTGTACACATGATTGTATCATGTTTGATGATACATGCTTTTTGGTTAAGTGTAAAGAATTAAACCAAGGTTAAGTTGTTGATTAGGGTTTTACTTATTCACTTATCTTATTTATTTATTCATTATAAATAAATTGAAAGATAAATGAATGGTGGCTTCATTTGTTTTTAGTTGAAGCTTCATGAAGCTTTGACTTGATGACTTTTTTGTTCTCATCCTTAACCCTAACCATTCAACCCAACCTTAGTCAATTCTCTACACTTAACTAAGGTTAAGATTATGATAAGTATTCTTTTATTTTATATTTTCCAAAAAAATTATCATAATTTATCTTCATCTTCTTCTTCTTCTTCATCTTCTTCAAGTTGAAGAAAACCTTCACTTCATCAATGGTGATTGATGAATATGAGTGAAAAATCCAAATCTAAAGTCTACCCACTTCCTATTTCTTCATCCTCTACCTCTTGCCAAGTAGTAGAGTGTGTTTCCTTCACTTGGTGAAGTTGGAGCTTGATCTAGCGATGCTTCGACGTAGATCATCTTCGGCATGGACATCGACGACCTAGCTCGCCTATTCTCCGATGAAGCCGACGCTAGAGCCCGGGAATTCATTTGGACAGTAAAGGGACTTCGTTGCGGAGCTATGGAGGTGGAGCACCGGATCTACAAAGGTTGTATTTCCGTTACTTGTAGTTAAGTGTTAACTAGTTTATTTTTCGCCTAGATTTCTAGCCAACGGTCCGTTCTAGGGTTTCTCGGCACCGTTTAAATTTGAAATTGGTATGGTTGATGCCTTGTGAGACCTCATTAGGGTGCCTAGGAACCCTACAGTGGTATCAGAGCCTGGATAGAGCCTTAGGCGAAGTCTAGACGACGTTTGAAGTCCGAACGAACCCGAAACCCCAAATCAAAATTGCTCTCTGGAAATTTTCTAAAATCTGGGATTTTTCAATATTAAAAATATGCAGAAAATAAAGCAGGGTTTATTATGAAATACTGTGCAAAACGGAGCCGTAACTCCGTCATGACGGCGCGGAACCGCGGCCTAAGCCCATCTGGCGCGGCGGTTCCGCGGCGATACTGTTGACTCTTTGACTTTTGTTTACACAGTAATTCCTATTTTCTGGAGTTGGATTTTCTGGGAATTTTTAATATTTATTCAAGAGTTGAATTTTCTGGGGTTGCTTTGGGGATTCGGTGTTTCGATCGGGGTATCAAATTTTGTCTATGTGGCTTTCCGGATAAATTCTTGAATATGTTAAAAAGTTCGACCGGATATAATTACCCAATTTTTCCCCTGTCGGGAAATTTCCAAGTGTTGGATTTTTCCATAGTTTAACGACGTTCTAAGTAGTGCAAGTAACGCGATGGACCCTCTAGAAGACAAACCTTAACTCGATTATGTGACCGTCTTGAACTGCCCTTTGAACCTTAGGGTTTAGGGCAGTACGGCGTGCCACATGTGAGGCGTTGGCTTGACCCTTCTACGGCTGGACCGTTGGTACTGAGGCACGAACTGAATGTTGTTAGACTTATTTCATGTGTTGAGCTGTATCGGGAAAACTTGGGTGTTTGACTGTTCGATCGAAAAGTTTAACATTTTCTGTTTATCTGGAATGGGATACAATAATTGGAATTCACAAGCAGTTATGAGATAACTGAATGAATGTTATAAACATAGCAGTTTAGTCTCACTTGATCGGTTGCCACGGAATTTTGATGTGATCAAAAGTCCGTCGCAATCACGTAGCGTACGCGGATACTCGCCGGGTAAACTTAATAGACAGCCTCACTCCATAGCCCCGACCAAGTGACTGTAGGAGAACCCCGTCGCCGAAAGCATCCGTTCGGGTGCTCGCGGTAGCGGTGTTCCACCTTGGTGCACTTCGTCGACGGCGTCGGGGGTGCAGCCGCCTACTAAAGTTTGCGACGAGTATTCGATCAGTTTGTCGGGAATCTTGTTGAATTACCCGACTTGATATTGAAAAGTGTTTTCGATAATGAGACTAAAATGCGGGGTTTATAATTGTTAGGCATGCGATGTCTAAGTAATTCATTTGGTCAGGCATGCGATGTCTGAGGTGGTTGCGGATTCCAACTGTTGTACTTTTATACTTTCTTTTCTGTGACCGTAAGTGTAATATGTGATATCGCCGGTTTCGTTGCTATATGTCAACGACAATTGGGATGCGCATATTTACTTACGTTGATGACATGTGATGTTATGTGTTGCTGGATATGTTATATTGGATCGTCGTGTTTGAATAGCCGGGGGTTTTATGTGAGATGAGTGTTTTTCATTTTCATTCATGTAAAAACTTGTATGTAATATTCTTTTATTGGGGCGCTTCCAGGTTGCGGAAGTTGTCACCGTTTGTATATTATTTACTTTTCCGCACTAGGATAGACCCAAGGAGGGGAGCACAAGTAACCGGGTTCTGGAGTCCAGTGGGAGACCAACTCGAGGAGTCGGGTCCGGGTCTCCTAACTCTAGAATTGGTAGGGTTGCTTATCGCTCTCGTAGGGGTCTAGGGGTGTGGGTTTGGCTATTCAACATGACCGTGGAATCCATGTTTTATACGGGCTCGTATTGAAAACACGGACGTCCTAGTATATCCAATATTTCATTTGATTCTTCTGCTGCGATATCTGTGATGTGATCATGTGATGTTCTGTGATAGATACAGTATATAGTATATATGATATATTATATAGACGTTACTTATGTTTTACACCCGCGCTAGCCCTGCCCCGCTCTGCCGTTAGTTACCTAACCTAACAGTGCACGAGGGGACATCGAGGCGAATGCGGATGGCATAAGTGTACGTCGTATTTATCTGTGATGTTTAGGTACTTAAATGATGGGACTTCATTAATGTGATTAATGAAATAAAAGAAACCTAAGATGTTGTAGAATCGAATTTCAAAATAAAACAGGTAGCTACAGTTCTTGCTTTGCACAGCGGTATATATGATATATCCTGCACCTTATTCGATAAGGAAAGGACCGAGATCCCTTCACCGGGAGTAACTCCTTTAGCAATAACTGGCAAATGCTACACACTCGGTTTGTCTTTTGATAGCTTTTAAGAGTTTTTGCTTTGAACAGTGATATATATGATATATCCCGCACCTCATTCGACGAGGAAAGGACCGACGATCCCTTCACCGGGAGTGACTCCTTTAGCAAAACTAGAAAAGCCTCAAAAGCACTCCATTTTAAAATCATTTGATTCTACAGCGATATCAAGTTCATTACGCAATAGGTTTTCAGAAAAACCTGTCGTAGCCCTCCGTCGTTTCAGATAAGTTGTATATAGTATTTGTGCTGCATTTGTTGGCTTTCGTCAAGGTGCAGTGTGCGGTAGCTATATGCTGCTTATCTGCTAGCATACGATGCGATTGGATTAGGGTAGTCGTGCGGCTTTGTTGGCTTTCGTCAAGGGTCGTGCGGGTGGGTTTAATTCGATCAAGAAATGTACGGGTTGAACTTGACTAGCGGGCTATGGTTTGTTGGCTTTCGTCAAGGTCATAGCACGTTAGGGGCAAAATATTATCGGGAATTTCAAGTGTTGAAATTTGCAATGAGATTGCATACCTTCTATGAGATAGTTGGATCCCGATACCCGCTGCGAGTAAGAGTTACTCCTGGGAGAGTTTTATACATTACAATTAGCCGATCAAGTAGGTGTCTAGAAAGGTGTCAACGAGGTTACGCCTCTGGGAAAACGAGGTTTACAGTAATTAGGTTCGTGCGAAAGCACGGGGGACCTCCCTCAAAGTACCGACACTGGCCTGGCTGAAAGATTGGCGAACTTGTAGTGTGTAATTAATCCCGGCTAGTCTTTCCTTTTAGGGTTTGAAGGAAGATTTGATAAAAAGCAGTGGGAGCCATCCTGATTAGATAAAATAAAAACCAATCTATTCTTGACAGAGCGCACGCTGAGTGTTTTCTTCTCTCTCTCTCCAGGTAGCGACCATATCACGCCTTAATCAAGATAATAATACGGATTTTTGACCGAACCCGCTTGTTATACTGAGCTGGGGAACGTTGGTCCCGCTCCAACTTATAATTGTTATAAGACAGAGCAGGAAATTGGGGATTACCAGAATTCCCGTGCCGCCCAAACGAAAAGAGTGCATGCTGATGCATCATCTTTGGGTGTGTTCATTATACAGAACTGTTTCTCAGTATCCTCCGCATCCTGGTATATGATACCGGATCAGCATCCTAGATATGTAATCTGTTACATAGGGCTACAAAAGAGTAGAAAAACTGAAAACGGGTGATAAGTTTCATGAGACAGAAAACGGGGCAAGAGTTGCAGCCAAGTCTGTTGGTCACTGTCACTCTGTATTGCTAATACATTGATTCTGAACGAATGTTATTAGATACCGAACCTGATATACCAAATCATATCACTCTCTTTGTTAGAAAAGAAAGGATATAATTTTGTATTGATGGATAATGTTTTGAACATTTCCTATATCAAAAGTTGATCGGTTTAGGCACGTTATCTAAAAGCATTGATGTTCTAAATCAAACTACAGTTCTTAGTATATGGAACACACACAAGAGGAAGAGTTCAGAAATGAACGGGTTCTTCTTGAGGTATTGTAGACTAGGTCAGATCAATGCGACCCGACTAGCTGAAGTTACATGTAGATGCATATTTAAATCAGTTTGAATCTACATCTTGTGAAACTTGCCAGTCGTGTCACAAAGATATAATGACACCAGCTCTGTTTATTGGAAACAGAGAAAGAGTTGGTTGACTCTTGGGATGATACATGTTGATGTATGTAGGTCCCCAGTCTACACATGCCAAGACCGGTTCTTTGTACTTCATTACATTCTCTGATAATCTCTCGAGATTCAGACATATGTTCCTGTTGAAACACAAGTCCGAACCTTTTGAGATATTCACAGAATATAAGTTAGAAGTAGAGAACCAATACGGGTATAAGTATTATGTCCTATAATGAGATCAAGGAGGAGAATACTTGTGCACGGAAATCCTGGATTATTCTAAAGGAGAATGAGATTCTCTCTCAGCATTACTCCTCTGTATACACCATAGCACGATGGTATATCGAGGCGGAGCAATCACACCCTATATGATAAGGTGTGCTCTATGATGAGTACTACTGAGTTGCCTATTTCTTTTAGGGAGTTATGCACTTATGAAGCTGCATACCTATTGAATAGGGTTCCAATCAAATAAGTTGCCTACCATTTCATATGTGATATGGAAAGGGAAGAGCCCATGTCTTAAGCTAGTTAAGATTTGGAGTTGTCCGGCCTATGTCTGAAAGCAAAATCCGGACAAGCTCGAGACAAGGTCTGTAATGTAGAACTGGAAAGGTTCCAGCTATACAAACTACAGCTGATGATTTGATAGAACCAAAGGATTCAGTAGTTACCAACGAACCTCAGCCTCTCCGCCGATCTAGTAGGGTTCCTCACCCACCTGAGAGATACTTCGGTTTCTCTATGACAGTGGGAGCGAGGATTGCATCATGAGATGATGACCCAACTAGCTTCGAGCTGGCCATCAGGAGTAAGACTCTGTAAGAATGGCTGGATGCTTAGCGATCTGAGATGGAATCCTTATACACCAACAAAGTATGGACTTTGGTTGCTATATCTGAAGGGTTAAATCCCCATCAGGAGCAAATATATCTTGAGAAGATTACTTGGTGTACATGGAAGAGTTGAGACTTTCAAAGATAGACTTGTTAAAGGTCTACATCATTGACCAGGTATGGATGATGATGAAACCTTTTCTAAGTAGCTATGCTTAAGTCCATCCAGATCCTACTTGTCACGGCTACATACCATGACTACGATATCTGGTGGTTGGGTGTCATGACTGCTTTTCTAAATGATGTTTTAGAAGAGTGCGTCTATAAGTACACAGCCAGAGGGCTTCGTAGACAGTGGGAGCAGCGGAAACGTGTGCAAGATGCTTTATAGGATAAAGCAGGCATCGCGGAGTTGGAACATCTGTTTTGATGAAGCGGTCAAAGAAGTTGACATCATCAAAATGGTAGATGAACCTTGTATAAACAAGAAGGTAGTAGGGAGTATAGTGACGATCCTCGTAGAGTACGTGGATGACATACTCTTGATAGGGAAGGAGTTTCCTATGCTACGCTCGATCAATCTCCGCTTATCATAATGATTCTCCATATAGGATCGAAGTGATACCTCCTAAATCCTGGGTTTTTGGATCTATGAGATAGATCTAATTGGATGTTAGGACTCTCACTAGTTGTAGTGAGACGGTATCAAACGATTCTGGGGAGAATCACTGGAAGTGTTCCAGGGTGATAAAGACGACTGAATGTCAGTCACAGGCATTGTCTTTACCCTCAGTGGAGGGACGGTATGTTGGAAGAGTTCCAAGCTAGATACCGTGACATACTAGACGATAAAGGCTGGATACATCGCTACTTAAGATGCTACCAAAGAGGCTGTTTGGGTGTATATTGGTTCATGAGATGAACTATGTTCCTCCCATTGTGTGACAATGGAGTTATGGCTTGTGCCAAGGAACGCCGGTCCCATCAGTGATCCAGACATATTCTAAGGCAGTATCACTTGATCATGGAGATGATTGATCTCCAGGGAGATCGAGGTTAGGAGAGTAGACTCAGAGGACAACACAGCGGATCCACTCACAAAGGCCTGTTCCCAGAGAGAGACTTTTATGGGATGGTTGAGTATGAGATACTACAACCACTGCTACAGATGGCCCTAGTGCAAGTGGGAGATTGTGAGTTATATGTATGCCCTAGAGGCCATTACTGTACATTGGATGTATATTGTAGTGGATGCTGGGACATATATAGGGAGGACTTTCTTGCTCGACATGATAGTATGCTATCTGGTTGATCTTTACCTTAACGTGTACACTAATTGTCTCTCTGTTACATGTTGGTAAAGCCCTTAGGATATGTACTTGACTACCTGGACTATGATGCAGATCATACTAGTGGGGACATGGTAGTCCATAAGTACATCCTTCAAAGTCCCTAGTCGTGGGTGTATCGAGACGGGGCATCGATATACCAGAGTAGACTAGCGTATACCTTCTCGACCCATACAGATGGGTGATGGATGATCCCATATTCATTGGTGTTTGACATCAGAGATGATATACGGGTGCTCAGTGGAGACTGGGTACACTGGACGGACTCGCCGAGAACTCCCAGATGGTATTATACCTCACGTCAGATGGCAGTTCTCTGGTGACGCTGGTACAGAGTAGTCTGTTGACCCGAGATCGTCATAGAGTCTTGTGTGGTTCCCACTGTGCTTTGATTTCCATCTTACTACGTCCAAGAGGGCGTGCAAAACGGTGGTTTTTGGGTACAGTCCCGAGTCACATGGAGGCAATGAGCGATAGGAGGGGATTCGTCTCTCCCGGTATAGGGAGTTGATGTTGTGCTGTGTTCGATTGGCTATAACAGGAAATCCCTGTCCGGGGTTTCTGAGATTTACTGGTAAGTGTTATCAGTAGTTTCTTGAATTGTTATAGACCTCATATCGACAAGACTTATTGAGCTATTGGGGTCTGACGTTTACCACCCCTAGGCAAGATATGCGACATATCAGACGATCTGACCGGACTGTACGGTAGTGTTACTGGTTGGATTCACTGGAGTGTGAGCGGGCTTGCTCGTCGATCTTCAGATCGCTCAATACCCGGGTGGCCGTTACGTTTAGCAGACCGCTTGCGGCTTGTGGGTGCTTGATATGCATCACCTGCTGCCGGTGTATTGACGAGTCTTTAGAGTCCTACACAGAGGTTTCCTGGCTCAAGCGAAACGAAATAGGAGCGCATATGAGATATGTGCGGGACCGAGAATAATGCGTGTATGTGATACCGTATTCTATTCTCGCGATGAATGTATCGAATGGTTGTATGCGATATAACCTAGTTATCGAATCAAGTATTGATTCGATAAGCCGATACATTGAATACTAGTCGGTTGTGTGTGACATGACCGGATCATTGAATCAAGGGTTGATTTAATGATTTAATGCATAATTATATATTTGATATATTACTTTGCACTAACTAGTATTGGTTCACTTTAAACGGATTTTCTCACTCGGTTTGTGCACATTGTATATGTGATATACTTTTGTACACATGATTGTATCATGTTTGATGATACATGCTTTTTGGTTAAGTGTAAAGAATTAAACCAAGGTTAAGTTGTTGATTAGGGTTTTACTTATTCACTTATCTTATTTATTTATTCATTATGAATAAATTGAAAGATAAATGAATGGTGGCTTCATTTGTTTTTAGTTGAAGCTTCATGAAGCTTTGACTTGATGACTTTTTTGTTCTCATCCTTAACCCTAACCATTCAACCCAATCTTAGTCAATTCTCTACACTTAACTAAGGTTAAGATTATGATAAGTATTCTTTTATTTTATATTTTCCAAAAAACTTATCATAATTTTTCTTCATCTTCTTCTTCTTCTTCATCTTCTTCAAGTTGAAGAAAACCTTCACTTCATCAATGGTGATTGATGAATATGAGTGAGAAATCCAAATCTAAAGTCTACCCACTTCCTATTTCTTCATCATCTACCTCTTGCCAAGTAGTAGAGTGTGTTTCCTTCACAAGTTTTCTTCACTTGGTGAAGTTGGAGCTTGATCTAGCGATGCTTCGACGTAGATCATCTTCGGCATGGACATCGACGACCTAGCTCGCCTATTCTCCGATGAAGCCGACGCTAGAGCCCGGAAATTCATTTGGACAGCAAAGGGACTTTGTTGCGGAGCTATGGAGGTGGAGCACCGGATCTACAAAGGTTGTATTTCCGTTTCTTGTAGTTAAGTGTTAACTAGTTTATTTTTCGCCTAGATTTCTAGCCAACGGTCCGTTCTAGGGTTTCTCGGCACCGTTTAAATTTGAAATTGGCATGGTTGATGCCTTGTGAGACCTCATTAGGGTGCCTAGGAGCCCTACAGTATGAAGTGAGCTGCCTTGGTCAATCGATCAACAATCACCCAAACTGCATTGTTACCCTTTGGACTCCGCGGTAAAGCTGTCACGAAATCCATGGTTATATGTTCCCACTTCTATTGAGGAATCAGAAGTGGTTGCAATAAACCATCGACCCTTTGATGTTCAGCCTTGACTTGCTGACACACCAAGCACTTCGCTACAAAGCGAGCAATCTCCATTTTCATACCTTCCCACCAGAAATGTCGTCGTAGATCACGGTACATCTTCGTGCCTCCTTGATGTACGGAATAAGCGGAACTGTGCGCCTCCTTCATAACTTCTTCGCGAATGTCTCCTTTCGGCACACAAAAACGGCTACCATATCGCAACGAACCATCTTCATGAATCAACAAGTCCGTTCGAAGTGCAGCTTTGTTCTCGAAACTTCTGCAATCTTGGGTCCTGTGGCTGAGCTGCTTTAATATTATCGATCAACGACGACTGTACTTGCAGCTGCATCAACTGTCCCGAAGAATGCGGTAGCACGATCTCCAATTCGAATCTCCGAAAATCTTCGATAAGTTCTTTCTGTGCAGTCAACATCCGAATTGCTGGTAACCGACTAAGCGCATCCGGCACTACATTAACTTTCCCTGGATGGTACTTAAGATCAAGATCGTAGTCAGCCATCAGCTCCAACCATCTACGCTGCCTCATGTTAAGCTCTTTCTGTGTGAACACATACTTTAGGCTTTTGTGATCGGTGAATACTTCGACCCTTTCGCCTAATAAGTAGTGTCTCCAAATCTTCAAAGCGAAAATTACAGCTGCTAGCTTCAAATCATGAGTTGGGTAATTCTTCTCATGGATCTTCAACTGTCTTGATGCGTAAGCTATAACCTTCCCATGCTATATCAAAACACATCCCAAACCTTTCCCAGATGCATCGCAGTGAATCACCAATCCTCCGAAACCGTCTGGTACGGTCAAAATAGGAGCGGTTATCAACATTTGCTTTAACGCCTCAAAAGCTGACGCACACTTTTCAGTCCATACGAACGGTATTTCCTTTCGCGTAAGCTTGTTCAAAGGCTCAGCCAAACGGGCAAAATTCTCTACGAACCTTCTGTAATATCCGGCAAGTCCAAGAAAACTTCTGATCTCTGCTACGTTCTTCGGAATCGGCTAATCTTGAACTGCTGCAATCTACTCGGGGTCAACGGCGATTCTATCTCCGGATACGACATGCCCCAAAAACTTCACTTCTTCAAGTCAAAACTCGCACTTGCTCATCTTCGGATATAATCTTTCTTGCCTCAATGTCTGCAGTGCGATCTTCAAGTGTTCTGCATGCTCTTCAATGCTCCTCGAATACACCAGAATATCATCAATAAAGACCACAATAAACTGGTCCAAGAACGGTGAAAAGATTCGGTTCAACAAGTCCATAAATATCGCTGGTGCATTCATGACACCGAATGGCATCACTAAATACTCATAATGTCCATACCGAGTTCGAAACGCAGTCTTGCAAATATCTTCTGATTTAACTCGGACCTGATGATATCCGGATCACAAATCCAGCTTCGAGAATACCCTCGCGCCACTGAGTTGCTCGAATAATTCGCCAATGCGAGGGATCAGGTACCTGTTCTTAATAGTCACCCGGTTTAATTCTCGATAATCGATCCACATCTTTCTTGTTCCATCTTTCTTCTTTACTAGAAGAACTGGATCTCCCCAAGGTGAATTGCTGCTGCGAATCCAACCCTTCTCAAGTAATTTGGTAATCTGCTTCTTGACTTCTTCCAACTCCACTGGTGCCATTGGATAGTATGCCTTTGAGATTGGCGCTGCACCAGGAACAAGATCGATTGCGAACTCCATATTTTGTTTTGGCGGTAAACCCGAGATGTCCTCGAAAACGTCTATAAAATCTCGAACTACAGCTGGCGCTTCCTCCTTATCAACTTCCATTGACGAAAGAACATTGCTTGTCGGCCTAGCCCTAAACTCTACTGGCCTTACAGAACAGCTTCCTCCAGTGAAAACAAACTCCAGATGTTCAGGAACCTGGAAAATCATTTTCTTTGCTCTACAATCTATATGAGCGTGGAAAGTGCCAAGAAAATCCACTCCCAAAACAACTTAATAGCTGCCGGTATCGATCCCCAAGAAATCTGCAAATAACTCCCGTCCGCAAATAACAACAGAACAATTCTTACATTCGCTACTAGATATGATCTTCCCATTCCCAGTGTGTATGTCCCAACAACTAGACAGGGTCGTGCAAGAAATTGAGTGTGCAGCAATAAACTTGGACGACAAAAAACAATGGGATGCACCAGAATCGAATAATGCTAATGCGAGAAAATCATGAACAAGTAGGATATCGGAAAAACTTCTCCTGAAGCCAAACACTGAAGAAGATAAGCATGGTAAACAGGATTCAAGCTGATGATAAAACATGAACTGGTAAGCAATGAAACCGAGAGAAGCAAGGTAACATCACGACCATAAATCAAGGAAAGGAATCAAGACTAGGACTCCAAGTGACTTAAATAGAGTACCGCATTGTAACAATGCCGCGGTACATAGTTACAATCACATAACTCCACTCAAGTCGCCCAAATCCTAGTATTAGAATCAAAGGAACAGGGAGAAACAATAGGAAACCAAAAGGTTTCAAGCCGAGATGCAAAGTTGTTTGCATATCGTCAAGACAAGGCTCAAGAGAAAGATATGATTCAAGAATCACGATAACAATATGGCAGGACATGTTCCTAATCACGAGTATTCTGATTCGTGTATTGGGTCCAATACCCAACTACAAAAGAATCAAACCCGATTAACCTAAATCCTATGTTCTCTGATACCAAACAAACCCTGTCATGCCCCGCTTCCCAGAGTGCGCTAAGATTGGCATGTGATAGAGCCAACCATGCTACCTGTGGCTAGGAAACATCCCTCCACAGTCACATTAAGGCTGTCTAGAGATATCAAGAATAGTAGAAATAAAATAAATTATCTAGTACATGTCCATGAGCCAGAATAAACGAGTCAAGAAATAATATGCGGAAGCAATAAATCCAAATAACAATAATAATCTGGAAGGTACGGAAATAACTAAACTAACTGGATACTAACAGGATCCTCACTGCTCGGCCTGACGGCGGAAATACTCCTGATCAGCCTGCGACAAAGGTAGAGGATCCGGGCCATGCAAAACCCAGACGTCAGTGCGTCATAATATCAATAATAATATAATCAGGGGGTAACAAGTCATGCACGCATGAGTATGAACAGTAATAAAAGTATAACAGTAACACGAATAAGAAACAGTGAAGGGTATAAGCACATGTGACGTGCGGTGAGTAATCTAAACTGTGCTACTAGGTTATCTGTTCTAAAGCCTTCGAAATCAATTAATTTAATCCTCATCGTAACCCATCGGTGATTATTCCGTAACGCCCGGAAAAACGGCAAACAATAGGTATTCCGTAACGCCCGGAAAAACGACAAACAATAGGTATTCCGTAACGTCCGGAAAAACGACAAACAATAGGTATTCCGTAACCCCCGGAAAAACGGCAAACAATATGATAGCCCTTTGAGTTACGTTCGGTTACATTCTTGATTTCCCCATACCCCCAAATTATGTGTTCAAGTCAGGTATTGATAAATCTGAAGCTAATGCCAACACAGGATCAAGCAGGAACAGGTTTTTCTATACAGACAACAGGATATATCCATCGGGACAACATGTCAGGATTGTCGGTATTAGAAACAGGATCAGGTAACATGTCAAGTAGTGATACATCAGGTCATGTCGGGTAGTGTACATGTATCAAGTCATGTTAAGTAGTGGTGTATCAGGTCATGTCAGGTAGTGTACATGTATCAAGTCATGTCAAGTAGTGGTGTATCAGGTCATGTCAAGTAGTAAACAGTGTAACAAATGGGTGCCCAACAGTAAGATGTAGCAAGTATGGAATCAGGGTAAAAGTATGGATGTACGATAAAAGCATGAATGCACAAAAATCTATTAGGGGTTACATCATGACTAAGTAGGATGCACAATATCAAGCATAGGGTACTAATGTATTAATAATATGAGTTAATGTAATATTAGGTGCAATTAGTTATGCAGAATTAATGGTATGGATACACAAATAAACATGGATGCAAGAATAACTATTAAGGATTGCGACTATACCTCCATTACTATGTAGGATGCACATTTTCTAGCATGGGGTGTTAATGTAGCAGTAACATGAAATAACGTGACATGGAATGCAATAGATATATAATTAATGGTATGGATGCATAAACATCGATTAGGGTTACATTTACAGTTCCAAGACTAAGTGGGATGCAAATTATTAAGCATGGGGTGTTATTACAATAATAATATGAATTAATATGATCTATAGATACAGTTATATATATTTTAAATGATATGGATGCAAAAGGGTATCCGAAAATAGTAAAACTTTAGTATGGATATAAAATATGATAAACGGGTAACATTTTACTCATATGGATGCACAATGATATACCTAGCATATAGCAAGATGAATTAGCATGCGACTAGATATGTAAATAACGATATGGATGCATACAGATATCCGAAAATAGTAAAACTGTAAAATAGTAATGTGGGATGAATAACTAAGCATTATGTGATGTTATTATTCAAATGGGTGCAATATATTCTAGTCTAGCATGTAACAAGATAAATTTTCATGCACTAGATACGAAATAAATTGTACGGATGCAAACGGACGTCGTAAAACTATAAAACTATAACATTGGATACATAATTTTAAATACATGTATTATATTTATTCAAATGGATGTAAATATAGTAACATAGCATGTAGCAAGGTAAACTTGGCTCGATCGGATCACGTGACGGATACGCACGGCACGTCCGACGTCGGTAAATCGTCGCAACGCACACGCTGTACGGGTCCAGGTAAGGCAAGAGGGTGATCACACAGGCAATGTACGTTCACTGGATCACTCGGAACATCTGCGACGAGCACGACTCCGGCGGTGATCACCGAATCAAGAAACAAGATCAAGAAAAAGAAAGAAGAAAGAAAAAGAAGAAGTAAAAAGAAGAGGCTGTGTATTAAATAAGGAATGAAAAAATAAATAAATAATATATATATATATATATGCTGAGGAGAGAGAGAGAGAGAAAGGGGTTGTTAGTTTGTTATGAAATTAGTTTAGATTTAAATTTAAAAAATCTTTTATTAGTTAACTAAATTTTAATTTGTATCAGTTTATAAAATTAATATTATATAAATAAAATTTGATATTCTGGTAAATACAAATATAGTCCAAAACATGGCCGGGTCGGGTCTAAAATTCAGTTTTAAAATACAAAAAATATACATGTCGACCAAAATTAAAGTTGGGTATCCGGGTAACAAAAATGCATACCCCAAGAACGGATGCACGTACGTGCGCGTAACCATCCAAACAAGTCCGTTTCACTGAACGGGACGAGAACAAGATGCGCGGATGCTACCACAGGGTCAGGGGTATCATGCAGGCCATGCAATATATTTTTAAACTATTTTATATGACTTTAAATGTTATATTTAAAAATGCAGATGCCAGATAAAATGCGAGTATGTAATGTATAAATAAAAATGAAAGTGCACGAGTCTACGTAACAAGTCAGGGTAGATCATAAATATGAATCAAGATAGGTTTCAAGCAAGCGGGTCGGCTCGTATGCAAATACAGATGTCAAACCCACTATTCGCACCCAAAACACCATGAATCAGGAAAATACCATAAATAAAGAAATACTTGAACTAGAACTGGTATAAATGAACTAGGATGTTACACAAGACGGTTGTAGAGAGTGAGGTTGTCTTACACGTATTGTACGTAGATGACATACTATTGATAGGAAATGGTTTCTTATGCTACACTCGGTCAAGCTTCTCCTATCACGAGGATTCTCCATAAAAGATTTGGATGATAACTACTACATCTTGTGCATTATGATCTATGGTGATAGATCTGAGTGGATGTTAGAAGTGTCCTAAATCCAGGTACATTAACACCATACTAAAGGGGTTTAGTATAGATGATTCTAAGCGTGGTGGTTCACCCACTTACTCAGGAATCACTCTCTCCAAAAAGATGTCTTTCGAGACTGATTTGGAGAGAGTTCGTATTCAAGGGATACCCTATGCTTCGGCACTACGCTTTATCATGTATTCGATGTTATGTACCAGACCAGATTTATCTAACTCACTAGGTGTAGTGATTAGGAATCAATCGGACCTTGGGAGAATCACTGAACAGCTGTGTAGGACATTCTTAAGTAATTGAGAAGCACTAAAGAGATGTTCTTGGGGTTTTGATAACGGTGAACTCCAGTCGGAGTCTTTTACCAATTCGAGCTTTCAGAGTGATAAGGTAGACTGAAAGTCAGTCACAAGCTCTGTTTTTACCCTCAGTAGAGGGACGGTATGATGGAAGAGTTCCAAGATAGATACCGTGGCATACTAGAGGATAAAGGCTGAATACATCGCTACCAACGATGCTACCAAAGTGGATGTCTGGGCATTTCTGGTTCATGAGATTAACATAGTTCCTACCATTGAGTGTCCAATAACTGTTATTGTGACAACAATGGAGTTGTGACTTTGACCTAGGAACGCCGGTCCCATCAGCGATCCAGACACATTCTAAGGCAAGTATCACCTGATCAAGGAGATAGTTGATCTCTAAGGGATCGAGGTTAGGAGAGTTGACGCGAAGGATAATACGGCGGATCCACTCACAGAGGCCTTTTCCTAGAGAGACTTTTATGGGGCATTGGGTATGAGATACTACAACAAATGGCCTTAGTGCAAGTGGGAGATTGTTAGTTATATGTATGCCCTAGAGGCCATTATTATACATGTGATGTATATTATAGTGGATGCTTGCACATATATAGGGATGACTTTCTTGCTCGACATGATAGTATGCTATCTGGTTGCTTTTTATCATAACATGTACACTTATTGTCTCTCTATTACATTTTGATAAAACCCTTAAGATGAGTACTTGACTACCAGGATTATGATGCAGATCATACTAGTGGGGCAGAGGTAGTCGGTAAGTACATCCTTCAAATGTTCCTAGTCGTGGGAGTATCGAGACGGGGCATCGATATTCCAGAGTTGACTAGCGTATACGCTTCTCGACCCATATGATGGGCGATGGATGATCCTATATCCATTGGTGTTTGACATCAGAGATGGTATACAGGTGCTCAGTGAAGACTGGGTACACTGAAAGAACTCGCCGAGAACTCCTAGATTGTATTATAACTATCGTCAGATAGTAGTTCTCTGGTGACACTAGTACAGGTTAGTCTGTCGACCCGAGATTGTCATAGAGTCTTGTTTGATTCCCATCGTACTTTAATTTCCACCATACCACGTTCAAGATATCGTGAAAAAGGTGGTTTTTGGGTACAGTCCCGAGTCACATAGAGGAAATAAGCGATAGGAGGGGATTCGTCTCTCCCGGTATTGGGGGTTGATGTTGCGCTATGCTCGATTGGCCATAACAGGAAATCCCTGGTCAGGGTTGCTGAGATTTACTGATAAGTGTTATCGGTAGTTTCTCGAACCGTTATGGACCTTGCATCGGCATGACTTATTAGGCTACTGGAGTCTGATGTTATACCACCCCTTGGCTGCGATATGCGATATATCTGACGAAGATACCGGACTTTACGGTAGTGTTATTGATTGGATTCGTAAGAGTATAAGCAGGCTTGTTTGTTGATCTTCTGATCGCTCAATACCCGGATGGCCGTTACATTTAGCAGACCGCTTGCGGCTTGTGGGTGTTTGATATGATCATCACCTACTGCCGACGTATTGACGAGTCTTTAGAGTCCTACACTGAGGTTTCCTAGTTCATGCGAAACGAAGTAGGGGTACATATGTGATATGTGTGGGACCGAGATTAATGCGCGTATGTGATACGGCATTCTATTCTCGCGATATGTGATATCGGTCGGTTTTATGTGATATAACCGGATTATCGGATCAAGTGTTGATTCGATAAGTTGTTACATTTGATATTGGCCGGTTGTATATGATACAGCCGGATTATTAAATCAAGTGTTGATTTAATAATTTAATGTATAATTATATATTTGATATATTGAATTACATTAACTAATATTAGCCCACTTAAACTTTTCTTTTTCTCACTTGTGTGCATATAGTATATATGTGATATATATTAATGGACATTTTATTTGTGTCATGCTTGATACCACATGCTTCATGGGTGTATGAGACTCACACCATACTTGATGTAATGAAGGTTTTATTTATTTAAAGTTAATCAAAATTAGATGGAATTAAGTCACATGGTTGAAGCTTGTAGAAGCTTGTAGAACCATTGACCAAGTCCACTAATTTTGTTTTACTTATAGATATTTATTAACCTAACCATTATGGTTTAGCCATGGTTTATTCTCTACATGAGTTAGTGTTTGACACTAACTCACCCATGGTTTCTATTCTCACCTCATCAGTTTCATTCTTATCTTCACTTCATCTTCTTCATCCTCATGAAAATGCTTTCTAGCATTTCTCAAGGTGATGAAATATTGTGAGAAAAATTAATCTAATGTGAGCCCAATTCCTACTTTATCATCCTCTACTATATTAGCCATTCAGTTTAGGGTGTTTGCTTCATTAATCTACCATTAGTGAAGAGGTAGCATGAGCTTGAGTCTCCTCGACGTAGATCATCTTCGGCCTCGAAGACTTCATGTTTGTTCATTTCTTCATATGAACCCTTACTAGAGTTCGAATGTTCACTACTTGGAGCGAAGAGACTACTACACGGATCTTTATAAGTGAAGGACCAGTCTACAAAGATTGTATTCCTCATTCACTTAGATGTAAAGTTGTTTACATTCTTGATTCGTCTAAATCTCTAGTTATGATTCTAGGTTAGGGTTCTTTAGTACGGCAAATTTTTGAAATTGGCATGGACGATGCCTCCCGAAACCTTGATGCCGCCCTAGGGAACCCAATAATTATGAGGTCGATCATATACGTGGAAGCTGGGGTTCTATAAGCACATCCTTATATGTCCCTAGTCGTGGTAGTATCGAGACTGGGTATCGATACTCCAGTGTAGACTAGTGTATACTGATCGAGACCTCGACGAGAGGCGGTGGCCAGGTCTCACAAGCCATTGGTGTTAGTTTATTCACCTAAGATAGTATACAGGTGCTCATTGGGTTATGAGTATACTGGACGGACTCGCCGGTACCGGTAATTGGTATTATACCTATTGTCTGATAGCAGTTCCCAGGTGACATGTGTACAGGTTAGTCTGTCGACCTGAGATCGTCATTTGTCTCGTGTGAGTTCCCACTGTACTTTAATTACTACCTTACCACGGCTTAAAGGAGTCGTACAAACAGGTTTTAGTTAGGTACAGTCCCGAACCACATGGAAGCAGTGATCGGATCGTCAGGGATTCGCCACTCCCGGTATTGGGGATTCATGCCGCGTTGTGCACGGGTGGCCATCACTAAAAATCCGTGGAAATGGTGGACGAGAATTACCGGTCCAGGATCGATAGTTTCTCAGGTGGTGATGGGTTTCATGTCGACACTAAATGCCGCGTTGTTAGGGGTCTGACTTTATCCACCCCCTAAACTCGATGTGCAATACTCTTAGATGAACAGACCGGACTGTACGGATATTGTCACTGTCAGGCTTAGAAGGGGTTCGGGATGAGTTTGCTCGTCGGCCTTCCTTTCGCTCAATACCTGGGTAGCCGTTACGTACAGTTAGTGCCGCTGACGTGCTTGTGGTTAAATCCACTGCCAGCGTATTGACGATTCTTTAGAGTTCCATACAGAGGGTTTTCACGGTTCAGACGATATAATGTAGATGAAGTATGTTGGTACATACAGGTGTCCGATTAAAAATGTATTTTAATCGGACGGTTGAAAATACTAGCGGCTTAGGATTGAGCCGGATTATTAAATCTGGTTTTGATTTAATAATTTATATATATGTATTCTAGTATTATTGTTCACTATTTATTTTCTCTCTTGGCTATTCGTATTTTTTTACAAATACGTGTATATATATTTCGATACATGTACCGGGTTGTATTCCGTATTCATACGGAATAGCTTCTCGAAGTGGACACCTCATTTGTATCATTTTCGTTTTTTTGGAAATTCATTTGTTTCACAAATGAGGTGGAGGAGTGAGGTGGCATGAGCATGGGTTTAGGGTAGACCTGGGCATCGGATAATGGTAGCGCCGGTTTAGAATTTTTTTGTTCCGCCTTTGGCCACGGTTTGATGGCCGGGACACTGCCGTAACCCAACAATTCTAATATATTTTTTTGAAAATGTGAGCTTTAATTTCAATGTTTTAATCTTTATTTTCTTTTATTTTTATTGAACATAGTTTTTGTACATTTGGTTATACAAACTATACTTGCTTTAAAATTGATCTTAAAATTTCACGATTCAAATAACTGTTCGATTATTTAAAATTTTACTAGATAGTGGATTCATGGATTTTTTTTTTACCTGAAATATCAATATAATTTGTTATTTGTATTGGTTCATAACTATAATGTATAATACAAACTTGACCATTGTATTTGTGAGTTTTAAATCCAAATAACACATAAACATTGAATTTATATAGGTGCCATGGTTGTTCTTGGTACCTACTTAAAAATCCTAGATATATGGTACTTATGTTAAAAATACTAAAAGCTTTTGTGCTATGAAATGTTAAACTAAGATCTAAATTGTCATATTATATTTTTTTTTATAAAAAAAAGATAGTTATGTACTTTTTTTTATTCTTCATTGCATCCATGCTAAGTTATAGCAGCCGTGTGCGAATTCGTTTATAAAAAATAATATTTTTATCTAAATAACAAAAAATAACTAGCAACATCATATACTGTTTTTCAAATATAATGAAAACATATCGACAAAAACTGTATTTGTATCTTTTTCTCAAACATAGCGAGAAATAATATTCATATAGAAATATATTCATTACCTTTTATCCGGCATGGGATCAAAGTCTGTTTGTAAATCAAAACTTTAGCTAGTCAAATAAAAATAATAATCTCTATCAAAAAAGCAACTTGAGAAGAAAACATTGCATACAATAAGCAGTAATCATCTTGGATTTCTTTTCCCTGTCTAGAATTATCAAAGAGGAGTTGATAGATATTATCATAATTTAATTAAAAAATAGAAGCAATTGAATAAAAGATAAATAAGTAGGGGATAATGGAAGAAAATATGAAGTTGTAGCGAGCAATAATAAGATATCATTGAGCTTATCTATCAGGATTAAAGTTTAGTCTTTTTGGGTTGAAAAGAGGAAGAATAAACAGGTACGATAAAATTGGATTTAAAAAAGTTTTTTGAATCACAGAAAATTTAAAGGCTTATTATAATAGCACAAAAGTATAATTGCTCAACCCTCATAGTACTAAGGGATCTATATGCTATTAAGTCTAAAATATAGCAATGCACATAGATAATATATTTTAAACTGGTCGGTAATTAAGCCTAATCCCCACACACAAAACATCCATGCACACATCATATACACGTGCCTAAACATCCACGAATCTGTACTGAAAGTGTTAAATTGTGGCCACTTCTTCGTGGAGGAAAAGTTCCTTATCACCTGGGCAATTGTTACACTTTTATATAATGGAACTAAAAATCAAAATCGAAACCCATAACTTCATTAACATTTCATGACCAACATTAAATGTTATACTTTGATTTAGATTTCTAAATACAAAAAGACAAAATACATACACACACTCTAGATCTATGTCTGGTAACTGAAAATGCAGCCCATGTCTAACGTACCCAACAGATTTTATGGAGTGGACGGCCTGATCCGTAGTGCTCGCATTGTCCAAACATCCATATAAATCTCTTTTGTCTCTTAACAAATTCATCCAAGCAAGCATTTGTACTCCACACATGTTTTTATGTTTCTCTTTTTGATTGATGATAGCAGCGTCTCAGCTAATATCTTTTGCTAAAGATTTTCATCTTTCTTTGTTCTTTATACTTAATTAACTACCATAGGAATTAGTGGCCTTTATTAATTAAAGTGTTTTGTTAGTGATGGGATAGTCCCATGTCGGAAAAAATAAAAAAAGCACATGTGTATAAGGTATAGATGGAGACCCGAGCAAAAGATTTTAATCTTTTGAATGAAACCCTAAAGATATCAAAAGCCCATGCATTCTCGTGAAAAACCTAGCACTCCAAATAGTTAAAATTGTAATATCATGGACCATCATAAAAGAAATACCAAACAACAAGAGTGTTGCAAATGTATCCTGTGCCTATGTACCATCAAGAAATACCCGACTATTCAACTACTTACGATCTTACTTATAGACGTTAAATATATATAAATGAATATAGTTTGTTTTCACGTCCCTCGCTAGTATGTGCATGCCTTCAGTTCTTTATTAGGTGACACTTAACCCATCCACTTGAAATCCTATCTAAATCTATCAAAAAGATAAAATGGTGGGACCCACAACACTTAAATATTAGTGCCAAACATATGAGTCCATAGTGTTTGTCTCTTGGATAGATTTTGGTAGAAATTTAAAATATATAGATTAAGAAATTTCCTCCTTTATTTTGGCTGGATCTACGATTAATGCAAGTTGGCACATTTGTGTTGGATGAAATGTTGACTTAAAAAGTTAATAATTGCGTATGATAGGGAAGAAATTATTCGGTGTGCCGGCTGTATATGTCCCGGGAGGACCTTGGGCATGACCCAAAGAGCCCATAGGGGCTGTAGGTGGTCCCCTCGACCCGTGGCCACAAAATTGTGGCCATAGGTCGACTGCTGGACAGCGAGCACCCTTATGGGTGTTCCTTGTCCGGCCCCGCAATGAGACCACTTTGTGGCCTCTGTAAGTGCACGACGGCGCCCCGGCCGTCAATCCGACGGCCAAATGCGGAAGCGGTGATAAACTTTAATTTTTCATGAACAGGCAAACCGCCGCGCACTAATACCCGGATCGAACCATTAACTAGTCCTAACTAACTACAAGATAGGGAAGAGAGATATACCGACTGATCCAAGTCCTCCGGTCTTCTCATCATCGTCCCGATCTCCCGCGGAATGTCCTGTCTCCACCTCGTCGCCGGAAGTGCACCACATCGGCTACTTCTTTTACGGGCTCCCACCTCAATGCCGAGACAACTCGGGCACAAAGCTGGCTAGTCGACGTGCCCAAGATTTGCTGTAGAATGTGTAGTACTCAAGTCTCACTTTGGGATTCATGGAGGTGCCATTTTAGTGGAGGGATGATACAAGAATTATGTGGAGGAACTAGGGGATTTTTGGAGCATGAAATGAACAAAATTCCACACCCCAAAAATTTGGACAGCCCATGCACATATGTGGCCGGCCATGACAATGAGGGGAGGGTGAGAATGAGAGAGTGACCAAAAATAATGGGAGCCAAACTCATATCATGCAAGAGAGAGAGAGGAATCAAATGTGATCATGAAAGAACATGATTACCAAGAAATACCAACACTCAACAACCAAATCATCTTCCATCATCAACACAAAGTCAAGGTATGGTCCACCCATCATGAACCATCATGAAGTCAAAAGGTCAAAGAAGAGTTGTCATGATAAAACAATATGCAAAGACCCCCTCCACAAATACTTATTTGCAACAATGCAAATAAGCCCTCCTCCACCAATCTTCGGCCAATGAACGATACAAAGAAATATGGCCGAAACGAAAAGCAAACTGGCAACTCCATAAAACTGGTCCTGTAATAAATTACAGGAAAACCCCGATACTGTGCATACACACCCGTATTTGTATTCCGACCGAAATACAAATGCAATGAGACAAAATCTACACTGTACTATACTAGGATCCGGCTTAAACCAAAGCCGGCCAGTAAAATCTGTCCGATCCTGATCCATGCAATACCGCACGTATCTGATCGAACCCTGCCATATATCCATACGGCCTATAGTACAAACTGTCCGATCCTGATCCGTGTAATACCGCACGTATCTGATCGGACCTTACCATATCTCCATACGGCCTCTACAACTTTTCGCCCGAAAGCTGAGTAACTGAATGTGGGGGACTCTAAAGACTCGTCAACACCTTGGTTGTGTATTTAACCACTAGCACGTCAGAGGTATAAGCCAATACGTAACGGGCTACCAGGTATTGACTAAAAGGGACGTCTGTGAGCGAACTCAGCCCGACAACCCTACTGAGCCTGTCAGTGACAATATCCGTACAGTCCGGTCCGTTCGTCTATGAGCATCGCATGGCGGGCCTAGGGGGTTGGTAAAAGTCAGACCCCCAAAAGCGGTACAAGTCGTGTCGGAGTGTAGCCCAGAACACCCTGAGATATTACTGGAATACCTACCAGTAAATCTCCTTGCCTCGACCGAGGGCTTCGTATAATGGCTCTCCTAGACACAGCGCGACCTCACCCCCAATACCGGGAGAGACGAACCCCCGAAGATACGCTCACTGCCTCCATGTGGCTCGGGACTGTACCCAACTAAAACCTGTTTGCACGACTCCTTTGAGCCGTGGTAGGGTAGTAATCAAAGTACAGTGGGAACTCACACAAGACAAATGACGATCACCAGGTCGATGAACTAACCTGTACACATGTCACCAAGGAACTGCCATCTGACGTCTGGTATATGACCAACTAGCATGTTCCCGGCGAGTCCTGTCCGGTGTACTCATAACCCAATGAGCACCTGTATACATCTTAGGTGAACCAACTGACACCAGTGGCTTGTGAGACCGGCCACCGCCCCTCGTCGGGGTCTCGACTGTATACACTAGTCTACTCTGGAGTATCGATGCCCTGTCTCGAAACTCTCACGACTAGGGACCATTTAAGGATATGCTTATAGACTGCCAGCTCCCACTTATATGATCGCCCTCATACTGCTGGTGGTCAAGCAAGAATCCTAGGGGCTCTATCAACGTGCAATAGTGACCTGTCAGGTCACTTAAAGCAGTACACGATGATAAAGGTAAACCATATAGCATACTATCATCTCGAGTAAGACTGTCTTACCGGGATAGGTCCTCCATCAATCATTGCAATCACGTACCTGTGACCTAATAATTGACTCTGAGGGCACTATCTCCAATAATCTCTCACTTGCACTCAAGGCTAATTATTGCGATGTCGCATACTCACAGCCCGTGTGATACCGAACAACCAACTCCTCTACTAATCTGTCCCACAAAGCTCGTTTGCGAAACTATTGCGTTCGAGGAATAGCCTTAGTGAGTGGATCCGCTTTGTTGTCTCTTTCCATGTCTTTCTATATCTCAAGTTAGCGGAGAAACCCATCTCCCGAAATGAGCAATACCTGTCTTAGAATGTGTCTGGATGTCTGATGGGACCTAGCTCATAAATGAACTCCAAATCCAAACTTCTTAGACTGTATCGTCAACTGAACTTAATCAGTATCCTGCGCCATGCCTCCCTCAGTATTGCCTTGGATCACCTGTCCAAAATACTGCCCCTCGTCAGAAGGAAAAACTATAACTCTGACAACCTCCTTGTCGTCCAGGTCACCTTGGAAGCTTGGAATGATAACTGTCTCCCGAATGAGGCTGTCGTTATCATATCCCTAGAACATCCACTTATGTTCTAAAACTGTTTCCGACTGTTTCTCCAGGATTGGATCAATGTCAACTTATTGCATCGGATCAATGTCAACTTATTGCATCTAGTGCAAGAACAATATCTGGTATGGTACTTGACATCTCATGATTGACTCAATTGCCTGAGCAAGTGATCTGCCAATCATGCACATCCCTATCCCCTTTAGTCTGTAAGACACCTTTAGAGAGGGTGACTCCATCACCTGCAGGTACACTACCGTGCCAGGAGTCGTCCATTCTAAATACTCTTAGAATGCTGTCAAAGTACCCTGATTGGGAAAACACCCAAATCTAGATCTAAAACCATAGATCTACTAACCAGTATGTCTGATATAATGTCCAAGTCCTATGTGGAGAAACCACTGTGTGACGACCAAAGTATAACCGATCGTAGTATAGGAATATCACTTCCTACTCTGTGTATGTCATTCAAATACCAGGACATCACACCCTACTACCTTCTCAACAGATCCATCCCCTATTCTGATGAAGTCAAACCTATGACTGTCACGTCAGAAATAGATGATCTATCTCCGCTATATCTGCTTTAGTCTATAAATAGACATAAGCTATCTGTCCACCAATGCTTCCGCTGCTCCCACTGACTACGACAACCCTCTGGCAGAGTCATATACACGTATACTTCTGAAGCAAGTTCAGAATTACTCTATACTCATTCTCTTGCCGGGTCTCACAGTCTGGAACAACAGCAATGGCAAGTGTGGGTAAACAAGAACCTCCCTGTCACCGTCCTTGAGGCTACCGGAGTACCCCTCTGGTGCCTGAGGTTACCCACCGTATCTGCGGAGTGGCCAATGGAATGTCAAACCGGATTGAATCTTTAGGTTCCTTATCAAATTTTCAGTAATCGTTTGTGGTTCTGGAATCACTTCCAGTTCTACCATACTCCCACTACTGTTTTCTGAAAAAAAACCATTTTTAATAAAACTGTGCCGAGTCTAGAACAATATTGCTATTGTTCATCCAGATGGTAGAAAATCAACCCTCGTCATAGCCTGGGTCAACCCACAAACAGCCATTACAGAAACGTGCCTTGAGTTGTCCAGTGTCTGGTTTTAAGCATAAAACGGACAACTCCCCGTACCTTAACATCGTTAAGATATGAATTGTTCTATATCCAATATAGAAACAGAGGCACTGATTTAATTGAACCAGATCCAAATCATGCAACTGTCTCCAGTGCATGTCAACTAAATGGAAGGAGGCCGATCAGCGTTACTCAACTTAGGAATGCTTCCAATTATGAGTAACCTGAAAGAGAAGCAAGTTCTCTTAATCATTACTATCAACTGAATACCATTGACAAGTATCTACATCTTCGATCACTTTGAAGAATCCCGATACTTGGTACACCTGGTTCTCTACTCTATTCAAATACATATAACTTCTCCAAATTCGGACCCTGTGTTTCCACGAAACACCTGTCTAAAAACTAGAGAATTCATAAGTAAACCGAATATAGTACGAGGACCAACCCCTCTGTCCTGATGGACCCTGGACAACATACAATACTCTGTATAAGTCCTTTGAGTCTGATAACTCATTCACTGTGTGTCGTAGGTTGAAAACTGTACTTATGGTTAAGAAGAATTACACCGCTGTTTAATGCTCCTTACCTAACCATCCACTGATATAGGTAAATGTCGTAGACATAATTTCCTAAAGATATATCTCACTCTATAAAAATAGACGTACAGATATATCGATTTGAAATTGGTGCACAACAGCGGATATTCAAAACCAAATATTTGCCGACCAGCAAACAGTCTAGGTGATTTCCTCAAATATCACCGATTACAACGAATCCCGATATAATGAGGATGATCACCCAATTCCTAATAACTTACTCCCACTCATCATCTGTAAAACCATACAGATGTGAGAATCATACCTAGTAAATACATGCCCTAGAGCAAGTGTCTAACTGGGAAATCAGTTTTTCTTTAACAGTACACAGCGAAGCTGAAACATTGAAATATTTCGATGGGATATCCCGGTATTCCTAGTAATGCCTCTTCCAGATTCACGACTGTAACCGTATAATTCTTTTCCACCTCTCCAAATCCCTTCATATGTCTTTAGTCTTTACCTTCTGCACCCCCCTTAGGCTAAATGGTTTTCTTCCTTCCCTACCGTTCGGCACCAGCCTATGGTTTGGAAGAAGACTATCCATTAAGCATAAAGGGTGTACTGTCCTAATCCTAGGAACACTCGCAATGCGAGAGAAGGTGAAGATAAAAGACACCTGAATAAATCTTATTCCTATTTCTCCTGGACCAGAATTTATCCTCGAACTGGAACAAGTTCCTTTCGAGTTCGTATATTAACCATACGATGGAGTATCCAATAAACTGTGGATCTTCGTAGTGATACGGAGTGTCCTGGAGAGATGCAAAGGTGATTTAGGATTGGCGAAGGAATATTTGGTTTGGTCGTGAATATCAGTCGCAACTTACTTTGCCCTCTTACTAATCCCTTGATTTGTCTTAACTTAATACTTTCTGTACACCATCGTTAGGTTAATTGGTTTTTTTCATTCCCTACCGGTCGGCACCTACCTATGGTTTGGAAGAAGACTATCCAATTTGCGTAATAGGTGTACTATCTCGTAAACCAAGGAGTACTCACAACTTGAGAGAAGGTAAAAGGAAAAGACAACTGAATAATCCTATCCGTTTTCTCCAGAACCGGAAACCATCCTCGAATTCCTTCGAGTTCGTATCTAACCATACGATGGTTTTGTCCAATGGAAGTGGACGTTCGTAGTAATACGGGGTGTCATGGAGAAAATGGTAAAAGTTGGAGTGGCAATGAGGTTAGCAACTCTGACAATCCAAAAGCCAGTGTTTAAGAAGGTTCGGTCAATTTTGGTCACTGAGTCATAGCCTTAGGGTCGGGTCAATGGTACCTGCCAAAGAGAGAGAGAAAAGAAACACTCAGCGTGCACTCTAACCTAGATCAGAATGGTTACCAATTTATCTAATCTGGAAACCTCCCACTGTACCTCAAATTCTCCTCCAAACCTAAAAGAAGAATTAGTCGGGAACACCCGAGGAGTAAACTAACTCATCAGTGGGAATCGGGATCCAACTATCACCGCATGATAACGTGACGGAATCCGCTCATGGTATCACACTCCAGAAGGTATGCGCATATCTGGCAAGTTTCAGTTCTTTTGAAACTCCCGATGTGATTTTTACCCCATGCTCTTATGACCTTGACTTTGGCCAACAAATCATAAGTCACATGTCAAGTTCTACCCGTCATTCTCCAGGTTGATTTGAATCCACCTGTACCTACCCTTGACTTTGGCCAACAAGACAGTACGACTGTTCCAAACCAACGCATCTATCTATGCTGCATATGAATAACCAACAGCTACCAAACACTGTGCCTTGACTTTGGCCAACAAACACAGCTTGAATACTATTGACTACCTATATGAAATGACGAAGGGCTACGAATGGTTTCTGGCGAAAACCTTTAACGTAATGAACTTGATACCGTTGAAGGAACCGGATAGCTTTAAAAAATATAGTGACGAAAACCTTTGCTAAAGAGGTCACTCCCGGTGAAGGGATCTCGGCTCTTTCCCCGTAGAATGAGGTGCAGGATATTCCAACTGAATACCACGATGCAAAGCGAAAGTAATCGGCTATAGTGAAGTTATTGCCCTGACGCAAACTTATGTCCAAGGGGTCACTCCCAGTGAAGGGATCTCGGCCCTTGCCTCGTCGACTGAGGAGCAGGATATTCCAACTGAATACCACGGTGCAAAACAAAAGTGAACGTCCTTGCAATAACAGCTTTTTGAAAAGTGTTCCAACAACATCAGATTAGGTTTGTTTTTAACATGCATTGATCCGAATCAACGCAGTCCCATCAATTGATCACACCACAAAGAACGAAAATAATATGGCGTACGTATATGCCATCCGCATTCGCCACTGGGTCCCGTCATTACCCGTTAGGTTAGCTAACTAACGACAGAGCGGGGACTGGACTAGCGCGGATGCAAAACATATACAACATCTACTAATATATATACCAATATATTATATTCGCTCAAGGCGTGATAAAATGCAACATCACAGATATGAATAGCATCACAGAAACAATACAGATATCTGGGATCCCCGGGTTTCACAGAGCCACTACTGAAACCCGACGTTCCCCTGGTCGTGTGGATAGCCTGTGCAATGAAATCCTAGACCTATACGGGCGCGGCAAGTCACCCGCCAAAACCTGAAGCGAGGCAGCCCCCTTCAGCAACGTGAATGGACCACCCAGCACTTCACGGAATCCGGTAACTTGGGCACCCCTCCTGGGTCAACCTGCACCCCCTACGAGTGCGGCGAACAGCCCGCCAATCCTAGAGTAAAGCCCCCTCCGTCTCAATGCCATGAGATGCGGGCTTGTTGCCCTCTAGAATCCGGCTATCCGTGCACCCCTCCGTGGGGCAATCCTAACAGAAAGTAAAATATACATACAACGGGTACATCGACCGCAACCTGGCCGTGCCCCAAAATAATAATACAAACAGGCAGTGACGGCAGTCCACATGTCGGACGCTCGCCCCGCAATATCAAATGTACATAATACAACAAAACAGTACTAGCATTGCATCCAGGCTATCCCCCACGACCGATACGCAACATCACAGCAATACATAGAACATCAACGTGAAAGTCACGTTCGCAAATCCGTCTAACCGGGCTATAGCAGTTAGACCGGATTTACCGATCAAGTGACATTCACGGTCGCAGATATAATGTAAATGCTGTGAAATAATGTGTTTAAAATATCCGATCAATCAAATTTTAACAAGTAGGCCCCAAAGCATTACTGTAGCAGATCAAGAAATTCTGGGCCCAATGTTATTATTCCAAAAACCCAATTTTCAGCCCAGAAAGATACTGTAGAAATTTGGTGCAGGGAACCCAAAATAGTGTGGCGGAACCGCGGCCCAAAGGGGTGTTTGGCCGCTGTTCCGCGCTCCTACAGTGGAGTTGCTGCATCGAATTTTCACAGAATTCTTATTTTTTCTAGTAGATCACTTTTATGTAACCTGAAAAATTTTTCGACACCAAAAATTTTCAACAGAAAACTGATGTGAATTAAAATGCAGATTTTGGAATTTTGGTCGATCGGAAATGTAAACACATTGCACAAAGCTAGACTAGGTTAATGGCGAGTCTCTGATACCACTGTAAGTGCACGGCGGCGCCCCGGCCGTCAATCCGACGGCCAAATGCGGAAGTGGTGATAAACTTTAATTTTTCATGAACTGGCAAACCGCCGCGCACTAATACCCGGATCGAACCATTAACTAGTCCTAGCTAACTACAAGATGGGGAAGAGAGATATATCGACTGATCCAAGTCCTTCGGTCTTCTCATCGTCGTCCCGATCTCCCGCGGAATGTCCTGTCTCCACCTCGTCGCCGGAAGTGCACCACATCGCCTACTTCTTTTACGGGCTCCCACCTCAATGCCGAGGCAACTCGGGAACGAAGCTGGCTAGTCGACGTGCCTAAGATTTGCTGTAGAATATGTAGTACTCAAGTCTCACTTTGGGATTCATGGAGGTGCCATTTTAGTGGAGGGATGATACAAGAATTATGTGGAGGAACTAGGGGATTTTTGGAGCATGAAATGAACAAAATTCCACACCCTAAAAATTTGGACAGCCCATGCACATATGTGGCCGGCCATGACAATGAGGGGAGGGTGAGAATGAGAGAGTGACCAAAAATAATGGGAGCCAAACTCATATCATGCAAGAGAGAGAGAGAGGAATCAAATGTGATCATGAAAGAACATGATTACCAAGAAATACCAACACTCAACAACCAAATCATCTCTCATCATCAACACAAAGTCAAGGTATGGTCCACCCATCATGAACCATCATGAAGTCAAAAGGTCAAAGAAGAGTTGTCATGATAAAACAATATGCAAAGACCCCCTCCACAAATACTTATTTGCAATAATGCAAATAAGCTCTCCTCCACCAATCTTCGGCCAATGAACGATACAAAGAAATATGGCCGAAACGAAAAGCAAACTGGCAACTCCATAAAACTGGTCCCGTAATAAATTACAGGAAAACCCCGATACTGTGCATACACACCCGTATTTATATTCCGACCGAAATACAAATGCAATGAGACAAAATCTAAACTGTACTATACTAGGATCCGGCTTAAACCAAAGCCGGCCAGTAAAATCTGTCCGATCCTGATCCATGCAATACCACACGTATCTGATCGAACCCTGCCATATATCCATACGGCCTATAGTACAAACTGTCCGATCCTGATCCGTGTAATACCGCACGTATCTGATCGGACCTTGCCATATCTCCATACGGCCTCTACAACTTTTCGCCCGAAAGCTGAGTAACTGAATGTGGGGGACTCTAAAGACTCGTCAACAACTTGGTTGTGGATTTAACCAATAGCACATCAGAGGTATAAGCCAATACGTAACGGGCTACCAGGTATTGACTAAAAGGGACGTCTGTGAGCGAACTCAGCCCGACAACCCTACTGAGCCTGTCAGTGACAATATCCGTACAGTCCGGTCCGTTCGTCTATGAGCATCGCATGGCGGGCCTAGGGGGTTGATAAAAGTCAGACCCCAAAAGCGGTACAAGTCGTGTCGGAGTGTAGCCCAGAACACCTTGAGATACTACTGGAATACCTACCAGTAAATCTCCTTGCCTCAGCCGAGGGCTTCGTGTAATGGCCCTCCTAGACACAGCACGACCTCACCCCTAATACCGGGAGAGATGAACCCCTGAAGATACGCTCACTGCCTCCATGTGGCTCGGGACTGTACCCAACTAAAACCTGTTTGCACGACTCCTTTGAGCCGTGGTAGGGTAGTAATCAAAGTACAGTGGGAACTCACACAAGACAAATGACGATCCCCAGGTCGATGAACTAACCTGTACACATGTCACCAGGGAACTGCCATCTGACGTCTGGTATATGACCAACTAGCATGTTCCCGGCGAGTCCTGTCCGGTGTACTCATAACCCAATGAGCACCTGTATACATCTTAGGTGAACCAACTGACACCAGTGGCTTGTGAGACCGGCCACCGCCCCTCGTCGGGGTCTCGACTGTATACACTAGTCTACTCTGGAGTATCGATGCCCTGTCTCGAAACTCTCACGACTAGGGACCATTTAAGGATATGCTTATAGACTGCCAGCTCCCACTTATATGATCGCCCTCATACTGCTGGTGGTCAAGCAAGAATCCTAGGGCTCTATCAACGTGCAATAGTGACCTGTCAGGTCACCTAAAGCAGTACACGATGATAAAGGTAAACCAGATAGCATACTATCATCTCGAGTAAGACTGTCTTACCGGGATAGGTCCTCCATCAATCATTGCAATCACGTACCTGTGACCTAATAATTGACTCTAAGGGCACTATCTCCAACAGCCTCGGGTGTGGGGGGCACACCCAAGCCTCCGGGGAGAGCCCGGGGTCACCCTCGAGCCCAAAGTGGCCTCGGGTGTGGGGGGCACACCCAAGCCTCCGGGGAGCGCCCGGGGTCACCCTCGAGCCCTCACGGGGCTCTTGCTCCGAACAAAGAGCCCCGGGACACGAGAAAACCATGAAATAGTCGCTGTTTTGGGTAGTTTTAAAAAAGTTGTTTTTACGAAAAATGGTTTCATGAATCAATTTGCCGCAAAATGCAATTAGTTGTAAATGATCGGCTCCGATACCATATAAGTATGCAATGCAATGGTCGCAACAATTGTGAACCAAGCGAAAGCAAAAAATCAAAATTTTCAAGTGAAGACATGCACCGATTACTATCAAGATCAAAATTTACAAGTAATTGCAAAAAAAAGAGCAAAGTCTAGAGGCTACAACCTTTGTAGCGCTTTACCAACCTCTTCTTGGACTCCGGCTAGTCTCCACGAAATTCGGAACAAGCTTTCTCGATGATCTCATTGCCTAAAATGATCCATCTTGAGATAACCCCAACACAAATTTTAGCTTCAAATTATTCTCATCAAAATGAAGCAACCCACTAATTAAACTTGCTAAGGATGATTAGTAGGAGATGTAGAATAATTAACTCACTTAATTTTTCTATTTTCTTTTTCCATTTTTTCACTTGAAGAAAATCAAGAGAGATAGCCATGTAGGATGAGTGTATGAAGAATATGAGAATGGCTTAAGATGAGAACTAAAAACCAAATAAGTCATCAAAACTGAGTCATCAAAGAAAACTCTACAACCATCTTAAAAACAAGACTCATTCTTTTTTGTTTGAAAATAAAATATTCTCATCTTCCATATAAATCTCATACTCCCATCTCTAATGTATCAACACAAATTACACAATATTTATATCAAATATAAATATTAATAAAGAGAAGAAAATAATAAAATGAGCATGATATTAGTTAATATATAAATATATCAATATATAAATATACATTTAATTATTAAATCAACACTTGATTCAATAATCAGGTTATATCATATATATACCGGCTAATATCATTAAACATCCGATTAAAATAGGTGTATCAAATACACGTGTTTAATCGAACTCCTACACATATCCCTATATATGCCCTACATCTTTTTTCCTGTGTTTGGAAACCTGTGTATTGGGCTCTAAAGACTCGATAATACGTTGGCAGTATATTGGTATCATATCTATAGCTCACAAGCACATCAGCGGTACTAGCTGCACGTAACAGTTACCCAGGTATTAATCGAAAGGTCAACGAGTAAGCTCATCTGAACTCTGCAAACTCTATCAGTGACATTATCGTACAGTCCGGTCTCTTCTTCTAAGAGTATCGCATAACGAGTCTAGGGTTTAGAATCCATCAGACCCCAATAACTTGATAAGTTATGCGACAGAGGACTCATAACCAACCGAAAATACAACCGATAACATTTATCAGTTTATCTCCACTGCGATGACCATCGACTTGTGGTTGTAGTCATGTCCTGTACAGTGCGACATCAACTCCCTATACTGGGAGAGACGAATCCTCTCGACTGCTCACTGCCTCCACTTGCTTCAGGACTATACCCAACAAAAACCTGTTTGCATGACTCTTTTGAGCCGTGGTAGGGTAGAAGTCAATGTATACTGGGAACACACATGAGACACTATGGCGATATCAGGTCATAGGGACTACCCTGTACTCATGTCACCTGAGAACTGCTACCTGATATTGGTATATCACCAACTAGGAGTTCTTGGTGAGTCCGTCCAGTGTAACTCATCCAATTAACACCTGTATACAATCTTCGATATCAAACACCAATAGCTGCAGGATCAGCTATCGCCCTCCAACCCGGTCTGGAAACGTACATACTAGTCTAAACTGGAGTACCGATACCCAGTCTCGATACTCCTACGACTAGAGACACTTAATGATGTGCTTATCGACTACCTTGGCCCCACTAGTATGATCTCCATCATCGTCCAGGTAGTCAAGAAAAAATCTAGGGCTTTATCTCACTTCTAAACGATACGTGATAGTGAATAAAACGCATCACAAAAAAAATAAAGACAAACCAGATAGCATACTATTGCAATGCGGGCATATATATTCAACAATCTCCCACTTACATTTAAGGCCAATTATTGCAGTATCTCATACCCAACTTCTGTCCTAACAGTTTTACAAACTGTGTTCGAGAACCAGCCTTAATGAGTGGACTCGGCACAACGTATCTCTCTGTTCTTCCTTAAAGATCAACTTCGTGGATATCAAATATCTCCTGAATTGAGAGATACTTGCCTTACTATTTGCCTGGACAGACGATGGGATCGTGTTCATAAATGAATAATTATATCCAGCAAATTCTAAAGCGGTATCCATTGCTGATTCAAAATCAGCATCCAACACCACGACTACCTCAGTATCCCACTTGGAACTCTTTCGAATATTGTCACGGCCCGAAATAGCACGCGACTGGCACTAGAATCATGTGAAGTCTTTAAGACCACACCTAATTCAAGTAAGCCAAAAGCCTAGAAATATAAACCATTTAAAAGAAGAAGTGAAGGAAAAACTTAGTTTTAAAGCAAGTGTTTTAACAAAATAAGCCGTGGTAAGAATTTTTAAGATATCAAGTCCTTTCCAAAAATTTCGGCAGAGTTTTCTTTGTAAATACTGGCCCTAAACGGGTACAAACAAGCAAATATACATAATGAACAAAGGCATCCCAAGCGGGAGCTAGCTCTTCGCCAATTGGCGGACACAACTACGCAATGCAATATGATATACGACGCCGAAGGGCGAGGATCAAAACTCATCAAGAAAAGCAATATTCTCCAGAAAACCAAAATAATACAAGCGCGACTCTAAGGTCGAAATAATAAACATACTGGTTTTTTAAGTCTATAAATATACAAGTCTGGTTGATGGAGTTACTAGATACAACTGAAATATAAATAAGGTACAATGGTGGTCACGATACGAGTGAACCTACCTACTAAAGCAATCACCCGGAAGGAAGCAGTGTGCCAGCAAGCCGCAAAAAAACCTGTACGGCAAAACCTGCAAGAAACTATGGTACAACAGGGGTGAGTTGCCAACTCGTGAATAGAAAACATCACCGAGCAAAAACCACATGTATGACTCAATTTTAGGACATACGATGATATATCCTCAATATAAAATAACCCTGAAACATCTACACATAAGTGTAATATCAAGTGCTCGTGTCAGTGCCTCAAGTAGCAACATAATACATATATGATGTATGAATGCATTAAAATGAAAACAAAATACATCATGCATGAGAAAACTGTTTTCTTTATTTTGTGAAATTTTTGTATATAAAAATCGAGGTATCAACAATAAAATTAACATAGAAACCGTGTCAAGTATTGACAAAAAACATATATCCCAATATCTAATATCTCGGGCTCCGGCAATCCGGCCTGGCCCATATCATATAATCTCAATACCTCAAGTCTCAATATCTCGGGCTCCGGCAATCCGGATTGGCCCCGGGCTCCGGTAATCCGGACTGGCCCAAATATCAATCTCTCGACTACGTCGGTATCCTTTGGATATCCGCCACATCATAAATAACCGGTCGGTAGTACTCCTCTTCCAGGATCAACGCCATCATCTGTGACCATCTTGCCCCGGGTTACCGCACCGGGTCTACCATGCACCCACAGACGGTTTCTCCTTCTCCTCGAATCGGGTGTATAATATCACTCAAGAGCCGAGAAAACTCATGGTTGACATATCTCATATCATATCATGAGAAAACCGCAATTTCTATTCTTTGAAATGAAAATGATTTTTATAAAATCCTTGCGGTTTCTCCAAATCCAGAAATCTCATAGAAAATCCGAATCCCATAATTAAAGTCAATAAACAATGAATACCGGCATAAAACCCCATAATATTGCATGACAAATGAATATACACATGCATGAGATATCACAATAATAATGCAATGTCTAAACTAGCATATGAAAGAAAACACGCTAGTACTATATTAAGACTACCGCTAGCAATTTGTACAATGAAGTAATATTATCTAATGTGTACGTGATATGGCAGTTACCGATGATGACGTGTGTGAGCCGGCAAGCAAGTGTACGTGGAGCATACGCATCATCGGTAGTGGTGATGGTGTACTGACAGCAGGGTTTCATAATCACTAAAGTACACATTAAGCATGCAATGCGATGATAACAACATAAATAAACGGAGAATGAATATTAAACGCGACAATAAGGAGTATACATTTCTATATACGAGTCATACAGTTTTTGTTGTCTGAAATCGCACAGATCGTGGCGTTTAGAAAATAGGGGCTATAGTGTGTTTAAGAAAAGGTACGTCCTTTGAAATATCCGTAGTATCCCTTGGCTTGTCTTTAAAATACTCACGATTCGTTAGTTTTGGAAATAAGTATGACTCACGCCCAACTCTAACATCTACTAAGTAAACTACAGGACAAGCTAAAAGACTAACCAAAGGGTAAGGAAATCCAACTAAGTCTGAGTCGATATATATATCTAGTAGTCGGTGATCCCGCCTCAATAGCGTCATATACGATAAAATATATAATACGACATTCTCGAGTCAAGAGTGCGGATCTATTATCATAATTATATCTTGTACGGTAAATCCATCATACGGCATCGCAAAATCGGGGTACGGGTCGCCTATCACATATACCTCAATATCCATATGGTATCATTATCATAATAGCATGAACTAGGTACTGATCTAAGTCTAGTACATACCGATGCCATCAACATATATCTGCGTGTGTATGAAAACACATCGCCCATCAATCCGCTAACATAATATGTCATATCTCATAACACGACCCAATCATATCACCGATCTCACGGCATCATGCCCAATCACATCGACTCATCTCCAAGTATCATATACTATCCTCATCATAGGGGTATATGCATATGTATATATATAGCAACACATCCATATACATATATATATATATATATATATATATATACATATATCATATATACCAACATATAATACGTGTGTGCATGTGTGTGTGTCAACCTTATTTTAGGGTTCGCGACCACGAAACTAACTGAAAACGTTTTCTACCAATTACACTAAAACTAACACATTCTCTTCTAATATCTTCTTGCTAATAAGTAACATTCCACATAACACATATCCGTATATAAATACATAATATATCATATTCTACACTACGAATTGCGGGGGTGCTATACGCCATCCACCCGACTTCCTCCGTAGATATATATCTACGCACCTTGATCCTTCCTTGCCGAAGTCGATTTCATCATTCTCTTCCTCTTCGTCCGAAGTCCACATGAGGGTGCCTACATAGATAACACATAGTATCATAAACCGAATCGCACATGAAAACCAAAACAACACACGAAACACGCATAGGTTAGAACCTATGGTCTACGCATGCAAAAATAACCAAACATCCCTCGAGATTGACGTGCAAACATCACACCACCGAGTCAAAACCCAAATACTAAAATCCAAGTCATAAATAGTCGAAAAACCAAAGCAGCAACATAAGAAAACACTTCCATATTTTATTTCAGGTGAAATTAGCCAATTTTGCATATGTGGAGGGTATAATTTACTGAAAATGGAGCTATGGACCAAGCACGAACCAAAATGGAAGTACCCAGGCCGCAAATTGCGGCCAATGGGGTTAAATCTGTAGCCTGGATGAAGGAGTTTGCTCTTGGGTCTCTAGTGTAGGGTTCCTAGGCACGCTAGTGAGGTCTCCCAAGCCATCAACCATGGCAATTTCAAAAATTATGGTGCCGAGAAACCCTAAACTACGGATCGTCGGCTAGATGTCTAGGCGAAAAACTAACTAGTTAACACTTAACTAAAAGTTTAACGGAAATACAACCTTTGTAGATCCGGTGCTCCACCTCCATAGCTCCGCAACGAGGTCCTCTCCGCTGTCCAAATCAAATCCGGGCTCTCGTGTCGGCTTCGTCGGAGAATGGGCAAGCTAGGTCGTCGATGTCCATGCCGAAGATGATCTACGTCGAGGCATCGCTAAATCAAGCTCCGACTTCACCAAGTCAAGAAACTTGTGAAGTAAACACACTCTACTACTTGGCAAGAGGTAGAGGATGAAGAAATAGGAAGTGGGTTAACTTTAGAATTGGATTTCTCACTCAAAAACATCAATCACCATTGATGAGGTAAGCTTTTCTTCACTTGAAGCAAGGAAGAAGAAGAAGAAAGAAATATATGATAAGTTAATAGAAAAAGAAAAGAAAATGAATTCTTATCATAAAATTAACCATGGTCAAGTGTAGAGAATGAATCATGGTTAGTGGGAATGGTTAGGGTTAAGGATAAGATAAGAATGGTTGACTTTATCAAAGCTTCATGAAGCTTCAACTAAACTCCAAAACTAGCAACCATTCTTTTCTCTTCTTTTCCAAAATGAATAAATAAATAAATAAATGAATAAATAAAGGAAATGAAACCCTAGCCATTCTTTTAACCATGGTTTAATTCTTTGCACTTAACCAAGTAAACATGTATCATCAAACATAATACAATCAAGTGCACAAAATCATATCGCATATGTAATGCGCACACCCGAGTGAGAAAGTCCATTTTAAAGTGAACCGATACTAGTTAATGCAAAGTAATATATCAAATATATAATTATACATTAAATCATTAAATCAACACTTGATTCAATGATCCGGTCATGTCGCACACAACCGACTAGTATACAATGTATCGGCTTATCGAATCAACGCTTAAATCGATAACTAGGTTATATCGCATACAACCATTTGATACATTCATCGCGAGAATGGAATACGGTATCACATACACGCATTATTCTCGGTCCCGCACATATCTCATATGCGCTCCTATTTCGTTTCGCTTAAGCCAGGAAACCTCTGTGTAGGACTCTAAAGACTCGTCAATACGCCGGCAGCAGGCGATGATCATATCAAACACCCACAAGCCGCAAGCGGTCTGCTAAACGTAACGGCCACCCGGGTATTGAGCGATCTGAAGATTGACGAGCAAGCCCGCTCACACTCCAGTGAATCCGACCAGTAACACTACCGTACAGTCCGGTCTGATCGTCTGATATGTCGCATATCTTGCCTAGGGGTGGTAAACGTCAGACCCCAATAGCTCGATAAGTCGTGTCGATATGAGGCTCATAACGGGTCGAGAAACTACTGGTAACACTTACCGGCAATTCTCTGATCAGCCCTGGCCAGGGACTTCCTGTTATAGCCAATCGAACACAGCGCAACATCAACCCCTTATACCGGGAGAGACGAATCCCCTCTTATCGCTCATTGCCTCCATGTGACTCGGGACTGTACCCAAAAACCACCGTTTTGCACGCCCTCTTGGACGTGGTAAGATGGAAATCAAAGCACAGTGGGAACCACACAAGACTCTATGACGATCTCGGGTCAACAGACTACTCTGTACCAGTGTCACCAGAGAACTGCCATCTGACGTGAGGTATAATACCATCTGGGAGTTCTCAGCGAGTCCGTCCAGTGTACCCAGTCTTTACTGAGCACCCGTATATCATCTCTGATGTCAAACACCAATGGATATGGGATCATCCATCGCCCATCTGTATGGGTCGAGAAGGTATACGCTAGTCTACTCTGGTATATCGATGCCCCGTCTCGATACACCCACGACTAGGGACTTTGAAGGATGTACTTATGGACTACCATGTCCCCACTAGTATGATCCGCATCATAGTCCAGGTAGTCAAGTACAAATCCTAAGGGCTTTACCAACATGTAACAGAGAGACAATCAGCATACACGTTAAGGTAAAGGGTAACCAGATAGTATACTATCATGTCGAGCAAGAAAGTCCTCCCTATATATGTCCCAGCATCCACTACAATATACATCCTATGTACAGTAATGGCCTCTAGGGCATACATATAACTAACAATCTCCCACTTGCACTAGGGCCATCTGTAGCAGTGGTTGCAGTATCTCATACTCAACCATCCCATAAAAGTCTCTCTCTGGGAACGGGCCTTTATGAGTGGATCCGCTGTGTTGTCCTCTGAGTCTACTCTCCTAACCTCGATCTCCCTGGAGATCAACCATCTCCATGATCAAGTGATACTGCCTTAGAATATGTCTTGATCACTGATGGGACCTGCGTTCCTTGGCATAAGCCACAACTCCATTGTCACACAATGGAAGGAACATAGTTCATCTCATGAACCAATATACACCCAAACAGCCTCTTTGGTAGCATCTTAAGTAGCGATGTATCCTGCCTTTATCGTCTAGTATGTCACGGTATCCAGCTTGGAACTCTTCCAACATACCGTCCCTTTACTGAGGGTAAAGACAATGCCTGTGACTGACATTCAGTCGTTTTTATCACCCTGGAACACTTCCAGTGATTCTCCCCAGGATCAATTGATACTATCTCACTACAACTAGTAAAAATCCTAACATTCAATTAGATCTATCTCATAGATCCAAAATCCAGGATTTAGTAGGTATCAATTTGATCCTATGCGGAGAATCTTTGTGATAAACGGAGATTGATCGAGCGTAGCATAAGAAACTCCTTTCTTATCAAGAGTATGTCATCCACGTACTCTACGAGGATCATCACCATACTCCCTACTACCTTTTTGTTTATACAAGGTTCATCTACCATTTTGATGATGTCAACTTCTTTGACTAATTCATCAAAATAGATGTTCCAACTCCGCGATGCCTGCTTTATCATATAAAACATCTTGCACACGTTTCCTCTGCTCCCACTGTCTACGAGGCTCTCTGGCTGTGTACTTATAGACGCTCTCTTCTAAATCATCATTTAGAAAAGCAGTCAAGACACCCAACCACCAGATATCGCAGTCATGGTATGTAGCCGTGACAAGTAGGATCTGGATGGACTTAAGCATAGCTACTTGAAAAGGTTTCATCATTATCCACGCTTGGTCGATGACGAAAAGCTTTAACAAGTCTAGCTTTGAAAGTCTCAACTTTTCCATCTACACCAAGTAATCTTCTCAAGATATACTTGCATCTGATGGGGATTTAACCCTTCAGATATAGCAGCCAAAGTCCATACTTTGTTGGTGTATAAGGATTCCATCTCAGATCGCTAAACATCCAGCCATTCTTATAGAGTCACACTCCTGATGGCCAGCTCGAAACTAGTTGGGTCATCATCTCATGATGCAATCCTCGCTCCCACTGTCGTAGAGAAACCGAAGTATCTCTCAGGTGGGTGAGGAACCCTACTAGATCGGCGGAGAGGCTGAGGTTCGTTGGAATCTACTGAATCTTTTGGTTCTATCAAATCATCAGCTGCATTCTGTATAGCTGGAACATTTCCATTTCTACATAACTGACCTTGCCTCGAGCTTGTCCGGATTTTGCTTTTCAGACATAGGCCGGACAACCCCAAATCTTAACTAACTTAAGAAATGGGCTTTTCCCATTCCATATCTCATATGGAGCGGTAGGCAACTGATTTGATTTGAACCCTATTCAATAGGTATGCAGCTTCTCAAGTGCATAACTCCCAAAAGGAAACAGGTAACTCAGTAGTACTCATCATAGAGCACACCATATCATATAGGGTGTGATTGCTCCGCCCCGATATACCATCGTGCTATGGTGTATACAGAGGAGTAATGCTGAGAGAGAATCTCATTCTCCTTTAGAAAAGTCCAGGAATTCCGTGCTTCAAGTATTCTCCTCCTTGATCACATCAAAGGACATAATACTTATACCCTTATTTTGGTTCTCTACTTCTAACTTATATTCTGTGAATATCTCAAAAGGTTCGGACTTGTGTTTCAACAAGAACATATGTCTGAATCTAAAGAGATCATCAGAGAACGTAATGAAGTATAAAGAACCAGTCCTGGCATGTGTAGACAGGGGACCTTACATACATCAACATGTATCATCCCAAGAGTTCACTAACTCTTTCTCTGTTTCCAATAAACGGAGCTATGGTCATCTTATCTTTGTGACATGACTGGCGAGTTTCACAAGATGTAAATTCAAACTGATTTAAATATACATCTATATGTAACTCTAGCCAGTCGGGTCGCATTGATCTGACCTAGTCTACAATACCTCAAGAAGGATTTGTTCATTTCTGAACTCTTCCTCTTGTGTGTGTTCTGTATACTTAGAACTGTTGTTTGATTTAGAACATCAATGCTTTTAGATAACGTGCCTGAACCGATCAACTTTTGATATAGGAAATGTTCAAAACATTATCCAACAATACAAAATTTTATCATTTCTTTACTAATAAAGAGATAGATATGATTTTGTATATCAGGTTCGGTATCTAATAACATTCGTTCAGAATCAATGTATTTGTAATACAGGGTGACAGTGACCGACAGACTTGGCTGCAACACTTGCCCCGTTCTCTGCTTCATGAAACTTATCACCCGTTCTCAGTTCTCTACCTTTCTGTAGCCCCATGTAACAGATTACATATCTGGGATCCTGATCTGGTATCACATACCCAGGACGTAAAGGATACTGAGAAACAGTTCTCTGTAATGAACACACCCGAAGATGATGCATCAACATGCACTCTCTTCGTTTGGGCGGCATGGGAAATCTGGTATTCCCCAATTTCCTGCTCTGTCTTATAACAATTATAAGTTGGAGCGGGACCAACGTTCTCCAGCTCAGTATAACAAGCGGGTTCGGTCAATATTCCGTATTATTATCTTGATTAAGGCGTGATATGGTCTCTACCTGGAGAGAGAGAGAAGAAAACACTCAGCGTGCGCTCTGTCAAGAAAAGATTGGTTTTTATTTTATCTAATCAGGATGGCTCCCACTGCTTTTTATCAAATCTTCCTTCAAACCCTAAAAGGAAAGACTAGCCGGGATTAATTACACACTACAAGTTCGCCAATCTTTCAGCCAGGCCAGTGTCGGTACTTTGAGGGAGGTCCCCCGTGCTTTCGCACGAACCTAATTAATGTAAACCTCGTTTTCCCAGAGGCGTAACCCCGTTGACACCTTTCTAGACACCTACTTGATCGGCTAATTGTAATGTATAAAACTCTCCTAGGAGTAACACTTACTCGCAGCGGGTATCGGGATCCAACTATTACATAGAAGGTATGCAATCTCATTGCAAATTTCAACACTTGAAATTCCCGATAATATTTTGCCCCTAGCAGCTATATGACCTTAACATAGTCAACAAATCATAAGTGCTAGTCAAGTTCAACCCGTCATTTCCCGATTGAATTAAACCCACCCGCACGACCCTTAACATAGTCAACAAAGTCGCACGACAACCCTAATCCAATCGCATCATATGCTAATACAGATAACCAATAGTTAGCTACCGCACACTACGCCTTAACATAGTCAACAAACGTAGCACGAATACTAACTAGTACTTATCTGAAATGACGGAGGGCTACGACAGGTTTTTCTGAAAACCTATTGCGTAATGAACTTGATATCGTTGTAGAATCAAATGATTTTAAAATGGAGTGTTTTTGAGGCTTTTCTAGTTTTGCTAAAGGAGTCACTCCCGGTGAAGGGATCGTCGGTCCTTTCCTCGTCGAATGAGGTGCGGGATATATCATATATATCGCTGTGCAAAGCAAAAACACTTAAAAGCAATCAAAAGACAAACCGAGTGTGTAGCATCTGCCAGTTATTGCTAAAGGGGTCACTCCCGGTGAAGGGATCTCGGTCCTTTCCTCATCGAATAAGGTGCAGGATGTTCTATAATGAACACCGCGATGCAAAGCAAGAACTGTAGCTACCTGTTTTATTTTGAAATTCGATTCTACAACATCTTAGGTTTCTTTTATTTCATTAATCACATTAATGAAGTCCCATCATTTAAGTACCTAAACATCACAGATAGATATGACGTACACTTATGCCATCCGCATTCGCCTCGATGTCCCCTCGTGCACCGTTAGGTTAGGTAACTAACGACAGAGCAGGGTAGGGCTAGCGCGGGTGTAAAACATAAGTAACGTCTATATAATATATCATATATACTATATACTGTATCTATCACAGAACATCTCATGATCACATCACAGATATCGCAGCAGAAGAAACATATGAAATATTGGATATACTAGGACGTCCGTGTTTTCAATACGAGCCAGTATAAAACACGGATTCCATGGTCGTGATGAATAGCCAAACCCACACCCCTAGACCCCTACGAGAGCGGCAAGCAACCCTACCAATTCTGGAGTTAGGAGACCCAGACCCGACTCCTCGAGTTGGTCTCCCACTGGACTCCAGAACCCGGTTACTTGTGCCTTCCTCCTTGGGTCTATCCTAGTGCGGAAAAGTAAATAATATACAAAAGGTGACAACTTCCGCTACCTGGAAGCGCCCCAATAAAAGAATATTACATACAAGTTTTTACATGAATGAAAATGAAAAACACTCATCTCACATAAAAACCCCCGGCTATTCAAACACGACGATCCAATATAACATATCCAGCAGCACATAACATCACATGTCATCAACGTAAGTAAATATGTCCATCCTAATTGTCGTTGACATATAGCAACGAAACCGGCGATATCACATATTACACTTACGGTCACAGAAAAGAAAGTGTAAAACTACAACAGTTGGAATCCGCAACCACCTCAGACATCACATGCCTGACCAAATGAATTCCTTAGACATCGCATGCCTAACAATTATAAACCCCGCATTTTAGTCTCAAAATCGAAAACTCTTTTCAATATCAAGTCGGGCAATTCAACAAGATTCCCGACATCCTGATCGAATGCTCGTCGCAAACTTCAGTAGACGGCCGCACCCCCGATACCGTCGACGAAGTGCACCAAGGCGGAACACCGCTGCCGGGAGCACCCGAACGGATGCTTTCGGCGACGGGGTTCTCCTACAGTCACTTGGTCGGGGCTATGGAGTGAGGCTGTCTATTAAGTTTACCCGGCGAGTATCCGCGTACGCTACGTGATTGCGACGGACTTTTGATCACATCAAAATTCCGTGGCAACCGATCAAGTGAGACTAAACTGCTATGTTTATAACATTCATTTAGTTATCTCATAACTATTTGTGAATTCTAATTATTGTATCCCATTTCAGATAAATAGAAAATGTTAAACTTTCCGATCGAACATTCTAACACCCAAGTTTTCCCGGTACAGATCAACATATGAAACTAGTCTAACAACATTCAGTTCGTACCTCAGTACCAACGGTCCAGCCGTAGAAGGGTCAAGCCAACGCCTCACATGTGGCACGCCGTACTGCCCTAAACCCGAAGGTTCAAAGGGCAGTTCAAGACGGTCACATAATCGAGTTAAGGTTTGTTGTCTTCTAGAGGGACCATCGCGTTACTTGCATTACTTAGAACGTCGTTAAACTACGGAAAGATCCAACACTTGGAAATTTCCCGACAGGGGAAAAGTTGGGTATTTATATCCGGTCGAACTTTTTAACATATTCTAAAATTTATCCGGAAAGCCACACAGACAAAATTTGATACTCCGATCGAAACACCGAATCCCCAAAATAATCCCAGAAAATACAGGTCTGGAATTAATTTTAAAAATACCTAGAAAATCCAGAATCAGACAAAATGAATTACTGTACAAAAAGTGGATGATGACGTCACATTATTGCCGCTGATCAGCCGCATAGTCCAAGCTTATGCCGCGGATCCGTGCAAAGATGTACTGTTCATCAGAAAATTTTTGTGCCGAAATTCTTTTATTTCTCTGCTGGTTTTTCTACATATTTTTAATACTGAAAAATCCCTGTTTTTAGAAAAAGTACAGAGAGCATATTTTGGGTTTTGGTTTTGGGTCGTTCGGACTTCAAAATCCGTCTAGACTTCGCCTAAGGCTCTAGCTAGGCTCTGATACCACTGTAGGGTTCCTAGGCACGCTAGTGAGGTCTCCCAAGCCATCAACCATGGTAATTTCAAAAATTATGGTGCCGAGAAACCCTAAACTACGGATCGTCGGCTAGATGTCTAGGCGAAAAACTAACTAGTTAACACTTAACTAAAAGTTTAACGGAAATACAACCTTTGTAGATCCGGTGCTCCACCTCCATAGCTCCGCAACGAGGTCCTCTCCGCTGTCCAAATCAAATCCGGGCTCTCGTGTCGGCTTCGTCGGAGAATGGGCAAGCTAGGTCGTCGATGTCCATGCCGAAGATGATCTACGTCGAGGCATCGCTAAATCAAGCTCCGACTTCACCAAGTCAAGAAACTTGTGAAGTAAACACACTCTACTACTTGGCAAGAGGTAGAGGATGAAGAAATAGGAAGTGGGTTAACTTTAGAATTGGATTTCTCACTCAAAAACATCAATCACCATTGATGAGGTAAGCTTTTCTTCACTTGAAGCAAGGAAGAAGAAGAAGAAAGAAATATATGATAAGTTAATAGAAAAAGAAAAGAAAATGAATTCTTATCATAAAATTAACCATGGTCAAGTGTAGAGAATGAATCATGGTTAGTGGGAATGGTTAGGGTTAAGGATGAGATAAGAATGGTTGACTTTATCAAAGCTTCATGAAGCTTCAACTAAACTCCAAAACTAGCAACCATTCTTTTCTCTTCTTTTCCAAAATGAATAAATAAATAAATAAATGAATAAATGAAGGAAATGAAACCCTAGCCATTCTTTTAACCATGGTTTAATTCTTTGCACTTAACCAAGTAAACATGTATCATCAAACATGATACAATCAAGTGCACAAAATCATATCGCATATGTAATGCGCACACCCGAGTGAGAAAATCCATTTTAAAGTGAACCGATACTAGTTAATACAAAGTAATATATCAAATATATAATTATACATTAAATCATTAAATCAACACTTGATTCAATGATCCGGTCATGTCGCACACAACCGACTAGTATACAATGTATCGGCTTATCGAATCAACGCTTGAATCGATAACTAGGTTATATCGCATACAACCATTCGATACATTCATCGCGAGAATGGAATACGGTATCACATACACGCATTATTCTCGGTCCCGCACATATCTCATATGCGCTCCTATTTCGTTTCGCTTGAGCCAGGAAACCTCTGTGTAGGACTCTAAAGACTCGTCAATACGCCGGCAGCAGGCGATGATCATATCAAACACCAACAAGCCGCAAGCGGTCTGCTAAACGTAACGGCCACCCGGGTATTGAGCGATCTGAAGATCGACGAGCAAGCCCGCTCACACTCCAGTGAATCCGACCAGTAACACTACCGTACAGTCCGGTCTGATCGTCTGATATGTCGCATATCTTGCCCAGGGGTGGTAAACGTCAGACCCCAATAGCTCGATAAGTCGTGTCGATATGAGGCTCATAACGGGTCGAGAAACTACTGGTAACACTTACCAGCAATTCTCTGATCAGCCCTGGCCAGGGACTTCCTGTTATAGCCAATCGAACACAGTGCAACATCAACCCCTATACCGGGAGAGACGAATCCCCTCCTATCGCTCATTGCCTCCATGTGACTCTGGACTGTACCCAAAAACCACCGTTTTACACGCCCTCTTGGACGTGGTAAGATGGAAATCAAAGCACAGTGGGAACCACACAAGACTCTATGACGATCTCGGGTCAACAGACTACTCTGTACCAGTGTCACCAGAGAACTGCCATCTGACGTGAGGTATAATACCATCTGGGAGTTCTCGGCGAGTCCGTCCAGTGTACCCAGTCTTTACTGAGCACCCGTATATCATCTCTGATGTCAAACACCAATGGATATGGGATCGTCCATCGCCCATCTGTATGGGTCGAGAAGGTATACGCTAGTCTACTCTGGTATATCGATGCCCCGTCTCGATACACCCACGACTAGGGACTTTGAAGGATGTACTTATGGACTACCATGTCCCCACTAGTATGATCCGCATCATAGTCCAGGTAGTCAAGTACAAATCCTAAGGGCTTTACCAACATGTAACAGAGAGACAATCAGCATACACGTTAAGGTAAAGGGTAACCAGATAGCATACTATCATGTCGAGCAAGAAAGTCCTCCCTATATATGTCCCAGCATCCACTACAATATACATCCTATGTACAGTAATGGCCTCTAGGGCATACATATAACTAATATCTAGGTTAGCTTCCAGGTCACCTGCATGACTCACAGTAATCGATATAAAATATTTAGGGTCTCCGGGTGATAGCAGATCTCCAATAACACCTCAATTCCTACACAAACCCGATATCGGGGATTTCTAAGTTTGGGGTTTGGGGTTCTAGTCTCTGGTTTTGGTCCAGATTTTATCAATAAAGGAGTTGTAGTCACTTAGAATACCTCAATTGCACCATCACAATTCAAAACAAACCCTAAGCTCAACTTGGAATTTTCCAAGTTCACTAATCTACACTTAATCAAATTTAAACTAACATAGAAGCTAAAGGAACTTGATTACAACACTAATGGTGAAACAATTACCTCATTTGGCAACTCAAGAAATTTCTTGAGTTGCCCCAAGTGCTCAAATTCCAATTTTTCTTGATCTCCCATGCTTGTAGTTAGCTTGTGCATGAAATTTGTGAAGGGAATGTGTGGTTTTGATGTGGCTTTAGGGTTGTAGTGAAGAGTTTGAGGTGGTGGAGGGAGAGGGCAGCCAAGTGAGGAGAAGGGGAGGGAAATTATGAAGATGATGAATGAATAACAATGAGCCATGGTCAATGAAGACCCCTCACCTATCTCTCTCTTTCCCATACCTCAATACTTTATCCTTTTCTTTTCTTTTTCTTTTATTTCCTTTTCCTTTTTTCATTTCATGTCAAAACAAAACTAAGCTTGAAAAAGAAAAAGCCATGGTAGAAAAATATAACAAATGTGTAATATGACATGGTGATCACATGCACAAAACAAATCAATGCGTGATTAGTGAACCTTAATCAAGTTTAGGATAAACTTAAATATAATTAATTATAAAAATTTATAATTTTCCTAAATCACATAAATCCCTCCAAAAATCACCATTCAATTTAATTTTCCAATATTTTCCAAACTATCGGTTTATAATTATACCACATCATTAAAATATTGATAATAATAATTATTTAATTATATAAATTCCTAAAAATAATATTTTATTTTTTTGAAATGTTACAGTCTTCCTCCATTAAATAATTCGGTCCCCGAATTTAAATTTAAACCCCTCAATACTAAAACATTTCAGTAAAATGATTAAGTCGTTGGGGCTTCGAAATCATACAGACATAAAACATAACGTAGCATAATGCATGCGCATGAAAAACAAGTATATAACTCAAAATCAAAAATCCGTCAAGCATCCCGCAGTCATCAGAGTTATGGTGAAAACACCAATGTCAAAGTCCAATACGAAAACCAACATGATATATATCAAAACTATACATGTACACATCGTTGTAAATTCGTCAAAACATCTGAAAGAAATGCATGCCAAACCCTTTCAAGTCGCTGTGCGATGCGCGTATCACGGCACAGTAGCGGACGTTTATTGTAAGAAAATAACTATATATATATATCCTTTGTTTAACATACACGTCCCGCCGTTTTGAAAATAATTTAGAAGGGTTTCCTTTGTTAAATGTCTCGTGTCGTCTCGGACACGTAGGTAAATACTGAGACTATAGCTCCTTTTTGGAAATCCCTTCGATAACTATCAATGCATGCAAAATATATTCAGGTACTGTCCTCGAACTAGTCCCGCTCATCTACTATATCAAATAGTAAATATCATGAAAACGTACTGCTCAAAAGAAATCGTACTCAATAGTACATGTAACAATGCCACGTGCGTCTGGTGCGCACAGAAATCGAAATCAATGAATGTGCCATACATGTGCACAGAACTAAAAGCTATGTGCAACGGGTGTGCATGAAAACACCTGTTAAGGGCAACGGTGTGCCTGACAACAATATCCGGTGCATCTGATATGCACGAAGAATCCTGATTTAGTGCATCTGGTGTGCACCAAAATCGCATCAAGCGCGTTCGTATGCGCAAGAATCCAAATCAAGTGCACAGGGTGCACGAAAACAAATATCGAGTATCACAATCGAAATTGACCGTATACAACACATCTCAATCCAAATCAGGTATACCGTGCTATATAATCTCACAACCGCGTGTATCAGCGTGCACAAAATTGAATCAAAGTACTAAAAGTGCATGAAAACTATATCAAAGGCACAAATCAAATCACATACATACCATAGGCATGAAATCAACATCAACATCTCGAATGATATCAAATCGAAACCGAGTGCAACTGTGGTGCACGAAAACTCAATCATGCAAATAAATCGCCCAAAATACCGAAATTCAAATGACGGATACGTGATATTCGAATCACCAAATCACAAATCATCAATACTGTCGTCGATATGTCCTTCCTTCAATGTTGAGAAGGTGTCGGTGCATCCAAACCTAGCAGAGCAAGATATCTACTTGCCTCCTGTTCGTGTCCTGGCACCTGGTGGCTTTAGGCTCTTGTCTCTCACTGCGAATTTCCCGTTACATAACTCCTCGGCTGAACGGCCCAATATGGAAATGATGACGGAAACAGTTCCGCTCTGGCACATCCTCTAAAGATCTCTGGCCAACTGTCATGGTCACTCATAACATGTCTCGTTAATGATGTCGAACTCTGGCCAACTGGGTGTGCGTAATATGACCGATCATGGGTCCAAATCTCCTCGTGCAGTACTCCAGAAAGATTCTGTCGGGGTCTGTCCCAATCTTGTTTCGGCTGAACTGCCCGGAAGTTATCGCCCTTTACTAAATCTATTTCTTGTTCATGAACGGCTGCATACTCATCACGACTCCTTCTGGAAGATATATCCATATTCAACACCTCTGCATGCGTATCACATCTCTGATGTCAGTGGAGTGGAACGTCATCTCATCAAAATCTCGTACGAACCTATTACTCTACTTTTCTCTAATGTCGACTGATTCGTACTCGTCACTTCGTAGCTGTATGGACTGCGCTACAACGGCTACACTCATACCTAGAGTCTCCCAAGTAATGTATCCCATCACATGATATCCGGATGACATCGAACCTTTCGATCAATTCGTCAAAGTCCCATAATTCCCCGAGAGCTAAACACTCGTGCACAGTTTAATAATATCTAGTACATGCCACAGTATCTATGGACCAGCCGTAGAAGGGAAAACCCAAGCCTCATTAATGGCACTGCGGAACTTCCGCAAACCCTAAGGTTCAAAGGCGTTCCCATGGTCATTATATCGAGCTAGGGTTTCGTTCTTCTAGACGGTCCACATAATTACTTGCATGTTTTTCTGAATACCATAAACTTGGAAAAATGGGTTTCTGACATTCCATCGTTTTCTATCGACTCTCAACGTACCTGCGTGAAATCTTCTTAAGCTGGAATCAATCAATCTGATGACCTCGCATCGGGGTATGCAACGTACCACATGTCCTAGTCATTCATCCATGAGTGACTAGCGATCTTCTATCACCTCTCTAAGTACAACCCGTGCTGCAATAGCTTCAAATATCTGAGGCGATACCATGTCATTCGCAGGAACAACTGGCTCATTCGTCCACACGCTAAACAATGCCTCAATCATCAAGAATAAACGGTGCATTGACGGTCATCACATTCTAGCCGGCCTCTAGCAGTGGCCCAATCCTCTGGTGCTGATCAGCACGTTTGAGAAATTTTTAGTAAAAGCAATCCATCAATGCTCATGGCATGAAAAACAGAATAAAACGACACATCTATGCAATCGTGTGTCACTGGAATACATCCTGGTCAGTCCTCGTCCAAGACGAGCTCGTGCTGACCGCAACTCTAGCCGCATCTCTCTCTGCCTATGCAATCGTGGTAACAAAACCACCAACCGATATCGACGAGGATAGATCATAGGAATGAATATAATACTGTGCAAAGAAATGTACATCCTAAGGCTTCTTAAGCGGAGTAGCGTATCGTAAGTATGCCGTGGAACATACACACGGTACATCACTCTACTTAAGTTACCTACTCCATCAACCAAGGTCAACCTAGGCGACGAAAGTTAGGGTCTAATAACTCCTCGACCAAGTCTAACATCCTTAAGGTCAAGCTTAGGTTCCGAATATACATATACGCCCCAGACTCCGCATAGTCAGACATAGACTCGAACAAAGGTTAAACCTAGCGCTCTGATACCAACTTTGTCATGACCTGAAATAACACGTGATTGGCACTTGAATCATGTGAAGTCTATAGGACCACACCTAATTCAAGTAAGACAAAAGCCCAGAAATCTAAACCATTTAAAAGAAGAAGTGAAGGAAAAACTTAGTTTTAAAGCAAGTTTTTTAACAAAATAAGCTGTGGTAAGCATTTTTAAGATATCAAGTCCTTTCAAAAAATTTCGCCAGAGTTTCCTTTGTAAATACTGGCCCCAAACGGGTAAAAACATGCAAATTTACATAATGAATAAAGGCATCCCCAAGCGGGAGCTAGCTCTTCGTGAATTGGCGGACACAACCACGCAATGATATATGATATTCAACGCCGAAGGGCGAGGATCAAAACTCATCAAGAAAAGCAATATCCACCAGAAAACCAAAATAATACAAGCGCGACTCTAAGGTCGAAAGAATAAACATACTGGTCTTCTAAGTGTATAAATACACAAGTCTGGTTGATGGAGTTACTAGATACAACTGAAATATAAATAAGGTACAATGGTGGTCACGATACGAGTGAACCCACCTACCAAAGCAATCACCCGGAAGGAACCAGTGTTCCAGCAAGCCGCAACGATACCTGTACGGCAAAACCTGCAAGAAACTGTGGCACAACGGGGGTGAGTTGCCAACTCATGAGTAGAAAACATCACCGAGCAGAAATCACATGTATGACTCAATCCTAGGTCATACGATAATATATCCTCAATATAAAATAACCCTAAAACATCTACACATAAGTGTAATATCAAGTTCTCGTGTCGGTACCTCAGGTAGTAAAATAATCCATATATGATGTATGAATGCATTAAAATGAAAACAGAATACATCATGATTGAGAAAACTGTTTTCTTTATTTAGTGAGATTTATGTAAATAAAAATCGAGGTATCAACAATGAAATCAACATAGAATCCGTGTCAAGCATCGACACAAAACATATATCCCAATATCCAATATCTCGGGCTCCGGCAATCCGGACTGGCCCATATCATATAATCTCAATACAACAAGTCTCAATATCTCGGGCTCCGGCAATCCGGACTGGCCCCGGGCTCCGGCAATCCGGACTGGCCCAAATATCAATCTCACGACTTCGTCGGTATCCTCCGGATATCCGCCGCGTCATAAATAACCGGTCGGTAGTGCTTCCCTGCCAGGCTCAGCGCCATCATCTGTGACCATCTTGCCCCGGGGTACTGCACCGGGTCCACCATGCACCCGCACACAGTTCCTCCTCCTCCTCGAATCAGGTGTATGATATGGCTCAAGAGCCGAGAAAACTCATGGTGGACATATCTCATATCATATCATGAGAAAACAGCAATTTCTATCCTTTGAAATGAAAATGATTTTTATAAAATCCTTGCGGTTTCTCCAAATCCAGAAATCTCATGGAAAATCCGAATCCCATAAATCAAGTCAATAAACAGTGAATACGAGCATAAAGCCCCATAATATTGCATGGCAAATGAATATACACATGCATGAGATATCACAGTAATAATGCAATGTCTAAACTAGCATATGAAAGCAAACGCGCTAGTACTATATTAAGACTACCGCTAGCAATTTGTATAATGAAGTAATATTATCTAATGTGTACGTGATATGGCAGTTACCGATGATGATGTGTGTGAGCCGGCAAGAAAGTGTACGTGGAGCATACGCATCATCGGTAATGGTGCTGGTGTCTTGACAGCAGGATTTCATAATCACTAAAGTACACATTAAGCATGTAATGCGATGATAACATGTATAAACGGAGAATGAATAGTAAACGCAACAATAAAGAGTATACATTTCTATATACGAGTCATACAGTTTTTGTTGTCTGAAATCGCACGGATCGTGGCGTTTAGAAAATAGGGGCTACGGTGTGTTTAAGAAAATGTACGTTCTTTGAAATATCTGTAGTATCCCTTGGCCTGTCTTTAAAATACTCACGATTCATTAGTTTTGGAAATAAGTATGACTCACGCCCAACTCTAACATCTACAAGTAAACTACAGGACAAGCTAAAAGAGTAACCAAAGGGTAAGGAAATCCACCTAAGTATGAGTCGATATATATATCTAGTAGTTGGTGATCCCGCCTCAATAGCATCACATACGATAAAATATATAATACGACATCCTCGAGTCAAGAGTGCGGATCTATTATCATAATTATATATCGTATGGTAAATCCATCGTACGGCATCCCAAAATCGGGGTACGGGTCGCCTATCACATATACCTCAATATCCATATGGTATCATTATCATAATAGCATGAATATGGTACTGATCTAAGTCTAGTACATACCGATACCATCAACATATATCCGCGTATGTAAGAAAACACGTCGCCCATCAATCCGCTAATATAATATGTCATATCTCGTAACACGACCTAATCACATCACCGATCTCACGGCATCATGCCCAATCACATCGACTCATCTCCAAGTATCATATACTATCCGCATCATACGGGTATACGTATATGTATATATATATATATTTATATAGAAACACATCCACATACATATATATATATATATACATATATCATATACACCAACATATAACACATGTGTGCATGTGTGTGTGTCAACTTTATTCTAGGGTTCGCGACTACGAAACTAACTAAAAACGTTTTCTACCAATTACACTAAAACTAACATATGCTTTTCTAATATCTTCTTGCTAGTAAGTAACATTCCACATAACACATATCCGTATATAAATACATAATATATCATATGCTACACTACGAACTGCGGGGGTGCTATACTCCATCTGTTAGTGTATATGCCCTAAAGGCCATTACTGTATCATACTAGTTTGTATATTACTTAATGGAAGCTTGGGATATTCACCTTGTATATACAATCTTGCTCAAAAATAGTAGTATGCTACTTGGTTTGTTTCTACTTCAATGTGTACATGTGTTTATTTTAGTATATCGCCTATACACATTAGTGGAGCCCTTAGGATCTTTGCTTGATTACCAGCGTTGTGATGGCAGTCACACTAGTGGGGCTGGGTAATCTATAAGCACATCCTTATGCAGGTCCCTGGTCGCAGGACTATCGAGACAGGGCATCGATACTCCGGAGTAGACTAGCGCATGCGCTTCTCATCCCAGTGTGGGAGACGGTCTGTCCCACAGCCGTCGGTACGTCGTACTTGAGATAGTATGCGGGTGCTCGTTGGGTTACGAGTACACTGGACAGGACTCGTCGGGAACTGACTAGTTGGTATTATGCCTATCGTCAGTTATCAGTTCCCAGGTGACATGGGTACAGCTTAGTCCGCTGACTTGACACTGTCATTTCGCCTCGAGTGTGTCCCCACTGTACTTTGATTACTACCCTACTACGGCTCAAAGGAGTCGTGCAAACAGGTGGTAGTTGGGTGCAGTCCCGAAGCACTTGGAGGCAGTGACGGTTAGACAGGATTCGTCTCTCCCGGTATTGGGGGTTGACATCGCGCTGTGTCTAGGAGAGCCATTACACGAGTAGTCCCTGGCCAGGGCAAACGAGATATACTGGTAGGCTTCCAGTGTTATCGCAGGGTGTTTTGGGCTTCACTCCGACACGACTTGTACCGCTATTGGGGGACTGACGTTTACCATCCCCTAGACCCGCCATGCGATGTATCAGACGAACAGACCGGACTGTACGGAGAATGTCACATTCAGGCTCAGTAGGAGTTCAGATGGGTTTCGCCTCATCAGTCTTCTTGTCGGCATCAACCTGGGGACCGTTACGCACAGCTAGTGCCGCTTGCGGTCTGTGGTTAAACCCACTGCCAGCGTAGTGTCGAGTCTTTAGAGTCCCACACAGAAAGCTATTCGCCTTTAGGCAAAAGAGTAGAGGTCGCATGGTTTTGCGGCAGGTCTCATGGTTTTGCGACAGGGTTCGGTCACATCCGTTCACTTATGCACGTACAGTGTCCGGATAGTTATCACTAGCGGGCTTTGGTTTAAGCCAGATCCTAGTGTACGTTTTGGGATTGGATTTATCCAGTATGTATTCGTGTTCCTTGGAACGTGGATGCGGGTGTGTATGCACAGTTGACGGAGAGACAGAGGCAGAGGATTCTCATTAGGGTTGTTGACCGTTGACTGTTGACTATTGACTTTTTGGTCAACCCTAATGAGAATATGATATATGATTAACAATAATATTAATTAAGTATTGTGGTGACATGGTTGTTGAGGGGTTGACTTTGTTGACTTGTTGACTTTGTTGACCGGTTGACTAGGTTGGACTAGTTGACCATCATGATGACAATGGCTATCATTTCATGGCAAAGACTTTTTACTTGCTTGTTTCTTTTGTGAGAAATGAGTGCATGAAATGATTTAGCCATTTTGACTTGAACCATTTTACACAATACTTGATTATTATTTTTGTGATGATGGTTTTGGATTATGAGAGCCAAAAGAGAAAAGTCTTCTCTCATTCTTTCATGCTCATTCTCTCTCTTGTTCTTGAGCTCTCATCTTCCTCCTCTTGCTCTCCCTCTCTTGATTCAATGGTTCACTTGTCTCATGAGTTGAGAACCAAGAACCATAGATAAAATCCCATACAAACTCTTCTCTACTCACTCTAGTTCACAAGGTTTAGCAAACCGAGTGAACTAGTTTCTTCAAAGTTCGAAGAAGGAGCCAAAGGTTGAAGCTTTCAGGTGGATCTATCTTCGGCGCAAGGAGACGACATGGAGAAGCCGATTCGGACGACCATCGAAGCTTGAAGACGAAGGAGTTCGAGAAAAAGAAAGGTATATCACCCTAACCGAGTAGTTAGCAACTCGTAGTTAGGTTGTTAGTTAGATATTTAACAAAGATCCGGGTTTTGAGTCCATGTTACCACCACTAGAAAATTGTTTTTCACCAAATTCCACATGCCCGAAAGTACCGGGAGAGGTAGCATGGACTTACACCATCCACCTGACTTCCCCCGTAGATATATATCTACTCACCTTGATCCTTACTTGCCGAAGTAGATGTCGCCATTCTCTTCTTCGTCGTCCAAAGTCTACACGAGGGTTCCTAAATATATAACATATAGTATCGTAAACCGAATCGCACATGAAAACCAAAACGACACACGAAACACGCATAGGTACCCATGGTCTACGCATGCAAGAATAACCAAACATCCCTCGAGATTGAAGTGCAAACGTCACACCACCGAGTCAAAACCCAAATACTAAAATCTAAGTAATAAATAGTTGCAAAACCAAACCAGCAACATAAGAAAACACTTCCGGATTTTGTTTCAGGTGAAATTAGCCAATTTTGCATATGTGGAGGGTCTAATTTACTGAAAATGGAGCTATGGACCAAGCACGAACCAAAATGGAAGTACCCAGGCAGCAAATTGCAGCCAATGAGGTTAAATCTGCGGCCTGGATGAAGGAGTTTGGGCTCAGGCCTCTAGGTTAGCTTCCAGGTCACCTGCACGACTCACAGTAATCGCTATAAATTTTTTACGGTCCCCGGGTGATAAAAGATATCCAATAACACCTCAATTCCGACACAAACCTGATATCGGGGATTTCTAAGTTTGGGGTTTGGGGTTCTAGTCTCTTGTTTAGGTCCAGGTTTTATCAATAAAGGAGTTGTAGTCACTTAGAATACCTCAATTGCACCATTACAATTCAAAACAAACCCTAACCTCAACTTGGATTTTTCCAAGTTCACTAATCCACACTTAATCAAATTTAAACTAGCATAGAAGCTAAAGGATCTTGATTACAACACTAATGGTGAAACAATTACCTCATTTGGCAACTGAAGAAATTTCTTGAGTTGCCTCAAGTGCTCAAAATCCATTTTGTCTTGATCTCACATGCTTGCAGGGAGCTTGTGCATGAAATTTGTGAAGCGAATGCGTGGTTTTGATGTGGCATTGGGCTTGTAGTGAGGAGTTTGAGGTGGTGGAGGGAGAGGGCAGCCAAGTGAGGAGAAGGGAAGGGAAATGATGAAGATGATGAACGAATAACAACGAGCCATGGTCAATGAAGACCCCTCACCTCTCTCTCTCTCTTGCCCATACCTCAATACTTTATCCTTTTCTTTTCTTTTTCTTTTATTTCCTTTTCCTTTTCCTTTTCATTTCATGTTAAAACAAAACCAAGCTTGAAAAAGAAAAATCCATGGTAGAAAATGTAACAAATGTGTAATATGACATGGTGCATGACACAAGCATAAAACAAATCAATGCGTGATTAGTGAACCTTAATCAAGTTTAGGATAAAATTGAATATAATTAATTATAAAAATTTATAATTTTCCTAAATCATATAAATCCCTCCAAAAATCACCATTCAATTTAATTTTTCAATATTTTCCAAACTATCGGTATATAATTATACCACATCATTAAAATATTGATAATAATTATTATTTAATTATATAAATTCCCAAAAAGAATATTTTATTTTTCTGAAATGTTACAAATATACTGCTCCTCAAAAGTGGGTAAATTTATAACTCGCGATAGACGTATTGTCTTCCATGTTACCTGGGAAGCAACAATCCGTTGTTCCTCTGCGCCGTATAACATATATCCATTTGAATGTTTTGGATATCCCACAAAATTACATAAAATTGATCGTGTCTCGAGTTTTTCTTGGTTCTGCTTTTTAACATAAGCAGGGTAACCCTAAATCTTAATACGTTTAAGATACAGACTCTTACCACTCCATATTTCATATGAAGTCTTAGGTACGGATTTGGATGAAATCTGATTCAATAGGTATGCCGCTATTTCCAGTGCATATCTCTAGAACGAAAGAGGTAACTCAGCATTACTCATCATTGAGCGAACCATATCCAATAGGGTACGGTTCCTCCCGCTCCGATACACCGTTATGCTATTGTGTATATGGAGGAGTAAGCTGAGAGAGAATATCATTCTCTTTTAAGTAGTCGAGAAATTCCGTGCTTAAGTATTTCCCTCCTCTATCTGATCGGAGGATCTTGATACCTTTTCCAATTTGGTTCTTATTTCGTTTCTGTATTCTTTGAATTTCTCAAAATCTTCAGATTTGCGTTTCATAAGATACACAAATCCAAATTTAGAGAGATCATTAGTAAATGTAATGAAGTAAGAGAACCCATCCCTTACATATATAGACATTGGACCATACACATCACTATGTATGAGTCTTAGGAGCTCTGTAGCTCTTTCTCCGTGTCCGGTGAACTGAGATTTGGTCATCTTACCTTTGAGACAAGATTGACAAGTTTTATAAGATGTAAATTCGAACGGACCCAAATATTCATCCTTATGCAACTTAGCTAATCTTTTCTTTTTGATATGACCCAGTCTACAATACTAAAAGTAGGTTTCGTTCGTATCTGAACTTTTCCTCTTGCGTATGTTTTGTACATTAAGAACCGTGTTTTTATTTAGAACATATATACCATTATACAGTGTACCTTCTGCAACCAATATCTGATTAAGGTAAATGTTCATGATATTTCTATCTAGAACAAAGTTATATCCATCATTATTAAGTAAAGAAACCGATATAATATTGCAAAGTATAGAAGGTACATAGTAGCAATTGGTTAAAATCATAGTATTTCCGCTTGGCAATACAAGGTGATATTCACCGACTGCTGCAGCATTAACCTGTGTTCCATTCCCTACTCTGAGCGGCATATCACTAGGTGCAACTATCTTACTTTTTCTCTGTCCCTATAATAAATTACAGATATGAGATCCTGATCCGGTATCTAGTACCCAAGAGATAGGGCTGACCGAAAAATAGTTCTCAATTACAAGAACACCTGAAGAAGATGTAATAATATGCTTCTTCTTCACCGGGGTCATCAAAGAACTCATGCAATCCTCTTTCCAATGCTCATGCTCATGACATTTTTCATAACTCAGAGCCGAAACTACGTTCTCTAGCCCCGAATAAGAATTCGGGTCGGTCAAGTCATACATTTTATTATCTTAATAAATGCATGACATGATAGCTGCAATTAGAAGAGAGGAAAGAAACATTCAGTGCATGCTCTTGCAAGTTTAGACTGGTTATTATTTTATCTAAACATGATAGCTCCCACCGTTTCCTCGAATTCTCCTTCAAACCCTAAAAGGAGAACTAGTCGGGGTTATGTACGCTGCATAAGTTTGCTAACCATTCAGCCAGGCAAGTGTTGGTACTCCGAGGGAATCTCCCCGTGCTTTCGCACGGACCTAATAAAATAACCTTGTTTTCGCAGAGGCATAACCCCATTAACCCTTTTTTAGACACCTAATAGGTTAGCTAGTTGTGAAGTGAAAATCTCCCAAAAGTAATTCTACCCATCAGTGGGATCGGGGCTCAACTATCATCGTGTGATAATCTAGACGGAAGCCACTCTAGTCACCACATTCTAGAAGGTATGCAATACTAGCAAGTTTCCTGTATATTTGAAAATCCCGATGTGGTTTTTATCCCCAACGGCATATGACCTTGACACAGTCAACATATAATAAGTCGCCAGTCAAGTTCAACCCGTCATTGTCCAAGATTCCATTAGACCCACCGGCATGACTCTTGACACAGTCAAAATGGTCATACAACTGTCCTAACCAATCACACTTCATGCTAAAAACAAGCACTACTTAGCTACCGTACCCTTCGTCTTAACACATTCAGCATACGTAGCACGAATACTAAGCAATACTTGTAAGAAATGACAAAAGGCTACGACTGGCTTTTGGCGAAAAGCCTTTAAAGTAATGAACTTGATATCGTTGAAAGAAACTAGTGATTTCAAAAACGAGAGGTTCAAACTCAAATTTGAAAACTTTTGGTTTTATGAAATACCGAGTAGTTTTGAGAAGAACCGAGTGGTTTTGAAATTTGATTCAAACAACATCCTTTTTAGGTTTATTTTCTTGCATTAATATGAATTAATGCGGTCCATGTTGGATAAGTATGCCCTAGAGGCCATTATTCTGTAAGTCCACGGTAGCGCCACGGCCGTCTAGCAGACGCCAAATGCGGAACAAAAACTTTTTACAACTGGCGCTATCGCGTACTATAACCCGGATCTGCCATTAAAGCTAAACTAACAAACTACAAAGTGGGTAGAATAGTTATACCGAACGATTCGAGCCTTCGGCCTTCAACCATCATCCCACGCTTGTTGCGGCTGCTCCGATCTCCTGAATCTCCGGTCTCGTCGTCCAGGTGGCACCACGTCGACGGATCTTTAAACAGGCTCCCGCCTATGAACTGAGGCAACTCGATCGTCAAGTTTGCTAAAAGAGACGACCAAGATGAAGTAGAGAATGAGTAGAACACTATGTCTCGTTACGTCCAAGGCTATGGACGAACAGTTAATGAAGTTGCCTTTTGGAATCGGGTGAAATAAGAAATGAGGCTTATCTAATTTCCATGAGTCCAAAACAATATCAATCTTTTTCTAGCAACCATGAGCTTTCATCAAGGGGTGGCCGGCCTTTTAAGGAGAAGAGGAGGTGAGTGTAGGAGTGGGAGGGTGACTCTAACACTGAAGCTTATCATGACTCACTAATGACACCTAGTGTGAACACAATAATGAAAGTGATGATTCATAACCATAGTCATCAACTCATTTAATGCACCATTAATGAACAAAGCCACCTCACCATCCCAGTCACCATCCTAGTCACCTCTTCTAGAAGCTTCCATACTAATCCCAAGAAAAGATAAATCCGTATTTAACCAAATGTTAAATACGGCTGATAGAAAACTGGAAACTATCAACTTCCAAAAGTGATCCTGAAACGAATTTCAGGATAACCCCGTAATGGTATAAACATACCCGCATTTGTATTACGACCGAATACAAATGCATATGAGACAAAGATGTTATATCTACAGAGTATAATACTCATAGCCCGTGTGATACCGAACATCTCGAGCAAGACTGTCATATCGGTATAGGTCCTGCCTCAATCATTGCAATCACGTACCTGTGATCCAATAATTGACTTTGAGGGCTCTATCTCCAACAATCTCCCACTTACACTCAAGGCTAATTATTGCGATGTTGCATACTCATAGCCCGTGTGATACCGAACATCCAACTCCTCTACTAATCAGTTTCATAAGGCTAGTTTGTAAAACTCTTATGTTCGAGAAATAGCCTCAGTGAGTGGATCCGCCCTGATGTTTCTTTCTATCTCTCTCTTAATCTCAAGTTCGCGGAGAAAGATATCTCCCGAATCGAGTAATACCTGTCTTAGAATATGTCTGGATATCTGATGGGACCTAGTTCATAAATGAACTCCAAATCCAAACTTTTTAGACTGTATCGATAACTGAACCTAATCAGTTTCCAGCACCATGCCTCCCATAGTATCCTCTTGGACTACCTGTCCATAATACTGTCCCTCGTCAGAGGGAAAACTATAACTCTGACAATCACTCTGTCATCCATGTCACCTTTGAAGCCTGGAATGATAATCGTCTCCCGAAGGAGGCTGCCGTCATCATATCCGTAGAACAAACACTTATATTCTAAAACTGCTTCCTTATGTTTCTTCAGGATTGGATTAATATAAACTTATCGCATCAAGTGCAAAAACTACATCTGGTGTGGTACTTGACATCTCATGATTAACTCAATTGCCTAAGCAAGTGATCTGCCAATCATGCACATCCCTCTCTCCTTTAGTCTCTAAGACACCTTTAGAGAGGGTGACTCCATCACCTGCAGGTACACCACCATGCTAGGAGTCTGCTATTCTAAATACCATTAGAATACTTTCAAAGTACCCATATTGGGAAACTGCCCAAATCTAGATCTAAAACCGTAGATCTAGTAACCAGAATGTCTGATATTATATCCATATCCTTTCTGAAGAAACAACTGTGTGACGACCAAAGTACGACCGATCATAGTACATGAATTTTACTTCCTACTCTGTGTATGTCATCCAAATACCAGGACATCACACCCTACTACCTTCTTAATAGATCCATCCCCTATTCTGATGAAGTCAAACCTATGACTGTCACATCAAAATTTGATGATCTTATCTCCGCTATATCTGCTCAAGTCTATAAATGGACATAAGCTACTTGCCCACTATGCTTCCGCTGCTCCCACTGACTATGACAACCCTCTGGCAGGATAATATCTACGTACACTTCTAAAGCATGTTTAGAACGAAGTTATACTTATCCTCTTCTCGGGTCTCATAGTCTGGAACAACAGTAGTGTCAAGTCTGGGTAAACAATAACCTCCCTGTCACCGTCCTTGAGGCTACCGGAGTACCTCTCGAGTGTCTAAGGTTACCCACCATATCTGCGGAGTGGCTATTGGAATGTCAAAACTGATTGAATATATAGGTCCTATTAAATTTTCCGTAATCGTTTGCGGTTCTGGAATCACTTCCAGTTCTACCATACTCCCACTACTGTTTTTTGAAAAAATCCATTTTACTAAAACTGTGGCGAGTCAAGAACAATATCACTATTGATCTTCCAGATGGTAGAAATGTCAACCCTCGTCAAAGCCATGGTCAACCCACAAACAGCCATTACAGAAACGTGCCTTGAGTTATCCAGTGTCTGGTTTTAAGCATAAGCTGGACAACTTCCCTTACCTTAATATCGTTAAGATATGAACCATTCTATATCCAATATAGAAACAGAGGCACAAATTTAATTGGAACCAGATTCAAATCATGCAGCTGTCTCCAGCGCATATCATCTTAATGGAAAAAGGCTAATCATCATTACTCAACTTAGGAATCCAACCAATTATGAGTAACCTGAAAGAGAAACAAGTTTCTCAAAACCATTACTATCATCTGAATACCAATTACAAGAATCTATATCTTCAATCTATTTGAAGAATCCCGATACTTGTGATACCTGGTTCTCTACTTTATTCTTATACCCACAACTTCTCAAAACTTAGACATTGTATTTCTATGAAACACTTGTCTAAATACCAGAGAAGTCACAAGTAAACAGAACATAGTACGAGGACCTACCCCTGTGTCCTGACGGACACTGGACAACATACAATACTCTGTATAAGTCCACTGAGTTGAATAACTCAAAACCTGTGCATCGTAGGTTGAAAACTGTACCCAGGCAATTTCCTCAAATATCACCAATTACAACGAATTCCGATATAATGAGGATGATCACCTTAATTCCCAATAACTTACTCCCACTCATCATCTGTAAAACTATACAGATATGAGAATGGAACCTGGTAAATAGATACCCTGGAGTAAGTATCTAATCGGGAAATCAGTTTTCTTTTAACAATGTACAGTGTAACTGAAACTTGAAAATGTTTCATAGGGGTATCCTAGTATTCCTTGTAATACCTCTTCCATAATCCTATTCATGACTTTAACCGTATATATTTTTGCCATCTTTCCAAATCCCTTTATTTGTCTTTAGTCGTTACCTTCTGTACACCTTTGTTAGGCTAAATGGTTTTCTTCCTTTCCTACCGTTCGGCACCAGCCTATGGTTTGGAAGAAGACTATACAGTAAGCATAATAGGTGTACTCTCCTAATCCTAGGAGTACTCGCAACTTGAGAGAAGGTGATGATAAAAGACTACTGAATAAAACCTTATTCTTTTAAAGGTGAAATAGGAGTGGCGATGAAGTACGCGGTTTGGTCGTGAATGATAACAGTCGCAATTTACTTTGCTCTCTTTCTAATCCCTTTATTTTGTCTTTAATTATTCCCTTCTGTACACCCTACTTAGGCTAATTGGTTTTCTTCATTCCCTATCTTTCGGCACCTGCCTAAGGTTTGGAATAAGACTATCCAATAAGCGTAATAGGTGTACTTTCCTAAACTAAGGTGCCCTCGCAACCTGAGAGAAGGTGATAACAAAAGACAACTGAATAAACCAATTCTATTTCTCCTGAACCTGGATCCATCCTCGAAGAAGTCCCTTCGAGTTCGTATATAACCATACGATGGATTTATCCAATGGAAGTGGATATCCGTAGTAATACGGGGTGTTCTGAGAAATACAAAGGGTAAAAGAAGGAGCGGCAATGACTTATGCAACTAAGACAATCCAAAGGCCAGTATTTTAAGAAGGTTCGGTCAACTTGGTCACTGAGTCATAGTCTAGGGTCGGTCAAAAGGTCGCTGCAAAAGAGAGAGAGAAAAGAAACACTCCGCGTGCACTCTAACCTAGATCAAAATGGTTATCAATTTATCTAATCAGGAAAACTCCCACTGTAATATCAAATTCTCCTCCAAACCTGAAAGAAGAATTAGTCGAGATCACCCGAAGAGTATACCAACTCATCAGTGAGAATCGGGATCCAACTATCATCGCATGATAACTTGATGGAAGCCACTTAAGTTATCACACTCCAGAAGGTATGCGCATGCCTGGTAAGTTTCCTGTATATTTGAAACTCCCGATGTGATTTTTGCCCCATGCTCTTATGACCTTGGCGAAGGTCAAAATGTCATAAGTCACATGCCAAGTTCTACCCGTCATTGTCCAGGTCAATTTGAACCCACCCGTACATACCCTTGACGAGGGCCAAAATAGTAGTACGACTGTCCTAAACCAACACATCTATCTATGCTACAAATGAATACCCAGCAGCTACCAATAACTCTGTCTTGGCGAAGGTCAAAATACATAGCTTGAATACTACTGAATACCCAAAAGAAATGATGGAGGGCTACGGCTGGTTTTTGGCGAAAAAACCTTTAACGTAATGAACTTGATATCGTTGAAGGAAACTGATAGCTTTTTATAAAAATACAGTGGCGAAAACGTTTTGCTAAAGAGGTCATTCCCGGTGAAGGGATCTTGGCTCTTTCCTCGTGGAATGAGGTGCAGGATATTCACACTGAATACCACTATGCAAAGTAACTTGTAATCGACTATACTGAAGTTATCACCGTGACGTAAACTTCTGCCCAAGGGGTCACTCCCGGTGAAGGGATCTCGGCCCTTGCCTCGTCGAATGAGGTGCGAGATATTCTAACTGAATATCACTATGCAAAACAAAAGGAAACATCTTTGTAATAACACCCTTTTAAAATTTGTTCCAACAACATCAAATATAGGTTTGTTTTATCCTTGCATTGATAAGAATCAATGCAGTCCCATCAATCAATCACACCAGAAAAGAACGAAAAAAAATGTATGTTTATACCATCCGCATTCGTCACTGGGTCCCGTCATCACCCGTTAGGTTACTTAACTAACGACAGAGCGGGGGCTGGACTAGCACGGGTGTAAAACATATACAACATCTAATATTATATATACCAATATACAATAATCGCTCCAGGCGTGATAATATGCAACATTACAGAAAAGTAATAAGCATCACTGAACAATACAGATAATCTGGGATCCCCGGGTTTCACAGAGCCGCTGCTGAAACCTGACGTTCCCCTGGTCGTGTGGATAGCCTGTGCAATGAAACCTAAACCCCTACGGGTGCGGCAAGTTACCCGCCAAAACCTGAAGCGAGGTAGTCCCCATAACATAGTGAATGGAACACCCGGCACTTCACGGAATCTGGTAAATTAAGCACCCGTCCTTGGGTCAACCTGTACCCCGTACGAGTGCGGCGAGCAGTCTGCCAATTCTAGAGTGAGGTCCTTCTGCCTCTTAAAGCCATGAGATACGGATCCGTTGCCCTCCAGAACCCGGCTATCCGTGCACTCCTTCGCGGAATAAACCCAGTACAGAAATAAAAATATATACAACGGGTACATCGACCTTGACCCGGTCGTGCCCCAAAAGAATATTATACAAACAGGCAGCGACGGCAGTCCACATGTTGGACGCTCGCCCCGCAATATCATATGTACAAATAAATCGAAACTGCACTATCATTGCACCCTGCTATCCACCACGACATATCCGCAACAATACAGCACAACACAGAACATCAACGCGAATGTCACGTTCGCAAACCCGTCTAAAAGAACTATAGCAATCAGACGCGGTTTACCGATCAAATGACATTCCCGGTCGGAGATATAATGTAAATACTGTTAGTTATATATATGCCCTAGAGGCCATTACTGTACATTGGATGTATATTGTAGTGGATGCTGGGACATATATAGGTAGGACTTTCTTGCTCGACATAATAGTACGCTATCTGGTTGCTCTTTATCTTAACATGTATACTTTCTGTCTCTCTGTTACATGTTGATAAAGCCCTTAGGATGTGTACTCGACTTCCAGGACTGTGATGCAGATCATACTAGTGGGGCCTGGGTAGTCCATGAGTACATCCTTCAATGTTCCTAGTCGTGGGAATATCGAGACGGGGCATCGATATTCCAGAGTAGACTAGCGTATATCTTCTCGATCCATGTGATGGGCGATGGATGATCCTATATCCATTGGTGTTTGACATCAGAGATGGTATGCGGGTGCTCAGTGGAGACTGGGTACACTGAACGGACTCGCCGAGAACTCCCAGATGGTATTATACCTCACGTCAAATGGCAGTTCTCTGGTGACACTGGTACAGCTTAGTCTGTTGACCCGAGATCGTCATAGAGTCTTGTGTATCTCCCACTGTGCTTTGATTTCCACCCTACCACGGCTCTACTGAGTCGTGCAAACAGGTGGTTTTTGGGTACAGTCCCGATTCACATGGAGGCAATGAGCGATAGGAGGGGATTCGTCTCTCCCGGTATTGGGGGTTGATGTTGCGCTATGCTCGACTGGCCATAACAGGAAATCCCTGGCCAGGGTTGCAGTGATATACTGGTAAGAGTTATCAGTAGTTTCACGAATGTTATGGACCTTACGTCGGCATGACTTATCAAGCTACTGGGGTCTGACGTTTACCACCCCTAGGCGAGATATGTGACATAGCAAACGAACAGACCGGACTGTACGGTAAGTGTTACTGGTTGGATTCACATGAGTGTGAGCGGGCTTGCTCGTTGATCTTCAGATCGCTCAATTCCCGGGTTGCCGTTACGTTTAGCAGACCGCTTGCGGCTTGTGGGTGCTTGATATGATCATCATCTGCTGCCGGCGTATTGACGAGTCTTTAGAGTCCTACACAGAGGTTTCCTGGCTCAAGAGAAACGAAATAGGAGCGCATATGAGATATGTGTGGGACAAAGAATAATGCGTGTATGTGATATCGTATTCTATTCTCGCGATGAATGTATCGAATGGTTGTATGCGATATAACCTAGTTATCGAATCAAGGATTGATTCGATAAGTCGATACATTGGATACTAGTCGGTTATATGCGACATGACCGGATCATTGAATCAAGTGTTGATTTAATGATTTAATGTATAATTATATATTTGATATATTACTTTGCATTAACTAGTATTGGTTCACTTTAAATGGATTTTCTCACTTGAAATGCACATTGTATATGTGATATATTTTTGTGCACAAGATTATATCATGTTTGATTATATATGAATGTTTGGGTGTATGTTTAGTTTAAACCATGGTAATGTTAATGGTTAGGGTGACATATTTGTTGAGGGGTTGACTTTATTGACTTGTTGACTTTGTTGACCGGTTTACTAGGTTGGACTAGTTGACCATCATGATGACAATGGCTATCATTTCATGGCAAAGACTTTTTACTTGCTTGTTTCTTTTGTGAGAAATGAGTGCATGAAATGATTTAGCCATTTTGACTTGAACCATTTTACACAATACTTGATTATTATTTTTGTGATGATGGTTTTGGATTATGAGAGCCAAAAGAGAAAAGTCTTCTCTCATTCTTTCATGCTCATTCTCTCTCTTGTTCTTGAGCTCTCATCTTCCTCCTCTTGCTCTCCCTCTCTTGATTCTATGGTTCACTTGTCTCATGAGTTGAGAACCAAGAACCATAGATAAAATCCCATACAAACTCTTCTCTACTCACTCTAGTTCACAAGGTTTAGCAAACCGAGTGGACTAGTTTCTTCAAAGTTCGAAGAAGGAGCCAAAGGTTGAAGCTTTCAGGTGGATCTATCTTCGGCGCAAGGAGACGACGGGGAGAAGCCGATTCGGACGACCATCGAAGCTTGAAGACGAAGGAGTTCGAGAAAAAGAAAGGTATAACACCCTAACCGAGTAGTTAGCAACTCGTAGTTAGGTTGTTAGTTAGATGTTTAACAAAGATCCGGGTTGTGAGTCCATGTTACCACCTCTAGAAAATTGTTTTTCACCAAATTCCGCATGCCCGAAAGTACCGGGAGAGGTAGCATGGACTTACACCATCCACCTGACTTCCCCCGTAGATATATATCTACTCACCTTGATCCTTACTTGCCGAAGTCGATGTCGCCATTCTCTTCTTCGTCGTCCAAAGTCTACACGAGGGTTCCTAAATATATAACATATAGTATCGTAAACCGAATCGCACATGAAAACCAAAACGACACACGAAACACGCATAGGTACCTATGGTCTACGCATGCAAGAATAACCAAACATCCCTCGAGATTGAAGTGCAAACGTCACACCACCGAGTCAAAACCCAAATACTAAAATCTAAGTCATAAATAGTTGCAAAACCAAACCAGCAACATAAGAAAACACTTCCGGATTTTGTTTCAGGTGAAATTAGCCAATTTTGAATATGTGGAGGGTCTAATTTACTGAAAATGGAGCTATGGACCAAGCACGAACCAAAATGGAAGTACCCAGGCAGCAAATTGCAGCCAATGAGGTTAAATCTGATGCCTGGATGAAGGAGTTTGGGCTCAGGCCTCTAGGTTAGCTTCCAGGTCACCTGCACGACTCACAGTAATCGCTATAAATTTTTTAGGGTCCCCGGGTGATAGCAGATATCCAATAACACCTCAATTCCGACACAAACCTGATATCGGGGATTTCTAAGTTTGGGGTTTGGGGTTCTAGTCTCTTGTTTAGGTCCAGGTTTTATCAATAAAGGAGTTGTAGTCACTTAGAATACCTCAATTGCACCATTACAATTCAAAACAAACCCTAACCTCAACTTGGATTTTTCCAAGTTCACTAATCTACACTTAATCAAATTTAAACTAGCATAGAAGCTAAAGGATCTTGATTACAACACTAATGGTGAAACAATTACCTCATTTGGCAACTGAAGAAATTTCTTAAGTTGCCTCAAGTGCTCAAAATCCATTTTTTCTTGATCTCCCATGCTTGCAGGGAGCTTGTGCATGAAATTTGTGAAGCGAATGCGTGGTTTTGATGTGGCATTGGGCTTGTAGTGAGGAGTTTGAGGTGGTGGAGGGAGAGGGCAGCCAAGTGAGGAGAAGGGAAGGGAAATGATGAAGATGATGAACGAATAACAATGAGCCATGGTCAATGAAGACCATTCACCTCTCTCTCTCTCTTGCCCATACCTCAATACTTTATCCTTTTCTTTTCTTTTTCTTTTATTTCCTTTTCCTTTTCCTTTTCATTTCATGTTAAAACAAAACCAAGCTTGAAAAAGAAAAATCCATGGTAGAAAATGTAACAAATGTGTAATATGACATGGTGCATGACACATGAACAAAACAAATCAATGCGTGATTAGTGAACCTTAATCAAGTTTAGGATAAACTTGAATATAATTAATTATAAAAATTTAAAATTTTCCTAAATCCTATAAATCCCTCCAAAAATCACCATTCAATTTAATTTTTCAATATTTTCCAAACTATCGGTATATAATTATACCACATCATTAAAATATTGATAATAATTATTATTTAATTATATAAATTCCCAAAAAGAATATTTTATTTTTCTGAAATGTTACAAATATACTGCTCCTCAAAAGTGGGTAAATTTATAACTCGCGATAGACGTATTGTCTTCCATGTTACCTGGGAAGCAACAATCCGTTGTTCCTCTGCGCCGTATAACATATATCCATTTGAATGTTTTGGATATCCTACAAAATTACATAAAATTGATCGTGTCTCGAGTTTTTCTTGGTTCTGCTTTTTAACATAAGCAGGGTAACCCTAAATCTTAATACGTTTAAGATACATACTCTTACCACTCCATATTTCATATGGAGTCTTAGGTATGGATTTGGATGAAATCTGATTCAATAGGGATGCCGCTATTTCCAGTGCATATCTCTAGAACGAAAGAGGTAACTCAGCATTACTCATCATTGAGCGAACCATATCCAATAGGGTACGGTTCCTCCCACTCCGATACACCGTTATGCTATTGTGTATATGGAGGAGTAAGCTGAGAGAGAATATCATTCTCTTTTAAGTAGTCGAGAAATTCCGTGCTTAAGTATTTCCCTCCTCTATCTGATCGGAGGATCTTGATACCTTTTCCAATTTGGTTCTTATTTCGTTTCTGTATTCTTTGAATTTCTCAAAATCTTCAGATTTGCGTTTCATAAGATACACAAATCCAAATTTAGAGAGATCATTAGTAAATGTAATGAAGTAAGAGAACCCATCCCTTACATGTATAGACATTGGACCATACGCATCACTATGTATGAGTCTTAGGAGCTCTGTAGCTCTTTCTCCGTGTCCGGTGAACTGAGATTTGGTCATCTTACCTTTGAGACAAGATTGACAAGTTTTATAAGATGTAAATTCGAACGGACCCAAATATTCATCCTTATGCAACTTAGCTAATCTTTTCTTATTGATATGATCCAGTCTACAATACTAAAAGTAGGTTTCGTTCGTATCTGAACTTTTCCTCTTGCGTATGTTTTGTACATTAAGAACCGTGTTTTTATTTAGAACATATATACCATTATACAGTGTACCTTCTGCAACCAATATCTGATTAAGGTAAATGTTCATGATATTTCTATCTACAACAAAGTTATATCCATCATTATTAAGTAAAGAAACCGATATAATATGCAAAGTATAGAAGGTACATAGTAGCAATTGGTTAAAATCACAGTATTTCCGCTTGGCAATACAAAGTGATATTCACCGACTGCTGCAGCATTAACCTGTGTTCCATTCCCTACTCTGAGGGGCATATCACTAGGTGCAACTATCTTAATTTTTCTCTGTCCCTATAATAAATTACAGATATGAGATCCTGATCCGGTATCTAGTATCCAAGAGATAGGGCTGACCGAAAAATGGTTCTCAATTACAAGAACACCTGAAGAAGATGTAATAATATGCTTCTTCTTCACCGGGGTCATCAAAGAACTCATGCAATCCTCTTTCCAATGCTCATGCTCATGACATTTTTCATAACTCAGAGCCGAAACTACGTTCTCTAGCCCCGAATAAGAATTCGGGTCGGTCATGTCATACATTTTATTATCTTGATAAATGCATGACATGATAACTGCAATTAGAAGAGAGGAAAGAAACATTCAGCGCATGCTCTTGCAAGTTTAGACTGGTTATTATTTTATCTAAACATGATAGCTCCCACCGTTTCCTCGAATTCTCCTTCAAACCCTAAAAGGAGAACTAGTCGGGGTTATGTACGCTGCATAAGTTTGCTAACCATTCAGCCAGGCAAGTGTTGGTACTCCGAGGGAATCTCCCCGTGCTTTCGCACGGACCTAATTAAATAACCTTGTTTTCGCAGAGGCATAACCCCATTAACCCTTTTCTAGACACCTAATAGGTTAGCTAGTTGTGAAGTGCAAATCTCCCAAAAGTAATTCTACCCATCAGTGGGATCGGGGCTCAACTATCATCGTGTGATAATCTAGACGGAAGCCACTCTAGTCACCACATTCTAGAAGGTATGCAATACTAGCAAATTTCCTATATATTTGAAAATCCCGATGTGGTTTTTATCCCCAACGGCATATGACCTTGACACAGTCAACATATCATAAGTCGCCAGTCAAGTTCAACCCGTCATTGTCCAAGATTGCATTAGACCCACCGGCATGACTCTTGACACAGTCAAAATGGTCATACAATTGCCCCAACCAATCACACTTCATGCTAAAAACAAGCACTACTTAGCTACCGTACACTGCGTCTTAACACATTCAGCATACGTAGCACGAATACTAAGCAATACTTGTAGGAAATGACAAAAAGCTACGACTGGCTTTTGGCGAAAAGCCTTTAAAGTAATGAACTTGATATCGTTGAAAGAAACTAGTGATTTCAAAAACGAGAGGTTCAAACTCAATTTTGAAAACTTTTGGTTTTATGAAATACCGAGTAGTTTTGAGAAGAACCGAGTGGTTTTGAAATTTGATTCAAACAACATCCTTTTTAGGTTTATTTTCTTGCATTAATATGAATTAATACGGTCCATGTTGGATAAGTATGCCCTAGAGGCCATTATTCTGTAAGTCCACGGTAGCGCCACGGCCGTCTAGCAGACGCCAAATGCGGAACAAAAACTTTTTACAACTGGCGCTATCGCCTACTATAACCCTGATCTGCCATTAAAGCTAAACTAACAAACTACAAAGTGGGTAGAATAGTTATACCGAACGATTCGAGCCTTCGGTCTTCAACCATCATCCCACGCTTGTTGCGGCTGCTCTGATCTCCTGAATCTCCGGTCTCGTCGTCCAGGTGGCACCACGTCGACGGATCTTTAAACAGGCTCCCGCCTATGAACTGAGGCAACTCGATCGTCAAGTTTGCTAAAAGAGACGACCAAGATGAAGTAGAGAATGAGTAGAACACTATGTCTCGTTACGTCCAAGGCTATGGACGAACGGTTAATGAAGTTGCCTTTTGGAATCGGGTGAAATAAGAAATGAGGCTTATCTAATTTCCATGAGTCCAAAACAATATCAATCTTTTTCTAGCAACCATGAGCTTTCATCAAGGGGTGGCCGGCCTTTTAAGGAGAAGGGGAGGTGAGTGTAGGAGTGGGAGGGTGACTCTAAAAATGAAGCTTATCATGACTCACTAATGACACCTAGTGTGAACACAATAATGAAAGTGATGATTCATAACCATAGTCATCAACTCATTTAATGCACCATTAATGAACAAAGCCATCTCACCATCCCAGTCACCATCCTAGTCACCTCTTCTAGAAGCTTCCAGACTAATCCGAAGAAAAGATAAATCCGTATTTAACCAAATGTTAAATACGGCTGATAGAAAACTGGAAACTGGCAACTTCCAAAAGTGATCCTGAAACGAATTTCAGGATAACCCCGTAATGGTATAAACATACCCGCATTGGTATTACGACCGAATACAAATGCATCTGAGACAGAGATATTATATCTACACAGTATAATACTCGGATCCGGCTTAAACCAAAACCGACCAGTATTATCTGCCCGAAAAATGACACGTGCGAAAACGCACGTGCATTTTCCGAACCCTGCCATAAAACCATACGGCCTCTACAACGTTTCGCCCGAACTTGGGAATGTGTCTGTGGGGGACACTAATGACTCATCGACACACTGGCACTGGGTATAACCTCTAGCATGTCAGAGGTACAAGCTGTACGTAACGGTTTGCCTATGTATTGATTGGAAGGGAAGATGACGAGCGAACTCATCTCTAAACCCTACTGAGCCTAACAGTGACAATATACATACAGTCCGGTCCGTTTGTCTATGAGTATCGCATATCTGGCCTAGGGGGCCAGTAACGTCAGACCCCTAATAGCGGTATAAGTCGTGTCAGAGAGTAGCCCAGAATACCCTGAGATACTACTGGAGTACCTACCAGTAAATCTCCTGCCTCGGCCGAGGGCTTTGTGTAATGGCTCTCCTAGACACAGCGCGATCTCACCCCCAATACTGAGAGAGACGAATCCCCTGCCGATCCGCTCACTTACCTCCAATATGGCTCGGGACTGTACCCAACTAAAACCTGTTTGCACAACTCCTTTGAGCATGGTAGGGTAGTAATCTAAGCACAGTGGGAACTCACATGAGACAAATGACGATCTCAAGTCGATGAACTAACCTGTACACATGTCACCAGGGAACTGCTATCTGACGATATGTATAATATCAACTAGCATGTTCCCGGCGAGTCCTGTCCGGTGTACTCATAACCCAATGAGCACCTGTATACATCTTAGGTGATCCTACTGACACCAATGGCTTGTAAGACCGGCCATCGCCCCTCGTCGGGGTCTCGACTATATACACTAGTCTACTCTGGAGTATCAATACCCTGTCTCGAAACTCCTATGACTAGGGACTCTTTAAGGATGCGCTTACACACCCCAGCTCCCACGTATATGATCGCCATCATACTGCTGGTAGTCAAGCAAGAATCCTATGGGCTCTATCATCATGCAATAGTGAACTAAAGCATGTATACGATGATAAAGACAAACCAGATAGCATACTATCATCTCGAGCAAGACTGTCATATCGGTATAGGTCCTGCCTCAATCATTGCAATCACGTACCTGTGATCCAATAATTGACTTTGAGGGCACTATCTCCAACATATTGTATATGCATACATGTGGATACTTGGACATATGTATGTACAGGACAATCATGCTCGATATGATAGTATGCTATTTCGTTTTCCTTTATCTTAACATGTGCATATGTTTTACTTATTATTACGTATCATTTATACATGTAGATAAAGCCTGTAGGATCATTGCTTGACTATCCGCGTTATGATGGTGATCATACATATGGGGGTAGGGTAGTCCATAAGCACATCCTTAAAATGTCCCTAGTCATGGGATTATCGAGACTCGGCATCGATATTTCGTAGTAGACTAGTGTATACGTTTCTAAACCCCGATGAGGGGCGATGGTTTGGCTCACAACCATTGGTCTTTCGCACCTAAGATCGTATACAAGTGCTCACTAGGGGTGAGTACACTGGATGGACTCGCTAAGAACTTCTATATGGTACTATAGCTATCGTCAGATAGCAGTTCTCAGGTGACATGAGTACAAATTAGTTTTTAGATCTGAGATCATCATTTATCCCGTGTGAGTTCCTACTGTACTTGAATTACTACCCTACCACTGCTCTACTGAGTCATGCAAACATGTTTTACTTGGGTACAGTCCCGAGCCACATGGAGGCAGTGAGCTATTGTTAGGGATTCGTCTCTCCCGGTATAGGGGGTCGATATCGCACTATGTTCGATTGGCCAGCACAATAAGACCTTAGGCAAGGCAGTTGGGATTTACTGATAGTTAGATCGGTAGTTTCCCGGATTGGTCCTGAGCCACATCAGCACGAATTATCGGGTTATTAGGGTCTGACGTTTACAGCCCCCAAGACCTGGTATGTGATACTTTTAGACGAAAATACCGGACTGTACGGAGATTTCCACAGATAGGCTAAGTAGGGATCCAGATGAGTTTGCTCGTCGGCCTTCCTTTTCGACATGTACCCAAGTAGCCGTTATGTACAACTAGTGCCGCCGACGTACTTATGGTTAAAGATTTATCCAGTAACTCATTGTCGGCATACTGTTATGCCTTTAGAGTCCCACACAGAGGGTTTGTAGGGTTTGTCTAGCACCATGCCTAGGGTTTGGTTTGCATCAAACATGCTATAACAAAATATTTAAGGGTGCTAAACAAAACCGACCATGAATCGAACTAGAAAATTAGGATAACATGAACTAGTATCACATACTATCAAGTGTCTAACACTAAGAGGTGAGTAATGCAACCTTTGTATACCTTTTCTTGTAACTCCTTGGATCAACTTGGTGTTTGGACCGGTCCGCTTGAGTTTTTCGAAGTCCACGACGATCCACCACGGAGTCCCTTTGCACAAGCTCCTAGCTTCACTTGAACTAAATGGAAAAGGAGCAAATAACTTACACTAGTGGGCTAGAATAATATAGATTGGTGATGTGGATTTGGATCTCACTTAAAAACCTTTCTTTTTTATGTTCTTCACTAACTTGAAAAAGCTAGAGAGCTTGAATGAGGAAGAAGAATGAGGAGATGGCTAAAAACAACTCTTGTGAGAATTATCGACCTAATCGAGAGAGAGAGAGAGAGAGAGAGAGAGGGTTATCTCATCACAAACCATGGTTACAAAATATCTAGATATTTTGATACTTGAGTTAAGCAAAACAATGGGCAACAAAAAACCATGGGAGATAAAACCATTGTTTTGACTTTAGTCAACACAAAAGAAGAGTGTAGAAAATCAACCATGATTTTATTCCCATTTTGTTTTTCTCAATAATCAAAATATATAAATATATTACCATGTGAGTCTTGCATTGCCATCACCAATGTATCATCAACCATGACACATATATGCATGCATGTGTGCATCCATATCAATATATAGATATACTCATGCATACATCATAAAGAAATAGGTTTTAATAAATGAGCTAATGGACTTAATACTAAATCAACACTTGATTTAATAACCCGGTCATATAATATACGACCCGTCCAATAGTAAATGCTAGATTAAAATGCGGTATCATATACACGCATTTAATCAAGCTTCCGCGCATATCCCCAAATGCACCCCACATCTTTTCGCCTGAACTAGGAAACCCCTTTGTGGTACTCTAAGACTCATCAATACGCTAGCAGTAGGCAGTGATCATATCTCATACCCACAAACCGTCAGCGGAACAAGCTACGTAACGGCTCCCAGGTATTGAGCGATCAGAAGAAACACAAGCGAACATGTCAAAACTCCCGTCGAGCCAACTGGCAACACTTACCGTACATTCCGGTCTCTTCGTCAGATATACTGCATATCGAGTCTAGGGATGGTATCGTCGACCCCAATAACCCAATAAGTCATGCCAGTATTTGGCCTATAACAGATCGAGAAACTACTGATAACACTTATCAGTAAATCTCAACAGCCCTGGCCAGGGACTTCCTGTTATAGCCAATCGAGCATAGCGCAACATCAACCCCCAATACCGGGAGAGAAGAAACCCCTTCTATCGCTCATTGCCTCCATGTGCTTCGGGACTGTACCCAAAAACCACCTGTTTGCACGACTCAGTAGAGCCGTGGTAGGGTGGAGATCAAAGTACAGTGGGAAGACACACAAGACTCTATGATGATCTCAGGTTTACAGACTAACCTGTACCAGTGTCACCTGAGAACTGCTATCCGACGATAGATATAATACCACATAGGAGTTCTCGGCGAGTCCGTTCAGTGTACCTAGTCTCCACTGAGCACCCCTATACAATCTTTGGTGTCACCATACCTATGAATATGGGATCATCCATCGCCCATCATATGGGTCGAGAAACGTATACGCTAGTCTACTCTGGAATATCGATGCCCCGTCTCGATACACCCACGACTAGGAACATCTCAAGGATATGCTTATAAACTACACATGTCCCACTACTATGATCTGCATCATAATCCAAGTAGTCAAGCAAATATCCTAAGGGCTTTATCAACAAGTACTAAATGAGTAATATGCATGATCAAGTGAACATGTCTAGATAAAGAACAAACAGATAGCATACTATTATGTCGAGCAATAATGTCCTCTGAATATATATATACACATACCGATACATCCATTATCATATAATGGCCTCTAGGGCATACATATATCCAACAATCTCCCACTTGCACTAAGGCCAATTATTGGCGTATCTCATACCCAACATCTCAAAAAGTCGCTCATGCTGCGGAAGAGGGAGGGCCTTGGTGAGTGGATCTGCGGTGTTATTCGTTATATCTACTCCCCGAATCTTGATCTCACGGCGATCAACTATCTCCCGGATCAGATGATATCGCCTCAGGATGTGTCTGGATCGCTGATGGGACCTGGGCTTTTGGCCAACGCCATAGCCCCATTATTATCACAATACAATGGCATTTGGTCAATAATGGTTAGAATTACTCCTAGCTCCGAGATGAACTTCCTCATCCAGACGGCTTCCTTAGCAGCATCATTTGCAGCAATGTACTCAGCTTCCATCGTGAAGTCTGCAACGGTATCATGTTTGGAACTCTTCCAACATACCGCCCATCCATTGAGGGTAAATACAAACCCTGAGATAGATTTTCTGTCATCCTTATCACTCTGAAAGCTCGAATCGGTAAAGGCCTCCATTTAGAGATCCCTGTTACCATACACCAAGAACATTTCTTTAGTCTTTCGCAAGTACTTAAGAATGTTCTTCATATTTGTCCAATGATTCTCGCCTGGGTTGGATTGATATCTGCTTACTACACCAAGTGCATAAGTTACATCAGGGCGTGTACTTAACAACGCATACATTATAGATCCTACGGCTGAAGCGTAGGGTATAATGCTCCCGAGCTCTCTCTTCATCAGCCTTTGGGCAAAAGTCCTTGGAGAGAGTGACTCCATGACAAGCGGGTAAGGCACCCCGCTTGGAGTCTTCCATACTAAACCTCTTTAGGATGGTATTAATGTACCTGGTTTGGGACAATCCCAACAACCTTTTAGATCTATCCCTATAGATCTTCATTCTCAATATGTATGAGGCATCACCCAGGTCTTTCATGGAAAACATTTTTGATAAGAATAGTTTAACCGATTGTAGCATAGGAACATCATTTCCTATCAGAAGAATGTCATCCACGTACAATACGAGGAATATGACAGTACTTCCTACAATCTTCTTATAAACACAAGGTTCATCTGGATTTTTGACGAAATCAAACTCTTTGATAACATCATCAAAACATATGTTCCAACTCTGTTATGCCTGCTTTAATCCATAAATGGATTTAAGCAACCTACATGCTTTCCCACTGCTCTCATTATCAATGAAGCCCTCTAGCTGATCTATATAAACGCATTCTTCTAAATCATTATTTAGAAATGCAGTTTTAACGTCCATCTACCAGATTTCATAGTCGTAGTGAAAGGCAATAGAAAGTAGGATTCGAATGGATTTAAGCATGGCTACAAGAGAATAGGTTTCGTCATAGTCCAGTCCCGGTCTTTGACGAAATTATTTCGCCACAAGCCTTGCCTTATAGGTCTCCACCTGCCCATCTACACCGATCTTTCTCTTAAAGATCCATTTGCACCCTACGGGTTTTACCCCAGAGGGTACAACATCCAAAGTCCATAATTTATTGGAGTACATAGACTCCATTTCGGATCTCATGGCATCCAGCCACTTCATAGAGTCACCACTCATGATAGCTTGCTAAAAACTGGTAGGGTCATCCTTATCCATGATGCAATCTTCTCCATCACCATCAATAAGAAAACCGTGGTATCTCTCCGGTGGGCGAGAAGTTCTACCAGATCTATGGAGTGGCTGAGGTTCATAAGATTCTGTTGCAACATCAGGTCCAACCAAGTCATCATTTGTAACTTGTGTCTCTAGAACTACTTCTAGATCTACCACGTTGCCATCAGTATCATTTGGAAAAATCTCATTTTCTAAAAATGTGGCATATTGAGAAACAAACACCTTTTGTTCCTTCTTGTGGTAGAAAAGATATCCAAACGAATGTTTTGGATATCCACAAATATACACTTGACCGATAGTGTCTTGAGTTTGTCTGGATTCTGCTTTTTGACAAAATCCGGAAAACCCCAAATCATAACTCGCTTAAGAGATGGTCTCTTTCCATACCATATCTCATATGGAGTGGTAGACACGGTTTTGGTTGGAACTTTGTTCAACAGAAACGCTGCAGTCTCCAATGCATGCCCCTAAATTGAGAGAGGTAACTAAAATCACTCATCATGGATAGTATCCTGTTTAATAGGGTACGATTCCGCCGCTCTGACACACCGTTGTGCTGTGGTGTGTAAGGGGAGTGAGCTGAGAGAGAATCCCATTCTCTTTTAGGAAGTTCGAAAACTCTGTACTAAGATACTCTCCACCTTGATCTGATCGAAGTATCTTGATGCTCATTCCTATTTGTTTTTCTACTTCAAGTTTGTACTCCTTGAATTTCTCAAAAGCTTCAGACTTATGATTTAATAAAAACACATGACCGAATCTCGAGAAATCATCTGTAAAAGTTATGATGTAAGAAAAACTGCCTCTGCATGTGTAGACATTGGCCCACATACATCACTATGTATCAGGCCCAAGAGCTCTGTAGCTCTTTCTCCGTGTCCTGTAAACGGAGTTTTGGTCATTTTCCCTTTGATACAAGACTGACAAGTCGCATAAGATTTATATTCAAAAGGATTTAAATATCCATCTTTATGAAGCTTGTTTAGTCATATTTCGTTAATATGACCAAGTCAACAATGCTAAAGAAAAGATTCATTTATATCTGAAATTTTTTTTTTAGTTGTGTGTTGTATGTTGAAAACTGTGTTTTGATTTAGAACGTATATCCCGTTATTTAGTGTACCATAACCAATCAACTTGATTCAGTTTAATGTTCATAAAATTGTGCTGCAATACAAAATGATATCCTTCATTGTCTAACAAAGAAACGGATATTATATTACAAAGCATGCTAGGTACATAATAACATGTGTTCAAAACCAATATACAACTCGACCGAAACCCTAGGTGATACTCTCCCACTGAAACTGCATATACATTGGAACCATTTCCAACTCGGAGAGTGTGATCACAGGTCTTCAAAACTCTGCTATTTCTCAAGCCCTGTACAGAATTGCAGATATGAGAACCCGAACCGGTATCCAATACCAAGGCAGCAGAGTTTACAAAAAAACAGTTTTCAGTCACGAACACACCTGAAGTAGAAGCATCTCCATGCTTCTTTTTCTTGAGATCAAGGTATTCAGTACAGTTCCACTTCTAGTGCCTCGACTTCTTGAAGTGGAAACATTCTCCTTTTCCCGCCTTCTCAACCTTTGATTTGTCTCTCCCTTGTGCCTTCTTGATTCCACCTCTCGGTTTGGTGGGTTTCTTCTTATTCCTTCCCTTAGCTTTGGCTTTTGGGAAGGAAGATGAAGGTTGTCCAATAATCAGAGAGGGAGACTTCACCTTAAGCGTGATCTCCGCACTTCTCAACATATTGAGAAGTTCGGGTAGTGACTTTTCCATGTTATGCATGTTGAAGTTCACTATGAAAGGAGTAAAGGCAAGGGGAAGAGACTGTAGAACAATATCAATATATTGTTCGTTCTCTATTGTCCATCCGATGCCCTCAAGCTCTTCTATAAGAGCTATCATCTTCAAAACGTGATCACCTACTGGTGTGCCAGGAGCCATCCGCATCTGAAATAACTTTCGATACGTTTCGTATAGTAGGATAGAGATTGCTCCCCATACAACTCTTTTGTATGGAGAAAGATGGATTGAACATCCGTCTTCTCATGCTGCTTTTGATGTGTATTGTCCATCGATGCAAGTGCGAGGCATTTGGAAGTAGCATAGTCAATATCCTACATTTTGCGGATCTCCCTATCCGCAACAGAAGATTCAGGGAGCAGCTGAGGCTGTGAGGACATATGATACTTTATCATATGTAAGAGCAATGTTAATGTTCCTCAGCCAGTCCTTATAGTTCGGCCCAGTTAGCTTATTTTTCTCTAACAAAAGCTTAAGTCCAGTCATGGTTATCTGCCATTAGGAGAGTGAAAAGAATACATTCAGCGAAAGCTCTAGCAAAGATCAGATTGGTTATTATCTTATCTAATCGATTTCTCCTACTGTTTTTATCAAATTTTCCTTCAAACCTTAAAAATAAAATTAGCTAGGATTAATTAAATTCTACAACTTCGCTAACTGTTCAGCCATGCCAATGCCGGTACTTTGAAGGAGGTTCTCCATGCTTTCGCACGGACCTAATTAAAATAAACCATGTTTTCCCAAAGGCGTATCCCCGTTGACACATTTCTAGACACCTAATGGGTTAGCTAATTGTAAAGTGCAAAAATCTCCTGGAAGCAACTCTTGCTTATAGTGGGATCGAGATCCTACTATCACATAGAAGGCATGCAATCTCATTGCAAATTTCAACTCTTGAAACTCCCGATATGATTTTTACCCTTAGCACTCATGACATTGGCTATGGTCAACATATCATAAGCACTAGTCAAGTTCTACCCGTTATTTCATGATTAATTAGACCCACCCACATGACCCTTGGCTATGGTCAACAAAATCATGTGACTGTTCTAATTAATCGCATCATATGCCTTGTAGAAAGACATCACTTTGCAACCGTACACTATGCCTTGGCTATAGTCAACATACGTAGCATGAATACTAAGTACTCTACTTCCTAAAATGACGAAGGGCTGCGAATGGATTTTAAGAAAACCTTTAACTCTTTGAACTTGATATCGTTGTAGAACCAAATGGTTTTAAAAAGAGTGGCTTAAGCTCCGCACTTTGAAAACCTTCTTTTTCACAAAAAGCCGAGTAGGTTTCAAATCCGATTCTACATCTTTTAGGTTCCTTTTTCTTTACATTAATCTCATTAATGTAGTCCCATCATTTAAGTCCTTAAGTCATCACAGAAAAGAAACGAAAATAGAACGTACGCTTATTCCACCCGCATTCGCCACAATGTCCCGTTATGTACCGTTAGGTTACTTAACTAACGGCATAGCGGGACGGGACTAGCGCGGATGCAAAACATAAGCAACGTTTATTATATATCATATATATAATACACCATTCTTCTCAACATATAAAGTGCTCACATCACAGAATATCAACAACAGAAGCACATATATGAAAATATAGGATATACTAGGAGGTCCGTATTTTGTATTTCGCTAACAATAGAAAATACGGATTCCACGGTCGTGATGAATAGCCAAGCCCAGACCCCTAGACCCCTACTAGAGCGGCAAGTGACCTTACCAATTCTAGAGTTAGGAGACCCGGTCTCGACTCCTCGAGATGGCCTCCCACTGGACCCTATAACCTGGTCACTTGTGCTCCCCACCTTGGGTCTATCCTAATGCGGAAAAGTAAATAATATACAACAATGGTGATATCATCCTCAACCCGGAAGTGCCCCAAAAAAAGAAAATTACATACAATGAATTTTACATGAATGAAAAGAAAAACTCTCATCTCACATAAAACCCTCGGCCATTCAATTATGACGATCCTATACATCATATCTCAGCAACACATAACATCATATGTCATCAACGTACGTAAGTATGCGTACCTCAATTGCCGTTGATGTATAGCAACGAAACAGGCTATACACCATGTTCATCACAGAAAACTGCATTTTAATACCGCTCATTCTTTATCTATTTTGTTATATATCGGTACTATTAACCAGTGTCTGCTCAGTATTACAGATTATAGGTATCCGTGATAAAATACTGGAAATACATTCAAGTTCAAGGAAATATCATTTGTGAGCCGACACTGCAACCAGAACTACAAACCAACCGATATCCAAGAGTTTTCTGTAAACAAATAAAGTGTACACATTTTGGTCCAACACGTTGCGTGTGTATACACCAACTCTTGGAGCATGGACCATGGACCTAGGGGGAAGCCATGAATCATGGCACAAGTGGGTATGGTGCATTCAATGAATAAAGTGTTGGTGTGATTCAAAAATTCAAAGATTAAAACTTCCCTCCAAACTTTGGGTGTATTCAAATTCAAATTAAAGGAAACCAACGGGACCAAAGTCATTGGGAAGCACACAAGTCAACACACAAAGTATGAGAAGATTCCCACTCATTATGGCCTGCCAAATCTCCTCAAAATCCGGCCTGGCCGCCTCCCTGTCTCATGTGGGCCCCACTCTCTCACATGCTGTCCCCTGCTGCCACATGGTCTTGTTTTTATTTTTTTTTTAAATTTTCTTTTTTTTGCCTATAAAAGGAAACCATTGGGTAAGTGAGAAGGAGTCCAATTTGGCCATACATTTTGTCATTCTTTGATGTTTTGCTTCTCTTTGTAGTTCTTGAGCTTTTATCCCTTTGTCTTGACCTTGCAACTTCTTCATAGAACTTGGAAGCTTAAGACTTAGGTTCTTGACTTCAAGATTAGTTGCAACTTGTTTGGAATTCAATAAAAGTTCTCATTTTTATTACCATGTCTTGTTCTATTTTTCATATTTGAACTTGTGAAATTCTTGTTTTACTTTGATCTTATAACCTCTTAAGTGAGATTGCAACCTTAAAGTTTGGTATTTGGATTTCACAGTGCATCGGCCTAAAGAACACTTGGAGATATTCGCACTTGGATTCATTGGTTCTCTCTTTATCTTTCTTTTCTCATATTTTTCATTATGTTTCTTACTCTTGTCTCTTTTATTTATTTTTACTTTGTGAATATGTGTGAGTAATCTTTTTACTTGTTAAGGGTGGAATATGGTTAGACTGTATTTGAAAATGATCTTTGTTAAAACCTTATAAACCTTAAACTTTGCATTTGAAACTCCGTGCAAATCGCTTGCAATTCCGCTCCTTTAGGCATCCTATCCTACCACGATAGTGATGATTCCTAATCGTGACCGGATTGCTAGAGGTTTGCCGGAGGTTAAAATCAAGAGATAACAACGGAAGGACAAGGGACAAGGAAGACGGATTTAGCAAAATACCGCAAATACCGTATTTCAAGTTCCCTAATCCGCGTTGTTACCTTTTGCTTTAGTGTCAATACCAAAGTTCGGGCTATAAGGAATCGGCAAACATCACTTTCATACAATCTAACCTATTACTACCCTTAACAAGTCTTTTTATTATACATATCTTTGTTACGACATTTAGCTTAACCAACAAATCATAAAACGTTGTTAACTCATTAAAACAAGCTTAAAAACCTACCATCTCCCTGCGGACGACCCGTACTCATCGCAGCTCGCTACACACGACACCGTTTTGATTGCGGTAATTTCATAAATCTTTTAAATATGATACGGCAAAAACGTATCAATCAAATGGCGCCGTTGCCGGGGAGACGGTAACGCTTTTATACTTGTAGTCTCGGGTTAATTTGTGCATATTTTGTATAAAACTAATTTTCCAACACATTCAAGCTGATAAATCCATTCTTTTTAAAACCATAGCAAACACAAGAGAATTTTGGCTATCCGTATCGCTTTTTAGCTCGAATATCCGTATTTTTCCGACATATGCAGATTTGATGGATTGTGTGCAGCGATTGTGCGGACAAAGGGGGCATTTTCAAGTACAAGAGGAGTGAACACTTAGTGCGAAAGATCCAGGTAGTTGGATCCGCGCAAGCGAACCATTCAACCACTCAAAGACAATATCGACACGAGTTTTCTTAAACTCGACACTTTTGGTACGTATTTCTCTAAACACTTCCTCTTCTCAAACCCGACGTTCCAATATCCTTGTCTTTGTAGGATTCTTAGCAAACATCGCCGCGAAAAGCCAAAGAAAAGACTAACCATATTTGTTGCAGCACCACATTTAAAGTAAAAAATGAATTGATTGTTTGAAAACAAAACTTTGTTGATTTGCGCATTGCATCATTTAATACGGATTTAAGGGGCTCAAACACCAATCCAGATTGGGTAGGGATTTCATCACCCTTCCTAAGACCCCAGAAATCACTAACTGTATAAGTGTCACCTCAAGCTTAATAAAAAAATATCTAGACTCAGCTAATTAAGGACTTGTCGCGCTCAATAGGATAAAGGAAGATTGTGGGCATTCGGTCGTTTATCTAAACATGACTTTTGTGGTGCCTAGGCTAGACAAGTGAGGAGGTAATTTTAAAAGGCCCGTCTCACGATGATTCATGAGCGGAACCCTCCTTATCTCACTTGTGCTTACCTGGCCACAACTGGCTGTAAAGAGGCGATTTGAAGGCTATCTCACAATTTGTCGCTTTGGAACAGTTCGGAGCAGGTTTAGTAGACTTAGAAGACCCTAGTCTTGGTGTTGATTGTGCATTTGTGACTGTGCATTTGTGATTGTGTTTGTTGAACCATCTTGTCATTTTTCCATTCTTTTGAAACAAACACAAAATCTGCCATTTTTACCACCATCACCCAGTTTTTCTCCACTTTCGTTTTCTTACCCTCACATTCTACGCCTTGACTACACTAAACTCGTTTAGTGTATGTCCGCTTGGACTAGGGACCTTGGTGCTCGTTTAGTCCGCGTTTCGTTAGTTCCTAAGGACTACACGATCGACACCGCAAATGAAACTCCTTCTACGCCTCTTTCACCATCACCTTTGCCGGCCGACTCCGACGTTGACTGGGATTCTGTTCATACATCTTCACCTTCACCTTCACCTTCCCCACACTCTTCTAACGAGATGTTGGGATCTCCTCATAACATCACCTTATTTCCTCCGGGAATAATTCAACCTCCGTTAGGTGCGAATAACCCGCGACCACCTCTTGTTGAAGCGCCGCAGCGAATCGCGCTCCAGGATCGTTTCTATCCCACCCGCTCTGCACTTCCTACCTGTTTTTCACTTCCGCCGGCCAATGGGGATAATTTCGAAATTAAGCCCCACTTCATCAACATGTTGCCTAAATTTCACGGGCTGGAATCCGAAAATGCCTATATCTTCATCAACAAATTCCAGAACGTTTGTGCAATGATGAAGACAACCCAACTGTCCGACGATGCTATACAGTTACGAGTCATTCCTTTCACTCTGTGTGACCTTGCTGAAAAATGGCTGTATGGCACCGCGTCGCATTCCATAACTAGTTAGGATGAGTTTGTAAAAGTGTTTTTGAAAAAATTCTACCTAATCACAAAACCGCGAGAATCCGAAACGAAATCAACCAATTTTCCCAGCTTCCTACCGAACCCTTTTGGAAGTGCTTTGATCGATACAAAGACCTTCTAGTTCAGTGCCCTCATCACGGTATTGAGAGATGGCAACTTTGCCAAACCTTATACGAAGGCCTGAACCCAGCAACGAAGCAGTTGTTGGAAACCATTTGTCAAGGCCACTTCCTATCCAAATCTGACGAGGAAGCTTGGCAATTCTTCGACGATCTTGTGGAACAGACGCTTCAGTGGGAGAGCACCAGAACGAGTACTTCTTCTTCTTCTTCCACTTCTTCTGGTCAGTCGAGGGCAGGCATTCATCAACTCGATATCTCAATTGCAATGAAGGCCGAGATGGCAGCTATCACACGGAAACTTGAAGTAATTGAGAGAAAATTCTCGTCTCCTTCTCCTGTCCCTACTCCTCCCCCTCGTACCATCTGCGTTTGTTGTTCTGATCCATCCCATTTGACCGAAGAGTGTCCTTACAACCCACCTGCTCAAGGACAGGATCAGGTCAATGCCGCCTTTCAGCAAAGACCAAGAAGTGATCAATACTCTTCCACTTACAATCCCGGTTGGAGGAACCACCCCAATTTCTCCTGGAATCAGAACCAGCATCAATTCCAAGGCAACAACAAATTCCAGAGGCCTCCTCCTCTGCAACAACAAGCTCAGCAACAGACTCAACATCAATTTCAGCAACCCTTCCAACCCCAACCTTTTCAAAATCCGACGAACAATTTTTCACCCAACAATTCTTTTCCTCAAAACAACTTTGTTCCGTCAAACAACGATAAGGTTTCCTCGCTAGAACGGAGTCTGGAGGCATTTGTAAAGCAATCGACTCAATCCACTATCAACATCCAGTCTTCCATTCAGTCTTTGGTGCAACATACTACCGCTCACGGGCAAAGCATCAAAACCATCGAAGCCCAGATAGCACAGTTGAATGCGGCCTTAAGCGAGCGAGAGAAGGGGAAGCTTCCATCTCAACCACTCCCAAATCCTGGTCACCCACATAATGTACATGTTTCTCTTGAACAACAGAACTATAATGTGAGTTCCGTGACTACGTTGAGATCTGGAAGGATGCTGCAAAACAACATTGGGACACGGATAGATAATGACACCCCGGCCGCTTCTTCTTTTTCTCCTTCCTTATCTTCTGAGCCTATTCTTCATTCTTCAAAAGGATCCTCTTCTTCTTCTGCTCTGAACGGACCCACATCTCACTCCACGAAAACTCCAGCTCTGGGATCCGTTCCAACTTCACAATCTCCTCCACAAACATTGGACTCAACCAATTTAAAAAAACATTCTATTTCCAAACGGTTGAGGTCCAATAAATAAAATCCACAAATAGAGAAGATTCTGGAGTTGTTTAAGCAGGTTAACATCAACATTCCCCTTTTAGATGCTGTCCAACAAGTCCCTTCCGACGCAAAAATCATGAAGGACTTGTGCACGAAAAAGAGGAAATCTCAGGTACCCAAGAATGTTTTCTTAGCTAGTGCCGTGAGTGATGCTCTTACCCATTCTTTACCTCAAAAACGGAAGGACCCTGGCTGTCTTACGATTTCAATCACCATTGGGGATAAGAACATCAACCGTGCACTTTTGGATCTTGGTGCCAGTGTTAACCTGCTTCCGTACTCAGTATATGAAGAACTAGGTGTAGGAGAGCAAAAACCCACACATTGTACTCTCCAAATGGCCGACCGATCCAAAACCCATCCTAGGGGTGAGCTAGAGGATGTGTTAATCAAGTTGGCAACTTCATATTCCCCGTTGACTTCATTGTTTTAGACACACAACCTGTAGCTAACCCCCGGAATCAAATTCCGGTGATACTCAGACGTCCATTCCTTGCAACCTCTAATGTTGTGATCAATTGTCGAAATGGTTCGATAAACCTATCTTTTGGAAACATGATAATTGAACTCAACATTTTTAGGTTGGGGAATCAGCCCTCCAAACCTAATGCTCATATACTAGACGTTTGTTCGATCCAGGAGATCACCCCAGAGGACTGTGAATTCGAAGAGTTTTTGTTCGATCACAGCAATCTTGACGCCACTAGTGCGTTCCTCTTTGAACCTACTGTTGCTTCTGCGCCCGACAATGACTACGAGTATTTCACTTTCTCGAACGATCTTGGCCAGTCACCACCCGAGTTTGAATCCTTTGAATTTCCGGATGAGTTAGCTGAACCATCCGACTCGGTCGCTTACACTCGTTTTGAACCTCTGCTGGAATCCTTTGAGTTCGAGAACTTTTCACCAATCTTGCCTTCAATCGTTTCTCCTCCAACACTCGAACTCAAGCCACTGTCGTCTCACCTTAAATACGCTTACTTGGGTGAGAACGAGACCCTACCTGTTATCATCTCGGCTTCTCTAGCTCCAGAGCAAGAGAAAGCCCTTCTTACGGTCTTGCACAACAATAGGCAAGATTTTGGTCTGTCAATGGCGGACATCAAGGGGATTAGTCCCCTGATCGTTGAACATCATATTCATCTGATGGATGATGTCAAACCAGCCAGGGATCCACAAAGGCGACTCAGCCCAATCATGAAGGAGGCTGTAAAAAAGGAGATCGTAAAGTGTCTGGATAGTAGTATCATTTACCCTATCTCTGATAGCCAGTGGGTTAGCCCCATTCATGTTGTCCCTAAGAAGTCGGGCATACCGGTCATAACCAACGAGGCGAACGAGTTAATCGTTACTCGCACCCGGGCTGGGTGGCGAGTATTCATCGATTATAGAAAACTCAATGCCGCAATGCGGAAAGACCACTTTCCGCTACTTTTCATTGACCAAATGCTTGAACGATTAGCTGGACACGAGTACTACTGCTTTCTAGATGGCTACTCCGGCTATAATCAGATTCCCATCGCCGAAAAAGACCAGGACAAGACCACATTCACCTGTCCTTTCGGCACGTTTGCATATCGTCGCATGCCCTTTGGGTTATGCAATGCGCCAACTACCTTCCAGCCGTGTATGATGGGAATCTTCTCAGACATGGTGGAAAAATTCTTTGAGATCTTCATGGATGATTTCTCCATTTTCGGTGATTCCTTTAATGAGTGTTTGCTTCATCTTGACGCTGTCCTTACCCGGTGTAAAGACAAAAACCTCACGTTGAATTGGGAGAAGTGTCACTTCATGGTGCGCGAAGGTATTGTCTTAAGACATATCATCTCGCAAAATGGCATAGAGGATGACAAAGCAAAGATTGAGGTCATTTCCAATCTCCCTCCTCCCAGATGCGTCAGAGACATCCGAGCCTTCCTTGGCCATGCCGGTTTCTATAGACGGTTCATCAAGGACTTTAGCAAGATTGCTAGGCCCTTGACTCTTTTGCTGGCCAATGACACGACATTTGACTTCAACTCGAGCAGTATAACTGTGTTCGAGTCATTAAAAAGCTCACTCACTTCTGCTCCCGTTCTTTCTTCTCCTGACTGGACGTATACATTTGAGATTATGTGCGATACATCCGAATTTGCCATTGGTGCTGTCCTTGGTTAGCATATCGATAAGATGCCGCACGTAATCTATTATGCTAGCCGTACCCTGAACGATGCCCAACTGAACTACACAACAACCAAGAAGGAATTCTTGGCTGTTGTGTTTGCTTTAGAAAGGCTCAGGCCTTACTTGATCGGCTCTCCAGTCATCGTCTACACGGACCATTCAGCTCTTCGCCATCTTTTTGCAAAGAAGGATACAAAATCTCGGCTGATATGATGGATCCTCTTTCTTCAAGAGTTTGACCTTGTCATAAAGGACAAAAGAAGATGTGAAAACGTAGTCGCCGACCATCTCTCCCGACTTCCTTCTTCACCGTCGCTTCAAACTCCGATCAACGACGTTTTTCTGGATGAACAACTCCTGACAGTATCGTGCGAACCTGGTTCGCCGATATTGTGAACTATTTGGCAATAGGACTACTACCTACCGAATGGTCTAGTCACGACAGACTGAGATTCTTATCCCAAGTAAAACACTTTTACTGGGACGAACCTTACATGTTCAAGTACTATCCCGACCAGATTATTCGTCGGTGTGTTCCTGATAATGAGTTCAGGACTGTGCTGTCATTTTGCCACGATCAAGCGTGTGGCAGGCATTTTGGCCTAAGAAAGACAGCCGAGAAGATCTTGCAGTGTGGCTTCTACTGGCCACAACTCTTCAAAGACGTTCACGATTACTGCAAGACTTGCTCCCGGTGCCAACACTTGGGCTGGATATCCAGGAGAAACGAGATTCCGCTCCAACCAATCTTGGTTGTAGAGATTTTCGATGTTTGGGGGATTGATTTTATGGGGCCGTTTCCCAGCTCTTTTGGAAACTTGTACATTCTTCTCGCTGTTGATTATGTCTCTAACTGGGTCGAGGCTGTGCCCAGCCGGACTAACGACAACAAGGTTGTCGTTAAATTTCTTAAGGAAAACATCTTGTCCCGGTTTGGGCACCCCCGAGCGATCATTAGTGACAATGGAACTTATTTCTGTAATAGGACTTTCGAGGCCTTGATGCGGAAATATTTCATTAATCATAAGCTATCAACGCCCTACCACCCCCAAACATGTGGGCAAGCCGAAGTTTCAAATCGGAAAATCAAGCAGATATTGGAGAAGACGGTTTCCAAGAACCGTAAGGATTGGTCTTTAAAACTCACTGATGCCCTTTGGGCATTTCGAACTGCTTATAAGACCGATCTTGGCATGTCTCCTTATCGGCATGTTTACGGAAAGGCTTGCCACCATCCAGTGGAAATAGAGCATCGCGCATTTTGGGCGATAAAGGAGTTGAACCTATCTCTCAAAAATACGGGCAGCTATCGGAAGCTGCAGCTGAACGAATTGAATGAGCTTCGGGATGAGGCTTACGACAATGCGGTTATTGTAAAGAACCGAACGAAGGTGTTTCACGATAAACACCTTACACGCAAAACTTTCACACCTGGCCAACAGGTACTTCTTTACGACACCAAATTACATTTCCAACCCGGTAAGCTCAGATCTCGCTGGAAAGGGCCATTTTTTGTGTGGAATGTGTACCTGCTAGGCGCTGTGGATTTGGAAAATCTAAAGGACGGTTTGTTTTTCAAAGTAAACGGACATAGACTGAAACCGTACCTTAGCGCTGAACCATCAGAGGAGCTCCTGGTCTTGCAGGAGCCGGTTTACCCTGCATAATCTTCCTCTGCCTACCACCAAACTTCGGTTATCCAGCCAAAAACAGTGGACACTGTTTTCAAATAAGTTTGGGGGTATGTATATACTTCTTTTTGTATATATATGTGGATATTCTTGTCCGGTGCATATCCATTTTTGATGAGCAATCTTGTCTGGTAATGCTCAGTCTAAAAAATAAAAATAAAAATTGGAGTGTATGTATAATCGACGATTATGACCCTTCAATTAATTGCCTTCTTGATATACAATGACAGTGAGGGCACTGTCCAGTTTAAGTTTGGGGGTACGCTCAGTACGCATTTCTAACCTTCGCATTCATGTGTATATTTTGCATTTGCATACTTATTAAAACCCTTAAAAATCAGAAAATTTTCTAAAAACTTTGTCGTCAAGGTAGCTAGGTGGAGAGCTTAGATTCAATAATTTCGACGATTTTGTTTAACTATAGCTAATATACGTCTTTACATCACACTACATGTGTCGTGAGTTTTGAAAATTAGATGACAGGTCTATTATGTCTGAAAACTTTTTAAATTGATAAACAATTTTCTGAGGATCAAATAGGTTTGTTCTGAAATAAGTAATATCAAGACTAGTTTATAAAGAGAGGTGGATATGAATGGATATTATTGATGCCTTAATTGGAACTAATTATGAAGAATAACCCATTGGAAACTTGATTGGAGTGATTACACACCTGACCCACTGAACACGTCTTTTATCCAAAAAAAATAATTGAAGTACCAGTTATATCTTTGTTCGCATTAAATCATCATGATTTTCACGCTAAATTGGTCTTTTGTTTTAGGGCCTAGGTAACTTGAGTAATTAAGTCCGCTGGGGTGTCTCTACACCTAATGCCCTAAAACCAACTAGTTTGGGTACATTAGCCCAAAGCTCGCCAAGAAGCCTAGAAAGTCCAAATTAAAACAAAGTCAAGCAAGTGTTCTCTCCGAGTTAAAATTCCTAACTGTTCTTTGTGTGAGAATAATCTTGATAAAAGACAGGTTTTTATAAAAATATTTCTAGTGGAGATATGAAGGTTTTATCCTATGATGAAGACTATTGCACGTTCACAGAGGTGTGTATGAAATGAAAATAAGAAAAAGGTGGAGTGAAAAATAAGACCCAGTTTCCTGTTAAGGAAGATAGAAATTCTGAATTTAAAACTTAACTGGAAAACGAAACTTGAGAAATGCTTAACTCTTTATAAAACTTATGTGATCCTTTTAAAGTTTTTATCTGGGCTTTATTTTGTGACATGACGACTTTAATCGATCCTTTTGAAACTTAACAACACTATTTGCACTGCACGTAAAGACATATAAAATTTAAACTTAAATAAGAAGCGAGGTGTGAAAAATAAAGGTTCGATAGTTCTAAATTTAGGATAATAGAATTGCTAGCTTTAAAATAAAACCTTAGGGTTTGAATCATAGTTATTTCGCAAAGCTAGCTTGACAGGATTTTGTGGGTGGAATCCGCTGAAAACCCTCAGGAGAAAACACTTCTCCTACTAGGGACACCTAGAGGTTTAACGGCTTGTTGCACACGCTCAGTGCAATCGCGTTCCCTGCGAAAGTGCGGTTAGGATTATTTTTTATGAATAAATGGTTTTTCTCGAGACGAGCAAAAGATAAGTTTGGGGGTATTTGTTCATCACAGAAAACTGCATTTGAATACCGCTCATTCATTATCTATTTTGTTATATATCGGTACTATTAACCAGTGTCTGCTCAGTATTACAGATTACAGGTATCCGTGACAAAATACTGGAAATACATTCAAGATCAAGGAAATATCATTTGTGAGCCAGAACTGTAAACCAACCGATATCCAAGTGTTATTTTGTAAACAAATAAAGTGTACAAATTTTGGTCCAACACGTTGCATGTGTACACACCTGTTAGTGTATATGCCCTGGGGGCCATTATTGTATCATACTTGTATGTATATTATTTAATGGAAGCTTGCGATATTCACAGTTGTATATACAGTCTTGCTAAAAATGGTAGTATGCTACTTGGTTTGTGTCTACTTTAATATGTGCATATGTTTCTTGTAATGTATCACTCATACATATTACTAGAGCCCATAGGATCTTTGCTTGGTTACCAGCGTTGTGATGGCAGTCACACTAGTAGGGCTGGGTAGTCTATAAGCAACATCCTATACTTGTCCCTAGTCGTAGGATTATCGAGACTGGGCATCGATACTCCAGAGTAGACTAGTGTGTACGCTTCTCATCTCAGTTGGGGAGATGGTCTGTCCCACAGCCATCAGTACGTCGTACTGGAGATAGTATACAGGTGCTCGTTAAGTTACGGGTACACCGGACAGGACTCGCAGGGGAACTGTTGGATGGTATTATACCCGTCGTCAGTTAACAGTTCCCAGGTGACATGAGTACAGCATAGTCCGCAGACTTGACACTGCTACTTCACCTCGAGTGTGTTCCACTGTTCTTAGATTGCTACCCTACCACGGCTCAAAGGAGTCGTGCAAACAGGTAGCAGTTGGGTGCAGTCCCGGTATTGGGAGTTGATATCGCGCTGTGTCAGAGAGCCATTACGCAAAGTCCCTGTCCAGGGCAAGCGAGATTTATTGGTAGGTTGCAGTAGTTTCTCAGGGTATAATGGGCTACGCTTTGACACGACTTTGTTAGATATGTATGCCCTAGAGGCCATTATTGTATAGTACTGGTTTGTATAATACATTTTGGAGGCTTGGGATATATATATATATGGTTTTACGACAGTCTTGCTCGATATAGTAGTATGCTACTTGGTTTGTTTCTATCTTAATATGTGTATATGTCTCTTTTAACATATCGCTAAAAACATATTGGTAGAGCCCTTAGGATTTTTGCGTGACTACCGGCGTTGTGATGGCGATCACACTAGTGGGGCCTGGGTAGTCTATAAGCACATCCTTATTTTGGTCTCTAGTCGTAGGATTATTGAGACAGGGCATCGATACTCCAGAGTAGACTGGTGCATACGCTTCTCTTCCCAGTAGGGGAGATGGTCTGTCCCACAGCCATCAGTACGTCATACTGGAGATAGTATGCAGGTGCTCGTTAGGTTACGAGTACACTGGACAGGACTCGTCGGGAACTGTTGGTTGGTATTATACCTATCGTCAGTTAACAGTTCCCATGTGACATGAGTACAGCTTAGTCCGCTGACTTGACACTGTCACTTCGCTTCGAGTGTGTTCCCACTGTTCTTAGATTACTACCCTACCACGGCTCTACTGAGTCGTGCAAACAGGTAGTAGTTGGGTGCAGTCCCGAAGCACTTGGAGGCAGTGACGGTTAGACAGGATTCGTCTCTCCCGGTATTGGGGGTTGATATCACGCTGTGTCTAGGAGAGCCATTACACAAAGTCCCTGGCCAGGGCAAGCGAGAATTGCTGGTAGGTTTTCCAGTAGATTCTCAGGGTGTTTTGGGCTATACTCCGACACGACTTGTACCTCTATTAGGGGAATGACGTTTACCGCTCCCTAGGCCCGCCATGCGATATTCTCAGACGAACAGAGCGGACTGTACGGAGATTGTCACATTCAGGCTCAGTAGGAGTTCGATGGGTTCACCTCATCAGTCTTCTTATCGGCATCTACCTGGGGACCGTTACGTACAGCTAGTACCGCTTGCGGCCTGTGGTTAAACCCACTGCCAGCGTAGTGTCGAGCCTTTAGAGTCCCATACAGAGGGTTACTCGCCTTTGGGCAAAACAGAGTAGAGGTTGCATGGTTTTACGACGGGTTCGTTCACATCCGCGCACTTGTGCACGTTTGGTGTCCGGACAGTAGTTACTAGCGGGCTTTGGTTTAAGAAGGATCCTAGTAACTTTTTTGGGATTGGTTTTGTCTCAGTGTATTCGTGTTCCTTGGAGCACGGATGCGGGTGTGTATGTACAGTTGATAGAGGTAGAAGCAGAGGATTCTCATTAGGGTTGTTGTCCATTTGGCTTTGGTTGACTTGTTGACCGTTGACTTTTCTTTAAACCTAATGAGAATATGATATATGATTAATAATATTAATTAAGTATTATTGTGCCATGGTTGAGTTGAAAGTTTGACTTTTGTTGACTTGTTGACTTTGTTGACCGGTTGACCATTTTAGACTTGTTAACCATCATCATTTCATGGCTATCATTTCATGGGTATGACTTTTGCTTGCTTGTTGTTTGCAAAAGCAATAATAGCATGAAATGATAATGGTCATTGAAACTAACCACCACCATATACTAAATTATTGTTATTATTATCATAATTCTCACTTTTTTGAGAAGGGTTGGATTATGAGAGCTTATTCTATCATTCTCTTTCTCTCTCCTAGAAAGAAAGCTCTCCCTCTTCCTCTTCCTCTCTCAAGGTTCAAGTGTTCCATGAGTTGGAAATCATGAACCTTTGAGGCAAAACCACCATCACTCTTCTCTACTCAATCTGAGCTATTAGGTTTAGCAAACCAAACCCCTTAGTCATCTCTAGTTTGAGATTGGAGCCCAATTTCGAGACCCTCGGGTGGAGAGGAGATGACAAGGAGGATCCGTTCAAGCGACTACGAGGAGCAAGAAAGAGGAAGAACCACAACAAGAAGAGAAAGAGTTCAAGACCAAGGTATAGCCATTCTACATAGTAGTTAGAACTTGTAGAATTTTTGTTAGTTTTTGTTTAGCAACGATCCTCGATGAAACGGTCCATGTTACCTAGCTAGGGAAAATTTTTGTTTTACCTATTCCGCCTCACCAAAAGGACCGGGGTGGGTAACGTGGACCTAACAGTGGTATCAGAGCCTAGCTAAACACTTTCTAGCATGTTAGCAAAGTAACTAGAAGTTCGATCGGAAAAGGAAATCACAAAACACGCCCGAGGGTTAAACTTTCTGTCGATTTTTATTCTGCTCTAAAAATTATTTAACACATCTCAAAAATCGGCTCAGGGTTTTTAGTAAACACCCAAGAAAAACGATCAGTTGAACCGACCAACTCACCGCGGAACCGCGGCAAGAATAACCTCTTGCCGCGGATCCGCGGCCGAGTTGACTCGGCCGCGGATCGGTTTTCCTGCAGTGTGTTGCCTGGGGTGTTTTGGGATTTTTGGAACATGTTTTTTCTTCCAAGATTTTCTAGAAAGCAAAATTTGTTTTCGGGGTTTAAAAATCCGTGTTTTGATCGAACTTCTAAAGACTTAAGCTGACGGGTAATATCTGTGATGTGATATATGTATTGAACGTCTGCTAATCGCTATACGTCGATTAGTGGGGGTTATACATATCTGTGATCTGTAATGTTGATGGTATGTGTATATGAATTCATTGGATTGTCGCGGATGAATAGCCGGAGGTTGTGAGATGAGAGTTTTCTTTATCTTTCAATTCATGTAATATGTAAATTGATGGAAGATTATTTGTTTGGCCGCACATCCGGGATGAGGTTGTAGCCGCCATTGTATAATTTCTTTTTACTGTTTTTGCTCCTAGGATAGACCCAAGGAGGGGTGCACAAACTACCGGGTACATCGAAGTGCCGAGTGGCCTACTCACGGTGTTGAGGAAGGTTGCTTCGCTTCGGGTACTTGGCGGGTAGTTTGCCGCACCCATAGGGGTCGAGGGTGGGGTATTAGTGAAGGGTTCCTAGGCACTCTAATGAGGTCTCACAAGTGATCAAACATACCCAATTCAAATATTTCATGTGCCTACAAACCCTAATACGGATCGTTAACTAGATATATAAGCGATGCAAGCAAGTAAACGAATTTATTGCTAAAGGAAAGTGACTACAACCTTTGTAGATCCGGTCCTCCACCTCTTAGGCTTCGTGATGATGTTCCTCCACTGTCCATATCGGATCCCGGACTCTAGCATCGGTTTCATCGGAGAAATGGGCGAGCTAGGTCGTCGGCTTCGATGCCGAAGATGATCTACGTCGAGGAAACACAAGATCAAGCTCCAACTTCACCAAGCCATGAAACTTGTGAAGAAAACACCCTATACTACTTAGCAAGTGGTAGAGGATGAAGAAATAGGAAGTGGGTTCACTTTAGAATTGGTTTTCGCACTCTTTTTCTCAAGTTGCCATTAATGGTTGCAAGCTTTTTCTTTGTTGAAGAAGAAGAAGAAGAATATGATAAGTCTATTAAAAATAGGAAATAAAATCATACTTATCATATACACAACCATGGTCAAGTGTAGAGAATTAACTAAGATTATGTGAATGGTTAGGTTTAGGAAAAGAACAAGAATGGTCAAAGCCACTTGAAACTTCTAAGAAAAGAACAAAAGAAGCAAACATATCATTTTCTTTTCCTAAAATAAAGAATAAATAAATAAACTAAATAATCAAGAGAAGATGATAAAACCCTAACCATTTACTTAACCAAGGTTTAAGTCTTACACAAACCCAAGTTTGCATGTATCATCAAACATGATACAAACAAGTGCACAAAAGTATATCACATATACAACTTGTGTATTTCAAGTGAGAAAATCCATTTAAAGTGAATTAATATTAGTTAATGTAAAGTAATATATCTAATATATAATTATACATTAAATCATTAAATCAATACTTGATTTAACGATCCGGTCATATCGCATATAACCGACTAATATCCAATGTATCGGCTTATCGAATCAATCCTTGATTCGATAACTAGGTTATATCGCATACAACCAATCGATACATTCATCACGAGAATAGAATACGGTATCACATACACGCATTATTCTCGATCCCGCACATATCTCATATGCGCTCCTATTTCGTTTCGCTTGAGCCAGGAAACCTCTGTGTAGGACTCTAAAGACTCGTCAATACGCCGGCAGCAGGTGATGATCATATCAAACACCCACAATCCACAAGCAGTCTGCTAAACGTAACGGCCACCCGGGTATTAAGCGATCAGAAGATCGACGAGCAAGCCCGCTCACACTCCTGTGAGTCCAACCAGTAACAATTACCGTACAGTCCGGTCTGTTCGTCTGATATGTCGCATATCTCGCCTAGGGGTAGTAAATGTCAGACCCCAATAGCTTGATAAGTCATGCCGACGTGAGGTCCATAACAATCGTGAAACTACTGATAACTCTTACCAGTATATCACTGCAACCCCGGCCAGGGATTTCCTGTTATGGCCAGTCGTGCATAGCGCAACATCAACCCCCAATACCGGGAGAGACAAATCCCCTCCTATCGCTCATTGCCTCCTTGTGAATCGGGACTGTACCCAAAAACCACCTGTTTTCACGACTCAGTAGAGCCGTGGTAGGGTGGAAATCAAAGCACAGTAGGAGACACACAAGTCTCTATGACGATCTCGGGTCAACAGACTAAGCTGTACCAGTGTCACCAGAGAACTGCCATCTGACGTGAGGTATAATACCATCTGGGAGTTCTCGGCGAGTCCGTTCAGGGTACCCAGTCTCCACTGAGCACCCGCATACCATCTTTGATGTCAAACACCAATGGATATGGGATCATCCATCGCCCATCACATGGGTCCAGAAGATATACGCTAGTCTACTCTGGAATATCGATGCCCCGTCTCGATATTTCCACGACTAGGAACATTGAAGGATGTACTCATGGACTACCCAGGCCCCACTAGTATGATCTGCATCATAGTCCTGGAAGTCGAGTACACATCCTAAGGGCTTTATCAACAAGTAACAGAGAGACAGAAAGTATACCTGTTAAGATAAAGAGCAACCAGATAGCGTACTATCATGTCAAGCAAGAATGTCCTACCTATATATGTCCCAGCATCCACTACAATATACATCCAATGTACAGTAATGGCCTCTAGGGCATACATATAACTAACAATCTCCCACTTGCACTAGGGCCATCTGTAGCAGTGGTTGCAGTATCACATACTTAACCATCCCGTAAAAGTCTCTCTTTGGGAAAATGCCTTTGTGAGTGGATCCGCCGTGTTGTCCCCTGAGTCTACTCTCCTAACCTCGATCACCCTGGAGATCATCTATCTCCATGATCAGGTGATGCTGCCTCAGAATATGTCTGGGTCACTGATGGGACCAAGGTTCCTGGGCCGAAGCCACACTTCCATTGTCATACAATGATAGGAACCTAGTTCATCTTATGAACCAACATACACCCAAACTGCCTCTTTGGTAGTATCTTTAATAGCGATGTTACCAGCTTTTATCGTCTAGTTTGCCATGGTATCTAGCTTGGAACTCTTCCAACATACCGTCCCTCCACTGAGGGTGAAGACAATGCCTGTCACTCACATTCAGTCGTCCTTATCACCCTGGAACACTTCCAGTGATTCTCCCCAGGATCGATTGATACCATCTCACTACAACTAGTGAGAATCCTAACATCCATTTAGATCTATCTCATAGATCCAAAACCCAGGATTTAGGAGGTATCACTTTGATCCTATATGGAGAATCCATGTGATAAGAGGAGATTGACCGTGCGTAGCATAGGAAACTCTTTTCCTATCTAGAGTATGTTGTCTACGTACAATACGAGGATGACCACCTTACTCTCTACTACCTTTTTGTATATACAAGGTTCGTCTACCATTTTGATGAAGTCAAACACTTTACTACCACATCAAAACAGACGTTCCAACTCCGCGATGCCTGCTTTATCATGTAAAGCAACTTGCACACGTTTCCGCTGCTCCCACTGTTTACGAAGCCCTCTGGCTGTGTTCTTATAGACGTTCTCTTCTAAATCATTATTTAGAAAAGTAGTCATGGCACCCAACCACCAGATATCGTAGTTATGGTATGTAGCAATGGCAAGTAGGATCTGGATGGACTTAAGCATAGTCCCTGAAAAAGATTTCATCATTATCCACGCCTGGTCGATGACGAAAACCTTTAACAAGTCTAGTTTTGAAAGTCTCAACTTTTCCATCTACACCAAGTAATCTTCTCTAGATATACTTGCTCCTGATGGGGATTTAACCCTTCAGATATAGCAACCAAAGTCCTTACTTTGTTGATGTACATGGATTCCATCTCAGATTGCTAAGCATCCAGCCATTCTTACAGAGTCCCTACTCTCGATGGCCTGCTCGAAACTAGTTGGGTCATCATCTTATGATGCATTCCTCGCTCCCACTGTCATCGAGAAACCGAGATATCTCTCAGGCGGATGAGGAACCTTACCAGATCGGCGGAGAGGCTGAGGTTTGTCGGGAGCTATTGAATCCTTTGGTTCTGTTAAATCATCAGCTGCAGTTTTGTATAGCTGGAACCTTTCCAGTTCCACAGAACTGACCTTGCCTCGATTTTGTCCGGATTTTGCTTTTGACATAGGCCGGACAATCCTAAATCTTAACTTATTTAAGAGATAGGCTCTTCCCATACCATATCTTATATGGAGTGGTAGGCACTGATTTGATTTGAACCCTATTCAATAGGTATGCAACTTCATAAGTGCACAACCCCAAAAGGAAATAGGTAACTCAGTAGTACTCATCATAGAGCACACCATATCTAATATTGTGCGATTGCTCCGCCCCGATACACCGTTGTGTTATGGTGTATTCAGAGGAGTAATACTGAGAGAGAATCTCATTTCTTTTAGAATACACCTGGAATGCCATGCACAAGTATTCTCCTCCCTGATCTCATCATAGGACATAATATTTATACCCGTATTGGTTCTCTACTTCTAGCTTATATTCTGTGAATATCTCAAAAGGTTCGGACTTATGTTTGAACAGGAGCATATATCTGAATCTTGAGAGATTATCAGAGAACGTAATGAAGTATAAAGAACCAGTCCTGGCATGTGTAGACATGAGACATTACATACATCATCATGTATCAGTCCCAAGAGTTCATTAACTCTTTTTCTGTTTCCAATAAACAGGGCTATGGTCATCTAATCTTTGTGACATGACTGGCAAGTTTCATAAGATGTAAATTCAAACTGATTTAAATATGCATCTAAAATGTAACTTCAGCCAGTCGGTTCCCATTGATATGACCTAGTGTACACTGCCTCAAGAAGGATTCGTTCATTTCTGAACTCTTCCTCTTGTGTGTGTTCTATAAACTAGAAACTGTAGTTTGATTTAGAACGTCAATGCTTTTAGATAACGTGCCTGAACCGATCAACTTTTGATATAGGAAATGTTCAAAACATTATCCATCAATACAAAATTTTATCATTACTTTAATAAATAAAGAGATTGATATGATTTTGTATATCAGGTTCGGTTTCTAATAGCATTTGTTCAGAATCAATGTATTGGTAATACAGGGTGACAGTGACCAACAGACTTGGCTGCAACACTTGCCCTGTTTTCTGTCTCATGAAACTTATCACCCGTTCTCAGTTTTCTATCCTTTTGTAGCCCTATGTAACAGATTACATATCTGGGATCCTGACCCGGTATCAAATACCCAGGATGCAGAGGATACTGAGAAACAATTCTTTATAATGAACACACCCGAAGGAGATGCATCTCATGCACTTTCTTTGTTTGGGCTGCATGGGAATCCTGGTATTCCCTTATTTCCTGCTCTGTCTTATAAAATTATAAGTTGGAGCGGGACCAACGTTCCCCAGCTCAGTATAACAAGCGGCTTCGGTCAATACATCCATATTATTATCTTGATTAAGGCGTGATATGGTCGCTACCTAGAGAGAGAGAGAAGAAAACACTCTGTGTGCGCTCTAGCAAGAATAGATTGGTTATTATTTTATCTAATTAGGATGGCTCCCACTGTTTTTATCAAATCTTCCTTCAAACCCTAAAAGGAAAGACTAGCCGGGATTAATTACACTTTACAAGTTCTCTAATCTTTTAGCCAGGCCAGTGTCGGTGCTTTGAGGGAGGTTCCCCGTGCTTTCGTACGGACCTAATTAGAGTAAGCCTCGTTTTCCCAGAGGCGTAACCCCGTTGACACCTTTCTAGACACCTACTTGATCGGCTAATTGTAAAGTGCAAAACTCTCACAGGAGTAACAATTACTCGCAGTGGGTATCGGGATCCAACTATCACATAGAAGGTATGCAATCTCATTGCAAATTTCAACGCTTGAAACTCCCGATAAAGATTTTTACCCCTAGCACTTATGACCTTAACTATGGTCAACAAATCATAAGCACTAGTCAAGTTCTACCCGTCATTTCGTGATTAATTAGACCCACCCACATGACCCCTAACTAAGGTCAACAAAGTCACGCGACTGTCCTAACTAATCGCATCATATGCGGTGTAGGAAGACATCACTTAGCTACCGTACACTGTGCCTTAACTAAGGTCAACAAACACAGCACGAATACTAAGTACTCTACTTCCTAAAACGATGGAGGGTTGTGAATGGCTTTTTATGAAAACCTTTAACGCTTTGAACTTGATCTCGTTGTGGAATCAAATGGTTTTTAAATGGAATGTTTTTGAGGCTTTTCTAGTTTTGCTAAAGGGGTCACTCCCAGTGAAGGGGTCGTCGGCCCTTTCCTCGTCGAATGAGGCGCGGGATATATCATATATATCACTGTGCAAAGCAGAAACTATAGAAGCAATCAAAAGACAAACCGAGAGTTGTAGCATCTGCCAGTTATTGCTAAAGGAGTCACTCCCGGTGAAGGGATCTCGGTCCTTTCCTCATCGAATAAGGTGTAGGATGTTCTTCAATGAACACCGTGATGCAAAGCAAGAACTGTAGCTACCTGTTTTAATTTTGAAATTCGATTTCACAACATCAATTAGGTTTATTTTCTTTCATTAATCTCATTAATGAATATCCCATCATTTATGTCCACCTAAACATCACAGATAAATATAACGTACGCTTATGCCATCGGCATTCGCCTCGATATCCCGTCTGCACCGTTAGATTAGGTAACTAACGCCAGAGCGAGACAGGGCTAGCGCGGGTGTAAAACATAAGCAAAGTATATATAATATATCATATATACTATATATAATATCTATCTGAACATATCACATGATCACATCACAGATAACGCAGTAGAAAATATCATATGAAATGTTGGATATACTAGGATGTCCGTGTTTTCAATACGAGCCTGTATAAAACACGGATTCCACGGTCGTGATGAATAGCCAATCCCACAGCCCTAGACCCCTACGAGAGCGGCAAGCAACCCTACCAATTCTAGGGTTAGGAGACCCGGACTCGACTCCTCGAGACGGTCTCCCACTGGACCCTAGAACCTGGTTTTTTGTGCTCCCCTCCTTGGGTCTATCCTAATGTGGAAAAGTAAATAATATACAAATGGTGACATCATCCGCAACCTGGAAGTGCCCCAATAAAAGAATATTACATACAAGTTTTTACATGAATGAAAATGAAAAACACTCATCTCACTTAGAAACCGCCGGCTATTCAAACACGACGATCAAATATAACATATCCAGCAACACATAACATCACATGTCATCAACGTAAGTAAATATGCGCATCCCAATTGTCGTTGACATATAGCAACGAAACCGGCGATATCACATATTACACTTACGGTCACAGAAAAGAAAGTGTAAAACTACAACAGTTGGAATCCGCAAACTCTTTAGACATCGCATGCCTAAACCAATGAATTCCTTAGACATCACATGCCTAACAATTATAAACCCCGCATTTTAGTCTCATTATCGAAAACTCTTTTCAATATCAAGTCGGGCAATTCAACAAGATTCCCGACATTATGATCGAATGCTCGTCGCAAACTTTAGTAGGCGGCCGCACCCCTGATACCGTCGACGAAGTGCACCACGGCGGAACACCGCTGCCGCGAGCACCCAAAACGGATGCTTTCGGCGACGGGGTTCTCCTACAGTCACTTGGTCGAGGCTATGGAGTGAGGTTGTCTATTAAGTTTACCCGGCGAGTATCCGCGTACACTACGTGATTGCGACGGACTTTTGATCTCATCAAAATTCCGTGGCAACCGATCAAGTGAGACTAAACTGCTATGTTTATAACATTCATTCAGTTATCTCATAACTACTTGTGAATTCCAAATGTTGTATCACATTCCGGATAAATAGAAAATGTTAAACTTTCCGATCGAACAATCGAACACCCAAGTTTTCGCGAAACAGCTCAACTCATGAAATAAGTTTAAAAATATTCACTTCATGCCTCAGTATCAACGGTCCAGCCGTAGAAGGGTCAAGCCAACGCCTCACATGTGGCACGCCGTACTGCCCCAAACCCTAAGGTTCAAAGGGCAGTTCAAGACGGTTACATAATCGAGTTAAGGTTTGTTGTCTTCTAGAGAGACCATCGCGTTACTTGCACTACTTAGAACGTCATTAAACTACGGAAAAGTCCAACAATTGGAAATTTTCCGGCAGGGGAAAAAGTGGGTATTTATATCCGGTCGAACTTTTTAACATATTCTAAAATATCCGGAAAACACATAGACAAAGTTTGATAATCCGATCGAATCTACGAACTCCCAATACAACCCAGAATATTCAACTCTTGAATAAATATTAAAAAATCCCAGAAAATCCATAACCAAAATATAGGAATTACTGTGCAAAATTTATTGGGCAATGCGACCAAACGGCCGCGGAACCGCCGCAGAAGCCATGCTTCTGCCGCTGTTCCGCGGCGGTTTAGATGAATCAGAAGCTCGTGTTGCACCATAATTCTTATATCTTCCTGCTGAATTTTTTAAGAATTTTTTATCTGGAAAAAACCTAGTTTTTAAAAAATGTATAGAGAGCCGTTTTGAATTAGGGTTTCGGGTCGATCGGACTTCTAACTCCGTCTACGCATCGCCTAAGGCTCTAACCTGTCTCTGATACTACTGAAGGGTTCCTAGGCACACTAATGAGGTCTCACAAGTGATCAAACATGTCCAATTCAAATTTGTCATGTGCCTACAAACCCTAATACGGATCGTTAACTAGATATATAAGCGATGCAAGCAAGTAAACGAATTTATTGCTAAAGGAAAGTGACTACAACCTTTGTAGATCCGGTCCTCCACCTCCTAGGCTTCATGATGATGTCCCTCCGCTGTCCATATCGGATCCCGGACTCTAGCATCGGTTTCATCGAAGAAATGGGCGGGCTAGGTCGTCGGCTTCGATGCCGAAGATGATCTACGTCGAGGCAACACAAGATCAAGCTCCAACTTCACCAAGCCATGAAACTTGTGAAGAAAACACCCTATACTACTTGGTAAGTGGTAGAGGATGAAGAAATAGGAAGTGGGTTCACTTTAGAATTGGATTTCTCACTCTTTTTCTCAAGTTTCCATTAATGGTTGCAAGCTTTTTCTTTGTTGAAGAAGAAGAAGAAGAAGAAAAAGAATATGATAAGTCTATTAAAAATAGGAAATAAAATCATACTTATCATATACACAACCATGGTCAAGTGTATAGAATTAACTAAGGTTATGTGAATGGTTAGGTTTAGGAAAAGAACAAGAATGGTCAAAGCCTCTTGAAACTTCTAAGAAAAGAACAAAAGAAGCAATCATATCATTTTCTTTTCCTAAAATAAAGAATAAATAAATAAACTAAATAATCAAGAGAAGATGATAAAACCCTAACCATTTACTTAACCAAGGTTTAAGTCTTACACAAACCCAAGTTTGCATGTATCATCAAACATGATACAAACAAGTGCACAGAAGTATATCACATATACAACTTGTGTATTTCAAGTGAGAAAATCCATTTAAAGTGAACTAATATTAGTTAATGTAAAGTAATATATCTAATATATAATTATACATTAAATCATTAAATCAATACTTGATTTAACGATCCGGTCATATCGCATATAACCGACTAATATCCAATGTATCGGCTTATCGAATCAATCCTTGATTCGATAACTAGGTTATATCGCATACAACCAATCGATACATTCATCGTGAGAATAGAATACGGTATCACATACACGCATTATTCTCGGTCCCGCACATATCTCATATGCGCTCCTATTTCGTTTCGCTTGAGCCAGGAAACCTCTGTGTAGGACTCTAAGGACTCGTCAATACGCCGGCAACAGGTGATGATCATATCAAACATCCACAAGCCGCAAGCGGTCTGCTAAACGTAACGGCAACCCGGGTATTGAGCGATCAGAAGATCGACGAGCAAGCCCGCTCAAACTCCTGTGAATCCAACCAGTAACACTTACCGTACAGTCCGGTCTGTTCGTCTGATATGTCGCATATCTCGCCTAGGGGTGGTAAACGTCAGACCCCAATAGCTTGATAAGTCATGCCGACGTGAGGTCCATAACAATCGTGAAACTACTGATAACTCTTACCAGTATATCACTGCAACCCTGGCCAGGGATTGTTTGTTATGGCCAGTCGTGCATAGCGCAACATCAACCCCTAATACCGGGAGAGGCGAATCCCCTCCTATCGCTCATTGCCTCCATGTGAATCGGGACTGTACCCAAAAACCGCCTGTTTGCACGACTCAGTAGAGCCGTGGTAGGGTGGAAATCAAAGCAGTTGGAGACACACAAGACTCTATGACGATCTCGGGTCAACAGACTAAGCTGTACCAGTGTCACCAGAGAACTGCCATCTGACGTGAGGTATAATACCATCTGGGAATTCTCGGCGAGTCCGTTCAGTGTACCCAGTCTCCACTGAGCACCCGCATACCATCTCTGATGTCAAACACCAATGGATATGGGATCATCCATCGCCCATCACATGGGTCCAGAAGATATACGCTAGTTTACTCTGGAATATCGATGCCCCGTCTCGATATTCCCACGACTAGGAACATTGAAGGATGTACTCATGGACTACCCAGGCCCCACTAGTATGATCTGCATCATAGTCCTGGAAGTCGAGTACACATCCTAAGGCTTTATCAACAAGTAACAGAGAGACAGAAAGTATACCTGTTAAGATAAAGAGCAACCAGATAGCGTACTATCTTGTCGAGCAAGAAAGTCCTGCCTATATATGTCCCAACATCCACTACAATATACATCCAATGTACAATAATGGCCTCTAGGGCATACATATAACTAACAATTAGCTATTCATCGCGACCGTGTAATCCGCCCTTCGTTACAGGCTCGTGCGGAATGCGGATTCCTAGTATATCCAATGTGTTCATCTGTGATCTGGAATGGCTATCATTGTATCTGACAAATGTTTATATATATCTATATGATATCAATTTAGGCGTTGCTTATGTTCTGGATCCGCGCTAGTCCAGCCCTCGCTCTGTCGTTAGTTAAGTAACCTAACGGGTAATGACGGGGCCCCGTGGCGAATGCGGATGGCATAAGCGTACGACATATTTTCGTTGTTTTCTGCAATGGTAAGATTAATTGATGGGACGAATTAAATTAATGCAAGAAAACAAACCTAAAAAGAACGTTGATGGAACAATTTTTCAAAAAGCTGTTATTGCAAGGACGCTCTCTTTTGTTTTGCATAGAGGTATTTGGTTATGAATGCCCAGCACCTCAGTCGACGAGGCAAAGGCCGAGATCCCTTCATTGGGAGTGACCCCTTGGACAAAAAGTTTGCGTCAGGGTAATAACTTCACTATAGTCGATTATTCTTGCTTTACATCGAGGTATTCAGTTTGGAATATCCTGCACCTCATTCGACGAGGAAAGAGCCGAGATCCCTTCAGAGGGAGTGACCTCTTTAGCAAGAGTTTTTCGCCACTATATTTTCAAAAAAGGCTATCATGTTCCTTCAACTACATCAACTTCATTACGTTAACGGGGTTTTCTCTAAAAACCCAGCCGTAGGCCTCCGTCGTTTCAGAAAATTAGTACTTAGTATTCGTGCTGCGTTTGTTGATTATTCGTCAAGGCACAGTGAACGGTAGCTAAGTAATAATTCTCTGTTGCACTGATAGATGCGATTGGTTAGGACGGTTGCATGATTTTGTTGATTATTCGTCAAGGATCATGCGGGCGGGTCTAATGCAATCTTGGATAACGACGGGTTGAACTTGACTAGGACCTTTTGATTTGTTGATTATTCGTCAAGGTCACTTGGGTCCTAAGGGCAAAAATCCACATCGGGAGTTTCTAAAGAAACTGAAACTTGCAGATTCAGCATACCTTCTGGAGTGTGGTGAGAAGAGTGGATTCCATCTAGGTCATCGCACAATGATAGTTGGATCCCGATCCCACTGATGAGTTGGATTACTCTCGGAAGAATATTTCACTTAACAATCAATGCTATAAACCAAGTAGGTGTCTAGAAAGGTGTTAGCGGGGCTACGCCTCTAGGGAAAAGAGCTTATTTAATTAAGGAACTTCGCGAAAGCGTTGGAAAACCTCCCTCGAAGTACCAACACTAGCCTGGCTGAAAGGTTAAGCAAGTATTGTGACGTGCGATTAATCCTGACTAGTTCTTCTTTTAAAGGTTTTAAGAAGGATTTAAGGAAACAATGGGAGCCATCCTGGTTAGATAAACTAATAAGCTCCGTGCAAAATTTATAAACCTTAAACTTTGCATTTGAAACTCCGTGCAAATCGCTTGCAATTCCGCTCCTCTAGGCATCCTATCCTACCACGATAGCGATGATTCCTAATCGGAACCGTATTGCTAGAGGTTTGCCGGAGGCTAAAATCAAGAGATAACAACGGAATGACAAGGGACAAGGAAGACGGATTTAGCAAAATACCGCAAATACCGTATTTCAAGATCCCTAATCCGCATTGTTACCTATTGCTTTAGTGTCAAAACCAAATTTGGGGCTATAAGGAATCGGCAAACATCACTTTCATACAATCTAACCTATTACTACCCATAACAAGTCTTTTTATTATACATATCTTTGTTACGACATTTACCTTAACCAACAAATTATAATACGTTGTTAACTCGTTAAAACAAGCTTAAAACCTACCATCTCCCTGCGGACGACCCGTACTCATCGCAGCTCGCTACACGCGACACCGTTTTGATTGCGGTAATTTCACAACTCTTTTTAAATACGACACGGCAAAAACGTATCAATCACACCACATACTACACTTACGATCGCAGAAAAGAAAGTGAAAAAGTGCAACAATTGGAATCATCACTGCCTTTAGACATCATAAACCTGGATTATCACATATTCTGGATTTCATGCCTAATGAAGAAAATCTTACATTTGGGTCTCATCTATGAAAACCCCTTTTCAAAAGAAATCGGGTAACTCAACAAGATTCCCGATTCCACCCAAGGCCAAAAATTTAGATTTACACGCAACTAATTACTTTTCACAAAACTAATTAGTGTAGATTTTAATTATTGTATCACATTCACAAAAATTTAGATGATGTTAAACGTTTCGATTGAATCAACAAACACCCACAATTCCCCGAGAGCTCAACACTTGAGCAAAGTTAAAATATCCAAAACATGCTACAGTGCCTATGGACCAACCGTAGAAGGGTCAACCCTTTCCTCACCTATGGCACCACGGAACTACGGCAAACCATGGAGTTTGGCCGCGGTTCCGTGGTCATAGAATCGAGTTAGGGTTACGTTCTTCTAGAGGGTCTATAGGGTTACTTGCATGATCTTTTAAATATCTTTAACTTGGAAAATTCCAACACTTGGAAAATTTCCAACGAGAGTAATGAGGTGGTGTTTGATGTTCATTCGAACTGTTAAACTTCGTCAAGGTTACCTAAAACAATGTTAAAATTATGACTACGAAATATTCTGAATTAGCCCCATAACAAAATTAACATCACATGAAATTTTGGGTTAAACAAACAATACCTGAAACCCCAAAACTAACAGACCAGAGCACCAGAGGAAACCGAGGCGAAACAGAGGGGTTTGGGCCAGCCAGGCCGGAAAAAATGATCCTTTCCCAGGCTCAAAACCGGTGGAATCGCCTCGTTTTTCTCCAGTGTTCAACATGCATCATATGCAAGCTTCTGCAGTTGCTTAAAAAATTTAAGGAGGTCATTTAAAAATCAACAGAGAGCAATTTTCAGGGTTTCAGTTTATCGAAGTTTCGGAGTTGTTCCGGTTTCGTAATATTTCTAATATCGACTATGTTTCTAGCCTGGCCCTGATACCACTGTAGGGTTCCATGCCCAGGGTTTGTCTTGCATCAAACATGCTATAACAAAAATTTTAGGGGTGCTAAACAAAACCGACCATGAATCAAACTAGAAAATTAGGGTAAAAAGAACTAGTATCACATACTATCAAGTGTATAACACTAAGAGATGAGTAATACAGCCTTTGTAGACCTTCTCTTCTTACTCCTTGGATCAACTTGGTGTTTGGACCGGTCCTCTTGAGTTCTTCGAAGTCCACGACGATCCACCATGGAGTCCTTTTGCACAAGCTCCTAGCTTCACTTGAACTAAATGGAAGTGGAGAAAACAACCTACACTAGTGGGCTAGACTAATATAGAATGGTGATGTGGGTTTGCATCTCACATAAAAACCTTTCGTTTTATGTTCTTCACTCACTTGAAAAAGCTAGAGAGCTTGAATAAGGAAAAAGAAGGAGGAGATGGCTAAAAACAACTCATGTGAGAATTATCAACCTAATCAAGAGAGAGAGAGGGGGGAAGGAGGGTTATCTCATCACAAACCATGATTACAAAATATCTAGATATTTTGATACTTGAGTTAAGCAAAAAAATAGGCAACAAAAAACCATGGGAGATAAAACCATTGTTTTGACTTTAGTCAACACAAAAGAAGAGTGTAGAAAATCAACCATGATTTTATTCCCATTTTGTTTTTCTCAATAATCAAAATATATAAATATATTACCATGTGAGTCTTGCATTGCCATCACCAATGTACCATCAACCATGACACATGTATGCAAGCATGTGTGCATCCATATCAATATATAGATATACTCATGCATACATCATAAAGAAATCGGTTTTAATAAATGAGCTAATGGAATTAATATTAAATCAACACTTGATTTAATAACCCGGTCATAACACATACGACCCATCGAATAGTAAATGCTAGATTAAAATGCGGTATCATATACACACATTTAATCAACCTTCTGCGCATATCCTCATATGCACCCCACATCTTTTCGCCTGAGCTAGGAAACCCTTTTGTAGGACTCTAAGACTCGTCAATACGCTAGCAGTAGACAGTGATCATATCACATACCCACAAACCGTCAGCGGCACAAGCAACGTAACGGCTCCCAGGTATTGAGCGATCAAAAGAAACACAAGCGAACCTGTCAAAACTCCCGTCGAGCCAACTGGCAACACTTACCGTACAGTCCGGTCTCTTCGTCAGATATGCTGCATATCAAGTCTAGGGATGGTATAGTCGACCCCAATAACTTAATAAGTCATGCCGGTATTTGGCCTAAAACAGATCGAGAAACTACTGATAACACTTATCAGTAAATCTCAATAGCCCTAGCCAGGGACTTCCTGTTATAGCCAATCGAGTATAGAGCAACATCAACCCCCAATACTGGGAGAGACGAAAACTCTCCTATCACTCATTGCCTCCATGTACCTCGGGACTGTACCCAAAATCCACCTGTTTGCACGACTCAGTAGAGAAGTGGTAGGATGGAGATCAAAGTACAGTGGGAGGACATACAAGACTCTATGACGATCTCAGGTCTACAGACTAACCTGTACCAGTATCACCTGAGAACTGCTATCCGAATATACGTATAATACCATATAGGAGTTCTCCGCGAGTCCATTCAGTATACCCAGTCTCCACTGAGCACTCGTATACAATCTTTGGTGTCACCACACCAATGGATATGGGATCATCCATCGCTCATCATATAGGTCAAGAAATGTATACGCTAGTCTACTCTGGAATATCGATGCCCTGTCTCGATACACCCATGACTAGGAACATCTCAAGGATATGCTTATAAACTACACATGTCCCACTAGTATGATCTGCATCATAATCCCAGTAGTCAAGCAAATATCCTAAGGTCTTTATCAATATGTACTAAATGAGTAATATGCATGATCAAGTGAACATGTCATGATAAAAAACAACCAGATAGCATACTATCATGTCGAGCAAGAATTTCCTCAGAATACACACACACACGCACACACACATACCGATACATCCACTATCAAATAATAGCCTCTAGGGCATACATATATCCAACAGGGTTTCCCTGGTTTAGGCGAAATGATATAGTAGACGTATTTTGATACGTGCAGGGTTCCGATCGAATGATTGTACTAGTTACCCAGACTTTCGATCGAGATACGTATAGGGTTCCGATTGAATGATTGTGTAAGTCCACGTTGCCCACCCCGGTGCTTCCGGGGATGCGGAAACGTTATGAAAAATCCGATTTTTACAACACTAGGCAACATGGACTAACCAAAAGATGGATCTTTGCTAAAAAAAACTAGCTACAAAGCTAAAGAGAGTTAGCTACTCGGAAAGTGGGTTATACCTAGGTCTTCAAGTCCTTCTCTTCTTGCTCCTTGGAGTGAAATAACGGGTTCTCCTTGTCGCTTCTCTTGACGAAGAAAGATCCACCCGAGGGCTTCAACCTTTGGCTCCAACCTCAAATTAGAAGTAACTAAGGTGCTTGGTGTGCTAGACCTAGGACCTTAGAAAGAGTAGAGAATGTTTTTAAAGGGATTATCTCAAGCTCAAGTGGTTCTCAACTCATGAGAGGGGAGAGCTAGAGAGAGAGGAAGAGGAGGAGAGAGAATGAAAATGAACAAGTGAGTAGAATAATTCAACCCTTCTCACATATATGTGATTTATGAATAATAGATAATTAGCTAAGATAATTGTCATGGTTAATCAAGAAATGACCATTATCATTTCACATTAAATGCTTTTGTAAGGATCAAAGAGCATCTTTCAAATGGAATGATGATGGTCAACTTATCAACCTAGGTCAACAAGTCAAGTATAGTCAAATGGTCAAAAATCCTAACCATGCACAATTATAATTAACTAATTATTAATAAATCATAATTCACACATAAACATTAGGGTTAAGAAAATGACAATGGTCATCAACCCTAATCAAAGTCCTCTGCCTCTGTCTCAGTCAACTGTGCATACACACCCGTATCCGTGTTCCGAGGAACACAAACACAATGAGATAAAACCAATCCCAAATCATATACTAGGATCCGGCTTAAACTAAAGCCCGCTAGTATAAGCTGTCCGAACACCAAACGTGCACAAGTGCGCGGATGTGAACGAACCCTGTCGCAAAACCATGCGACCTCTACTCATTTTGCCTAAAGGCGAATAACCCTCTGTGTGGGACTCTAAAGACTCGACACTACGCTGGCAGTGGGTTTAACCACAGACCGGAAGCGGCACTAGCTGTACGTAACGGTCCCCAGGTAGAAGCCGATAAGAAGACTGACGAGGTAAACCCATCTGAACTCCTACTGAGCCTGTATGTGACAGTCTCCGTACAGTCCGGTCTGTTCGTCTAAGAACATCGCATGGCGGGCCTAGGGGGCAGTAAACGTCAGTCCCCTACTAGCGGTACAAGTCGTGCCGGAGTGTAGCCCAGAACACCTGAGATAACACTGGAAACCTACCAGTCTATCTCGCTTGCCCTAGCCAGGGACTTTGTGTAATGGCTCTCCTAAACACAGCGCGATATCAACCCCCAATACCGGAAGAGACGAATCCTGTCTAACCGTCACTACCTCCAAGTGCTTCGGGACTGCACCCAAAAACTACCTGTTTGCACGACTCCTTTGAGCCGTGGTAGGGTAGTAATCAAAGTACAGTGGGAACACACTCGAGGCGTAGTGACAGTGTCAAGTCAACGGACTAAGCTGTACTTATGTCACCTGGGAACTGATAACTGACGATAGGTATAATACCAACTAACAGTTCCTGACGAGTCCTGTCCAGTGTACTCGTAACCTAACGAGCACCTGCATACTATCTCAAGTATGACGTACTGACGGCTGTGGGACAGACCGTCTTCCAAGCTGGGATAAGAAGCGCATACGCTAGTCTACTCTGGAGTATCGATGCCCTGTCTTGATAGTCCTGTGACTAGGGACCTGCATAAGGATGTGCTTATAGATTACCCAACCCCCACGAGTGTGACTGCCATCACAACGCTGGTAATCAAGCAAAGATCCTAAGGGCTCCACTAATGTGTAAAGGAGATATGCTAAAAGAAACACATGCACACATTAAAGCAGAAACAAATCAAGTAGCATACTACCATTTTGAGCAAGAATGTCAATACAAGGTGAATATCCCAAGCTTCCATCAAGTAATATACAATCCAGTATGATACAGTAACGGCCTCTAGGGCATATACTCTAACAACCTCCCACTTGCACTATGGCCATGTACTGGCGTATCGAAGACCTATCATCTCGATCAGCCGCTCGAACTGAGTCTGGGGTAAGGCCTTCGTGAATGGATCAGCAATATTATCTTCCGTAGCAACTCTCCGAACCTCGATCTCCTGGCGTCCCATGATCTCCCTGATCAGGTGATACCGCCTCAAGATGTGCTTGGACTTCTGATGGGACCTGTGTTCCTTCGCTAAAGCTATAGCTCCGTTGTTGTCGCAATACAGCGGTATTGGATCAACAATAGTAGGAAACACCTGAAGCTCCGTGAGGAACTTCTTTATCCAGACAGCTTCCTTTGCGGCATCTGCAGCAGCGATATATTCCGCTTCCATCGTCGAGTCAGCAACGATTTCTTGTTTGGAACTCTTCCAACACACCGCCCCTCTATAGAGGGTAAAGACATAACCCGACATGGACTTGGAATCATCCTTGTCACTCTGGAAGCTGGAGTCAGCAAAGGCCTCGATCTGGAGGTCTTTCCCGCCATACACCAAGAACAACTCCTTAGTCCTTCTCGGGTACTTGAGAATGTTCTTTACCGCTATCCAGTGCTTCTCCCCAGGGTTTGACTGATACCGGCTTACCACACTCAGTGCATAAGGTACATCTGGTCTGGTACACAACATCGCATACATTATAGAGCCTACCACAGAAGCGTAGGGTATAATAGACATGCGATCCCTTTCCAAATCAGTCTTGGGAGACATCTCTTTGGAGAGGGTGATCCCATGACAAGCCGGTAGATTACCGTGCTTGGAATCTTCCATACTGAATCTTTTCAGCATGGTGTTGATGTATCTGGACTGTGAGAGTCCTAATATCCTCTTGGATCTGTCACGGTAGATCCGGATCCCCAGAATGTACGAGGCATCACCCAGGTCTTTCATGGAGAATCTGTGTGACAAGAACCCTTTGACAGATTGTAGCATAGGAATGTTATTTCCTGTCAAGAGAATGTCATCCACGTATAAAACGAGGAATACTACAGTTCTCGCTACAAATCTACCATAGATGCATGGTTCATCTGGATTTTTGATAAAGCCAAATTCTTTGACCGTCTCATCAAAACAGATGTTCTAACTCCGCGATGCCTGCTTTAGTCCATAGATGGACTTAAGCAACTTGCACACCTTTCCGCTGCTCCCACTCTGAATGAAACCCTCTGGCTGGTCCATATAGACACACTCCTTTAAATTTCCATTTAGAAAAGCGGTTTTTACGTCCATCTGCCAGATCTCATAATCGTGGAAGGCAGCAATGGCAAGAAGGATCCGAATGGATTTTAGCATAGCCACTGGAGAAAAGGTTTCGTCATAGTCCAAGCCAGGTCTTTGACGGAAATCCTTTGCAACAAGTCTAGCTTTATAGGTCTCGACCTGTCCATCTACACCAATCTTCCTTTTGAATATCCACTTGCATCCTACGGGTTTAACCCCATCTGTAGCAATGTCCAACGTCCATACTTTGTTGGTGTACATGGACTCTATTTCGGTCCGCATTGCATCCAGCCATTTTACCGAGTCAACGCTCTGAATAGCCTGTTGGAAGCTAGTACGCTCATCACTATCAATGATGCAATCCTCTCTATCCCCGTCTATGAGAGAACCGTAGTATCTCTTGGGCGGATGAGACTGCCTACTACTTCTGCGGAGCGGCGTAGGAATGTCCTGATCTTTCGAACCCTCTGGTTCTACTAAGCTTTCAGTAATAACTCGTGGTTCTGGAATTTCTTCCAGTTCTATTGCGCTCCCAGTTAACTGATTCTTCAAAAACTGAGTTTCAAAGAAGTGGGCATGCCGAGAAACATATACCTTTTGTTCCTCTTCGTAATAAAAGAAATATCCCTTGGAGTTCTTTGGATATCCCACAAACTTGCACTGTACTGAGCGTGCCTCGAGCTTGTCCGCATGCTGCTTTTTGACAAAAGCTGGACATCCCCATGTCTTAATGTGATTAAGATAGGGTCTCTTCCCACACTACATTTGATATGGTGTAGTAGGCATAGTCTTAGTTGGAACTCGGTTCAAAAGGTATGCAGCTGATTCCAGCGCATATCCCCAGAATGATCACGGTAACTCAGTGTTACTCATCATGGACCGTACCATATACAATAGGGTTCGGTTCCGTCTCTCCGATACACCGTTATGTTGCGGAGTGTATGGAGGAGTAAGCTGAGAGAGAATTCCATTCTCTTTTAAGTAATCCAGGAACTCGGCACTCAAGTATTCACCACCTCGATCAGATCTCAGTGTCCTGATACTTTTGCCTGTTTGTTTTTCTACTTCATTCTTATATTCCTGGAATTTTCCAAAGGCTTCGGATTTATGTTTCATTAAGAAGACATAACCGTACCTTGAAAAGTCATCCGTAAAAGTAATGAAGTAAGAATAACCGCTTCGTGCATTCGTAGACATTGGACCGCACACGTTGCTGTGTACGAGTCCCAAGAGCTCGCTCGCTCTCACTCCGTGTCCAGTGAACAGAGTCTTTGCCATCTTTCTTTTGAGACAGGATTGACAAGTTGCATATGATTGATATTCGAACGGATCCAAATATCCTTCTGTATGTAACTTCGTCAACCTTCTCTCATTGATGTGACCCAGTCTACAATGCCATAAGAAAGTCTGATTTGTTTCCGGAGACTTTCTTTTGTGTGTATTCTGGATATTGAAAATCTGTGGTTGGTTTAATACGTATATACCAATGCTCAATGTACCTGACCCAATCAGAACATGATTAAGGTGAATGTTTACAACATTACTTACAAACGCAAATTCATAACCTTCTTTAAAAATCAGAGATACAGAAATGATATTACAAGTTGCGTTGGGTACAAAAAAGCAATTACGCAGAACCAAAACATGTCCATCTGACATTCCCAGGTGATAGTCCCCCACGGCCTCAGCATCCATGCTAGCTCTGTTTGCAGCTTTGAGGGTCATGTCACCTGCTTTCAAAAACCTACGCTTTCTCAACGCCTGCAAAGAATTACAGATATGAGATCCTGATCCGGTATCCAATACCCAGGACGTAGAGTTTATTGATAGACAGTTTTCAATAACATACACACCTGAAGCTGAAGCAGCAACCTGCTTCAGATCCTGTGTTCTGGCTTTCCAAGCCCTGCAATCTTTCTTCCAGTGTCCACTCTTGTGACAGTAAAAGCATTCTTCCTTATCCACAAGCTTCCCTGCTACCTTTGTTGCTTTTGCCTTTCCCTTCGTATCCACCTTACTAACACCACCCCTTTGTTTGGCGGGGGTTTTCTTCTTCTTTCCCTTGGTTTTCGCCCTGGACCTAGAAGAGGAAGATCCTCCTACAAACAAAATGGATGTTTCCCTACCTTTCTGTAGGGTGCCCTCTGCACTCCTCAGCATGTTGAGGAGTTCTGAAAGTTCAACTTCCTTTTCCTGCAAGTTGAAGTTCAGGATGAACTGGGCGTAAGTGGAAGGAAGGGACTGGAGAATCAAGTCCGTATAGAGCTCATTCTCTAACGTGGTCCCAAGGTCCGCGAGCTCCTCTATGTAGCCAATCATCTTAAGCACGTGTTCCGCTACCGATGATCCGACGGCCAATCTTGCCGAAAATAACTTCTTCGACACTTCGTATCTTGCGATACGAGATTGCTCTCCATACAGTTCTTTTGTATGGAGAAATATGGATTCGAGGTCCATATTCTCGTGCCTCCTCTGATGTTCGTTGTCCATAGAGGCAAGCACGAGGCACTTGGCCTTCGCGCAATCGATTTCCCAAGTCTTACGGATTTCCTTATCCGCGACGCTGGAGGTGGGACCTGGGATAGGGGGAGCTTTTGTGGTAAGAAGATACCCCAACTTGTCATAAGCGATTGCCATTTTGACATTCCTGAGCCAATCTTTGTAGTTTGGCCCTATCAATATGTTTTCATCTAGAAGTAACTTAAGTCCAGTCATGATAAATGGTCGCTGCAATTAGGAGAGAGAGAAGAAAAATTTTAGCATGATGCTCTTGCAAGTTTAGAGTGGTTTTTAGTTTGTCTAAACAGGATGGCTCCCACTGTCTCTCGAATCCCTCCTCAAACCATAAAGGAAGAACTAGTCGGGATCAATCTCACCGTACAATACCTGCTTAACCGTTCAGCCAGGCCAGTGTCGGTATTTCGAGGGAGGTTTTCCAACGCTTTCGCGAAGTTCCTTAATTAAATAACCTCTTTTCCCTGTGGGCGTAGCCCCGCTAACACTTTTCTAGACACCTACTTGGTTTATAGCATTGATTGTTAAGTGAGAAAGTTCCGGAGGAGTAGCATATACTCACAGTAGGATCGGGATCCAAATATCATCGCGTGACAAAACTGAAGGAATCCTACTAGAATCATCACACTCCAAATGGTATGCAGCGCTAGCAAGTTTCAGTTCTTTTGAAACTCCCGATATGGATTATTGCCCCATGCTCTTATGACCTTGACTTTGGCCAAAATATCATAAGTCACATGTCAAGTTCTACCCGTCATTCTCCAGGTTAATTTGAGCCTACCCGTACATACCTTTGACTTTGGCCAAAATGGTAGAACGACTGCCCCAAACCAACACATCTATCTATGCTGCACATGAATACCCAATAGCTACAAATCACTATGCATTGACTTTGGCCAACATACATAGCTTGATTACTTATTGACCATTCATGTGAAACGACGGAGGGCTACGAATGGTTTTGGCAAAACCGTGAACGTAGTGAACTTGATATAATCGAAGGAACGAGATAGTTTTCAAAAGGAGTGGTTCAAGCTCCGTATATAAAAGTTTGGTTTTGAAAAGAACCGAGTGGTTTTCAAAGTGTTCCAACGACTTTTACTTGGTTTATTTTATTTATTGCATTATTCCAATGCGTCCCATCATTTAATCCTACCATTGCAGAAAACAACGAAAATATGACGTATGCTTATGCCATCCGCATTCGCCACGGGGTCCCGTCATCACCCGTTAGGTTACTTAACTAACGACAGAGTGGGGGATGGACTAGCACGGATGCAAAACATAAGCAACGCCTAAATAGATATCATATAGATATATATAAACATTCGTCATATGCAATGATAGCCATTCCAGATCACAGATGAATACATTGGATATACTAGAAATCCGCAATTCGTATGAGCCTGTAACGAAGAATGGATTACATGGTCGCGATGAATAGCCAAACCCCACCCTAGACCCCTACGGGTGCGGCAAACTACCTGCCAAGTATCCGAAGTGAAGCAACCTCCCTCAACAACGTGAGTATGCCACTCGGCACTTCGAGGTACCCGGTAGTTTGTGCACCCCACCTTGGGTCTATCCTAGGAGCAAAAAACAATAAAAAAATTATACAATGACAGCTACAACCCCGACCCGGTTGTGCGGCCATACAAACAATATTACATCAATTTACATATTACAAGAATTGAAAGAATAAGAAAACTCTCATCTCACAACCCCCGGCTATTCATCCGCGACAATCCAACGAATTCATATAAACAAACCATCAATCATTACATATCACAGATATGTATAACCCCCACTAATCGACGTATAGTGATTAGCAGACGTTCAATACATATATCACATCACAGATATAACCCATTAGCCAAAGTGTAAAGAAGTTCGATCAAAAATACGGATTTGTGACCACCCCAAAAACCAACTTGTTCTCTGGAAAATCTGGGTGGAAACAAACTATATCAAAAATCACAAAACAACCCTAGAAGTAAACTGCATGAAAAACGATCCACGGCCGGGTCAACTCGGCCGCGGATCCGCGGCATGAGCAAGCTCCTGCGGCGGAACCGCGGCGAGTTAGTCAGTTCAGTGGGTCGTTTTTTTTGCCTGTACTTAGAAAAGCCTGTTCCGATTTTTAAGATATGATTTATTATTTTTAAAGCAGGTTTAAAAATCGGCAGAAAGTTAGGGTTTCAGAAAAACGTTTTGCGATTTTTTGCGATCGAAGTTCTATATACTTTGCTAACTAGTTAGTTTGTGTTTAGCTAGGCTCTGATACCACTGTAAGTCCACGTTGCCCACCCCGGTGCTTGCGGGGAGGCGGAAACGTTATGAAAAATCCGATTTTTACAACACTAGGCAACATGGACTAACCAAAAGAGGGATCTTTGCTAAACAAAACTAACTACAAAGCTAAAGAGAGTTAGCTACTCGGAAAGTGGGTTATACCTAGGTCTTTAAGTCCTTCTCTTCTTGCTCCTTGGAGTGAAAGAACGGGCTCTCCTTGTCGCTTCTATTGCCGAAGAAAGATCCACCCGAGGGCTTCAACCTTTGGTTCCAACCTCAAACTAAAAGTAACTAAAGTGCTTGGTGTGCTAGACCTAGGACCTTAGAAAGAGTAGAGAGTGTTTTTGAAGGGCTTATCTCAAGCTCAAGTGGTTCTCAACTCATGAGAGGGGAGAGCTAGAGAGAGAGGAAGAGGAGGAGAGAGAATGAAAATGAACCAGTGAGTAGAATAATTCAACCCTTCTCACATATATGTGATTTATGAATAACAGATAATTAGATAAGATAATTGTCATGGTAAATCAAGAAATGATCATTATCATTTCACATTAAATGCTATTGCAAGGATCAAAGAGCATCTTTCATATGGAATGATGATGGTCAACTTGTCCACCTAGGTCAACAAGTCAAGTATAGTCAAATGGTCAACAACCCTAACCATGCACAATTATAATTAACTAATTATTAATAAATCATAATTCACACATAAACATTAGGGTTAAGAAAATGACAATGGTCATCAACCCTAATCAAAGTCCTCTACCTCTGTCTCAGTCAACTGTGCATACACACCCGTATCCGTGTTCCGAGGAACACGAATACAATGAGATAAAACCAATCCCAAATCATATACTAGGATCCGGCTTAAACCAAAGCCCACTAGTATAAGCTGTCCGGACACCAAACGTGCACAAGTGCGCGGATGTGAACGGACCCTGTCGCAAAACCATGCGACCTCTACTCGTTTTGCCTAAAGGCGAATAACCCTCTGTATGGGACTCTTAAGACTCGACACTACGCTGGCAGTGGGTTTAACCACAGACCGCAAGCGGCACTAGCTGTACGTAACGGTCCCCAGGTAGATGCCGATAAGAAGACTGACGAGGTAAACCCATCTGAACTCCTACTGAGCCTGTATGTGACAGTCTCCGTACAGTCCGGTCTGTTCGTCTAAGAACATCGCATGGCGGGCCTAGGGGGCGGTAAACATCAGTCCGCTACTAGCGGTATAAGTCGTGCCGGAGTGTAGCCCAGAACACCTGAGATAACACTGGAAACCTACCAGTCTATCTCACTTGCCCTGGCCAGGGACTTTGTGTAATGGCTCTCCTAGACACAGCGCGATATCAACCCCCAATACCGGGAGAGACGAATCCTGTCTAACCGTCACTGCCTCCAAGTGCTTCGGGACTGCACCCAAAAACTACCTGTTTGCACGACTCCTTTGAGCCGTGGTAGGGTAGTAATCAAAGTACAGTGGGAACACACTCGAGGCGAAGTGACAGTGTCATGTCAACGGACTAAGCTGTACTCATGTCACCTGGGAACTGATAACTGACGATAGGTATAATACCAACCAACAGTTCCCGACGAGTCCTTTCCAGTGTACTCGTAATCCAACGAGCACCCGCATACTATCTCAAATACGACGTACTGACGGCTGTGGGACAGACCGTCTCCCAAGCTGGGATAAGAAGCGCATACGCTAGTCTACTCCGGAGTATCGATGCCCTGTCTCGATAGTCCTGCGACTAGGGACCTGCATAAGGATGTGCTTATAGATTACCCAGCCCCTACGAGTGTGACTGCCATCACAACGCTGGTAATCAAGCAAAGATCCTAAGGGCTCCACTAATGTGTAAAGGCGATATGCTAAAAGAAACACATGCACACATTAAAGCAGAAACAAACCAAGTAGCATACTACCATTTTGAGCAAGAATGTCAATACAAGGTGAATATCCCAAGCTTCCATCAAGTAATATACAATCCAGTATGATACAGTAATGGCCTTTAGGGCATATACACTAACAGATTGTACTAGTTACCCGGACTTTCGATCGGACGGTTGATAATACTAGCCGGTTTGGGATTGAGCCGGATTATTAAATCAAGTATTGATTTGATAATTACTTATATATATTTCGATATGTATATTCTAGTATTATGTTCTTTGTGTTATTCTATCTATTTGTGTATTCATATTTTAATACGAATAAGGGTATTTATATACGGTAGAGTGTATTAGAAGGTGGAAACCTCATTTTAGTTTTTCCATTTATTAATTTAAATGGAAAATAAGGTGTAAAGATAGCGAGGTGAGTATGGTGAGAACCAAGCTTCAATAGTGTTGATAAATGAATTAAATATTCATTTGTGCAAACTATTCAAGCATGGTTGTGTTTTAATATTGGAAAAATGTTTTTACAAAACTATGGTTTATGTTTTTCTCTCTCATGGATGATATAATTCTCACCATTTTGCTTCTCTCTCCTTACTAGCTTTTTTTGAGCTCTTACTCCTTCTTGATCTTCTACTCTACAATCTCATGTGTTGAGAATCAAGAGACGAAGTGAGATAGATATACACTAAGAACAACTCAATACATCCTAAACACTTTAGATTAGCAACCTAGAGTCTTTAGTTTCTCTACTAGGCTTTTAGTGTGGAGCTAGAGCCATGAACTATATCTCTCGGGTGGATAATCTTCATCGGAGGATGACCGGCGGTCAAGATCGATCAAGCAGATCTTTAGTAGCAAAGGAAGAAGATAGAAGACCGAAGGACACAGATCTTTTCGTAAAATAATTCTATCACAGTAGTTAAGATCTTTTTAGATAACTAGTTTCGGTTTATGGTTAAATTCTAGAATGTGTTTTCTAGCGCCGGATTTTTTTTTATAAAAAATTTAGTTTTTTGTTCCGCAACGGCCGCGGTAGACGGTCAGGGCGCTGGGAAACCCAACATGGTATCAGAGCCGGTCCATAAAGCTTAAATAGAAAATTTGCACTAATTTAGAACTTTGATCGACAAAATTATCCGAATCGTATTTCCAAAAACCCTACTCGCTGTTCGAATTTTAAAAATTTTCAAAAAATATTTTCAATGAGCTTAAAAATATATGCTGGGTTTTTATGAGCTAAGAAATTTTTTTGAGCTTTTAGTAACCAAGTTTGACCGCTAATCCGCGGCCAAATAGCTCATTTGGCCACGGATCCGCGGCTAACTTGTGGCAAAAAGGCTCCAAATTTTTTTTGGGGTTCTTGTTTCTGGAAATGTGATTTTTGGTATGTGTGGTTTCTGCCAAGATTTGTTTGTGTACTGTTTGTACATGGGGCATATGCGGAAAGTTGTAATCGATCGAAACACTAAATTCTTGCTTTTCTGTGTATTTTTTTGCGACCGTGAATATCATTGAGCGGTATAACCCGACTAATTGCTATAAGTATAATTAGACGGGTTTACGAACATGATATTCACGTTGATATTCTGTGTTGCGCTGATGTTGTGGATGGATTGTCGTTGTGGATAGCCTATAGTACAATGGTAGTTGTACAGTTCAGATTCATTTGTATATTCATTATTGAGGGTTGAGCGTCCGACATGTGGACTGCCGTTTATGCCAGATTGTATATTCTTTTATTAAGGCACGACCGGGTTGAGGTCGATGTCACCATTGTATATATTTTTTTCTTTTCTGTACTGGGATTACCCCGCGGTGGAGTGCTCAAGTAGCAAGGTTCTAAAGGGCAACGGGTCCGCATCTAATGGCGTTGAGACGGAGGGGGCCTTACTCTAGAATTGGTGAGCTATTCACCGCACACATAGGGGATATAGGATGACTCACGGAGGGGTGCTCAAGTTACCGGATTCCGTGAAGTGCTGGTTTGCACATTCATTTTTTTGATTGGGGTTGCCTCACTTCTGGGATTGGCGGGTCACTTGCCACATTCATAGGGGTCTTGGTTCATCATTGCACTGGCTATCCACACGACCGGGAACATCGGGTCTCATTTTCGGCTCAAATGAAACCCGCGGCTCCAAGATTATCCGCCGTTCTATGTTGCTTATTGTTGTTTTTTGATGTTGCATATATCATGCCTGGGATGAATGATTATATGTTTATATATATACTAGTAGATGTTGTATATGTTTTGCACCCGCGCTAGTCCAGCCCCCGCTCTGCCGTTAGTTAAGTAACCTAACGGTGCATGACGAGGCCCATTGTCGAATGCGGATGGAATATACGTACATTGTATTTTCGTTCTTTTTCGGTGTTATAGGGATTAATTGATGGGGCTGCATTAATTATGATTAATGCAAGAAAAAGTAATCTAAAAGCTGTTGGAATTTTTTTTGAAAAACTATAGTCATACTCTTTCTCTTTGCATGGTGGTATTCGTTTAGGAATATCCAGCACCTCATTCGAGTTGGCAAGAGCCAAGATCCCTTCACGGGGAGTGACCTCTTGAGCAGAAGTTTATGTTACTGTAGATTACTCGGTTTTCTTCAAAACCACTAGTTTTCAAAAGTGGAGCCTAAACCACTCCTTTTCAAAACTACTCGGTTCTTTCAATGATATCAAGTTCATTACGTTAAAGGGTTTTTCACCAAAAACCTAGCCGTAGCCCTCCATCATTTCCTACAAGTGTTACTTAGTATCCATGCTACGTATTTTGGTATTGTCAAGACGTAGTGATTGATAGCTGATTGGCACGCTTTTGGCGTGTCGTGTTTTAAAGTTCTAAAGTCAACAGCAATCAGGACGGCGTCACGTGTAGCTAGCCGTGATGAGTACGGGTCGTCCGCAGGGAGACAGAGCGTTTCACATTCTTGTTATCACGAGTTAATGTGCGGTTCGGAATGGTGTGATTCTAACCCATGTGTATATATGCAAAGTATAAGGTGTTAGGATTAGATAGGTTAGTGTAAGTTGTGGAAATCCGTATTCAGTCCTTTGTGCTGAACTTAACCATTGAAGCTAGATCAATCTGCAACAATGTGGATTAGGGTACTTAAGCACGGTATTAGTGAAATCCAGCTTATTGACCCTTGTCCGTCCGTTCTTGTCGCTTGCTTTCGCCTCCGGCCAAACCGAACGCAACCGGTCACGGTTAGGAATCACCGATACCTTGGTAGGGTAGGGTGCCTAACGGAGCGCTTGCGTAAGGTTTGGGCAGAGTTCAATTAGAAAATAACGGGAAAAGGAAATGAGAAATGAAACCTTAACTTACAAAACCAATCTTTTTCCTAACAACACAAATATTCACAACCCATCACAACAATATAAAAAAGAGCAAAAGAAATGAGAAATGAAAAGAAAAGAAAAGAAAAACAATACAAGTAAGTAAATGACATGGTAGTAAAAGAGCTAGTAAGTAAAGGGCAAGAATTAAATTGCAAGTAAGTAAAAGCAAGAGAAAAAGTGAAAGATACTAAGAACCCAAGTAAAAATGAAAGCTTTATTATGTCCAAGCGATACAACCTTGTGTTCAATAACCAAAACTTAAACTTGCAAGATCAATGAAGAGGTTGCAAGATCAAGAAAAGGAAAATAGCTCAAGGGAAACTAAGCTTATGTACAAGAATAAAAGGAAACAAAAAGAGTATGAGTTCTAGTGAGAAGAATATTGGACTCCTTTCCCTTGCTCACTCATCTTCCTTTTATAGACCAAAAAGTAGATTAAACAAGTAATAAAAATAGGATGATGGATAGCCAGAACAAAAATGGGGCTAATTGGGGAAAGGGGGCCCGGCGAACTCGATTTTCTTGGGCATGTCGCCGGTTTCAATCCGAGCATCTTGGCTCGTGTTGATGTGGTAGTCTTGTGTTCTCTCGACAAGTCTACTCGTGCTTGATTTCTCTATAGAGGCCTAGGTTGTACTTGCATGGTTGTCTAGCATGGCAGCAAGGTTTCGGGAGGCATCTATCATGCCATATTAAAATTTTGCCGTTCTAGCTAACCCTAACCCTAGAATAGTATACTAGAAAAAGCGAGGGAATGAAATGCAAACAACTTTTGCAACTAAAGTGAACAAGGAATACAACCTTTGTAGACCGGTCCTTCAGTTCATTAACTCCGTGTAGTAGTCCCTTCGCTGCGATAATGAAGTCCTGGACTCTAGAGAGGCTCCCATGAAGAAATGAACATGCTTGCATCGAAGTCTTCGAGGCCAAAGATGATCTACGTCGAGGAAACACTAACCCAAGCTATCTCTTCACTAATTGTAGAATTAGTGAAGTAAACACCCTATACTAAATGGAAAGTAGTAGAGGATGATAAAGTACGATGTGGGCTCACTTTAGATTTGATTTTCTCACATGTTTTCTCTCATCTCCATTGAAGCTAGAAAGCTTGAGAGGAAGAAGAAGAAGAAAATTCTCATGATAATTATCCAAAGGTTAATGGCAACCTTAGGTGAGTTAGTGTCATATACTAACATTTGTAGAGAGTTAACCATGGCTAGTTTTAATTGGTTGCGTTAATAAATATCTTAGGCAAAACAAAAGAGTGGACTTGGTCAATGCAAACAACAAGCTTCTACAAGCTTCATCCATGACAAAATGCCACCATTTTGTAAATACCAAAATAAATAAAACCCTGGAAATTAAACCAAGCATGGTGTAAGTCATACACACACCTTTGTTGCATGTATCATCAAGCATGACACAAAATAATGTACACATATATATCACATATATACACATGCACAAAACTAGTGAGAAAAGAAATCATAAGTGAACTAATACTAGTTAATGTTAATTAATATATGAAATATATATAATTATATATTAGATTATCCAATAAACTGTGGATTTAATAATCCGGCTATATTACATATAACCGACTAATATCATATGTAACAACTTATCGAATCAACACTTGATCCGATAACCCGGCTATATCGCATATAACCGATAGATGTCATAAATCGCGAGAATAGAATACAATATCACATATCGTATTAATATCGGTCCCACACATATCACATATGTGCTCCTACTCCGTTTCGCTTGAGCTAGGAAACCTCTGTGTAGAACTTTAAAGACTCTTCAATACGCCGGTAGTAAGCGATGATCAAATCAAACACCCACAAGCTACAAGCGGTCTGCTAAACGTAACGGCCACCCGGGTATTGAGCGATCATAAGATCAACAAGAAAGCCTGCTCGTACTCCTGCGAATCCAATCAGTAACACTACTGTCCAGTCCGGTCTCTTCGTCTGATATGTCGCATATTTCGTCTAGGGGTGGTAAATATCAGACCCCAGTAACTCGATAAGTCATGTCGATATGAGGATCATAACGGGTCGAGAAACTACTGATAACACTTACCGGCATATCTCTGAAGAAGCCCTGGCCAGGGACTTCCAGTTATAGCCAATCGAACACAGCGCAACATCAACCCCAATACTGGGAGAGACGAAACCCCTCCTATCGCTCATTGCCTCTATGTGATTCGGGACTGTACCCAAAAGCCACCGTTTTGCACGTTCTCTTGAACGTGGTAAGGTGGAAATCAAAGCACAGTGGGAATCACACAAGACTCTAGGACGATCTCGGGTCTACAGACTAACCTGTACCAGTGTCACCAGAGAACTGCCATCTGACATGAGGTATAATACCATCTGGGAGTTCTCGGTGAGTCCGTCCAGTGTACCCAGTCTCCACTGAGCACTCGTATACTATCTCGAATGTCAAACACCAATGGATATGGGATCATCCATCGCCTATCTACATGGGTCAAGAAGCTATACGCTAGTCTACTATGGTATATCGATACCCTGTCTCGATACACCCACGACTAGGAACATTTGAAGATATACTTGACGACTACTATGTCCCTACTAGTATGATCTGCATCATAGTTCTGGTAGTCAAGTACTCATCCTAAGGGTTTTATCAACATGTAACATAGAGACAATCGGTGTATATGTTAAGACAAAGAGCAACCAGATAGCATACTATCATATCGAGCAAGAAAGTCCTCCCTATATATGTCTAAGCATCCACTACAATATACATTGTATGTACAATAATGGCCTCTAGGGCATACATATAACTAACAATCTCCCACTTGCACTAGAGCCATCTGTTGTAGTATCCCATACCCAACAATCTGCAGTGGTTGTAGTATCCCATACTCAACCATCCAATAAAAGTCTCTCTTAGGAAAAGGCCTTTGTGAGTGGATCCACCGTGTTGTCCTCTGTTTCTACTCTCCTATCCCTGATCTCCATAGAGAACATCCATCTCCATGATCAGGTGCTACTGCCTAAGACTATATCTGGATCTCTGATGGGACGGGGGTTCCTAGGCCTAAGCCACAACTCCATTGTCATATAATGGTAGGAATGAAGTTCATCTTATGAACTTGTGTACATCCAGACTACCTCTTTGGTAGCATCCTTGGTAGCGATGTATCCAGCCTTTATCGTCTAGTATACCACGGTATCTAGCTTGGAACCCTTCCAACATACCGTCCCTCCACCGAGGGTAAAGATAATGCCCGTGACTGACATTCAATCGACCTTACCACCCTGGAACCTATCCAGTTACACTCCCCAAGATCGATTGATACCATCTCACTACACCTAGTGAGAATCCTAACATCCATTTAGATTTATCTCATAGATCCTAAACCCATGATTTAGGAGGTATCACCTTGATCCTATATGCAAAATCCTTGTGATAAGAGGAGATTTACCAAGTGTAGCATAGGAAACCCCTTTCCTATGATGAGTATGTCTTCCACGTACATTACGAGGAACGCCACTATACTCCCTACTACCTTTTTGTATATACAAGGTTCATCTACCATTTTGATGAAGTCAAACTTTTTGACTACCACATCAAAACAGACGTTCCAACTCCACGATGCCTGCTTTAACCCATAAAGCAACTTGCACTCGTTTTCGCTGCTCCCACTGTCTATGAAGCCCTCTGGCTATGTACTTATAAACGCTCTATTCTAAATCATCATTTTGAAAAGCAGTCATGACACCCAACCGCCAGATATCGTAGTCATGGTATGTAGCAATGGCAAGTAGGATCCGGATGGACTTAAGCATAGCCACTGTAGAAAAGGTTTCATCATTATCCACACCTGGTCGATGACGAGAACCTTTTGCAACAAGTCTTAGCTTTGAAAGTCTCAACTTTTCCATGTACACCAAGTAATCTTCTTAAGATATACTTGCTCCTGATGGGGATTTAACGCTTTAGATAAAGCAACCAAAGTCCATACTTTGTTGGTGTATATAGATTCCATCTCAGATCGCTTAGTATCTAGCCATTCTCACAGAGTCCTCACTCCTGATGGCCTGCTCGAAACTAGTTGGGTCATCATCTCATGATGCAATCCTTGCTTCCACTGTCATAGAGAAAACAGAAGTATCTTTTAGGTGGGTGAGGAAACCTACCAGATCGGCGGAGAGGCTGAGGTTCGTTGGGAAACTATTGAATCCTCCGGTTCTACCAAATCATCAGCTGCAGTTTGTATAGCTGGAACTCCTTCCAATTCTACCTCATGACCACAAATTTGTTTCCAAAAAAATTCCTTTTCTAAAAAGGTGGCATGCCGAGAAATAAAACACCTTTTGTTCCTCGGTGCGGTAAAAGATATTCCTTTGCGAATGCTAGGGATATCCAACAAACTTCCACAGAACTGACCTTGCCTCGAGCTTGTCCGGATTTTGCTTTTGACATAGGACGGAAAACCCCAAATCTTAACTAACTTAACAGATGGGCTCTTCCCATATCATATCGCATATGGACTGGTAGGCACCTCATTTGGTTGGACCCTATTCAATAGGTATGTAGCTTCACAAGTGCATAACCCCCAAAAGGAAATAGGTAGCTCAGTAGTACTCATCATAAAGTACACCATATCACATACGGTACGATTGCTCCACCCCGATACACCGACGTGATGTTGTGTATACGGAGGAGTAATGCTGAGAGAGAATCTCATTCTCCTTTAGAATAGTCCAAGAATTCCGTGCTCAAGTATTCTCCTCCTTGATCACATCAAAGGACATAATACTTATACCCGTTTTGGTTCTCTACTTCTAACTTATATTCTTTGAATTTCTCAAAAGGTTCAGACTTGTGTTTCAACAGGAACATATGTCCGAATCTTGAGAGATCATCAGTGAATGTAATGAAGTACAAAGAACCGGTCCTGGCATGTGTAGATAGGGGACCTATATACATCATCATGTATCAATCCCAAGAGTTTACTAACTCTTTCTCTGTTTCCAATAAATGGAGCTATGGTCATCTTAACTTTGTGACATGACTGGTAAGTTTCACAAGATGTAAATTCAAACTAATTTAAATATGCATCTTAATGTAACTTAGCTAGTCGGGTCGTATTGATATGACCTAGTCTACAATGCCTCAAGAAGGATTCGTTCATTTATGAACTCTTCCTCTTGTGTGTGTTCTGTACTTTAAGAACTGTGGTTTGATTTTAGAACGTATAGGCTTTTAGATAACGTGCCTGAACCGATCAACTCTTGATATAGGAAATGTTCAAAACATTATCCAACAATACAAAATTATATCCTTCTTTACTAAATAACGAAAATGATATGATGTTGTATATCAGGTTCGGTATCTAATGACATTCGTTCAGAATCAATGTATTTGGTAATACAGGATGATAACTGCCAACACCTTGGCTGCAACAATTGCACCATTTCCGACTCTTGAAACTTATCACCCATTCTCAGTTCTTTACTTATCTGTAGCCCATATAACAGATTACATATGTGGGATCCTCATCCGATATCTCATACCCAGGACGTAAAGGATACTGAGAAACAGTTCTCGGTAATGAACACACCCGAAGAAGATGGATCATCATGTACTTTCTTCGTTTGGGCGGCACGGGAATCCTGGTAATCCCCTATTTCTTACTCGGTCTTATAAAAATTATAAGTTGGAGCGGGACCAACGTTCCCCTAGATCAGTATAACAAGTGGGTTCGGTCAATACATCCATATTATTATCTTGATTAAGGCGTGACATGGTCACTACCTGGAGAGAGAGAGAGAAGAAAACACTCAGCGTATGCTCTTGCAAGATTAGATTGGTTACTATTTTATCTAATCAGTATGGCTCCCACTATTTTAGTCAAATCTACCTTCAAACCCTTAAAGGTAAGACTAGCCGGGATTAATTACACCCTACAAGTTCGCCAATCTTTCAGCCAGGCCAGTGCCGGTACTTTGAGAGAGGTTCCCCGTGCTTTCGCACGGACCTAATTAAAATAAATCTCGGTTTCCTAGGGGCGTAACCCTATTAACACCATTCTAGACACCTACTTGATCGGCTAATTGTAATGTGCAAAACTCTCCCAGGAGTAACTCTTACTCGCAGTGGGTATCGGGATCCATCTATCTCATAGAAGGTATGCAATTTCATTGCAAATTACAACACTTGAAATTCCCGATAATATTTTGCCCCTAACTTCCTATAACCTTGACGAAGGCCAACAAACCATAGGCCGTGAGTCAAGTTCAACCCGTACATTTCATGATTGAATTAAACCCACCCGCACGACCCTTGACACAGGCCAACAAAGTCACACGACAACCCTAACTCAATCGCATCTCATGCTTTAGCAGATAAACACTAGTTAGCTACCGCACACTATGCCTTGACGAAGGCCAACAAATGTAGCACGAATACTAAGTAGTACTTATCTGAAATGACGGAGGGCTATGACAGGTTTTTAAAAAAACCCTTTGCGTAATGAACTTGATCTCGTTGTAGAATCGAGTGATTTTGAAAAGGAGTGTTTTTGAGGCTTTTACCAGTTTTGCTAAAGAGGTCACTCCCGGTGAAGGGATCTCGGCTCTTTCCTTATAGAATAAGGTGCAGGATATTTCACAACTACCACCATGCAAAGCAAAAACTATAAAGGCAATCAAAAGACAAAACGAGTTTGTAGCATCTGCTAGTTTCGCTAAAGAGGTCACTCCCGGTGAAGGGATCTCGGCTTTTTCCTTATTGAATAAGGTGCAGGATATTTCACAAATACCACCATGCAAAGCAAAAACTATAAAGGCAATCAAAAGACAAAAAGAGTTTGTAGCATCTGCTAGTTTCTCTAAAGAGGTCACTCCCGGTGAAGGGGTCTCGGCTCTTTCCTTATCGAATAAGGTACTGGATATTCTACAAGGAATACCACTATGCAAAGCAAGAACTAGAGCTACCAGTTTTTAAACAAGTTTCTACAATATCATTAGGTTTCTTTTATTTCATTAATCTCATTAATGAAGTCCCATTTATTATGCTTCCCAAGCATCACATATGAAATGAAAGCAGCAATATTAATTATATCTCATATATATAATATAGGCATTCGTCTGAACATATCACAGTGATCACATCACAAAGCAGCAGAAGATAACATATGAAATATGGGTATACTAGCATTTCCGTATTTTAAATTAAGCCTGTATAAAACACGGATTCCATGATCGTGATGAATAGCCAAACCCACATCCCTAGACCCCTACGAAAGCGGCAAGAAACCCTACCAATTCTAGAGTTAGGAGACCGGGTCTCGACTCCTCGAGATGGTCTCCCACTGGACCCTAGAACCTGGTTACTTGTGCTCCTCGCCTTGGGTCTATTATAATGCGTAAAGGTAAATAATATACAATGGTGACATCATCCTCAACGCGGAAGTGCCCCAATAAAAGAATATTACATACAATGAATTTTACATGAATGAAAATGAAAAATTCTAATCTCATATAAAACCACCGGCTATTCAAAACACGACGATCCAATATAACATAACCCAGCAACACATAACATCACATGTCATCAATGTAAGTAAATATGCGTATCCCAATTTTCTTTGACATATAGCAACGAAATCGGCGATACACCCCATATTACACTTACGGTCGCAGAAAAGAAAGTGAAAAACTACAACAATTGGAATCCGCAACCACCTTAGACATCACATGCCTAACCAAATGAATTCTTTAGACATCTTATGCCTAACAATTATAAACCCTGCATTTTAGTCTCGGTCTCGAAAACACTTTTCAATATCTAGTCGGGCAATTTAACAAGATTCCTGACATTCTGATCGAATGCTCGTCGGAAACTTCAGTAGATGGTCGCACCCCCCGATGCAGTCGACGAAGTGCACTAAAGCGGAACACCGCAGCCCCGAGCACCCGAACGGATGCTTCTGGCGACGGTGTTCTCCTAAAGTCACTTGGTCGGGGCTATGGTGCGTGGATTGTTAGTGTATATGCCCTAGGGGCCATTATTGTATCATACTAGTTTGTATATTACTTAATGGAAGCTTGGGATATTCACAGATATATAACAGTCTTAATAAACATGGTAGTATGCTACTTGGTTTTTCTATCTTAATATGTGAGTATACGTATTGATAGAGCTCTTAGGATCTTGCTTGACTACCAGCGTTGTGATGGCAGTCACACTAGTGGGGGCCGGTTAGTCCACAAGCACATCCTTATTCAGGTCCCTAGTCGTTGGATTATCGAGACAGAGCATCGATACTCCGGAGTAGACTAGTGTGTACGCTTCTCATCCCAGTTGGGGAGATGGTCTGTCCCACAGCCGTCAGTACGTCGTACTGGAGATAGTATGCAGGTGCTCGTTGGGTTATGGGTACACCGGACAGGACTCACAGGGAACTGTTAGTTGGTTTTATACCAGTCGTCAGTGAACAGTTCCCAGGTGACATGAGTACAGCATAGTCCGCAGACTTGACACTGCTACTTCGCCTCGCGTGTGTCCCACTGTTCTTAGATTGCTACCCTACCACGGCTTAAAGGAGTCGTGCAAACAGGTAGCAGTTGAGTGCAGTCCCGAGCACTTGGAGGCAGTGGCGGTTAGACATGATTCGTCTCTCCCGGTATTGGGGGTTGATATCGCGCTGTATCAGAGAGCCATTACGCAAAGTCCCTGGCCAGGGAAAGCGAGATTTGCTGGTAGGTTCCAGTAGTTTCTCAGGGTGTAATGGGCTTCGCTCCGACACGACTTATACCGCCATTAGAGGACTGACGCTTGCCGCCCCCTAGGCCCGATATGTGATAGTCTTAGACGAACAGACCGGACTGTACGGAGATTGTCACATCAGACTTAGTAGGAGTTCGGATGGGTTTCCTCATCGGCCTTCTTATCGACATCTACCTGGGGACCGTTACGTACAGCTAGTGCCGCTTGCGGTCTGTGGTTAAACCCACTGCCAGCGTAGTAGTCGAGTCTCTAGAGTCCCACGCAGAGAGTTTCCCTACTCCAGGCGAAACGATATAGAGGTCGTATGGTTTTACGACAAGGGTTCGGACGCATACGTGTGTTTTCGCACGAACGACTTTCGGAAGGTTTTTACTAGTCGGCTTTGGTTTAAGCCAGTTACTAGTATCCGGTTATTGGATTTATACAGTCTAAAGTTTTTCCGTGTTTTCACGGATAGGAGGGGCGTTCTCGTAATTGCGCGAGAAGCTTCTAGAAGATGGTGACTAAAGAGATTTAGGTGGCATATACATTGAATGAGATTAGTGAGTCATATGGATGATTCATCCATGTTATTAATGCTTCATAATTGCTTAATGAGTCATGGAAGTGAATCACCATAAGTTATTTAACAAGCATGGTTGTAAATCATTATCTTTTCTTTTCTTGATAAAATAAAATGCTTGATATATATTATGATAACTCATTTTCTCATTTCATTATTATGTTCATCTTCTCTCTCATCAAGCTCTCTCTCTCTTCAAAACCTAATCCTCCTCTCTCATGTGTTGAGTACAAGGATTAGTTAGACTACTTAATCCATAAACATACTCTATTTCATCTAGGTACTTTGATTAGCACTTAAAGATACCTAGTTGCCTCAGGTTTAGAGGCAAAGCTTGGAGTTAAGCTCTCGTGGTGGATCGTCTACTACTTGGAGAAGGCCGAGGAGGAGGTGGAGTTCGTAAAGACGAAGGACACGGTTCTTTAGGTATAATCCCTTTACATAGTAGTTTAGAACTTCTATGTTTGATGTTAGTTATCGTTTAGCTTCGATTCATGCGGTTAGTCGATGTTTAAGCAAAGAACATGATCGTTTTTCATATTTCCGCCTCCCCGCAAGTCGTGGGGTGTTGTACATCGACTTACAGTGGTATCAGAGCCTCGCTAAACAATAAATAACTCACTTGCAAAATTTTATGAATTTCGAACGGAAAAAACGAAACCGGAAAACCCCGATATCATGAGTTTCTGTCGATTTTTAAATGAAGTCCAAAAATTTTTCAGGGAGGTTCAGAAAGCTCTAAATGACAGTAGTAGAACACCCAAGAAAATTGGGCCCATGAATCGGCTAAAGCGCCGCGGAACTACGGCGGATCCCACCGATCCGCCGCGCTTCCGCCGCCGAGTTGCCGATTCATGAACCCAATTTTCCTGTGTTGGTTCTCTGTGATATTTGGTATTTTCTAGAATTTTTTATTTTTGCTCAGGTTTCAGATTTATAGAGAAGTATTGGAGCAAAATTAAATGTGTTTAATCGATCGAAATTATACGGTATTTTCTTGTTGGATTATATCTGTGTTTGTATAATGTGTTCGTAAACCTCCCCTAACTGCTAGTATGTCGGTTGGCAGGGGTTGCACATTTCTGTAATGGATTTTATCTGTTTGTGTATATGAACTGTGTTGGACTGTTGTGATGTATAGCCGGGGTTATGTGATGGGTTATTATTTAATTCATTTGATGTAAATGTAATTTGTTGTAATATTATTTTGCGGGTCACATCCAGGTTGCGGTTGTAGCCACCGTTGTATTATTTCATTTTACTGTTTTTTCTCCCAGGACAGACCCAAGGTGGGGTGCACAAACTGCCAGGCGGGTAGTTTGCCGTACCTGTTGGGGTCTTGGGTGGGGTAATGGCTATTCATCACAACTGTGTAATCCGTCTTTTGTTGCAGGCTCAAAACAAACACGGATTGCTTGCAAATCCAATAAAGTTCATCTGTGATCTGGAATGAATATTATTGCGTCCGACGAATGTAAAATATCTATATATATGATAGCTATTTAGACGTCACTTATGTTTTACACCCGCGCTAGCCCAGCCCCCGCTCTGCCGTTAGTTAAGTAACCTAACGGGTGATGACGGGACCCCGTGGCGAATGCGGATGGCATAAGAGGACGTTGTATTTTCGTTGTTTTCTGCAATGATAGGTTAATGATGGGACGCATTATTTATAATGCAAAGAAAATAAACCAAAAGTTAATCGTTGGAACAATTTAAAAGAAACCACTCGGTTAATTTTAAAAACAGATATTTTTAAATACGGAGCTTAAACCACTCCTTTTAAAAAGCTATCAGGTTCTTTCGGTTATATCAAGTTCACTACGTTCACGGTTTCGCCAAAACCATTCGTAGCCCTCTATCATTTCATCTGGGTATTCAGTAGTATTCAAGCTATGTATTTTGACCTAATGCCAAGGCATAGTGTTTGGTAGCTACTGGGTATTCATTTGTTGCATAGATAGATGAGTTAGTTTGGGACAGTCGTATTATCATTTTGGCCGAACGTCAAGGATATATACGGATGGGTTCAAATTGACAAGATAATGATGGGTAGAACTTGACATGTGACTTATGACATTTTGACCTAACGCCAAGGTCATAAGAGCATGGGGCAGAAAAATATATATCGGGAATTTCTAAAGAAACTGAAATTTGCAAAGAGTTGTATACCATTTGGAGTTTGATGAATGTTGGTAGGATTCCTTCAACATTATCATACAATGATATTTGGATCCCGATCCTACTGTGAGTATATGCCACTTATCAAGAGATTCGTCACTTAACGGTCAATGCTATAAACCAAGTAGGGGTTAAGAAAGGTGTCAGCGGGGTTACGCCCCCAGAGAAAAGAGGTTATTTAATTAAGGAACTTCGTGAAAGCGACACTAGCCTGGCTGAACGGTTAAGCAAGTATTGTACGGTGAGAATAGTCCTGGCTAATTCTTCGTTTATGGTTTGAGGAAGGATTCGAGAAACAGTGGGAGCCATCCAGTTTAGATAAACTAAAAACCACTCTAAACTTGCAAGAGTATCATGCTAAAGAGTTTTCTTCTCTCTCTCCTATTTGCAGCGACCCTGAAAATGACTGGACTTAAGTTACTTTTAGAGAAAAATATATTGACAGGGCCAAACTATAAAGATTGGCTGCGGAATGTCAAAATGGCTTTGACCTATGACAAATTGGGGTACGTCCTCACCGCTACGGCACCTGCTGTCCCTGGTCCCAAATCCAGTAATGCGGATAAGGAAATCCGCAAAACCTGGGATTTAGATTGCGTGAAAGCCAAGTGCATCGTGCTTGCCTCGATGAACAATGAACATCAGAGGAGGCACGAGGATATGGAACTAGATGGCATATTTCTCCATACAAAGGAACTTTATGGAGAGCAATCTCGTATAGTAAGATACGAGACCTCTAAGAACTTGTTTCGAGCGAGGTTGGCTGTCGGGTCATCGGTAGGAGAACATGTCCTAAAGATGATCGGCTATATAGAAGAGCTCGCAGACCTTCGGACGACTTTGGATAATGAGCTCTATACAGACCTTATTCTCCAGTCCCTTCCTCACACCTATGCCCAGTTTATCATGAACTTCAACATTCAAAGAAAAGAAGTTGAACATCCGGAACTCCTGAACATGTTAAGGAGTGCAGAGGGCACCTTGCAGAAGACAAGGGAAACACCCGCTATGTTTGTTGGCGGTGCATCTTCTTCCGGGTCTAAGGCTAGGGCCAAAGGAAGGAAGAAGAAGGCCGCCACCAAACCTAGAGGAGGTGTTAGTAAGGTGGGAGGGAAGGGAAAGAAAAAGTTTGCGGTACCGGCAGTTGGCCAGGATGAGTGCTTCCATTGTCACAGGAAAGGGCACTGGAAGAAGGATTGCAAGGCGTGGAACGCCAAGAACCAGGAACCGAAGCAAGCTGTGGCTTCAACTTCAGGTGTGTTTGTAATTGAGAATTGTCTGTCGATCAACTCTACTTCCTGGGTATTGGATACCGGATCAGGATCTCATATTTCAAATTCATTGCAGGCACTGAGAAACCGTAGAGTGCTGAAGGAAGGTGATATGACCCTAAAGGTTGCTAACGGAGCTAGCGTGGGAGCTGCGTCCGTCGGGGATTATCACCTAGGATTGACGAGTGGACACATTTTGGTTTTACATAACTGTTTTTTTGTACCAAGCTTAACGTGTAATATCATATCAGTTTCCTTGTTATCAAATAAAGGTTATGATTCACGTTTGTAAGAGATGTTGTCAACATCCACCTTAATCATGGTTTGATTGGGTCCGGTACACTAAATAACGGTATATATGTTTTAAACCAACTCCAAATTTTCAATGTCCAGAACACACTTAAAAGAAAGTCTCCAGATTTAAATAAAGCTTTCTTATGGCATTGTAGACTGGGTCACATCAATGAGAGAAGGTTGACTAAGTTGCATAGAGAAGGATATTTGGACTCGTTCGAATATCAAACTTATGACACTTGTCAATCTTGTCTCAAAGGAAAGATGACAAAGACTCCATTTACTGGACATGGAGTAAGAGCGAGCGAGCTCTTAGAACTCATACACAGCGATGTATGTGGTCCAATGTCTACGCATGCAAGAGGTGGTTTTTCCTATTTCATTACTTTCACGGATGATTACTCAAGATACGGATTCATTTATCTGATGAAACATAAATCCGAGGCTTTTGAGATATTCCAAGAGTATAAGAATGAAGTAGAAAACCAAACCGGCAAAAGTATTAAGACACTTAGATCTGATCGAGGTGGTGAATACTTAAGTGCCGAGTTCCTAGGTTACCTAAAAGAGTTCTCTCAGCTTACTCCTCCATACACTCCACAGCATAATGGTGTATCGGAGAGACGAAATCAAACCCTATTAGATATGGTACGATCCATGATGAGTAATGCTGAGTTACCGCGATCTTTCTGGGGTTATGCGCTAGAATCAGCGGCATATCTTTTGAACATGGTTCCTACCAAGACTGTGCCTACCACTCCATATCAGATGTGGTGCGGAAAGAAACCCCATCTACAGTATATAAAGATTTGGGGATGTCCAGCTTTTGTTAAAAAGCAGCATGTGGACAAGCTCGAGGCACGATCAGTAAAGTGTAAGTTTGTAGGATATCCAAAGAATTCCAGGGGATATCTATTCTATTACGCAGAGGAACAAAAGGTATTTGTTTCTCGTAATGCCCATTTTCTAGAACATCAGTTTTTAGAAAAGGAATCAAGTGGGAGCGAAATAGAACTGGAAGAAATTCCAGAACCACAAACTAATACTGAAAGTTTGGTAGAACCGGTAGTTCAACAAGAACAGGACATTCCCGCACCCCTCCGCAGGAGTAGTAGGCCGTCTCATCCGCCTGAGAGATACTACGGTTTTCTCATAGATTGGGATAGAGAGGATTGCATCATAAATGATGATGAACCTACTGACTTCCAGCAGGCCATCCAGAGCGGCGACTCGGTACGATGGCTAGATGCAATGCAGACCGAAATGGAGTCCATGTACACCAACAAAGTATGGACTTTGGACTTTGCTCCAGATGGGGTAAAACCCATAGGATGCAAATGGATCTTCAAGAAAAAGATTGGTGTAGATGGACAGGTGGAAACCTATAAGGCTAGACTTGTTGCAAAGGGTTTTCGTCAAAGACCTGGTTTGGACTATGACGAAACTTTTTCTCCAGTGGTTATGCTCAAATCCATTCGGGTCCTTCTTGCTATTGCTGCCTTCCATGATTATGAAATCTGGCAGATGGACGTAAAGACGGCTTTTCTGAATGGAAATTTAGAAGAGTGCGTCTATATGGATCTGCCAGAGGGTTTCAATCAGAGTGGGAGCATCGGGAAAGTATGTAAGCTGCTTAAATCCATTTATGGACTAAAGCAGGCATCGCAGAGTTGGAACATCTGTTTTGATGAAACAGTCAAAGAACATGACTTTATCAAAAATCCAGATGAACCGTGCATATATAGTAAAGTTGTAGCCAGAAGTGTCGTATTACTCGTCTTGTAGACATTCCTATGCTACAATCTGTCAAAGAATTCTTGTCACACAAGTTCTCCATGAAAGACCTGGGTGATGCCTCTTACATTCTGGCGATCCAGATCTATCGTGATAGATCCAAGAGGATGTTGGGACTTTCGCAGTCCAGGTATATCGACACTGTACTGAAAAGATTCAGTATGGAAGATTCTAAGCGCGGTAATCTACCGGCTTGTCACGGAATCACCCTCTCCAAAGAGATGTCTCCCAAGACTTATTTGGAAAGGGAACGCATGTCTATTATACCCTACGCTTCTGCGGTAGGCTCTATAATGTATGCGATGTTGTGCACCAGACCAGATGTAGCTTACACACTGAGCGTGGTAAGCCGGTATCAGTCAGACCCAGGGGAGAAGAACTGGATAGCAGTAAAGAACATTCTCAAGTACCTGAGAAGGACTAAGGAGATGTTCTTGGTTTACGGCGGAAAAGACCTCAGGTTGGAGGCCTTTGCTGATTCCGGCTTCCAGAGTGATAAGGACGATTCCAAGTCCATGTCGGGTTATGTCTTTACCCTCAATGGAGGGGCGGTGTGCTGGAAGAGCTCCAAGCAGGACACCGTTGCTGACTCAACGATGGAAGCGGAGTATATAGCTGCTTGCGATGCCGCAAAAGAAGCAGTCTGGATGAACAAGTTCCTAACAGAACTTCAGGTAGTTCCTACTATAGTTGATCCAATACCTCTGTATTGCGACAACAACGGAGCTATAGCTTTAGAAAAGGTACCAAGGTCCCATCAGAAGTCCAGACACATCTTAAGGCGGTATCACCTGATCAGGGAGATCATTGATCGTCGGGAAATCGAGGTTCGGAGAGTTGCTTCTGAAGAGAACATTGCTGATCGATTCACGAAGGCCCTACCTCAAATTCAGTTCGAGAAGCTACTCGAGATCATCGGTCTTCGATATGCCAGTACATGGCCCTAGTGCAAGTGGGAGATTGTTAGTGTATATGCCCAAGGGGCCATTATTGTATCATACTAGTTTGTATATTACTTAATGGAAGCTTGGGATATTCACATGTATATAACAGTCTTGCTAAATATGGTAGTATGCTACTTGGTTTTTCTATCTTAATATGTGAGTATACGTATTGATAGAGCTCTTAGGATCTTGCTTGACTACCAGCGTTGTGATGGCAGTCACACTAGTGGGGGCCGGGTAGTCCACAAGCACATCCTTATTCAGGTCCCTAGTCGTTGGATTATCGAGACAGAGCATCGATACTCCGGAGTAGACTAGTGTGTACGCTTCTCATCCCAGTTGGGGAGATGGTCTGTCCCACAGCCGTCAGTACGTCTTACTGGAGATAGTATGCAGGTGCTCGTTGGGTTACGGGTACACCGGACAGGACTCACAGGGAACTGTTGGTTGGTTTTATACCAGTCGTCAGTGAACAGTTCCCAGGTGACATGAGTACAGCACAGTCTGCAGACTTGACACTGCTACTTCTCCTCGAGTGTGTCCCACTGTTCTTAGATTGCTACCCTACCACGGCTCAAAGGAGTCGTGCAAACAGGTAGAAGTTGAGTGCAGTCCCGAGCACTTGGAGGCAGTGGCGGTTAGACAGGATTCGTCTCTCCAGGTATTGGGGGTTGATATCGCGCTGTGTCAGAGAGCCATTACGCAAAGTCCCTGACCAGGGCAAGCGAGATTTGCTGGTAGGTTCCAGTAGTTTCTCAGGGTGTAATGGGCTTCGCTCCGACACGACTTATACCGCTATTAGGGGACTGACGCTTGCCGCCCCCCTAGGCCCGATATGCGATAGTCTTAGACGAACAGACCGGACTGTACGGAGATTGTCACATCAGACTCAGTAGGAGTTCGGATGGGTTTCCTCATCGGCCTTCTTATCGACATCTACCTGGGGACCGTTACGTACAGCTAGTGCCGCTTGCAGTCTGTGGTTAAACCCACTGCCAGCGTAGTATTCGAGTCTCTAGAGTCCCACGCAGAGAGTTTCCCTACTCCAGGCGAAACGATATAGAGGTCGTATGGTTTTACGACAAGGGTTCGGACGCATACGTGTGTTTTCGCACGTACGACTTTCAGACAGTTTTTACTAGTCGGCTTTGGTTTAAGCCAGTTACTAGTATCCGGTTATTGGATTTGTACAGTCTAAAGTTTTTCCGTGTTTTCACGGATAGGAGGGGCGTTCTCGTAATTGCGCGAGAAGCTTCTAGAAGATGGTGACTAAAGAGGTTTAGGTGGCATATACATTGAATGAGATTAGTGAGTCATATGGATGATTCATCCATGTCATTAATGCTTCATAATTGCTTAATGACTCATGGATGTGAATCACCATATGATATTTATCAAGCATGGTTGTAAATCATTATCTTTTCTTTTCTTGATAAAATAAAATGCTTGATATATATTATGATAACTCATTTTCTCATTTCATTATTATGTTCATCTTCTCTCTCCTCAAGCTCTCTCTCTCTCTTCAAACCCTAATCCTCCCCTCTCATGTGTTGAGTACAAGGATTAGTTAGACTACTTAATCCATAACCATACTCTATTTCATCTAGGTACTTTGATTAGCACTTAAAGATACCTAGTTGCCTCAAGTTTAGAGGCAAAGCTTGGAGTTAAGCTCTCGTGGTGGATCGTCTACTACTTGGAGAAGGCCGAGGAGGAGGTGGAGTTCGTAAAGACGAAGGACACGGTTCTTTAGGTATAATCCCTTTACATAGTAGTTTAGAACTTCTATGTTTGATGTTAGTTATCATTTAGCTTCGATTCATGCGGTTAGTCGATGTTTAAGCAAAGAACAAGATCGTTTTTCATATTTCCGCCTCCCCGCAAGTAGTAGGGTGTTGTACATCGACTTACATGTATATCTAATAAGGTTACCCGGCGAGTATCCGCGTACGCTACGTGATTGCAATGGACTTTTGATCACATCAAAATCCAGTGGCAACCGATTAAATGAGACTAAACTGCTAGATTTATAAAATTCAAACTAGTAATGATTCCAAGTATTGTATCCCATCACATGATACCCGGACGACGTTGAACTTGTCGATCGAATCATCAAAGTCCCATAATTCCCTGAGAGCTCAACACTTGAGCACAGTTTAATAATACCCAGAATATACCACAGTATCTATGCACCATCCGTAGAAGGGAATACTCAAGCCTCACTCTGGAACTGTGGCAAACCATAAGGTATGACCGCGGTTCCACGATCCAAAAAGTCGAGTTAGGGTTTAATTCTTCTAAATGGTTCATAGAATTACTTGCATGTTTTTCCGAATACGTTAGACTTGGAAAAATAGGTTTTTGACATTCGATCAAACTTTTTAACTTCGCCTAGACAACATGCAACAACCCGAGAACAATATTAAAACTATGAATACGAAACACTCCGAATTGCTTATAGTGTAAGATCACATCACATGCAAACTTATAAAAACAAACAACACCTGAAACACCAAAACCCAGTCACTGGAACACACTGAAAATTTCAAGCAAAAACAACATTTTTGGGCCGGCCACCTCGGGAATTCTTGCAATGTGCTCGGCCAAAATCCGAGCAACCCGCTTGAAATTTCCTTGGTGTTCATGATATATCCCATATAACATTCTGCACATGTTTAAAAAATTTTTTGATGACTTTTTAAAATCGACAGAAAGCAAGTTTTGGCGTTGCAAGTTTCGGAGTATTTCGGTTTCGTAATCTTAACAAAATCCGTCTAATTTTCTAGCATGGATCTGATGCCACTTGATTGAAACGATTTCGGATTGTGTAGTTGTAGGAAAATAGTAAAGAAATCACAACCAAAAATATTTTGACCGCAATCAATAACGGTGTCGATTGTAGCACGTTAATAAGTGCGAATCGTCCACAGGGATTGTGCGATTCGTTTTTATATTTAATTTTTTTGAATTGAAAAGTTAATCGAAGAGAAAAGAAAGCATGATTCAAGATTTATCAATTGTTTCAAGTGTCACTATTCTATTCAAGAATCAAGAAAATGATAAACAATCAAGAATCAGGTTTCGATGATATTTCTAACCAAATGTCAAGAATCTAAATGAGGCTCATAGGAATCGATCGGATCTATAGACGTGATGTAATCTTAAGATTTCGTGTTCTTGTCCTTCGAAGGATTGATATTAGATCGATGATTATCGATGAGAGTTAGGGCTTTCTCGTGAAACTAGGGTTTCATCGTTTATCCCTTGTTCTTTCATCGATATCATTCACATTCTAGCCTCTAACAATTTCAAGAAACGATCGTAACTCCCCAATCTCGAGCGATATCAATCAAGAAAGCATCGCAACGAATTGGGTCATCGATTCTTGAACTTGCTAGGGTTTACAAAACTCGTAGGTTTCAAGAATCGATTTAAGATATGTTACATCATCATTCTATTGATCGTCTCGACACCTCGTCGAGCGGAGTATTACTCAAACATCACAACAAGAATTACAACTAGAAATTTATGTTGAATCATGATGCAAGAATTTAAAGAAAAAAAGATAAAAGAATATCACCTTTTATTTATATCAACAATTTGATTACAGTCGCTCAAGAACTACAAGTGGAAGAACTAAATTGTCGATTTGGCGTCGCTCGGCTCCTTGAGTCGCGGATCGGCTTGGACCACTTGCTCTGTTGAAGATCGGCTCGGCTCATAAAAGATTGCAAGGCTTCTTGGAGTACTCGGGATCTTGGCTTTTGATTGGAATTAGGGTTAGGGTTTCACACAAGTCTTCTCACTAGACTTGTGGAAGAAGATGAAGAAAGAGAGTGGATCTAGATTGATACTAAAATTGGGGATGAATGAATCATGTTTTACAAGTGAGCCTAGGGTCCTATTTATAGATTTCCCAAACCCTAAGCCTTGAGTTTAAAATAGCAATTCCCTCCAAAATTTTGTTGAAAGACTTCTAGAAGTGGTTAGTTAGGCTTAGCTTAGGGTTTAAGCTAGGGTTTAGGGAGAAGTTTCTAGAATGATAGGCTAGTTTAGTGTAGATCCAAGTGTTTGCTGATCTGGCAGAAGGTTCTGGGGTATTCTGGAATTTGACATGTCTTGCTGAAGTGTGGTGTAACGTTTTAAAAATAATTAAATAAATAATTAAATGAATAAAAGTGTTTAAGTGAATTTTAGGATTTTCGGTAAAGTAAAACGTATTTTTCGTAAAACCAAACCGTGATTGTTTTTCATTATAAATTCAAAAATACCCATTTAATTATGTAATTACTAGTAAATAGTGTTTATTTAGCCACTTATAAATTTTTAGTTTAATTAAAAAAATTTCCTAAATTAATTATTTTAAATATTAACATAAGCTTTATTTTTACACTAAATTAGTGTAAATTACAAATTTAAATGGTTTTAATTTGTAAAAATAAACCATGGCATATTAGAATTTAGTGTGTATCATGCAAAAATTATTTGCAAATTTTTCCTAATTTCTAGAGCTTTCTTGAGTTGCTATAGTAAATAAATAAATAAATAAATAATTAAACCATGAAAAGACATTAAATTATGATTCTTTCTTGAAACTTCCACACTTTTCTTCACTCTTTTCTCTTTCTCCCTCCCCATGGCCGGCCACAACTCATCCATGGCAGCCCCCCCCATTTTCCACCTCATTTTTATTCAAAAATCATCAAAAATACATCAAAAATTCAATTAAAATTCCACAAAATCATATATATTTTCATACCCTTTATTCTCTACTCTTCTTTACATGGAATTTGGAGTGGGAAAGCATGTATTTTTTAGGCTCATTTTCAAGTTTGGACATGAGGTTGTGGAGGTATAAATCCTTCTCTTTTATTTTATTTCTATTAGATATTTCTTTTAAAGTTTAATTAGATTTAATCTATTAATTCTATTTACTACTTTTAAAATTATAGTCAGGGTTTGAAAAATCAAGTTGTGATTTTTATTAATTAATGAGGGTTATAATCACTAGTTTAACATATTTAGAAGTGGAAATTCTTATAGGGATGATATGTTGTAAATTGTTAACCTAAAATTGATTTAATTATACTTTTTAGCTAACTAATTTTTTATAAAATATGTTTATGGGTAATATAAAATTCCAATTAAGATTTCTATCATTAGATTGTAGTTTTAGTGAGCATATTAACATGTTAATGGAAAGAAAAACTTAGTTTGATCACTAGATTCAATTGATAATTGGAAAATAGTAATAAAATGCTATTATTTTGTTAACTAGATTTTGGAAAATTCTAAATAAAAGGGATTTAAAATAAAATATTGGTTTCATTATATCATTATCATCATAAATTGTGGTTTAAGTCATTAATTTATGCAAAATCATGTTTTGAGGTGGAATGTGGTATTTTGCTTGGAAAATGTTGAAAATTGTTAAATGTTGTAAACTAGAAATTTCAAATTTATATAAATTTGTGTAATAAAAATATAGTAATGGTTTGTATAGTCTAGTAATGATATTTAATGAGTTTTATGACCATTCGTTTCATTTAAATGTCAAGTTTTGATGAAAAACGGTATATTGGCATTTTCGGGTTTTTGCGAAATTGGACAGTTTGATAGATTTTAGGGTTTCGATGGATTTAATCGTGTTTTATTGTATAAGTAATGTGTTTTTTTAAACTACAAGTTGTTTGATGATGTTATCTCGATGCATCGGAGTTTGTACGCCGATATCGAGCGGTATTTGGTTCTTTTGCGTGGACGGGACATAGGTTTTAACCTATGCTTGTTCTTTGTATCGTTTGACTTTTGTATGTGATTCAGTTTACGATGCTATTTAAATGTTTGCGTCTAGGTACCCCTCACGTGGACTGCGGGCGATGAAGAGGAGGATGGCGACACTGTCTTCGGCAGACATGGACCAGGTGAGTAGATGTATATCTACGGGGGGAAGTCGGGTGGATGGCGTTTAGCACCCCCGCAACGTAGAATAGGAATAGTACTTAGTGACATTAGGAAACCCGATGTGACCCTAGATTCTTACCGAGCAGGACCCTAGTAATGACCCTAGGCGGGACTAGACTGATTTAGGAAAACCATACCTGAGGATGAATACTTTGGGAAAGGTTCGTAGGTTTCTGATAGAAACATACACGCACACACTAAAACTTGACTTGGCGTATACGTATATGTGTGTATATATATAAAACTAGGTATAGGTGTATATATATACACCACACGTATATGGGATTCATTGATGTGATATGATATCCGAGGTATGATGAAACAGTATAACTGGGCTTGATGCCGTGATTCTTGACTATACAGTCGTAATAAAGTGTTAGCGGATCATTAGAGAATGAGATAATGAACATGCATATATAAATTATAAAGAGTGGTGGTGATATTGATGTACATGGGACGCTAGAATAGTACCCGGACTGTAACTGGTGACTGATCACGATATGATATATGTATAACTTGATTACGACATGATATTGCTGAGGATAAACTAATGATGCTTATCATGATGGCAATGATATATGATTGATGTATGCGATCACAGTTTAACACCTTGATCATGAGATGTGCTGATGATGACATTATACGAATGAGGAGACACCTAGGAGATACTTGACCGTACCCCGATATTGGGATGCCGTACGATGGATTTTACCGTACGAGGCTTAGATTTGATGATTGATCCGCACTCTTGATTCGAGGAAGCCGTACTACGTACGTGACGCTATTGAGGCGGGATCGCCGACTATTAGAGATATTGATTTAGACCTTAGGTAGACTCTAGTTTCTTACTGACTAGTCTATTAGGTTTAATTCCTTAGGATGTTAGATGGACACTGGTTTAGGTTCGACTCACATAGTGGTAGTTGTACTCGTATCTCGCAGAGGAGTGGATAATGCACATCTGTATTTACATTCATACTGTAATCATCATGGTGCATGTTCTTTTATATGTTGCTATAATCAGTATAAACTTTACCTGTTAGGACACCAGCACTATTACCGATGATGCGCATGTTCCACGCACACTTATTTGCCGGCTCACACACATCATCATCGGTAATTGCTATGTCACGTACACTTTATATCATATTGTCTTTTATGGATAGAACCCGTTAGCAACTAGACAGATATAATATTGTGATTATTTTCTAACATTAGTATAAGACATGATATTTATTACTTAGACATTGATGCATTCATATTTCATGTTATCGCACAGTAGTATGGGCATATGCTGACATTTATCATATACTTACTCATGATTTTGAGATTTGGATTTCTATGAGATTTCTGGATTTTTGGGGAAAACCGCAAAAATATATAAAAACTTCTCTCTCTCTCCTCTTCTCTTTTTAAATAAGATGCGGTTTTCTCGTGATGTATGAGTCGTCCACCATGAGTATTTCATGTTTCCTGTTGGATTTCGAGACCCGATTCGAGGAGTGGATGAACCGTCTCGGGTACATGGTGGGCCCGGTATGGTACCCCGGGGCAAGAAGATCGAGTTGTAGACGATGAGCCTGTCAGGGGAAGGCTACCTACCGGTGATGTCTGGCGCGGCGGATATCCGGAGGATACCGACCGTTGTCGTGAGATTTGATGATATGGGCCGATCCGGACTGACGGAGCCCGAGATATTGAGACTTGAGATTACATATGTTGTGTCGATGTTTGACACGGATTTCCATGGGTTTCATTATTCAGATTTCAGATTCTTATACACATTCTACTATGATAATAGTTAAAGATTTCTTATACATATATATCTGGATTTCAGGATTTGTTACTTTACCTTCATGGTGCATGCATTTCATTCATATGACATAGTATTATATGAGGCACTGACACGACACGGAGTATTTGCACTTACACGTAGTATTACCCTGCTATTACTAGATGATTGGGATATTATAGTGTATTATTATTATTACCTAGGATAGCGTCGTGCATTCGATTTCTTTTCGTAGATGTCTTCTACTCACGAGTTGGCAACTCACCCCCGTTATGCCAAATTCTTTACAGGTTCGATGTACAGGTTTCCGTGGCAGCTTGTTGGCACATCTTTTCTTCAGGGTGATTTGCACGGTAGGTTGGTTCACTTGTATCCGAACCACCATTGTACTTTTATTCATTCATTTGTATCTAGTAAGCTCCATCAACCATATTTGTATTACTTGATAAGTTTATTGGACCAGTTGTTTATTTCGACCTTAGAGTCGCGCATGTGTTATTCAGATCTGGTGGTTTTGTTTTCTTTTGAGTTTTGAGCCTCGCCTATTGGCGTTGTATATTATTGTGCTTGCTGTGGTTGTTTCCGCCTGTTGGCGTTGATGCTAGCTCCCGTTTGGGGATGCTTTTTATTGTTTATGTATATTATACTTGGTGTACCCGTTTGGGGGCCAGTTTTTAAAGAGGAGACTCTGCCGAAATTTTTGGGAAAATTGCTGATGCTTTTAAACTTGTTTTCTTTTTCTTCTTCTTCTTCTTCTTCTTCTATGGTTTAGATTTCTGGGCTTCGGCTTACTTAGGTTACGTGGCGCCTCTAGACGCTTCATAATCTAAGTGCCGGTCACGTTCCGTACTTTCGGGTCGTGACAAAGTTGGTATCAGAGCGCTAGGTTTAACCCTGTATAAGTCTAGGTGACCCTTGGTTGATGGAGTAGGCGATTTAGGTAGAGTAACGTACCGTGGGTATGGTCCGCGGCATACTTACGTTACGCTACTCTGCTTAAAGAGCCTTAGGATGTACATTGTTTGCACCGTATTTCATTCGTTCCTTTGATCTATCTTCATCGATGTCGGATGGTGGTTTCTGTTACCACGGGCAGAGGGAGCTGCTGCTCGAATGCGATAACCATTAGAGTATTGGTTATTCTTGAGGATTGAAGCATTGCTTAGCGTGCGGATGAAGGGTATTCACATGCTGTCCGGATGAAGTTAAAGGGTTCGAACGATTATCAGAAAACCATTTTCCTAAGTTTAAAGTATTCGGAAGAACATGCAGGTATTTCGATGGACCCTCTAGAAGAATGAAACCCTAACTCGACATAATGACCACGAGAACGCCCTTGAACCTTAGGGTTTACGGCAGTTCCGCTGTGCCATTAGTGAGGCTTGGGTTTACCCTTCTACAGCTGGATCATCGATGCTGGGGTATGTACCGGATATTTTTAAACTGTACTTGAGTGTTGAGCTCTCGGGGAATTATGGGATTTTGATGGATCAATCGAAAAGTTTAATGTAGTCCGGATATCAGGTGAAGGGATCGATTACAGGGGAGACTCTAGATATGAGTGTTGCCGTTGGTAGCGCAGTCTGCATAGCTACGAAGAGGCGAGTTTAAAGCAGCCGACATCAGAGGAAAGAGGCGCACATTGACGATAGTGTTTACGATTGTGATTTAGTGATTTGAATTTCATATTTTCATTGATTGGATTTTGGTATTTTGAGGACTTTGTTCTACGATTGGTATTTCATGTGTGTACCTTCATTCTATTTGTGTTTCATATATCAGTTGTATTGATGTTGTTTAGTACACAACCAGTACACTTGATTTGGTTTTATATATTTGGGATTTTTGATTTGATTTCGTGCATAGGGGTTACACGTGATTTTGATATATGTTTCGACCTAGTTTTCATGCATTTTTGTGCTGTGATTTCGATTTTGATATTCGATGTATGTTTTCGTGCACCATGTGCACCTGATTAGGATTCTTGCGCATACTTGGCGCACTTGATGCGATTTTGTGCACACCAGATGCACTAAATCGGGGTTTTGTGCAGATTAGATGCACCTGATATTGTGTCGTGCACGCCCGTTGCACTTGACAGATATTTTTGGTGCACACCTGTTGCACTTAGTTTTGTTTTGTAGGTATTCATGGTATCTGTAATTGGTTTCGATTTCAGTGCGCACCGGACGCACATGACATTTTATTGATGTGATTGGGATTGATTTTAGTTTGAGCAGTATGTTTTCCTAATTATTATTATTGATTTAGTAACCAGGCGGGACGTGTATGTTAAATAAACGATATATATATATATATATATATATATATATATAGTTATTTTTTTTTAAATTAAACGTCCGCTACTTATGCCGTGACACGTGCATCACACGGCAATTTTCAAAAGGGGTTTTTGTATATTTCCTTATCCAGATATTTGTACAGTTTCACTATGATGCACACTATATATAAGTTGTAGATTGATGTATATTATATTGGTTTTCATATTGGGTTTTGATATTTTATTCTCGCCATAACTCTGATGATTTCGTTATGCTTGACGGAGTTGATTTTTGTTATGTATTGATGATTTCGGTGCCCCGAGGATTTGAGTGTTTTGCTAAATGTTTTATTATTTGGAAGGGGAGTTTTAATTTAAATTCGGGGACCGAATTTCTTAAAGCGGGGAAGATTGTAACGTTTTAAAAATAATTAAATAAATAATTAAATGAATAAAAGTGTTTAAGTGAATTTTAGGATTTTCGGTAAAGTAAAACGTATTTTTCGTAAAACCAAACCGTGATTGTTTTTCATTATAAATTCAAAAATACCCATTTAATTATGTAATTACTAGTAAATAGTGTTTATTTAGCCACTTATAAATTTTTAGTTTAATTAAAAAAATTTCCTAAATTAATTATTTTAAATATTAACATAAGCTTTATTTTTATACTAAATTAGTGTAAATTACAAATTTAAATGGTTTTAATTTGTAAAAATGAACCATGGCATATTAGAATTTAGTGTGTATCATGCAAAAATTATTTGCAAATTTTTCCTAATTTCTAGAGCTTTCTTGAGTTGCTATAGTAAATAAATAAATAAATAATTAATTAAACCATGAAAAGACTTTAAATGATGATTCTTTCTTGAAACTTCCACACTTTTCTTCACTCTTTTCTCTTTCTCCCTCCCCATGGCCGGCCACAACTCATCCATGGCAGCCCCCCCATTTTCCACCTCATTTTTATTCAAAAATCATCAAAAATACATCAAAAATTCAATTAAAATTCCACAAAATCATATATATTTTCATACCCTTTATTCTCTACTCTTCTTTACATGGAATTTGGAGTGGGAAAGCATGTATTTTTGAGGCTCATTTTCAAGTTTGGACATGAGGTTGTGGAGGTATAAATCCTTCTCTTTTATTTTATTTCTATTAGATATTTCTTTTAAAGTTTAATTAGATTTAATCTATTAATTCTATTTACTACTTTTAAAATTATAGTTAGGGTTTGAAAAATCAAGTTGTGATTTTTATTAATTAATGAGGGTTATAATCACTAGTTTAACATATTTAGAAGTGGAAATTCTTATAGGGATGATATGTTGTAAATTGTTAACCTAAAATTGATTTAATTATACTTTTTAGCTAACTAGTTTTTTATAAAATATGTTTATGGGTAATATAAAATTCCAATTAAGATTTCTATCCTTAGATTGTAGTTTTAGTGAGCATATTAACATGTTAATGGAAAGAAAAACTTAGTTTGATCACTAGATTCAATTGATAATTGGAAAATAGTAATAAAATGCTATTATTTTGTTAACTAGATTTTGGAAAATTCTAAATAAAATGGATTTAAAATAAAATATTGGTTTCATTATATCATTATCATCATAAATTGTGGTTTAAGTCATTAATTTATGCAAAATCATGTTTTGAGGTGGAATGTGGTATTTTGCTTGGAAAATGTTGAAAATTGTTAAATGTTGTAAACTAGAAATTTCAAATTTATATAAATTTGTGTAATAAAAATATAGTAATGGTTTGTATAGTCTAGTAATGCTATTTAATGAGTTTTATGACCATTAGTTTCATTTAAATGTCAAGTTTTGATGAAAAACGGTATATTGGCATTTTCGGGTTTTTGCGAAATTGGACAGTTTGATAGATTTTAGGGTTTCGATGGATTTAATCGTGTTTTATTGTATAAGTAATGTGTTTTTTTAAACTACAAGTTGTTTGATGATGTTATCTCGATGCATCGGAGTTTGTACGCCGATATCGAGCGGTATTTGGTTCTTTTGCGTGGACGGGACATAGGTTTTAACCTATGCTTGTTCTTTGTATCGTTTGACTTTTGTATGTGATTCAGTTTACGATGCTATTTAAATGTTTGCGTCTAGGTACCCCTCACGTGGACTGCGGGCGATGAAGAGGAGGATGGCGACACTGTCTTCGGCAGACATGGACCAGGTGAGTAGATGTATATCTACGGGGGGAAGTCGGGTGGATGGCGTTTAGCACCCCCGCAACGTAGAATAGGAATAGTACTTAGTGACATTAGGAAACCCGATGTGACCCTAGATTCTTACCGAGCAGGACCCTAGTAATGACCCTAGGCGGGACTAGACTGATTTAGGAAAACCATACCTGAGGATGAATACTTTGGGAAAGGTTCGTAGGTTTCTGATAGAAACATACACGCACACACTAAAACTTGACTTGGCGTATACGTATATGTGTGTATATATATAAAACTAGGTATAGGTGTATATATATACACCACACGTATATGGGATTCATTGATGTGATATGATATCCGAGGTATGATGAAACATTATAACTGGGCTTGATGCCGTGATTCTTGACTATACAGTCGTAATAAAGTGTTAGCGGATCATTAGAGAATGAGATAATGAACATGCATATATAAATTATAAAGAGTGGTGGTGATATTGATGTACATGGGACGCTAGAATAGTACCCGGAGTGTAACTGGTGACTGATCACGATATGATATATGTATAACTTGATTACGACATGATATTTCTGAGGATAAACTAATGATGCTTATCATGATGGCAATGATATATGATTGATGTATGCGATCACAGTTTAACACCTTGATCATGAGATGTGCTGATGATGACATTATACGAATGAGGAGACACCTAGGAGATACTTGACCGTACCCCGATATTGGGATGCCGTACGATGGATTTTACCGTACGAGGCTTAGATTTGATGATTGATCCGCACTCTTGATTCGAGGAAGCCGTACTACGTACGTGACGCTATTGAGGCGGGATCGCCGACTATTAGAGATATTGATTTAGACCTTAGGTAGACTCTAGTTTCTTACTGACTAGTCTATTAGGTTTAATTCCTTAGGATGTTAGATGGACACTGGTTTAGGTTCGACTCACATAGTGGTAGTTGTACTCGTATCTCGCAGAGGAATGGATAATGCACATCTGTATTTACATTCATACTGTAATCATCATGGTGCATGTTCTTTTATATGTTGCTATAATCAGTATAAACTTTACCTGTTAGGACACCAGCACTATTACCGATGATGCGCATGTTCCACGCACACTTATTTGCCGGCTCACACACATCATCATCGGTAATTGCTATGTCACGTACACTTTATATCATATTGTCTTTTATGGATAGAACCAGTTAGCAACTAGACCGATATAATATTGTGATTATTTTCTGACATTAGTATAAGACATGATATTTATTACTTAGATATTGATGCATTCATATTTCATGTTATCGCACAGTAGTATGGGCATATGCTGACACTTATCATATACTTACTCATGATTTTGAGATTTGGATTTCTATGAGATTTCTGGATTTTTGGGGAAAACCGCAAAAATATATAAAAACTTCTCTCTCTCTCCTCTTCTCTGTTTAAATAAGATGCGGTTTTCTCGTGATGTATGAGTCGTCCACCATGAGTATTTCATGTTTCCTGTTGGATTTCGAGACCCGATTCGAGGAGTGGATGAACCGTCTCGGGTACATGGTGGGCCCGGTATGGTACCCCAGGGCAAGAAGATCGAGTTGTAGACGATGAGCCTGTCAGGGGAAGGCTACCTACCGGTGATGTCTGGCACGGCGGATATCCGGAGGATACCGACCGTTGTCGTGAGATTTGATGATATGGGCCGATCCGGACTGACGGAGCCCGAGATATTGAGACTTGAGATTACATATGTTGTGTCGATGTTTGACACGGATTTCCATGGGTTTCATTATTCAGATTTCAGATTCTTATACACATTCTACTATGATAATAGTTAAAGATTTCTTATACATATATATCTGGATTTCAGGATTTGTTACTTTACCTTCATGGTGCATGCATTTCATTCATATGACTTAGTATTATATGAGGCACTGACACGACATGGAGTATTTGCACTTACACGTAGTATTACCCTGCTATTACTAGATGATTGGGATATTATAGTGTATTATTATTATGACCTAGGATAGCGTCGTGCATTCGATTTCTTTTCGTAGATGTCTTCTACTCACGAGTTGGCAACTCACCCCCGTTGTGCCAAATTCTTTACAGGTTCGATGTACAGGTTTCCGTGGCAGCTTGTTGGCACATCTTTTCTTCAGGGTGATTTGCACGGTAGGTTGGTTCACTTGTATCCGAACCACCATTGTACTTTTATTCATTCATTTGTATCTAGTAAGCTCTATCAACCATATTTGTATTACTTGATAAGTTTATTGGACCAGTTGTTTATTTCGACCTTAGAGTCGCGCATGTGTTATTCAGATCTGGTGGTTTTGTTTTCTTTTGAGTTTTGAGCCTCGCCTATTGGCGTTGTATATTATTGTGCTTGCTGTGGTTGTTTCCGCCTGTTGGCGTTGATGCTAGCTCCCGTTTGGGGATGCTTTTTATTGTTTATGTATATTATACTTGTTGTACCCGTTTGGGGGCCAGTTTTTAAAGAGGAGACTCTGCCGAAATTTTTGGGAAAATTGCTGATGCTTTTAAACTTGTTTTCTTTTTCTTCTTCTTCTTCTTCTTCTTCTTCTTCTTCTTCTTCTATGGTTTAGATTTCTGGGCTTCGGCTTACTTAGGTTACGTGGCGCCTCTAGACGCTTCGTAATCTAAGTGCCGGTTACGTTCCGTACTTTCGGGTCGTGACATGTGGGCCCTGAGAGAAGCATTGTGCACCAAAATTTTAGGGCTGACATGGCAAGTTGACCGCGGAACCGCGGCAATAGGTGGCTTAGGCCGCGGTTCCGCGGCCATTTGGGCTCCTTGGGGCTTGGGCTCTTTGCAGTGGTTTTGGGTTGACACTTGGGGCTTTATATGATATGTTGAATTGTATTTTGCCTTTTGGATTGCTACCAGAACTGAAATCATTGAGTTGGCGTAATGTTTGATCGGTACCATGTAAATTTTTGGCCTTTCTTCTGGATTCTCCTGCACAGATCTCAAAACAAGTGTTGCGCAATATAGAGATGATGCGATGCCATGAAATGCGGTCAATTTCCTTTATAGTGCCGGTTTTAGAGTCTAACATATGTAATCTGATATTTGACGACTGTTTTGCTAATATGTGAAATATGAATGCCGAACACTTCTATATGAATGCAAATGATAGGGAAATTGCCGTGTTAAAAATACAATATTTTCGACTAATCAAATTCCCCTAAACTTAATTTCGATCGTCTCGAGCGAACTGTTTTATTAAAAAGAGAAGGAGAAAATAAAGAAAGAGAAAAAACTAACTAGCACACTTTCGTAGGCAACACGATTGCACTGAGCACGTGCAACAAGCCTTTAAACCTCTAGGTAAGTAGGAGGAGTGTTGTCTCCTGAGAGTTTTCAGCGGACTGCACCCACAAAATCCAATAATAAAAGAAAGATCGTGAATATTACATTTAAAGACAAGAATTGTAAAAGAAAAGCCTTGAAAATTAGGGTTTCCAACTAAGCTAGCTTTTCGGTTGTCATGAGCCCTATCTTAATGGTCATGAAAAGATGTCAGAAATCACGTCCTCCCTCAATAAAACATCGTCTTATTCTTCATTCCTATCTTTCTTCCAAACATCGATCATATCACCCTGCGTGTGTGTAAAGGACATCCCTACACCCGGAGAATTCAATTCAAGCTATCATACTCTTGCCCATCAGCCTCAGTACTTTTTAATTAATGAATATTTAGATGAGATTGCTCACACACTTTCATGCGACCGTTAATATTTCTTGAGGTACTAACTGACCGATTACTCATGTGCTTGCTTAATTGGTGTATTTTCCTCGTCTTGCACCACCTCAGGCATAGCAGTGACTCCCAGACCAGTTAGCCTTAGGGCACTAGGTGAAGAGGCACCCTCGCTATACATTTTTATTGCCCTCGGTGATAACAAAACCAGTGTCCATTTTTCTCACCATTTTATATTTTTTTATTCACTTTTTTTTCTTTTTATTTCCTTCATACATCGGCTTTAAGACAAGAGCATTTCAAGGTATCCTCTACTATCCCAGGCTTCAAGACGTGTGTAAGTGCGAATAGCAGGGTAGCAACGTTCAAAATGTTTGGCTTCTAGAATAGAAACTATTTTTCAGACTTAGTTTTATCCTCAGATTAGTGACGTCCTTCATCTTACTAACCCTTGGGACAACGGCTCATAACTACTTATTACTAGTTCATATAAGAAAACTTCTAATTTTCTTAGTTTTCTTAAATTTTTCTAATCTCATGGATGTAATTGTTCACTATCTAAACTTTTATTATCTTATTTATGTACAAAAAAGTGTAAATATTAAAATTATTTTTATACTTGAATTTTTTTAAAATTTTTTATGGATTTTTAAAAGAAATGTTTTGTGCTTATGCAAATGATATGCAAATGATGCAAAAATAAGCACAAACCTCCCCCAAACTTATTTTCAACAGTGTCCTCACTGTTGCCAACCGCTATACCTACAAAAACTGTAAGCCTGGGGGGAATTATTAGTGGGGGCAAAATATATAAGCGAAGAACTTCCCCCAAACTTATTCTTTTCACCCACCTTCATTCAAAACATGATGCAGTGATATACAGGATATGAAGGTGAGACGGAGGAATTTTAATCTAAATAAACTGGCTCTTGTAAGAACAAGAGCTCCTCCGTGGGGTCAGTGGAAAAATACGGCTTTAGTCTATGTCCATTTACTTTGAAAACGGTGCCGTTTTTAACATTTTCTACTTCTACTGCCCCGTGCGGGTATACAGACCGCACAACAAAAGGTCCCTTCCACCGAGATCGGAGCTTACCCGCGTGAAGGTGTAATCGTGAATCATAAAGAAGGATTTGTTGACCAGGTGAAAATACTTTCCTCAAAATGTTTTTATCGTGAAAAACCTTAGTCCTATTCTTTACAATTACAGCGTTATCATAAGCTTCATCGCGGAGTTCGCTTAGCTCATTAAGTTGTAGCTTCCGAAAGTTGCAGGCTTCTTTTAGATCAAAGTTTATTTCTTTTATAGCCCATAATGCTTTATGCTCTATCTCGACGGGTAAATGATATGCTTTTCCAAACACTATCCTATATGGAGACATCCCTAGGTTGGTTTTATATGCAGTTCGGAATGCCCAAAGAGCATCCGTCAGTTTGGTCGACCAGTCTTTTCTATTCTTAGCAACGATCTTCTCCAGGATAAGTTTGATCTGTCTATTCGAAGTTTCAGCCTGCCCGCTCATTTGGGGATGATAGGGTGTAGAAAGTCGGTGGTTGATTGAGTATTTTCGCATCAGAGTCTCGAAAGACCTGTTGCAGAAATGTGTCCCATTATCGCTAATAATAGCGTGTGGGTGTCCAAATCGCGAAAAGATATTCTCTTTTAAGAACTTAATGACAACTTTCCTATCATTAGTGCGACATGGAATGGCTTCAACCCACTTTGAGACATAATCAACCACCAGCAGTATGTACAAATTCCCAAAGGAGTTGGGAAAGGGACCCATAAAATCAATGCCCCAAACATCGAATATTTCAACAACCAGAATGGGTTGCTGAGGCATTTCATTTCTCCGGCATATTCTACCTGTGTACTGACACTGTGTACAGATTTTGCAATGTTCAAATGCGTCCTTGAATAAGGTCGGCCAATAAAAACCACATTGCAAAACCTTTTCTGCCATCTTTTTAGGACCGAAGTGACCCCCACAGGCCTGATCATGACAAAAAGAAAGAACACTCTTGAACTCTTCATTCGGGACACATCGGCGAATGATCTGATCAGGACAATATTTAAACAAATATGGATCATCCTAGTAAAAGTGTTTTACTTGGGATAGAAAACGGAATTTGTCCTGTTTTGACCAATCGCTCGGTATAAGTCCCGTGTCAAGATAGTTCATAATATCCCTGAACCATGGTTCAGCGGATACGTTCAAGAGTTGTTCGTCAGGAAACGAATCATTGATCGGCAGGGTCACAGGGGAAGAAGAGATGCGTGAAAGATGGTCAGCTACTATGTTTTCACATCCTTTCTTATCTTTGATAACAAGATCAAATTCTTGTAACAGAAGGATCCTACGTATTAGTCGACCTTTTGCATCTTTCTTCGCCAAAAGATGTTTTAAAGCGGAATGGTCAGTATACACAACTATAGGTGAGCCAATTAAGTAAGGCTTGAATTTTTCTAATGCAAATACAACCGCTAAAAGTTCTTTCTCGGTGGTTGTATAATTGATTTGTGCATCATTCAGGGTCTTACTTGCATAGTATATCACGTGTGGCATCTTTTCAATGTGCTGTCCTAAGACTGCACCTACTGCAAAGTCGGATGCATCACACATTAGCTCAAAGGGGTAGTCCCAGTTTGGCGATGATAGCACGGGGGCTGAAGTGAGTGAGTGTTTAAGTGAGTCGAAAGCTGTCTCGCAGTCCGAGTCAAAATGGAAGGTCGTATCCTTGGCCAGGAGAAGAGTTAAAGGTCTAGCAATTTTGCTAAAGTCCTTAATGAATCTCCTATAAAAGCCTGCATGGCCAAGGAAAGATCGAATATCTTTGACGCTTTTGGGATGAGGTAGGTTTTGAATGAGATCTATCTTAGCTCTGTCAACCTCAATGCCTTTCTGTGAAATGACATGTCCAAGAACAATTCCTTCTTGGACCATAAAATGGCATTTTTCCTAGTTCAAAGTCAAGTTCTTCTCTTTGCAACGAGTAAGAACATCGTCAAGATTCGATAGGCAATCGGAAAAAGAGTCTCCAAAAATCGAGAAATCGTCCATAAAGATCTCCAGAAAATTCTCTACCATAGCAGAGAATATCCCCATCATACACCGCTGAAAAGTAGCGGGAGCATTCCATAACCCAAAGGGCATGCGACTGTAAGTAAAGGTACCAAAAGGACAAGTAAAAGTGGTTTTATCTTGATCCTTTTTGGCGATGGGGACCTGATTATAGCCTGAGTATCCGTCCATAAAACAATAATACTCCCGTCCCGCTAAGTGTTCCAGCATTTGATCAATGAATGGTAGAGGAAAGTGGTCTTTCCTCGTGGCAGCATTGAGCTTTCTATAATCAATACATACACGCCACCCAGTTTGGGCGCGTGTCTGAATCAACTCATTTGCCTCATTGGTTATAACAGTGATGCCGGATTTCTTAGGAACGACATGTATAGGACTCAACCATTGGCTATCGGAGATGGGGTATATAATACCATTATCTAGGCATTTGACGATCTCTTTCATCACCGCTTCCTTCATGACGGGATTCAACCGTCTCTGTGGTTCTTGGGTTGGTCTGGCATCATCCATCACATGTATATGATGTTCAACTATCAAGGGACTAATCCCTTTGATGTCCGCCATACTCCAACCAAACGCCTCTTTGTTAGATCTCAATACCGATAAAAGTGCATTCTCTTGCTCTGATGCAAGAGAAGCTGATATGATAACCGGTAAGGACTCATTCTCACCTAAATATGCATATTTAAGGTGAGAAGGTAAAATTTTGAGATCTAATGTAGGCGGAGAAATAATAGAAGGAGGTATTATCGAATGATTTTTGGAGTTACAAAGAAGCTCAGAGCCTGTGAAAGATAGAGACTTGGGTGGAGAAAAGTCAGGAGTGCAGGACTCAAGTGTAGAAAAAGTGTCCTCACTAAGATCATGTGTAAGATCAAGCAGAGATGTGGTAATGTCGTCGAGATCTAAAAAGCAAAGATCCTCAGCTCCACAACTATCAGGAGTGATCTCGTGGACAGAGCACATATCTAGAATATGAGCAGAGGGTTCTGATGGCTGATTTCCAACTTTGTAGATGTTTAGTTCAATGGTCATATTTCCAAATTATAAGTTCATTGAACCATTTCTTCAGTTTATAACAGCATTGGAAGTGGCAAGGAAAGGACGACCCAGAATCACCGGAATTTGGCCCCGTGGGTTTGCTACAGGTTGTGTATCAAGAACAATGAAGTCTAAAGGGAAAACAAATTCCCCGACATTTATCAACACATCCTCTAGTTCACCCCTTGGTTTGGTGATTGAACGGTCTGCCATTTGGAGAGTGCAGTGAGCAGGTTTCAGCTCTCCAATTCCTAATTGCTCATATACAGAATATGGAAGTAGGTTAACACTTGCGCCAAGGTCTAAAAGAGCACGATTTATGTTTTTACCCCCAATAGAAATCGATATTGTAGGACATCCTGGGTCCTTTCGATTCTTTGGTAGCTGGGGAATAAAAGCAGTGCTAATATTATTAGCCATGAAGACCTTCTTCGGCACTTGAGTCTTCATCCTCCTAGTGCACAAGTCCTTAAAAATTTTCACATATGCGAGGACTTGTTGAATTGCATTTAGGAGAGGGATGTTGATGTTAACCTGTTTGAACATTTCCATAATTTTCTCCATATGAGGACTCGTTCTATTACCCCTTAACCGGTTCGGGTAAGGAGCTTTCGCAATAAGCGCTGGGTCTATCATAGGAGAAGGAAGAGGGGGTAGACGAGATCCCAAAAGAGGTGTGGGGACTGTCTGTGGAGAACTAGAAGGGATATACCGAGGTGTCGAGCCTAGTGGGAAATGGAGAATAGGCTCGCGAGAAAGTGGTGTGGTAGAAGAAGAAGGATCAGAAGGAGAAGTGTGTGTGTGTGGAAAGGTCTCAGCCGGGGTGTTAATGATAGGATTTTCAATATCATCAATACCTTCCCGGACATGATTGTTCAGCACTCTTCCCGATCTCAACGTTGTGACGGCATTTACATTGTAATGCCCAGGATTCTGTAGGGGTTGAGAGGGAAGTTTCCCTTTTTCTCTCGCACTCATTTCGGCTTTGAGTCGTGCGATTTCAGCTTCCATCGATCTGATACTCTCAGCTTGGGACGCTGAGTTTTTCTTTATCTCACTGATGGAAGATCTAACCTCAGTCGAAACCTCTATGAAATTTGATAAAACTGATTTCATGGTTTGAGTGAATTGAGAGAATTCGTCAGAACAGGACAACTGCATAGGATTAGACTGTGCAGGATTGTTGCCCTGATTTTGGAAATTTTATGACTGGTAGGGGTGCTGAGTGAGTTGAAGGGGTTGCTGTTGTGGTGGAGGAAGAGCCCTTTGAAAATTATTCGTGTTTGGAACCGTGTTTTGAGATTGGTTTTGGTTCCAAGCAAAATTCGGGTGGTTCCTCCAACCCTGATTGTACGTAGAAGAATATGGATCGTTTCGAGGTCTTTGAAATGGGGCATTAGAATGCTCGTGACCTTGAAACGCAGAGTTTAATAGACATTCTTCCGTTAAATGAGACGGATCAGAACAGCACCCACAAACAGTTTTGGGAAGCGACACTGGGTTTAGGAAAGCTGTTGCAAATTTGTGTTCCATAGCGTCGAGCTTCTTTTGCATTGCTGCCATCTCAGCTCGAACACCTATGGACACATCTATTTGGTGTATGCCACCCCTATTCAATGGGTGGGTTCCACTCTCCCACTGTAGTGATTTTTCAGCGAACTCTTCTAAATACTTCCAAGCTTCCCCATCATCCTTAGTCATAAAAGTACCTTGACACATGTTTTCAAGGCTCTGTTTAGTGTTTGGGTTAATGCCCTCATAAATGATTCGGCAAAGCTCCCATCTTGGGATGCCGTGATGAGGACACTGAACCAATAGATCCTTGAAACGTTCAAAGCATTTTGAAAATGGTTCAGTAGGGAGCTGGGCAAATTGATTCAGTTCACTACGGATTCGAGCTGTCTTTTGTATTGGGTAAAATTTCTTAAGGAATGCCGCGACGAATTCTTCCCAATTCATGATAGAGTGTGCGGTAGTGTTATATAGCCACTTCTCGGCTATATCGCACAAAGTAAATGGAAGAAGTCATAGACGCATAGCATCCACTGAAAGTTGTGACGTACCCATCATTGCGCATACGTTTTCAAATTTGGTAATGAAAACGTAAGCGTCCTCAGTCTCGAGTCCGTGGAATTTGGGTAAAAGATTGATATACTGGGGCTTAATCTCAAAGTTATCCCCGTTGGCTGGTGGTGTGGATAAGCAGGTCGAAAGAGGACCTCAAATAGGGTAGCACCTCTCCTGTAGAGAGATGCGGGGTGGATTCTGCGCACCAACATACGGTGGCAGATTAGGGTTAAAGAAGTTTGATGGATTCGGATCCATCGGTGTGGGTGTGGTAGTGGGTAAAGGAAAGGTAAATGGAGAAATATCGACTTCGGAGTCGATAAAGGGTACGCGGACTAAACGGGCACTAGAATCCCGTGTCCAGCCTATCTTGTACTAAAAAGGGTTAGTACAAGTGGCAACGTTGACTTATAATTAGAGGTATGAATGAATGCGGTGTTTGCTTTGAAAAAGGGACGGATTTTTTGAAAAAATGATGCGACACAACAAATGCAACACATAAAACCCTAATTCTAATGGTCACCTAGGTCCGGCTCTAGACCGCTCCTAACTGCCAAAAGGCAAGTCGCAGGATAGAATCCTCCACTGCCTCTTTGTCCTCCTGTGGCCGGATAAGTGCCAGGTAAGTGGGAAGGTACTCCACTACGTAAGTAGTGGGCCTAATTAAAAACCACTAGCCTTAGACACACTCGCGTTAGACACCACAAGAAAACGCGGATAAGCAATGAATTACTCACGGCCTTCTTCTGTCCTAATTGAGCGCGACGGTCCTTAGAGTCATCTCTAGATATTTTTTAGTTAATGTGGGTCAATGCGGATGCAAGTTTTGCGATTTTTGGGGCCTAGGAAGGGTAATGAACTCCCCACCTAATATGGATTTGGCCGTGCCCCTTAATATCCGTATTTAGAATGAAAACAACTAAGAAACAAAATCACTCACAATTTTAATTTTGTTTTTTGCGGCGCTGCGATTATTTGCAAAGTAGCCTGCAGAAATTTGTTAAATAGAGCTAAAAAGAGGAGAGAGGAGAGGGTAAGAAGTTACCTAAAGCAAAAATTATGCAGTGATCCCCCAAGAATTCCGCGGTTCCGCTGCATATGGGTACTCCCACCGCGCTTCCGCGGTCTTCTGTGCAGATCACTGCACCAAAATTCACCAGGGAGCTTCTGCAGACTCCCTCAGCTCTCTGGTATATCCCAAATTTTTTTTCCAATTTCCAGCAATCTCCAGATCTCCTTGCAATGAACCACAACAAATCGTTTAGGGTTTGCACGAATTTTGATCTCAAAAATCACAATGGAATAAATCTTTCAATTCAAACTTTAATATGAAACGAATTAGCGCGTAACCCCCGGCAACGGCGCCATTTGATTGAATGAATTTCTCGATTGTGTTTGTAAATCAAATGATCCCCGGCAACGGCGCCATTTGATTGAAACGATTTCGGATTGTGTAGTTGTTGGAAAATAATAAAGAAATCACAACCAAAAATATTTTGACCGCAATCAATAACGGTGTCGATTGTAGCGTGTTAGTAAGTGCGAATCATCCACAGGGATTGTGCGATTCGTTTTTATATTTAATTTGTTTGAATTGAAAAGTTAATCGAACAGAAAAGAAAGCATGATTCAAGATTTATCAATTGTTTCAAGTGTCACTATTCTATCCAAGAATCAAGAAAATGATAAACAATCAAGAATCAGGTTTCGATGATATTTCCAACCAAATGTCAAGAATCTAAATGAGGCTCGTAGGAATCGATCGGATCTATAGACGTGATGTAATCTCAAGATTTCATGTTCTTGTCCTTCGAAGGATTGATACTAGATCGATGATGATCGATGAGAGTTAGGGCTTTCTCATGAAACTAGGGTTTCATCGTTTAACCCTTATTCTTTCATCGATATCATTCACATTCTAGCCTCTAACAATTTCAAGAAACGATCGTAACTCCCCAATCTCGAGTGATATCAATCAAGAAAGGATCGCAACGAATTGGGTCGTCGATTCTTGAACTTGCTAGGGTATACAAAACTCGTAGGATTCAAGAATCGATTTAAGATATGTTACATCATCATTCTATTGATCGTCTCGACTCCTCGACGAGCGGAGTATTACTCAAACATCACAACAAGAATTACAACTAGAAATTTAGATTGAATCATGATGCAAGAATTTAAAGAAAACAAGATAAAAGAATATCACCTTTTATTTATATCAACAATTTGATTACAGTCGCTCAAGAACTACAAGAGGAAGAACTAAATTTTCGATTTGGCGTCGCTCGGCTCCGTGAGTCGCGGATCGGCTTGGACCACTTGCTCTGTTAAAGATCGGCTCGGCTCATAAAAGGTTGCAAGGCATCTTGCTTGATGGGGTACTCAGGATCTTGGCTTTTGATTGGAATTAGGGTTAGGGTTTCACACAAGTCTTCTCACTAGACTTGTTGAAGAAGATGAAGAAAGAGAGTGGATCTAGATTGATACTAAAATTGGGGATGAATGAATCATGTTTTACAAGTGAGCCTAGGGTCCTATTTATAGATTTACCAAACCCTAAGCCTTGAGTTTAAATTTTGTTGAAAGACTTCTAGAAGTAGTTAGTTAGGCTTAGCTTAGGGTTTAAGCTAGGGTTTAGGGAGAAGTTTCTAGAATGATAGGCTAGTTTAGTGTAGATCCAAGTGTTTGCTGATCTGGCAGAAGGTTCTTGGGTATTCTGGAATTTGACATGTCTTGCTGAAGTGTGGGCCCTGAGAGAAGCATTGTGCACCAAAATTTTAGGGCTGACGTGGCAAGTTGACCGCGGAACTGCGGCAATAGGTGGCTTAGGCCGCGGTTCCGCGGCCATTTGGGCTCCTTGGGTCTTGGGCTCTTTGCAGTGGTCTTGCGTTGACACTTGGGGATTTATATAATATGTTTAATTGTATTTTGCCTTTCGGATTGCTACCAGAACTGAAATCATTGAGTTGGCGTAATGTTTGATTGGTACCATGTAAATTTTTGGCCTTTCTTCTGGATTCTCCTGCACAGATCTCAAAACAAGTGTTGCGCAATATAGAGATGATGCGATGCCATGAAATGCGGTCAATTTCCTTTATAGTGCCGGTTTTAGAGTCTAACATTTGTAATCTGATATTTGACGACTGTTTTGCTAATATGTGAAATATGAATGCCGAACACTTCTATATGAATGCAAATGATAGGGAAATTGCCGTGTTAAAAATACAATATTTTCGACTAATCACCACTGCAGGGTTGCCTAGCATGGCAACAAAGTTTCAGGAGGCACCTATATTGCCATATTAAAATTTTGCCGTTCTAGATAATAATAACCCTAGAATCGTGTACTAGAAAAAGTGACGGAATGAAATGCAAACAACTTTTGTAACTAAAGGGAAAAAGTAATACAACCTTTGTAGACCGGTCCTTCACATCATTAGCTCCGTGTTGTAGTCCCTTCGCTGCAATCATGAATTCCCAGACTCTAGAGAGACTCTCATGAAGAAACAAGCTTGCATGCATCGAAGTCTTCAAGGCCGAAGATGATCTACGTCGAGGAGACATTAACCCAAGCTATCTCTTCACTAATTGTAGAATTAGTGAAGCAAACACCCTATACTAAATGGCAAGTTGTAGAGGATGATGAAGTAGGAAATGCGCTCACTTTAGATTTGGTTTTCTCACATGTTTTCTTTCATCTCCATTGAAGCTAGAAAGCTTGAGTGGAAGAAGAAGAAAATTCTCATGATAATTATCCAAAGGATAATGGCAACCTTAGGTGAGTTAGTATCATATACTAACCTTTGTAGAGAGTTAACCATGGCTAGGTTTAATTGGTTGGGTTAATAAATATCTTAGGAAAAACAAAAGGGTGGACTTGGTCAATGCAAACAACAAGCTTTTACAAGCTTCATCCATGACAAAATGCCACCATTTTGTAATTACCAAAATAAATAAAACCATAGAAATTAAACCAAGCATGATGTAAGTTATACACACACCTTTGTTGCATGTATCATCAAGCATGACACAAAATAATGTACACTTATATATATCACATATATACACATGCACAAAACTAGTGAGAAAAGAATTCATAAGTGAGCTAATACTAGTTAATGTAAATTAATATATCAAATATATATATAATTATACATTAGATTATCAAATCAACTCTTGATTTAATAATCCAGCTATATTACATATAACCGACAATTATCATATGTAACAACTTATCGAATCAACACTTGATCCGATAACCCGGCTATATCACATATAACCGACCGATGTCATAAATCGCGAGAATAGAATACGGTATCACATATCGTATTAATCTTGGTCCCGCACATATCACATATATGCTCCTACTCCGTTTCACTTGAGCCAGGAAACCTCCGTGTAGGACTCTAAAGACTCGTCAATACGCCGGCAGTAGGTGATGATCATATCAAACACACACATGCCGCAAGCGGTCTTCTAAAAGTAACGGCCACCCGGGTATTGAGCAATCAGAAGATCAACAAGCAAACCTGCTCGTACTCCTGTGAATCCAGTCACTAACACTACCGTACAGTCCGGTCTCTTCATCTGATATGTCGCATATCTCGTCTAAGGGTGGTAAACGTTAACCGTAGTAACTAGATAAGTCGTGTCGATATAAGGCTCATAACGGGTCGAGAAACTACTGATAACACTTACCAGTATATCTCTCAAGCAGCCCTGTCTAGGGACTTCTTGTTATAGCCAATCGAGCACAGCGCAACATCAACCCCAATACCGGGATAGACGAAACCCCTCCTATCGCTCATTGCCTCCATGTGATTAGGGACTGTACCCAAAAGCCACCGTTTTGCACGTTGTCTTGAACGTGGTAAGGTGGAAATCAAAGCACAGTGGGAATCACACAAGACTCTATGACGATCTCGTGTCTACAGACTAACCTGTACCAGTGTCACCAGAGAACTGCCATCTGCTGTGAGGTATAATACAATCCGGGAGTTCTCGGAGAGTCCGTCCAGTGTACCCAGTCTCCACTGAGCACCCGTATACTGTCTCTGATGTCAAATACTAATGGAAATGGGATCATCTATCGCCCATCTACATGGGTCGAGAAGCTATATGCTAGTCTACTCTGGTATATCGATGCCCTGTCTCGAAACACCCACGACTAGGAACATTTGAAGGATGTACTTGACGACTACTCTGTCTCCACTAGTATGATATGAATCATAGTCCTGGTAGTCAAGTACTCATCCTAAGGGCTTTATCAACATGTAACATAGAGACAATCAGTGTACATGTTAAGATAAAGAGCAACCAGATAGCATACCATCATGTCGAGTGATTGATCTTCTTCTTGTGTGTATGGTAAAATGTTTCACAACCAAAGAAATTTATACCGCAATCAATTAACGGTGTCGATATAGCGCGTTAATTAATACGGATCGTCCATTGAGATGCGAGTACTTGTTCGATTTTGTTTTAGATGAGTCAAAATGAAAATTCAAGATAGTTGATTCAAGATTTGTGAGATTTGATTTTAAGAAACATAAAGAAATAGATCAAGAATCAAGAAGATGTCCACAATCAATTTGATTATCAAGATTATGTAGAATAGCTTGTAGGAATCGATTGAATTAGTAGCAATGATGAATCTAACAATGACTTATCTTATCTATTAATGAATTGTAGCTAGGACGATAGTGATGAATGAAGATTAGGGATCGATTGAAGAAACTAAGGTTTCTCCTTCTCTATCCCTTGTCTTTTCATTGATCATCATTCGGATCTAGCCTTTAGCAAAGAGAATCATCAATCGTTTGATCCCTAATTTGCAACAAAATTCGCAAGAATGTGATCTCGATACAAATTAGGTCATTGATGATTCTGTTTCCTAAAGTTTACAAATCTCATAAGACTTAAGATTGGTAAAAGGATTTCATCATCATTAGATCTACCGATTCTCTCGATACCGTTACAGGCTGAGATTTCTCTCACACTTCATGAAAATTAATGAATCATGAATCAAGAAGTTTCATAATGCAAGAATATAAAGAAAGCAAGAATTACAATTATCACCTTTATTTAAATCTCCTTCAAATTACACAACTCCTCAATTCGAGGTACAAGATTAAGCTCTCGATCGCTCCTTTGAAGATGTGAATTTGTCCTCGATCTTTGCAAAGCTCGATCGCCGTGAGTCGCGGATCGTCGTGGATCTCTTGCTTGGATGATGATCGGCGTTGCAATAAAGGATCGTTGATTGCTCGCTTGATTTGCTTCTCAATGGATCTTGATTTTGGATCTTAAGTTGTGTCACTTAACTTGAATTTGAATTTTGAATTGGGGCTCCAATTGTGTAACTAACTCTCCACTAATTGAACAACCCTTCAACAACCGCCAACCTTTAGATCTAGATCTCCTTTTATAAAATTCAAATGAATCTTCCCTTCAAAGCTAAGTTGTTAAAGAGAGCCTTCTAAAATGAGATTGTTACAAGGAGTCTTCTAGAAGAAGGTTGTTATGCAGAGCATTCCAGAAGAAGCCACGTGGTAATTAAGCGTCTCAAGGAAGCTAGGAGGTTAGAATGAAGCTTCTGGTGAAATGTAGACTTCTGACGACCCTACTCGGCTGTGGATCAACGGCAACTCAGCCCACTCGGCCGCGGTTCCGCGGCCATATGACTGGATCTCTGCATCATATTTCTGGGGTTTCTTGGTGTTGGTATTTAGGTGTTGTTTTGATGTCTGGAATCTTCTAATGTTTGCTTGGTTGCTTCCAGATTTTATGTCTTTGACTTGCTGCGATTTATCGGCACTTTTGCGATTCCAGTTCTTTGACCTGAAGAATTTCCTGCACACAATCTTGATCAAAGTGTAGAGATATACAAAATCATGCGTGTAGTAATAAACACTCAATTTCCCTCATAATGGTGGTTATAATGTATAACACATGTTATTTGATATTTTGCAGATGAATTTCTAATATGTGCTATATTTGTACCAAACACTTTTAGATGATTAGAAAGAGTATGGAAATTATCGTATTGAGAATGCAATATTTTCGGCTGACCATTAAGCAAGAAAGTCCTCACTATATATGTCCAAGCATCCACTACAATATACATCGTATGTACAGTAATGGCATCTAGGGCATACATATAACTAACAGTACTAAGTAGCTTGGAGGGAACTTGATGCTTTTTAAATCACATCATATCTTTTTGCATTAAACACACATCACTTCTCATGTGCCCACTTGCACCAAGTCATCATTTGTGTGTTCCATGGACAGCCCCCCTCTCTAGGTCCATGAATCAAAGAGCTAGTGTATGCTTGCTATGTGTTGGACGAAAATGTGTGTACACTTGTTTATTTGCAAAAACTCTTTCAACATCGGTCGATTTCCAGTTCCGGTTGCAGTGTCGGCTTACAAATGTTATATCCGTGATTTTGAGTGTATTTCCAGTATTTTGTCATGAATACCTGTAATCTGTAATTACTGAGCAGACACCGTTAATAGTACCGATATATACAAAAATAGATAATGAATGAGTGGTATTAAAATGTAGTTTTCTGAGATGAACAAATACCCCAAACTAATCTTTTGCTCGTCCCGAGCAAAAAAAAATCGTAGCCTCACTTTCGCAGGGAACGCGATTGCACTGAGCTCATGCAACAAGCCGTTAAACCTCTAGGTGTCCCTAGTAGGAGGAGTGTTGTCTCCTGAAGGTTTTCAGCAGATTACACCCACAAAATCCCGTCAAGCTAGTTTCATAAGTTAACGTTGATTCTACTCCTATAGTTTAGTATCTAGGTTAGAAATTCTATCATCCTAAGTTAGAAATATTCAACCCTTATGTTTCACGCCTCAATTTATTCAACCTCAGATCCTATACGTTTTACAGTTTAGAAAGATCTCGGTATCTCTTGAGTTTCCCTTCTAAAGTGCGGTCTCCAATCAAGGATTTTTATCAACTTTACGGAAAACATAAGTCTATATTATTTATTTTTATCTTTCCTCCAAACATCGATTTTATATCCCTACGTGTGTGTAAAATTTCACCCCTACACTTAAGAATTCAATTCAAGCTATAGTACCCTTGCCCTTATACCTAATACTACTTCATTTCATTAATGATGGACGGTGTTGCTTACACACCTTTCATGCGACTATTAATATTTCTTAAGGCACTAACGACCGATTACCTAATGTGTAAGCTTAAAGCGTAAATAGAAATTTCCAGTTCTTAACTTTATTTATTTATTATTATTATTATTTTTAACCTTTTTCAAGACCGGATATATTTTTCAATGATACTCTTTTGGTGGTTAGCTTTAAATACCGTTTTTTTTCCTTTCATACTAGGTTTACAGGCAAAGGTATTTCTAGGTATCCTCTACTATCCCAAGTTTCAAGGTGCGTGTATGTGCAGTTTGTAGGATATAAACTTTCTAAATTTGGACTTAAGAATAGAAACTATTTTTCAGACTTATCCTTCAGTAAAGCATTCAATACTTTCCCTTCATCTTAACTTAACTCAAGAACTGAACTCAAGATTCCTTACTTCTATAAAAAAAAACTGTAAGTACATATAATTACCAATGTTAAACAGAAGGAGGGTTATTTTTAGGGTTTTCAATTTCTAAGCCTAGAATTTAGTTATTTTTAACGTATCAACTCAACTTTCGGAAATGGGAATCTAAGTTACCCTATTAGCTAACTTGACGACAAATTTTTTATATTTTTGTTAAAAAATTCGATTTTTATGGGTTTTTAAATAAGTGTGCAAATGCAAAATATACATATGAATGTGAAGGTAGAAAGCTTACCGAGCACACCCCCAAACTTAAACTTGACAGTTCCCTCATTGTCAGGCTACACCAAGAGGGTCAAAATTGTCGGCGCTCCCTAAAAAATTTTTGTATACAAAACAAAAAGCAAACCAAAAATATATACATAAAAAGATGCCCCCAAACTTAAATGAAACAGTGTTTACACTGTTTAGGCGTTAAAGTTCAGGATTAGGGGGAGAACAGTATCAATCTATACAAGGCCTTACAAAGGCCAAAAGTTAGCACCAACCATTCAAAAATTCTATCGCTATAATGGAGCGGTTGGTGAAAGAATGCGGAGAGGAAAGAAATGGAGAATACGCGAGACCGTATGTGGATAGAAGCGGGATACGGTCTTGGTGGAGGAGAAGAATGGCGGAATGGAGAAAGAAATGGAATACGAACTTGAGGGTGGAAATGGAGTGAATAAATTAGTACAATTTATGATGACCGCTGTGTAAAAAGCGATTGTACTAATCTATTAACCCGTCGAGAAATGGGGTCAAATCCCTTAAGATTCGTGAGAAAACATGGGTAGACCGAACTTGGTAAACCATACAAAGGAAGTGAAAGTGATACGGTGTCTTGCAAAGTCGGAACGATCGAAAGGATGGAGGGGAGTGATCGAGGAAGAGTATCAGTTAAAGGTTCAGGAGGGTGTACACAGTCAGTGAAAGGGATAGGATGAATTGGAAAATCCGACTCATCAAGTGGAACTGTTTCATCCTCAATACTATCCTCAAAAGTCTCCTCAAAGATCTGCTCATCCATCCATTTATCATCATCAATATCATGACGCATATGGAGTTCGGGAAAAACAGTTAATGACTCGGGATGATGTCCACACGGAAGTGAAAGGACATGATGAATTGGAGAGACAAACTCATCCAAAACTGTGGGTTCATCATCCAAAATATTCCCAGTGTCAATATCCTCAATCAAGTGAAAATCAATATTCTCAGACACCTTATCAAAAGCATGGATTTCAATCAATTCAGGTTTTAGAGTGGAGGTGTAGAGGTCAACATGTTCAGGATTGGTTTCACTTGGAATGGACCTTTCACAATCGGGTAAATCAAATACTACAAAATCGCACAACTCATTAACTGTTCCATCGTCAATTTGTGATTCATTTAGGGTACTCGATAGACTTTCAAGACCAGAGTTGTGGAGTTCAACTTGGAACGGGTAAGTTTTATTTGGAAGGGTGTACCATTCACTCTCATGACTCAATTCCTCAATCTGTCCTACCGCCTCATCATACATTGGAAAATTTAGAGCTAGTTGGAAACTAGCTACTAGGTCACTAGGTTGTATGAGGGAGGATAAGGATGCATCCAAATCCATCATCTGTTGGTACGACGCTACCGAAAGCCTTCCAATGACTGTTCTAGACTAGACATGGGTTGTGGAGGAGTTTCAGTAAAAGATTCAAACTCGTTTGGATACTGGAAACCTCCAAATGGTTGTTCATAAGCAATGTTTAGGGAAAGTGCAACAGTTGGGTAGGATTGATAGGAATCGAATGGTTGGACAGGATAAAGATCAACGTCATGATAAAAAAGTGAATAGAATTGTTGATCAAAAGAATTGGAAGTGGTGAAAGGAGTGAAAGTTCGGCTATGAGATTGTTTAATACGTTCAGCAATAGATATGGGTTTCGGAGTTACAACAGGACTCTCAAACGGGGTATCAACATATGAAGGTGGGGTAGGTTGAAACGGTTGATACAAAGTAGATTGCGGAGTCCAGTTGGTCGTCCTAGATGTGTTTATCCGATCTTTCAAAGAAAATTTAGGCATGGATGGATCGTTTGAAGTTCGACCAAAGCAAGAACCGTAAGAAGTAATGTCAGGTTGTGGGTACCAAAGTTCGGCAAGAGGTTTTTCTGGGTGGGGTTTATTTGATAGAGTTTTTGCGTGCTTAGTTAATTACCGCAATCATGACGGTTTCGCTTGTAGCTAGCCGGTTGAGTACGGGAAGTCCGCAGGGAGATGGGAATCTTTTTCTATGTGCTTTAACGAGTTAAGTCCAAATGTCCAGGTTTGTTTGAGATTAACTATGTGCTAAAATGTATATAAAGAGAGCTTGTTAGGTTTAGGATTAGGTTAGTTTGAGATAGGAGTCGTTCACTTCTTTCATTGCCACTCTTAATATCGGTGTTACGGTAATCGGCAACAACGGGGATTTGCACGACTAGGAAGGAACTTGCGAGTATAAGCTAGGCTTTCCAACGCTTACGTTCTTCCTTTTTGTGCTTGTCATTCCGGTCTTGGCTCTTAGCCTTAACCTCCGGTTAATTCAACCACAACCGGTCTCACTAAGGAATCACCTCTATCATGTAGGATAGGGTGCCTGTAGGGTTGCTATGCACTGCCATAAGGATCTACGAGGCATCAACCATGCCCGATTAAAAATTTAGCCGTGCCGACAACCCAAAGCCGGATCTTTAAACTAGAGTTTATGCGAAAACTAACATGTTAAACACTTTAACACTAAGTGAGAGGGATTGCAACGTTTGTAGATCCGGTCCTTCACTTCTAAAGCTCCGTGTTGAAGTCCCTTCGCTGCGATCATCGTGTTCCGGACTCTCGAGAGGTTCCATGAAGAGAAAGATGAAGTCTTGCTTCCGATCTTCGATACAAAGATGATCTACCTTGAAGTTTCGTTAACACAAGCTATCACTCATGAAATGATGTGAACACCCTCATCTAAATGGCAAGGATAGATGAGGATGGTGAAGTAGGATTTTTGCTCTCATTTGTTTTCTTATTCTCACTCATTTTTCATCACTTAGAAAAAGCTAGAAAGCTTTTTCATGAAAAGAAAGAAGGAAGAAGAAGATGAATAATGATTAGAAAATGAAATGAATCTTTTTGTGATGTAATGCAACCATGGTTAACTTAACCTTTGTAGAGATTTAACTAGGGCTAGGGTTTGGGTTAAGTTAAAGATGAGTCACTTGAAAATATCTTTTTCAAGACAAAATAAAAACTTTCTAGAAACTTCTAGTAAACATTAACCTAAATCAAACCCTAATCTTGTTTAATCTCCACTAATCATGTTGCATTATTTATCATATCATGTTACAATATTATATATCACATATATAATATTTATTGTAACAAAATAAAATAATACAATTAACATATATCGCATATATATCAATGTATTACGCTAGTGAGAAAAGAATCTTTTAGTGAGCAAATATTAGTTAATGTAATTTAATATACCATATATATTATTATACATTAAATTATCAAATCAACACTTGATCCGACAATCCAGCTATATCGCATATAACTGACTAATATTTATCCGTACCGATTTATCGAATCAACACTTGATCCGATGTCCCGGCTGATATCATATATCGCGAGAATAGAATACAGTATCTTATATCGCATTATCCTCGGTCCCGCACATATCAAATATGTGCCCCTACTCCGTTTTTCCTGAGCCAAGAAACCTCTGTGTAGGACTCTAAAGAATCGTCAATACGCCGGCAGTAGGTGATGATCATATCAAACACCCACAAGCTGCAAGCGGTCAGCTAAACATAACAGCCACCCAGGTATTGAGCGCTCAGAAGATCAACAAGTAAGCCTGTACATTCTCCCGTGAATCCAATCAGTAACAGTCCCGTACAGTCCGGTCTCGTCTTCTGATATGTCGCATATCTCGCCTAGGGGTGGTAAACGCCAGACCCCAGTAGCTTGATAAGTCGTGTCGATATGAGGACTATAACAGTTCGAGAAACTACTGATAACACTTACCAGTAAATCTCAGCAACCCTGGCCAGAGATTTCCGGTTATAGCCAATCGAACACAGCGCAACATCAACTCCCTATACCGGGAGAGACGAATCCCCTCCTATCGCTCATTGCCTCCGTGTGATTCGGGACTGTACCCAAAATCCACCCTTTTGCACGCCCTCTTGGACGTGGTATGATGGAAATCAAAGCACAGTGGGAATCACACAAGACTCTATGACGATCTCGGGTCAACAGACTACTCTGTACCAGTGTCACCGGAGAACTGCCATCTGACGTAAGGTATAATACCATCTGGGAGTTCTCGGCGAGTCCGTCCAGTGTACCCAGTCTCTACTGAGCATCCATACACCATCCTTTATGTCAAATACCGATGGATATGGGATCATCCATCGCCCATCATATGGGTCAAGATGCATATACGCTAGTCTACTCTGGTGCATCGATGCCCTGTCTCGATACACCCTTGACTAGGAACAGTTATAGGATGTACTCGTCGACTACCGTGGCCCCACTAGTATGATCTCATCATTGTCCCAGTAGTCAAGTACATATCCTAAGGGCTTTATCAACATGTAACATAGAGACAATCAGAGTACATGTTAAGATAATGTACAACCAGATAGCATACTATCATGTCGAGCAAGAAAGTCCTCCCTATATATGTCCTAGCATCCACTACAATATACATCGTATGTACAGTAATGGCCTCTAGGGCATACATATAACTAACAATCTCCCACTTGCACTAGGGCCATCTGTTGTGGTATCACATACCCAACAATCAGCTGCGGTTGAAGTATCTCATACTCAACCATCCCATAAAAGTCTCAACTGGGAAAAAGGCCTTTGTGAGTGGATCCGCGCTGTTGTCCTCTGTGTCTACTCTCCTAACCTCGATCTCCCTGGAGATCAACCATCCCCATGATCAGGTGATACTGCCTAAGAATTATATCTGGATTTCTGATGGGACGGAAGGTTCCTTGGCAAAATCTACAACTCCATTGTCACACAATGGTAGGAACGAAGTTCATCTCATGAACTTATATATATCCAGACTGCCTCTTTGGTAGCATCCTTTGTAACGATGTATCTTTCCTTTAATCGTCTAGTAAGTCACGGTATCTAGCTTGGAACTCTTCCAACATACCGTCCCTCCATCGAGGGTAAAGACAATGCCTGCGACTGACATTCAGTCGTCCTTATCACCCAGGAACCTTTCCAGTGATTCTCCCCAGGATCGATTGATACCATCTCACTACAACTAGTGAGTATCCTAATATCCAATTAGATCTATCTCAATGATCCAAAACCCAGGATTTAGGAGGTATCACTTTGATCCTATATGGAGAATCTTTGTGATAAGCGGAGATTGACCGAGCGTAGCATAGGAAACTCCTTCCGTATCAAGAGTATGTCATCCACGTACTCTACGAGGATCACCACCATACTCCCTACTACCTTTTTGTATATACAAGGTTCATTTACCATTTTGATGAAGTCAAACTCTTTGACTACCACATCAAAACAGATGTTCCAACTTCGCGATGCCTGTTTTATCACATAAAATATCTTGCACACGTTTCCGCTGCTCCCACTGTCTACGAAGCCCTCTGGCTGTGTACTTATAGACGCTCTCTTCTAAAACATCATTTAGAAAAGCAGTCATGACACCCAACCACCAGATATCGTAGTCATGGTATGTAGCAGTGGCAAGTAGGATCTGGATGGACTTAAGCATAGCTTTGAAAGTCTCAACTTTTCCATGTACACCAAATAATCTTCTCAAGATATACTCGCTCCTGATGTGGATTTAACCCTTCAGATAAAGCTACCAAAGTCCATACTTTGTTGGTGTATAAGGATTCCATCTCAGATAGCTAAGCATCCGGCCATTCTTACAGAGTCCCACTCCTGATGGCCAGCTAGAAATAAGTTGGGTCACCATCTCATGATGCAATCCTCGCTCCCACTGTCATAGAGAAACTGAAGTAACTCTTAGGTGGGTGAGGAACCCTACTAGATCGGCGGAGAGGCTGAGGTTCGTTGGAAACTATTGAATCCTTTGGTTCTACCAAATCATCAGCTGCAGTTTGTATAGCTGGAACCATTCCAGTTCTACATAACAAACCTGCCTCGAGCTTGTCCGGATTTTGCTTTTAGACATAGGCCGGACAACCCCAAATCTTAACCAACTTAAGATATGGGCTCTACCCTTTCCATATCACATATGAAGTGGTAGGCAACTGATTTGATTTGAACGTTATTCAATAGGTATACAGCTTCTCAAGTGCATAACTCCCAAAAGAAAATAGGAAACTCAGTAGTACTCATCATAGAGCACACCATATCACATAGGGTGCTATTGCTCCGCCCCGATATACCATCGTGCTATGGTGTATACGAAGGAGTAATGCTGAGAGAGAATCTCATTCTCCTTTAGAATAATCCAGGAATTCCGTGCTCAAGTATTCTCCTCCCTGATCTCATCAAAAGACATAATACTTATAACCGTTGTTAGTTCTCTACTTCTAACTTATATTCTGTGAATATCTTAAAAGCTTCGGACTTATGTTTCAACAGGAACACATGTCTCAACCTTGAGAGATTATCAGAGAATGTAATGAAGTACAAAGAACCGGTCTTGGCATGTATAGACAGGGGACTTTCATACATCAGCATGTATCAATCCCAAGAGTTCACTAACTCTTTCTCTGTTTCCAATAAACAGAGTTATGGTCATTTTATCTTTGTGACATGACCGGCAAGTTTCACAAGATGTAAATTCAAACAAATTTAAATATGCATCTTAATGTAACTTCAGCTAGTCGGGTCGCATTAATATGACCTAGTCTACAATGCCTCAAGAAGGATTCGTTCATTTCTGAACTCTTCCTCTTATGTGTGTTCTGTATACTTAGAACTGTAGTTTGATTTAGAACGTCAATGCTTTTAGATAACGTGCCTGAACCGATCAACTCTTGATATAGGAAATGTTCAAAACATTATCCAACAATACAAAATTATATCCTTTCTTTACTAATAAAAAGACTGATATGATATTGTACATCAGGTTCGGTATCTAATAATATTCGTTCAGAATCAATGTATTCTGGTAAAACAGGGTGATAGTGACCAACAGACTTGGCTGCAACACTTGCACCGTTTTCTGTCTCATGAAACTTATCACCCGTTCTCAGTTCTCTACCTTTCTGTATCCTATGTAACAGATTACATATGCGGGATCCTGATCCGACATCTCATACCCAGGACGGAAAGGATACTGAGAAACAGTTCTCTGTAATGAACACACCCGAAGATGATGCATCAACATGCACTCTCTTCGTTTGGGCGGCACGGGAATTTTGGTATTCCCTAATTTCCTGCTCTGTCTTATAACAATTATAAGTTGGAGCGGGACCAACGTTCCCCGGCTCAGTATAACAAGCGGGTTTGGTCAATACATCCGTATTATTATCTTGATTAAGGCGTGATATGGTCGCTACCAGGAGAGAGAGAGAAGAAAACACTCAGCGTATGCTCTTGCAAGATTAGATTGGTTATCTAATATATCTAATCAGGATGTCTCCCACTGTTTTAGTCAAATCTTCCTTCAAACCCTAAAAAGAAAGACTAGCCGGGATTAATTACACGCTACAAGTTCGCTAATCTTTCAGCCAGGCCAGTGTCGGTACTTTGAGGGAGGTCCCCCGTGCTTTCGCATGAACCTAATTAAAGTAAACCTCGTTTTCCTAAGGGCGTAACCCCGTTAACACCTTTCTAGACACCTACTTGATCGGCTAATTGTAATGTGTAAAACTCTCCCAGAAGTAACTCTTACTCGCAGCGAGTATCGGGATCCAACTATCTCATAGAAGGTATGTAATCTCATTGCAAATTTCAACACTTGAAATTCCCAATAATATTTTACCCCAAGCCTCCTATGACCTTGACAAAGGCCAACAAACCATAGGCTGCTAGTCAAGTTCAACTCGTCATTTTTTGATTGAAGTAAACCCACACCCACGGCCCTTGACAAAGGCCAACAAGGTCGCATGACTACCCTAATCCAATCTGCATCATATGCATAAGCAGATAAGTACTACTCAGCTACCGCACACTACGCCTTGACAAAGACCAACAAACGCAGCACGAATACTAAACAGTCCTTATCTGAAATGACGGAGGGCTACGACAGGTTTTTAAGAAAACCCTTTGCGTAATGAACTTGATATCGTTGTAGAATCGAGTGATTTTAAATGGAGTGTTTTTGAGGCTTTTCTAGTTTTGCTAAAGGGGTCACTCCCGGTGAAGGGATCGTCGGCCCTTTCCTCATCGAATAAGGTACGGGATATTTCACAAATATCACTATGCAAAGCAAGAACTATAGAAGCAATTAAAAGACAAACCGAGTTTGTAGCATCTGCTAGTTTCGCTAAAGAGGTCACTCTCGGTGAATGGATCTCGGCTCTTTCCTTATCGTATAAGGTGCTGGATGTTCTACAAGGAACACCGCTATGCAAAGCAAGAACTAGAGCTACCGGTTTTTAAACAAGTTTCTACAACATCTTAGGTTTCTTTTAGTTTCATTAATCTCATTAATGAAGTCCCATTTTATTATGCTTCATAAGCATCACATTTGAAACGAAATCTGCAATATAACATATATCTCATATATATAATATAAACATTCGTCTCAGGCAGTAATATAATCTAATCACAGAACATTGCAGCAGAAGAACATATATGAAATATTGGATATACTAGGACGTCCGTGTTTTAATACGAGCCTGCATAAAACACGGATTCCACGGTCGCGATGAATAGCCAAACCCGCATTCCTAGACCCCTACGAGAGCGGCAAGCAACACTGCTAATTCTAGGGTTAGGAGACCCGGTCTCGACTCCTCAAGATGGTCTCCCACTTGACCCCAGAACCCGGTTACTTGTGCTCCCCGCCTTGGGTCTACTTAATGCAAAAAAGTAAATAATATACAACGGTGACATCATCCTCAGCCCGGAAGTACCCTAATAAAAGAATATTACATACAAATGAATTTTACATGAATGAAAAAGAAAACTCTCATCTTACATAAAACCCCCGGCTATTCAGAATGCGACGATCCAATATAACATATCACAGCAACACATAATATCTCATATCATCAACGTAAGCAAGTATGCGTATCCCGATTGTCGTTGATGTATAGCAACGAAGCCGGCGATACACCACATACTATGCTTACGGTCACAGAAAAGAAAGTGTAAAACTACAACAGTTGCATTCCGCAACCTTCTTAGACATCGCATGCCTAACCATTATAAACCCCGCATTTTAGTCTCAGTATCGAAAACTCTTTTTAATATCAAGTCGGGCAATTCAACAAGATTCCCGACATCCTGATCGAATGCTCGTCGTAAACTTTAGTAGACGGCCGCACCCTCGGATGCCGTCGACGAAGTGCACTAAGGCGGAACACCGCTGCCGCGAGCACCCGAACGGATGCTTTTGGCGACGGGGTTCTCCTACAGTCACTTGGTCGGGGCTATGTGGCGTGGCTGTCTGTTAAGTTTACCCGGCGAGTATTCGTGTACGCTACGTGATTGCGACGGACTTTTGATCACATCAAATCCCGTGGCAACCGATCAATTGAGACTAAACGGCTAGATTTATAACATTCAAATTAGTTATCTCATAACTACATATGGATTCTAAATATTGTATCACATTCCAGATAAATAGACAATGTTAAACTTTCCGATCGAATAATCAAACATCCAAGATTTTCCAATTTATCTCAACAATTGAAATCAGTTTAAAAACATCCATCACATGCCACCGTACCAATGGTCCAGCCGTAGAAGGGTCAAGCCAACGCCTCACTTGTGGCACGCCGTACTGCCGCAAACCCTAAGATTTAGAGGCAGTTCAAAACGGTCACATAATCGAGTTAAGGTTTGTTGTCTTCTAGAGGGTCCACCGCGTTACTTGCATGACTTTACGAAAGTTTCAAACTCGAGAAAAAATCCAACCTTTGAAAAATTTTCCGACAGGGGAAAAAGTGAGTTATTGATATCCGTTCAAACTTTTTAACAGTTTCTAAAATTATCCGGAAAAACTAAACAAAATTAAAATATCTGATCGAATCAATAAGTCCCAATACAACCCAGAAAACTCAACATTTGAGTAGAAATAAAAATACCCGGAAGAATCAGGAAGTACAGACGGTCATTACTGTGCAGAAACTAACCCTCAATCTACAGTAACGGCCGCGGAACTGCCGCCATTGCCTTGGTTTGGCCGCGGTTCTGCGGTGCAATAGTTGAGTTAGGGTGTCGTTTTTCACAGTAATTCCTAAAATACCATGCTGAATTTTTTAAGCATTTTTAATATGAAAAAATCAAAGTTCTGAAAAATTTCCAGAGAAGGGGTTTTATCGGGGTTCTCGGGTTCGATCGGACTTTAAACTTTGTCTAGACTTCGCCTAAAGCTCTAGCTTGGTTCTGATACCACTGTAGGGTTGCTATGCACTGCCATAAGGGTCTACGAGGCATCAACCATGCCCGATTAAAAATTTAGTCGTGCCGAACAACCCAAAGCCGGATCTTTAAACTAGAGTTTATACGAAAACTAACATGTTAAACACTTTAAAACTAGGTGAGAAGGATTACAACCTTTGTAGATCCGGTCCTTCACTTCTAAAGCTCCGTGTTGAAGTCCCTTCGCTGCGATCATCGTGTTCCGGACTCTCGAGAAGTTCCACGAAGAGAAAGATGCAGTCTTGCTTCCGATCTTCGATACAAAGATGATCTACCTTGAAGTTTCGTTAACACAAGCTATCATTCATGAAATGATGTGAACACCCTCATCTAAATGGCAAGGATAGATGAGGATGATGAAGTAGGATTTTTGCTCTCATTTGTTTTCTTATTCTCACTCATTTTTCGTCACTTAGAAAAAGCTAGAAAGCTTTTTCATGAAAAGAAAGAAGGAAGAAGAAGATGAATAATGATTAGAAAATGAAATGAATCCTTTTGTGATGAATAATGCAAAGATGATAATGATGAATAATGCAACCATGGTTAACTTAACCTTTGTAGAGATTTAACTAGGGCTAGGGTTTGGGTTGAGTTAAAGATGAGTCACTTGAAAATATCTTTTTCAAGACAAAATAAAAACTTTCTAGAAACTTCTAGTAAACATTAACCCAAATCAAACCCTAATCTTGTTTAATCTCCACTAATCATGTTGCATTATTTATCATATCATGTTACAATATTATATATCACATATATAATATTTATTGTAACAAAATAAAATAATACAATTAACATATATCGCAAATATATCAATGTATTACCATAGTGAGAAAAAGAATCTTTTAGTGAGCAAATATTAGTTAATGTAATTTAATATATCATATATATTATTATACATTAAATTATCGAATAACACTTGATCCGACAATCCATCTATATCGTATATAACCGACTAATATTTATCCGTACCGATCATCGAATCAACACTTGATCCGATGACCCGGCTGATATCATATATTGCGAGAATAGAATACGGTATCTCATATCACATTATCCTCGGTCTCGCACATATCACATTTATGCCCTTACTCCATTTTGCCTGAGCCAAGAAACCTCTGTGTAGGACTCTAAAGAATCGTCAATACGCCGGCAGTAGGTGATGATCATATCAAACACCCACAAGCTGCAAGCGGTCAGCTAAACGTAACAGCCACCCAGGTATTGAGCGCTCAGAAGATCAACAAGCAAGCCTGTACATTCTCCTGTGAATCCAATCAGTAACACTCCCGTACAGTCCGGTCTCGTCTTCTGATATGTCGCATATCTCGCCTAGGGGTGGTAAACGTCAGACCCCAGTAGCTTGATATGTCGTGTCGATATGAGGTCTATAACAGTTCGAGAAACTACTAATAACACTTACCAGTAAATCTCAGCAACCCTGGCCAGGGATTTCCGGTTATAACCAATCGAACACAGCGCAACATCAACTCGCTATACCGGGAGAGACGAATCCGCTCCTATCGCTCATTGCCTCCATGTGATTCGGGACTGTACCCAAAAGACACCCTTTTGCACGCCCTCTTGGACATGGTATGATGGAAATCAAAGCACAATGGGAATCACACAAGACTCTATGACGATCTCGGGTCAACAGACTACTCTGTACCAGTGTCACCGGAGAACTGCCATCTGACGTGACATATAATACCATCTGGTAGTTCTCGGCGAATCCGTCCAGTGTACCTAGTCTCTACTGAGCACCTGTACACCATCCTTGATGTCAAACACCGATGGATATGGGATCATCCATCGCCCATCATATGGTTCAAGATGCGTATACGCTAGTCTACTCTGGTGCATCGATGCCCTGTCTCGATACACCCTCGACTAGGAACAGTTATAGAATGTACTCGTCGACTACCGTGGCCCCACTAGTATGATCTCATCACAGTCCCAGTAGTCGAGTACATATCCTAAGGGCTTTACCAACATGTAACATGGAGACAATCATAGTACATGTTAAGATAATGTACAACCAGATAGCATACTATCATGTCGAGCAAGAAAGTCCTCCCTATATATGTCCTAGCATCCACTACAATATACATCGTATGTACAGTAATGGCCGCTAGGGCATACATATAACTAACAGTGCCATAGGGAGCGGATTGTGGTTCATTTAACGGGAGTCCGAATTAAGATGTTGGGCAAGGAAAGAGTGAGAGAGATTTCCTTCTCTTAAACTTTCCTTATCCTACCCTAACAAGTAAGAAAACTACTCACCCATTACAAGAAACAGAAAATACAACAAAAGGAGGAAGATAGAAAGAAAGAGGTTAGAAGATTACAACTAGCTATTTGAGACCTCACCTTGGCAAGGATCAAGCTTAAGCATCATTATTGTTAAGGATAAAGAAAAAAGAGAACAAGAAAGAAACAATAACAAATAACAACAACTAGATTAACAAATGAAAATTACAAGAAATTACAATTAACAAAATAACAAGCCAAGCATGATAAGGAAAAGAACTCTTTTATTCATCCTTCACTCATAAAAAGCTCACTACAAGATTTTAATGGAGAAAAGTTGAAAAAAGGAAGAAGAATAACAAAATATATCCTAAACCTAATACAAGAATAAGCACCCTTGGCTTGGCAATATTCTGGGATATTTATAGGTAGGAAACTGGAAAACTAAGGCAACAATCTGCCACCAAATAAAAGTACCAAAATACCCCTGAAAATGTTCCATCTGCCGAGTCCATTAGACCGCGGATCCGCGGGCTAAGCGCCATTTTGGCCGCGGATCTGCGGCCATATAGAGGAGTTGGGTCATGGGTTTTAGTGGGTTTCCCTGTTTTGCAGTTCTCTTCAGTGTAGTATAGTATGTTTCTCATAATCCCTTCACATTTCTTCCAGATTTTCAGCAGATTAAAAGGTGATTTAATGTGGATCTTTTGCCATGATTTTCTTGAGCTCCACGTAGACATGTTGGATCTTGTGTTGACATTGCGCTTTGTGCATGGAAATGACAATCGATTTGCCATTTTCTCCCCTAAACCGGTGTGCGGCAACATACGGATAGAGGGCGGAGACCCGTATTTTACTTGTGGTTGGCAGTAATCCAGAATTTGTCGTGCTTTTCCATGAATTTCACTGCTTAGAGCTGAGAACCTGTATCCTGCAATTAACTAGCAAACACGGCTCAAGAGTACCTACCGATAAGCAATATGATAAAAAATGGGCGGTATAAAAATGCAAAAATCTGATATGAACAAATACTCCCAAACTTATCATTTGCTCGTCCCGAGCAAAGCCAATTTATTCACAAAAATTCCTAACCTCACTTTCGCAGGGAACGCGATTACACTGGGCATGTGCAACAAGCGGTTAAACCTCTAGGTGTCTCTAGTAGGAGAAGTGTTGTCTCCTGAGGGTTTTCAGCGGATACTACCCACAAAATCCGGTCAAGCTAGTTTTTCAAAATAACTATGATTCAAAATCTAAGGTTTTGTTTTAAAAATAACAATTCTATTATCCTAAGTCTAGACTATCGAATCTTTATTTTTCACACCTCGCTTCTTATTTAACTTAAGATTTTATTTGTCTTTACGTGCAGTGCAAATAGTGTCGTTAAGTCTCAGAAGGATCGATTAAAGTCATCATGTCACAAAATAAATCCTAGATAAAAATTTTAAAAGGATCACATAAGTTTTATAAAGAGTTAAGTATTTTTCAAGTTTCGTTTTCCTGTAAGGTTTCAATTTCAGAATTTCTATCTTCCTTAACAGGAAACTAGGTCTTATTTTTCACTCCACCTTTTTCTTGTTTTCATTTCATACACACCTCTGTGAACGTGCAATAGTCTTTTTCATAGAATAAAACCTTTATATCTCCGCTAGAAATTTTTTTTTTATAAATAACTGTCTTTTGTCAAGATTATTCTCACACAAAGAACCGTTAGGAATTTTAACTCGGAGAGAATACTTGCTTGACTTTGTTTTAATCTAGACTTTCTAGGCTTCTTAACGAGCTTTGGGCCAATGCACCCAAACCAGTTGGCTTTAGGGCATTAGGTGTAGAGACACCCCAGCGGACTTAATTACTCAAGTTACCTAGGCCTAAAAACAAAAGACAATTTAGCGTGAAAATCATGATGATTCAATGCGAACGGAGATATAACCGGCAGTTCAATTATTTTTTGGATAAAAGACGTGTTTAGTGGGTTCGGTGTGTAATCATTCCAATCAAGTTCCAGATGGGTTATTTTTCAGAATTAGTTCCAATTAAGGCATCAATAACATCCCTTCATATTCGCTTCACTTCATAAACTATTCTTGATATTACTTATTTCAGACCAAACCTATTTGATCCTCAGAAAATAATTTATCCATTTAAAAGTTTTTCAGACACAATAGACTTGTCATCTAATTTTCAAAACTCATGACACGTGTAGTGTGATGTAAGACGTATATCAGCTATAGTTAATTTCAAAGGAGAGTTATCTTTCAGGTTTCAAAATCTAAAAATAAGATTTAGTTATTCTTATCTTATCAAACAAAACCGTTGAAATGTTGAATCTGAGTTCTCCCACTAGCTAACTTGACGACAAAGTTTTTTATGTTTTTTAGAAAATTTTCTGATTTTTATGGGTTTTATGGATTTTAGTATGCAGATGCAAAATATACATATGAATGCGAAGGTTAGAGATGCGTACCGAGCGTACCCCCAAACTTAAACTGGACAGTGTCCTCACTATCATTGCATGAAAAATCATTGAAGGGTCAAAATTGTCGGTTAGATATACACATTTTTTGGTTTTTTTTTCCAAAAGAAAAGAAAAATAATAAAAATGGATATGCACTGGACAAGAATATCCACATATATATACAAAATGGTATATACATACCCCCAAACTTATTTGAAACAGTGTCCACTATTTTGGCTGGATAACCGAAGTTTGGTGGTAGGCAAAGGAAGATTATGCAGGGTAAATGTAACGTTTTGAAAATCGTTTTGGTGAAATTTCGGAAAATCGGTAAATTAAGGTGGTTTTCTGTAAAAAAGTCAAAATACAAATATCTTTAAATTAAAATTAAATATAAATATTCTAGCTATGTAATTGCTAGTATTTGGTATTTATTGAGCCACTGGTGAGATTTCAAAATTTCTGAAAAATTTTCGGAAATTAATTATTTTAATATTATTTTAAGCCGTCGCTAATACATTTAATTAGGGAAAATTACAAACTGAAATGAGTTGAAACAAATTTTTTGCACCATAATATATTAAACAAAATTTTATCATGTGGTTTTTGAATTGAAATAGGGTTGTTAACCGGTGTTAGAAAATATCGAAGAAAATGGCTTTTTTCGGTGAAATTAGTGCAAATGGAGTGCGGTACAACTTTTATCTTTTTCCCAAATAAAACCCACACTCTCTTTTTACTTCCTCACACATATGGCCGGCCTTGGCACCCTACCCTCTCTTTTGATTCTTCAAGTAGGTTCTAGAATTAGTCCTTTTGGAAAAAATAAAAATGAAAATGCATAAAAGATGAAAAGACATAAAGAAGGAATCAAAGGGGGAAACTTCTACATCCATCCACACATCTCATTTCCACTCTCTCCCTCCTCCATATTCCAGCCGAGACCAGGTCCCCCCTCTTCCCACCTTCCTCCTTCTTCAATTTTGATCAAAAGTCTCCAAAATAAATCAAAAATTAATACCCATTTATCACAAATTCATCCCTAAACCCTATCCAATTTCCGTGCTCCTATTTTACTTGTAATTTGAAGGCATGAGATCCATTTTGGTGGTCATGAAGCAAGGGTGAACTCAAAATTTTATGGTATAAATTCTAAACCCATGTTAATTTGTGTTAATTATTGCAACCCAATTAATTAAAATGCTTGATTATGGTTTTGATTCGAGATTTGAATTTCTAAAAAATGGTTATTGAATTATTATTAGGGTTTTGATTCTTAGGCTATGGTCTAAAATTGTAGCTTAACATATTAGAAAATGTTAAACTTAGTCTAGTAACAAATTTGCTAGTTATTGCATTTAATTGTTTAATTAGGTTATTTTTGTAAACTAGATTTTTGCAAAACATGTAAATAAGTTAGATAAAATTAGAATTTGGGTTTTTATAATTAGATTGTAGTTTTAGTGTGTAGATTAACTTGTTAAGTGAGAGTTAAACATAAACTAGTTGCCAATTTCTAGCTTTTACTTGAAAAATTTCACAATATTGCTACGTTATTAAACTAGGTTTTGAAAATTCATTTAAAATGTGGGATTAAAAATAAAGTTAGGGTTTTAGAACATCCTTACGGTTTCAAGGAGTGGTTGAACGGTTTAATTTATGCAAGAACAAGTTTGGAAGTGAAATTGTGTAGTTTTGCTTAAAAATACCGAGATCGGGCAAGTTTACAAACTAGAATTTCAATGTAATGCAAATTAGGGTGTTAAAAATATAGTGATGGTTTATATAGTCTAGTTATGCTAATTAATGAATATTATGACCATTAGTTTCTTCTAAACATCAAGTTTTGAAGTAAAACGGTAAATTGGTGTTTTCGGATTTTACGGAATCGGATGATTTGATCGATTTTTAGGGTTTCGATGATTTAAATCATATTTTATATTATAAATAATGGGTTTTAAAATTATGAGTTGTTTGTTGATGTTTATCTCGATCAATCGGCGTTTGTACGCCGATATCGAACGATATTTGGTTCTTTTGCATGAGCGGGACATAGGTTTTAACCTATGCACGTTTCGTGCGTCGTTTTGACTTTTGTTCGTGATTCAGTTTATGATGCTATATATGTTTGTGTATAGGTAACCCTCACGTAGACTGCGGGCGATGAAGAAGTGGACGACGACATCATTTTCGGCAGACATGGACCAGGTGAGTAGATGTACATCTACGAGGGGATGTCGGGTGGATGGCGTTTAGCACCCTCGCAAACGTAGAATAGGGATAGTATTTATTGTCATTAGGATGCCAGACGTGACCTTAGATTCTTGATGAGTAGGACCTTAGTAATGACCCTAGCTTGGACTTGATTGAATTAGAAAGACCATACCAGAGGATGAATACCTTGGAAGAGATTCGTAGGTTTCAGTTAGATACACACACGCACACACTGAGACTCAACATGGTATATATGTGTGTGTGTGTGTCTATATATATAGGACTAGGTGTAGGTATATATATATATATATACGCAATACGTATATGTGATACAAGGATGTGATATGATACACGGGAATGAAACAATATAACTAGGCTGATGCCGTGATTCTTGGCTATACAGTCGTGTTATGCTGTTAGCGGATCATTAGAAAATGAGATAATGGATTTGTATACATGAACAATAATAAAGGATGGCGATGATATTGAAGTACATAGGACAAAATAGAACCCGGGCCGTAACCTGTGCCTGAAATTCTGATATGATATAAGTGTGACTTGATTACGATATCATATAGGTATGACTTGATTACGATATGATCTAAGTGTGACTTTATCACAGTAAGATACATATGACATGATATTTCTGAGGATAAATTAACGATGTATATTTATGTTGGTAATGATATATGGTTGATGTATGCGATTACAGTATATCACCTTGATCATAATATGTGTTAATGATGGTATTATATGAATGATGAGACACGTAGGTGATACTTGACCCGTACCCCGATATTGGGATGCCGTAAGATGGATTTTACCGTACGAGGTATAGATATGATGATTGATCCGCACTCTTGATTTTAGGAAGCTGTACTACGTACGTGATGCTATTGAGGCTGGATCGCCGACTATTAGAAATATGGATTCAGACCTTAGGTGGACTCTTATTTCTTACTGACTTGTTTCCTAGGTTTAGTTCCTTAGGAGGTTAGATAGACACTTGTTTAGGCTCGAGTTATATAGTTGTAGTTATATGTGTATATCACAGATGAGTGGTTATTACACATCCGTCTTTACATTCATACCGTAATCATAATGTTGCATGTTCATACATATGTTTCTATAATCAGTATAAAACTCTGCCTGTGAGGACACCAGCACCATTACCGATGATGCGCATATTCTACGCACACTTATTTTCCAGCTCACACACATCATCATCGGTAATTGCTATGTCACGTACACTTTAGATCATATTATCTTTTATTGATACAATCAGCTAACAGATAGATCGATATAATGTTGTGATTACTCTCTGGTGTTAGTATAGACATGGTATTTATTGCTTAGACATTTCATGCATTCGCATTTTCATGTTATCATGCAGTATTATGGGGCATATACCGACACTTATCATATACTTACTCATGATTTTGGGATTTTGGATTTCTATGAGATTTCTGGATTTTTGGGGAAAACCGCAAGAATATATAAAAAACTTCTCTCTCTCTCATCCTCTCTTTTTAAAACATAAGATGCGGTTTTCTCATGATGTATGTGTCGTCCACCTTGAGATTTCATATTTTCTGTTTGATTTCGAGACCCGATTCGAGGAGTGGATGAACCGTCTCGGGTACATGGTGGGCCCGGTATGGTACCCCGAGGCAAGAAGATCGAGTTGTAGACGATGAGCCTGGCAGGGGAGGACTACCTACCGGTGATGTCTGGCGCGGCGGATATCTGGAGGATACCGACCGTTGTCGTGAGATTTGATGATATGGGCCGATCCGGACTGACGGAGCCCGAGATATTGAGACTATGAGGTATTGAGACTTGAGATTTACATGTTTTGTGTCGATGCTTGACACGGATTTCCATGGATTTCATTGATGATATTTCACATTTCTATACAAATTTACCATGATAAAAGTTAAAGATTTTCTTTATACAGATATATCTAGATTTCAGGATTGATTGTTTTACATTCATAGTGCATGCATATTCGTTCACACGACATATTATTACTTGAGGCACTGACACGAGCACGGAGTATTTGCATTTACACGTAGAATTACCCTGCTATTACTAGATGATTGGGATATAGTAGTGTATTATTATGACCTAGGATAGTGTCGTGCATTCGATTTCTTTCCGCAGATTTCTTCTACTCACGAGTTGGCAACTCACCCCCGTTGTGCCAAATTTTATTACAGGTTGATGTACAAGGTTCCTTGGTAGTTTGCTGGCACATCATTTCATTCCGGGTATTTGCACGGTAGGTTGGTTCATTTGTATCTGGACCGCCATTGTATGTTTATTATTTCAATTGTATCTAGCAAGCTCCATCAACCAAACTTGTATTACTTGATAGTTTACTGGACCAGTTATTTATTTCGACCTTAGAGTCGCGCTTGTATTATTATGATATCTGGTGGAGTTGTTTTCTTTTGAGTTTTGAGCCTCGCCCTTTGGCGTTGTATACTATTGTGCATTGGTGTGGTTGTTTCCGCCTTTTGGCGTAGAGCTAGCTCCCGTTGGGGATGCTTTTTATTGTTTGTATATATTATACTTGTTTGTACCCGTTTGGGGCCAGTTTTTACAAAGGAGACTCTGCCGAAATTTTTGAGAAAATTGGATGATGCTTTTAAACTTGTTTTCTTTATGTTTCCTTTAGTTCTTCTTCTTTTATGGTTTAGATTTCTGGGCTTCGGCTTACTTAGGTTACGTTGCGCCTCTAGACGCTTCATAATCTAAGTACCGGTCACGATCCGTACTTTCGGGTCGTGACAAGGTTGGTATCAGAGCGCTAGGTTTAACCTTGTATATGTCTAGGGTCACCCTTGGTTGATGGAGTAGGTGACTTAGGTAGAGTGACGTACCGTGGGTATGATCCGCGGCATACTTATGATACGCTACTCTTCTTAAGTAGCCTTAGGATGTACATTTGTTTGCACCGCATTTCATTCGTTCCTTTGATCTATCTTCGTCGATATCGGAGGGTGGTTTCTGTTACCACGGACGCACGGGCAGAGGGAGCTGCGGCTCAAATGCGATAACCATTAGGGTATTGGTTATTCTTAAGGATTGAAGCATTGTTTAGCGTACGGATGAAGGGTATTCACATGCCGTCTAGACGAAGTTAAAGGATTCGAACGATTGTCATAAACCTATTTTCCCAAGTTTAAGGTATTCGGAAGAACATACAGGTATTTCTATGGACCCTCTAGAAGAATGAAACCCTAACTCGACATAATGACCACGAGAATGCCCTTGAACCTTAGGGTTTACGGCAGTTCCGCGGTGCCATTAGTGAGGCTTGAGTTTGCCCTTCTACGGCTGGACCATTGATGCTGGGGTATGTACCAGATACTTTTAAACTGTACTTGAGTGTTGAGCTCTCGGGGAATTATAGGATTTTGATGGATCGATCGAAAAGTTTAATGTAGTCCGGATATCAGGTGAAGGGATCGACTACGTGGGAAACTCTAGATATGAGTGTGGTCGTTGGTAGCGCAGTCAGCACACCTATGAAGAGACGAGTTCGAAACAGTCGACACCAGAGGAAAAGGGGAAAGCGGTGCACATTGATGATAGTGTTTACGATTGTGATTTGGTGAGTTGAATTTCATATTTTCGTTGATTGGATTTTGGTATTTTGAGGACTTTGTTCTACGATTGATATTTCTTATGTGTACGTTCAATACATTCTTTTTGTGTTTCATATATCAGTTGTATTGATGTTGTTTAGTACATACCCAGTGCACTTGATTTGGTTTTAATACATTTTAAGGTTTTGATTTGATTTCGTGCATATGGTTACACATGATTTGACATATGCGTCGACTTAGTTTTCATGCACTTTCGTACCGTGATTTCGATTTTGATATTCAGTGTATGTTTTCGTGCACCATGTGCACCCAATTGAGATTCTTGAGCACACATGGCGCACTTGATGCGATTTTGTGCACACCAGATACACTAAATCGGGGTTTTGTGCAGATTAGATGCACCTCATATTAGAGTCGTGCACGCCCGTTGCACTTGACAGATGTTTTTGGTGCACACATGTTGCACTTAATTTTGTTTTTGTGTGTATTCGTGGTAGCTGTATTTGGTTTCGATTTCAGTGTGTACGGAACGCACATGATATTTTTATGATGTGATTGGGATTGATTTCAGTTTGAGCAGTATGTTTTTATAATCATTACTATTTGATTTAGTAACCAGACGGGACGTGTATGTTAAATAAAAGATATATATATATATATATATATCGCTATTTTTAAAAAAATAAACGTCCGCTTCTTATGCCGTGACACGTGCATCGCACGGCGATTTTCAAGAGAGGTTTTTGTATGTTTCTTTATTAAGATGTTTAGACGATTTTACTACGATGCGCAATATATATATAAGTTATAGTTTTGATATATATTATGATGGTTTCGTATTGGGTTTTGATATTTTATCTTCACCATAACTCCGATGATTGCGTTATACTTGACGGAGTTGATTTTAGTTATGTATTGATGATTTCGAAGCCCCGACGAATTGAGTCTTTTGACTGAATGTGTTAGAAATTGGGGGGGGGGGAGTTTTAATTTAAATTCGGGGACCGAATTGATTTAAGGGGGAAGATTGTAACATTTTAAAAATCGTTTTGGTGAAATTTCGGAAAATTGGTAAAATAAGGGGGTTTTCTGTAAAAAAATCAAAATACAAATATCTTTATTTTAAAATTAAATATAAATATTCTAGATATGTAATTGCTAGTATTTTGTGTTTATTGAGCCACTGGTGAGATTTCAAAATTTCTGAAATTTTTTCCGAAATTAATTATTTTAATATTATTTTAAGCCGTCACTAATACATTTAATTAGGGAAAATTACAAACTGGAATGAGTTGAAACATATTTTGTGCATCATAATATATTAAACAAAATTTTATCATGTGGTTTTTGAATTAAAATAGGGTTGTTAACCGGTGTTAGAAAATATCGAAGAAAATTGCTTTTTTCGTTGAAATTAGTGCAAATGGAGTGCGGTACAAATTTTATCTTTTTCCCAAACAAAACCCACACTCTCTTTTTACTTCCTCACACATTTGGCCGGCCTTGGCACCCCACCCTCTCTTTTGATTCTTCAAGTGGGTTCTAGAATTAGTCTTTTTGGAAAAAATAAAAATGAAAATGCATAAAACTTGAAAAGACATAAAGAAGGAATCAAAGGGGGAAACTTCTACCTCCATCCACACATCTCATTTGCTCTCTCTCCCTCCTCCATATTCCAGCCGAGACCAGGTCCCCCCTCTTCCCACCTTCCTCCTTCTTCAATTTTGATCAAAAGTCTCCAAAATAAATCAAAAATTAATACCCATTTATCACAAATTCATCCCTAAACCCTATCCAATTTCATTGCTCCTATTTTACTTGGAATTTGAAGGCATGAGATCCATTTTGGTGGTCATGAAGCAAGGGTGAACTCAAAATTTTATGGTATAAATTCTAAACCCATGTTAATTTGTGTTAATTATTGCAACCCGATTAATTAAAATGCTTGATTATGGTTTTGATTCAAGATTTGAATTTCTAGAAAATGGTTATTGAATTATTATTAGGGTTTTGATTCTTAGGCTATGATCTAAAATTGTAGCTTAACATATTAGAAAATGTTAAACTTAGTCTAGTAACAAATTTGCTAGTTATTGCATTTAATTGTTTAATTAGGTTATTTTTGTAAACTAGATTTTTGCAAAACATGTAAATAAGTTAGATAAAATTAGAATTTGGGTTTTTATAATTAGATTGTAGTTTTAGTGTGTAGATTAACTTGTTAAGTGAGAGTTAAACATAAACTAGTTGCCAATTTCTAGCTTTTACTTGAAAAATTTTACAATATTGCTATGTTATTAAACTAGGTTTTGAAAATTCATTTAAAATGTGGGATTAAAAATAAAGTTAGGGTTTTAGAACATCCTTACGGTTTCAAGGAGTGGTTGAACGGTTTAATTTATGCAAGAACAAGTTTGGAAGTGAAATTGTGTAGTTTTGCTTAAAAATACCGAGATCGGGCAAGTTTACAAACTAGAATTTCAATGTAATGCAAATTAGGGTGTTAAAAATATAGTGATGGTTTATATAGTCTAGTTATGCTAATTAATGAATATTATGACCATTAGTTTCTTCTAAACATCAAGTTTTGAAGTAAAACGGTAAATTGGTGTTTTCGGATTTTACGGAATCGGATGATTTGATCGATTTTTAGGGTTTCGATGATTTAAATCATATTTTATATTATAAATAATGGGTTTTAAAATTATGAGTTGTTTGTTGATGTTTATCTCGATCAATCGGTGTTTGTACGCCGATATCGAGCGATATTTGGTTCTTTTGCATGAGCGGGACATAGGTTTTAACCTATGCATGTTTCGTGCGTCGTTTTGACTTTCGTTCGTGATTCAGTTTACGATGCTATATATGTTTGTGTATAGGTAACCCTCACGTAGACTGCGGGCGAAGAATAAGAGGACGGCGACATCGTTTTCGGCAGACATGGACCAGGCGAGTAGATGCATATCTACGAGGGGATGTCGGGTGGATGGCGTTTAGCACCCCCGCAAACGTAGAATTGGGATAGTATTTATTGTCATTAGGAAGCCAGATGTGACCTTAGATTCTTGAAGAGTAGGACCTTAGTAATGACCCTAGCTTGGACTTGATTGAATTAGAAAGACCATACCAGAGGATGAATACCTTGGAAGAGATTCGTAGGTTTCAGGTTGATGCACACACACGCACACACTGAGACTCGACGTGGTGTATACGTGTGTGTGTGTGTGTGTGTGTGTGTGTGAGTGTGTGTGTGTGTGTGTATAGATAGGACTAGGTGTAGGTATATATATATATATACGCAATACGTATATCTGATACAAGGATGTGATATGATACACGGGAATGAAACAATATAACTAGGCTGATGCCGTGATTCTTGGCTATACAGTCGTGTTGTTCTGTTAGTGGATCATTAGAAAATGAGATAATGGATTTGTAAACATGAACAATAATAAAGGATGGTGATGATATTGAAGTACATGGGACTCTAAAATAGAACCCGGGACGTAATCTGTGCATGAAATTCTGATACGATATATGTGTGACTTGATTACGATATCATATCGGTGTGACATGATTACGATATGATCTAAGTGTGACTTAATCACAGTATGATACATATGACATGATATTTCTGAGGATAAATTAACGATGTATATTTATGCTGGCAATGATATATGGTTGATGTATGCGATTGCAGTATATCACCTTGATCATGACATGTGTTAATGATGGTATTATACGAATGATGAGACACGTAGGTGATACTTGACCCGTACCCTGATATTGGGATGCCGTACGATGGATTTTACCGTACGAGGCATAGATATGATGATTGATCCGCACTCTTGATTTGAGGAAGCCGTACTACGTACGTGACGCTATTGAGGCTGGATCGCCGACTATTAGAGATATGGATTCAGACCTTAGGTGGACTCTTATTTCTTACTGACTAGTTTCTTAGGTTTAGTTCCTTAGGAGGTTAGATAGACACTAGTTTAGGCTTGAGTTATATAGTTGTAGTTATATGTGTATATCACAGATGAGTGGTTATTACACATCCGTCTTTACATTCATACCGTAATCATAATGTTGCATGTTCATACATATGTTTTTATAATCAGTATAAAACTCTGCCTGTTAGGACACCAGCACCATTACCGATGATGCGCATATTCCACGCACACTTATTTACGGGCTCACACACATCATCATTGGTAATTGCTATGTCACGTACACTTTAGATCATATTATCTTTTATTGATACAATCAGCTAACAGATAGATCGATATAATGTTGTGATTACTCTCTGGTGTTAGTATAGACATGGTATTTATTGCTTAGACATTTCATGCATTCGCATTTTCATGTTATCATGCAGTATTATGGGGCATATACCGACACTTATCATATACTTACTCATGATTTTGGGATTTTGGATTTCTATGAGATTTCTGGATTTTTGGGGAAAACCGCAAGAATATATAAAAAACTTCTCTCTCTCTCTCATCCTCTCTTTTTAAAACATAAGATGCGGTTTTCTCGTGATGTATGTGTCTTCCACCATGAGATTACATGTTTTCTGTTGGATTTCGAGACCCGATTTGAGGAGTGGATGAACCTTCTTGGGTACATGGTGGGCCCGGTATGGTACCCCGAGGCAAGAAGATCGAGTTGTAGACGATGAGCCTGGCAGGGGAGGACTACCTACCGGTGATGTCTGGCGCGGCGGATATCCGGAGGATACCGACCGTTGTCGTGAGATTTGATGATATGGGCCGATCCGGACTGATGGAGCCCGAGATATTGAGACTATGAGGTATTGAGACTTGAGATTTACATGTTTTGTGTCAATGCTTGCCACGGATTTCCATGGATTTCATTGATGATATTTCAGATTTCTATACAAATTTACCATGATAAAAGTTAAAGATTTTCTTTATACAGATATATCTAGATTTCAGGATTGATTGTTTTACATTCATAGTGCATGCATATTCATTCACACAACATATTATTACTTGAGGCACTGACACGAGCACGGAGTATTTGCATTTACACATAGTATTACCCTGCTATTACTAGATGATTGGGATATAGTAGTGTATTATTATGACCTAGGATAACATCGTGCGTTCGATTTCTTTTCGTAGATTTCTTCTACTCACGAGTTGGCAACTCACCCCCGTTGTGCCAAATTTTATTACAGGTTGATGTACAGGGTTCCTTGGTAGTTTGCTGGCACATCATTTCATTCCGGGTGATTTGCACGGTAGGTTGGTTCATTTGTATCTAGGCCGCCGTTGTATGTTTATTATTTCAATTGTATCTAGCAAGCTCTATCAACCAAACTTGTATTACTTGATAGTTTACTGGACCGGTTATTTATTTCGACCTTAGAGTCGCCCTTGTATTATTATTATATCTGGTGGAGTTGTTTTCTTTTGAGTTTTGAGCCTCGCCCTTTGGCGTTGTATACTATTGTGCATTGGTGTGGTTGTTTCCGCCTTTTGGCGTAGAGCTAGCTCCCGTTGGGGATGCTTTTTATTGTTTGTATATATTATACTTGTTTGTACCCGTTTGGGGCCAGTTTTTACAAAGGAGACTCTGCTAAAATTTTTGAGAAAATTGGATGATGCTTTTAAACTTGTTTTCTATATGTTTCCTTTACTTCTTCTTTTATGGTTTAGATTTCTGGGCTTCGGCTTACTTAGGTTACATTGTGCCTCTAGACGCTTCGTAATCTAAGTGCCGGTCACGTTATGTACTTCCGGGTCGTGACAGTAAACCGGTTCCTGTAAGACCAGGAGCTCCTCTGTTGGTCCGGCGCTAAGGTACGGTTTTAGTCTGTGTCCGTTTACTTTGAAAAATGAACGGTACTTTGGATTCTCCAAATCCACAGCGCCATGCGGATACACATTCCGCACAAAATATTGCCCTTTCCAGCGAGATCTGAGCTTACCTGGATGGAAATGTAGCCGGGTGTCGTAAAGCAGTACCTGTTAGCCAGGTGCGAAAGTTTTGCGCAAAAGGTGTTTATCGTGAAACACCTTCGTTCGGTTCTTAATGACAACCGCGTTTTCGTAAGCCTCATCCCGAAGCTCGCTCAATTCGTTCAACTGCAGCTTCCGATGGCTGCCCGCATCTTCGAGAGACAGATTCAGCTCCTTTATCGCCCAAAATGCGCGATGCTCTATTTCCACAGGGAGGTGGAAAGCCTTTCCGTAAACAAGCCGATAAGGAGACATGCCAAGATTGGTCTTATAAGCCGTTCGAAATGCCCAAAGGGCATCAGTGAGTTTTAACGACCAATCCTTACGGTTCTTGAAAACCGTCTTTTCCAGTATCTGCTTGATTTGCCGATTTGAAACTTCGGCTTGCCCACAGGTTTGGGGATGGTAGGGCGTAGATAGCTTGTGATTAATGGAATATTTCCGCATCAAGGCCTCGAAAGTCTTATTGCAGAAATGAGTTCCATTGTTGCTAATGATCGCTCGGGGGTGTCCAAACCGAGAGAAATTTTTTTCCTTAAGAAATCTAATGACAACCTTATTGTCGTTAGTCCGGCTGGGCACAGCCTCGACCCATTTAGAGACGTAATCAACAGCGAGAAGGATGTACAAGTTCCCAAAAGTGCTGGGAAACGGCCCCATGAAATCAATCCCCCAAACATCGAAAATCTCCACAACCAAGATTGGTTGGAGCGGCATCTCGTTTCTCCTGGATATCCGGCCCAAGTGTTGGCACCGGGAGCAAGTCTTGCAGTAGTCATGAGCGTCTTTGAAGAGTTATGGCCAGTAGAAACCACACTGCAAGATCTTCTCTGATGTCTTTCTGGGGCCAAAATGCCCGCCACAAGCTTGATCGTGGCAAAATGACAGCACACTCTTGAATTCATCGTCAGGGACACACCGACGAATAATCTGGTCGAGACAGTACTTGAACAGATAGGGTTCGTCCCAGTAAAAGTGTTTTACTTGGGATAAGAATCGAAGTCTGTCCTGACTTGACCATTCAATCGGTAGTAATCCTGTGGCCAAATAGTTCACAATATCTGCGAACCATGGTTCGCAAGATACTGTCAAGAGCTGTTCATCCGGAAAAACGTCGTTGATCGGAATTTGAAGCGACGGCGAAGAAGGAAGTCGTGAGAGATGGTCGGCGACTACGTTTTCACATCCTCTTTTGTCCTTGATGACAAGGTCAAACTCTTGAAGCAAGAGGATCCAACGTATCAGTCGAGATTTTGCATCTTACTTCGCAAAAAGATGGCGCAGAGCAGAATGGTCCGTATAGACGATGACTGGAGAGCCGATGAGGTAGGGACTGAACTTTTCTAAAGCAAATACAACAGCCAAGAATTCCTTCTCAGTTGTTGTATAGTTGAGTTGGGCGTCGTTCAGGATTCGGCTAGCATAATAGATTACATACGGCATCTTGTTGATGTGGTGTCCAAGGACAGCACCGATGGCAAAGTCGGATGCATCGCACATAATCTCAAATGGGTGCGTCCAGTCAGGAGAAGAAAGAACAGTAGCAGAAGTGAGTGAGCTTTTTAATGACTCGACCGCAGTCACACAGCACGAGTTGAAGTTGAATGGCGTGTCCTTGGCCAGCAAAAGAGTCATGGGCCTAGCAATCTTGCTAAAGTCCTTGATGAACCGTCTATAGAAACCGGCATGGCCAAGGAAGTCTCGGATATCTCTGACGCATCGGGGAGGAGGGAGATTAGAAATGACTTCAATCTTTGCTTTATATACCTCAATGCCATTTTGCGAGATGATATGTCCTAAGACAATACCTTCGCGCACCATGAAGTAGCACTTCTCCCAGTTCAAAGTGAGATTCTTGTCCTTACACCGGGTAAGGACAGCATCGAGATGCAGCAAACACTCATCAAAGGAATCGCCGAAAATGGAGAAATCGTCCATGAAGATCTCCAAGAATTTTTCCACCATGTCTGAGAAGATTCCTATCATACACCGCTAGAAGGTAGCGGGCGCATTGCATAACCCAAAGGGAATGCGACGATATGCAAACGTGCCGAAAGGACAAGTGAATGTGGTCTTGTTCTTGTCTTTTTCGGTGATGGGAATCTGATTATATCCGGAGTAGCCATCAAGAAAGCAGTAGTACTCGTGTCCGGCCAATCGTTCAAGCATTTGGTCAATGAAAGGTAGCGGAAAGTGGTTCTTTCACTTTGCGGCGTTGAGTTTTCTGTAATCGATGCATACTCACCACCCAGTCTGGGTGCGAGTAGGGATTAATTCGTTCGCCTCGTTGGTAATGACCGTTATGCCTGATTTCTTGGGGAAAACGTGAATGGGGCTAACCCACTGGCTATCAGAGATAGGGTAAATGATACCACTATCCAGACACTTTACGATCTCCTTTTTTACAGCCTCCTTCATGACTGGGTTGAGTCGCCTTTGTGGATCCCTGGCTGGTTTGGCATCATCCATCAAATGAATATGAGTCCGCCATGGACCAGCCAAAAGCTTGCCTATTGCTGTGCAAGACCGCGAGAAGGGTTCTCTCTTGCTCGGGAGCTAGAGAAGCCGAGATGATATCAGGGAGGGTCTCATTCTCACCCTAGTAAGCGTAATTAAGGTGAGACGGAAAAGGCTTGAGTTCGAGCGTTGGAGGTGAAACAATTGAAGGCAAGATTGGTGAAAAGGTCTCGAACTCAAACGATTCCAGCAAAGGTTCAAAATGAGTGTAAGCGACCGAGTTGGATGGTTCAGGTAACACATCCGGAAATTCATAGGATTCCTACTCGGGTGGTGACAGGCTAAGATCGGTCGAGAAAGTGAAACACTCGTAGTCATTATCGGGCGCAGAAGCAGCAGCAGGTTCAAAGAGGAACGCACTAGTGGCGTTAAGGTTATCGTGATCGAACAAAAACTCCTCGAATTCACACTCATCTGGGGTGATCTCCTGGATTGAGCAAACGTATAGTATATGAGCATTAGGTTCGGAGGGCAGATTCCCTGATTGAGTGATTCAGCGTGCTTGCGCTCTCTAAAAGATAGATCAAAAATATTTGTAACCGCAATAAAGAACGGCGTCGCATGAAGCTAGTCGGTGAGTACGGATCGGTCCACAGGGATTTTGTGAATTTCCGATTCGTTCTTACGAGTTAATTCCGACGGGTGTTCGGATTGATTATTAAATCTAAAATCCTAAATTATTCTACCTAGGGCAATTAATTGAAAGTTATAATTAGGGCAGAGAAATAAAATCTATACTAGGGCAGGAAAATAAATTTAATCTAAGGCATGATTTGAAATTATCTAGGGCAAGAAAATAAACAAATCTACTTACTTTACAGATGCATTTCTCCACTCATCCATGCAGGGTTGTCAGATCTGAATTTCAGAATTGAAGAGAGGCACCGATGCTCTTCAAAAAGGATTTTGGAATTTTTATTAAAAGGAGGCATAAAGAATTACAAGCTTTAGAGTTCTATTTATAGAAAATAGAAACCCTAGGGTTACATTTGACCCGCATGCCAACATTTACACAAATACCCCTAGGTAGACCCATTCAGCGCCACGCAAGACTTGGTAAAATTTTCTGCCATCAAATCCTCAGACCCACCGCGGAACCGCGGCCCCAGCCAGGGTTTGGCCGCGGTTCCACGGCCAAACTAGAGAGTTGGGCTCTGGGCTTTTGGGTCTTGGTTTCTGGATCTTTGGTCTTCTGAATTCTGTGGTTCTTTTCTGAATTTGGCTTCTGATTCTTTCCCAGATTTTCCAGTGAACATTGTTGTGGATTTTAACCGTTTCTTCGAGACGAAAACTTGGACCTTGTGTTGCCTTGTAGTTTATGAACTGATCTGTTGGAGGTAGTGCCCTCAGAGTCAATTATTGGATCACAGGTACGTGATTGCAATGATTGAGGGAGGACCTATCCCGGTAGGACAGTCTTACTCGAGATGATAGTATGCTATCTGGTTTACCTTTATCATCGTGTACTGCTTTAGGTGACATGACACGTCGCTATTACACGTTGATAGAGCCCCTAGGATTCTTGCTTGACCACCAGCAGTATGAGGGCGATCATATAAGTGGGAGCTGGGGGTCTACAAGCATATCCTTAAAAGGTCCCTAGTCGTGGGAGTTTCGAGACCGGGCATCGATACTCCATTAGTAGACTAGTGTATACAGTCGAGACCCCGACGAGGGGCGGTGGCCGGTCTCACAAGCCACTGGTGTCAGTTGGATCACCTAAGATGTATACAGGTGCTCATTGGGTTATGAGTACACCGGACAGGACTCGCCGGGAACATGCTAGTTGGTCATATACCAGACGTCAGATGGCAGTTCCCTGGTGACATGTGTGCAGGTTAGTTCATCGACCTGGGGATCGTCATTTGTCTCGTGTGAGTTCCCACTGTACTTTGATTACTACCCTACCACGGCTCAAAGGAGTCGTGCAAACAGGTTTTAGTTGGGTACAGTCCCGAGCCACATGGAGGCAGTGAGCGTATCTTCAGGGGTTCGTCTCTCCCGGTATTGGGGGTGAGGTCGTGCTGTGTCTAGGAGAGCCATTACACAAAGTCCTTGGCCAAGGCAAGGAGATTTACTGGTAGGTATTCCAGTAGTATCTCAGGGTGTTCTGGGCTACACTCCGACACGACTTGTACCGCTTTTGGGGGTCTGACTTTTACCAACCCCCTAGGCCCGCCATGCGATACTCATAGACGAACGGACCGGACTGCACGGATATTGTCACTGACAGGCTCAGTAGGGTGTCAGGATGAGTTCGCTCATCGACGTCCCTTTTAGTCAATAGCTGGTGGCCCGTCACGTATTGGCTTATACCTCTGACGTGCTAGTGGTTAAATCCACAGCCATAGTATTGATGAGTCTTTAGAGTCCACCACACTTTCAGTTACTCAAGCTTTCGGGCGAAACGCTGTAGAGGCCGTATGGAGATATGGCAGGGTCCGATCAGATACGTGCGGTATTGCACGGATCAGGATCGGACGTTTTGTACTAGTAGCCGTATAGGTATATGGCAGGGTTCGATCAGATACGTGCGGTATTGCACGGATCAGGATCGAACGGATATTACTAGCCGGCTTTGGTTTAAGCCGGTCCTAGTTTAGTACAGTGTAGATTTTGTCTTTTTGCATTTGTATCCGGACGGAATACAGATGCGGGTGTGTATGCACAGTATCGGGGTTTTCCTGTAATTTATTACGGGACCAGTTTTCTGGAGTTGCCAGTTTGCATTCCGTTCCGGCCGGTTTTCCTTTGTTCTTTCCCGGCCGGACTTTTTCGATGGAGGGGGTTATTTGCAGTTTTGCAAATAACACTTTGTGGGGGGGTTTCTTGCAATTGTATTGATTATGATGGCTTTCATATCTTGCACCATTGACTTGCTTTTTATTGTGATTGAAAGGGTATGGGTTGAATAGTAGAACAAGCATGGTTCATGTTTGTTTGTGGTCACCTCTTCACTTCTCCTACACTCGCCTCCCTTCTAGCTTCATATGGTTTTTCCTCCACCCTTTATTCTCACTTGATGATAAGTCTTTCATGGTTGTGAGAAGAAGAAGAGAGAGCTTCATTCATGAGAGTTTTCTTTCTTGATCTAGTTTTCATGCTAGAAAAATGCAAGCACCATTTTTCTAGTCCTTGTTTCCTCCATCATCCTCATTGGCAACAACATAACCCCAAAGAGACAAGCATCTTCTACACTACATTCTACCGCATATCTTGAGCATGTCGAGTTGCCGGCTTCATGCTCGAGTTGCCTCGGTATTGAGGCGGGAGCCCGTAAAAGACGAAGGCGATGTGGTGCCCTTTCCGGCGAAGAGGCGACGATGTGGAGCCAAGATTTTTCCGCAGGAGATCGGGACCATGACGAGAAGACCGGAGGACTTGGATCGTCGGTATATCTCTATTCCCTATCTTGTTGTAGCGTAGACTTGTTAATGGTTTCGATCCGGAGTTTAGTGCGCGGTGGTGCCGGTTTGCAAAGTCCGCAAAATTTAAGTTTATCACCGCTTCCGCATTCCGGCGTCGGTTTGACGGCCGGGGCGCCGCCGTGCACTTACAGTGATCTTCATGTAGGCTTGATCAAGGTCCTTCTATTTATTGGTTGCAGTTCCACTTTTGCATCGTCTTTTCTCTTTTTCACTGTTTTCTGTCCAAAAGCCTGTATCCTGTAACATGTAGCAGACATGCATCAAAAGCATCTGTTTATTTATAAAAAGAATAAGAATGGGGAATATAATAATGCAATATTATGGTGTGAACAAATACCCCCAAACTTATCTTTTGCTCGTCCTCGAGCAAACTTATTTTTATTCACTAAAATCCTAACCACACTTTCGCAGGGAAATACGATTGCACTGAGCACGTGTAACAAGCCGTTAAACCTCTAGGTGTCCCTAGTAGGAGGAGTGTTGTCTCCTGAGGGTTTTCAGCGGATTACACCCACAAAATCCTATCAACTCGGGCCATTAACTTTAGTTCTCCAATTAGTTTTTCTAACAAGGAATTCTATTATCTTCTACTTGTAAATTATCCATCCATATTCTTCACGCTTCCTCATTATTTAATTTAAGATTATATATATACTGTAGACTTACTTAGCTTTCAGCATATCTTAAGTTTTCCTTCTAGGGTTCCATCTCCACCTAGGAATTTCTATCAATTCTATTAAAGATACAAGTTCTATTCCTCATTCCTCTCTCTTATCTAAATTCCAATCACATACCCCTACGTGTGTGTATAGATCACCCCTACACTTGGAAATTCAAATCAAGCAATCATGCCCTTGTCCGTTGTCCAAAGTACTTATCAGTAGGTGAATTTTTAATTGAATTTTGCTTACACATCCTTCATGCGACCGTTAATACTTCTTGAGGTACCAACGACCGATTACAAAATGTGTTTGCTCATTTAAGCGTAATTCCTAGTCTTGTAATACCCAAGGCTTTTAGCAGTGACTCCCAAACCAGTTGGTCTAAGGCACTAGGTGATGAAGCACCCTCGCTAAATATTTTTCTATTTTTGCAGCTTTAAGTAATTACAAAAACCAGTGTCCATTTTTTTTTCTTTATTCACTTTTTTTTTCTTTTATTTTCATTGTACTAAGTGTTAGTTATGTATATGCCCTAGAGGCCATTGTTGTACATATGATGTATATTATAATGGATGCTTGGATATATATAGAGATGACTTTCTTGCTCGTCATGATAGTATGCTATTTGGTTTCACTTTATCTTAACATGTTGACTTGTATTGGTTTACTGTTTTTCTCTCACATGTTGATAAAGCCCTTAGGATCTGTACTCGACTACTGGGACTATGATGAGATCATACTAGTGGGGCCGCGGTAGTCGATGAGTACATTCTATAACTGTTCCTAGTCGAGGGTATATCGAGACAGGGCATCGATACACCAGAGTAGACTAGCGTATACGCATCTTGACCCATATGATGGGCGATGGATGATCCCATATCCATCGGTGTTAGACATCAAAGATGGTGTACGGGTGCTCAGTGGAGACTGGGTACACTGGACGGACTCGCCGAGAACTCCCAGATGGTGATATACCGCACGTCAGATGGCAGTTCTCCGGTGACACTGGTACAGGGTAGTCTGTAGACCCGAGATCGTCATAGAGTCTTGTGTGATTCCCACTGTGCTTTGATTTCCACCTTACCACGTCCAAGTGGGCGTGCAAAACGGTGGCTTTTGGGTACAGTCCCGAATCACATGGAGGCAATGAGCGATAGGAGGGGATTCGTCTCTCCCGGTATAGGGAGTTGATGTTGTGCTGTGTTCGATTGGCTATAACTGGAAGTCCCTGGTCAGGGCTGATATAGAGATTTACTGGTAAGTGTTACTAGTAGTTTCTCGACCCGTTATGAGCCACACATCGACAAGACTTATCGGTTACTGGGGTCTGACGTATACCACCCCTAGACTTGATATGCAACATATCAGACGAACAGACCGGACTGTATGGGAGTGTTACTGGTTGGATTCACAGGAGAACGCACAGGCTAGCTTGTTGATCTTCTGATCGCTCAATACCTGGGTGGCTGTTACGTTTAGCTGACCGCTTGCAGCTTGTGGGTGTTTGATATGATCATCACCTGCTACCGGCGTATTGACGATTCTTTAGAGTCCTACACAGAGGTTTCTTGGCTCAGGCGAAATGGAGTAGTGGCACATATGTGATATGCGCAGGAGAGAGAATAATGCGATATGGGATACCGTATTATATTCTCGCGATAATTAGTTATGAACCGGTTCATCGGATCAAGTGTTGATTCGATGAATCGGTACATGATGTATTAGTCTATAATATTCGATATAGCCGGATCGTCGAATCAAGTGTTGATTCGATGATTTAATGTATAATAATATATATGATATATTGTATTAAATTATCTAATATTGGCTCGCTTTATTATTTTATTTTCTCAGTGGATGATACATTGATATATATGCGATATATGTTAATTGTATTATTTTACTTTGTTACAAATATATAATATATATGTGACATATATTATTGTGACATGATATGATTAATTGTTAAACATGTTTAAGGATGATTAATTGAGGTTAGGGTTTGATTAGGGTTAGTTGCTTCATGCACCTTCTAGAAGCTTTATTCTTTTGTCATTCTTAGGATATTTTTGGATGACACTTATTTAACCCAACCAAACCCTAACTCTAGTTATTTCTCTACTAAATCCTAGCCACTCATCCTTGACCATGGTTTACATTTCAATCATATAGCTTTGTTTTCTATTCATCACAAAAGATAGAATTCATTTTATCATTTCCATTATCATCTTCTTCTCTCTTGAAGAAAGCTCACTAGATTTTCTTTATGTGATGAATAAATATGAGAAAATGATTTAAAAAGAAAGCAAAAATACTACTCTCTCATCCTCATCTCATCTTGCCCATGAGATTAGTGTGTTCATCTCTTTTGAGTGAGAAAGCTTGAGTCTTTGCAACTTCGAGGTAGATCATCGGAGATTTGGAATACTTCGAGCTAGCATGGATCGTTCGAGTCGTGGAGCCTCTCATGAGTCCGGGAGATCGTGGATCGCGGTAAATGGACTTCTACTCAGAGCTTGTGAAGTGAAGGAGCGGACTACAAAAGTTGTAATCCCTCACACTTAGATAAAAGTTATCTTCTTGCATGTTAAACCTAATAATCTAGCAAAGATCCCGGCTTTGGGTTGTTCGGCACGTCTAAATTTTTATCCGGGCATGTTTGATGCCTTATGAACCTTCAAAAGAGTGCCTAGGAACCCTACAGTGGTATCAGAGCCTAGCTAGAGCATTAGGCGATGTGTTTACGAAGTTAAAACTCCGATCGAACCCGGAACGACGAAACTAGACCCCTCTCTGGAAATTTTTTAAATTTTGGGATTTTTCTGAATTAAAAATATGTAAAAAAAAAGCAGGGAATTCTAAGAATTACCATAAAACCCGAGCCCCCAATTCGATCAAACGGCGGCGGAACCGCGGCGTAAGCATGCTTACGCGGCGGTTCCGCGGCGGATTGATAGGATTGTGACACATGGCTTTTATGGTAATGTCCGTAGGTGCTTGTTGATGCTTCTGGGTTTTTTTAATCTGTTTCAGGTGTTGAAAATTCTGGGGTTTGTTTTGTAATAGTAGACTCGATCGGAAATTTTAAATTCGTATTTCTTTCAGGATATTTAGAAATTGTTAAACTATTTGAACGGATATCATTAACTCACTGTTTCCCGGTACGGCAAACTTTCAAGTGTTGAAATCTTTTTCGGGTTTAAATCTTTCGGAAAAATTATACAAGTTAAGCGGTGGACCCTCTAGAAGACAAAAAACCTTAACTCGATTATGTGACCGTCTTGAACTGCCTTTTGAACCTTCGGGTTTGGGGCAGTATGGCGTGCTACATGTAAGGCGTTGGCTTGACCCTTCTACGGCTGGATCACCGGTAGTGTGACATATTCTGGGATTATTTGAACTCCGCTCAAGTGTTGAGCACTTTGGGAAATTTTGGGTATTTGATTATCTGTTCGGAAAGTTTAATACTGTCTATTTATCTGGAATGTGATACAATATGTGGAATTCATAGAGTTAGGCATGAAATGCGAAGTATGTGATATTTCGGATTTACGATGTCTAAAGTGATTGTGGATTCCAAATATTGTAGTTTTACACTTTCTTTTCTGTGACCGTAAGTGTAATATGTGATATCGCCGGTTTCGTTGCTATATGTCAACGACAATTGGGATGCGCATATTTACTTACGTTGATGATATGTGATATTATGTGTTGCTGTGATATGTTATATTGGATCGTCACGTTCTGAATAGCCGGGGGTTTTATGTGAGATGAGGGTTTTTATTTTCATTCATGTAAAATTCATTTGTAATATAATATTCTTTTATTTGGGGCACTTCCAGGTTGCGGTTGCTGTCACCAGTGTATATTATTTACTTTTCCGCATTAGGTATGTTAGTTATATGTATGCCCTAGAGGCCATTACTGTACATTGGATGTATATTGTAGTGGATGCTGGGACATATATAGGTAGGACTTTCTTGCTCGACATGATAGTACGCTATCTGGTTACTCTTTGTCTTAACGTGTATACTTTTTGTCTCTCTGTAACATGTTGATAAAGCCCTTAGGATGAGTACTCGACTTCCAGGACTATGATGCAGATCATACTAGTGGGGCCTGGGTAGTCAATGAGTACATCCTTCATTGTTCCTAGTCGTGGGAATATCGAGACGGGGCATCGATATTCCAGAGTAGACTAGCGTATATCTTCTCGACCCATGTGATGGACGATGGATGATCCCATATCCATTGGTGTTTGACATCAGAGATGGTATACGGGTGCTCAGTGGAGACTGGGTACACTGAACGGACTCGCCGAGAACTCCCAGATGGTATTATACCTCACGTCAGATGGCAGTTCTCTGGTGACACTGGTACAGCTTAGTCTGTTGACCCGAGATCGTCATAGAGTCTTGTGTGTCTCCCACTGTGCTTTGATTTCCACCCTACCACGGCTCTACTGAGTCGTGCAAACAGGTGGTTTTTGGGTACAGTCCCGATTCACATGGAGGCAATGAGCGATAGGAGGGGATTCGTCTCTCCCGGTATTGGGGGTTGGTGTTGCGCAATGCACGACTTGCCAAAACAGGAAATCCCTGGCCAGGGTTGCAGTGATATACTGGTAAGAGTTATCAGTAGTTTCACGAATGTTATGGACCTCAAGTCGGCATGACTTATCGAGCTATTGGGGTCTGACGTTTACCACCCCTAGGCGAGATATGCGACATATCAGACGAACAGACCGGACTGTACGGTAAGTGTTACTGGTTGGATTCACAGGAGTGTGAGCGGGCTTGCTCGTCGATCTTCTGATCGCTCAATACCCTGGTGGCCGTTACGTTTAGCAGAACGCTTGCGGCTTGTGGGTGCTTGATATGATCATCATCCGCTACCGGCGTATTGACCAGTCTTTAGAGTCCTACACAGAGGTTTCCTGGCTCAAGCGAAACGAAATAGGAGCGCATATGAGATATGTGCGGGACCGAGAATAATGCGTGTATGTGATACCGTATTTCATTCTCGCGATGAATGTGTCGAATGGTTGTATGCGATATAACCTAGTTATCGAATCAAGGATTGATTCGATAAGCCGATACATTGGATACGAGCCGGTTATATGCGACATGACCGGATCATTGAATCAAGTGTTGATTTAATGATTTAATGTATAATTATATATTTGATATTTTACTTTGTATTAACTAGTATTGGTTCACTTCAAATGGATTTACTCACTTGGTTTGTGCACATTGCATATGTGATATATTTTGTGCACATGATTGTATCATGTTTGATGATACATGCAAGCTAGGGTTAGTGTAAAGAATTAGACCATGGTTAAGATTATGATTAGGGTTTTCTTTTTTCTTATTTATTTATTTATTTATTTTGGAAAAAGATGAGAAAAGAATGGTTGCTATTTTTGTTTGCTAGTTGAAGATTCTTGAAGTTTTGAATTAGTCCACCATTCTTGTCTCATCCTTAACCCTAACCATTCAAGTTAACCATGGTCCATTCTCTACAACTAACCAAGGGTTAGTAAATGATAAGTATTGATTTATTTATCATTTACTTAATACTTATCATATTCTTTTCATCATCTTCTTCTTCCATGAAGAAAACTAGTGACCATCAATGGCAACTAGTGAAATCAAGTGAGAAATCCAATTCTAAAGTCTACCCAGTTCCTATTTCTTCATCCTCTACCTCTTGTCAAGTTGTATAGGGTGTTTACTTCACAATTTTTCAAAGCTTGGTGAAGTTGGAGCTTGTTCTTGTGATGCCTCGACGTAGATCATCTTCGGCATCGAACCGACGATCAAGCCCGCCCATCCTTCGATGATGCCAATGCTAGAGTCAAGGGTTCGATTTGGACAGCGGAGGGAGATCATCGCGGAGCTTAGGAAGTGGTGGACCGGATCTACAAAGGTTGTAGCCCCTTCCCTTTAGCTATATTTCCGTTTACTTATTCGCTTCTCCTATATATATCTAGTTAACGATCCGTATTAGGATTTCTCGGCACCGTAATTTTTAGAAATTGGCATGTTTGATCACTTGTGAGACTCCATTAGAGTGCCTAGGAACCCTACAGTGGTATCAGAGCCTAGCTAGAGCCTTAGGCGAAGTCCCGACGGAGTTAGAAGTCTGATCGACCCGAAACCCCGATTTTAACATGCTCTCTGGACTTTTTTGAAATTCATGGTTTTTTGTGAATTAAAAATATTCAGAAAAATCAGCAGGAAGATCTAAGAATTACTGTGAAATTCGAGCTCCTGTATCCATCAAAGAGCCGCGTTTCCGCCGCATAAGCATGGCTTATGCGGCGGATCCGCGGCCATAATGTATCTTTATTTGATGAAATGTGCACAGTAATTCTTAGTATGCAGTGCTGGTTTTCCTGGGAATATTTTAATATTTATTCCATAGTTTTATTTTCTGGGTTGTATTGGGAACTCAGTGTATCGATCGGATTGTCTAATTTTGTCAGTGTGTTCTTCCGGATAAATTTTAGAATATGTTAAAAAGTTCGACCGGATATAAATACCCACTTTTTCCCCTGCCGGAAAGTTTCCAATTGTTGGATTTTTCCGTAGTTTAACGATGTTCTAAGTAGTGCAAGTAACGCGATGGACCCTCTAGAAGACAACGAACCTTAACTCGATTATGTGACCGTCTTGAACTGCCCTTTGAACCTTCGGGTTTGGGGCAGTACGGCGTGCCACATGTGAGGCGTTGGCTTGACCCTTCTACGGCTGGACCGTTGGTACTGAGGCATGAACTGAATGTTGTTAGACTTATTTCATGTGTTGAGCTGTATCGGGAAAACTTGGGTGTTCGATTGTTCGATCGAAAAGTTTAGCATTTTCTATTTATCCGGAATGTAATACAATAATTGGAATTCACAAATTGTTATGAGATAACGGAATGAATATTATAAACGTAGCAGTTTAGTCTCACTTGATCGGTTGCCACGGAATTTTGATGTGATCAAAAGTCCGTAGCAATCACGTAGCGTACGCGGATACTCGCCGGGAAACTTAATAGACAGCCTCACTCCATAGCCCCGACCAAGTGACTGTAGGAGAACCCCGTCGCCAAAAGCATCCATTCGGGTGCCCGCGGCAGCGGTGTTCCGCCTTGGTGCACTTTGTCGAAGGCATCGGGGGTGCGGCCGCCTACTAAAGTTTGCGACGAGCATTCGATCAGAATGTCGGGAATCTTGTTGAATTGCCCGACTTGATATTGAAAAGAGTTTTCGATAATGAGACTAAAATGCGGGGTTTATAATTGTTAGGCATGCGATGTCTAAGTATTTCATTTGGTCAGGCATGCGATGTCTGAGGAGGTTGCGGATTCCAACTGTTGTAGTTTTACACTTTCTTTTCTGTGACCGTAAGTGTAATATGTGATATCGCCGGTTTCGTTGCTATATGTCAACGACAATTGGGATGCGCATATTTACTTACGTTGATGACATGTGATGTTATGTGTTGCTGGATATGTTATATTGGATCGTCGTGTTTGAATAGCCGGGGGGTTTTTATGTGAGATGAGTGTTTTTTCATTTTCATTCATGTAAAACTTGTATGTAATATTCTTTTATTGGGGCACTTCCAGGTTGCGGATGTTGTCACCATTTGTATATTATTTACTTTTCTGCACTAGGATAGACCCAAGGAGGGGAGCACAAGTAACCGGGTTCTGGGGTCCAGTGGGAGACCATCTCGAGGAGTCGAGTCCGGGTCTCCTAACCCTAGAATTGGTAGGGTTGCTTGCCGTTCTCGTAGGGGTCTAGGGGTGTGGGATTGGCTATTCATCATGACCGTGGAATCCGTGTTTTATACTGGCTCGTATTGAAAACACGGACGTCCTAGTATATCCAATATTTCATATGTTTCTTCTGCTGTGATTTATCTGTGATCATGTGATGTTCTGTGACAGATATAATATATAGTATATATGATATATTATATAAACGTTGCTTATGTTTTACACCCGCGCTAGCCCTGCCCCGCTCTGCCGTTAGTTACCTAACCTAACGGTGAAGACGGGACATCGAGGCGAATGCGGATGGCATAAGCGTACGTTATATTTATCTGTGATGTTTAGGTGGACTTAAATGATGGGATATTCATTAATGAGATTAATGAAAGAAAATAAACCTAATTGATGTTGTGGAATCGAATTTCAAAATAAAAACAGGTGGCTACAGTTCTTGCTTTGCATCGCGGTGTTCATTATAGAACATCCTGCATCTTATTCGATGAGGAAAGGACCGAGATCCCTTCACCGGGAGTGACTCCTTTAGCAATAACTGGCAGATGCTACAACCCTCGGTTTGTCTTTGATCGCTTCTATAGTTTCCGCTTTGCACAGTGATATATATGATATATCCCGCACCTCATTCGACGAAGAAAGGGCGACGATCCCTTCACCGGGAGTGACCCCTTTAGCAAAACTAGAAAAGCCTCGAAATCATTCCATTTAAAAACCATTTGATTCCGCAACGAGATCAAGTTCAAAGCGTTAAAGGTTTTCACAAAAACCATTCGCAACCCTCCGTCATTTTAGGAAGTAGAGTACTTAGTATTCGTGCTGTGTTTGTTGACCATAGTCATGGCACAGTGTACGGTAGCTAAGTGATGTCTTCCTACACCGCATATGATGCGATTAGTTAGGACAGTCGCGTGACTTTGTTGACCTTAGTTAAGGGTCATGTGGGTGGGTCTAATTAATCACGAATGACGGGTAGAACTTGACTAGTACTTATGATTTGTTGACCATAGTTAAGGTCATAGGTGCTAGGGGTAAAAATCTTTATCTGGAGTTTCAAGTGTTGAAATTTGCAATGAGATTGCATACCTTCTATATGATAGTTGGATCCCGACACCCACTGCGAGTAATTGTTACTCCTGGGAGAGTTTTGCACTTTGCAATTAGCCGATCAAGTAGGTGTCTAGAAAGGTGTCAACGGGGTTACGCCTCTGGGAAAACGAGGTTTACTGTAATTAGGTCCATGCGAAAGCACGGGAAACCTCCCTCAAAGTACCGACACTGGCCTGGCTGAAAGATTGGCAAACTTATAGAGTGTAATTAATCCCGGCTAGTCTTTCCTTTTAGGGTTTGAAGGAAGATTTGATAAAAACAGTGGGAGCCATCCTGATTAGATAAAATATATAACCAATATGATCTTGCAAGAGTGCACGCTGAGTGTTTTCTTCTCTCTCTCTCCAGATAGCGACCATATCACGCCTTAATCAAGATAATAATATGGATGTATTGACCGAACCCGCTTGTTATACTGAGCTGGGGAACGTTTGTCCCGCTCCAACTTATAATTGTTATAAGACAGAGCAGGAAATAGGGGAATACCAGAATTCCTATGCCGCCCAAACGAAGAAAGTGCATATGATGCATCTCCTTCGGGTGTGTTCATTACAAAGAACTGTTTCTCAGTATCCTCTGCATCCTGGGTATATGATACCGGATCAGGATCCCAGATATGTAATCTGTTACATAGGGCTACAAAAAGGTAGAAAAACTGAGAACGGGTGATAAGTTTCATGAGGTAGAAAACGGGGCAAGTGTTGCAGCCAAGTCTGTTGGTCACTGTCACCCTGTATTACGAATACATTGATTCTGAACAAATGCTGTTAGATACCGAACCTGATATACAAAATCATATCAGTCTCTTTAATAGTAAAGAAAGGATATAATTTTGTATTGATGGATAATGTTTTGAACATTTCCTATATCAAAAGTTGATCGGTTCAGGCACGTTATCTAAAAGCATTGACGTTCTAAATCAAACTACAGTTCCTTGTATACTGAACACACACAAGAGGAAAAGTTCAGAAATGAACAAATTCTTCTTGAGGTATTGTAGACTAGGTCATATCAATGCGACCCGACTAGCTGAAGTTACATTTAGATGCATATTTAAATCAGTTTGAATTTACATCTTGTGAAACTTGCCAGTCATGTCACAAAGATATAATGACACCAGCTCTGTTTACTGGAATCTGAGAAAGAGTTAGTAAACTCTTAGGACTGATGCATGATGATGTATGTAAGGTCTCCTGTCTACACATGCCAGGACTGGTTCTTTATACTTCATTATATTCTCTGATAATCTCTCAAGATTCAGTCATATATTCCTGTTGAAATATAAGTCCGAACCTTTTGAGGTATTCACAGAATATAAGTAGGAAGTAGAGAACCAAAATACGGGTATAAGTATTATGTCCTATGATGAGATCAGGTAGGAGAATACTTGTGCATGGAATCCTTGGACTATTCTAAAGGAAAATGAGATTCTCTCTCAGTATTACTCCTCTGAATACACCACAGCACAACGGTGTATCGGGGCTGAGCAATCACACAATATTAGATATCGTGTGCTCTATGATGAGTATTACTGAGTTACCTATTTCCTTTTGGGAGTCATGCGCTTGAGAAGCTGCATACCTATTGAATTAGGTTCGAATCAAATCAGTGCCTACCACTCCATATAAGATATGGTGTGAGAAGATCCTATCTCTTAAGTAAGTTAAGATTTGGGATTGTCCGGCCTATGTCAAAAGCAAAATCCGGACAAGATCGAGGCAAGGTCAGTTCTGTAAAACTGGAAAGGTTCCAGCTGTACAAAACTGCTAATGATTTGACAGAACCAAAGGATTCAATAGTTTCCGACGAACCTCAGCCTCTCCACCGATCTAGTAGGGTTCCTCACCCACCTGAGAGATACCTCGGTTTCTCGATGACAGTGGGAGCGAGGATTGCATCATGAGATGATGACCCAACCAGTTTCGAGCAGGCCATCGAGAGTAGGGACTCTGTAAGAATGGCTGGATGCTTAGCGATCTGAGATGGAATCCTTATACACTAACAAAGTATGGACTTTGGTTGCTATAACTGAAGGGTTAAATCCCCATCAGGAGCAAGTATATCTTGAGAAGATTGCTTGGTGTACATGAAAAAGTTGAGACTTTCAAAGCTAGACTTGTTAAAGGTTTTCGTCATCAACCAGGCACGGATAATGATGAAACCTTTTCCAGGGACTATGTTTAAATCCATCCAGATCCTACTTGCCACGGCTACATACCACGACTAAGATATATGGTGGTTAGGTGCCATGACTACTTTTCTAAATATTGATTTAGAAGAGAACGTCTATAAGAACACAGCCAGAGGGCCTCGTAGACAGTGGGAGCAGCGGAAACGTGTGCAAGATGCTTTATAGGATAAAGCAGGCATCGCGGAGTTGGAACATCTGTTTTGATGGATTAGTCAAAGAAGTTGACATCATCAAAATGGTAGATGAACCTTGTATAAACAAAAAGGTAGTAGGGAGTATGGGGACGATCCTCGTAGAGTACGTGGATGACATACTCTTGTTAGGGAAGGAGTTTCCTATGCTACGCTCGATCAATCTCCGCTTATCACAAAGATTTTCCATATAGGATCAAAGTGATACCTACTAAATCCTAAGCTTTGGATCTATGAGATAGATCTAATTGGATGTTAGGATACTCACTAGTTGTAGTGAGATGGTATCAATCGATCCTGGGGAGAATCACTGGAAGGGTTCCAGAGTGATAAAGACGATTGAATGTCAGTCACAGGCATTGTCATTACCCTCAGTAAAGGAACGGTATGTTGGAAAAGTTCCAAGCAAGATACCGTGGCAAACTAGACGATAAAGGTTGGTAACATCGCTATTAAAGATACTACCAAAGAGGCAGTTTGGGTGTATATAGGTTCATAGGATGAACTAGGTTCCTACCATTGTGTGACAATGGAAGTGTGGCTTCGACCCTGGAGCCCTGGTCCCATCAGTAACCCAGACATATTCTGAGACAGCATCACCTGATCATGGAGATAGTTGATCTCCAGGATGATTGAGGTTAGGAGAGTAGACTCAGAGGACAACACGGCGGATCCACTCACGAAGGCCTTTTCCCAAAGAAAGACTTTATGGGATGGTTGAGTATTAGATACTACAACCACTGCTACAGATGGCCCTAGTGCAAGTGGGAGATTGTTAGTTATATGTATGCCCTAGAGGCCATTACTGTACATTGGATGTATATTGTAGTGGATGCTGGGACATATATAGGTAGGACTTTTTTGCTCGACATGATAGTACGCTATCTGGTTACTCTTTGTCTTAACGTGTATACTTTCTGTCTCTCTGTTACATGTTGATAAAGCCCTTAGGATAAGTACTCGACTTCCAGGACTATGATGCAGATCATACTAATGGGGCCTGGGTAGTCAATGAGTACATCCTTCATTGTTCCTAGTCGTGGGAATATCAAGACGGGGCATCGATATTCCAGAGTAGACTAGCGTATATCTTCTCGACCCATGTGATGGGCGATGGATGATCCCATATCCATTGGTGTTTGACATAAGAGATGGTATACGGGTGCTCAGTGGAGACTGGGTACACTGAACGGACTCACCGAGAACTCCCAGATGGTATTATACCTCACGTCAGATGGCAGTTCTCTGGTGACACTGGTACAGCTTAGTCTGTTGACCCGAGATTGTCATAGAGTCTTGTGTGTCTCCCACTGTGCTTTGATTTCCACCCTACCACGGCTCTACTGAGGCGTGCAAACAGGTGGTTTTTGGGTACAGTCCCGATTCACGTGGAGGCAATGAGCGATAGGAGGGGATTCGTCTCTCCCGGTATTGGGGGTTGATGTTGCGCAATGCACGACTGGCCATAACAGGAAATCCCTGGCCAGGGTTGCAGTGATATACTGGTAAGAGTTATCAGTAGTTTCACGAATGTTATGGACCTCAAGTCGGCATGACTTATCGAGCTATTGGGGTCTGACGTTTACCACCCCTAGGCGAGATATGCGACATATCAGACGAACAGACCGGACTGTACGGTAGGTGTTACTGGTTGGATTCACAGGAGTGTGAGCGGGCTTGCTCGTCGATCTTCTGATCGCTCAATACCCGGGTGGTCGTTACGTTTAGCAGACCGCTTGCGGCTTGTGGGTGCTTGATATGATCATCATCCGCTACCGGCGTATTGACGAGTCTTTAGAGTCCTACACAGAGGTTTCCTGGCTCAAGCGAAACAAAATAGGAGCGCATATGAGATATGTGCGGGACCGAGAATAATGCGTGTATGTGATACCGTATTTCATTCTCGCGATGAATGTGTCGAATGGTTGTATGCGATATAACCTAGTTATCGAATCAAGGATTGATTCGATAAGCCGATACATTGGATACTAGCCGGTTATATGCGACATGACCGGATCATTGAATCAAGTGTTGATTTAATGATTTAATGTATAATTATATATTTGATATATTACTTTGCATTAACTAGTATTGGTTCACTTTAAATGGATTTACTCACTTGGTTTGTGCACATTGCATATGTGATATATTTTGTGCACATGATTGTATCATGTTTGATGATACATGCAAGCTAGGGTTAGTGTAAAGAATTAGACCATGGTTAAGATTATGATTAGAGTTTTCTTTTTTCTTATTTATTTATTTATTTATTTATTTTGGAAAAAGTTGAGAAAAGAATGGTTGCTATTTTTGTTTGCTAGTTGAAGATTCTTGAAGCTTTGAATTAGTCCACCATTCTTGTCTCATCCTTAACCCTAACCATTCAAGTTAACCATGGTCCATTCTCTACAACTAACCAAGGGTTAGTAAATGATAAGTATTGATTTATTTATCATTTACTTAATACTTATCATATTCTTTTCATCCTCTTCTTCTTCCATGAAGAAAACTAGTGACCATCAATGGCAACTAGTGAAATCAAGTGAGAAATCCAATTCTAAAGTCTACCCACTTCCTATTTCTTCATCCTCTACCTCTTGCCAAGTTGTATAGGGTATTTACTTCACAAGTTTTCAAAGCTTGGTGAAGTTGGAGCTTTTTCTTGTGATGCCTCGACGTAGATCATCTTCGGCATCGAACCGACGATCAAGCCCGCCCATTCTTCGATGATGCCAATGCTAGAGTCAAGGGTTCGATTTGGACAGCGGAGGGAGATCATCGCGGAGCTTAGGAAGTGGTGGACCGGATCTACAAAGGTTGTAGCCCCTTCCCTTTAGCTATATTTCCGTTTACTTATTCGCTTCGCATATATATATCTAGTTAACGATCCGTATTAGGGTTTCTTGGCACCGTAATTTTTAGAAATTGGCATGTTTGATCACTTGTGAGACTCCATTAGAGTGCCTAGGAACCCTACAAGGTAGACCCAAGGAGGGGAGCACAAGTAACCGGGTTCTAGGGTCCAGTGGGAGGCCATCTCGAGGAGTCGAGACCGGGTCTTCTAACCCTAGAATTGGCAGTGTTACTTGCCGCTCTCGTAGGGGTCTTGGGATGTGGGTTTGGCTATTTGTCGCGACCGTGGAATCCTTGTTTTATACAGGCTCGTATTGAAAACACGGACGTCCTAGTATATCCAATATTTCATATATGTTCTTCTGCTGCAATGTTCTGTGATGAGATCATATTACTGCCTGAGACGAATGCTTGTACTATATATATATGCTGATATATAAATATTACTGCTTTCGTTTCTTCTGTGATGCTTAGGAAGCATAAGCTGATGGGATTTTTATTAATAAGATTAATAAAAGGAAAAGAAACCTAAAGATGTTGTAGAATCAAAACTTTATAAAAGGGGTAGCTACAGTTTTGCTTTGCACAGTGATATATACGATATATCCTGCACCTTATTCGATGAGGAAAGGACCGAGATCCCTTCACCGGGAGTGACTCCTTTAGCAAAACTGGCAGATGCTACAAAACTCGGTTTGTATTTTGATTGCTTTTAGTGTTTTGCTTTGCACAGCGGTGTATATGATATATCCTGCACCTTATTCGATGAGGAAAGGGCCGACGATCCCTTCACCGGGAATGACCCCTTTAGCGAAACTAAGAAAAGCCTCAAAAACACTCCTTTTCAAAACTTCACTCGATTCTACGACGATATCAAGTTCATTACGCTCAGGGTTTTCAGAAAAACCTGCGTAGCCCTCCGTCATTTCAGATAAAGACTATTTAGTATTCGTGCTGCGTTTGTTGACCTCTGTCAAGGCGTAGTGTGCGGTAGCTAACTAGTAATTATCTGTAAAGCATGTGATGTGATTGGATTAGGGTAGTCGTACGACCTTGTTGACCTCTGTCAAGGGTCGTGCGAGTGGGTTTGATTCAATCAAGAAATGACGGGTTGAACTTGACTAGTGCACTATGGTTTGTTGACCTCTGTCAAGGTCATGGTACACTAGGGGCAAAACATTATCGGGAATTTCAAGTGTTGAAATTTGCAATGAGATTGCATACCTTCTATGAGATAGTTGGATCCCGATACCCACTGCGAGTAAGTGTTATTCCTGGGAGAGTTTTACACAGGACAATTAGTCATTCAAGTAGGTGTCTAGAAAAGTGTTAACGGGGTTACGCCTCTGGGAAAACGAGGTTTACTTTAATTAGGTCCGTGCGAAAGCACGGGGAACCTCCCTCAAAGTACCGACACTGATCTGGCTGAAAGATTGACGAAATTCTAAGGTGTAATTAATCCCGGCTAATCTTACCTTTTAGGGTTTTAAGGTAGATTTGATAAAACCAGTGGGAGACATCCTGATTAGATAAGATAATAACCAATCTAATCTTGCAAGAGCATACGCTAAAGTGTTTTCTCATCTCTCTCTCCAGATAGCGACCATGTCATGCCATAATCAAGATAATAATATAGATGTACTGAACCCAATTATTGTACTGAGCTAGGGAATGTTGGACCCGTTCTTTCTTATAAGAGTTATAAGACTGAACAGCAAACAGGAGAATATCTGGATTCTCATGCCGCCCAAAAGAACATACATGTTGATGCATCTTCTTCGGGTGTGTTAGTTATTGAGAACTGTTTCTCAGCTCACCCTACGTCCTGGGTATTAGATACCGGATCAGGATCCCACATATGTAAACAGTTACATGGGCTACGTAAAGGTAGAGAACTGGGAAAAGGTGATCATTCCGTTCAAGTAGGAAACGGTGCAAGTATTGTAGCCAAAGCAGTTGGCGAATAGCACCTTGTATTGCCAAGTAGTAATACACTGATTCTAAATGAATGCTATTATATACCGAACATGATGTGCAACATTATATCAGTTTCTTTATTGAGTAAAGAGGGATATAATTTTGTAGTACAGGATAATGTTATGAACATATTCCTAGATCAAAAGTTGATTGCATCAGGCTCGTTACATAATGGCATATTCATTCTAAATCAGAATACAGTGCTGAATATACAAAACACACACAAGAGGAAAAGTTCAGATATGAACGAATCCTACTTGTAGCATTGTAGACTTGGTCATATCAATGCGACACGACTGGCTAAGTTACATAAGGATGGTTATTTGAATCCGTTCGAATTATCATCTTATGATACTTGCCATTCATGTCTCAAAGGAAAAATGACCAAAGCTCCATTTTGTGGACACGGAGAAAGAGTTACTGAACTCTTAGGACTAATACATAGTGATGTATGCGGTCCCATGTCTACGCATGCCAGGAACAGTTCTTCCTACTTCATTACATTCACTGACGATCTCTCTAGATTCGGACATGTGTTCCAGATGAAACACAAGTCTGAAGCTTTTGAGAAATTCAGAGAATATAAGCACGAAGTAGAGAATCAAACGGGCAAAAGTATTAAGATTCTTTGATCTGATCGAGGAGGTGAATACTTAAGCGGTGAGTTTTTAGATTATCTAAATGAGAATGGGATTCTCTCTCAGCTTACTCCTCCTTATACACCACAGCACAACGGTGTTTCGGAGCGGAGAAATCGCACCCTATTAGATATGGTATGCTCTATGATGAGTACAGCTAAGTTACCTATTTCCTTTTGGGGCTATGCGCTTGAGACAGCAGCATACCTATTGAATCAAGTTCCAACTAAATCTGTACCTACCACACCATATGAGATATGGAGTGGGAAGAGACCATGTCTTAAACGAGTTAAGATATGGGGTTGTCTGGCCTATGTCAAAAGGCAAAATCCAGACAAACTCGAGGCACGGTCAGTTCTATGTAAGTTTGTAGGATATCCTAAACATTCAAATGGATATCTATTTTACCACAGTGAACAACAAAAGGTGTTTGTTGCTCAACATGCCACCTTTTTAGAAAAGGAATTTCTTGAAAAAGAAATTAGTGGTTCTGAGGTAGAACTGGAAGAAGTTCCAGCAGAACAAACTACAATAGAAGATTTAGTAGAACCAGAGGATTCAGTAGTACCCGACGAACCCCAGCCTCTCCGCCGATCTAGCAGGGTTTCTCGTCCACCTGAGAGATACTACGGTTTTCTCATTGATGGTGGAAGCGAAGATTGCATCATGGATGATGATGACCCGACTAGTTTCGAGCAGGCCATCACAAGTGGTGACTCTGTGAAATGGCTGGATGCAATGCGATCTGAGATGGAATCCATGTACACCAATAAAGTATGGATTTTGGAAAATGCTCCTGAAGGGGTAAAACCCATTGGGGGCAAGTGGATTTTTAATAAGAAATTTGGTGTAGATGGAAAAGTTGAGACTTTCAAAGCTAGACTTGTAGCAAAGGGTTTTCGTCAACGACCAGGTGTGGATTATGACGAAACCTTTTCTCCAGTGGCTATGCTTAAGTCCATCCGGATCTTACTTGCCATTGCTGCATACCATGACTATGAAATCTGGCAAATGGATGTTAAGACCCCTTTCTAAACGGTGATTTAGAAGAGAGCGTGTACATGACTCAGCCAGAGGGCTTCGTAGATAGTGGGAGCAGCGGAAAGGTGTGCAAGCTGCTTAAATCCATTTATAGGTTAAAGCAAGCATCACGGAGTTGGAACATCTGTTTTGATGTTGTAGTCAAAGAGTTTGACTTCATCAAAAATATAGATGAACCTTGTATCTATAAGAAGGTAGCAGAGGGCAAGGTAGTCTTCCTCGTATTGTACGTGGATCACATACTCTTGATAGGAAATGATATTCCTATGCTGCAATCAGTCAAGCTCTTCTTGTCACAAAGATTCTCAATGAAAGATCTAGGTGATGCCTCCTGCATATTGGGAATAATGATCTATAGAGATAGATCTAAACGGATACTGGGATTGTCCCAATCCAGGTACATTGACACCATACTAAAGAGGTTTAGTATGGAAGAATCCAAGCGTGGGAACCAACCCATGATCTCTGGACTCACTATCTCCAAAGAAATGTCTCCCAAGACTGATTTGGAGAGAACTCGCATGCAAGGGATACCCTATGCTTCGGCAGTAGGCTCTATCATGTATGCGATGCTATGTACCAGACCCGATGTAGCATACTAACTAAGTGTAGTGAGTCGGTATCAAGCAGATCCTGGAGAGAGTCATTGGACAGCTGTGAAGAACATTCTCAAGTACTTAAGAAGGACTAAGGAGATGTTCTTGGTGTATGGTAACGGAGAACTCCAGGTGGATTCCTTTACCGATTCCAGCTTCCAAAGTGATAAGGACGACTCTAATTCGCATTCGGGTTTTGTCTTTACCCTCAATGGAGGGGCGGTATGTTGGAAAAGTTCCAAACAGGATACCGTTGCAGACTCGACGATGGAGGCTGAATACATCGCTGCCAACGATGCTGCCAAAGAGGCTGTCTGGATCAAGAAGTTCATTAGTGAACTTGGTGTGCTTCCATCCATTGAGCATCCAATACCTCTGTATTGCGATAACAATGGAGCTGTGGCGTTAGCCAAGGAACCCAGGTCCCATCAGAAGTCCAGACATATTCTGAGGCGGTATCACCTGATCAGGGAGATAGTTGATCGCCGGGAGATCGAGGTCAGGAGAGTAGATACGAAGGACAACACTACGGATCCATTCACGAAGGCTATTCCCCAGATACAGTTTGAGAGATTATTCGGGATGCTAGGTATGAGATACTACAGCAGCTGGCCTTAGTGCAAGTGGGAGATTGTTAGTTATGTATATGCCCTAGAGGCCATTGTTGTTAGTTATATGTATGCCCTAGAGGCCATTACTGTACATAGGATGTATATTGTAGTGGATGCTGGGACATATATAGGGAGGACTTTCTTGCTCGACATGATAGTATGCTATCTGGTTGAACTTTACCTTAACGTGTATACTGACTGTCTCTCTGTTACATGTTGGTAAAGCCCTTAGGATCTGTACTTGACTACCTGGACTATGATGCAGATCATACTAGTGGGTACATGGTAGTCCATAAATACATCCTTCAAAGTCCCTAGTCGTGGGTGTATCGATACGGGGCATCGATATACCAGAGTAGACTAGCGTGTACCTTCTCGACCCATACAGATGGGCGATGGATGATCCCATATCCATTGGTGTTTGACATCAGAGATGATATACGGGTGCTCAGTAGAGACTGGGTACACTGGATGGACTCGCCGAGAACTCCCAGATGGTATTATACCTCACGTCAGATGGCAGTTCTCTGGTGACACTGGTACAGAGTAGTCTGTTGACCCGAGATTGTCATAGAGTCTTGTGTGGTTCCCACTGTGCTTTGATTTCCATCTTACCACGTCCAAGAGGGCGTGCAAAACGGTGGTTTTTGGGTACAGTCCCGAGTCACATGGAGGCAATGAGCGATAGGAGGGGATTCGTCTCTCCCGGTATAGGGGGTTGATGTTGCGCTGTGTTCGATTGGCTATAACAGGAAATCCCTGGCCAGGGTTGCTGAGATTTACTGGTAAGTGTTACCAGTAGTTTCTCGAATTGTTATAGACCTCATATCGACACGACTTATCGAGCAATTGGGGTCTGACGCTTACCACCCCTAGGCGAGATATGCGACAGATCAGACGATCAGACCGGACTGTACAGTAGTGTTACTGGTCGGATTCACTGGAGTATGAGCGGGCTTGCTCGTCGATCTTCAGATCGCTCAATACCCCGGTGGCCGTTACGTTTAGCAGACCGCTTGCGGCTTGTGGGTGTTTGATATGATCATCATCTGCTGCCGGCGTATTGACGAGTCTTTAGAGTCCTACACAGAGTTTTCCTGGCTCAAGCGAAACGAAATAGGAGCGCATATGACATATGTGCGGGACCGAGAATAATGCGTGTATGTGATACCGTATTTCATTCTCGCGATGAATGTGTCGAATGGTTGTATGCGATATAACCTAGTTATCGAATCAAGGATTGATTCGATAAGCCGATACATTGTATACTAGTCGGTTGTGTGCGACATGACCGGATCATTGAATCAAGTGTTGATTTAATTATTTAATGCATAATTATATATTTGATATATTATTTTGCATTAACTAGTATCGGTTCACTTTAAATGGATTTTCTCGCTCGGATGTGCAAGTTGTATATGTGATATACTTTTGTGCATTTGATTGTATCATGTTTGATGATACATGATTGTTTGGTGTATGGTTTAAACCATGGTTGGTCAATGGTTAGGGTTTTCTTTTGCTTCATTTACTTATTTATTTATTCATTTATTTATCCATTTTGTTATTTTAGCAAAAGAAATATGATGAAGAGAAAATGGTGGCTTTATTTGTTTGTATTCTTTGAAGTTTCATGAACATTTGACCAAAGCAACCATTTTTGTCTTCTTGTCTAAACCTAACCATTCTTTAACCATGATTAACTCTCTACATCTAACCATGGTTTAGTTATGATAAGAATGGATAATTCTTTTCTTTTTGAATTAACTTATCATAACTATTTTCCTTCTTCTTCTTCATTCTTCAAGTGAAGAAAACCAAGGTCCATCAATGGTGATTGTTGGAAAAGAGTGAGAAATCCAAAACTAAAGTCTACCCACTTCCTATTTCTTCATCCTCTACCTCTTGCCAAGTAGTAGAGTGTGTTTACTTCACAAGTTTCATGACTTGGTGAAGTTGTGAGCTTGATCTAGCGATGCCTCGACGTAGATCATCTTCGGCATGGACATCGACGACCTAGCTCCCTTTTTCTCCGATGAAGCCGATCCTAGAGCCCGGATTTGATTTGGACAGCGGAGAGGACCTCATCTCGGAGCTATGGAGGTGGAGCACCGGATCTACAAAGGTTGTATTTCCGTTTTCTCATTAGTTAAGTGTTAACTAGTTCATTATTCGCCTAGACATCTAGTTATCGATCCGTAGTTTAGGGTTTGTAGGCACCATAATTTTTGAAATTGCCATGGTTGATGGCTTGGGAGACCTCACTAGCGTGCCTAGGAACCCTACAGTGGTATCAGAGACTAGCTAGAGCCTTAGGCGAAGTCCAGACGGAAATTGAAGTCCGAACGAACCCGAAACCCCGAACCAATATTGCTCTCTGGACTTTTTCCTAAAATGCGGATTTTTGTGAATTAAAAATTTCTAGAAAATACATAAAATAAAACTAAGAATTACGGTGCAAACTCAGGTGAGTAATTCGTTTGAACGGCGGCGGAACCGGGGCATAAGCACTGCTTATGCGGCGGTTCCGCGCTACATTGGTGACGTCATCGTACCTGCTCTGCACAGTAATTCCTATTATTTTATGCTGAGTTTTCTGGGAATATTTAAAACTTATTCCAGACTGAAATTTCTGCAGTTGTTTTGGGGATTCGGTGTTTCGATCGGGGTATCAAATTTTGTCTGTTTGGCTTTCCGGATAAATTTTAGAATATGTTAAAAAGTTCGACCGGATATAAATACCCAATTTTTCCCCTGTCGGGAAATTTCCAAGTGTTGGATTTTTCCGAAGTTTAACGACGTTCTAAGTAGTGCAAGTAACGCGATGGTCCCTCTAGAAGACACAAACCTTAACTCGATTATGTGACCGTCTTGAACTGTCCTTTGAACCTTCGGGTTTGGGGCAGTACAGCGTGCCACATGTGAGGCGTTGGCTTGACCCTTCTACGGCTGGACCGTTGGTACTGAGGTACGAACTGAATGTTGTTAGACTAGTTTCATGTGTTGATCTGTATCGGGAAAACTTGGGTGTTAGAATGTTCGATCGGAAAGTTTAACATTTTCTATTTATCCGGAATGGGAAACAATAATTGGAATTCACAATAAGTTATATGATAACTGAATGAATGTTATAAACGTAGCAATTTAGTCTCACTTGATCGGTTGCCACGGAATTTTGATGTGATCAAAAGTCCGTCGCAATCACGTAGCGTACGCGGATACTCGCCGGGTAAACTTAATAGACAGCCTCACTCCATAGCCCCGACCAAGTGACTGTAGGAGAACCCCGTCGCCGAAAGCGTCCGTTCGGGTGCTCGCGGTAGCAGTGTTCCGCCTTGGTGCACTTCGTCGACGTTATCGGGGGTGCGACCGTCTACAGAAGTTTGCGACGAGCATTCGATCAAGATGTCGGGAATCCTGTTGAATTGCCCGACTTGATATTGAAAAGTGTTTTCGATTTTGAGACTAAAATGCGGGGTTTATAATTGTTAGGCATGCGATGTCTAAGTAATTCATTTGGTCAGGCATGCGATGTCTGAGGTGGTTGCGGATTCCAACTGTTGTAGTTTTACACTTTCTTTTCTGTGACCGTAAGTGTAATATGTGATATCGCCGGTTTCGTTGCTATATGTCAACGACAATTGGGATGCACATATTTACTTACGTTGATGACATGTGATGTTATGTGTTGCTGGATATGTTATATTGGATCGTCGTGTTTGAATAGCCGGGGGTTTTTATGTGAGATGAGTGTTTTTCATTTTCATTCATGTAAAAACTTGTATGTAATATTCTTTTATTGGGGCGCTTCCAGGTTGCGGGAGTTGTTACCTGTTGTATATTATTTACTTTTCCGCACAAGGATAGACCCAAGGAGGGGAGCACAAGTAACCGGGTTCTGGAGTCCAGTGGGAGACCAACTCGAGGAGTCGAGTCCGGGTCTCCTAACTCTAGAATTGGTAGGGTTGCTTACCGCTCTCGTAGGGGTCTAGGGGTGTGGGTTTGGCTATTCATCACGACCGTGGAATCCGTGTTTTATACTGGCTCGTATTGAAAACACAGACGTCCTAGTATATCCAATATTTCATATGTTTCTTCTGCTGCGATATCTGTGATGTGATCATGTGATGTTTCTGTGATGGATATAGTATATAGTATATATGATATATTATATAGACGTTACTTATGTTTTACACCCGCGCTAGCCCTGCCCCGCTCTGCCGTTAGTTACCTAACCTAACGGTGCACGAGGGGACATCGAGGCAAATGCGGATGGCATAAGTGTACGTCATATCTATCTGTGATGTTTAGGTACTTAAATGATGGGACTTCATTAATGTGATTAATGAAATAAAAGAAACCTAAGATGTTGTAGAATCGAATTTCAAAATAAAACAGGTAGCTACAGTTCTTGCTTTGCATAGCGGTATATGAGATATATCCTGCACCTTATTCGATGAGGAAAGGACCGAGATCCCTTCACCGGGAGTGACTCCTTTAGCAATAACTGGCAGATGCTACACACTCGGTTTGTCTTTTGATTGCTTTTAAGAGTTTTTGCTTTGCACAGTGATACATATGATATATCCCGCACCTCATTCGACGAGGAAAGGACCGACGATCCCTTCACCGGGAGTGACTCCTTTAGCAAGACTAGAAAAGCCTCAAAAACACTCCATTTCAAAATTCATTCGATCCTACAACGATATCAAGTTCATTACGCAATAGGTTTTCAGAAAAACCTGTCGTAGCCCTCCGTCATTTCAGATAAGTAGTAGTTAGTATTCATGCTGCGTTTGTTGGCCTTTGTCAAGGCGCAGTGTGCGGTAGCTAACTGGTGCTTATCTGCTTATGCATATGATGCAGATTGAGTTAGGGTAGTCGTGCGACCTTGTTGGCCTTTGTCAAGGGCCGTGCGGGTGGGTTTAATTCAATCAGGAAATGACGGGTTGAACTTGACTAGCATCCTATGGTTTGTTGGCCTTTGTCAAGGTCATAGGAGGTTAGGGGCAAAATATTATCGGGAATTTCAAGTGTTGAAATTTGCAATGAGATTGCATACCTTCTATGAGATAGTTGGATCCCGATACCCGCTGCGAGTAAGAGTTACTCCTGGGAGAGTTTTATACATTACAACTAGCCGATCAAGTAGGTGTCTAGAAAGGTGTCAATGGGGTTACGCCTCTGGGAAAACGAGGTTTACAGTAATTAGGTTCGTGCGAAAGCACGGGGGACCTCCCTCAAAGTACCGACACTGGCCTGGCTGAAAGATTGGCGAACTTGTAGTGTGTAATTAATCCCGGCTAGTCTTTCCTTTTAGGGTTTGAAGGAAGATCTGATAAAAAGCAGTGGGAGCCATCCTGATTAGATAAAATAATAACCAATCTATTCTTGACAGAGCGCACGCTGAGTGTTTTCTTCTCTCTCTCTCTCCAGGTAGCGACCATATCACGCCTTAATCAAGATAATAATACGGAATATTGACCGAACCCGCTTGTTATACTGAGCTGGGGAACGTTGGTCCCGCTCCAACTTATAATTGTTATAAGATAGAGCAGGAAATTGGGGATTACCAGAATTCCCGTGCTGCCTAAACGAAGAGAGTGCATGCTGATGCATCATCTTCGGGTGTGTTCGTTACAAAGAACTGTTTCTCAGTATCCTTTACGTCCTGGGTATGTGATACCAGATCAGGATCCCAGATATGTAATATGTTACATAGGGCTACAGAAAGGTAGAGAACTGAGAACGGGTGATAAGTTTCATGAGGCAGAAAACGGGGCAAGAGTTGCAGCCAAGTCTGTCGGTCACTGTCACCCTGTAATACCAATACATTGATTATGAACGAACGTTATTAGATACCGAACCTGATATACCAAATCATATCACTCTCTTTGTTAGAAAAGAAAGGATATAATTTTGTATTGATGGATAATGTTTTGAACATTTCCTATATCAAAAGTTGATCGTTTCAGGCACGTTATCTAAAAGCATTAATGTTCTAAATCAAACTACAGTTCTTAGTATACAGAACACACACAAGAGGAAGAGTTCAGAAATGAACGAATTCTTCTTGAGGCATTGTAGACTAGGTCAGATCAATGTGACCCGACTAGCTAGAGTTACATTTAGATGCATATTTAAATCAGTTTGAATTTACATCTTGTGAAACTCGCCAGTCATGTCACAGAGATAAGATGACCATAGCTCCGTTCACTGGAAACAGAGAAAGAGTTAATGAACTCTTGGGATGATACATGTTGATGTATGTAGGTCCCCTGTCTACACATGCCAGGACCGGTTCTTTATACTTCATTACGTTCTCTGATGATCTCTTTAGATTCAGACATATGTTCCTGTTGAAACACAAGTCCGAACCTTTTGAGATATTCACAGAATATAAGTTAGAAGTAGAGAACCAAAATACAGGTATAAGTATTATGTCCTATGATGAGATCAAGGAGGAGAATACTTGAGCACGGAATTCCAGGACTATTCTAAAGGAGAATGAGATTCTTTCTCAGCATTACTCCTCCGTATACACCATTGCACGATGGTATGTCGGGGCGGAACAGATACACCCTATCTGATATGGTGTGCTCTATGATGGGTACTACTGAGTTACCTATTTCCTTTTTGGGAGTTATGCACTTGAGAAGCTGCATACCTATTGAATAGGGTTCGAATCAAATCAGTTGCCTACCACTCCATATGAGATATGGAAAGGGAAGAGCCCATGTCTTAAGCTAGTTAAGATTTGGGGTTGTCCGGCCTATGTCTGAAAGCAAAATCCGGACAAGCTCGAGGCAAGGTCTGTTATGTAGAACTGGAAGTGTTCCAGCTATACAAACTACAGCATGATTTGGTACAACCAGAGGATTCAGTGGAAACCAACGAACGTCAGCCTCTCCGCAGATCTAGTAGGGTTCCTCACCCACCTGAGAGATACTTCGGTTTCTCTATGATAGTGGGAGCGAGGATTGCATCATGAGATGATGACCCAACTAGCTTCGAGCTGGCCATCAGGAGTGAGACTCTGTAAGAATGGCTGGATGTTTATCGATCTGAGATGGAATCCTTATACACCAACAAAGTATGGACTTTGGTTGCTATATCTGAAGGGTTAAATCCCCATCAGGAGCAAGTATATCTTGAGAAGATTACTTGGTGTACATGGAAAAGTTGAGACTTTCAAAGCTAGAATTGTTAAAGGTTTTCGTCATCGACCAGGCGTGGATAATGATGAAACCTTTTTCAGTAGCTATGCTTAAGTCCATCCAGATCCTACTTGCCACGGCTACATACCATGACTGCGATATCTTGTGGTTGGGTGTCTTGACTGCTTTTCTAAATGATGATTTAGAGAGCGTCTATAAGTACACAGCCAGAGGGCTTCGTAGACAGTGGGAGGAGCGGAAACGTGTGCAAGATGCTTTATAGGATAAAGCAGGCATCGCGGAGTTGGAACATCTGTTTTGATGAAGCGGTCAAAGAGTTTGACATCATCAAAATGGTAGATAAACCTTGTATAAACAAAAAGGTAGTAGGGAGTATGGTGATGATCCTCGTAGAGTACGTGGATGACATACTCTTGATAGGAAAAGAGTTTCCTATGCTACGCTCGATCAATCTCCGCTTATCACTAGGATTCTCCATATAGGATCAAAGTGATACCTACTAAATCCTGGATTTTCGATCTATGAGATAGATTTAATTGGATGTTAGGATTCTCACTAGTTGTAGTGAGATGGTATCAATCGATCCTGGGGAGAATCACTGGAAGGGTTCCAGGGTGATAAAGACGACTGAATGTCAGTCACAGGCATTGTCTTTACCCTCAGTAAAGGGACGGTATGTTGGAAGAGTTCCAAGCTTGATACCGTGGCATACTAGACGATTAAGGTTGGATACATCGCTGCTTAAGATACTACCAAAGAGGCAGTCTGGGTGTATACTGGTTCATGAGATGAACTATGTTCCTCCCATTGTGTGACAATGGAGTGGTGGCTTATGCCAAGGAACGCCGGTCCCATCAGTGATCCAGACATATTCTAAGGCAGTGTCACTTGATCATGGAGATGGTTGATCTCCAGGGAGATCGAGGTTTGGAGAGTAGACTTAGAGGACAACACAGCGGATCCACTCACAAAGGCCTGTTCCCAGAGAGAGGTTTTCATGGGATGGTTGAGTATGAGATACTACAACCACTGCTACAGATGGCCCTAGTGCAAGTGGGAGATTGTTAGTTATATGTATGCCCTAGAGGCCATTACTGTACATAGGATGTATATTGTAGTGGATGCTGGGACATATATAGGGAGGACTTTCTTGCTCGACATGATAGTATGCTATCTGGTTGAACTTTACCTTAACGTGTATACTGACTGTCTCTCTGTTACATGTTGGTAAAGCCCTTAGGATCTGTACTTGACTACCTGGACTATGATGCGGATCATACTAGTGGGGACATGGTAGTCCATAAGTACATCCTTCAAAGTCCCTAGTCGTGGGTGTATCGAGACGGGGCATCGATATACCAGAGTAGACTAGCGTGTACCTTCTCGACCCATACAGATGGGCGATGGATGATCCCATATCCATTGGTGTTTGACATCAGAGATGATATACGGGTGCTCAGTAGAGACTGGGTACACTGGACGGACTCGCCGAGAACTCCCAGATGGTATTATACCTCACGTCAAATGGCAGTTCTCTGGTGACACTCGTACAGAGTAGTCTGTTGACCCGAGATCGTCATAGAGTCTTGTGTGGTTCCCACTGTGCTTTGATTTCCATCTTACCATGTCCAAGAGGGCGTGCAAAACGGTGGTTTTGGGGTACAGTCCCGAGTCACATGGAGGCAATGAGCGATAGGAGGGGATTCGTCTCTCCCGGTATAGGGGGTTGATGTTGCGCTGTGTTCGATTGGCTATAACAGGAAATCCCTGGCCAGGGTTGCTGAGATTTACTGGTAAGTGTTACCAGTAGTTTCTCGAATTGTTATAGACCTCATATCGACACGACTTATCGAGCTATTGGGGCTGACGTTTACCACCCCTAGGCGAGATATGCGACAGATCAGACGATCAGACCGGACTGTACGGTAGTGTTACTGGTCGGATTCACTGGAGTGTGAGCGGGCTTGCTCGTCGATCTTCAGATCGCTCAATACCCGGGTGGCCGTTACGTTTAGCAGACCGCTTGCGGCTTGTGGGTGTTTGATATGATCATCATCTGCTGCCGGCGTATTGACGAGTCTTTAGAGTCCTACACAGAGGTTTCCTGGCTCAAGCGAAACGAAATAGGAGCGCATATGAGATATGTGCGGGACCGAGAATAATGCGTGTATGTGATACCGTATTTCATTCTCGCGATGAATGTGTCGAATGGTTGTATGCGATATAACCTAGTTATCGAATCAAGGATTGATTCGATAAGCCGATACATTGTATACTAGTCGGTTGTGTGCGACATGACCGGATCATTGAATCATGTGTTGATTTAATTATTTAATGCATAATTATATATTTGATATATTATTTTGCATTAACTAGTATCGGTTCACTTTAAACGGATTTTCTCGCTCGGATGTGCAAGTTGTATATGTGATATACTTTTGTGCATTTGATTGTATCATGTTTGATGATACATGATTGTTTGGTGTATGGTTTAAACCATGGTTGGTCAATGGTTAGGGTTTTCTTTTGCTTCATTTACTTATTTATTTATTCATTTATTTATCCATTTTGTTATTTTAGCAAAAGAAATATGATGAAGAGAAAATGGTGGCTTTATTTGTTTGTATTCTTTGAAGCTTCATGAACATTTGACCAAAGCAACCATTTTTGTCTTCTTGTCTAAACCTAACCATTCTTTAACCATGATTAACTCTCTACATCTAACCATGGTTTAGTTATGATAAGAATGGATAATTCTTTTCTTTTTGAATTAACTTATCATAACTATTTTCCTTCTTCTTCTTCATTCTTCAAGTGAAGAAAACCAAGGTCCATCAATGGTGATTGTTGGAAAAGAGTGAGAAATCCAAAACTAAAGTCTACCCACTTCCTATTTCTTCATCCTCTACCTCTTGCCAAGTAGTAGAGTGTGTTTACTTCACAAGTTTCATGACTTGGTGAAGTTGTGAGCTTGATCTAGCGATGCCTCGACGTAGATCATCTTCGGCATGGACATCGATGACCTAGCTCCCTTTTTCTCCGATGAAGCCGATCCTAGAGCCCGGATTTGATTTGGACAGCGGAGAGGACCTCATCTCGGAGCTATGGAGATGGAGCACCGGATCTACAAAGGTTGTATTTCCGTTTTCTCATTAGTTAAGTGTTAACTAGTTCATTATTCGCCTAGACATCTCGTTATCGATCCGTAGTTTAGGGTTTGTAGGCACCATAATTTTTGAAATTGCCATGGTTGATGGCTTGGGAGACTTCACTAGCGTGCCTAGGAACCCTACAATTGTTGTACATATGATGTATATTATAATGGATGCTTGGATATATATAGAGATGACTTTCTTGCTCGTCATGATAGTATGCTATTTGGTTTCACTTTATCTTAACATGTTGACTTGTATTGGTTTACTGTTTTTCTCTCACATGTTGATAAATCCCTTAGGATCTGTACTCAACTACTGGGACTATGATGAGATCATACTAGTGGGGCCGCGGTAGTCGATGAGTACATCCTATAACTGTTCCTAGTTGAGGGTATATCGAGACAGGGCATCGATACACCAGAGTAGACTAGCGTATACGCATCTTGACCCATATGATGGGCGATGGATGATCCCATATCCATCGGTGTTAGACATCAGAGATGGTATACGGGTGCTCAGTGGAGACTGGGTACACTGGACGTGTAAGTGCACGGCGGCGCCCCGGCCGTCAATCCGACGGCCAAATGCGGAAGCGGTGATAAACTTTAATTTTTACTTGAACTGGCTAACCGCCGCGCACTAATACCCGGATCGAACCACTAACTAGTCCTAGCTATCTACAAGAAAGGGAGGAGAGATATACCGACAGATCCGAGTCCTCCGGTCTTCTCGTCGTCGTCCCGATCTCCTGCGGAATGTCCCGTCTCCTCCTCGCCGCCGGAAGTGCACCACATCGCCTACTTCTTTTACGGGCTCCCACCTCAATGCCGAGGCAACTCAGGCACAAAGCTGGCTAGTTGACGTGCCCAAGGTTTGCTGTAGAATATCTAGTGAGTAAGTCTCATTTTAGGGTTTATGAGGTTGCCATGTTGGAGGAATTTTGCACAAAGATATTCATGGATGCTTGCTAAGAGAAACAAATGAGCATATCATCAAGATGAGCTCGGCCAGGCACCTAATTGTGCTCACTGGAAAATCATGTGGGTAGGTGGCAAAAATTAAGTCTCTGGGAATACCAAATCAGGCCCCCCCTGCAAATGAATTAACTCAAGCAACCCAAAAATAATTCATCAACATAATGAATGTGGGGGCCACGAAATGGCATGAATGGAAATTAACCACACAAACAAATCTCTCCCCTCTCTCACAGCATATGTGGCCGGCCCCCACACAAGAAAATGGGTGGAGAAAAAGAATGGAAAATCTCAAGTGCAAAAAGAATTGATAAAGATAAGGTCACACCAAATTTCTTTTCAACTCAAATCAAACAACCATCAAATTAATGCAAAGGAGGTGACAAGAAAAGGATCTCATCATGATGGAGGTACTAATGCAATAAAGCCCACCACAAATAAGTTATTTGCAAACTGCAAATAACCCCTCCAACGAAAAGTCCGGCCGTGAAGGAACAATGAAAAACTGGCCGGAACGGAATGCAAACTGGCAACCTCAGAAAACCGATCCCGTAATAAATTACAGGAAAACCCCACTACTGCAAATACATGCCCGCATTTGTATTTCCACTGAACACAAATACAAAGTGACAAAACTACACTATCTAACACTAGGATCCGGCTTAAGCCAAAGCCGGCTAGTAAAAACCGTCCGATCACGATCCGTGCAATACCGCACATATCTGATCGAACCCTGCCATATCTCCATACGGCCTCTACAGCCTTTCGCCCGAAAGCTGAGTAACAGAATGTAGGGGACTCTAAAGACTCGTCAACACCTTGGTTGTGGATTTAACCACTAGCACGTCAGAGGTATAAGCCAATACGTAACGGGCTACCAGGTATTGACTAAAAGGGATGTCTGTGAGCGAACTCAGTCTGACAACCCTACTGAGCCTGTCAGTGACAATATCCGTACAGTCCGGTCCGTTCGTCTATGAGTATCGCATGGCGGGCCTAGGGGGTTAGTAAAAGTCAGACCCCCAAAAGCGGTACAAGTCGTGTCGGAGTGTAGCCCAGAACACCCTGAGATACTACTGGAATACCTACCAGTAAATCTCCTTGCCTTGGCCAAGGACTTCGTGTAATGGCTCTCCTAGACACAGCGCGACCTCACCCCCAATACCGGGAGAGACGAACCCCTGAAGATACGCTCACTGCCTCCATGTGGCTCGGGACTGTACCCAACTAAAACCTGTTTGCACGACTCCTTTGAGCCGTGGTAGGGTAGTAATCAAAGTACAGTGGGAACTCACACGAGACAAATGACGATCCCCAGGTCGATGAACTAACCTGCACACATGTCACCAGGGAACTGCCATCTGACGTCTGGTATATGACCAACTAGCATGTTCCCGGCGAGTCCTGTCCGGTGTACTCATAACCCAATGAGCATCTGTATACATCTTAGGTGATCCAACTGACACCAGTGGCTTGTGAGACCTGCCACCGCCCCTCGTCGGGGTCTCGACTGTATACACTAGTCTACTCTGGAGTATCGATGCCCTGTCTCGAAACTCACACGACTAGGGACCATTTAAGGATATGCTTATAGACCCCAGCTCCCACTTATATGATCGCCCTCATACTGCTGGTGGTCAAGCAAGAATCCTAGGGGCTCTATCAATGTGTAATAGCAACTTGTCAGGTCACCTAAAATAGTACACGATGATAAAGGTAAATCAGATAGCATACTATCATCTCGAGTAAGACTGTCCTACCGGGATAGGTCCTCCATCAATCATTGCAATCACGTGCCTGTGACCTAATAATTGACTCTGAGGGCACTATCTCCAACAATCTCCCACTTGCACTCAAGGCTAATTATTGCGATGTCGCATACTCACAGCCCGTGTGATACTGAACATCCAACTCCTGTACTAGTCAGTCTCACAAAGCTCGTTTGCGAAACTATTGCGTTCGAGGAATAGCCTTAGTGAGTGGATCCGCTTTGTTGTATCTTTCTATGTCTCTCTATATCTCAAGCTCGCGGAGAAAACCCATCTCCCGAAATGAGCAATACCTGTCTTAGAATGTGTCTGGATGTCTGATGGGACCTAGCTCATAAATGAACTCCAAATCCAAACTTCTTAGACTGTATCGTCAACTGAACTTAATCAGTATCCTGTGCCATGCCTCCCTCAGTATTGCCTTGGACCAACTGTCCAAAATACTGCCCCTCGTCAGAAGGAAAATTATAACTCTGACAACCTCCTTGTCGTCCAAGTCACCTTGGAAGCCTGGAATGATAACTGTTTCCCGAATGAGGCTGTCGTTATCATATCCCTAGAACATCCACTTATGTTCTAAAACTGCTTCCGACCGTTTCTCCAGGATTGGATTAATGTCAACTTATTGCATTTAGTGCAAGAACAACATCTGGTGTGGTACTTGACATCTCACGATTGACTCAATTGCCTGAGCAAGTGATCTGTCAATCATGCGCATCCCTCTCCGCTTTAGTCTATAAGACACCTTTAGGGAGGGTGACTCCATCTTCTGCAGGTACACTGCCGTGCATGGAGTCGTCCATTTTAAATACTATTAGAATGCTGTCTAAGTACCCTGATTGGGAAACCACCCAAATCTAGATCTAAAACCATATATCTAGTAACTAGTATGTCAGATATAAAATCCAAGTCCCATGTGGAGAAACCACTGTGTGACGACCAAAGAATAACCGATCATAGTATAGGAATATCACTTCCTACTCTGTGTATGTCATCCAAATACCATGACATCACACCCTACTACCTTCTCAACAGATCCATCCCCTATTCTGATGAAGTCAAACCCATGAATGTCACGTCAGAAACAGATGATCTATCTCCGCTACATCTGCTTTAGTCTATAAATAGACATAAGCTACCTGTCCACCAATGCTTCCGCCGCTCCCACTGACTAAGACAACCCTCTGGCAGAGTTATATAGACGTCCACTTCTAAAACTAGTTTAGAACGACGCTATACTCATCCTCCCGCCGGGTCTCGCAGCCTGGAACAACAGCAATGTTAATTGTGGGTAAACAAGAACTTCCCTGTCACCGTCCTTGAGGCTACCGTAGTACCTCTCGGGTGCCTGAAGTTACCCGTCGTATCTGTGGAGTGGCCAATGGAATGCCAATCCAGATTGAATCTTTAGGTTCCTTGTCAAATCTTCAGTAATCGTTTGTGGTTCTGGAATCACTTCCAGTTCTACCATACTCCCACTACTGTTTTCTGAAAAAATCCATTTTTAATAAAACTGTGGCGAGTCTAGAACAATATTGCTATTGTTCATCCAGATGGTAGAAAGTCAACCCTCGTCATAGCCTGGGTCAACCCACAAACAGCCATTACAGAAACATGCCTAGATTTGTCCAATGTCTGGTTTTAAGCATAAACCGGACAACTCCCCGTACCTTAACATCGTTAAGATACGAACTGTTCTATATCCCATATAGGACCAGAGGCACTGATTTAACTGAACCAGATCCAAATCATGCAACTGTCTCCAGTGCATGTCAACTAAATGGAAGGAGGCCGATCAGCGTTACTCAACTTAGGAACACTTCCAATTATGAGTAACCTGAAAGAGAAGTAAGATCTCTTTATCATTACTATCAACTGAATACCATACACAAGTATCTACATCTTCGATCACTTTGAAGAATCCCGATACTTGCTACACCTGGTTCTCTACTCTATTCAAATGCTTGTAACTTCTCAAAATTCGGACCCTGTGTTTCCACGAAACACCGGTCTAAAAACTAGAGAAGTCATAAGTAAACCGAATATAGTATGAGGACCAACCCCTCTGTCCTGATGGACCCTGGACAACATACAATACTCTGCATAAGTCCCTTGAGTCTGATAACTCATTCACTGTGTGTCGTAGGTTGAAAACTGTACTTATGGTCAAGAAGAATTACACCGCTACTTAATGCTCCTTACCTAACCATCCACTGATATAGGTAAATGTCGTAGACATAATTTCAGAAAGGTATATCTCACTCTATGAAAATAGACGTACAGATATATCAATTTGAAATTGGTGCATAACTGCGGATATTTAAAACCAAATATTTACCGACCGGCAAACACCCAGGTGACTTTCTCAAATATCATCGATTACAACGAATCCCGATATAATGAGGATGATCACCTAATTTCCAATAACTTACTCCCACTCATCATCTGTAAAACCATACAGATGTGAGAATCGTACCTGGTAAATACATACCCTGGAGTAAGTAACTAATCGGGAAATCAGTTTTCCTTTAACATTACACAGTGAAACTGAAACATTGAAATGTTTCGATGGGGTATCCTGGTATTCCTAGTAATGCCTCTTCCAGATTCACGACTGTAACCGTATAGTTCTTTGCCACCTCTCCAAATCCCTTCATATGTCTTTAGTCTTTACCTTCTGCACACCCCTTTAGGCTGGTTTTCTTCCTTCCCTACCGTTCGGCACCAGCCTATGGTTTGGAAGAAGACTATCCAATAAGCATAATGGGTGTACTGTCCTAATCCTAGGAGCACTCGCAAAGCGAGAGAAGGTGAAGATAAAAGACAACCGAATAAACCTTATTCCTATTTCTCCTGAACCAGAATCCATCCCCGAACTGGAACAAGTTCCTTTCGAGTTCGTATATAACCATACGATGGAGTATCCAATAAACTGTGGATCTTCGTAGTGATACGGAGTGTCCTCGAGAAATTCAAAGGTGATTTAGGATTGGCGAAGGAATACTTGGTTTGGTCATGAATATCTGTTGCAATTTACTTTGCCCTCTTACTAATCCCTTGCTTTGTCTTAACTTAATACCTTCTGTACACCATCGTTATGCTAATTGGTTTTTTTCATTCCCTACCGGTCGGCACCAGCCTAAGGTTTGGAAGAAGACTATCCAATTTGCGTAATAGGTGTACTATCTCCTAAACCAAGGAGTACTCGCAACCTGAGAGAAGGTAAAAGGAAAAGACAACTGAATAATCCTATCCGTTTTCTCCAGAACCGGAAACCATCCTCGAATAAATTCTTTCGAGTTCGTATCTAACCATACGATGGTTTTGTCCAATGGAAGTGGACGTTCGTAGTAAAACGGGGTGTCCTGGAGAAAAGGGTAAAAGTAGGAGTGGCAATGAGGTATGCAACTCTGACAATCCAAAAGCCAGTGTTTAAGAAGGTTCGGTCAACCTGGTCACTGAGTCATAGTCTTAGGGTCGGGTCAATGGTCGCTGCCAAAGAGAGAGTGAAAAGAAACACTCAGCGTGCACTCTTACCTAGATCAGAATGGTTACCAATTTATCTAATCTGGAAACCTCCCACTGTACCTCAAATTCTCCTCCAAACCTGAAAGAAGAATTAGTCGGGAACACCCGAGGAGTAAACCAACTCATCAGTGGGAATCGGGATCCAACTATCATCGCATGATAACATGACGGAATCCGCTCACGTCATCATACTCCAGAAGGTATGCGCATATCTGGCAAGTTTCAGTTCTTTTGAAACTCCCGATGTGATTTCTGCCCCATGCTCTTATGACCTTGACTTTGGCCAACAAATCATAAGTCACATGTCAAGTTCTACCCGTCATTCTCCAGGTTGATTCGAATCCACCCGCACAAGCCCTTGACTTTGGCCAACAAGGCTATACGACTGTTCCAAACCAACGCATCTATCTATGCTGCATATGAATAACCAACAGCTACCAAACACTGTGCCTTGACTTTGGCCAACAAACACAGCTTGAATACTATTGACTGCCCATATGAAACGACGGAGGGCTACGAATGGTTTCTGGCGAAAACCTTTAACGTAATGAACTTGATATCGTTGAAGGAACTGATAGCTTTTTAAAAGTATAGTGATGAAAACCTTTGCTAAAGAGGTCACTCCCGGTGAAGGGATCTCGGCTCTTTCCCCGTAGAATGAGGTGCAGGATATTCCAACTGAATACCACGGTGCAAAGCAAAAGTAATCGGCTATAGTGAAGTTAATGCCCTGACGCAAACTTCTGTCCAAGGGGTCACTCCCGGTGAAGGGATCTCGGCCCTTGCCTCGTCGACTGAGGAGCAGGATATTCTAAATGAATACCGCGATGCAAAACAAAAGTGAACGTCCTTGCAATAACAGCTTTTTGAAAAGTGTTCCAACAACATCAGATTAGGTTTGTTTTAACTTGCATTGATCCGAATCAATGCAGTCCCATCAATTGATCACACCAAAAAGAACGAAAATATATTGATGTGCGTATATGCCATCCGCATTCGCCACTGGGTCCCGTCATTACCTGTTAGGTTAGCTAACTAACGACAGAGCGGGGACTGGACTAGCGCGGATGCAAAACATATACTACATCTACTAATATATATACCAATATATTATATTCGCTCAAGGCGTGATAAGAAATGCAACATCACAGAAAATGTACAGCATCACAGAAACAATACAGATATCTGGGATCCCCGGGTTTCACAGAGCCACTACTGAAACCCGACGTTCCCCTGGTCGTGTGGATAGCATGTGCAATGAAATCCTAGACCCCTACGGGCGCGGCAAGTCACCCGCCAAAACCTGAAGCGAGGCAGCCCCCTTCAGCACCGTGAATGGACCACCCAGCGCTTCACGGAATCCGGTAACTTGGGCACCCCTCCTGGGTCAACCTGTACCCCCTACGAGTACGGCGAATAGCCCGCCAATTCTAGAGTAAAGCCCCCTCCGTCTCAATGCCATGAGATGCGGGCTTGTTGCCCTCTAGAACCCGGCTATCCGTGCACCCCTCCGCGGGGTAATCCTAGTACAGAAAGTAAAATATACATACAACGGGTATATCGACCGCAACCAGGCCGTGCCCCAAAATAATAATACAATCAGGCAGTGACGGCAGTCCACATGTCGGACGCTCGCCCTCAATATCAAATGTACATAATACAACCACAACTGTACTAGCATTGCATCCAGGCTATCCCCCACGACCGATCCACAACATCACAGCAAAAACAGAACATCAACGTGAAAGTCACGTTCGCAAATCCGTCTAACCGGGCTATAGCAGTTAGACTGGATTTACCGATCAAGTGACATTCACGGTCGCAGATTTAATGTAAATACTGTGAAATAATGTGTTTAAAATATCCGATCAATCAAAATTATAATAAGTGGGCCCCAAGCACTACTGTAGCACATCAAGAAAATCTGGGCCCAATATTAATATTCCAAAACCCCAATTTTAACCCAAGAAAGATACGGTAGAAATTTGGTGCAGGGATCCCCACAGTGTGCGGTGGAATCGCGGCCCAAAGGGGGGTTTTGGCCGCGGTTCCGCGCCTCCACTGTGGATTCACCCTGTCGAATTTCTACAGTAGCTTAGTAGTCTCCAGTACATAAATTTTATACAACCTGAAAAATTTTTGGAGACTAAAAAATTTCAACAGAAAACTGTCGCTAGGAAAAATGTAGATTTTGGAATTTTGGTCGATCGGAAATGCAAAACACATTAAACCAAGCTAGACTAAGTTAATGGCGAGGCTCTGATACCACTGTAAGTGCACGGCGGCACCCCGGCCGTCAATCCGACGGCCAAATGCGAAAGCGGTGATAAACTTTAATTTTTACTTGAACTGGCTAACCGCCGCGCACTAATACCCGGATCGAACCACTAACTAGTCTTAGCTATCTACAAGAAAGGGAGGAGAGATATACCGACAGATCCGAGTCCTCCGGTCTTTTCGTCGTCGTCCCGATCTCCTGCGGAATGTCCCGTCTCCTCCTCGCCGCCGGAAGTGCACCACATCGCCTACTTCTTTTACGGGCTCCCACCTCAATGCCGAGGCAACTCGGGCACGAAGCTGACTAGTCGACGTGCCCAAGGTTTGCTATAGAATATCTAGTGAGTAAGTCTCATTTTGGGGTTTATGAGGTTGCCATGTTGGAGGAATTTTGCACAAAGATATTCATGGATGCTTGCTAAGAGAAACAAATGAGCATATCATCAAGATGAGCTCGGCCAGGCACCCAATTGTGCTCACTGGAAAATCATGTGGGTAGGTGGCAAAAATTAAGTCTCTGGGAATACCAAATCAGGCCCCCCCCCGCAAATCAATTAACTTAAGCAACCCAAAAATAATTCATCAATATAATGAATGTGGGGGCCACGAAATGGCATGAATGGAAATTAACCACACAAACAAATCTCTCCCCTCTCTCACAGCATATGTGGCCGGCCCCCACACAAGAAAATGGGTGGAGAAAAAGAATGGAAAATCTCAAGTGCAAAAAGAATTGATAAAGATAAGATCACACCAAATTTCTTTTCAACTCAAATCAAACAACCATCAAATTAATGCAAAGGAGGTGACAAGAAAAGGATCTCATCATGATGGAGGTACTAATGCAATAAAGCCCACCACAAATAAGTTATTTGCAAACTGCAAATAACCCCTCCAACGAAAAGTCCGACGGTGAAGGAACAATGAAAAACCGGCCGGAACGGAATGCAAACTGGCAACCTCAGAAAACCGATCCCGTAATAAATTACAGGAAAACCCCGCTACTGCAAATACATGCCCGCATTTGTATTTCCACTGAACATAAATACAAAGAGACAAAGCTAAACTATCTAACACTAGGATCCGGCTTAAGCCAAAGCCGGCTAGCAAAAACCGTCCGATCACGATCCGTGCAATACCGCACGTATCTGATCGAACCCTACCATATCTCGATACGGCCTCTACAGCCTTTCGTCCGAAAGCTGAGTAACAGAATGTGGGGGACTCTAAAGACTCGTCAACACCTTGGTTGTGGATTTAACCACTAGCACGTCAGAGGTATAAGCCAATACGTAACGGGCTACCAGGTATTGACTAAAAGGGACGTCTGTGACCGAACTCAGTCTGACAACCCTTCTGAGCCTGTCAGTGACAATATCCATACAGTCCGGTCCGTTCGTCTATGAGTATTGCATGGCGGGCCTAGGGGGTTGGTAAAAGTCAGACCCCCAAAAGCGGTACAAGTCGTGTCGGAGTGTAGCCCAGAACACCCTGAGATACTACCGGAATACCTACCAGTAAATCTCCTTGCCTTGGCCAAGGACTTCGTGTAATGGCTCTCCTAGACACAGCGCGACCTCACCCCCAATACCGGGAGAGACGAACCCCTGAAGATACGCTCACTGCCTCCATGTGGCTCGGGACTGTACCCAACTAAAACCTGTTTGCACGACTCCTTTGAGCCGTGGTAGGGTAGTAATCAAAGTACAGTGGGAACTCACACGAGACAAATGACGATCCCCCGGTCGATGAACTAACCTGCACACATGTCACCAGAGAACTGCCATCTGACGTCCGGTATATGACCAACTAGCATGTTCCCGGCGAGTCCTGTCCGGTGTACTCATAACCCAATGAGCACCTGTATACATCTTAGGTGATCCAACTGACACCAGTGGCTTGTGAGACCGGCTACCGCCCCTCGTCGGGGTCTCGACTGTATACACTAGTCTACTCTGGAGTATCGATGCCCTGTCTCGAAACTCACACGACTAGGGACCATTTAAGGATATGCTTATAGACCCCAGCTCCCACTTATATGATCGCCCTCATAATGCTGGTGGTCAAGCAAGAATCCTAGGGGCTCTATCAACGTGTAATAGCAACTTGTCAGGTCACCTAAAACAGTACACGATGATAAAGGTAAACCAGATAGCATACTATCATCTCGAGTAAGACTGTCCTACCGGGATAGGTCCTCCATCAATCATTGCAATCACGTGCCTGTGACCTAATAATTGACTCTGAGGGCACTATCTCCAACAGGACGGACTCGCCGAGAACTCCCAGATGGTGATATACCACACGTCAGATGGCAGTTCTCCGGTGACACTGGTACAGGGTAGTCTGTAGACCCGAGATCGTCATAGAGTCTTGTGTGGTTCCCACTGTGCTTTGATTTCCACCTTACCACGTCCAAGAGGGCGTACAAAACGGTGGCTTTTGGGTACAGTTCCGAATCACATGGAGGCAATGAGCGATAGGAGGGGATTCGTCTCTCCCGGTATAGGGAGTTGATGTTGTGCTGTGTTCGATTGGCTATAACTGGAAGTCCCTGGCCAGGGCTGATATAGAGATTTACTGGTAAGTGTTACTAGTAGTTTCTCGACCCGTTATGAGCCACACATCGACACGACTTATCGGTTACTGGGGTCTTACGTATACCACCACTAGACTTGATATGCGACATATCAGACGAACAGACCGGACTGTATGGGAGTGTTACTGGTTGGATTCACAGGAGAACGCATAGGCTAGCTTGTTGATCTTCTGATCGCTCAATACCTGGGTGGCTGTTACGTTTAGCTGACCGCTTGAAGCTTGTGGGTGTTTGATATGATCATCACCTGCTACCGGCGTATTGACGATTCTTTAGAGTCCTACACAGAGGTTTCTTGGCTCAGGCGAAACGGAGTAGTGGCACATATGTGATATGCGCAGGAGCAAGAATAATGCGATATGGGATACCGTATTATATTCTCGCGATAATTAGTTATGAACCGGTTCATCGGATCATGTATTGATTCGATGAATCGGTACATGATGTATTAGTCGGTAATATTCGATATAGCCGGATCGTCGAATCAATTGTTGATTCGATGATTTAATGTATAATAATATATATGATATATTGTATTACATTATCTAATATTGGCTCGCTTTATTATTTCATTTTCTCAGTGGATGATACATTGATATATATATGCGATATATGTTAATTGTATTATTTTCCTTTGTTACAAATATATAATATATATGTGACATATATTATTGTGACATGATATGATTAATTGTTAAACATGTTTAAGGATAATTAATTGAGGTTAGGGTTTGATTAGGGTTAGTTGCTTCATGCACCTTCTAGAAGCTTTATTCTTTTGTCATTCTTAGGATATTTTTGGATGACACTTATTTAACCCAACCAAACCCTAACTCTAGTTATTTCTCTACTAAATCCTAGCCACTCATCCTTGACCATGGTTTACATTTCAATCATATAGCTTTGTTTTCTATTCATCACAAAAGATAGAATTCATTTTATCATTTCCATTATCATCTTCTTCTCTCTTGAAGAAAGCTCACTAGATTTTCTTTATGTGATAAATAAATATGAGAAAATGATTTAAAAAAAAAGCAAAAATACTACTCTCTCATCCTCATCTCATCTAGCCCATGAGATTAGTGTGTTCATCTCTTTTGAGTGAGAAAGCTTGAGTCTTTGCAACTTCGAGGTAGATCATCGGAGATTTGGAATACTTCGAGCTAGCATGGATCGTTCGAGTCGTGGAGCCTCTCATGAGTCCGGGAGATCGTGGATCGCGGCAAAGGGACTTCTACTCGGAGCTTGTGAAGTGAAGGAGCGGACTACAAAGGTTGTAATCCCTCACACTTAGATAAAAGTTATCTTCTTGCATGTTAAACCCTAATAATCTAGCAAAGATCCCGGCTTTGGGTTGTTCGGCACGTCTAAATTTTTATCCGGGCATGTTTGATGCCTTATGAACCTTCAAAAGAGTGCCTAGGAACCCTACACTAAGGATTTTAGAGAAGAGCATTTCAAGGTCTCTTCTACTATTCCAAGTTTCAAGGTGCGTGATTGTGCAAATTGTAGGGTATACATTTTCAGAATTTAGACTTAAACTAGGAACTATTTTTTAAACTTATACTCTAATAAGAACATCAATACTCTTCCTTCATTTTGACTTAACCCAAGAAGTGAACCCAAAATTTGCCTATATCTAAATAAACTACAAGGCATATACTTTCTACCGTTAAACTTTAAGGAATGTTATTTTTAGGGTTTTTAATTCACTAAGTCTAAGATCTAGTTGTTCCTAACCAGTTAACCTATTAGTCAAACTCAAGTCAATTAGCCAAAATTGAATACAATTATTTTTATAATTTTTGATTTTTTTCAATTTTTATGGGTTTTCAAATAAATATGCAAATGCAAAAAAAAATATGTATAAATGAATGCGAAGGAAAAAGACGTACCGAGCATACCCCCAAACTTAAACTTGGCAGTGTCCTCACTGTCATGCTAAACCAAGAGGGTCAAAATGTCGGCACTCCCCTATTTATTTATTTATAATTTTTTTTTTTAGAAAAAAGAAAACAAAAAGATATATACATATATACAACAAGCATCCCCCCTAAACTTAAGCTTGGCCTTACACAAGCCAAAGGTTAGCACCAACCATTCAAAAATCTTATCGTGGAAATGGTATAGTTGGTGCAAGAAAATGAGAAGCACGCGAGACCGTGTGGAAAGAAGAATGGTAGAATACGGTCTCGGTGGGGGAGAAGAATGGCGAAAAGAAGAAGGAAGTGGTGTACGATCTTGAGGGTGTAAATTTAGTGAATAAATTAGCGCAATATGTGATGACCGATATGTTATAAGCGATTGCGCTAACCTATCTACTCGTCGAGAAATGGGATCAAATCCCTCAAGATTCGCAAGAAAACATGGGTACGCCGAACTTGGTATCGGAGATGAAAGCGTAACGGTCATTTGTACGGTCGGGACAATAGGAGAGACAAAAGGGAGTGACTCAAACTCGGACGGTGAGTCATCAACATCGTTCAAAAAAGTGAAACACTCGTAAGTGTTATCATCTGTGAGAACAGAATCGGATTCAAAGGAAAATCTTTCAAGCTCACAGTCTTCAAGCGGGGTCGGAACGATGGGAAGGAGGGAGGGTGATATAGCAGTCAAAGGTTCAGGAGGATGAATTGGAAAATCAGACACATCAAATAAAAATGATTCAACCTCAATATTATCCTCAAGACTCTCCTCAATACTATCCTCAATATTCAACTCATCCATGCCATTATCATCAAAATCTAGACGCATATGAGATTCGGGAGAAACATTTAATAACTCATGATGATGATTTGAACATAAAATTTCAAGCAAATCGACAGGTTCATCATCCGAAATATCCCCGGCGTCTATATCCTCAATCTAGTGAAAATCAATTTCTTTAGACACCTCATCAGTATGGATATGTATCGATTTAGGTTCTAGAGTGGAGGTGTAAAGATCGAAAGAATTAGGTGCGGTTTCACTCGAAAGCGGTTCCTCACAATTTGGCAAATCAAGCACTAAAAAATCACACAACTCGTTTATATTTTCAACAGGTGAACTATTTAGGGCAATCGATGGAAAACAGGAGTTGTGGGCTTTAATTGGGTACGGGTAGGTTTGATTTGCAATCCTCTCTCATTCTCACTCTGTCCAACCGCCTCCTTATACATTAAAAAATTTTGAGCTAGCGGGAAACTAGCCACCGGTTCACTAGGTTGCATAAGGGCGGCCATGGATGCTTCCATATTCCTCATCATTTTATTTGTTGCAGCAATATATGCCTCCAACGACTCTTCCAAACTAGACTTAGGTGGTGAGGGGGTTTCAGTAAAAGATTCAACATTGGTTGGATATGTGAAACTCCCTAATGGCTGTGTCGAAACAGTGTCTAGTGAAGGTGGGAAGGTCGGGTATGACTGGTAGGAAGTGGGTGGTAAGACAGGGGTAGGATCAACATATGGATAAGAAGGTGTATAATCGTGCGGATCCCTAAAACTAGATGAGTGGAGATGGGTGAATGATCGACTGCGAGATTGAGCAATATGCTCAGCAATGGACATCGGCCTAGGAGTGACAGAAGGACTTGAAGAAGTGGTATCAACATATGTAGGTTGTAAAGGTTGACTCGGTTGACACAAAGTGGGTTGAAAAGCCAAACTATTTCTCCTAGATGCCTCTATTTGATCTTTCAAAGATATTTTTGGCAAGGAGGGATTGTCTTTAAATTGACCGAACAAATTGACGTATGACGCAAAATTAGGTTCGGGATACCAAAGTTCGGCTAATGATTTTTTATGTGAGGTACCTATGTTGTAAGAAAAGGGGGAAAGAAGGAAAGTTTATTGTGGTGCAAGGATTTATTTGGGGCTAAAAAAATTTTGCAAGTTCTATAAAATATTTTTCCTTTTTATTTTCATTTTTCATTGATTTTTTTTTCTTTCTTTTTCTTTCTTTATTTGGAAAAATTTTGTTGCAAAAAGATTTTAGAGAAAAGATATGCAACAGCAAAATATTTTATAGAAAAGATATGCAACAGCAAAATATTACTTGCAATCTATTTCATTTCAAGCGGGGCCCAAAAATCCTGCACAAGATTGTTATATGGAAGGGAATATATTTCTAAAGTGCACAAAATCCTGCAGGAATTTCCAGAAAATATATTTCAAAATTTACAGAAAAGAGACAGTGGGGCTTACAGAAAAAATTCGCCAGATGATGCCTCGAGATGACCGCCTTTCCGCGGTTAATGTGATGTTCCCACCGCGGTTCCGCGGTGGAGTAGCGGGCTCGGATCCCCAAAAAAATTTTGATGCTTTGATTCGTCAAGACGGCCGCGGTTCCGCGGCCTAAGGTGGGTTTTGGCCGTGGAATCGCGGCGGGTTGGGGGGTTTGGGTCTCCAAAATTTTTGTGCTTCTCTGTTTTTTAAAATCCCTTCTGTTGCGATATCTCTTTTTCCGTTTCGCTTTCTGGAAATTTCCAGATCCGAATTTGTATATCCTGCAAAAAATTCAACCACAAAGTATCCCTTCCAAAAATAACAAATTATATATATTTTTATATTTTTTTGATTTTTTTTCCAGATTTTTATGTTTTTTTATAAAAATTTTATGATTAACCCGAAATTGCGAAAAGGAAAGTTCTACGCCATCCCCGGCAACGGCGCCATTTGATTGAATGATTCAGCGTGCTTGCGCTTTCTAAAAGATAGATCAAAAATATTTGTAACCGCAATCAAGAACGGCGTCGCATGAAGCTAGCCGGTCAGTACGGGTCGGTCCCTGGCTGGTTTGGCATCATCCCTCAAATGAATGTGATGTTCAACGATCAGGGGACTAATCCCCTTGATGTCCGCCATGGACCAGCCAAAAGCTTGCCTATTGCTGTGCAAGACCGTGAGAAGGGCTCTCTCTTGCTCGGGAGCTAGAGAAGCCGAGATGATATCAGGGAGGGTCTCATTCTCACCCAAGTAAGCGTAATTAAGGTGAGACGGCAAAGGCTTGAGTTCGAGCGTTGGAGGTGAAACAATTGAAGGCAAGATTGGTGAAAAGGTCTCGAACTCAAACGATTCCAGCAAAGGTTCAAAATGAGTGTAAGCGACCGAGTTGGATGGTTCAGGTAACTCATCCGGAAATTCATAGGATTCCTACTCGGGTGGTGACAGGCTAAGATCGGTCGAGAAAGTGAAACACTCGTAGTCATTGTCGGGCGCAGAAGCAGCAGCAGGTTCAAAGAGGAACGCACTAGTGGCGTTAAGGTTATCGTGATCGAACAAAAACTCCTTGAATTCACACTCCTCTGAGGTGATCTCCTGGATTGAGCAAACGTCTAGTATATGAGCATTAGGTTCGGAGGGCTGATTCCCTGATTGAGTGATTCAGCGTGCTTGCGCTTTCTAAAAGATAGATCAAAAATATTTGTAACCGCAATCAAGAACGGCGTCGCATGAAGCTAGCCGGTGAGTACGGGTCGGTCCACAGGGATTTTGTGAATTTCCGATTCGTTCTTATGAGTTAATTCCGAAGGGTGTTCGGATTGATTATTAAATCTAAAATCCTAAATTATTCTACCTAGGGCAATTAATTGAAAGTTATAATTAGGGCAGAGAAATAAAATCTATACTAGGGCAGGAAAATAAATTTAATCTAAGGCATGAATTGAAATTATCTAGGGCAAGAAAATAAACAAATCTACTTACTTTACAGATGCATTTCTCCACTCATCCATGCAGGGTTGTCAGATCTGAATTTCAGAATTGAAGAGAGGCACCGATGCTCTCCAAAAAGGATTTTGGAATTTTTATTAAAAGGAGGCATAAAGAATTACAAGCTTTAGAGTTCTATTTATAGGAAATAGAAACCCTAGGGTTACATTTGACCCGCATGTCTACATTTACACAAATACCCCTAGGTAGACCCATTCAGCGCCATGCAAGACTTGGTAAAATTTTCTGCCATCAAATCCTCAGACCCACCGCGGAACCGCGGCCCCAGCCAGGGTTTGGCCGCGGTTCCGCGGCCAAACTAGAGAGTTGGGCTCTGGGCTTTTGGTTCTTGCTTTCTGGATCTTTGGTCTTCTGAATTCTGTGGTTCTTTTCTGAATTTGGCTTCTGATTCTTTCCCAGATTTTCCAGTGAACATTGTTGTGGATTTTAACCGTTTCTTCGAGACGAAAACTTGGACCTTGTGTTGCCTTGTAGTTTATGAACTGATCTTCATGTAGGCTTGATCAAGGTCCTTCTATTTGTTGGTTGCAGTTCCACTTTTGCATCGTCTTTTCTCTTTTTCACTGTTTTCTGTCCAAAAGCCTGTAACCTGTAACATGTAGCAGACATGCATCAAAAGCATCTGTTTATTTATAAAAAGAATAAGAATGGGGAATATAATAATGCAATATTATGGTGTGAACATTCCCCAACCTAAAAATGTTGAGTTCAATTGTCATGTTTCCAAAAGATAGGTTCATCGAACCATTTCGACAATTGATCACAGCATTTGAGGTTGCAAGGAATGGGCGACCGAGTATCACCGGAATTTGATTCCGGGGGTTAGCTACAGGCTGTGTGTCTAAAACAATGAAGTCAATGGGGAAAATGAAGTCCCCAACCTTGATTAACACATCCTCTAGCTCACCCCTAGGATGGGTGATTGATCGGTCGGCCATTTGGAGAGTGCAGTGTGTGGGTTTCAGCTCTCCTACACCTAGTTGCTCATATACTGAGTACGGAAGCAGGTTAACACTGGCACCAAGTTCTAATAGTGTGCGGTTGATGTTCTTATCTCCAATGGTAATAGAAATCGTAGGACAGCCATGGTCCTTCCGTTTTTGAGGTAAAGATTGGGTAAGAGCATCACTCACAGTACTAGCCAAGAAAACTTTCTTGGGTACCTGGGATTTCCTCTTTTTCGTGCACAAGTCCTTTAATATTTTAGAGTAGGAAGGGACTTGTTAGACATCATCTAAAAAGGGAATGTTGATATTAACCTGTTTAAACAACTCCATAATCTTCTCCATTTGTGGATTTTGTTTATTGGACCTCAACCGGTTTGGAAATGGAATGTTTTTAAAATTGGTTGAGTCCAATGCTTGTGGAGGAGATTGTGGAGTTAGAACGGATCCCAGAGCTGGAGTTTTCATGGAGTGAGAAGTGGGTCCGTTTAGATCAGAAGAAGAGGAAGAGCCTTTTGAAGAATGGAGAATGGGCTAAGAAGACGAAGAAGAAGAAGAAGAAGCGGCCGGGGTGTTATCGTCGATCCGTGTGCCAATGTTGTTTTGCAGCATCCTTCCAGATCTCAATGTAGTCACGGCACTCACATTATTGTTCTATTGTTCAAGAGCAACATGTACATTATGTGGGTGACCGGGATTTGGGAGTGGCTGGGACGAAAGCTTCCCCTTCTCTCGCTCGCTTAAGGCCGCATTCAGTTGTGCTATCTGGGCTTCGATAGTTTTGATGCTTTGCCTGTGAGCGGCAGTGTCTTGCACCAAAGATTGAATGCAAGACTGGATGTTGGCAGTGGACTGAGTTGATTTCTTTACAAACGCCTCCAGACTTCGTTCGAGCGAGGAAACCTTATCGTTGTTTGACGGAACAAAGTTGTTTTGGGGAAAAGAATTGTTGGGTGCAAAGTTGTTCGTCTGATTTTGAAAAGGTTGGGGTTGGAAGGGCTGCTGAAATTGATGTTGAGTTTGTTGCTGAGCTTGTTGTTGCGGAGGAAGGGGCGTCTGGAAATTGTTGCCTTGGAATTGATGCTGGATCTGATTCCAGGCGAAGTTGGGGTGGTTCCTCCAAGCGGGATTGTAGGTGGAAGAGTATGGATCATTTCTTGGTCTTTGCTGAAATGCAGCATTAACTTGATCCTGTCCTTAAGATGGTGGATTGTAAGGACACTCTTCGGTTAAGTGAGAAGGATCGGAACAACAAGCGCAAATGGTACGAAGGGGAAGAACAGGGGTAGGAGCAGGAGATGAAAACTTGCTCTTTATCGCTTCAAGTTTTCTCGTTATTGCAGCCATTTCAGCTTTCATTGCAATAGAGACATCGAGTTGGTGAATGCCTACCCTAGACTGACCAGTAGAAGTAGAGGAAGAAGAAGAAGTACTTGGTCTGGTGCTCTCCCATTGAAGCGTTTGTTCCGCAAGGTCGTCAAAGAATTGCCATGCTTCCTCGTCAGATTTGGACAGGAAGTGGCCTTGACAAATGGTTTCCAACAACTGCTTGGTTGCTGGGTTCAGACCCTCGTATAAAGTTTGGCAAAGTTGCCATTTCTCAATACCGTGGTGAGGGCACTGAACAAGAAGGTCTTTATACCGGTCAAAGCATTTCCAAAAGGGTTCAGCAGGAAGCTGGGAGAATTGGTTGATTTCGTTACGGATCCTCGCGGTTTTATGATTCGGATAGAATTTCTTGAGAAACGCCTTCACAAACTAGTCCCAACTGGTTATGGAGTGGGAAGCAGTGCTATACAGCCACTTTTCAGCAAGATCGCACAAAGTGAACGGAATGACCCGTAGCCGTATAGCATCGTCTGACAGCTGGGTAGTTTTCATCATGGCACAAACATTTTGGAACTTGTTGATGAAGATATAGGCACCTTCAGATTCAAGCCCATGAAATTTCGGAAGCATGTTAATGAAGTGGGGCTTAATTTTGAAATTATCCCCATTGGCCGGTGGAAGGGAAAAACATGTGGGAAGTGCAGAGCGGGTGGGATAGAAACGATCCTGGAGCGCGATTCGCTGTGGCGCTACAACAGGCGGTGGTGGTGGGTTATTCGCATCCATAGGAGGTGGAATCAATCCCGGGGAAGTCAAAGGGATGTTTGGATTAAATCCTGACATCGCAGAAGAAGAGGTTGGTGATGGTGAAGGTGAGGATGTATGAACAGAATTCCGGTGAACGTCGGAGTTGGCCGGCAAAGGTAAGGGTGAAAGAGGCGTGGAAGGAGTTTCGACGTCTGAGTCGATCACGTAGTCGGTAGCGACTAACGTAACGCGGACTAGGCGGGCGCTAGTGTCCCGAGTCCAACCGGACATACAGTAAACTAGTTTAGTGTAGTCAAAGCGGATAAGGTGAGGGTAAGAAAACGTCAATGGAGAAATACGATGGGAGGTGGGTGAAAAAATGGATTCTTGCGACAAAGGGCAAGTTTTTATAAAAGTTTTTGTTTTTTGTTTTTTTAGAAAGAGTTTTACAGAAATATGTACGGACTTACGGCTTCAAACAATCACAGACAAAATATGCACAATCACACCTAGATCTAGGGTCACCTAGGTCAGCTAGACAGCTCCTAACTGTTCCAAAGGGCTTGAAATAGGAGCTCAAACCGCCTCTGCTCCGCCAATTGCGGCCAGGTAAGTGCCAGGTAAGTGGGAGGCTCCCCACTACGTAAGTAGTGGTCCTAATTAAATAACCACTTGCCTTAGACACATTTGCCTAGACACCGCAAAGTCAGGATAGGATAAACGGCTGATGCCTACAACCAGTCCTCTGTCCTATTGAGCACGACGTCTTTAGGGCTGAGTCTAGTATTTTTTAATTAAACAATGGTCAATGCATATGCTTTTTGTGATTTCTGGGGTCCTGGGAAGGGTGATGAAATCCCCACCTAATCTGGATTGGTTTCAAGCCCCTTAAAGTCCGATTAAAATATGCAAAGCAGTAACAATCAACTGCAATCAATTTTTTTTATATTTTAGCGCGGCGCAAAGAATCCTGCACAAAACAATTTATTGGAAGGGGGAAGAGAGTTTGCGCAAAGAATGCTGCAGAAAATACAGTTCAGTGGAGTTCAGAGGAGTGGGGAAGAGGGCATAAAGACTTACAGGGATTTCTGGGTTTTAAAGGCAACAAATGGCCGCGGTTCCGCGGCCAGAGAGCTCTTAGGCCGCGGTTCCGCGGCAAGAAAGAGGAATTGGGCCTCCAATTTTCTTGTGTGAGCTTGATGGGGTGTCCTCTTCTTGTCTGGAGTTCCTGAATCTTAATTTGCTCACTGGGTCTGCTCCAGAATCTTTCAGTAGACCGTTTGTTCCGTCTTGATCACCCGTGGTGTAGCCACAAGATATGGGTCTAACTTCCCATGTCTTTGGCACTGAACTCGACCTTACCTTTTCTCCTGCACACTTGCATAAAAACTAATCAAAAATAACAAGATGATTTTTACAATGTACTTTTTTTTGTTTTTCGTTTAGATTTATATTCACAAATTAACCCGAAATTACACAAAGAAATAAACTACCGTCTCCCCGGCAATGGCGCCATTTGATTGATAGAGTTTTTGCATGCTTAGTTAATTACCGCAATCAAGACGGTTTCGCTTATAGCTAGCCGGTTGAGTACGGGTCGTTCGCAGGGAGATGGGAATCTTTTTCTATGTGCTTTAACGAGTTAAGTCCAAATGTCCAGGTTTGTTTGAGATTAACTATGTGCTAAAATATATATAAAGAGAGCATGTTAGGGTTAGGATTAGGTTAGTTTGAGATAGGAGTCGCTCACTTCTTTCGTTGCCACTCTTAATATCGGTGTTACAGTAATCGGCAACAACGGGGATTAGCACGACTAGGAAGGAACTTGCGAGTATAAGCTAGGCTTTCCAACGCTTAAGTTCTTCTTTTTGGTGCTTGTCCGTCCATTCTTGGCTCTTAGCCTTAACCTCCGGTTAATTCAACCACAACCGGTCTCACTAAGGAATCACCGCTATCATATAGGATAGGGTGCCGTAGGGAGCGGATTGTGGTTCAATTAACGGGAGTCCGAATTAAGATGTTGGGTAAGGAAAGAGCGAAAGAGATTTCCTTCTCTCAAACTTTCCTTATCATACCCTAACAAGTAAGAAAACTACTCACCCATTACAAGAAAAAGAAAATACAACAAAAGGAGGAAGATAGAAAGAAAGAGGTTAGAAGATTACAACTAGCTATTTGAGACCTCACCTTGATAAGGATCAAGCATAAGCATCATTGTTGTTAAGGATAAAGAAAAAAGAGATCAAGAAAGAAACACCAACAAATAACAACAACTAGATTAACAAATGAAAATTACAAGCAATTACAATTAACAAAATAACAAGACAAGCATGATAAGGAAAAGAACTCTTTTATTCATCCTTCACTCATAAAAAGCTCACTACAAGATTTTAATGGAGAAAAGATGAAAAGAGGAAGAAGAACAACAAAGTATATCCTAAACCTAATACAAGAATAAGCACCCTTGGCTTGGCAATGTTCTGGGCTATTTATAGGCAGGAAACTGGAAAACTAGGGCAACAATCTGCCACCAAATAAAAGTACCAAAATACCCCTGAAAAAGTTCCATCTGCCGAGTCCATTAGGCCGCGGATCCGCTGCCTAAGCGCCATGTTGGCCGCGGATCCGCGGCCATATAGAGGAGTTGGGTCATGGGTTTTAGTGGGTTTCCCTGTTTTGCAGTTCTCTTCAGTGTGGTATAGTATGTTTCTCAGAATCCTTTCACATTTCTTCCAGATTTTCAGCAGATCAAAAGGTGATTTTATATGGATCTTTTGCCATGATTTTCTTGAGCTCCGCGTAGACATGTTGGATTTTGTGTAGGCATTGTGCATGAAAATGACAATCGATTTGCCATTTTGTCCCTTAAACTGGTGTGCGGCAACATACGGATAGAGAGCGGAGACCCGTATTTTATCTGTGGTTGGCAGTAATCCAGAATTTGCCGTGCTTTTCCATGAATTTCACTGCTTAGAGCTGAGAACCTGTATCCTGCAATTAACTAGAAAACACGGCTCAAGAGTACCTACCGATAAGCAATATGATAAAAAATGGGCGGTATAAAAATGCAAAAATCTGATATGAACAGGGTACCCATGATATGAAGAGAAGGAGAGGAAGAAGAATGTGAATCTTTTTATTTTATTTTATTTTATTGTTAGTTATTAACAAAAGAAAGAAATATAAACACAAAAATAATCATGACACAAAATACCACACACCTAATCGGTCTAGGGTTCTCCTAGGTCAACTAGACCTGCTCAAGAACTTGATTGTCGAAGTAAAATTGTGTCGAGAAACGGGCTCAAGATATAATGATCACGAGGCCAGGTAAGTGCAGAGATAAGGGTAGGTTTCCAACGCTTTCGTGAAGGTCCTTAATTAGATAACCCTTTCTCTTTTGGAGGTTTCGCCGTTAACACATTCCTAGACACTCCGTGAACGATATACCATTAAGCGGTGTTCTAAACACAGTTAACTTCTCCCAATGAGCGCGAAGTCCTTAAAGGCTTAAAGTCTAATTTCTTTTAAAATTTTGTGCGGGTAAACGTTATGCTCATTTCGTGATTTGTGGGCCACGGAAAAGGTGATGAAATTCTTTACCGTATGTTGTGGGGTTCGCTTGCCCTTAAGTCCGTATTAATGGATGCAATGCGCAATTCAATAAAAAATTAATCAAAGAATTAAACAATCGTTTTTTTACGTTTATGCACAGCACTGCAACAAATACGGGTTAGTCGTTTTCTGCGTTTGACAGCAAACTTGCAAAGAATCCTGCGAAGATAGAATATTAAATGCGTTGGATTTGAGAAGAAGGTGTTAGTAAAGTACCTATCGATAAATTTCGAGTTAAGAAACCCCAGTTGAAGTTAATCCGGTTTGCTTGAAATTTCAATTGCGCGGGTTAAACAAACTGAATCTTTGGCATTGTACTTTGCAATCACCTTAGCCTTGAATGTACACTTTGCTCCACATAATCGCAGGTCGCAAATCCGTCAAATCTACAAATTTCGGAAAATTGATTTTTAGTGCGAAAAAGCAATATAAATGCCCAAACTCCTGCACACTCAAAATTATAAAAATCAAGCAATAAAATTGGGACAAAATTAGAACACAGAAGCAGAGAGAGAAAATTGCGAGCAGAACAAAAGGATCGGGCCGGCGGCGCCGGAAAATATGATGAAGTCGCCGGGCTCCTTGTGGCAGATAGGCTCTAATTTTATTCTGGTATCTAAGTGTTCTACTATTGTTTCAACGGTATTGTTTATCATCTCTGTTTAGTTCCAGAGTGCTTGCAGGTCAAAAATCCAGAGAGCAAAAATGTTAGGTATGTTAATTTTTATTTTGGTTTTGAAATTTTTTTGATTTTTAGTTTGTTTTTAAGAATGGTGTTAGATGATAAAAGCAAGATTAACCCGAAATGACAAGAATAAAAACGTTACCGTCTCCCCAGCAACGGCGCCATTTGATTGGCACGATTTTGTCCTGTCGTGTTTTAAAGTTCTAAAGTTAACCGCAATCAGGATGGCGTTGCATGTAGCTAGCCGTGATGAGTACGGGTCGTCCGCAGGTAGATGGAGGATTTCACGTTCTTGTTATCACGAGTTAATGCGCGGGTCGGAATGGTTTGATTCTAACCTATGTGTATATATGCAAAGTATAAGTTGTTAGGATTAGATAGGTCAGTGTAAGTTAAGGAAATCCGTATTCAGTCCTTTGTGCCAAACTTATGTTAGGTTTACCTAGCACCCTGTGAAAAGTTTGGAAGCATCACATGTACCAAAGATTAGATTTTTATGGTGCTAAGTAAGCATACAAAGGATCTATCCTAGAAAAATTTGGGTTTCATAACATTACAAGTAACAAAGGCTAGGGTTTTGAGAGTACAACCTTTGTAGATCCCTATTCTTGACTTCTTGGCCACTTGAGAGTTGGAAACGGTTAGCTTGAAGTCTTCTAGCGTCCATGACGATCCACCCGAAGCTCCTTTGTCCAAGCTTGCAACTTCACTTTATCAAGAGAATGAAATGAAGATAACACTCTAAACAAGTGGGCAAGACTTGTGTAGAATAATGTTGTAGTGGCTTTTCTCACTTCAAAAACCTAACTTGATGAGTATTTTGCTCACTAAAAGTCTAGAGAGCAAATGAAGAAGGAGGAAGAAGATGATGGCCTTTTAGAACAAGAGTGAAAGAATAACTCTATTGAGAAAATGAATATATATATATATATATATATATATATATATATATATATTTTTTTTTTTCCACTTCTCATCTCAAACCATGGTTAATGATAAAGATATTATTGTATTTTAGTTTAAAACACCAAAGAAAAATTAACCAAGGGTTAATAAGTAGGTGAGCAAGGCATGATGAAGAAGAGTGTAGAAACAATCCATGAATTAACCCTTTTTCTTTTCCTTTTTGTTTTAACACAAATGCAATAATAATCCATATACAAACCCATGGCGTGAGTCTTATATTGCCACCATTTTCAATGTATATGCAACCATGAACGATGATGTATGTATGTATGTGTGTATGCACATCCATATGTGCATGAATCAAGAAAGAAAGCATACATGCATGCATACATCCATCAAATACAAGAAATGATTTCTAGTGAGAAAATAATGGTTAAATGATAAATCAACACTTGATTTATCAATCCGGCCATATCACATACGACCCAACCAAAAGCAAGCCGCCCGATTAATATACGGTATCTCATACGCTCATTTTAACCGGGTCCATGCGTATATCGCATACGCGCACCACAACGTTTTGCCTGGACTAGGTAACTCCTTTATGGGACTCTAAGACTCGTCAATACGCCGGCAGTGGGTGATGATCATATCAATCACCCCCAAGCCGCAAGCGGTCAGCTAAACGTAACGGCCACCCAGGTATTGAGCGATCAGAAGAAAACAAGCGAACCTGCTACAACTCCCGTCGAGCCAACCGGCAACACTACCGTACAGTCCGGTCTCTTCGTCAGATATGCTGCATATCAAGCCTAGGGATGGTAACGTCGACCCTAATAACTCAATAAGTCATGCCGGTGAATGGTCTATAATAGATCGAGAAACTACTGATAACACTTATCAGTAAATCTCAGCAGCCCTAGCCAGGGACTTACTGATATAACCAGTCGAGCACATCACAGCATCGACTCCCAATACCGGGAGAGATGAAACCCCTCCTATCGCTCATCGCCTTCGTGCGTCTCGGGACTGTACCCAACGGCCACCTGTTTGCACGACTCAGTAGAGCCGTGGTAAGGTGGTAATCAAAGTACAGTGGGAGAGCACACAAGACTCTATGACGATCTCGGGTCTACAGACTAAGCTGTACCAGTGTCACCTGAGAACTGCTATCCGACGATAGATATAATTCCATATAGGTGTTCTCGGTGAGTCCGTCCAGTGTACCCAGTCACCACTGAGCACCCGTATATGATCTTGATGTCAAACATCGATGCATGTGGGAACATCCATCGCCCATCACATGGGTCTAGTATCATATACGCTAGTCTACTCTGGTATATCGATGCCCCGTCTCGATACACCTACGACTAGGGACATTTCATGATATGCTTATAAACTACAGATGTCCCACTAGTATGATCTCTATCATAATCACCGTAGTAAAGCCGATATCCTCAGGGCTTTATCAGCATGTATGAATGAATAAAAGCATGATCAAATCAACATGTCAGATAAAGAATAACCAGATAGCATACTATCATGTCGAGCATGAATGTACACAGAATATATATATATATATATATATATATATATATATACATGTACAGATATATCCACTATCATATAATGGCCTCTAGGGCATACATATATCCAACAACTTAACTATGGAAGCTAGATCAATTGGCAACAACGTGGATTATGGTACTTAAGCACGGTATTGGTGAAATCTGGCTTATTGACCCTTGTACGTCCGTTCTTGTCGCTTGCTTTCGCCTCCGGCCAAACCGAACGCAACCAGTCACGGTTAGGAATCACCGATACCTTCGTAGGGTAGGGTGCCTAACGGAGTGCTTGCGTAAGGTTTGGGCGGAGTTCAATTGGAAAATAACGGGCAAAGGAAATGAGAAACGCAAGCTTAACTTACAAAACCAATCTTTTTCCTAACAACACAAATATTCACAACCCATCACAACAATATAAAAAAGAGCAGAAGAAAAGAGAAAAGAAAAACAATACAAGTAAGTAAATGACATGGTAGTAAAAGAGCAAGTATGTAAAGGGCAAGAATTAAATTGCAAGTAAGTAAAAGCAAGAGAAAAAGAGAAAGATACTAAGAACCCAAGTGCAAATGAAAGCTTTATTATGTCCAAGTGATACAAGCTTGAGTTCAATAACCAAAACTTAAACATGCAAGCTCAATGAAGAGGTTGCAAGATCAAGAGAGGGCAAAGAGCTCAAGGAAACTAAGCTTATGTATAAGAATAAAAGAAAACAAAAAGAGTATGAGTTCTAGTGTGAAGAATATTGGGCTCCTTTCCCTTGCTCACTCATCTGCCTTTTATAAGCCAAAAAGAAGATTAAAAAAGTAATAAAAATAGGATGATGTGACTGCAAGGGATAGCCAGAACAAAAATGGGGCTAATTGGGGCTACGGGGCCGGCGAACTCGGTTTTCTTGGGCATGTCGCCGGTCTCAATCTGAGCATCTTGGCTTGTGTTGATGTGGTGGTTTTGTGTTCTCTCGACAAGTCTACTAGTGATGCTTGATTTCTCTATAGAGGCCTGGGTTGTACTCAGTAGCTTGGAGGGAACTTGATACTTTTTAAATCACATCACATCTTTTTGCATTAAACACACATCACTTCTCATGTGCCCACTTGCACCAAGTCATCATTTGTGTGTGCCATGGGCAGCCCCCCTATATAGGTCCATGAATCAAAGAGCTAGTGCACACTTGCTATTTGTTGGACCAAAATGTGTGTACCCTTTTTTATTTGCAAAAACTCTTTGAATATCGGTCGGTTTCCAGTTCCGGTTGCAGTGTCGGCTTACAAATGTTATATCCATGATTTTGATTCTATTTCCAGTATTTTGTCACGGATACCTGTAATCTGTAATTACTGGGAAGACACTGTTAATAGTACCGATATATACAAACAATAGATAATGAATGAGTGGTATTAAAATACAGTTTTCTGAGATGAACAGTAGCTGAGTATTGCTTGTTTGTAGTTTTGTTTCCGATTACTTAGGACAGTCATATAGCTATGTTGGCATTGTAATGGGTTATGCAGGTAGGTCTAAGTTAATCAAGATAATGACGGGACGAACTTAACTAGCGGCTTATGATATGTTGGCATTGTCAAGGTCATAAAAGTCGTTAAGGGAAAAAACAACATCAGGGGTTTCAAATATTTAGGATGCTTGCTAGCGTTGCATAACTTCTAGAGTGTGGTGACTAGAGTGGCTTCCATCTAGTTTATCATGCAATGATAGTTGGATCCTGATCCCACTGATGAGTGGGATAACTCTTGGGAGATATTTTTCACTTCAAAATTAGCTGACCTATTAGGTGTCTAGAAAGGTGTTAACGGGGCAATGCCTTTGCAGAAACGAGGTTTATTTTAATTAGGTCCGTGCGAGAGCACGGGGAACCTCTCTCGGAGTACCAACACCAACCTGGCTGAACGATTAGAGAACTTGTAAGGTGTTAATGATCCCAGCTAGTTTTCCTTTTAAGGTTTGAAGGAGAATTCGAGGAAACAGTGGGAGCCATCCTGATTAATTAAACTAATAATCAATCTAAACTTGCAAGAGCGCATGCTGAGTATTTCTTTTCTCTCTCTCTCCAGGTAGCAATCAATTCATGCCTTAATCAAGATAATGAAATGTATGACTTGACCGATCTGGATTCTTATTCGGGGTTGGGGAACGTCGGTTCGGCTCTAACTTATGACAGCTGTCATGAGTATGAGCTAAGGAAATAGGATTGCATGAATTCCTTGATGACCCTAATGAAGAATAAGCATACTATTGCGTCTCTTTCAGCTGTTCTTGTTATTGAGAACTGTTTTTCGGTCAGTCCTACCTCCTGGGTTCTAGATACCGGATCAGGATCTCATATCTGTAATTTATTGCAGGGACTGAGATAAAGTACGATGGTTGGACCTGGTGATATGTCCCTCAGAGTAGGGAACAGAGCACAAGTTGATGTTGCTGCCATCGGTGAATATCACCTAGCATTGCCAAATGGAAATACTATGATTTTGAACAACTACTACTATGTACCTTCTATGCTTTGCAATAACATATCAGTTTCTTTACTTGATAAAGATGAATATAACATTGTTCTAGATAGAAATATCATGAACATTTACGTTGATAAAGTATTGGTTGCAGAAGGTACACTTTGTAATGGTATCTACATTCTAAATCAAAACACAGTTTTCAATATACAAAACACACGCAAGAGGAAGAGTTCAGAAGTGAACGAATCTTACTTGTGGCATTGTAGACTTAGCCATATCAATGAGAAAAGACTATCTAAGTTACATAAAGATGGATATTTGAATCCGTTCGAATTTTCATCTTATGAAACTTGTCAGTCTTGTCTCAAAGGAAAGATGACCAAATCTCCGTTCACCAGACACGGAGAAAGAGCAACAGAGCTCTTGGGACTGATGCACAGTGATGTATGTGGTCCAATGTCTATACATGCAAGGGGTGGATTCTCATACTTCATAACATTCACTGACGATCTCTGTAGGTTCGGATATGTGTATCTTATGAAACACAAATCTAAAGTTTTTGAGAAATTCAAAGAATATAGAAACGAAATAGAGAACCAGACTGGCAAAAGTATCAAGATCCTCCGATCTGATAGAGGAGGGGAGTACTTAAGCACGAAATTTTTAGAATACCTAAAAGAGAATGGAATTCTCTCTTAGCTTACTCCTTCGTATACACCACAGCATAATGGTGTATCGGAGTGGAGGAATCGTACCCTATTTGATATGGTTCGCTCCATTATGAGCAATGCTGAGTTGCTTTTTTCATTCTGGAGATATGCGCTTCAGACAACAGCAAACCTATTGAATCAGGTTCCATTCAAATCTGTGCCTAAGATTATATATGAAAAATGGAGTAGTAAAAGAACATATCCTGAACATATTAAGATATATGGGGTTATCTGGCATATGTAAAAGTACAAAATCCCGAAAAACTTTAGGCACGGTCAATTTTATGCAAGTTTGTGGGATATTCTAAAAATTCTCTAGGATATCTGTTCAACCACACCGAGGATCAGAAGGTGTTTGTTGCTCGTCGTACCACCCTTTTAGAATGACAATTTCTTGCAAAAGAAATAAGTGGGAGCACAGTAGAACTGGATGAAATATCGGAACCACAAACTAAAACTGAGGATTTAGTAGTCCCAGACGAATCTCAGCCACTCCGCAGATCTAGTAGGATTTCTCATCCGCCCGAGAGATACTACGGTTTTCTCATAGACGTAGATCGAGAGGATTGCATCTTGGAAGAAGATGATCCTATTAGTTTCAAGCAGGCCATTACCTATAGGGACTCTGATAAATGGCTGGATGTTATGCGATCCGAAATGGAATCTATGTACACCAATAAAGTTTGGACCTTGGATATTGCTCCACGTGGGGTAAAACCCGTTGGATGCAAATAGATCTTCAAAAAGAAGATTGGTGTGGATGGACAAGTGGAAACCTATAAGTCTAGACTTGTTACAAAGGTGTTCGTCAAAGACCAGATGTGGATTATGAAGAAACCTTTTGTAACATTTCAGAAAATATAAAATATTATTTTTGGAATTTAATATTAAAATAATATATTTAGCGAAAACTAGCCGATTTGCGAAATTGGAGTTTTCGTAAAAAGGTATAAATATATACCAATAATTATGAAATAATTGGAGATTAAAATGATTTATTCATTTAAAAGTATATTTATCGGATTTGGCATTTTTAAAATTTATTATTATGTAGTTTGGATAAAAACCGATTAGTGCACTGCTAATCGCGATTAGGCCAAATCCGTGTCTCTTCCGTTTTCCATGGCTGGTGCACCATGTCATGTTACGTTTTGGTTACTTGTTGTCTCCTTGTGTTGTTTTTTTAGGGTATTATGTGTTTTGGTTTTAAAAAGAAAAAGAAAAGAAAAAGGGTAAAAGGGTAAATAAGTGAGAAAGTGTGAGTTTAAGTGAGAGGGAGGGAGGGGGGCTGCCTCATTCTTTTTCCCAAACTTTTATTTTTTCATCTCCCTCAACCTCATTCCCCCTCCACCTCTACCCCAAGAATCATCTCAAATTCTTCATCCAAACCCTAATCCTCTTTCATTAAAGTTGATCCTCTCTTCACCCTCTACATTTTAGACCCATCAATGTTGGATTTTGAGGACTTTGGGGAGCTAGGGTTTTTCTTAAGTTGCCCAAATGAGGTATGAATTCTTCCATCTAGTTTAATTTAAAGTCTTATAGCACCCTATAGTAGTTTAGAGTTAGATTGGTGTCGATTAGTGATGTTTTGAAATTCAAGAGAAGGATTAGGATTTGAATTCTGTTATGTTGATGGAAGTTGCTGTTATAAGACCCCAGTGCTGTTTTTACTGGCCAAGACCTGGGTTAGAAACCAATATACGAACTTTAGAGTTGCCAGTATCGGGTTTTTATGGATTTAGTGACTGTATATAGGAATCTGGAGTAATCCGGGGACACTAAAAATCATTTAGCAAAAACAGTGAGATGAGCAGGTGATTGTGAGTGTATCCTAGAGACCCGAGACCGTAGTTCATGTTCTTGGCTGCAGTTTTATTGTGTTTGGCCGCAAATTGTGGCTAAGTAGTGGGGGATTCATGTAATTTTTGGTCCAGGGTTCCCTTATCTGATATCTAGAGCTACCCCATGAGCAGAATTTGCTAATTTTACCTGAGATGAAATCTGGGAATGGTTTTCCTTAGTTGCCGTTTTTCGTATTGCGACTTTTATTGACTTGGGATTTGGTATTTGGATTTTTTTTTGGTTGTTGGGCGTTTGTACATCAACAACAAGGGTTGTTTGATTATTTTGCATGCGTAGGCTATAGATTTTAACCTATGGACGTACCGTGTGCCGTATTGGTTTTCCGAACTCGATTCTAATAGCATTTTGATATATGTTGATTTTGTAGGTACCTTCGCGTGGATTCCGAGACGATGGAGAATAGAGTCATCGACTTCGGCGAGCAAGGATCAAGGTGAGTAGATCTATATCTACGGGGGAAGTCGGGTGGATGTCGTACAGCACCCCCGCAAATTATTAAATCGAAACCGATCTCTAGGATACAGTTGTAGAAGCCTAGATTAGGAAACTAGGAACATGGTTTAAAATATAGTTAGAGACGATATTAGTAATATGACTTATAAACATGTAGTTGCAATATAATAGGTATGAGTTTTAGGGTAGTATGACACTTGATGTATAAGGTAAATTGTTTATATAAAATTGACTTGATATGAGATATGAATATGATGGAAAAGAGTTTACGTTGTGATATGACGACTTGGTGTGATATGTCGCTATATGGATACGAGTCGATGTGTGATAGTTGATACCTTTGCCGGTCCCATGATCTGAGATTGATACGGATGTGACCTGAGAGATAGGTATATTTATATATATATATAGGGATATGTTGTGAATCTTGAATGATAAGCCGTATGAGACGTGACGTCCGTACCCTCCTTGTCATATAGGTTGTTAGGATCCTAAATTGTTTAATGATACCGTACGATGAGTTACCGTACGTGATGAGTTAATTGATGATTGATCCATACCCTTGACTAGAGAAGGCCGATTGATAGATTCACTGACTCGGTCATGCTAGATACGTATACCTTATACCTTTTAGCTGTCGTTTTACTTTATTCTACGTTCATGTCATTACTATTGCATTTCATATACCTGTGCTAGTACACCTACACCATTATCGATGATGCGTATGTCACACTTACACAGATTTGCCGGCTCACACACTTCATCATCGATAATTGCCATGTCACTACACTGTAAAATTGCTGCATCATGATATGACTCCTTGCATAATTTACTTGCTATAGTTGCATATACACCTTTATATACGATGTTGCATTTGACCTTGGAGGAAATTGGGAACTGCAGGATATATTTTAAAAACTGGATTCATTTTAAAGAGCGGTTTTCCCTTAATATATGCATATTACTGTCCCATGTTGCATGATTTACGGATATGCTTACATTCTGTTATATGTCGCATACATCATGCTTTACGATTTTACGCATTGATATATGCTGCTTTCATGAGATTTCTGGATTTGAGAATCGCGGTTATTTCAAGGGAAAATATGTATTGTTTTAAAAACCCGGTTTCTCTTGATATAATATTTCAGTGCGTCCACCATGTGTTTTCTTGGTTCTGAGAATGGCATGTTTCACCCGATTCAAGGATGAGGAGGAACCGTCTGCGGGTGCATGGTGGACCCGGTGAGGTACCCCGGGGCAAGATGGTCGCAGATGATGGCGTTAAGCCTGGAAGGGGTGCACTACCTACCGGTGATAGTATTTGGATTCGGCGGTTTATCCGGAGGATACCGACCGGAGTAGAGAGATGGACATGAGGGCCAATCTGAGGATGCGGCGCTTGAGATTTGAGGATTTACGTGTCGAAGCTGGATACGGATTTCATGATATTTCGAGTATCGGTGTTGGACACTCAGGTTACATGTTTTGGTGTGTCATTGATGGACACACACATTCTTGATATCCTCATATATTTACATTTATATGCTATTACGATGTTTCGAGTGAACGAGATACACATGTATATTGGCATTGATTATATTATTGGATAATATTCACTTGCATACTTGCATTTATTTATTGTTGGCACATTTTTACATACGGTCACCCTAGATATCATAGTATTACCTTTATGATATAGTTGACCTAGGAAATCGTTATTTTATTCGATTTCTACCTGATGATGTTTTCTACTCACGAGTTGGCAACTCACCCCCGTTGTGCCACAGTTATTGAAGGTTGACCGCATGGATCGGTAGCGGCATCTTTGGTGCACAGTTGCATTCGGGTGATTTGCTTTGGTAAGTGGTACACATCGGATCGTGCCACTATTGTATTTATTATTCCTGTTGTATCTAGTCAACTCCATCAATCAAAACTAGTATTTGTATATATAGTAAGACTTAGAAAGACTTGCAGTTGCGAGACTTGAGCGATAGGTTATATGTTCGCTTTTTGGGTTGTTGTCTTGCTTTATTCATTATCTTTTGTGTTGATCTTCTCCGTTGGGCGTCATATACTTGTTTTATTACTTGCGTGGTTGCGATCCGCCGTTTGGCGAAGAGCTAGTTCCCGCTTGGGGATGCCTTTTATATTATCATGTATTTGTGGTTTTGGATCAAAATATACAAAGGAGGTGCTGCCCAATTTTTTTAAAAAGGAGATGAAACATGTTCTTCAATTATAAAATAAACTTGCATTTTTCATGTTCCACTTTTTATGCATTTAAGCAAGCATGTGATTTCATCATACCTTTATTTCAAAACTTCACCTGTTTTATTTTCTTAAAAAGGTTTAGATTTCTGGGTTTCAGCTTACTTGAATTACGTTACGCCTTTAAACGTTGCGTGATTTAAGTGCTGGCCACGAGCTAATATTTCAGGTCGTGACACCTTTTCTCCAGTGGCTACGCTCAAATCCATTTGGATCCTACTTGCCATTGCTGCCTTCCATGACTATGAAATTAGGCAGTTGGAAGTAAAAACGGTTTTTCTAAATGGAAGTTTGGAAGAGTGCGTTTATATGGATCAACGGGAGGGATTCATAGACAGTGGGAGCAGCGGGAAGGTGTGTAAGTTGCTTAAATCCATTTATGGATTAAAGCAAGCATCGCAGAGCTGGAACATCTTTTTTGATGAAACAGTCAGGGAATTTGACTTTATCAAAAATGAGAATGAGCCTTGTATATATAGGAAGATTGTAGGATGAACTGTCATATTCCTAGTCTTGTATGTGGACTGCATTCTTTTGATAGGAAATGACATTCCTATTCTACAATCTGTCAAGTTGTTCTTGTCACAAAGGTTCTCCATGAAAGACCTGGGTGATGCCTCGTACATTCTGAGAATTAAGATCTGCAGAGATAGATCCAAGAGATTGCTGGGACTTTCACAGTCCAGGTACATAGAGTCCATACTAAAGAGATTTAGTATGGAAGATTCCAAGCGCGGTAATATACCCGTATTGCATGGAATCACCCTCTCCAAAGAGATGTCTCCGAAGATTGATGAGGAGAGGGTTTGCATGAGCATTATACCCTACGCTTCAGCGTAAGGATCTATAATATATGCGATGCTATGTATCAGACCAGATATAGCTTATGCGCTTAGCGTGGTGAGCCGGTATCAGTCAAACCCAGGAGAGAACCACTGGACAGTAGTGAAGAACATTCTTAAGTACCCGAGAAGGACTAAGGAACTGTTCCTAGTATTTGGTAATGGGGACCTCCTGGTGGAGTCATTTACCGACTTGAGCTTCCAAAGTGACAAGAATGACAACAAGTCTGTCTCGGGTTTTGTGTTTATCTTCAACGGTGGGGCGGTATGTTGGAAGAGCTCCAAACAGAACACCGTCGTAGACTCGACGATGAAGGCTGAATATATTGCTGCCAACGATGCCGCAAGGAAGCGGTCTGGATTAAGAAGTTCATTACCAAACTTGAGGTGGTTCTATCAATTGTTAATCCAATACCTTTGTATTGCGACAACAATGGAGTTATAACTTTAGCGAAGGAACCACGGTCCCATCAGAAATCCAGACACATCTTGAGGCGGCATCACCTAATCAACGAGATCGTTGATCGCCAGAAGATCGAGGTGCGGAGAGTGGATACAAAAGAAAACACGGAGAATCCATTCACCAAGGCCATTCGTCAAGCACAGTTCAAGAGACCATTTGAGATGTTGGGTATGTGATACGCCAACAACTGGCCCCAGTGAAGACATTGGGTACTCGATACGCCAATATATGGCCTTAGTGCAAGTGGGAGATTGTTGAATATGTATGTCCTAGAGGCCATTATTGTACATGTATACATGTGGATACTTGGATATATGTATTGATGGGTTCCCTAGGGCAGCCGCTGGGTTTCGGGAGGCATCGACCATGCCGTTTTAAAAAAAATTGGTGCACTAAAGAACCCTAACGCTAGAATCTAAAATAGAGAATTAGATGAACAAGCATGTAAACATCTTTACATCTAAGTGGACAAGGAATACAACCTTTGTAGACCGGTCCTTCACTTCAATAGCTCCGTGTAGTATTCCCTTCGCTCCAAGTAGTGATCTCCCGAACTCTAGTGAGAAACCACAAGGTGAAATGAACAAGCTTGCTTGAAGTTTTCGAGGCCGAAGATGATCTTCGTCGAGGAGACACTAACTCAAGCTACCTCTTCACTAAGTGATGAACTGGTGAAGAAACAACCCAATCTAAATGGCTAGTAGACAAGAGGTTGATGAATTAGGAATTTTTCTCACTTTAGAAATTATTTTCTCACTAATTTTCTTCACCTCTCATGAAGCTAGAAAGCTTGAAGAAGGAGATGAAGAAAGCAACCATGGAATGAAGCAAGTGAAGAATGAATCAAGTGGTGAGAATAGCAACCATGGGTGAGTTAGTATTATATACTAACTCATATAGAGTCTATACCATGGCTAAATAATAATGGTTAGGTTAATAAATATCTTCATGTAAAACAAAATTAGTGCACTTGGTCAATGGTTCCACAAGCTTCTACAAACTTCAACCATGTGACTAATTTTCAACTAATTTGATTTACTTTAAATAAACAAAACCTTACAATATTATAAGCATGGTGTGAGTCTCATACACCCATGTAGTATGTGGCATCAAGCATAACACAAAATATGTACATTAATATATATCACATATATACTAAGTGTACACTAGTGAGAAAAAGAAATTTTAAGTGAGCTAATATTAGTTATTGTAAGTTAATATATAAAATATATAATTATATATTAAATTATTAAATCAACATTTGATTTAATAATCCGGCTATATCACATACAACCGACTAATATCAAATGTATCAACTTATCGAATCAACACTTGATTCGACAGCCCGACTATATCATATATAACCGATCGATATCACATATCGTGAAAATAGAATACGGTATCACATATACGTATTAATCTCGGTCCTGCACATATCACATATGTGCTCCTACTTCATTTCGCTTGAGACAGGAAACCTCTATGTAGGACTCTAAAGACTCGTCAATATGCCGGCAGTAGTTGGTGATCATATCAGTCACCCACAAGCTGCAGCGGTCTGCTAAACGTAACGGCCACCCGGGTATTGAGTGATCAGAAGATCAACAAGCAAGCCTGCTCATACTCTTGCGATTCCATTAAGTAACACTACCGTACAGTCCGGTCTCTTTGTCTGATATGTCGCATATCAGAGCCTGGGGATGGTAAACGTCAGACCCCATTAGCCTGATAAGTTATCCGATGTGAGGCCCAAAACGGTTCGAGAATCTACTGATAACACTTACCAGTAAATCTCAGCAACCCTGGCCAGGGATTTCCTGTTATGGCCAATCGAGCATAGCGCAACATCAACCCCCAATACCAGGAGAGACGAAATCCCCTCTTATCGCTCATTGCAACCATGTGACTCAGGACTGTACCCAAAAACCATCTTTTTGCACGATCTCTTGAACGTGGTAAGGTGGAAATCAAAGCACAGTGGGAATCAAATAAGACTCTATGACGATCTCGGGTCGATAGACTAACCTGTACTAGTGTCACTAGAGAACTGCTATCTGACGATATGTATAATACCATCTAGGAGTTCTCTTGGAGTCCATCAGTGTACCCAGTCTCCACTAAGCACCCGTATACCATCTCTGATGCCAAACACCAATGGATATGGGATCATCCATCGCCCATCATATAGGTCGAGAAACGTATACGCTAGTCTACTCTGGAATATCGATGCCCCATCTCGATATTCCCATGACTAGGAACATTTGAAGGATGTACTCACCGACAACCTTTGCCCCACTAGTATGATCTGCATCATAATCTTGGTAGTCAAGTACTCATCCTAAGGGCTTTATCAACATGTAATAGAGAGACGCATGTTAAGTTAAAGAGCAACCAGATAGCATACTATCATGTCGAGAAAGAAAGTCCTCCCTATATATGTCCAAGCATCCACTATAATATACATCACATGTATAATAATGGCCTCTCGGGCATACATATAACTAACATGTATGTACTGGAAAATCTTCCTCGATATGATAGTATGCTATTTGGTTTGTCTTTATCTTAACATATGCATATGTTTTACATGTTATTACTTATCATTTATACATGTTGAAAAATCCCGTAGGATCATTGCTTGACTACCAGTGTTATGATGGCGACCATATATATGGGGGCTGGGCAGTTCATAAGCACATCCTTAAAATGTTCCTAGTCGTGGGAGTATCGAGACTGGACATTGATATTCCTGAGTAGACTAGTGTATACGTTTCTAGACCTCAACAAGGGGCGATGGTTGGTCCCACAGCCATTGGTCTTTCGCACCTAAGATCGTATACAGGTGATCACCGGGGGTAAGTACACTGGACGGACTCACCGAGAACTTCTAGATGGTACTATACTTATTGTAAGATAGCAGTTCTCAGGTGAAATGAGTACAAGTTAGTCTTTAGACCTGAGATCGTCATTTGTCTCATGTGATTTCTCATTGTACTTAGATTACTACCCTACAACGGCTTTACTGAGTCGTGCAAACAAGTTTTAGTTGGGTACAGTCCCGAGCCACACGGAGGCAGTGAGCGATTGTTAGGGATTAGTCTCTCTCGGTATAGGGAGTCGATATCTCACTGTGTTCGATTGGCCAGCACCATAAGACCTTGGCCAAGGAAGTTGGGATTTACTGATAATTAGATCAGTAGTTTCCCGGATTGGTCCTGAGCCACATCAATACGAATTATCGAGTTATTAGGGTCTGACGTTTACCATCCCCTAGACCCGGTATGTGATACTCTCAGACGAAGAGACAGGACTGCACGGAGATTGTCACAGATAGGCTCAGTAGGGATCCGGATGAGTTTGCTCGTCAGCCTTCCTTTTCAACAGGTACCGGGTAGCCGTTACGTACAGCTAGTACCACTGACGTGCTTGTGGTTATGGATTTATCCAGTAACTCACTGCCGGCATACTATCGAGTCCTACACAAAGGTTTCCCTGGTTCAGGTGAAATGATGTAGTGGCCGTATTTTGATACATGCAATGTTCCAATCGATTGATTGTACTAGTTACCTGGACTTTCGATCGGGATATGTATAGGGTTCCGATCGAATGATTGTACTAGTTACCCGGACTTTCGATCGGACGGTTGATAATACTAGCTGGCTTAGGATTGAGCCGGATTATTAAAGCAGGTATTGATTTGATAATTTACGTATATATATTTCGATATGTATATTCTAGTATTATGTTCTTTGTGTTAATCTATCTCTTTGTGTATTCGTATTTTGATACGAATACGGATATGTATATATGGTAGATTGTATTCCGTATTTATACAGAAAACGTTCTAGAAAGTGGACACCTCATTTTAGTTTTTCCATTTATTAATTTAAATGGAAAATGAGGTGTAAAGGTAGTGAGGTGAGTATGGTGAGAACCATGCTTCAATAGTGTTGACAAATGAATTGAATATTCATTTGTGCAAACTATTCAAGCATGGTTGTGTTTTAATATTGGAAAAATGTTTTTACAAAACTATGGTTCATGTTTTTCTCTCTCATGGATGATATCATTCTCACCATTTTGCTTCTCTCTCCTCGCTAGCTTTTCTTGAGCTCCTCCTCCTTCTTCTTGATCTTCCTATCTACAATTTCATGTGTTGAGAATCAAGAGAGGATGTAAGATAGATATACACTAAGAACCACTCAATATATCTTAGACACTTTAGATTAGCAACCTAGAGTCTCTACTTTCTCCACTAGACTTTTAGTGTGGAGCTAAAGCCATGAACTACATCCCTCGGGTGGATCATCTTTCGTCGGAGGAAGACCGGCGGTCAAGCTCGATCAAAGAGATCTCAAGGAGCAAAGGAAGAAGATAGAGGACCGAAGGACACGGATGTTTGGGTAAAATAATTCTATCACAGTAGTTAAGATCTCTTTAGATAGCTAGTTTCGGTTTATGGTTAAATTCTAGGATGTGTTTTCTAGCGCCGGATTTTTTATAAAAAAGTTAATGTTTTTTGTTCCGCAACGGCCGCGGTAGACGGCCAGGGTGCTAGGAATCCCAAAAGTCCCATCAATTATCCTTGTCGTTGCAGAAAGAACGAAAATAGAACGTACTTTTATGCTATCTGCATTCACCATAGAGTCCAGGGTCTTCACTGTAAGGTTACTTAACTTACAGCAGGGCGGGGACATGACTAGCGTGTATGCAAAACATAAGCAATGTATATTATAATATATATATATATATCATCTCAAGCAATGATAAAATATCACAGATCACAGGCAGTTAATAAACATCACAAGCAAGCAGTTAATAAGATGGAATTAGCGGATAATCTAAGAGCCCCGTGTTTCGTTTGAGCCGAAAACAAAAACCAATGTTCCCTGGTCATGTGGATAGCTCGAACATCACATATACCAAAGACCCCTACGAACGCGGCAAGTTACCCGTCAATTCTAGAAGTGAGGTAACCATCACTCAATAAAATGAGTGGGCTACTCGGCAATTCATAGAACCCAGCAACTTGAGCACTCCACCTTGGCTCTATCCTATACCGCTACAAGTGTGGCGAATAGCAGGCCAATTCTAGAGCGAGACGGCTCGAACTCGCCACTGCGAGATGACTACCTAGAACACTCTAAAACCAGGCTATTCGTGCACTTCTCCGTGGGTAATCCTAATACATGAATGAATGAATATACAATGGTAATATCGAACTCAAACCGGTCGTATTGCAAAAAATAATATACAACAAGCGGTAACAACGGCCACAATTCGGTCGGTCGCCCCGAATATCAAATATACATCCATTGCTATGATGAGAGGCTATCCATACGACTGTCCGTATATTCCATCATAAAATATTAACCACCACAGTAAGATCAAGTATTTGCCACCCCGTCTAATTGACCTATAGCAATTAGACGACGTAGACCTATAGTAGTCTCACTAGTGGGGGCTGGGTAGTCTATAAGCACATCCTTATACTTGTCCCTAGTCGTAGGATTATCGAGACAGGGCATCGATACTCCAGAGTAGACTGGTGTATACGCTTCTCATCCCAGTTCGAGAGATGGCCTGTCCCGCAACCATTTATATGCGATATCGGAGATAGTAAACAGGTGCTCATTGGGTTATGAATTACACTAGACGGACTCACGGGAGAACTGCTGGTTGGTATTATACCTATCGTCAGTTAGCAGTTCCCGGGTGACATGAGTACAGGTTAGTCCGTTGATTTGACATCACTATTCATCTCGAGTGTGTTCCCACTGTACTTAGATTACTACCCTACCACGGCTCAAATGAGCCGTGCAAACAGGTAGTGGTTAGGTGCAGTCCCGAAGCACTTGGAGGCAGTAGTGGTTTGATAGGATCCGTCTCTCCCGGTACTGGGGTTGTTATCGCGCTGTGTTCGGATAGCCATTACACAAAGTTCCTGGCCAGGACAAGCGAGATTTACTGGTAGGTACACCAGTAGTTTCTGAGGGTGTATTGGGCTCTACACTGACATGACTTATTACGTTATTAGGGGTTTGACGGTTACCACCGCCCTAGGCCCGCTATGCGATACTCATTGTCATGACCCGAAATGGCACGTGACTGGCACTTGAATCATATGAAGTCTATAGACCCTACCTAATTCAAGTAAGCCAAAAGCCCAGAAATCTAAACCATTAGAAAAGAGAGTGAAGGAAAAACTTATTTAAAAGTTAACATATAAGTTCACTTTGAAAGCCGTAGTAAGCATGTTCAAAACATCAAGTCTTTTCCAAAAATTTCGGCAGAGTTTCCTTTGTAAATAATGTTCCCTAACGGGTAAAAACATGAATATACATAGTAATGAATAAAGGCATCCCCAAGCGGGAGCTAGCTCTTCGCCAATTGGCGGAAACAACTATGCAAGCCATATAATATACAACGCTGAAGGGCGAGGATCAAAACTCCGAAAGAAACCCACATCCTCTAGAAAACCAGAGAAGAATCATAATAATACAAGCGCGCGACTTTAAGGTCAAAAGAATATACAACTGGTCTTCTAAGTCTATCAAATAATACATGTTTGGTTGATAGAGTTTACAAGATACAACTGAAATAAATAAAGTATGACGGCGGTCATGATGCGAGTGAACCTACCTACCAAAGCAATCACACGGAAGAAAGCAGTGTGCCGGTAAACCACAATGAAACCTGTACGGCCAAACCGGCAAGAAACTGTGGCACAACGGCGGTGAGTTGCCAACTCATGAGTAGAAAACATCACCGAGTAGAAATCACATGTATGACTCTCTCCTAGGTCATACAATAATATCCTCAATATAGATAACCTGAAGCATCTAATAATGGCAAGGGTAATCATCTAAACATAAGTGTAATACTAAGTGCTCGTGTCAGTGCCTCAGGCAGCAACATATCACATATATGATGTACGAATACATTAAGAATGAAAATAGAATACATCATGAATGAGAAAAACTGTTTTCTTATCTCAGTGAGATTTCTGCATAAAATCGAAGTATCATCAATGAAATAAATAGAGAATCCGTGTCAAGCATTGACACAAAATATATATCCCGATATCTCAATATCTCAGGCTCCGGCAATCCGGACTGGCCCATATCATCAAATCTTAATATCTCGGGCTCCGGCAATCCGGACTGTCCCCGGGCTCCGGCAATCCGGACTGGCCCATATCATCAAATCTCACGACTACGACGGTATCCTCCGGATATCCGCTACGTCACAAATAAGCGGTCGGTAATGCTTCCTTTCCGGGCTCAACGCCATCATCTGCGACCATCTTGGCCCGGGGTACCGCACCGGGTCTACCATGCACCCGCAGACGGTTCATCCTTCTCCTCGAATCGGGTGTATTATACTGCTCAAGTGCCGAGAAAACTCATGGTGGACACCTCTCTCATCATATCACGAGAAAACCGCAATTTTCGATCATTTAGAAATGAAAATGAGTTTATAAAATCCTTGCGGTTTCTCCAAATCCAGAAATCTCATGAAAAATCCGAAATCCCAAACTCGAGAGTAAATAAACAGTAAATTACCGGCATAAAGCCCCATAATATTGCATGACCAATGGATAAATACACATGCGTTGATATCTAAGTAAAGAATGCAATGTCTAAACTAGCATAGTAATCATATATTGGAAATATCAACGAGCAGTTATATCTATGAAGTAATATTCTCTAAAGTGTACGTGACAAGGCAATTACCGATGATGATGTGTGTGAGCCGGCAAGCAAGTGTACGTAGAGCATACGCATCATCGGTAATGGTGATGGTGTCGTGACAACATGGGTCATAATAACTGAAGAAAACACAGGAATAAGCATGAAATGTGATAAGAACAACATGAATAAACGGAGAACGAATAATAAACGCAACAATGAAGAATATACATTTCTATATATGAGTCATACAGTTTTTTTGTGTTTGAAATTGCACGAATCGTGGTTTTAGAAAAATAGGGGCTACGGGGTCTTTGAGAAAAGATACATCCTTTTAAAAATCCATAGTATACCTCAGCCTATCTTTAAAATAGTCATGATTCGTTAGTTTTGAAAATAAGTATGACTCGAGCCCAGTCTAACATCTACCAAATAAACTACAGGACTAAACTAAGGGACAAATCGAAAGGGTAAGGAAATCCACCTAAGTCCGAGTCGATATATCTAGTAGTCGGTGATCCCGCCTCAATAGCGTTGCGTGCGATAAAATATATAATACGACATCTTCGAGTCAAGAGTGCGGATCAATCATCATATTTATAGCTCGTACGGTAAAATCCATCGTATGGCATCCCAAAATCGGGGTACGGGTCAAATATCACATATACTTCATTTTTCATATGGTATTACTATCATAATCTCCAGAATTAGGAATACTGATCTACAGTCTAGTACATACCAATATCATCAACTATATATCCTTGGGTGTATGAAAACACATCGCCCATCGGTCATCTAATATATCCTGTCGTATCTCATAACACGACTCAAATCACATAACCGATCTCACGGCATCATGCCCGATCATATCGACTCACCTCCAAATATCATATACTATCCTCATCATCCGTGTATACTTATATGTATATATATATATATATATATATATATATATATATTTGTGTGTGTGTGTACCAACGCATCCACATATATATATATATATATATATATATATATATATATATACATATAAACATATACACCCAAACATATCACGTGTGTGCATGTGTGTATGTGTGTGAACCTTTACTCTAGGGTTTCACAATTAAGAAACTAAACTAAAAGCACTAACTTTCAATTACGCTAAAATTAACCCATGATCCCTAAAGCCTTTCTTGCTACTTATCCACGTATCACAACTGTAAGCCCATGTCTCGCACCCCACGAACTTGCGAGGAGGCAGAATATATGAAAAACGATTATCAATGCTTCGTAACACGGACTTGAGCGCATGAATCGCTTCTAAACCGTTACTAGCAAACAACGAAAGGTTTAACTACTCGGATACGAAGTTATACCTCACGATACTTGTCCTTCGGCTCTTCATCGCGGTCATCCACTCTTCGTAGGCTCCTTGGAACATCGGCACCTCAACGGCCTCCTCGAATCAAAGATGATTCACCCGAGAGCTCCTACGCCAAGCTTTATCTCTAACTTGAGATAACTAGGTTGCTCAAAGTGCTAATCTAAGCTACCTAGGGGATATAGAGTGAGGTTATGGATGTATTAGTCTAGCTAACCCTTGATCTCAACACATGAGAGGTTAGGGTTAGAGTTTGAAGAGGGAGAGTTTGAGGAGAGAGAAGGTGAGAATATGAATTACTTTGGATGAATGAAATCATTTGAGTATATATGAAACATATGATATTATTAAGTAAATAATAAATAAAGCTTTATCATCATGTCTCATTAATACCCTAAGTGATTCATCATATGAGTCATTTAAATCATTACATGAATGACTAAATCATTACATGAATCACTACATGACTCACTAATCCAATTAATGCAAATGCCACTTTAGCCTCCAACTTACCATGCTTCTAGAAGCTTCCCAGAAAATTACGAGAACGCCCCTCCAATCCGTGTCGTAAAACCATACGACCTCTATATCGTTTCTCCTGGAGCAGGGAAACTCTCTGTGTGGGACTCTAAAGACTCGACACTACGCTGGCAGTGGGTTTAACCACAGACCGCAAGCGGCACTAGCTGTACGTAACGGTCCCCAGGTAGTTGTCGATAAGAAAGCCGATGAGGAAAACCATCCGAACTCCTACTGAGCCTGATGTGACAATCTCCGTACAGTCCGGTTAGTTCTTCTAAGACTATCGTATATCAAGCCTAGGGGCGGCAAGCGTCAGTCCCCTAATAGCTGTATAAGTCGTGTCGGAGCGTAGCCCATTATACCCTGAGAAACTATTGGAACCTACCAGTATATCTCGCTTGCCCTGGCCAGGGACTTTGCGTAATGGCTCTCTGACACAGCGCGATATCAACTCCCAATACCGGGAGAGACGAATCCTATCTAACCGCCACTGCCTCCAAGTGCTCGGGACTGCACCCAACTGCTACCTGTTTGCAAGACTCCTTTGAGCCGTGGTAGGGTAGCAATCTAAGAATAGTGGGACACACTCGAGGCGAAGTAGCAGTGTCAAGTCTGCGGACTATGCTGTACTCATGTCACCTGGGAACTGTTAACTGACGATGGGTATAATACCAACCAATCAGTTCCCTGCGAGTCCTGTCCGGTGTACCCGTAACCTAACGAGCACCTGTATACTATCTCCAGTACGACGTACTGAAGGCTGTGGGACAGACCATCTCCCCAACTAGGATGAGAAGCATACACACTTAGTCTACTCCGGAATATCGATTCCCTATCTCGATAATCCAACGACCAGGGACCTGTATTGGATGTTGCGTACAGACTACCCAGCCCCCACTAGTACGACTGCCATCACGACGCTGGTAATCAAGCAAAGATCCTATGGGCTCTACTAATATGTATAAGTGATACGTTGCAAGAAACATATGCACATATTAAAGTAGACACAAACCAAGTAGCATACTACCATTTTTTGTTATATACAACTGTGAATATCCCAAGCTTCCATTAAGTAATATACAACCTAGTATGATACAATAATGGCCCCTAGGGCATATATACTAACAATCTCCCACTTGCACTAGGGCCATGAGTTGGCATATCGTAGACCTATCATCTCGAATAGCCTCTCGAACTGCGTCTGAGGAAGGGCCTTTTTGAATGGATCAGCAATGTTATTCTCCGTCTCTACTCTCTTTACCTCGATCTCCCAACGATCTACGATCTCCCTGATCAGGTGATACCGCCTTAAGATGTGTCTGGACTTCTGATGGGACCTAGGTTCCTTCGCTAAAGCTATAGCGCCGTTGTTGTCACAATACAAAGGTATTGGATCAACACTGGTAGGAACCACCTAAAGTTCTGTGAGGAACTTCTTCATCCACACTGCTTCTTTTGCGGCATCGCAAGCAGCTATGTACTCCGCTTCCATTGTTGAGTCAGCAACGGTCTCCTTCTTGGAACTTTTCCAACAGACCGCCCCTCCATTGAGGGTAAAGACATAACCTAACATGGATTTGGAGTCATCCTTGTCACTCTGGGAGCCGGAGTCGACAAAGGCCTCCATCTGGAGGTCATTTCCGCCATATACCAAGAACATCTCCTTAGTCCTCCTCAGGTACTTGAGAATGTTCTTTACTGCTCTCCAGTGATTCTCCCCTAGGTTTTCCTGATACCTGGTTACAACGCTCAATGCGTATGCTACATCTGGTCTGGTACATAACATCGCATATATTATAGAGCCTACCGCAGAAGCGTAGGGTATAATCGACATGCGATCCCTTTCCAAATCAGTCTTGGGAGACATCTCTTTGGAGAGGGTGATTCCGTGACAAGCCGGTAGATTACCGCGCTTAGAATCATCCATACTGAATCTCTTCACTATGGTGTCTATGTACCTGGACTGAGAAAGTCCTAACATCCTCTTTGATCTATCACGATAGATTCGGATCCCCAGAATGTAGGTGGCATCACCCAGGTCTTTCATGGAGAATTTATGTGATAAGAATCTTTTGACTGACTGTAACATAGGAATATCATTTCCTATTAGGAGAATGTCATCCACGTACAACACGAGGAATACTACAGCTCTCCCTAAAATCTTACTGTATATGCAAGGTTTATCTGGATTTTTGATAAAGTCAAATTCTTTGACAGCATCATCAAAACAGATGTTCCAACTCCACGATACCTGCTTTAGTCCATAAAAGTACTTAAGCAGCTTGCATACTTTACCGCTGCTCCCACTCTGAATGAATCCCTCTGGCTGATCCATATAGACGCTCTCTTTCAAATTACCATTTAGAAAGGCCGTCTTTACGTCCATCTGCCAGATTTCATAATCGTGGAAGGCAGCAATAGCAAGAAGGACCCGAATAGATTTAAGCATAGCTACTGGAGAAAAGGTTTCGTCATAGGCCAAATCAGGTGTTTGACGGAAACCCTTTGCTACAAGTCTAGCCTTATAGGTTTCAACCTGTCTATCTACACCAATCTTCTTTTTGAAGATCCATTTGCATCCTACGGGTTTTACCCCATCTGGAGCAATGTCCAAAGTCCATACTTTGTTAGTGTACATGGACTCCATTTCGGTCCGCATTGCATCCAGCCATTTTACCGAGTCACCGCTCTGAATGGCTTGCTGGAAGCTAGTAGGCTCATCATAGTCAATAGTGCAATCCTCTCTATCCCCGTCTATGAGAAAACAGTAGTATCTCTCGGGCGGATGAGACTGCCTACTACTCCTGTGGAGTGGCGTCGGGATGTCCCTTTCTTCTGAAGCCTCAGGTTCTACCATACTTTCAGTAGTAGTTTGTGGTTCTGGAATTTCTTCCAGTTCTATTTCGCTCCCACTTGTTTCCTTTTCTAAAAACTGATGTTCTAGAAAATGGGCATTACAAGAAACAAAAACCTTTTGTTCTTCTGCGTAATAGAAAAAATACTCCCTGGAGTTCTTTGGGTATCCCATAAACTTACATAGTACTGAGCGTGCCTCGAGCTTGTCCGCATGCTGCTTTTTAACAAAAGTTGGACATCCCCATGGCTTCAGGTACTGAAGACAGGGTTTCTTCCCACTCCATATCTGATATGGTGTGGTAGGCACAGTTTTGGTTGGAACCTTATTCAAAAGATATGCAGCTGATTCTAGCGCATATCCCCAGAAAAATCGCGTTAACTCAGCCTTACTCATCATGGAACGAACCATATCCAATAGGGTTCGATTCCTCCTTTCTGATACACCGTTGTGTTGTGGTGTGTATGGAGGAGTAAGCTGAGAGAGAATACCATTCTCTTTTAAGTAACCCAGGAACTCGGCACTTAAGTATTCACCACCTCGCGCATGTGTAGACATTGGACCGCACACGTCACTGTGTACGAGTCCCAAGAGCTCGCTTGCTCTTACCCCGTGTCCAGTAAACGGAGTCTTTGTCATCTTTCCTATGAGACAAGATTCACAAGTAGCATAAGATTGATATTCGAACGGATTCAAATATCCTTCTCTATGTAACTTAGTCAACCTTCTCTCATTGATGTGACCAAGTCTACACTGCCATAAGAAAGCCTGATTTATTTCTGGAGACTTTCTTTTAAGTGTGTTCTAGACATTGAAACCTGAGCTTGACTTAATACGTATATTCCATTTTGTAATGTACCTAACCCAATCATAACTTGAATTAGGTGGATGTGAACCACATCGCTTATAAAAGTAAAATCATATCCTTCCTTAGAAAGTAAGGATACAGATATGATATTACAAGTTGTACCTGGTACATAAAAACAGTTACGCAGAATCAATATCTGCCCAGTTATCAGTCCAAGATGATATTCCCCTACGGATTCAGCATCTATGCTCATTCCGGTAGCAACTGTGAGGGTCATATCACCTATCCTGATAACCGTACGGTTTCTCAGAGCCTGTAACGAATTATAGATGTGAGATCCTGACCCGGTATCCAAAATTCAGGAAGTAGGGTTAACTGACATACAGTTCTCTATCACAAACACACTTGTGGCTGAAGCCACAACATGCTTTGAATCCTGGCTACTGGCTTTGCTAGCCCTGCAATCATTCTGCCAATGTTCATTCCTTTAACAATAGGAACGTCCCTCTTTTACTATATCCAGTCCCGAAACTTTTGCCCTTCTCTTTCCTTCTACTTCCCTGGTTTCCTTCAGAGTAGGAGGCAGAGACTGTAGAATCAAGTCAGTATCTGACTCGTTTCCCAACGCGGTCTCCAGGTCCTGGAGCTCATCAATACAGCTAGTCATTGTAAGGACGTTGTCCCCTACAGATGACCCGTCAGCCAGCCTCGCTTGAATTAATTCGTTCGAGGTCTCATATCTTGCGATATGAGATTGCTCTCCATATAAATCTTTGTTATGGAGAAAGATGGAAACTATGTCCATCTTCTCGTGCTGCTTCTGGTATACACCATCAACTGAAGCTAACACGAGGCATTTAGCTTTCGCTTTATCTTTTTCCCTTGTCTGACGGATATCCATATCCGCGACAGTGGAAACTGGACCTGGGATGGCGGGATCTTGAGTAGTAATAGGGTGGTCCAGCTTGTCATAGGCAATGGACATCTGGACAGACTTTTGCCACTCATATAAGTAAGATTCAGTCAATTTATTATCTAGATGTAACCTAGTCGTGGTCACAAGGTCACTGCAATTAAGAGAGAGAAGAAAATACTATTAGCATGATTCTCTTGCAAGTTTAGAGTGGTTTAATTTATCTAAACAGGATGGCTCCCACTGTTTCTCGAATCCCTCCTCGAACCATAAAAGAAGAATTAGCCAGGACTATTCTTACCGTACAATTCTTGCTTAACCGTTCAGCCAGGGTCCGTGTCGAAACTTCGAGGGAGGTTTTCCAACGCTTTCGCGAAGTTCCTTAATTAAATAACCTCTTTTCTCTGGGGGCATAACCCCGCTGACACCTTTCTAGGCACCTACTTGGTTTATAGCATTGTTCGTTAAGTGACGAATCTCCTGATAAGTAGTATATACTCACAGTAGGATCGGGATCCAAAATATCATCGTATGATAATGTTGAAGGAATCCTACCAACATTCATCAAACTCCAAAATGGTATGCTCTCTCTGCAAATTTCAGTTTCTTTAGAAATTCCCGATATAAATTTTTGCCCCATGCTCTTATGACCTTGACGAAGGCCAACATATCATATGTCACATGTCAAGTTCTACCCGTCATTGTCCAGGTTAATTTGAACCCACCTGTACATACCCTTGACGAAGGCCAAAATAGTAGTACGACTGTCCCAAACCAACGCATCTATATATGCTACAGATAAATATCCAGCAGCTACCAATCACTATGCCTTGGCGAAGGTCAAAATATATAGCTTGAATACTACTGAATATTTAACTGAAATGACGGAGGGCTACGACTGGTTTTGGCAAAACGGTTAACGTAGTGAACTTGATATAATCGAAGGAACCTGATACTTTTTAAAAGGAGTGGTTAAAGCTCCGCTATTAAAAAATCTGATGTTTTAAAATAACCAAGTGGTTTCTTTTAAATTTGTTCCAACGATTAAACATTGGTTTATTTTCTTTGCATTATAATAATGCGTCCTATCATTTATCCTATCATTGCAGAAAACAACGAAAATACCACGTCCTCTTATGCCATCCGCATTTGCCACGGGGTCCCGTCATCACCCGTTAGGTTACTTAACTAACGACAGAGCGGGGGCTGGGCTAGCGCGGGTGTAAAACATAAGTGACGTCTAATAGCTATCATATATAGATATTGTACATTCGTCAGACGCAATAATAAGCATTCCATATCACAGATGAACTTTATTGGATATACTAGCAATCCGCATTTGCTTTGAGCCTGCAATAAAAGACGGATTACACAGTTATGATGAATAGCCATTACCCCACCCTAGACCCCTACGGGTATGGCAAACTACCCGCCAAGTACCCGAAGTGAAGCGGTCTCCCTCAACAAAGTGAGTAGGCCACTAAACACTTCAAAGTACCTGGTAGTTTGTGTACCCCGCCTTGGGTCTATCCTAGGAGCAAAAACAGTAAAAAGAAATAATACAACGGTGGCTACAACCGCAACCTGGATGTTCCCCGCAAAAGAATATTACATCATATTACATTTACATCGAATGAATGAATATTAAACCCATCTCAAACCCCGGCTAATCATCACAACATTCCAATCAAGTCCATATACACAAACAGTAAACATTACGGAAATATGCAACCCCCTGCCAACCGACATACTAGCAGTTAGGGGAGGTTTACGAACACATTAGACATTACAGATAATAACCCGATTAGCAAATATCTTAGAACATCGATCGATTACCATATTCTGTGTTTACCCTAAAAGCAAACCAGCAAAGAAGCAACCTTGGTAGAAACAGAACATACAGGAAACCAGAAAACCACTAAATAGGAATTACTGAGCAAATCCGAGTCAACTCGGCGTTGACTCGGCGGCGGATCCGCGGCACAAGCATTCTATTGCCGCGGATCCGCGGCCGTTTTGCCGAGTTACTGGCTCGTATTTTTCCAGTATTCTTAAAAAACCCTGCTGTGAATTTTAAGGTATGTCAAATATTTTTTCAGACACTTTTAAAATTAACAAAAATTGTAAAGGGGTTAGGGTTTTGTTTTCGTGTTTTCCGTCGATCGAACTTCTAATTAGTAGCTAACAAGCTAGTAATGGTTTAGTTGTCTCTGATACCACTGTAAGTCCATGTCACGCACCCCACGAACTTGTGGGGAGGCGGAATATATGAAAAACGATTATCAAAGCTTCGTAACATGGACTTGAGCGCATGAATCGTTTCTAAACCGTTACTAGCAAACAAAGAAAGGTTTAACTACTCGGATACGAAGCTATACCTCACGATACTTATTCTTCGGGTCTTCATCGCGGTCCTCCACTCCTCGTAGGCTCCTTGGAACATCGGCACCTCAACGGCCTCCTCGAATCAAAGATGATCCACCCGAGAGCTCCTATGCCAAGCTTTATCTCTAACTTGAGATAACTAGGTTGCTCAAAGTGCTAATCTAAGCTACCTAGAGGATATAGAGTGAGGTTATGGATGTATTAGTCTAGCTAACCCTTGATCTCAACACATGAGAGGTTAGGGTTAGGGTTTGAAGAGGAAGAGTTTGAGGAGAGAGAAGGTGAGAATATGAATTACTTTGGATGAATGAAATCATTTGAGTATATATGAAACATATGATATTATTAAGTAAATAATAAATAAAGCTTTCTCATCATGTCTCATTAATACCCTAAGTAATTCATCATATGAGTCATATAAATCATTACATGAATCACTAACTCATTACATGAATCATTACATGACTCACTAATCTCATTAATGCAAATGCCACCTTAGCCTCCAACTCACCATGCTTCTAGAAGCTTCCCAGAAAATTACGAGAACGCCCCTCCAATCCGTATCGTAAAACCATACGACCTCTATATCGTTTCTCCTGGAGCAGGGAAACTCTCTGTGTGGGACTCTAAAGACTCGACACTACGCTGGCAGTGGATTTAACCACAGACCGCAAGCGGCACTAGCTGTACGTAACGGTCCCCAGGTAGATGTCGATAAGAAAGCCGATGAGGAAAACCATCCGAACTCCTACTGAGCCTGTTGTAACAATCTCCGTATAGTCCGGTCTGTTCGTCTAAGACTATCGCATATCAAGCCGAAGGGGGCAAGCGTCAGTCCCCTAATAGCTGTATAAGTCGTGTCGAAGCGTAGCCCATTACACCTTAAGAAACTACTGGAACCTACCAGTATATCTCGCTTGCCCTGGCCAGGGACTTTGCGTAATGGCTCTTTGACACAGCGCGATATCAACTCCCAATACCAGGAGAGACGAATCCTGTCTAACCGCCACTGCCTCCAAGTGCTCGGGACTGCACCCAACTACTACCTGTTTGCACGACTTCTTGGAGCCGTGGTAGGGTAGCAATCTAAGAATAGTGGGACACACTTGAGGCGACGTAGCAGTGTCAAGTCTGCGGACTATGCTGTACTCATGTCACCTGAGAACTGTTAACTGACGATGGGTATAATACCAACCAATCAGTTCCCTGTGAGTCCTGTCCGGTGTACCCGTAACCTAACGAGCACCTGTATACTATCTCCAGTACGACGTACTGATGGCTGTGGGACAGACCATCTCCCCAACTGGGATGAGAAGCGTACACACTTAGTCTACTCCGGAATATCGATGCCCTATCTCGATAATCCAATGACCTGGGACCTGTATAGGATGTTGCTTACAGACTACCCAGCCCCCACTAGTGTGACTGCCATCACGACGCTGGTAATCAAGCAAAGATCCTATGGGCTCTACTAATATGTATAAGTGATACGTTACAAGAAACATATGCACATATTAAAGCAGACACAAACCAAGTAGCATACTACCATTTTTAGCAAGACTGTTATATATAACTGTGAATATTCCAAGCTTCCATTAAGTAATATACAACCTAGTATGATACAATAATGGCCCCTAGGGCATATACACTAACAACAATACACATAATTATATATATATAAAACATATTCATAAACTATACTACGAAACTGCGGGGGTGCTATACGCTATCCACCCGACTTCCCCCGTAGATATACACTACTCACCTTGATCATTGCTTGCCGAAGTCGATGTTGCCTTTCCCCTCCTTGTTATCTGAAGTCCACGTGAGGGTTCCTATATATATAAACACATAGCATCGTAAACGGAAATCACGCACGAAAACCAAGACGGCACACGAATCACATATAGGTTAAAACTTATGGTCTACGCATGCAAAAGGACCAAACAACACCCGATATCGACGTACAAACGTCAAGTGACCGAGACAAAACACAAAATCCAATGTTCAAGTCATTAACAATCATGAAACCAAAATAACAACTCAAGGAAATGATTCCAGATTTTTGTTCAGGTGAAATTATGCTAAACAAGCAATGCAGTGGGGTAGTATATGGGGTATATGAGCTACAGAACCAATTCCAACACCAAATCCCACTGATGACCCGATGAGATCATCCCAAAACCGAGCTGGCCATTCTTAGATGCTTGGTTTAGGTACGTACTTTCAGGGTGGTCTCCCGGTGTTCAATTTAGGTCAATAGGGTTGCTAGTTTTTCTCGTACAAGTCTCAGGTCACTCCAGATTCCCGTAGGCATCAAATTATACACAAACCGACGCGGAAAGTTTCAAACTCAAATTTCGTGGCCTGGGTTCTGGTTTGATCTGGGTTTTTAACACTATGAGAGGTTTAAAGTCACTACTAAACCTCAATTGCACCACCTAAATTCAAATCAAACCCTAAACTCTACTTGGAATTTTCAAAAGTCACTAAATCTCACTTAATCACTTCTAAACTAAAATAAAAGATAAAGAAACATAATTACTACATTAATAATGAAACAATTACCTCATCTGGCAACTCAAGAATTTTCTTGAGTTGCCTCTAGTGCTCAAAATCTCATCTTGTTTAGTCCCGCATGCTTGTAGTGAGCTTGTGCACCTTTTTGTGAAGAGGATATAAGGTTTTGAGATAGATTTGAGAGTGTTGTGAGGAAGTGGAGGAGGTGGAGGGAAGAGGGCAGCCATGGTGTGAGAGAGGAGAGGAAAATGATGACGAAATGAAGTGAAGAGGAAATATCCATGGTCAATGAAAACCCATCACCCTCTCTCTCTCTTGCCCATACCTCCTTTCTTTAATCCTTTCTTTTCTTTTCTTTTCTTTTCCCCTTTTTCAAATAAAAAACCAAAACCCGATTTATGTAAAAAGAAAAACAAAGATGTCATGGTTTATAGAAATTCAAAAATGTGTTTTGAAACATGACATGGTGCATGTCATATGCCTAACTAAGCTGAATGCACGATTCATAATAATTAATCAAGTTTAGGCATAAACTTGTATATGATTAATTGTAAAGAATTTATAATTTGCCTAAATCACATAAATTCTAACAAAAATCACCATTCAATTAAATTTTGTAATATTTTCCAACCTATCGGTATATAATTATACCACATCATTAAAGCTAATATACCTTAAGATATTCCTAATAATTCATTATTTAATTATCTAAATTCCTAAAAATAATATTTTATTTTTCTGAAATGTTACAGTCTTCCTCCATTAAATAAATTCGGTCCCCGAATTTAAATTTAATCTCCCCAAATACTAAAACATTTCAGCAAAACAATCAAGTCGTCGGGGCTTCGAAATCATCAGTACTTAAAACACATCTTAGCGCAAAGCATGCGCATGGAAACGAGTATATAACTCAAAATCAAAACTCCGTGAAGTATCCCGCAATCATCGTATTTATGGGGAAGATACGAATGTCAAAGTCTAATACTAAAACCAACATGATATACTCAAGACTAAAATATGTACATAGTACGCATCGTTGTAAACTTGTCAAAACATCTGAAAGAAATGCATGCCAAACCTTTTTCAACTCGCTGTGCGATGCGCGTATCACGACACAGGTAGCGGACGTTTATTGTAAGAAAATAACTATATATGCATATATATATCCTCTGTTTAACATACACGTCCCGCCGTTTTGAAAATAACTTAGAAGGGTTTCCTTGTAAAATGTTTCGTGTCATCTCAGACGCATAGGAAAATATTGAGACTGTAGCTCCTTTTTGGAAATCCCTCAGTAACTATCGATGCATGCAAAAACATATTCAGGTACTGTCCTATGACTAGTCCTGCTCAATTACTATACCAAATGGTAAATATCATAAAACATACTGCTCCAAAAGTGACCAATCCCAAAATGTGTATAAGAATGCCACGTGCGTCTGGTGCACACAGAAATCAAAATCAATGAATGTGCCATACATATGCACAGAAACAAAATCTAAGTGCAACGGGTGTGCATGAAAACCTCTGTCAAGAGCAACGAGTGTGCCTGACAACAATATCAGGTGCATCTAATATGTACAAAGAATCCCGATTTAGTGCATCTGGTGTGCACCAAAACCACATCAGGTGCGCCAGTATGCGCAAGAATCCCAATCAAGTGCACAAGGGGCATGAAAACAAATATCGAATATCACAATCGAAATCGACGGTATACAACATATCTCAATGCAAATCAGGTATACCGTGATATATAATCTCACAATCACGTGCATCAGCGTGCACAATATCGAATCAAGTACTAAAAGTGCATGAAAACTACACCGAAGGCACAAATCAAATCACCTACATACCGTAGGCATGAAATCAAAATCAATCATCTTTAACGACATCAAATCGAAGTCGAGTGCAACTGTGGTGTACAAAATCTAAATCATGCAAATAAATCGCCCAAAATACCGAAATCCAAAATGACGGACACGTGATATTGGAATCACCAAATCGCAAATCGTAAACACTGTCATTGATATGTCCTTCCTTAAAAGTCGAGAAGGTGTCAGTGCATCCAAAGCTAGCAGAGCAAGATATCTCCTTGCCTCCTGTTCATGGTCTGGCGCCTTGTGCCCTTAGGCTCTCGTCTCTCACTGCAGATTGCTAGTTACATAACTCCTCGGCTCAACGGCTCAATATGGAAATGATGAAGGAAACAGTTCCGCTCTGGCACATCCTCTAATGATCTCTGGCCAACTATTATGGTCACTCATATCACGTCTCATCGATGATGCCAAACTATAGCCTACTGGGTGTGCGTAATACGACCTATCCTGGGTATAAATCTTCTCGTGCAGTAATCCAGAAAGATTCTGTCGGGTTCTCTCCCAAATATCGTTCCTGCCGAACGGTTCGGAAGTTATCACCCTTTACTGAATCTATTTCTTATTCCGGAACGGCTGCATACTCATCACAACTCCTTCTAAAAGAAATATCCATATTCAACGCCTCTGCATGCGTATTACATCTCTGATGTCAACGGAGTGGAACGTCATCTCGTCAAAATCTCATACGAACCTCTTACTCCACTTTTCTCTAATGTGGACTGATTCAGACTCGACTCTTCGTAGCTGTATGGACTGCGCTATAAACGGCTATACTCATATCTAGAGTCTCCCTTCCGAAGATACATACTCGGCACTTCAAACATCCTGTAGTAGGCATCTTGCCAATTGTTGTCGTGGTTTCTTAGTATTTATTCAGGACGTGGGAGCCGCTGAGTTTCCGTTGGACCAGATTCCGATCGTATGAGAATTTCCTGATGTATTTCCTGCTGAGTTACCAGGATTTCCGCCTGAACGTGATATCGAATTTTGCATTGACTTGATTTCTGAAACATTTCAGAAAAATAAAATATTATTTTTGGGAATTTATATAATTAAATAATAAATATTATGAATATTTTGATAATGCGGTATGATTAATTACCAATAAATTGGGAAATATTTGGAAAATTATAGGAATTTCTGAAATGAGGGTGTTTTATATGATTTAAGCCAATTATAAATTCTTTACAATTAATTATATTGCATTTTTATGCTAATCGCGATTAAATATCGCTAACCGTGCATTAGGCTTGATTTGTGCACATGACATGCACCATGTCTTATTTCATTTTTTTTTACATTTTCCTACCATGGTCTTTTCTTCATTTTTCTTGCATGGTTTGGTTTTAAAATGAGAAGAGAAGAAAAGATAAAGGAAAAAGAAAAGGAAAAGGAAAAGAGGAATAAAAAAAATAGAGTATGGGCATGAGAGAGATAGGAGAGAGAGGTGAGGGGTCAATTGACCAAGCTCCCATTTGTTCCCTCCATTATTTTCTTCTTCATTTTACCCTCTCCCTCTCACCTTGGCTACCCTCCTCCTTCCCCCTCCTCAAACACCTCACAACGCACCCCAAAACATATTAAAACTTCAACTTCCTTTCATTAAAAACATGCACAAGCTCATCACAAGCACTTTGAACACATTAAAACTTCATCTTCCTGGCCGCAAATTACGGCCAGGGTGGGGTTGATTTGGTCCGTGTTTGGTCCAGGGCTTTATCTCTAGTAAACTAGACCATCCACATATGAAAAATTGACTAATTTCACTTAGGGTAAAATCGAGGACCATTTTCATGAGTTGCTGCCTTGTATTTCGTGCTGTTTATGAATTGAAGATTTGATATTCGTGTTTTTATCGGTCGATTCACGTTTATACGTCAATCGTCGAGAGTTTTTTGGTTATTCTTTCATGCGTAGACATAGGTTTTAACCTATGTACGATTCGTGTGCCATTTTGGTTTTCGTGCGTGATTTCTGTTTATGATGCTATATGTGTACATATGTAGGTACCCTCGAGTGGACTTGAACGACAAGAACGAGCGTGGCGTCATCGACTTAGGCAAGCAAGGTTCAGGTGAGTAGATATATATCTACGGGGGAAGTCGAGTGGATGGCGTATATCACCCCCGCAGTTTCGTAGTGCAGTATGGAAACGTGTTATATCTATATATTTATATGTTATTATAAGATGTGTATACTTAGCTAGAAATTCTTTGAAGGACTTTGGGTTAGTGTAAGCGTATTTGGTAGTTAATGCTATAGTTTTTTGTTAGTCGCGAAATCCTAGAATAAGGTTTACACTCACCCACACACACACGCATACACTTGTTTACTTATGCATATATGGGGATATATATATATATACATATATGTTTGTGAGTATGTATATATATATATGTATATATATACATGGATAATGATGATAGTACATGGTACTTGGAGATGAGTCGATGAGATTGGGTATGGTGCCACGAGATCGGTGATATGATTTGGTTCGTATTATGAGATACGACATGTTATTATAGCGGGTCTTTAGGCGATGTGTTTTCATACACACGCATATATATATATATATATGTGTGTGTGTGTGTGTGTAAATGGTATCAGTATGTACTAGACTTTAGATCAGTACCCCTAATACATGATATGATATAAGGATACCAGATGAATAAGGATATAAATGTGATATTTGACCCATTCCCAGATTTGGAATGCCGTACGATGGATATACCGTACGTGATATGATTATGATGATAGATCCTCACTCTTGACTCGAGGATGTCATATTATATATTGTATCGTACGTGATACTATTGAGGCGGGATCACCGACTATTAGATATATTTATCGACTCATACTTAGGTGGTTTTCCTTACCCTTTCGATTAGTCTGTTAGTTTAGTCTTGTAGTTTACTTAGTAGGTGTTAGACTGGGCTCGAGTCATACCTATTTCAAAAACGAACGAATCGTGAGTATTTTAAAGACAGGCCAAGGGATACTACGGATATTTCAAAGGGCGTACCTTTTCTTAAAAACACCGTAGCCCCTATTTTCTAAACACACGATTCGTGTTATTTCAAATGTCAAACCTGTATGACTTATATATATAAATGTGTATTCTAACATGTTTTGTTATTATTCTTGTTCCGCATATTCTTGCTGTTCGCATCGCATTGCATGGCTATTTTTGTTTTCATTAGTTATTATTAAAATTATGCTGTCAGGACACCAACACCATTACCGATGATGCGTATGCTCTACGTACACCTGCTTATCGGCTCACACACATCATCATCGGTAATTGCTATGTCATGTACACTTTAGAGAATATTATTTTATTGACATAGCTTGTTAGCTGATAGTTCCAATATGTTATTGCTTCCATATGCTAGTATAATTATTGCATTCCTTGCTTGATATCCGATGCATTCATTTATTTATTATCATGCAATATTATGGAACTTATTACCGGTATTTCATTGTTTATTTACCCTTCAGATTGGGATTTTGGATTTCCATGAGATTTCTGGATATGGAGAAACCGCCAAGATTTTATAAACTTATTATCTTTTTAAAAGATAGAAAATTGGGGGTTTCTCATGATATGATTTGAGAGGAGTCCACCATGAGTTTTCTCGGTTTTTAGCGATATCATACACCCGATTCGAGAAGGAGGAGGAACCGTCTGTGGGTGCATGGTGGACCCGGTGCGGTACCCCAGGGCAAGATGGTCGCAGATGATGGCGTTGAGCCTGGCAGGGGAGCACTACCAACCGGTGATGTTATTGTGACTCGACAGATATCCGGAGGATACCGATCGGAGTATTGGCCAGTCCGGATTGCCGGAGCCTGAGATATTGAGACAGCGAGATATATATATTTTGTGTAAATGCTAGACACTGATTTCTGTTGATTTCAGTGATGATACTATGATTTTATACATAAATCTCACTGAGATAAGAAAACTGTTTTCTCATTTAGATGTATTCTGTTTTCATGCATTCATACATCACATATATGATATGTTGCTACCTGAGGCACTGACACGAGCACATGGTATTACACTTACGTATAGATGTTTACCCTTGCCACTTTATCATGCTTCAGGCCATATTATTTGAGGATATTACGGATTGTATGACCTAGGATTGAGTCATACATACGATTTCTGTTCGGTGATATTTTCAATTCATTAGTTGGCAACTCACCATCGTTGTGTCAAAGTTTCTTGCAGGTTTTGCCGTACAGGTTTTCCTTGGCGGCTTTGCTGGCACATTACTTCATTCCGGGTGATTGCTTTCGTAGGTGGGTTCACTCGCATCGTGAACACCATTGTACTTTATTATTTTAGTTGTATCTAGTAAACTCCATCAACCAGACTGTATTATTTATAGACTTAGAAGACTAGTTGTATATTCTTTCGACCTTAGAGTCGTGCATTTTATTATTATGGGTTTTCCTGATGATATTGATCTTCCTTTTGAGTTTTGATCCTCACCCTTCGGCGTTGTATATTATATTGCTTGCATGGTTATGACCGCCAATTGGCGAAGAGCTAACTCCCGCTTGGGGATGCCTTTATATATATTTCATGTGTTGTACCATTTTAGGGCCAATATTTACAAAGGAAACTCTACCGAAATTTTCAGAAAATATTAAGATTTTAAAAATGGATACTTCGGCTTATGTTATTAAAACCACTTGCTTTAAAACAAGTTTTCTTCACTTCTTCCATAAAATGGTTTAGATTTCTGGGATTTTGGCTTACTTGAATTATATGGGGTCCTATAGACTTCATATGATTCAAGTGGCAGTTGCGTGCCATTTCGGGTCGTGACAATGTTGATATCAGAGCGCTAGGTTAACCTTGGTTCGAGTCTATGTTTGACTATGCCAAGTCTAGGGCGTTTATGTATATATTTAGAACCTAGGCTTGACCTTACGGAACTTAGACTTGGTCGAGAGGGTATTAGACCCGAACTTTCATCGCATAGGTTGACCTTGGTTGATTGAGTAGGTGACTTAAGGAGAGTGATGTACCGTGTGTATTTTCCACGGCAAACTTACGATACGCTACCCCGCTTAAGAAGCCTTAGGATGTACATTTCCTTGCACAGTATTATATTCATTCCTATGATCTATCGTCATCGATATCAGTTTATGGTTTTTGCTGCTACGATTAAACGGGCAGAGAGAGCTGCGGCTAGAGTTGCGGTCAGCACGAGCTCGTTACGGACAAGGACTGACCAGGGCGTGATTCCAAGGACTTGCGATTGCATAGATGCGTTGTTTTATTGTGTTTTTGCGCCATGAGCGTTTGATGGATTGCTTGTACAAAATTTCTCGAACGTGCAGATCAGCACCAGAGGATTGGGCCACTGTTAGAGGCCAGCCAGAATGTGATGACCGTCAATGCACCGACTATTCTTAATGATTGAGGCACTGCTTAGCATGCGGATGAATGAGCTAGTTGCTGCTGCGAATGACAAGATATCGCCCCAGATGTTTGGAGCTATTGCAGCACGAGTTGTGCTTAGAGATATTATAGAAGATCGCTAGTCACCCATGGATGAAGGACTAGGACATGTGGTTCGTTGCATACTCCGATGCAAGGTCATCAGATTGATTGATTCTAGCTAGAGACGACTCCACGCAAGTATGTTGAGAGTCGATAGAAGACGATCAAATGTCAAAAACCCATTTTTCCAAATTTAAAGTATTCGGAAAAACATGCAAGTAATTCTGTGGACCCTCTAGAAGAATGAAACCCTAACTCGATATAATGACCATGGGAACGCTTTTGAAACTTAGGGTTTGCAGCAGTTTAGCGGTGCCATTAATGAGACTTGGGTTTGCCCTTCTACGGTTGGTCCATAGGTACTGTGGCATGTATTGGATATTAATTAACTGTACTCAAGAGTTGAGCTCTTGGGGGATTATGAGACTTTAACAAATCGATCGAAAGGTTCGACGTCATTCGGATATCATGTGATGGGATACATTGCTTGGGAGACTCCAGATATGAGTATAGTCGTTGGAGCGCAGTTCATGCAGCCACGAAGAGACGAGTCCGAATCAGTCGACATTAGAGAAAAGTGGAGTAATAGATTTGTACGAGATCTTGATGAGATGTCGTTCCACTCCGCTGACATCAGAGATGTGATACGCATGCAGAGGCGTTGCATACGGATATATCTTCCAGAAGGAGTCGTGACGAGTATACAGCCGTTATGGAACAAGAAACAGATTTAGTAAAAGGATGATGACTTTCGGACAGTTCGGCAGAAACGAGATTAGGGGAGACTTCGACAGAATCTTTTTGTAATACTATACGAGACGATTTGGACCCAGGATCGGTCATATTGCGCACACCCAGCAGGCCAGAGTTCGGCATTGCTTACGAGACATGTTATGAGTGACTATGACAGTTGGCCAGAGATCTTTAGAGGATGTGCCAGAGCGGGACTATTTCCGCCATCTTGGATTTCGATATTTTGGGCGATTTATTTGCATGATTGAGATTTTGGGCACCACAGTTGCACTTGACTTCGATTTGATGTCATTCGAGATGTTGATTTTGATTTCATGCCTATGGTATGCATATGATTTGACTTGTGCTTTAGGCATAGTTTTCATGCACTTTTAGTGTTTTGATTCGATTTGTACACACTGATGCATATGGTTGTGAGATTATATACCACGGTATACCTGATTTGGATTGAGATGTGTTGTATACCATCGATTTCGATTGTGATACTCGATATTTGTTTTCGTGCACCTTGTGCACTTGATTTGGATTCTTTCGCATGCTTGGGCGCTTGATGCGAAACTAAATCGAGATTCTTCGTGCATATCAGATGCACCTGATATTGCTGTCAGGCACACCCGTTGCCTTTGACAGGTGTTTCATGCACACCCGTTGCACATAGATTTTGTTTCTGTGCACATGTATGGCACATTCATGGACTTCGATTTCCATGCGCACCATACGCACGTGGCATTCATATACACATTTTGGGATTGATTTCCTTGGGAGTACTATGTTTTATGATATTTACTATTTGGTATAGTAGTTGAGCATGACTAGTCCGAGGAAAGTACCTGAATATATTTTTACATGCTTTGATAGTTATCGAAGAGATTTCCATAAAGGAGCTATAGTCTCAGTATTTATATACGTGTCCGAGATGACACGAGACATTTAACAAGGGAAACCCTTCTAAATTATTTTTCAAAACGGCGGAACGTGTATGTTAAACAAAGGGTGTATATATATATATAGTATTTTCTTATAATAGACGTCCGCCACTGTGCATTGATACGCGCATCGCACAGCAACTTGAAAAAGTTTGGCATGCATTTCTTTCAGATGTTTTAACGATGTTTACATGTATAGTTTTGATGTATATCATGTTGGTTTTCGTATTGGATTTTGACATTGGTGTCTTCACCATAACTCCGATGATTGCAGGATGCTTGACGGAGTTTTGATTTCGGTTTATGTACTCTTTTTTCATCCGCATGCATTGCACTACGATGTGTTTTATGTATTTATGATATCGGAGCCCCAATGACTTGATCATTTTACGGAAATGTTTTAGTATTTGAGGGGTTTAAATTTAAATTCGGAGACCGAATTTCTTTAAGGGGGGAAGATTGTAATATTTCAGAAAAATAAAATATTATTTTTGGATATTTATATAATTAAATAATAAATATTATGAATATTTTGATAATGCGGTATGATTAATTACCAATATATTGGGAAATATTTGGAAAATTATAGGAATTTCTGAAATGAGTGTGTTTTATATGATTTAAGCCAATTATAAATTCTTTACAATTAATTATATTACATTTTTATGCTAATCGCGATTAAATATCGCTAATCGTGTATTAGGCTTGATTTGTGCACATGACATGCACCATGTCTTATTTCATTTTTTTAACATTTTCCTACCATGGTCTTTTCTTCATTTTTCTTGCATGGTTTGGTTTTAAAATGAGAAGAGAAGAAAAGATAAAGGAAAAAGAAAAGATAAAGGAAAAGAGGAATAGAAAAATAGAGTATGGGAAAGAGAGAGAAAGGAGAGAGAGGTGAAGGGTCAATTGACCAAGCTCCCATTTGTTCCCTCCATTATTTTCTTCTTCATTTTTCCCTCTCCCTCTCACCTTGGCTGCCCTCCTCCTTCCCCTCCTCAAACACCTCACAACACACCCCAAAACACATTAAAACTTCATCTTCCTTTCATTAAAAACATGCACAAGCTCATCACAAGCACTTTGGACCAAGAAAAATCGGATTTTGAGCACTTGGGGCAACTCAAGAAAATTCTTGAGTTGCCAAATGAGGTACTGTCTTCACCATTAGTATAGTTTTTCATTCACATTAGTGTCCATGCATGTTTAGAAGTGATTAAGAGATGTTTGGAGAGTTTGAAAATTCCAAGTTAGGGGTTTGAGGAATTATTGAATTGAGATAGTGTAATTGAGTTTAGTAGTGATCTCAAACACCCTGTGGTGATTGTATATTGGGTTAAACCATAGACTAAAACCCCATTTAGAAAACCTAGATTCCCCGATATCGTATTTTTCTGGAAATTGTGATGGGAAATTGGAATCTGCTATGACCCGGGTGACCTGAAAATTATTTAGCAAACACAGTGAGTCGTGCAAGCAACCTAAATGATAACCCCAAGACCCGAGACCCTACCCCACCTACATGGCCATAAATTTAATCTTCCTGGCCACAAATTGCGGCCAGGGTTGGGTTGATTTGTTCCGTGTTTGGTCCATAGCTTTATCTCCAGTAAACTAGACCCTCCACATATGCAAAATTGACTAATTTCACCTAGGGTAAAATCTGGGACCATTTTCATGAGTTGCTGCCTTGTTTTTCGTGATGTTTATGAATTGAAGTTTTGATATTCATGTTTTTATCAGTCGATTCATGTTTATACGTTAATCGTCGGGAGTTGTTTGGTTATTCTTGCATGCGTAGACATAGGTTTTAACCTATGAACGATTCGTGTGCCGTTTTGGTTTTCGTGCGTGATTTTTGTTTATGATGCTATATGTATACATATGTAGGTACTCTTGAGTGGACTTGAACGACAAGGACGAGCGTAGCGTCATCGACTTCGGCAAGCAAGGATCAGGTGAGTAGATATATATCTATGGGGGAAGTCGGGTGGATGGCGTATACACCTCCGCAGTTTCGTAGTGCAGTATGAAAATGTGTTATATCTATATATTTATATGTTATTATAAGATGTGTATACTCAGATAGAAATGCTTTAAAGGACTTTGGGTTAGTGTAAGCGTATTTGGTAGTTAATGCTATAGTTTAGTGTTAGTCGCGAAACCCTAGAACAAGGTTTACACTCACGCACACACACGCATACACTTGTTTACTTGTGCGTATATGGGGATATATATATATAAATATATACATATATGTTCGTGAGTATGTATATATATATATATATATACATGGATAATGAGGATAGTACATGGTACTTGGAGATGAGTCAATGAGATTGGGTATGGTGCCACGAGATCGGTGATAATATTTGGTTCGTATTATGAGATACGACATGTTATTATAGCGGGTCTTTAGATGATGTGTTTTCATACACACGCATATATATATATATATATATATATATATATATATATATATGTAAATGGTATCAGTATGTACTAGACTTTAGATCAGTACCCCTAATACATGATATGATATAAGGATACCGGATGAATAAGGAGATAAATGTGATATTTGACCCATACCCAGATTTCGGATGCCGTACGATAGATTTACCGTACGTGATATGATTATGATGATAGATCCTCACTCTTGACTCGGGGATGTCATATTATATATTGTATCGTACGTGATACTATTGAGGCGGGATCACCAACTATTAGATATATTTATCGACTCAGACTTAGGTGGTTTTCCTTACCCTTTCGATTAGTCTGTTAGTTTAGTCCTATAGTTCATTTAGTAGATGTTAGACTAGGCTCGAGTCATACCTATTTCAAAAACTAACGAATCATGAGTATTTTGAAGACAGGTCAAGGGATATTACGGATATTTCAAAGGGCGTACCTTTTCTTAAAAACACCATAGCCCCTATTTTCTAAACACACGATTCGTGTTATTTCAAATATCAAAACTGTATGACTCATATATACAAATGTGTATTCTTACATGTTGTGTTATTATTCATGTTCCGCATATTCTTGCTGTTCGCATCGTATTGCATGCTTAGTTGTGTTTTCATCAGTTATCATTGAAATCATGCTGTCAGGACACCAGCACCATTACCGATAATGCGTATGATCCATGTACACCTGCTTGCCGGCTCATACACATCATCAACTGTAATTGCTATGTCACGTACAGTTTAGAGAATATTATTTCATTGACATATCTTGTTAGCTGATAGTTCCAATATTTTATTGCTTAGATATGCTAGTTTAATTATTGCATTCCTTGCTTGATATCCGATGCATTCATTTATTTATTGTCATGCAATATTGTGGAACTTATGACCGGTATTTCATTGTTTATTTACCCTTGAGATTGGGATTTCGGATTTCCATAAGATTTCTGTATTTGGAGAAACCGCAAAGATTTTATAAACTTATTATCTTTTTAAAAGATAGAAAATTGTGGTTTTCTCATGATATGATTTGAGAGGAGTCCACCATGAGTTTTCTCAGCTCTTGAGCGATATCGTACGCCCGATTCGAGGAGGAGGAGGAACCGTCTGTGGGTGCATGGTGGACCCGGTGCGGTACCCTGGGGCAAGATGGTCGCAGATGATGGCGTTGAGCCTGGCAGGGGAGCACTACCGACCGGTGATTTTATTGTGACTCAACGGATATCCGGAGGATACCGATCAGAGTATAGGCCAGTCCGGATTGTCGGAGCCTGAGATATTAAGATTTGATGATATATGCCAGTCCGGATTGCCGGAGCCTGAGATATTGAGACAGTGAGATATATACATTTTTTGTCGATACTAGACACTGATTTCTGTTGATTTCATTGATGATACTGCAATTTTATACATAAATCTCACTGAGATAAGAAAACAGTTTTCTCATTTAGATGAATTCTGTTTTCATGCATTCATACATCACATATATGATATGTTGCTACCTAAAGTACTGACACGAGCACTTGGTATTACACTTATGTATAGATGTTTACCCTTGCCACTTTATCATGCTACATGCCATATTATTTGAGGATATTTCTGATCGTATGACCTAGGATTGAGTCATATATACGATTTCCGCCCGGTGATGTTTTCTATTCACGAGTTGGCAACCCACCCCCGTTGTGCCATAGTTTCTTGCAGGTTTTGCCGTATAGGTTTTCCTTGGCGGCTTTGCTGGCACATTACTTCATTCTAGGTGATTGCTTTGGTAGGTGGGTTCACTCGCATCGTGACCACCATTGTACTTTATTATTTCAGTTGTATCTAGAAAACTTCATCAACCAGACTGTATTATTTGTAGACTTAGGAGACCAGTTGTATATTCTTTCGACCTTAGAGTTGCGCGTTGTATCATTATGGGTTTTCTTGATGATATTGAGTTTCCTTTTGAGTTTTGATCCTCGTCCTTAGGCGTTGTATATTTTATTGCTCGTGTGGTTGTGACCGCCAACTAGTGAAGAGCTAACTCCCGCTTGGGGATGCCTTTATATATATTTCATGTGTTGTACCCTTTTGGGGACAGTATTTACAAAGGAAACTCTGCCGAAATTTTTAGAAAAGATTGAGATTTTAAAAATTCATACTTCGGATTATGTTATTAAAACCACATGCCTTAAAACAAGTTTTCTTCACTTCTTCCTTAAAATGCTTTAGATTTTTGGGATTTCTTCTTACTTGAATTAGATGGGGTGCCTATAGACTTCATATAATTCAAGTGCCAGTCACGTGCCATTTCAGGTCGCGACAATTTCGCGTGCGGGGCCTATTTCTATACCGCCCTATCGGATGGCCCCGACGGAGCTGAAGGAGCTCAAGGGTCAGTTGCAAGAATTACTTGATAAGGGGCTCGATCGTCGGAGTGTATCTCCGTGAGGAGCTCTTGTCCTATTCGTTAAGAAGAAGGACAGCAGCATGAGATTGTGCATCGACTACAGGCAGCTGAATCGAGTTTCAGTGCGAAATAGGTATCCATTACCTCTTATTGATGACTTATTCGATCAGCTGCAGGGGGCTGACTATTTCTCGAAGATCGATTTGCGGTCAGGGTATCACCAATTAAGGGTTCAGAAGGTTGACATTTCGAAGACTGCTTTTTGCACGCGGTACGGGCATTATGAGTTTTTGGTGATGTCGTTGGGGCTCACCAATACCCCAGCAGCTTTCATGGATATGATGAACCGCATTTTCAGGCCGTTTCTTGATCGGTTCATTATCGTATTCATTGACTATATTCTTGTATACTCCCATACTCGAGAGGAGCATGAGCAGCATTTGCGAATTACGTTGAAGATTTTGAGGGAACACCAGTTGTTCGCTAAATTCTCCAAATGTGCTTTCTAGCTGGATAGTGTGGATTTTTTGGGTTACGTGGTTACGAGAGATGGCATACGTGTGGAACCAAAGAAGATCGAGGCAGTACAACACTGGCCCAGATTTGTATCAGTTACGGAGATTCGTGGCTTCTTGGGTTTGGTCGGTTACTACTGACGTTTTATGCAGGATTTTTCTCGTATCGCTGCACCGCTGACCGGGTTGACCCGAAGGAAGTTCTATTTCTTTGGACCAAGGCATGCGAGCAGAGTTTTCAGCAGTTGAAGACTCGTTTGACGACTGCACCAGTATTATTTTTACCTTCAGGGTCAAGTGGCTTAGTCGTTTATTGCGACGCTTCTCTATTGGGTTTAGGCTGCGTGTTGATACAGCACGACAGGGTCGTCGCTTATGCTTCTCGGCAGTTGAAGAAGCACGAGCAGAACTATCCCACTCCTGATTTAGAGATGGACGCGCTGGTTTTCACACTCAAGATTTGGGGGCATTACTTATACGGTGAGTCGTGCCAGATATTCACAGACCACAAGAGTTTAAAGTATATCTGTCACAACCCGAAATAGCACGTGACTGGCACTTGAATCGTACGAAGTCTATAGGACCACATCTAATTCAAGTAAGCCAAAAGCCCAGAAATCTAAAACCATTTTAAATAATAAATGAAGGAAAACTTGTTTTAATGAAGTTGTTTTAGTAGCATAAGCCGAATTATGCGTTTTAAAACATCCAGTCTTTTCTAAAAATTTTGGCAGAGTTTCCTTTGTTAATACTGACCCCGAACGGGGTACAACACGAATAATAACATATATATAATGAATAAAGGCATCCCCAAACAGGAGCTAGCTCTTCGTCAATCGACGGACACAACCACACAAGCAGTATAATATACAACGTCGAAGGGCGAGAATCAAAACTCAAACGGAAACTCAAATTAACATGAAATCCATAATAATACAACGCGCGACTCTAAGGTCGAAAGAATAATACAACTGGTCTCTAAGTCAAATAAATATACATGTCTAGTTGATAGAGTTTACTAGATACAGCAATGTAAATAAAGTACAAGGGTGGTGACGATGCGAGTGAACCCACCTACCAAAGCAAATCACCCGGAATGGAAGCAGTGTGCCAGCAAAGCCACACGAAACCTGTACGGCAAGACCTGCAAGAAACTGTGGCACAACGGGGGTGAGTTGCCAACTCGAGAGTAGAAAACATCACCAAGCAGAAATCGTTTGTATAAATCAATCCTAGGTCAATACGATAAAAAATATAAATATCCTCAATTTGATAAGGTTTGAAGCATGAAAAGGTTGTAAGGGTAAACATCTATACATAAGCGTAATCCCATGTGCTCGTGTCAGTGCCTCAGGTAACAATGTATCATATGCATGAGGTATGAATGTAATGTAATGTAAACAGAATACATGTAAATGAAGAAACTGTTTTCTTGTTTTAGTGAGATATCTATATATTTAAAACGAGGCATCAAAAATAGATCAATATAAATCAGTGTCTAGCATTGACACAAAACATAAATCGCAATATCCAATATCTAGGGCTCCGGCTATCCGGACTGGCCCATATCAAAATATCTCAATACCTCAATATCAATATCTGGGGCTCCGGCTATCCGGACTGGCCCATGGGCTCCGGCTATCCTGACTGGCCCAACTCCGATCGGTACTCTCCGGATATTCGACGAGTCACAAATACAATCACCAGTCAGCAATGCTCCCCTGTCACAGGCTCAACACCGATCAACTGCGATCTTCTTGCCCCGGGGTACCGCACTGGGTCCACCATGCACCAACAGACGGTTCCTACTCCTCGAATTGGGTGTAAAATATCGCTCAAGAGCCGAGAAAACTCATGGTGAACAATCTCAAATCATATCATGAGAAAACCGGAACTTTCATTTTAAAATGATAATTAGTTTTATAAAATCTTGCGGTTTCTCCAAATCCTTAAATCTCATGCAAAACCCAAATCTCGAGAATAAATAACAATGAATTTAAATGCATTGGGCTCCGTCAAACCCGGACTTGCCCTAAATAAAAATGCATGGCAATGAATAATAAATATGCATGAAGTATAAAAGTAATGAATGCGATATCTAACTAGCACAATAATGATAAGTCGAGACTATCAGCTAACAGGCGATATCAATCAAATAATATTCTCTAAAGTGTACATGACATGGCAATTACCGATGATGATGTGTGTGAGCCGGCAAATAAGTGTATGTGGAACATCCGCATCATCGGTAATGGTGTTGTTGTCCTGACAGCATGATCTCAATAATGGCATATGAAAACACAATATACGCATGCAAGTAACTATAGGTCTAAACTAATAGAGTAATCAAAAGGGTAAGGAAAACCACCTAAATCTGAGTCGATATATATATATATATATATATATATATATATATATAAAATAGTCGGTGATCCCGTCTCAATAGTATCCCATACGATACCCTATATAATATGACATCCTCGAGTCAAGAGTGTGGATCTATCATCAATATAGCTCGTACGGTAAATCCGTCGTACGGCATCCCAAATCTGGATACGGGTCAATATCACATTTATCGCCTTAATCATCTGGTATCCTCTTTATCATTAAATATCATGATCTCGTGGGACTGATCTATGTCTAGTACATGCTGATACCATCTATATATATACGTGCATGTGTATGAAACACATCGCCTGATGACCCGCTAAAATATCATGTCGTATCTCAAATACGAACCATGTCACATCACCGATCTCTTGGCCTCAAGCCCAATCTCATCGACTCATCTCCAATCCCAAGTACTATCCTCGCAATCCATGTATATGTATAGATATACACACACACACACACATAGTCCCATACCCATGTGTGTATATATATATATATATATATACATATCCCCATATACGCACACGTAATATAATGTATGCATGTGTGTATGTGTGCGTGTGGGTGTAATCTCTAATCTAGGGTTTCACAACAACGCTAAACTAACATTTACTTCTAAGTACAATAAGCTAACTCTATCTGGATAAACAATAAACTCATAACAACATATAATATATATATATATATATATATATATATATATATATATATATATATATATGTATACGTATTCATATACATCACTATGAAACTGCGGGGGTGCTATACGCCATCCACCCTACTTCCTCCGTAGATATATATCTACTCACCTGATCTTCGCTTGTCGATGCTGTTGCGCCACGGGAGCGTCCCGGCCGTCTTACTCGAGGCCAAATTGCGGAATCAAAATTTTTCCTTACTCGGAAACCGGCGCTACCGCGGACAAAGAAAACCCGGATCGTTTACCATTAACCTACGCTAGCTAACTAGAGATGGGGTGAGAAGTATACCGAGTGATCCGAGTCCTCCGGTCTTCTCTTCATCATCCCGATCTCCCGCGGAAAGTCTTTGCTCCACATCGTCGCCTCCTCGCCGGAAAGGGCACCACATCGCCTTCGTCTTTTACGGGCTCCCGCCTCAATACCGAGGCAACTCGAGCATGAAGCCGGCAACTCGACATGCCCAAGAAGTGCTGTAGAATGTAGTGTAGATGATGCTAGTCTCATTTGGGGTTTGTAGTTGCCATGATGGAGGATTGGGGTTAAGAAAAATGGTGCTTTCATTTTTCTAAAACAAGAAGAAGAAGGAGATGAAGAATTCCTCACATAATCAAGATGAACTCTCTCATTCTTTTTCTTTCTCTCTTTCTTTTTCTTCTTCTCTCTTTTCTCATAACCATGAAAGACTTCTCATCAAGTGAGAATAAAGGGTGGAGGAAAAACAATATGAAAGCAAGAGGGAGGTGAGTGTAGGAGCAAGGAAGTAGTGACCACATCCTAGATATAATCAACATCAACCATGCTTCACACTATTCAACCCATAACCATTCAAATCACTCAATTCAAAAGCATGGAGCAAAGATATGAAAGCTATCATAATCAAACAATATGCAAAGAAACCCCTCCACAAAGTGTAATTTGCAAAACTGCAAATTACCCCCTCCATCGGAAAAGTCCGGCCTGGAAAGAACAAAGGAAAACCGGCCGGAACGGAATGCAAACTGGCAACTCCAGAAAACTGGTCCCGTAATAAATTACAGGAAAACCCCGACACTGTGCATACACACCTGCATCTGTATTCCGACCGGATACAAATGCAATGAGACAAAATCTACACTGTACTAAACTAGGACCGGCTTAAACCAAAGCCGGCTAGTAATAATCGTTCGATCCTGATCCGTGCAATACCGCACGTATCTGATCGAACTCTGCCATATATCCATACGGCTACTAGTACAAACCGTCTGATCCTGATCCGTGCAATACCGCACGTATCTGATCGGACCCTGCCATATCTCCATACGGCCTCTACAGCGTTTCGCCTGAAAGCTGAGTAACTGAAAGTGTGGTGGACTCTAAAGACTCGTCAATACTATGGCTGTGGATTTAACCACTGGCACGTCAGAGGTATAAGCCAATACATGACGGGCCACCAGCTATTGACCAAAAGGGACGTCGATGAGGAAGCTCACCCCGACACCCAACTGAGCCTGTCAGTGACAATATCCGTACAGTCCGGTCCGTTCGTCTATGAGTATCGCATGGCGGGCCTAGGGGGTTGGTAAAAGTCAGACCCCCAAAAGCGGTACAAGTCGTGTCGGAGCGTAGCCCAGAACGCCCTGAGATACTACTGGAATACCTACCAGTAAATCTCCTGCCTCGGCCGAGGGCTTTGCGTAATGGCTCTCCTAGACACAGCGCGACCTCACTCCCAATACCGGGAGAGACGAACCCCTGCAGATCCGCTCACTGCCTCCATGTGGCTCGGGACTGTACCCAACTAAAACCTGTTTGCACGACTCCTTTGAGCCGTGGTAGGGTAGTAATCAAAGCACAGTGGGAACTCACACGAGACAAATGACGATCTCAGGTCGATGAACTAACCTGTACACATGTCACCTGGGAACTGCTATCTGACGTCTGGTATAAGACCAACTAGCAGGTTCCCGGCGAGTCCTGTCCGGTGTACTCATAACCCAATGAGCACCTGTATACATCTTAGGTGAACCAACTGACACCAGTGGCTTGTGAGACCGGCCACCGCCCCTCGTCGGGGTCTCGACTGTATACACTAGTCTACTAATGGAGTATCGATGCCCAGTCTCGAAACTCCCACGACTAGGGACCTTTTAAGGATGTGCTTATAGACCCCAGCTCCCACGTATATGATCGCCATCATACTGCTGGTCGTCAAGCAAGAATCCTAGGGGCTCTATCAACGTGTAATAGCGACATGTCAGGTCACCTAAAGCAGTACACGATGATAAAGATAAACCAGATAGCATACTATCATCTCGAGTAAGACTGTCCTACCGGGATAGGTCCTCCCTCAATCATTGCAATCACGTGCCTGTGATCCAATAATTGACTCTGAGGGCACTATCTCCAACAATCTCCCACTTGCACTCAAGGCTAATTATTGGGATGCCGCATACTCACAGCCCGTGTGATACCGAACACCCAACTCCTCTACTAGTCAGTCTCACAAAGCTCGTTTGCGAAACTATTGCGTTCGAGGAATAGCCTCAGTGAGTGGATCCGCTGTGAAGTTTCTTTCTATGTCTCTCTATATCTCAAGTTCGCGGAGAAAGCCATCTCCCGAAATGAGCAATACCTGTCTTAGAATGTCTGGATGTCTGATGGGACCTAGTTCATAAATGAACTCCAAATCCAAACTTCTTAGACTGTATCAACTGAACTTAATCAGTATCCCGCGCCATGCCTCCCTCAGTATTGCCTTGGACCACCTGTCCAAAATACTGCCCCTCGTCAGAGGGAGAACTATAACTCTGACAACCTCCTTGTCGTCCATGTCACCTTGGAAGCCTGGAGTGATAACCGTCTCCTAAAGGAGGCAGCCGTTATCATATCCCTAGAACATTCACTTATGTTCTAAAACTGCTTCCGACTGTTCCTCCAGGATTGGATCAATATTAACTTATTGCATCTAGTGCAAGAACAACATCTGGTGTGGTACTTGACATCTCATGATTGACTCAATTGCCTAAGCAAGTGATCTGCCAATCAAGAGTATCCCTCTCCCCTTTAGTCTATAAGACACCTTTAGAGAGGGTGACTCCATCACCTGCTGGTACACTACCATGCCAGGAGTCGTCCATTCTAAATACTCATAGAATGCTGTCAAGGTACCCAGATTGGGAAACCATCCAAATCTAGATCTAAAACCATAGATCTAGTAACCAGTATGTCTGATATAATATCCAAGTCTCATGTGGAGAAAACACTGTGTGACGACCAAAGTATAACCGATCGTAGTATTGGAATATCACTTCCTACTACCTTCTCAACCGATCCATCCCCTATTCTGATGACGTCAAACCCATGACTATCACATCAGAAATAGATGATCTATCTCCGCTACATCTGCTTTAGTCTATGAATAGACATAAGCCTGATGTCCACCAATGCTTCCGCTGCTCCCACTGACTACGACAACCCTCTGCCAGAGTCATATAGACGTGCACTTCTAAAGCTAGTTTAGAACGACGCTATACTCATCCTCCTGCCGGGTCTCGCAGCCTGGAACAACAACAATGGCAAGTGTGGGTAAACAAGAACTTCCCTGTCACCGTCCTTGAGGCTACCGGAGTACCTCTCGGGTGCCTGAAGTTTCCCACCATATCTGCAGAGTGGCCAATGGAATGTCAAATCAGATTGAATCTTTAGGTTCCTTATCAAATCTTCAGTAATCGTTTGCGGTTCTGGAATCACTTCCAGTTCTACCATACTCCCACTGCTGTTTTTGAAAAAATCCATTTTTAATAAAACTGTGGCGAGTTTAGAACAATATTTCTATTGATCGGCCAGATGGTAGAAATCAACCCTCGTCATAGCCTGGGTCAACCCACAAACAGCCATTACAGAAACGTGCCTTGAGTTATCCGGAGTCTGGTTTTAAGCATAAGCCGGACAACTCCCCGTACCTTAACATCGTTAAGATATGAACTGTTCTATATCCAATATAGATCCAGAGGCACTGATTTAATTAAACCAGATTCAAATCATGCAGCTGTCTCCAGTGCATGTCAACTAAATGGAAGGAGGCCGATCAGCGTTACTCAACTTAGGAATGCTTCCAATTATGAGTAACCTGAAGGAGAAGCAAGTTCTCATTACTATCAACTGAATACCATACACAAGTATCTACATCTTCGATCACCTTGAAGAATCCCGATACTTGCAATACCTGGTTCTCTACTCTATTCTTATACCAATAACTCCTCTAAACTCAGACCCTGTGTTTCCACGAAGCACATGTCTAAGAACTGGAGAAGTTAAAAGTAAACAGAATATAGTATGAGGACCAACCCCCTCTGTCCTGATGGACACTGGACAACATACAATACTCTGTATAAGTCCGCTGAGTCTAACAACTCTTTCACTGTGTGTCGCAGGTTGAAAACTGTACTTATGGTTAAGAAGAATTACACCGCTGTTTAATGCTCCTTACCTAATCATCCACTGATATAGGTAAATGTCATCGACATAATATCAAAAGGTATATCTCACTCTATGAAAATAGACGTACAGATATATCAATTTGAAATTGGTGCATAACCGCGGATATTCAAAACCAAATATTTGCCGACCGGCAAACAACCCAGGTGACTTCCTCAAATATCACCGATTACAACGAATCCCGATATAATGAGGATGATCACCCAATTCCCAATAACTTACTCCCACTCATCATCTGTAAAACCATACAGATGTGAGAATCATACCTGGTAAATACATACCCTGGAATAAGTGTCTAATCGGGAAATCAGTTTTCTTTTAACAGTACACAGTGAAACTGAAACATTGTAATGTTTCGATGGGGTATCCTGGTATTCCTAGTAATGCCTCTACCATCATCCAGATTCACAACTATAACCGTATAATTCTTTGCCACCTGTCCAAATCCCTTTATATGTCCTTAGTCAATACCGTCTGCACACCCCTTTAGGCCAAATGGTTTTCTTCCTTCCCTACCGTTCGGCACCAGCCTATGGTTTGGAAGAAGACTATCCAAAAAGCATAAAGGGTGTACTGTCCTAATCCTAGGAGCACTCGCAATGCGAGAGAAGGTGAAGATAAAAGACACCTGAATGTACTTTATTCCTATTTCTCCTGAACCAGAATCCATCCCCGAACTGGAACAAGTTCCTTTCGAGTTCGTATATAACCATACGATGGATTATCCAATAAACTGGGATCTTCGTAGTAATACGGAGTGTCCTGGAGAAATACAAAGGTGATTTAGGATTGGCGAAAAATACTTGGTTTGGTCGTGAATATCAGTTGCAATTTACTTTGCCCTCTTACTAATCCCTTGCTTTGTCTTAACTTAATACCTTCTGTACGCCGTTTAGGCTAACTGGTTTTCTTCATTCCCTACCGGTCGGCACCAGCCTATGGTTTGGAAGAAGACTATCCAATTTGCGTAATAGGTGTACTACTCCTAAACCAAGGAGTACTCGCAATGAGAGAAGGTGAAAAGAAAAGACAACTGAATAATCCTATTCGTTTTCTCCAGAACCAGAAACCATCCTCGAAGTCCTTCGAGTTCGTATCTAACCATACGATGGTTTTGTCCAATGGAAGTGGACGTTCGTAGCAATACGGGGTGTCCTGGAGAAAAGGGTAAAAGTAGGAGTGGCAATGAGGTCTGCAACTCAGACAATCCAAAAGTCAGTGTTAAGAAGGTTCGGTCAACTTGGTCACTGAGTCATAGTCCAGGGTCGGGTCAATGGTCGCTGCCAGAGAGAGAGAAAAGAAAACACTCAGCGTGCACTCTATCCTAGATCAGAATGGTTACCAATTTATCTAATCAGGAAACCTCCCACTGTACCGTCAAACTCTTCTCCAAACCTGAAAGAAGAATTAGTCGGGATCACCCGAGGAGTAAACCAACTCATCAGTGGGAATCGGGATCCAACTATCATCGCATGATAACTTGACGGAATCCACTCAAGTCACCACACTCCAGAAGGTATGCGCATGCCTGGCAAGTTTCAGTTCTTTTGAAACACCCGATGTGATTTTTTCCCCTAGGACCCAAGTGACCTTGACACAGTCAACAAATCAAAGAGTCCTAGTCAAGTTCAGCCCGTCATTATCCTTGATTGCATTAAACCCACCCGTACGAGCCCTTGACACAGTCAACAAGGCCGCACGACTGTCCTAACCAATCCCATTAATATGCTGCAAACAAACACTACTTAGCTACCGCACACTACGCCTTGACACAGTCAACAAACGCAGCACGAATACCAAGTAATACTTGTAAGAAATGACGGAGGGCTACGACTGGTTTTTGGCGAAAAACCTTTAACGTAATGAACTTGATATCGTTGAAGGAACTGCATAGCATTTTATAAAATATAGTGACGAAAACCCTTACTAAAGAGGTCACTCCCGGTGAAGGGATCTCGGCTCTTTCCCCGTAGAATGAGGTGCAGGATATTCCAACTGAATACCACGATGCAAAGCAAAAGTAATCGGCTATAGTGAAGTTAATGCCCTGACGCAAACTTCTGTCCAAGGGGTCACTCCCGGTGAAGGGATCTCGGCCCTTGCCTCGTCGACTGAGGAGCAGGATATTCCAAATGAATACCACGATGCAAAACAAAAGTGAACGTCCTTGCAATAACAGCTTTTTGAAAAATGTTCCAACAACATCAGATTAGGTTTGTTTATCTTGCATTGATCCGAATCAATGTAGTCCCATCAATTGATCACACCACAAAGAACGAAAATATACTGACGTACGTATATGCCATCCGCATTCGCCACTGGGTCCCGTCATCACCCGTTAGGTTAGCTAACTAACGGCAGAGCGGGGACTGGACTAGCGCGGATGAAAAACATATACAACATCTACTAATATATATACCAATATATAGTATTTCGCTCAAGGCGTGAAAAGAATGCAACATCACAGAAATGTACAGCATCACAGAACAATACAGATATCTGGAAGCCCCGGGTTTCACAGAGCCGCTGCTGAAACCCGACGTTCCCCTGGTCGTGTGGATAGCCTGTGCAATGAAATCCTAGACCCCTACGGGCGCGGCAAGTCACCCGCCAAAACCTGAAGCGAGGCAGCCCCCTTCAGTACCGTGAATGGACCACCCAGCACTTCACGGAATCCGGTAACTTGGGCACCCCTCCTGGGTCAACCTGTACCCCCTACGAGTGCAGCGAATAGCCCGCCAATCCTGGACTGAAGCCCCCTCCGTCTCAATGCCCTGAGATGCGGGCCCGTTGCCCTCCAGAACCCGGCTATCCGTGCACCCCACCGCGGGGCAAACCTAGTACAGAAAGTAAAATATACATACACCGGGTACATCGACCGCAACCAGGTCGTGCCCCAAAAGAATAATACAAACAGGCAGTGACGGCAGTCCACATGTCGGACGCTCGCCCCGCAATATCAAATGTACATAATACAACAAAACTGTACTAGCATTGCATCCAGGCTATCCCCCACGACCGATCCGCAACATCACAGCAAATACATAGAACATCAACGTGAAAGTCACGTTCGCAAATCCGTCTAACCGGGCTATAGCAGTTAGACCGGATTTACCGATCGAGTGACATTCACGGTCGCAGATATAATGTAAATACTGTGAAATAATGTGTTTAAAAATTATCCGATCGATCAAAATTACCAAGTGGGCCCCCAAGCAATACTGTAGCACTCACAGAAATTCTGGGCCCAAAATTAACATTCCAGAAACCACATTTTCAACACAGAAACACACTACAAAAATTTGGGTGACTGAACAGTCGAACCCGCGGCGGAAGGGCGGCCAAAGCATGGCTTTGGCCGCGCTTCCGCGGCGAAGTTTACTGTTCACGATTCCAAATTTTTGCAGATATCTTATAATGTCCTACACATCATTCTGAAACAACCTGAAAAATTTTTAGACTCCAAAAAATTTCGACAGAAACTGATGTGCATTAAAAATACGGTTTTTGGAAATTTCGGTCAATCGGAAACGCAAACACATCAAACGAAGCTAGGTAAGGTTAATGGCGTGGCTCTGATACCATGTTGCGCCACGGGAGCGCCCCGGCCGTCTTACTCGAGGCCAAATTGCGGAATCAAAATTTTTCCTTACTCGGAAACCGGCGCTACCGCGGACAAAGAAAACCCGGATCGTTTACCATTAACCTACGCTAGCTAACTAGAGATGGGGTGAGAAGTATACCGAGTGATCCGAGTCCTCCGGTCTTCTCTTCATCATCCCGATCTCCCGCGGAAAGTCTTTGCTCCACATCGTCGCCTCCTCGCCGGAAAGGGCACCACATCGCCTTCGTCTTTTACGGGCTCCCGCCTCAATACCGAGGCAACTCGAGCATGAAGCCGGCAACTCGACATGCCCAAGAAGTGCTGTAGAATGTTGTGTAGATGATGCTAGTCTCATTTGGGGTTTGTAGTTGCCATGATGGAGGATTGGGGTTAAGAAAAATGGTGCTTTCATTTTTCTAAAACAAGAAGAAGAAGGAGATGAAGAATTCCTCACATAATCAAGATGAACTCTCTCATTCTTTTTCTTTCTCTCTTTCTTTTTCTTCTTCTCTCTTTTCTCATAACCATGAAAGACTTCTCATCAAGTGAGAATAAAGGGTGGAGGAAAAACAATATGAAAGCAAGAGGGAGGTGAGTGTAGGAGCAAGGAAGTGGTGACCACATCCTAGATATAATCAACATCAACCATGCTTCACACTATTCAACCCATAACCATTCAAATCACTCAATTCAAAAGCATGGAGCAAAGATATGAAAGCTATCATAATCAAACAATATGCAAAGAAACCCCTCCACAAAGTGTAATTTGCAAAACTGCAAATTACCCCCTACATCGGAAAAGTCCGGCCGGGAAAGAACAAAGGAAAACCGGCCGGAACGGAATGCAAACTGGCAACTCCAGAAAACTGGTCCCGTAATAAATTACAGGAAAACCCCGACACTGTGCATACAAACCCGCATCTGTATTCCGACCGGATACAAATGCAATGAGACAAAATCTACACTGTACTAAACTAGGACCGGCTTAAACCAAAGCCGGCTAGTAATAATCGTTCGATCCTGATCCGTGCAATACCGCACGTATCTGATCGAACTCTGCCATATATCCATACGGCTACTAGTACAAACCGTCTGATCCTGATCCATGCAATACCGCACGTATCTGATCGGACCCTGCCATATCTCCATACGGCCTCTACAGCGTTTCGCCCGAAAGCTGAGTAACTGAAAGTGTGGTGGAATCTAAAGACTCGTCAATACTATGGCTGTGGATTTAACCACTGGCACGTCAGAGGTATAAGCCAATACATGACGGGCCACCAGCTATTGACCAAAAGGGACGTCGATGAGGAAGCTCACCCCGACACCCAACTGAGCCTGTCAGTGACAATATCCGTACAGTCCGGTCCGTTCGTCTATGAGTATCGCATGGCGGGCCTAGGGGGTTGGTAAAAGTCAGACCCCCAAAAGCGGTACAAGTCGTGTCGGAGCGTAGCCCAGAACGCCCTGAGATACTACTGGAATACCTACCAGTAAATCTCCTGCCTCGGCCGAGGGCTTTGCGTAATGGCTCTCCTAGACACAGCGCGACCTCACTCCCAATACCGGGAGAGACGAACCCCTGCAGATCCGCTCACTGCCTCCATGTGGCTCGGGACTGTACCCAACTAAAACCTGTTTGCACGACTCCTTTGAGCCGTGGTAGGGTAGTAATCAAAGCACAGTGGGAACTCACACGAGACAAATGACGATCTCAGGTCGATGAACTAACCTGTACACATGTCACCTGGGAACTGCTATCTGACGTCTGGTATAAGACCAACTAGCAGGTTCCCGGCGAGTCCTGTCCGGTGTACTCATAACCCAATGAGCACCTGTATACATCTTAGGTGAACCAACTGACACCAGTGGCTTGTGAGACCGGCCACCGCCCCTCGTCGGGGTCTCGACTGTATACACTAGTCTACTAATGGAGTATCGATGCCCAGTCTCGAAACTCCCACGACTAGGGACCTTTTAAGGATGTGCTTATAGACCCCAGCTCCCACGTATATGATCGCCATCATACTGCTGGTCGTCAAGCAAGAATCCTAGGGGCTCTATCAACGTGTAATAGCGACATGTCAGGTCACCTAAAGCAGTACACGATGATAAAGATAAACCAGATAGCATACTATCATCTCGAGTAAGACTGTCCTACCGGGATAGGTCCTCCCTCAATCATTGCAATCACGTGCCTGTGATCCAATAATTGACTCTGAGGGCACTATCTCCAACAGATGCCGACATTGCCACGCGCTTGCTAGTCATCTCGAAGTCCACATGGGGGTACCTACATGTCACAACGTATCGTATCGCATTAAATCCAAATCAAAACCAAAACGACACGCGGAACTCACATAGGTCAAAACCTATGGTTTGCATCTCGCAATTTAACCAAACATCCCTAGTCGTTGATGAACAAACATCCAACAACCAATACAAATCCAAATATCAAAACTCATCATTCAAAATACAGAAAACATGCCCAAAAATCACACTAAAGTGCTTCCATATTTTAACTCAGGCCAAAACAAGGTGCACAAAGAATACTAGGGTGCTATATAGGGTGCATATGAGCTATGGAAACAACTTGGACACCCTCACCCACCAAGTGGCTGGCCACGTCCCTCAAAATTCCGGCCTACTCAGTTTTCCAGGTGAATTGTGGTCTCGTCTTGGTAGGGTGGTCTCTTAGTGGTCAATCTAGGCTACTAGTGTTGTTTGCTTATCTCGTATTTATCCCAGATCATTCCAGATCCCCCTGCTCACCCTATACACTCACAAAACTGACGTGAACAGTTTCAGTTTTCTATAAATTGGGTTTTCTTTCAGTTTTGTCCAGATAATTAGCACTAAGGGGGGGTTTTCTAGTCACTAATACACTCAATTGCATCCTCACTACACAAGAATCCCCTTATCCACTTCTATGAATTTCAAAGATCACTAAACTACTCTAAATCGGATTTAAACATGAATAGAGGCTAAATCAAATGGAATACTACACTTAATGTGAAAGAATTATCTTATTTGACAACTCAAGAATTTTCTTGAGTTGCCTAAGTGCCCAAAATGCATACTTTCTTGGTCCAAAGTGTAGTTTGTGAGCTTGTATATATTTTTTGTGAAATGGAGATGGAGTTTTGAGTTGATTTTGGAGGTGTTTTGAGGCTTGAAGAGGGGTAGGGAACAAGGGCAGCAGCCATGGGGGTGAGGGGAGAGATGATGAAGGTGATGAAGAGAAAGAGGAATGGCCAAAGTCAAGGAAAACCCCTCCGATTCTCTCTCTTGCCCATGCTTCCCTTTTTTTTTTATTGTTTTCCTTCTTCTTTTCTATTCTATTCTCTTCTCTTTTAAATTAGAACCATGCATGATAACAAGAAGGAAACCATTAAAGAAAATGTAAAAAGTGTGAAAAATGACTTTGTGCATGTCATGTGCACAAAACGGATTAATGCGAGATTAGCGATATTTAATCGCGATTAGCATTAAAATAGTGTATAATAAATCATAAAATTTCATAATTTGCATAAATCACATAAAGCACCCTCTTTTTATTAATTTCTATAATTTTCCCAATTTTTCCCAATTTATCGGTATTTAATTATACCACATTAATAAAATATTCAATATATTATTATTTAATTATAAAAATCCCGAAAAATAATATTTTATTTTTTGAAATGTTACAATATTCCCCCCTTAAAAAAATTCGGTCCCCGAATTTAAATTTAAACCCCTCAAACACAAAAACATTTCAGTAAAAGACTAAGCCGTCGGGGTCCCAAAATCATAAATACATTAGGCACATAATGGCGCGATGCATGCGCACGAAAAACAAGTATATAGTCCAAAATCAAAACTCCGTCAAGCATCCCGCAATCATCGGAGTTATGACGAAGACATCAATGTCAAAGCCCAAAACGAAACCCACATGGTATACATCAAAACCATACATGTAAACATCAAAACTATACATGTAAACATATGAACGAAATGCATGCCAACCCTTTTAAAATCGTTGTGCGATGCGCATAACACTGCACAGTGGCGGACGTTTATTGTAGGAAAATAGCTATATCTATATATATCCTTTGTTTAATATGCACGTCTCACCATTTTGGAAATAATTTAGAAGGGTTTCCTTGTTTTTCAACATTTCGTGTCATCTCCGACACGTAGGTAAATACTGGGACTATAGCTCCCTTTTTGGATATCCCTTCGATAACTATCAATGCATGCAAAATATATCCAGGTACTGTCCTCTGACTAGTCTTGCTCAGTACGAAACAAATAGTAAATAACATAAAACGTACTGCTCCACAAGAAATAAATCCCCAATGTGCATAAGAATGCCGCATGCGTCTGGTGCGCACGGAAATATAAATCCATGAATGTGCCACACATGTGCACAGAACAAAATCTAAGTACAACTAGTGTGCACAAAACATCTGTCAAGGGCAACGGGTGTGCCTGACAGCAACATCAGGTGCATCTAATATGCACAAAGAATTCCGATTTAGTGCATCTGGTGTGCACCAAAATCGCATCTCATATCTTGCGCCCAACATGCACGAAAATCCAAATCAGGTTCATCCATCATGCATGAATAAAATCTAAATCATGTGCATCCAACATGCACGAAATCACGAAATCCAATATCAAGCGCCAAACATGCGCAAAATCCAATCCAATCGCGTCAAATATGCGCAAGAATCCAATCAGGAGCATAAGGTGCGCAAAACAAATATCGAGTATCACAATCGAAATCGTCGGTATACAACACATTTCAATCCAAATCCAAATCAGGTATACCGTGATATATAATCTCACAACCATGTGCATCAACGTGCACAAAAGCAAATCAAAATACTAAAAGTGCATGAAAACTATGCCGAAAGCATAAGTCAAATCATATGCATGCCCTAGGTATGCAATCACAATCAATATCTCAAATGACATCAAAACGAAGTCAGGTGCAACTATGGTGCACAAAATACGTATCAGAGCACTGCAAGCATATGTGAACTATACCGGGTGCAAAAACCAAATCGAATGCGTATCATATACACAAAATCAACCCAACTGTATGAAATCCATGAAATCATAAACATGTGCAGCCAAGGCACAAAACGATATTAAGTACAATAACTGTGCACAAATCATAAATCAACACAATGGTGTATAAAGCATATCTCAAGTGTAATAACTATGCGCAAAATATAAATGTTAGGTTTCCCTAGCACCTACTTATGAGTATGGAAGCATCACACATGCAACTTTAAAATTTTAAAGAGGTGCTAAGCAAACTAAGCATGGATCTTTAACTAGAACACTAGGGTAAAAAAACTTTAAACAATATTTACACTAAGTGTAAGGAATACAACCTTTGTAGTGACTCTTAGGATCTTTGAGAGGTTGGAGAGACTTGGTAGTAAGCTCCTACATCCACGATGATCCACCCGAAGTTCACTAGCTCCAAGCTTATAGCTCCACTTGATGCAAGAAAAAGATGAACCTAAACACTCTAAATTAATTGGCTAGATTAGAGTAGAATGATGAGGTGGTGTGTTTTCTTTTATCAAAATCCTTTCTTTTTATCTCTCACTAACTTTAGAAGAACCTAGAGAGCTAGGAGGAAGAAGAAGATGAAGGCAAAAGCTTTTGTGAAAATGATAAAGCTTGATGAATAAAATAGAAAAGATATGTATATATATTTTCTATTTGTCATCACAAACCATGGTCACTTAATTTAGATATTATTGCACTTGAGTTAAAAGGCAAAAAGAATATTAATCCATGATTAAAAAGTGGGTGAAGTGTGGTCAACTTCAAGAAGAGTGTAGAAGATAACCATGGATGAATAATCCTTTTCTTTTCCTTTTAATTTAAATGCAAAATGAATATATATAAATTAAGTTCCATGTAAGTCTTATATTGCCTTCATATGTGTATCAACAACCATGACACTTTGCATGTATGTATCCTATGCACATGCACATCAACATATGCATACATGCATGCATTCTTCCTCTTTAATGAAAAGGGTTTGAATATAGAATAAGAATAAAACTAAAAGTCAAAATGTTAAATCAACAATTGATTTAACAATATGGTCTTATCACATACGACCCGACCAATAGAAAAACGCCCAATTAACATACGGTATCACATAGTCGTATTCAATCGGGTCCCCGCGCATATCTCATATGCACACCATATCTTTTCGCCTGGGCTAGGAAACATCTGTGTGGGACTCTAAGAGTCGTCAATACGCCGGCAGTGGGTGATGATCATATCAAACACCCATAAGCCGCAAGCGGTCAGCTAAACGTAACGGCCACCCGGGTATTAAGCGATCAGAAGAAAACCAGCAAACCTGTCAAAACTCCTGTCGAGCCATCTGGCAACACTTACCGTACAGTCCGGCCTCCTTGTCAGATATGTTGCATATCGAGTCTAGGGATGGTATCGTCGACCCCAATAACTCAATAAGTCATGCTGGTGTATGGCTCATAACAGATCGAGAAACTACTGATAACACTTATCAGTAAATCTCAGTAGCCCTGGCCAAGGAATTCCTGTTATAGCCAATCGAGCATAGCACAACATCAACTCCCAATACCGGGAGAGATGAAACCCCTCCCATCGCTCATCGCCTCCATGTGCCTAGGGACTATACCCAAAGATCACCTGTTTGCACGACTCAGTAGAGCTGTGGTAGGGTGGAGATCATAGTACAGTGGGAGGACACACAAGACTCTATGACGATCTTGGGTCTACAAACTAACCTGTACTAGTGTCACCTGAGAACTGCTATCCGACGATAGATATAATACCACATAGGAGTTCTCTGTGAGTCCGTTCAGTGTACCTAGTCTCCACTGTGTTAGTTATATGTATGCCCTAGAGGCCATTACTGTACATTGGATGTATATTGTAGTGGATGCTGGGACATATATAGGGAGGACTTTCTTGCTCGACATGATAGTATACTATCTGGTTGCTCTTTACCTTAACGTGTACACTGATTGTCTCTCTGTTACATGTTGGTAAAGCCCTTAGGATGTGTACTTGACTACCTGGACTATGATGCGGATCATACTAGTGGGGACATGGTAGTCCATAAGTACATCCTTCAAGGTCCCTAGTCGTGGGTGTATCGAGACAGGGCATCGATATACCAGAGTAGACTAGCGTATACCTTCTCGACCCATACAGATGGGCAATGGATGATCCCATATCCATTGGTGTTTGACATCAGAGATGATATACGGGTGCTCAGTGGAGACTGGGTACACAGGACGGACTCGGCGAGAACTCCCAGATGGTATTATACCTTACGTCAGATGGCAGTTCTCTGGTAACACTGGTATAGAGTAGTCTGTTGACCCGAGATCGTCATAGAGTCTTGTGTGGTTCCCACTGTGCTTTGATTTCCACCTTACCATGTCCAAGAGGGCGTACAAAACGGTGGTTTTTGGGTACAGTCCCGAATCACATGGAGGAAATGAGCGATAGGAGGGGATTCGTCTCTCCCGGTATAGGGAGTTGATGTTGCGCCGTGTTCGATTGGCTATAACCGGAAATCCCTGGCCAAGGTTGCTGAGATTTACTGGTAAGTGTTACCAGTAGTTTCTCGTTTGGTTATAGATCTCATATCGACACGACTTATCGAGCTATTGGGGTCTGACGTTTACCACCCCTAGGCGAGATATGCGACATATCAGACGACGAGACCGGACTGTAGGGTAAGTGTTACTGGTTGGATTCACAGGAGTGTGAGCGGGCTTGCTCGTCGATCTTCTGATCGCTCAATACCCGGGTGGCTGTTACGTTTAGCAGACCGCTTGCGGCTTGTGGGTGTTTGATATGATCATCATCCGCTGCCGGCGTATTGACGAGTCTTTAGAGTCCTACACAGAGGTTTCCTGGCTCAAGCGAAACGAAATAGGAGCGCATATGAGATATGTGCGGGACCGAGAATAATGCGTGTATGTGATACCGTATTCCATTCTCGCGATGAATGTATCGAAAGCTTGTATGCGATATAACCTAGTTATCGAATCAAGGGTTGATTCGAAAAGTCGATACATTGGATATTAGTCGGCTATATGCGATATGGCCGGATCATTAAATCAAGTGTTGATTTAATGATTTAATGCATAATTATATATTTGATATATTACTTTGCATTAACTAGTATTCGTTCACTTTAAATGGATTTTCTCACTTGCCTTGCACAAGTTGTATATGTGATATACTTTTGTGCACTTGATTGTATCATGTTTGATGATACATGCTTACTTGAGTTTGTGTAAAGATTAAACCATGGTTATTTAAATGGTTAGGGTTTTGTTTTTCATATCTATTTATTCATTTATTTATTTATTTCTTTTTGGCAAAAGAAAAGAAAAATGGTGGCTTTCTTTGGATGCATGTTGAAGCTTCATGAAGCTTTGACTAAGTCACCATTTTTGTCTTCTTGCTTAACCCTAACCATTGACCTAACCCTGGTTTATTCTCTACACTTGACCATGGTTGGATTATGATAAGTATAAATTTTATTTTCTTTTTGATTAACACTTATCATAACAATTTTCATCTTCATCATCTTCTTCTTCAAGAAGAAGCTTGCCTCCATCAATGGCAACTTGAGAAAATGAGTGAGAAATCCAATTCTAAAGTGAACCCACTTCCTATTTCTTTATCCTCTATCACTTTCCAAGTAGTATAGGGTGTTTTCTTCATAAGTTTTATGACTTGGTGAAGTGGGAGCTTGATCTAGTGCTGCCTCGACGTAGATCATCTTCGGCATCGTAGTCGATGACTTAGCCCGCCCATTTCTCCGATGAAGCCGACGCTAGAGCCCGGGATTCGATTTGGACAGCGAGGAGACTTCATTGCGGAGCTATGGAGGTGGAGGACCGGATCTACAAAGGTTGTACTTCCGTTCACTTAGAGTAAAGTCGTTTACTTGTTTTTGTTTCGCCTAAAATTCTAGTTAACGATCCGTACTAGAGTTTCTCGGCACTTGTAAAATTTGAAATTGGCATGGTTGATGCCTTATGAGACCTCTTGAGAGTGCCTAGGAACCCTACAGTGGTATCAGAGCCTCGCTATAGCCTTAGGCGATGCGTAGACGATGTTAGAAACCCGATCGAACCCGAAACCCTAATTCAAAGTTGCTCTCTGTACATTTTTGAAAATTGTGGTTTTTTGAGAATTAAAAATATGCAGAAAATTCAGCAGGAAATTGTAAGAATTACTGTGAAGCCCGTACCCATGATTCCCTTAAAGCGCGGCGGAACCGCGGCATTAGCATGGCTAATGCGGCGGTTCCGCGGCCATTTTGTCTTTTCTTCAGTTGGTCTTTGCACAGTAATTCCTATATTTGGGTGCTGTATTTTTTGGGAATTTTTAATTTAAATTCAAGGGTTGTGTTTTTTGGGTTGTATTGGGGACTCGGTGTATCGATCGGATTGTCAATTTTGTCTATTTGTTTTCCGGATAATTTTTGAATATGTTAAAAAGTTCGACCGGATATAAATACCCAACTTTTCCCCTGTCGGGAAATTTCCAAGTGTTGGATCTTTCCGTAATTTAATGACGTTCTAAGTAGTGCAAGTAACGCGATGGTCCCTCTAGAAGACAACAAACCTTAACTCGATTATGTGACCGTCTTGAACTGCCCTTTGAACCTAAGGGTTTGGGGTAGTACGGCGTGCCACATGTGAGGCGTTGGCTTGACCCTTCTACGGCTGGACCGTTGGTACTGAGGCATGAACTGGATGTTTTTAAACTTTTTTCATGTGTTGAGCTGTTTCGGGAAAACTTGGGTGTTTGACTGTTCGATCGGAAAGTTTAACATTTTCTATTTATCTGGAATGGGATACAATAATTGGAATTCGCAAGAAGTTATGAGATAACTGAATGAATGTTATAAACATAGCACTTTAGTCTCACTTGATCGGTTGCCACGGAATTTTGATGCGATCAAAAGTCCGTCGCAATCACGTAGCGTACGCGGATACTCGCTGGGTAAACCTAATAGACAGGTACACCCCTTAGCCCCGACCAATTGACTGTAGGAGAACCCCGTCGCCGAAAGCATCCGTAAGGGTGCTCGCGGTAGCGGTGTTCCGCCTTGGTGCACTTCGTCGATGGTATCAGGGGTGCGGCCGCCTACTAAAGTTTGCGACGAGTATTCGATCAGGATGTCGGGAATCTTGTTGTATTGCCCGACTTGATATTGAAAAGTGTTTTTGATTATGAGACTAAAATGCGGGGTTTATAATTGTTAGGCATGCGATGTCTAAATAATTCATTTGATTAGGCATGTGATGTCTAAAGAGATTGCGGATTCCAACTGTTGTAGTTTTACACTTTCTTTAATGTGACCGTAAGTGTAATATGTGATATCGCCGGTTTCGTTGCTATATGTCAACGACAATTGGGATGCGCATATTTACTTACGTTGATGACATGTGATGTTTCGTGTTGCTGGATATGTTATATTGGATCGTCGTGTTTGAATAGCCGGGGTTTTTTATGTGAGATGAGTGTTTTTCATTTTCATTCATTTAAAAACTTGTATGTAATATTCTTTTATTGGGGCACTTACAGGTTGCGGAAGATGTCACCCTTTGTATATTATTTACTTTTCCGCACTAGGATAGACCCAAGGAGGGGAGCATAAGTAACCGGATTCTGGAGTCCAGTGGGAGACCAACTCGAGGAGTCGAGTCCGGGTCTCCTAACTCTAGAATTGGTAGGGTTGCTTGCCGCTCTCGTAGGGGTCTAGGGGTATGGGTTTGGCTATTCATCACGACCGTGGAATCCGTGTTTTATACTGGCTCGTATTGAAAAAACGGACGTCCTCGTATATCCAATATTTCATATGATTCTTCTGCTGCGATATCTGTGATGTGATCATGTGATGTTCTCTGATGGATACTGTATATAGTATATATGATATATTATATAGACGTTACTTATGTTTTACACCCGCGCTAGCCCTGCCCCGCTTTGCCGTTAGTTACCTAACCTAACGGTGCACGAGGGGACATCGAGGCGAATGCGGATGGCATAAGTGTACGTCGTATTTATCTGTGATGTTTAGGTACTTTAAATGATGGGACTTCATTAATGTGATTAATGAAAGTAATAGAAACCTAAAGATGTTGTAGAATCGAATTTCAAAATAAAACAGGTAGCTACAGTTCTTGCTTTGCACAGCGGTGTATATGATATATCCTGCACCTTATTCGATGAGGAAAGGACCGAGATCCCTTCACCGGGAGTGACTCCTTTAGCAATAACTGGCAGATGCTACACACTCGGTTTGTCTTTTGAGTGCTTTTAAGAGTTTTTGCTTTGCACAGTGATATATACGATATATCCCGCACCTCATTCGACGAGGAAAGGACCGACGATCCCTTCACCGGGAATGACTCCTTTAGCAAAACTAGAAAAGCCTCAAAGACACTCCATTTTAAAATCATTTGATTCTACAATGATATCAAGTTCATTACGCAATAGGTTTTCAGAAAAACCTGTCGTAGCCCTCCGTCATTTCAGATAAGTAGTAGTTCGTATTCGTGCTGCGTTTGTTGGCCTTTGTCAAGGCGCAGTGTGCGGTAGCTAACTGGTGCTTATCTGCTTATGCATATGATGCAGATTGGATTAGGGTAGTCGTGCGACCTTGTTGGCCTTTGTCAAGGGCCGTGCGGGTGGGTTTAATTCAATCAGGAAATGACGGGTTGAACTTGACTAGCATCCTATGGTTTGTTGGCCTTTGTCAAGGTCATAGGAGGTTAGGGGCAAAATATTATCGGGAATTTCAAGTGTTGAAATTTGCAATGAGATTGCATACTTTCTATGAGATAGTTGGATCCCGATACCCGCTGCGAGTAATTGTTACTCCTGGGAGAGTTTTACACATTACAATTAGCCGATCAAGTAGGTGTCTAGAAAGGTGTCAACGGGGTTACGCCTCTGGGAAAATGAGGTTTACATTAATTAGGTTCGTGCGAAAGCACGGGGGACCTCCCTCAAAGTACCGACACTGGCCTGGCTGAAAGATTGGCGAACTTGTAGTGTGTAATTAATCCCAGCTAGTCTTTCCTTTTAGGGTTTGAAGGATGATTTGATAAAAACAGTGGGAGCCATCCTGATTAGATAAAATAATAACCAATCTATTCTTGCAAGAGCGCACGCTGAGTGTTTTCTTCTCTCTCTCTCCAGGTAGCGACCATATCACGCCTTAATCAAGATAATAATACGGAATATTGACCGAACCCGCTTGTTATACAGAGCTGGGGAACGTTGGTCCCGCTCTAACTTATAATTGTTATAAGACAGAGCAGGAAATTGGGGAATACCAGATTTCCCGTGCCGCCCAAACGAAGAAAGTGCATGCTGATGCATCGTCTTCGGGTGTGTTCTTTATACAGAACTGTTTCTCTATTCTCTACATCCTGGGTATCTGATACCGGATCAGGATCCCAGATATGTAATCTGTTACATAGGGCTACAAATAGGTAGAGAACTGAGAACGGGTGATAAGTTTCATGAGGCAGAAAACGGGGCAAGTGTTGCAGCCAAGTCTGTTGGTCACTGTCACCCTGTATTACCAATACAATGATTCTGAACGAATGTTATTAGATACCGAACCTGATATACAAAATCATATCACTCTCTTTATTAGTAAAGAAATGATAAAATTTTGTATTGTTGGATAATGTTTTGAACATTTCCTATATCAAAAGTTGATCGGTTCAGGCACGTTATCTAAAAGCATTGATGTTCTAAATCAAACTACAGTTCATAGTATACGGAACACACAAAAGAGGAAGAGTTCAGAAATGAACGAATCCTTCTTGAGGTATTGTAGACTAGGTCATATCAATGCGACCCGACTAGCTAAGTTGCACATAGATGCATATTTAAATCAGTTTGAATTTACATCTTGTGAAACTTGCCAGTCATGTCATAAAAGATTAGATGTCCGTAGCTCTGTTTATTGGAAACAGAGAAAGAGTTAGTAAACTCTTGGGATGATACATGTTGATGTATAAAGATCCCCTATCTACACATGCCAAGACCGGTTCTTTGTACTTCATTACATTCTCTGATGATCTCTTTAGATTCAGACATATGTTCCTGTTGAAACACAAGTCCGAACCTTTTGAGATATTCACAGAATATAATTTAGAAGTAGAGAACCAAATACGGGTAAAAGTATTATGTCCTATGATGAGATCAAGGAGGAGATTACTTGAGCACGAAATTCTTGGACTTTTCTAAAGGAGAATGAGATTCTCTCTTAGCATTACTCCTCCGTATACACCATAGCACGATGGTATATCGGGGTGGAGCATTCACACCCTATATGATAAGGTGTGCTCTATGATGAGTACTGCTGAGTTACCTATTTCCATTTTGGGAGTTATGCACTTGAGAAGCTGCATACCTATTGAATAGGGTTCAAATCAAATCAGTTGCCTACCACTTCATATTTGATATGATAAGGGAAGAGCCCATGTCTTAAGTTGGTTAAGATTTGGGGTTGTCCGGGCTATGTCTAAAAGCATAATCCGGACAAGCTCGAGGCAAGATCTGTTATGTAGAACTGGAAAGGTTCCAGCTATACAAAACTGCAGCTGATGATTTGACAGAACCAAAGGATTCAATAGTTACCAACGAACCTCAGCCTCTCCGTCGATCTAGTAAGGTTCCTCACCCGCCTGAGAGATACTTCGGTTTCTCTATGACAGTGGGAGCGAGGATTGCATCATAAGATGATGACCCAACTAGTTTCGAGCTGGCCATCAGGAGTGGGACTCTATAAGAATGGCTGGATGCTTAGTGATCTGAGATGGAATCCTTATACACCAACAAAGTATGGACATTAGTTGCTTTATCTGAAGGGTTAAATCCCCATCAGGAGCAAGTATATCTTGAGAAGATTACTTGGTGTACATAGAAAAGTTGAGACTTTCAAAGCTAGACTTGTTAAAGGTTTGCATCATTGACCAGGTGTGGATCATGATGAAACTTTTTCTAGAGAACTATGCTTAAGTCCATCCAGATCCTATTTGCCACGGCTACATACCATGACTATGATATCTGGCGGTTGGGTGCCATGACTGCTTTTCTAAATGATGTTTTAGAAGAGAACGTCTATAAGTACACAGCCAAAGGGATTCGTAGACAGCGGGAGCAGCGGAAACATGCACAAGATGCTTTATAGGTTAAAGCAGGCATCGCGGAGTTGGAACATCTGTTTTGATGTGTTAGTCAAAGAGTTTGACATCATCAAAATGGTAGATGAACCTTGTATAAACAAAAAGGTAGTAGGGAGTATGGTGGCGATCCTCGTAGAGTACGTGGATGACATACTCTTGATAAGAAAGAAGTTTCCTATGCTACGCTCGGTCAATCTCCGCTTATCACAATGATTCTCCATATAGGATCAAAGTGATACCTCCTAAATCCTGGGTTTTGGATCTATGAGTTAGATCTAAATGGATGTTAGGATTCTCACTAGTTGTAGTGAGACGGTATCAATTGATCCTGGGGAAAATCACTGGAAAGGTTCCAGGGTGATAAGGATGACTGAATGTCAGTCACAGGCATTGTCTTTACCCTCAGTAAAGGGACGGTATGTTGGAAGAGTTCCAAGCTAGATACCGTGGCTAACTAGATGATAAAGGCAGGATACATCGCTACTCAAGATGCTACCAAAGAGGATGTTTGGGTGTATATTGGTTCATGAGATGAACTTCGTTCCTCCCATTGTGTGACAATGGAGTTATGGCTTATGCCAAGGAACGCCGGTCCCATCAGTGATCCAGACATATTCTAAGGCAGTATCACCTGATCATGGAGATGGTTGATCTCCAGGGTGATCAGGGTTAGGAGAGTAGACTCAGAGGATAACACGGCGGATCCACTCACGAAGGCCTATTCCCAGAGAGAGACTATTATGGGATGGTTGAGTATGAGATACTACAACCACTGCTATCAGATGGCCCTAGTGCAAGTGGGAGATTGTTAGTTATATGTATGCCCTAGAGGCCATTACTGTACATTGGATGTATATTGTAGTGGATGCTGGGACATATATAGGGAGGACTTTCTTGCTCGACATGAAAGTATGCTATCTGGTTGCTCTTTACCTTAACGTGTACACTGATTGTCTCTCTGTTACATGTTGGTAAAACCCATAGAATGTGTACTTGACTCCCTGGACTATGATGCAGATCATACTAGTGGGGACATGGTAGTCTATAAGTACATCCTTCAAGGTCCCTAGTCGTGGGTGTATCGAGACAGGGCATCTGTAGGGTTCCTAGGCACACTATAGAGGTCTCATAAGGCATCGAATATGCCAATTTCAAATTTTATGGGTGCCGAGAAACCCTAATACGGATCGTCGGCTAGATTTCTAGGCGAAACGGTAAACTAGTTAACTACTTAACTAAAAGTTAGATGCTACAACCTTTGTAGATCCAGATATCCACTTCCCTAGCTCCACGTAGTCAACCTCTCGCTGTCCTTTTCGAATCCTAGACTCATTCGTCGGCTTCATCGGGAAAACGAGCGGAATAGGTCGTCGTCTTCGTGTCAAAGAAGATCTACGTCGAGGTTGCACAAGCTCAAGCTCCGACTTCACAAAGTTGTGAAACTTGTGAAGAAAACACCCAAAACAACTTGGCAAGAGGTAGAGGGTGAAGAAATAGGAGGTGGGTTCACTTTAGAATTGGATTTCACTCACTTTTGCTCAAGTTGCCATTGATGGCATCTAGTTTTCTCTCTTGAAGAAGAAGGAGAAGATGAAGCTAGTTTATGATAAGTGTTATGATAAATTGAAAAAGAAATCAATACTTATCATAATCTAACCTTAGTTGAGTGTAGAGAATGGACCATGGTTACTTGGATGAGTTAGGGTTAAGCATGAAGACAAGAATGGTCACTAAGGTCAAAGCTTCATGAAGCTTCAACATAAAACAAATAAAGCCACCATTCTTATCTTAATCCATTTCAAATAAATAAATAAATAGATAAATGAATTTACAAAACCCTAATCAACACTTAACCATAGTTTAATTCTTTACACTTAACCAAAAGAGCAAGTATCATCAAACATGATACAAACATGTATACAAAAGTATATCACATATACAACTTGCACATCAAGTGAGAAAATCCATTTAAAGTGAACCTATACTAGCTAATGCAAAGTAATATATCAAATATATAATTATACATTAAATCATTAAATCAACATTTGATTCAATGATCCGGTCATGTCGCACATAACCGACTAGTATTCAATGTATCGATTTATCGAATCAATGATTCGATAACTAGGTCATATCGAATATAACAAATCGAAACATTTATCGCGAGAATGATATGCGGTATCACATACACGCATTATTCTCGGTCCTGCACATATCTCATATGCGCTCCTATTTCGTTTCGCTTGAGCCAGGAAACCTCTGTGTAGGACTCTAAAGACTCGTCAATACGCCGGTAGCAGATGATGATCATATCAAGCACCCACAAGCCGCAAGCGGTCTGCTAAACGTAATGGCCATCCGGGTATTGAGCGATCAGAAGATCGACGAGCTAGCTCGCTCACACTCCTGTGAATCCAACCAGTAACACTTACCGTACAGTCCGGTCTGTTCGTCTGATACGTCGCATATCAAGTCTAGGGGTGGTAAACGTCAGACCCCAATAACCGATAAGTCGTGCCGATGTGAGGCTCATAACGGGTCGAGAAACTACTGGTAACACTTACCAGCAAATCTCTGATCAGCCCTGGCCAAGGACTTCCCTGTTACGGCCAATCGAGCACAGCGCAACATGAACTCCCAATACCGGGAGAGACGAAACCCCTCCTATCGCTCATTGCCTCCATATGACTCGGGACTGTACCCAAATACCACAGTTTTGCACGCCCTCATGGACGTGGTAAGGTGGAGATCAAAGCACAGTGGGAATCACACAAGACTCTATGACGATCTCGGGTCTACAGACTAACCTGTACAAGTGTCACCTGAGAACTGCCATCTGACGTGAGGTATAATACCATCTGGGAGTTCTCGGCGAGTCCGTCCAGTGTACCCAGTCTCCACTGAGCACCCGTACACCATCTCTGATGTCAAACACCAATGGATATGGGATCATCCATCGCCCATCTCATGGGTCGAGAAGCGTATACGCTAGTCTACTCTGGTATATCGATGCCCCGTCTCGATACACCCATGACTAGGGACCTTGAAGGATGTACCTATGGACTACCATGTCCCCACTAGTATGATCTGTATCATAGTCCAGGTAGTCAAGTACACATCCTAAGGGCTTTACCAACATGTAACTATAAGACAGTTTAAAGAGACAAGTGTACATGTTAAGATAAAGAGCAACCAGATAGCATACTATCATATCGAGCAAGAAAGTCATCTCTATATATGTCCAAGCATCCAATATAATATACATCATCTGTACAATACTGGCCTCTAGGGCATACATACAACTAACAATCTCCCACTTGCACTAGGGCCAGCTGCTGTAGTATCGCATACCGAGCATCCCGAAGAGTCTCTCAAACTGTGTCTGGGGAATGGCCTTCGTGAGTAGATCCGCCGTGTTGTTCTTCGTGTCAACCCTCCTGACCTCGATCTCCCGACGATCAACTATCTCCCGGATCAAGTGATACCGCCTCAGAATATTCCTGGATCGCTGATGGGACATGGGTTCCTTGACCAAAGCCACTGCTCCATTGTTATCGCAATACAAAGGTATTGGACGCTCAATAGATGGAACCACTCCAAGTTCAGTAATGAACTTCTTGATCCAGACAGCCTCTTTGGCAGCATCGTTGGCAGCGATGTATTCAGCCTCCATCGTCGAGTCTGCCACGGTTTCTTGCTTGGAACTCTTCCAGCTAACCGCCCCTCCGTAAAGGGTAAAGACAAAGCCCGACAGCGACTTAGAGTCGTCCTTATCACTCTGGAAGCTCGAATCAGTAAAGGACTCCACATGGAGCTCTCCGTTACCATACACCAAGAACATATCTCTAGTCCTTCGTAAGTACTTGAGAATGCTCTTCACAGCTGTCCAGTGACTCTCTCCAGGATCAGCTTGATACCTGCTCACTATACTTAGTGAGTATGCTACATCGGGTCTGGTACATAGCATCGCATACATGATAGAGCCTACTGCCGAAGCATAGGGTATCTCTTGCATGCGAGCTCTCTCCAAATCAGTATTGGGAGACATCTCTTTGGAGAGAGTGACTCCAGAGATCGTGGGCAAGTTCCCACGCTTGGACTCTTACATACTAAACCTCTTTAGTATGGTGTCAATGTACCTGGATTGGGACAATCCCAAAATCCGTTTGGATCTATCTCTATAGATCCTAATTCCCAATATGCAGGAGGCATCACCAAGATCTTTCATTGAGAATCTTTGTGATAAGAAGAGCTTGACCGATTGCAGCATAGGAATATCATTTCCTATCAAGAGTATGTCGTCCACGTACAATACGAGGAAGACAACCTTACTCTCTGCCACCTTCTTGTAGATACAAGGTTCATCTGGATTTTTGATGAAATCAAACTCTTTGATAACGACGTCAAAGCAGATGTTCCAACTCCGCGATGCTTGCTTCAATCCATAAATGGATTTAAGCAGCTTGCATACCTTCCCGCTGCTCCCACTGTCTTCGAAGCCCTCTGGCTGAGTCATGTACACGCACTCTTCTAAATCACCATTTAGAAAAGCGGTCTTAACATCCATTTGCCAGATTTCGTAATCATGATATGCAGCGATGGCAAGCATGATCCGGATGGATTTAAGCATAGCCACTGGAGAAAAGGTCTCGTCATAGTCCACACCTGGTCTTTGACGAAAACCCTTTACTACAAGTCTAGCTTTGAAAGTCTCCACTTTCCCATCTACACCAAGTTTCTTCTTGAAGATCCACTTGCTCCCAATGGGTTTTACCCCTTCAGGAGCAACGTCCAAAGTCCATACTTTGTTGGTGTACATGGATTCCATCTCGGACCGCATAGCATCCAGCCATTTCACTGAGTCCCTACTCGTAATGGCCTGCTCGAAGCTAGTTGGGTCATCATCCTCCATGATGCAATCCTCGCTTCCACCATCCATGAGAAAACCGTAGTATCTCTCAGGTTGGCGAGGAAGCCTACTAGATTGGCGGAGAGGCTGAGGTTCGTCGGAAGCTACTGAATGCTCTGGTTCCACTAAATCTTCTGTTGTGTTTTGTTCAGCTGGAACCTCTTCCAGTTCTACCTCAGAGCCACTAATTTCTTTTGCAAGAAATTCCTTATCTAAAAAGGTGGCATGTTGAGCAACAAATACTCTTTGTTCCTCACTGTGGTAGAAGATATACCCTCGCGAATGTTTGGGATATCCAACAAACTTATACAAAACAGATCTTGCCTCGAGTTTGTCCGGTTTTTGTCTTTTGACATAGGCCGGGCAACCCCATATCTTTATAAAATTAAGATATGGTCTCTTCCCTTCCCATATCTCATATGGTGTGGTAGGCACAGATTTGGTGGGAACCCTGTTCAGTAGGTATGCTGCCGTTTCCAGTGCATATCCCCAGAAGGAAACAGGTAACTCAGCTACACTCATCATAGAGCGCACCATATCTAATAGGGTGCGGTTTCTCCGCTCCGATACACCATTATGCTGTGGTGTATATGGAGGAGTTAGCTGAGAGAGAATCCCATTCTCTTTTAGGAAGTCCAGGAATTCAATGCTTAAGTATTCTCCTCCTCGATCAGATCGTAGGATTTTAATACCTTTTCCGGTTTGGTTCTCAACTTCTTGTTTATATTCTCTAAATTTCTCAAAAGCTTCTGATTTGTGTTTCATCAGGAGCACATATCCGAATCTAGAGAGATCGTCAGTGAATGTAATGAAGTACGAAGAACCATCACTGGCATGTGTAGACATGGGACCGCATACATCACTATGTATATGTCCCAAGAGTTCGGTAACTCTTTCTCCGTATCCCGTAAACGGAGTTTTGGTCATCTTGCCTTTGAGACATGACTGGCAAGTGTCATAAGATGAAAATTCAAACGGATTTAAATATCCATCTTTATGCAACTTAGCTAGTCGTGTCGCATTGATGTGACCCAGTCTACAATGCCACAAGAAGGATTCGTTGAGTTCAGAACTCTTCCTCTTGTGTGTGTTTGTTATGCTCAGAACTGTTGATTGATTTAGAACATAAATACCATTGCATAACGTGCCTGATCCAACCAACTTTTGGTTACGGAAAATGTTCATAACATTGTCCTGTAATACAAAATTATATCCTTCTTTGCTTAATAAAGAAACTGATATAATGTTGCATATCAGGTTCGGCATGTAATAGCATTCGTTCAGAACCAATGTATTACCAGTTGGTAATACAAGGTGATATTCCCCGACAGTCTTAGCTGCAACAATTGCACCATTTCCAACTCTAATGTCTTTATCACCTTCTCCAAGTTCTCTACCTTTCCTGAGCCCATGTAACTGATTACATATATGGGATCCTGACCCGGTATCTAATACCCAGGACGTAGAGCAAATAGAGAAACAGTTCTCAGTAACGAACACACCCGAAGAAAATGCATCAACATGTACTTTCTTCAATCGGGTGGCATGGGAATCCTGGTATTCCCCTATATCCTGTTCATTCTTATAACTCTTATAAGAAAGAACGGAACCAACGTTCCCCAGCACAGTATAACATGCGGGTTCGGTCAATACATCCATATTATTATCTTCATTAGGGCATGAAATGGTCGCTACCTGGAGAGAGAGAGAAGAAAAAACTTTAGCGTATGCTCGTGCAAGATCAGATTGGTTATTATCTTATCTAATCAGGATGGCTCCCACTGCTTTTTATCAAATCTTCCTTCAAACCCTAAAAGGAAAGACTAGCCGGGATTAATTACACACTACAAGTTCGCCAATCTTTCAGCCAGGCCAGTGTCGGTACTTTGAGGGAGGTCCCTCGTGCTTTCGCACGAACCTAATTAATGTAAACCTCGTTTTCCCAGAGGCGTAACCCCGTTGACACCTTTCTAGACACCTACTTGATTAGCTAATTGCAATGTGTAAAACTCTCCCAGGAGTAACTCTTACTCGCAGTGAGTATCGGGATCCAACTATCTCATAGAAGGTATGCAATCTCATTGCAAATTTCAACACTTGAAATTCCCGATAATATTTTGCCCCAAGCATCCTATGACCTTGACGGAGGTCAACAAACCACAGGGTGCAAGTCAAGTTCAACCCGTCATTTCTTGTTTGAATCAAACCCACCCGCACGACCCTTGACGGAGGTCAACAAGGTCGTACGACTACCCTAATCCAATCTGCATCATATGCATAAGCAGACAAATACTAGTTAGCTACCGCACACTACGCCTTGACGGAGGTCAACAAACGTAGCACGAATACTAAGTAGGATTTATCTGAAATGACGGAGGGCTACGTCAGGTTTTTCTGAAAACCTATTGCGTAATGAACTTGATATCGTTGTAGAATCAAATGAAGTTTTGAAATGTAGTGATTTTGAGGCTTTTCTAATTTTGCTAAAGGGGTCACTCCCGATGAAGGGATCGTCGGCCCTTTCCTCGTCGAATGAGGTGCGGGATATTTCATATATATCGCTGTGCAAAGCAAAAACACAAAAGCAGTCAAAAGCAAACCGAGTGTGTAGCATCAGCCAGTTATTGCTAAAGGAGTCACTCCCGGTGAAGGGATCTCGGTCCTTTCCTCATCGAATAAGGTGCAGGGTATATCATATATACCGCTGTGCAAAGCAAGAACTGTAGCTACCTGTTTTATTTTAAAATTCGATTCCACAACATCTTAGGTTTCTTATCTTTCATTAATCACATTAATGAAGTCCCATCATTCAATACCTAAACATCACAGATAGATATGACGTACACTTATGCCATCCGCATTCGCCTCGATGTCCCCTCGTGCACCGTTAGGTTAGGTAACTAACGACAGAGCAGGGCAGGGCTAGCGCGGGTGTAAAACATAAGTAACGTCTATATAATATATCATATATACTATATACTATATCCATCACAGAATCACAACACAGATATCGCAGCAGAATAAACATATGAAATATTGGATATACTAGGACGTCCGTGTTTTCAATACGAGCCAGTATAAAACACGGATTCCACGGTCGTGATGAATAGCCAATCCCACACCCCTAGACCCCTACGAGAGCGGAAAGCAACCCTGCCAATTCTAGGGTTAGGAGACCCGGACTCGACTCCTCGAGACTAGACCCTAGAACCCGGTTACTTGTGCTCCCCTCCTTGGGTCTATCCTAATGCGGAAAAGTAAATAATATACAAGAGGTGACATCTTCCGCTACCTGGAAGTGCCCCAAATAAAAGAATATTACATACAAGTTTTTACATGAATGAAAATGAAAAACACTCATCTCACATAAAAACCCCCCGGCTATTCAAACACGACGATCCAATATAACATATCCAGCAACACATAACATCACATGTCATCAACGTAAGCTAGTATGCATACCCCAATTATCGTTGACGTATAGCAACGAAACCGGCGACATGAACATACTACACTTACGGTCACAGAAAAAAAAGTGTAAAACTACAACAATTGGAATCCGCAACTTCTTTAGACATCACATGCCTAATCAAATGAAATACTTAGACATCACATGCCTAACAAATATAAATCCCGCATTTTAGTCTCATTATCGAAAACTCTTTTCAATATCATGTGGGACTAAACTGCTAGATTTATAACATTCATTCAGTTATCTCATAACTGTTTGTGAATTCCAATTATTGTATCCCATTCCAGATAAACAGAAAATGTTAAACTTTCCGATCGAACAGTCGAATACCCAAGTTTTCCCGATACAGCTCAACAAATGAAATAAGTCTAACAACATTCAGTTCGTGCCTCAGTACCAACGGTCCAGCCATAGAAGGGTCAAGCCAACGCCTCACATGTGGCACGCCGTACTGCCCCAAACCCGAAGGTTCAAAGGGCAGTTCAAGACGGTCACATAATCGAGTTAAGGTTTGTTGTCTTCTAGAGGGTCCATCGCGTTACTTGCACTATTTAGAATGTCGTTAAACTACGGAAAAATCCAACACTTGGAAATTTCCCGACAGGGGAAAAATTGGGTATTTATATCCAGTCGAACTTTTTAACATATTCAAAAAATTATCCGGAAAAACACAAAGACGAAATTTGATAATCCGATCGAAACTTTGATTCCCAATAGTACCCCAGAATACTCTTCTGTAGAGTCACAACAAAAATATCCCAGAAAATATAGCATTAAATTATATGAGTTACTGTGCATAAATCATCATACAAGGGAACAGTAAGGCCGCGGAACCGCCGCATCATGCATAGCACGTGCCGCGGTTCCGCGGTGGAAAAGTCGACTTAGGCCCTCGTATTTCACAGTAATTCAAATAACACCCTGCTTGATTTTCTGCATATTTTTAATTGACAAAAATCCCATTTTTTAGAAAAAGTCCAGAGAGCTATTTTGGGGTTAGGTTTTCGGCTCGTCCGGCTTTCAAACTCCGTCTAGACTTCGCCTAAGGCTCTAGCTAGGCTCTGATACCACTGTAGAGTTCCTAGGCACACTACAGAGGTCTCACAAGGCATCGAATATGCCAATTTCAAATTTTATGGGTGCCGAGAAACCCTAATACGGATCGTCGGCTAGATTTCTAGGCGAAACGGTAAACTAGTTAACTACTTAACTAAAAGTTAGATGCTACAACCTTTGTAGATCCAGATATCCACTTCCCTAGCTCCACGTACTCATCCTCTCGCTGTCCTTTTCGAATCCTAGACTCATTCGTCGGCTTCATCGGGAAAACGAGCGGAATAGGTCGTCGGCTTCGTGTCAAAGACGATCTACGTCGAGGTTGCACAAGCTCAAGCTCCGACCTCACAAAGTTGTGAAACTTGTGAAGAAAACACCCAAAACAACTTGGCAAGAGGTAAAGGGTGAAGAAATAGGAGGTGGGTTCACTTTAGAATTGGATTTCACTCACTTTTGCTCAAGTTGCCATTGATGGCATATAGTTTTCTCTCTTGAAGAAGAAGGAGAAGATGAAGCTAGTTTATGATAAGTGTTATGATAAATTGAAAAAGAAATCAATACTTATCATAATCTAACCTTAGTTGAGTGTAGAGAATGGACCATGGTTACTTAGATGAGTTAGGGTTAAGCATGAAGACAAGAATGGTCACTAAGGTCAAAGCTTCATGAAGCTTCAACATAAAACAAATAAAGCCACCATTCTTATCTTAATCCATTTCAAATAAATAAATAAATAGATAAATGAATTTGCAAAACCCTAATCAACACTTAACCATAGTTTAATTCTTTACACTTAACCAAAAGAGCAAGTATCATCAAACATGATACAAACATGTGTACAAAAGTATATCACATATACAACTTGCACATCAAGTGAGAAAATCCATTTAAAGTGAACCTATACTAGCTAATGCAAAGTAATATATCAAATATATAATTATACATTAAATCATTAAATCAACATTTGATTCAATGATCCGGTCATGTCGCACATAACCGACTAGTATTCAATGTATCGATTTATCGAATCAATGATTCGATAACTAGGTCATATCGAATATAACAAATCGAAACATTTATCGCGAGAATGATATGCGGTATCACATACACGCATTATTCTCGGTCCCGCACTTATCTCATATGCGCTCTTATTTCGTTTCGCTTGAGCCAGGAAACCTCTGTGTAGGACTCTAAAGACTCGTCAATACGCCGGTAGCAGATGATGATCATATCAAGCACCCACAAGCCGCAAGCGGTCTGCTAAACATAACGGCCATTAGGGTATTGAGCGATCAGAAGATCGACGAGCTAGCCCGCTCACACTCCTGTGAATCCAACCAGTAACACTTACCGTACAGTCCGGTCTGTTCGTCTGATACGTCGCATATCAAGTCTAGGGGTGGTAAACGTCAGATCCCAATAACCGATAAGTCGTGCCGATGTGAGGCTCATAACGGGTCGAGAAACTACTGGTAACACTTACCAGCAAATCTCTGATCAGCCCTGGCCAGGGACTTCCATGTTACGGCCAATCGAGCACAGCGCAACATCAACTCCCAATACCGGGAGAGACGAAACCCTTCCTATCGCTCATTGCCTCCATATGACTCGGGACTGTACCTAAAGACCACCGTTTTGCACGCCCTCATGGACGTCGTAAGGTGGAGATCAAAGCACAGTGGGAATCACACAAGACTCTATGACGATCTCGGGTCTACAGACTAACCTGTACAAGTGTCACCTGAGAACTGCCATCTGATGTGAGGTATAATACCATCTTGGAGTTCTCGGCGAGTCCGTCCAGTGTACCCAGTCTCCACTGAGCACCCGTACACCATCTCTGATGTCAAACACCAATGGATATGGGATCATCCATCGCCCATCTCATTGGTCGAGAAGCGTATACGCTAGTCTACTCTGGTATATCGATGCCCCGTCTCGATACACCCACGACTAGGGACCTTGAAGGATGTACCCATGGACTACCATGTCCCCACTAGTATGATCTGCATCGTAGTCCAGGTAGTCAAGTACAAATCCTAAGGGCTTTACCAACATGTAACTATAAGACAGTTTAAAGAGACAAGTGTACATGTTAAGATAAAGAGCAACCAGATAGCATACTATCATATCGAGCAAGAAAGTCATCTCTATATATGTCCAAGCATCCAATATAAAATACATCATCTGTACAATACTGGCCTCTAGGGCATACATACAACTAACAATCGATATACCAGAGTACACCAGCGTATACCTTCTCGACCCATACAGATGGGTGATGGATGATCCCATATCCATTGGTGTTTGACATCAGAGATGATATACGGGTGCTCAGTGGAGACTGGGTACACTGGACGGACTCGCCGAGAACTCCCAGATGGTATTATACCTTACGTCAGATGGCAGTTCTCTGGTGACACTGGTATAGAGTAGTCTGTTGACCCGAGATCGTCATAGAGTCTTGTGTGGTTCCCACTGTGCTTTGATTTCCACCTTACCACGTCCAAGAGGACGTGCAAAACGGTGGTTTTTGGGTACAGTCCCGAATCACATCGAGGCAATGAGCGATAGGAGGGGATTCGTCTCTCCAGGTATAGGGAGTTGATGTTGCGCCGTGTTCGTTTGGCTATAACCGGAAATCCCTGGCCAGGGTTGCTGAGATTTACTGGTAAGTGTTACCAGTAGTTTCTTTAATTGTTATAGACCTCATATCGACACGACTTATCAAGCTATTGGGGTCTGACGTTTACCACCCCTAGGCGAGATATGCGACATATCAGACGACGAGACCGGACTGTACGGTAAGTGTTACTGGTTGGATTCACAGGAGTGTGAGCGGGCTTGCTCGTCGATCTTCTGATCGCTCAATACCCGGGTGGCCGTTACATTTAGCAGACCGCTTGCGGCTTGTGGGTGTTTGATATGATCATCATCAGCTGCCGGCGTATTGACGAGTCTTTAGAGTCCTACACAGAGGATTCCTGGCTCAAGCGAAACGAAATAGGAGCGCATATGAGATATGTGCGGGACCAAGAATAATGCGTGTATGTGATACCGTATTCCATTCTCGCGATGAATGTATCGAAAGGTTGTATGCGATATAACCTAGTTATCGAATCAATGGTTGATTCGATAAGTCGATACATTGGATATTAGTCGGCTATATGCGATATGGCCGGATCGTTAAATCAAGTGTTGATTTAATGATTTGATGCATAATTATATTTTTGATATATTACTTTGCATTAACAAGTATTGGTTCACTTTAAATGGATTTTCTCACTTGCATTACACAAGTTGTATATGTGATATACTTTTATGCACTTGATTGTATCATGTTTGATGATACATGCTTACTTGAGTTTGTGTAAAGATTAAACCATGGTTATTTAAATGGTTAGGGTTTTGTTTTTCATATCTATTTATTCATTTATTTATTTATTTCTTTTTGGCAAAAGAAAAGAAAAATGGTGGCTTTCTTTGGATGCATGTTGAAGCTTCATGAAGCTTTGACAAAGTCACCATTTTTGTCTTCTTGCTTAACCCTAACCATTGACCTAACCCTAGTTTATTCTCTACACTTGACCATGGTTGGATTATGATAAGTATACATTTTATTTTCTTTTTGATTAACACTTATCATAACAATTTTCATCATCTTCTTCTTCTTCTTCAAGAAGAAGCTTGCCTCCATCAATGGCAACTTGAGAAAATGATTGAGAAATCCAATTCTAAAGTGAACCCACTTCCTATTTCTTCATCCTCTATCACTTACCAAGTAGTATAGGGTGTTTTCTTCACAAGTTTTATGACTTGGTGAAGTGGGAGCTTGATCTAGTATTGCCTCGACGTAGATCATCTTCGGCATCGTAGTCGATGACCTAGCCCGCCCATTTCTCCGATGAAGCCGACGCTAGAGCCCGGGATTCGATTTGGATAGCGAGGAGACTTCATTGCGGAGCTATGGAGGTGGAGGACCAGATCTACAAAGGTTGTACTTCCGTTCACTTAGAGTAAAGTCGTTTACTTGTTTTTGTTTCGCCTAAAATTCTAGTTAACGATCCGTATTAGTGTTTCTCGGCACTTGTAAAATTTGAAATTGGCATGGTTGATGCCTTGTGAGACCTCTTGAGAGTGCCTAGGAACCCTACACACTGAGCACCCGCATACATTCATTGGTGTCAGCACACCAGATGGATATGGGATCATCCATCGCCTATCACATGGGTCAAGAATGGTATACGCTAGTCTACTCGGGAATATAGATGCCCCGTCTCGATACACCTACGACTAGGAACAGCTTAAGGATATGCTTATAAACTACACGTGCCCTACTAGTATGATCCGCATCATAGTCACAGTAGTCACACAAATATCCTGAGGGCTTTATCAACATGTGTAAATGAATAAAAGCATGATCAAATCAACATGTCAGATAAAGTAAACCAGATAGCATACTATCATGTCGAGTAAGAAAGTAATATATATATATATATATATATATATATATACATGTCGAAGCATCCGCTATACATATAATGGCCTCTAGGGCATACATATATCCAACAATCTCCCACTTGCACTAAGACCATTTTTTGGCGTATCTCATACCCAACATCTCAAAAAGTCGCTCATGCTGCGGCTGTGGAAGGGCCTTGGTGAGTGGATCCACGGTGTTATTCTTTGTATCTACTCTCTGAATCTCGATCTCGTGGCGATCTACTATCTCCCAGATCAAATGATATCGCCTTAGGATGTGTCTGGACTTCTGATGGGATCTGGGTTCTTTGGCTAACGCCATAGCCTCATTATTATCATAATACAATGGTATTGGATCAACAATGGTTAGAACTACTCCTAGTTCTGTGACGAACTTCTTCATCCAGACGGCTTCCTTGGCAGCATCATTTGCAGCAATATACTCAGCTTCCATCGTGGATTCTGCAACGGTATCCTGTTTGGAACTCTTCCAACTAACCGCCCCTCCATTGAGGGTAAATACAAACCCTGAGATTGATTTGCTGTCATCCTTATCACTTTGGAAGCTGGAATAAGTAAAGGCCTCCATTTTGAGATCCCCATTACCATACACCAAGAACAATTCTTTAGTCCTTCGCAAGTACTTAAGAATGTTCTTCACTGCTATCCAATGTTTCTCCCCTGAGTTGGATTGATACCTGCTTACTACAGCTAGTGCATAAGCTACATCAGGGTGTGTACATAACATCGTATACATTATAGATCCTACGGCTGAAGCGTAGGGTATAATACTCATGCGAGCTCTCTCTTCATCAGTCTTCGGACAGAAGTCTTTGGAGAGAGTGATTCCATGACAAGCGGGCAAAGCACCATGCTTAGAATCTTCCATACTAAACCTTTTTAGGATGGTGTCAATGTATTTTGATTGGGACAATCCCAATAACCTCTTGGATCTATCACTATAGATTTTTATGCCCAAAATGCACGAGGCATCACCCATGTCCTTCATAAAGAACCTTTGTGATAAGAATAGTTTGACCGATTGTAGCATAGGAATATCATTTCCCATCATGACAATGTCATCTACGTACAATACGAGGAATGTGACAGTACTCCCTACAATCTTCTTATAAATGCATGGTTCATCTATATTTTTGATAAAATCAAACTCTTTGATTGTATCATCAAAACAAATATTCCAGCTTCGTGAGGCCTGTTTTCACCCGTAAATAGATTTAAGCAATCTATATGCTTTCCCGCTGCTCCCACTGTCAATGAAGCCCTCTGGTTGATCCATAAAAACGCATTCTTCTAAATCACCTTCAGAAATGCAGTTTTAACGTCCATCTGCCAGATTTCATAATCATAGTGAGCAGCAATAGCAAGTAGGATCCGAATGGATTTAAGCATTGCTACCGGAGAGAAAGTTTCATCATAGTCCAATCCTGGTCTTTGACGAAAACATTTCTCTACAAGCATTCCTTTAAAGGTCTCTACCTGTCCATCTACACCAATCTTTCTTTTAAAGATCCATTTGCACCCAACGGGTTTTATCCCAGGAGGCGCAACGTCCAAAGTACATACTTTGTTGGTGTACATGGACTCCATTTTGGATCTCATGGCTTCCAGCCACTTCACTGAGTCACCACTCGTGATAGCTTGCTGAAAACTAGTAGGGTCATCATCATCCATGATGCAATCTTCTTTATCACCATCAATGAGAAATCCATAGTATCTCTCTGGTGGGCGAGAAGTTCAACTAGATCTCCGGAGCGGCTGAGGTTCTTGATGTTCTACTGCAACATCAATTTCAACCAATTCATCCTGAGTAATTTGTGTCTCTAGAACCTCTTCTAGTTCTACCGCATAGCCATTAGTACTGTCTGTAAAGATTTCATTTTCCAAAAATGTGGCATGCTGAGCAACAAACACCTTTTGTTCCTCCTTGTGGTAGAACAGATATCCATACGAATGTTTTGGACATCATATAAATTTATACATGACCAATCGTGTCTCTAGTTTGTCTGGATTCTGCTTTTTAACAAAAGCCGGACAACTCAAAATCCTAACTCTTTTAAGAGATGGTCTTTTTTCACTCCATATCTCATATAGAGTGGTAGACATGGTCTTGGTTGGAACCCTGTTTAACAGATACATTGCTGTCTCCAATGCATGCCCCCAAAAGGAAAGCGGTAACTCAGCATCACACATCATGGATCGTACCATATCTAATAGGGTACGATTCTTCCGTTCTGACACACCGTTGTGCTGTGGTGTGTATGGAGGAGTGAGCTGAGAAAGAATCCCATTCTCTTTTAAGAAGTCTAAAAACTCTGTACTTAAGTACTCTCCACCTCGATCCGATCGAAGTTTCTTGATGCTCAAGCCTGTTTGTTTTTCTACTTCAAGTTTGTACTCCTTGAATTTCTCGAAAGCTTCGGATTTGTGCTTTATCAAAAACACGTGTCCGAATCTTGAGAAATCATCAGTAAAAGTGATGAAGTATGAAAAACCACCTCGTGCATGTGTAGACATTGGTCTACATACATCACTATGTATGAGACTTAAGAGTTCCACAGCTCTTTCTCCGTGTCCAGTAAACGGAGTTTTGGTCATTTTACCTTTTACACGACTGACAAGTTGCATATGATTTATATTCAAAAGGATTTAAATATCCATCTTTATGTAGCTTGTTTAGTCTTGTTTCATTAATATGAACAAGTCTACAATGCCAAAGAAAAGATTCATTTATATCTGAAAATTTTCTTTTATTAGTATGTTGTATGTTAAAAACTGTGTGTTGGTTCAGGACGTAAATATCGTTATTTAATGTACCATACCCAATCAACTCTTGATTCAAGTTAATGTTCATAACATTATTTTGCAACACAAAATGATATCCTTCATTGTCTAACAAAGAAACGGATATTATATTACATAGTATGCTTGGTACAAAATAACACGGGTTCAAAACCAGTATACAACCCGAAGGCAACCCCAGATGATACTCTCCTACGGATACAGCATGTACATTGGAACCATTTCCAACCCGCAGAGTATGGTCTCCAGTCTTCAAAACTCTACTGTTTCTCAATCCCTGCATACAATTGCAGATGTGAGAACCAGAACCGGTATCTAATACCAAAGATGCAGAGTTTAATGAAAAACAGTTTTCAGTTACAAACACACCTGAAGTGGAAGCATCAGCATGCTTCTTCTTCTTGAGATCAGCAAGATACACAGCATAGTTACGTTTATAATGTCCCAACTTGTGGCAGTAAAAACATTCTCCTTTTCTACTTCCCGCGGTCCCAGATGTGTCTTTCCCCTTCGCCTTTTTGACTCCACCTTTCGGTTTGATGGACTTCTTCTTCTTCTTTCCCTTGGCCTTGGCTTTTAGGACGGAAGAGGAAGATGTCCCAGCAAGCAGAGCGGGAGTCTTCGCTGTTTTCATCGTGCTCTCTGTACTTCACAACATATTGAGCAGTTCAGGCAATGATTTCTCCAAATCATTCATATTGAAATTCACTATGAAAGGAGCAAAGGTGGGGGGGGGGGGGAGACTGCAGAACAACATTAGTATATTGCTCATTATCCATAGTCCATCCCAGTTCCTCATGTTCTTCTATAAGACCAATCATCTTCAGGACATGGTCTCCTACTGATGCACCGGGGGCCATTCGCATCTGAAACAACTTTCGAGATGCCTCGTATCACAAAGTACGAGATTGCTCTTCATACAACTCCTTTGTATGAAGAAAGATGAATTGCGCATCCATCTTCTCGTGCTATTTCAGGTCGATACTATCCATATAAGCAAGCGCGAGGCACCTGGCCGTGTTGCAATCAATATCCCATGTTTTTCGGATCTCCCTATCCGAAACAGATGATTCAGGTCCTGGGACGGGTGGGGCTTTGGTGGTGAGGACATATGATACTTTATCATATGCGAGTGCAATGTTCAAGTTCCTCAACCATTCTTTATAATTCGGCCCAGTCAGTTTGTTTTTCTCTAGTAGAAGCCTAAGTCCCGTCATTGGTATCTGCCATTAGAAGAGAGAAAAGAATACACTCAGCGAAATGCTCTTGCAAAGAATTAGATTGGTTATTATCTTATCTAATCGATGTCTCCCATTTCTTTTATCAAATTTTCATTCAAAACCTGAAAAGAAAACATAGCCAGGATTAATTACATTCTACAGTTTCGCCAACCGGTCAGCTAGGCCAGTGTCGGTACTTTGAGGGAGGTTCCCCATGCTTTCGCACGGACCTAATTAAAATAAACCTCGTTTTCCTAGAGGTCAAACCCCGTTAACACCTTTTTAGACACCTACTGGATTAGTTAATTGTAAAGTGCAAAACTCTCCTGGGAGTAACTCTTACTCACAGTTGGATCGGGATCCAACTATCATATAGATGGTATACAATCTCATTGCAAATTTCAACTCTTGAAACTTCCGATATGGTTTTTACCCCTAGTTACTTATGACCTTGGCTATAGTCAAAATGTCATAAGCACTAGTCTACCCGTCATTTCGAGATTAACTATACCCACCCATATGACCCTTGAATATGATCAACATAATCACATGAATGTCCTAACTGATCGCATCATATGCTTTGTAGGAAGACATCACTTAGCTACCGTACACTACGCCTTGACTATAATCAAAATACGCAGTACGAATACTAAGTACTCTTCTCCTTAAAATTACGGAGGGTTGCAGATGGTTTTTATAAAAACCTTTAACGCTTTGAACTTGATCTCATTGTAGAATCAAAATAGTTTAGAAAAGGAGTGGCTTAAGCTCCGCATCTTTTGAAACTTGCATTTTTCATAAAAAGGCCGAGTGGGTCTCAAATCCGATTCTACAACATCTTGAGGTTTCTTTTACTTTACATGAATCTCATTAATGTAATCCCACCATTTAAGTTCCTAAGCCATCACAGAAAAGAAACGAAAATAGAACGTATACTTATACCATCTGCATTCGCTACAGTGTCCCGTTATGCACCGTTAGGTTACTTAACTAACGACATGGCGGGGCGGGACTAGCGCGGGTGTAAAATATAAGCAACGTTTATTATATATCATATATATAATAATAATCCATTCGTCTCAGATACTAAGTAATCACATTACAGAATATCAACAGCAGCAGAAGCACATATGAAAATAAAAAGGATATATAGGAGGTCCGTATTTTTTATTCAGCCAGTAATAGAAAATACGGATTCCACGGTCGCGATGAATAGCCAAGCCCACACCCCTAGACTCCTTCAAGAGTGGCAAGTGATCCTACCAATTTTAGAGTTTAGGAGACCCGGTCTCGACTCCTCGAGATGGCCTCCCACTGAACCCTAGAACCCGATCACTTGTGCTCCCCTCCTTGGGTCTATCCTAATGCGGAAAAGTAAATACTATACAATAATGGTGACATCATCCTCAACCCGGAAGTGCCCCAAATAAAAGAATATTATATACAATTGACTTTTACATGAATGAAAATAAACACTCTCATCTCACATAAAACCCCCGGCTATTCGATCGCGACAATCCTGCATCATATCTCAGCAACACATAAATCTCATATCATCAACGTAAGCAAGTATGCATATCCCGATTGTCGTTGATGTATAGCAACGAAGCCGGCGATACACCACATACTACGCTTACGGTCGCATAAAAGAAAGTGAAAAACAACAATTGCAATTACAGAAATCAAGACGATGTTTAACGTTTCTATCGAATCAACTTACACCCATATTTTACCCCAAGAGCTCAACACTTGAGCAAAGTTATAAATACCCAAAATCACGCTACAGTGACTATGGTCCAGCTGTAGAAGGGGTTAACCAACGCCTCACCTATGACACCACGGAACTACGGCAAACCCGATGGTTCGATCGCGGTTCCGTGGGCATAGAATCGAGTTAAGGTTATTATGTTCTTCTAGAGGGCCCATAGGAACACTTGCACGACTATTGAATACAAAGGTAACTTAAGAAAAACACAACACTTGGAAATTTCAGCGGGGTTAAGATGTGGGGTTTTGAAGTTTGTTCGAACTGCTAAAAATAGTCTAGGTTACTAATTTAGTGTTAAAATATACGACTTCGAAGTACTACGAGTTAGCGGAAAGTGTAAACAATCATCACATGAAAATTGGGCTAAGCAAACAATACCACAAAATGAACCCAAAATGAACCCAAAAGAACACTAGAGCAATAAGGGGGGGTTCTGGGTGATGGGGGCCGGCCTGCTCGGATTTGGGGGGGTGTGCTCGGCCAAAATCCGAGCATTCCCCTCCTTATTCCGCCAGTGTTCTTATGTCAGTCCAAATAAGACTTTGTACCTGTTTGAAAAATTTTTAGACGACTTTTAAAAAAAATTCCAGAGAGCATATCAAGGGTTCCGTAATATCGTATTTTCATAGTCGGTTTCATTTTCGTATTTTTTATAACACCAAGTATAGAATTCTATCTTGGATTTGATACCATTGTTAGGTTTCCCTAGCACCTACTTATGAGTATGGAAGCATCACACATGCAACTTTAAAATTTTAAAGAGGTGCTAAGCAAACTCAGCATGGATATTTAACTAGAATACTATGGTAACAACACTTTAGACAATATTTACACTATGTGTAAAGAATACAACCTTTGTAGTTCTCTTTGTAGAGACTCCTAGGATCTTTGAGAGGTTGGAGAGGCTTGCTAGTAAGCTCCTACGTCCACGATGATCCATCCGAAGTTCACTAGCTACAAGCTTGTAGCTCCACTTGATGCAAGAAAAAGATGAAGCTAAACACTCTAAACTAATTAGCTAGATTAGAGTAGAATGATGAGGTGGTGTGTTTTCTTTTATCAAAATCCTTTCTTTTTATCTCTCACTCACTTTGGATGAACCTAGAGAGCAAGGAGAAAAAAGAAGATGAAGGCAAAAGCTTTTGTGAAAATGATAAAGTTTGAAGAATAAAATAGAAAATATATGTATATATATTTTCTATTTGTCATCACAAACCATGGTCACTTAATTTAGATATTATTGCACTTGAGTTAAAAGGAAAAAGGAATATTAATCCATGGTTAAAAAGTGGGTGAAGTGTGGTCAACTTCAAGAATAGTGTAGAAGATAACCATGGATGAATAATCCTTTTCTTTTCCTTTTAATTTAAATGAAAAATGAATATATATAAATTAAGTTCCATGTAAGTCTTATATTTCCTTCATATGTGTATCAACAACCATGACACTTTGCATGTATGTATCCTATGCACATCATCATGTGCATACTTGCACATCAACATATGCATACATGCATGCATTCTTCCACTTTAATAAAAAAGGGTTTGAATAAAGAATAAGAATAAAACTAAAAGTCAAAATGTTAAATCAACAATTGATTTAACAATCCGGTCATATCACATACGACCCGACCAATAGAAAAACGCCCGATTAACATAAGGTATCATAAAGTCGTATTCAATTGGGTCCCCGCGCATATCTCATATGCGCACCACATCTTTTCGCCTGGGCTAGGAAAGTTCTGTGTGGGACTCTAAGACTCGTCAATACGCTGGCAGTGGGTGATGATCATATCAAACATCCACAAGCGGTAAGCGGTCAGCTAAACGTAACGGCCACCCGGGTATTAAGGGATCAGAAGAAAACCAGTATAGCTGTCAAAACTCCCGTCGAGACATCTGGCAACACTTACCGTAAAGTCCGGTCTCCTCGTCAGATACGTTGCATATCGAGTCTAGGGATGGTATCGTTGACCCCAATAACTCAATAAGTTATGCTGGTGTTTGGTTCATAACAGATCAAGAAACTACTGATAACACTTATCATTAAATCTCAGAAGCCCTGGCCAAGGACTTCCTGTTATAGCCAATCGAGCATAGCACAACATCAACTCCCAATACCGGGAGAGACGAAACCCCTCCTATCGCTCATCGCTTCCATATTCCTTAGGACTGTACCCAAAGACCACCTGTTTGCATGACTCAGTAGAGCCGTGGTAGGGTGGAGATCAAAGTACAGTGGGAGGACATACAAGACTCTATGACGATCTCGGCTCTACAGACTAACCTGTACCATTGTCACCTGAGAACTGCTATCTGACGATAGATATAATACCATATAGGAGTTTTCTGTCAGTCCGTTCAGTGTACCCAGTCTCCACTGAGCACCCGCATACATTCTTTGGTGTCAGCACACCAGATGGATATGGGATCTTCCATCACCATCACATGGGTCAAGAATGTTATACGCTAGTCTACTCTGGAATATCGATGCCCCGTCTCGATACACCCACGACTAGTAACAATTCAAGGATATGCTTATAAACTACACGTGCCCCACTAGTATGATCCGCATCATAGTCACAGTAGTCAAGCAAATATCCTGAGGGCTTTATCAACATGTGTAAATGAATAAAATCGTGATCAAATCAACATGTCAGATAAAGTAAACCAGATAGCATACTATCATGTCGAGCAAGAAAGTAATCTCTCTCTCTCTACACACACACACACACACACACATGTTCAAGCATCCACTATACATATAATGGACTCTAGGGCATATATATATCCAACAATAAATACCCAGTAGGTGCACCCATGGTGCACGAAAACAAATATCATGAAACTCGGTCATCAAAACTCAATCATGCGAATAGATCGCCTAAAATACCGAAATCAAGTATGGCGGAATAATCCCACTGAAGCACATCCTCTAAGAATCACTGGCCAACTGTCGTGGTCACTCATAATATGTCTCGTCGACGGTGCCGAACTCTGGTCTGCTGGGTGTGCGTAAAATGACCGCTCCTGGGTTCAAGTCTTCTCGTAAATTATTCCAGAAAGGTCCTGTCGAGGTCTCTCCCCAATCTCGTTTCTGCCGAACT